>OX415251.1:43737468-46237468 GCA_948329865.1 Linaria vulgaris
ACAATCTCTTTTGTAAATTGTGGATATTGGATTAAACTTGTTGCAGTCCATGTAATGTGTTGGGAATAACGAATTATGAGTGCAACCACAAAATGTGAAATACTTACTACAAAATTAACATCAAATTAGATCTTCATTATCATTGTAAACCCCTTTAATTTTACTGAATTGAGTAATGACACTGAGTTTTATAAGTATAAAATGGGTACGTTGAAAGAGTAAATAGATTAAATCAGAAATATATGCACTAAAATGTCACTACCTCAAACTTAAATACTACAAGGCTATTAGTTAATAATTTATAAAAGATATCATTTGTGAATATAGATAACTTAGCTTCTGTTATATTAGGAGAAATTTTGATTATATAAATAAGAATCCCTTTCATTAAAAATGAAGTTGAACATACTGATCATGTTTTGGATATGTGAAGGAATTGGTGTTTAATTAATCATTAAAGTATTCTTATTGATGATTAATAACACATACTCTTGATAGCTGGATGACAGGTTATGAATTTGATAAGTTACTTGAATATTGAGTTTCCTATGATAAATCATGAAAGTTTAATTGGACCAATAAGTTAATTAAGAATAATTGAATCATTGGTTTATATTATCAAAGTAGTTGTGTGAGTAGAGGAATAAAGAATCATTATTATTAAGGGAGGGTAATTTTAACTATGGTACTGATTTGAAAGTAATGACATAATTAGTGCAAATAGAGATTATAGACTTGCTTAGATAAGAATATACACTGAAGTTAGGAATTTTAATACGATGAATTATTTGGTCATTAATTACCACAAGGATGCAAATACAGATATATTGAGAACGGGAAAATGGGGTAGAGTAACCTAGTATTTAGTTGAGTAATATATTCTTGCGTCACTTATGATAATTATGTTGGTCTCTTAGGTGGTTACCGCTAGACGTTGTTGCACGTTGCTTTTTCTACCTTTATAGTCGTATTTCAGGTGAGTGTTCTTAAGCTGTATTATTTTCAAAATTGGAATGAATGCGTGCATGTATATCTATACCTATATATATGTATTCATGAATCTCTGCATATTGAACTCTGCATATTGAATTGTCACATTTTCAAAGAAAGTTGTTTCTGTAAATGTTTATTTCTTCAAAGAAAGTTGTTTCTGGAAATCTTTATTTCTTCAAAGAAAGTTTCTATAAATTGTGTGCTTGAACTGTTCAGTTTTATCAAAGCAAGTTAACCGCACATTGGTTAATTGTCGTAAATGATTGAAATTGTTGTGATGAATGGTGTCCCGTTGGTTTACTCGGTCCCGATCGGATATATAGTTGGATCCAACTTGGCGTGGGAGTGCAGGGGTATCGCCGGGCGGCAGCGGGCTTGCCGGTATGGGCCGTTGTCCCCATTGGCCCATTCCCTCTCAGGCATAGCAGGAGGTTGTTGTGTCTTTGTTGGGTACACTGTTTCTGTATGTTCCATGGCATACGTTACTGATTCCAAGGTCGCTCATTGGACGGGGAGATAAGGACTGTTATGAGGTGATAAGGTTGACTGGCATCGGCAAAAACGTGGACACCGATCATCACACGTGAATCTGTTCTTTTGTTAAAGGGTTTTTTGTTAAACCATGAAAGCTTTTGCGTCACGATTAAATTGCATGGCATTTGTATGCGTTAAGTTTCTTTATTAAACTGTTTTCAAAAGAAAGTTATGAAAAGAAAACGCTACACTTGCACACACACATGAACACTCACTGGGATTTTTATCTCACATAATTTTTTTTTTCTTTTCCTTCCTTCCAGATTAAGACGATCTAGGTTACTACCGTGTCAGGACCGGGGAGCCTTTGGCATTGGGGAGCGTTCAAGGTTTAGTTGGGTATTAAGTTAGTTGAGTTTCTATTTCTTTTAATTAGATTAGTACTTTCGGTATATTTGATTCAGATATTTAACATTTAGACATGTAATAGTTGCTCTGATATTGTTCTGATTTGTCTCGAAATTATCGGGCCGTTACAAAGATACTTCCGATAAATTACTAATTTTGAATATGGATGTTTTTGCAACCGCCAGGCGGTTGCAGATATTCAGATCTTGCTACCGTTGGGCGGTTGCAAGGGCTTCTCCCAACCGCCAGGCGGTTACGAGGGCTTTAGTTCTCTCAACTGTTGGGCGGTTGCAATGGCTTCTCGAAACCGCCCAGGTTACATGGCAACCGCCTGGCCGTTGCTGATACTGGATATCTGCAACCGCCAGGCGGTTGCAGATAATATTCATACTTGAATTTTTATTATTTTGGATGATACGTTGTGGTACGTGGTTTCACCAATTGATAATTACCCTAATGATAGTTAAAACAAGCGAAATTATAAGTTTTATTGAAAAATCAAGCTTAGGGACAACATTAAGAACTAAGTGTGATGATTAGTTGTTGAACATAATATATAGGTGTATCGTTGATAACTGGCCTAATCACATAATCTACTATTTTACTAACTTAATTATTAGTTTTGTAGTTATTTACTACTACTATTCACATGTAATAATGATATTTGAGTTCAATAAACACAAACACATCAAGATACTTCCGATAAATCACTAATTTTGAATATGGATGTTTTTGTAATCGCCAGGCGGTTGCAGATATTCAGTTCTCGCAACCGCTGGGCGGTTGCAAGGGCTTCTCGCAACCGCCAAGCGGTTGCGAGGGATTCAGTTCTCGCAACTGCTGGGCGGTTGCAAAGGCTTTTCGCAATTACTGGGCGGTTGCGAGGTTACATGGAAACCGCCTGGCGGTTGCAGATAATATTCATACTTGAATTTTTATTATTTTAGATGATGTGTTGTGGTACGTTGTTTCATTAATTGATAATTACCCTAATGATAGTTAAAACAAGAAAAATTATAAGGTTTTATTGGAAAATCAAGCTTAGGGACAACATTAAAAATTAAGTGTGATGATTAGTTGTTGAACATAATATATAGGTGTATCGTTGATAACTCGCCTAATCACATAATCTACTATTTTACTAACTTAATTATTAGTTTTGTAGTTATTTACTACTACTATTCACATGTAATAATGATATTTGAGTTCAATAAACACAAACACATCAAGATACTTCCGATAAATCACTAATTTTGAATATGGATGTTTTTGTAACCACCAGGCGGTTGCAGATATTCATATATCGCAACCGCTGGGCGGTTGCAAGGGCTTATCGCAACCGCCCAGCGGTTGCGAGGGCTTCAGTTCTCGCAACTGCTGGGCGGTTGCAAGGGCTTCTCGCAACCACTGGGCGGTTGCGAGGTTACATGGAAACCGCCTGGCGGTTGCAGATAATATTCATACTTGAATTTTTATTATTTTGGATGATGTGTTGTGGTACGTTGTTTTATCAATTGATAATTACCCTAATGATAGTTAAAACAAGAAAAATTATAAGGCTTTATTGGAAAATCAAGCTTAGGGACAACATTAAGAACTAATGTTCTCGCAACCGCTGGGCGGTTGCAAGTGCTTCTTGCAACCGCCAGGCGGTTGCGAGGGCTTCTGTTCTCGCAACCGTTGGGCAGTTGCCAGGGCTTCACGCAATCGCTCGGCGGTTGCAAATGTTGCTGAAATTGGGCGGGATTGGGGTGGAAATTCAAATTTTCACGAAAATTCAAAATTTTCAATACATTGCAACCGCCGAGCGGTTGCAAATTCTGCTGAAATTGGGGGGAGGGAATTCAGATTTTCACGAAAATTCAAAATTTTCACCCAAATCTTATATATACCCACCATTCTTCCCCTAATTTTTCATTCACAACTCTTACACTCTCAAAAAAAACCCAAGACTTAATTTTACCTTCAAATCAAAACACAAACACTCTTCTATTCCAATCCACACAAAAAAAATACCCAAAAACTTCTTTTTACCTACAAAACAAATAATCAAACACTTTTTTTCCTTTAATATCTTCAACAAAACACTCAACACATTCTTTTCTTTTATATCTCCAACAAATACCAAACACTTTCTTTTATCTTCATAACAAAATACCTAACACTCTTCTTTTTCAATCCACAAAAACTCAAAAACTTCTTATATCTTCAACAAAACACCCAAGCACTTTTTTTTCTTTTATATCTCAAACAAATATCCAAACACTTTTTTTTTATCTCCAAAACATAACACTTTTTTTTCTAATCTTTTCTTTTTGTTTCACATCTTTTCTTTTTTGTTTCTCTTCTTTTCGTTTTGCTTCTCTTCTTTTCTTTTTGTTTCTCTTATTTTCTTTTTTGTTTCTCATCATTTATTTTTTCTTTCTCTTCTTTTGTTTTTGTTTCTCTTCTTTTCTTTTTGTTTCTCTTCTTTTCGTTTTGTTTTCCTTATTTTCGTTTTGTTTCACATATTTTTCTTTTGTTTCACTATATTAATTTCAACAAAAAAACAATAAGTTTCTGGAAAATTTCCAGAATATTATTTTGAGTTTTTCGAAAATTTTGAGTTCGCAACCGCTGGCCGGTTGCCATGTCCTTGGGGACTTCGCAACCGCTGGCCGGTTGCAAGCTTTCAAAACTCATGAATTCGCAACCGCTAGGCGGTTGCCATGCCCTTAGGGAATTCGCAACCGCTTGGAGGTTGCCATGTTTATAAGGATATGGCAACCGCCAAGCGGTCGCCTGGTCTCCACGGACATGGCGACCGCCTGGCGGTTGCAGATAACCCTCGCAACCGCCTGGCGGTTGCCAAGTAGTATCTGCGACCGCTCGGTGGTCGCAAGGCACCCACGACGAGGGGTATCCGCGATCGCCTCGGCAACTGCCCGGACGGTCGCAGATACCCTTCAAGCGACCGCCCATTGGCCATCTGCAACCGCCCGGGCGGTTGCAGATGGCCCTGTATTCTTGTAGTGATATGAAGCCAATGCCTTATATGGTGGTCCTAATACATGTATTTCCTGCTCGTATAATTGCATAATATCAACTATTTATCATTTCACCTTTGTTCTGATTTATCAATATGGTGGGAATAAAACTTTTATGGAATGAAAAATATCCTTTGAAAATTTACTTTAAAATGATTTATTTATCATAGATATGGATATATATATATATATATATATATATATATATATATATATGTTGAACAATTAGGATATAGATATAAATATTAAAGAATATTGTTGTTCCCAAAAAAATCAAATTGCATCGTAAACTATCGCATGTTTATCACTTATTCCCCGAGATTGTTTAATGTTCACTTAGAACCTTAATTATGTCGGAAGGGGCAAACTGATTTGGTTAGCATAGTTGTAGGTGGTAAATGAGAAACTTAAAAGTATAGAGGGGTAAGTGAAATATGGGTTATAGTTCAGGGGATAAAATACATTTTTTCCCTCATCAATAAGTAAGGCAACTTTTTTTTTTGTTTTTTATCATTGAAGGCAAGTAGCCATGGACATGTTGGCTCGCATATTCTTGAGAATTTTATTTGTTTAGGTTGAGAAAAGTATATAAGGTTAAAAACACTAAACCCCTAAAAGTACTCAACTTAATAAAAGCTACCTAAAATATGTTGAAAACTTACAACCCGAACCTATCGATTACTTTTTTAACAGGACCAAATTTGATGAACAAATTTATGGACATGTGATTGCATTAAATGGTTAATCTACGACTTAAGGGCAAAACACTTCGTAATCAATAGGTTGTAGAGTTTAATATTATTTTTAATATGTTTAAGAGTAATAACTTGAAAAGAGAAGAGAATTATGAGGGGTTAGCGCTTTTAACCCAAAAAAATGGACACAATAGTAAGTTAAAGTTATAAGTTATTTTTGTATGTACTCTTGCACCACCATTAATAAAATACATTAATAAAATTTTATCTCCGCCCCTCCGTATCCCCCTAATTCTTTCTTTCAAATCCAATGTTTGATCGGATAATTTTGTTGAATACTGTATAATAAATCATATGGTACACCCAAGATTGTTGTTGGTAGTCACATTTTAAGCGGTTAGCAAAATAGTTCAACGTAATCATCCTTGAAAGGGTTATGTTCATTCTTCATGGCCAAAAATATTATGGATTGATGTTGTGAGCATTGTATGCTCCTTGATAAAATTGATGGCCCTCTATAACCTTAAATGTGACGACATCTAGCGAAACATGGCATGACCATAAAAGTGATATGTAGTGTATTCAGGTGTTCCTTACAACAACTTATGCTCATATAATGCTCATATAAAATAAGACATTTGGAACAGAAGCATTTTATGTGCATGTTCATTAAGTTATTCACATCATTAAGACCTACAAGCTGTTGTGCGTCGAACCTTTCCCCAAGGACTCTTAGTCGACTATGGTGAATAAGGATAAACACAAATATTTGAGATGAATTTAATAAAGAAATGAAGTCATTAGATATCAATAATACTTGCGACTTTGTTGAAGGACACGGGGATTCAAAGGAAGTATTATGTTTGATCTTTAAATGGAATCGATCGAGTCATAACAGGGGTTGAACAGGTTAAATACAAGACAGGGTTGTTTGCCAAAATGTTGGTATAGAAGGAAAGTATTGAACACAATGAGGATTTATCCTCAATCCGGTTCTCTTATTGAGTCCGTAGTTTCTCATTCCATTTTTGGTATCATTTTTAGAGGATCAATAGAACCAAAACCTAAACCTATATTTTATTATAACTAAATTTAACTCACATATAGTTGAAAATGGCTTCTTGTCTGCCAATTGTATTACTATTTCAATAAGACTAACACTCTCGATATCCTCATATGATTTAGCCATTAGTGTTTACTGATAATTATATCCTTGTTTCATCACCCTTTAGTTTAAAACCAAACACAACTAATATTTGACTTGAAAGGAAGAAATGCAGATCAAGAGCAGGGGTTTTCGATCAATATTTTTTGTATGTTAATTAAAAAATGTATAGGTTATATCTTTATTATATGCCCATATGCGTTGTTTGACTTTGCGAAAGATGCAGGGATAGTTATGAAATAACATTTTTTTTATCGATCAAAGTAGAAGACAACTCAACATTGTCTCAGACACATCAATATATAGTGTATGTTTGTTGAATATTTGATTTCTCCTCTTAGTTGTGCTATCTGCACATCTTTACTAAATGGTATATGAATAATTTTACTTGTATTTCATAATAAATCCATATCTCTTCTTATGAAATGTATTCATTTTATACCTATCCAAGTAGTAGTAACGTGAATATGTTTTTACACCATAATTTAATACTTGGTGAAAATACACAAGTTATTTCTAGAGAATATAAAAAATAACATAAAGTTGCTTTAAAAGAATTTACCTCAAGTCAGGTCCTGAATTTACCTCAAGTCAGCTATATTTTGCTCTAGTGTTTGTTTGTTTGGTAATTCTTAAAGCCAGAAATAATGTCTAACTAATTCCATGGAAAATACTAGCTGCATCATGACATTGGCGTCAGCAACCTAAATCCAACCTTCTAGCCAGATTGGATAGAGTGTATCTGGTTATGGCATTTCTTTGTGGAATACTGGTTCCCTTGTATTCGCATCCCCTACGTTGGTATATGATTATTCACATTTTTTATTAAAAAAGAAAAATGATATCTTCCATATTGCGAAAGCGATATATTTGGTTGATGTGCCTTTGGTTGAAATGGACTTTTTCAAGCCAAATTGTTGGTAGTACACGCAGTCGCATTTGTAATGACAAATTTACTGTTTATCCAGATATCATGATAGTGCAAAGTCTTTCAGTTGATGGTATTGTTCTATTGCCTTTGAATGTGCGCAGTATTAGTTCAGATGACAAAAAATTGTCGATATATTTGGAAGGGGTAGTCAATTAGCATGAACTATTTTTCAAAGATGAAATCTGAAATGCATATAACAGATACTCACCTCAACCAATGTTATGAACTGTTGTTAGAAGATACTTATATGCTAGTTATTAAGCTTATATTCATGTACTTTTGAAATAGATTTCTTATATTTTCATTATAACTTGTAACATTTGTGATGGTACACAACTACATTTTTCCACTTTTAATTTTTTGTCACAAGCTATAAAAGGAAAGTTTCTTCTTACTATCTCTTTGTAACAGGGGACTGAATTGCCTCTTATACATCTCGTATTTAGACCAACAATATGTATCTTAATTTCTATTGTAGGGGATGAATATTCATACTCTTCACGTCCTAGAATTTGAAACATAAAGTCCTCCTTTCAATACATCATTTCACAAAAAAAAATAGATTCTACCTCATGTTGATCCTATGTTGTGCTGGAACAAGCTTTGTCCTTTACACACATGTACTCCAAGCAACGTGGTGAGGGGACAGATGGATCGTTGATGATTCCGGACTGAACTCGAGTTATCCCATGCTGCCTACGTATCAATTTAGGGGAATCAAGTCGGACGTAGTTCATTTATCTATTCTGCACTGCGCGGCTTTACGGTTTTGACCATATCTCCTTACAGGAAGGTCCAAACCTCAAACCGCTTCTTGATATAGAAAGTAGACTCCTTTAGATTTCCATGCATATAAGGTACATGTTGGGGAGATAGGTATATCGGTAGTGATATCCGATATAAGATCTGGTAGAGTATTGTAGTCTGGATGCGATAGCGGAACGTAGACAGCTGGCGGCCGAAGCCGCTACAGATGACACACCTCCACTTGTCAAGAAGAGGGGTTGTGAGGGCGTACGCAAGAATGCGAAGAGTGCTTCAACGAGTCCACATAGCACATCCATCCGTGTACCTGGTCACTTAGAATTTCGCTGACTCCTTGAGGTGTCGGGAATTTGATCTTATGGTAATAAGTAGAGACCACTGCCCTGATCTGGTTGAGTGCCGGTCGGCCAACGATGGCGTGATAGGGGCTCGCCATACATGTCCTCGAGATAATAATAACCTTTCGCGCTGGCGTGGGTAACCCTGTAGGGTCCATCCCAATTGGCTTGTAGTTTCCCAACGTGTTTACTTGCTTTGACACTCTTCAACACCAAGTCACCCACTTGAAAGCTTCGAAGGTCCACTCGTTTATCGAAACTCTTGGCCATTGCCGCTTTGAAGGCCACTATCCGTTGATAAGCTTGTTCCCTTGTGGAACCAATCATCTCTAGGTCTATTTTTCGTAGTCGTGCAGCGTGTTGCGGGTCATATTCCTCTATTCTGTACGTTGGCATGCCAATCTCAACCGGGACTACTGCCTCGGACCCGTATACTAGAGTTAACGGTGCCTCTCATGTTGATGTTCTGGGTTTAGTCCCGTATGCCCATTGAGTCCCTGGGAGTTCGTCAATCCAACTTCTTCCGGTGCAGTCGCCGCTCCAAATATTTTTTAAAGCCTCAGCCACCACCCATTTCGTAAAGTATTCTACTGCTACTAAAAGAAATTTCTTCAGACCTATGGCCATTTGTAGGGGACCAACTATATCGATTCCCCACTGATCGAATGGGCAAGTGATCTTTAGGGGCTGCATGAGTGCAGCTGGCCTTGTACGAGTTTGGCGTGGTACTGGCAATTCTCACAATTGTGGCAGTACAGGGTTGCATCTTGTCGTACCGTTGTCCAAAAATATCCATGTCTTAATATTTTTTGGGCTAAAGCCCTCCCTCCAGAATGATTTCCGCAACTACCTACGTGTATCTCCCTCAGTATGTATTGGGCGTCAACTGGTGATACGCATCTCAGCCAGGGCCTTCAAAAGATCTCTTATAGAGTTCACCTTGGTAAACTGTAAACCTGTACGCCTTGTACTTCAGTCGTCTTTGTGCATTGAGATCGACCGGGAGGGTTCCGTCTGCAAGGTAATTATATATCTCATCCTTCCAAAACGGTGTACTCGCGAAAGGAAAGATAAACTCCACGTCAGCCCATTTTTTTGGCTTTTGTTACTCCAACTGCAGGCCTAGAGATGGTCAGCAAGGTCACACGCTTTTCGACAAAAACGTTTGAGGAACTAGCAAACTTTGATAAAGCATCGGCCTTTGCATTTTCCGATCGAGGTATTTGCGTCAAATTGAATGTAGTGAACTCGGCCGCCAATTCTTTCAGCTTTGCCAAGTATAAAACCATTCTCTTGCTTTGCTTCGAAGAATCCCGAGAAATGGTTAGCCACTAACTGCGAATCCGTGAAGACGATGATCCGAACAGAGTGTCTTAGCCATTCTGATTCCTGCCAGGACCGCCTCATACTCCGCCTCGTTGTCCGTTATAGGAAAGTTCAGACTGGTCGCAAAATCAATTTCCCTACAATCTGGGGACACTAGGTGAATTCCTGCTCCGCCGCCGTTTGCTGTGAAGGAACCATCCACATGAAGTAGCCGTGCCGCGGGTTTCGAACCGGGACCAAGGTCCTGGCTTATTGGAAATATATGGTGGCACAAATGGTCTAAACTGTTACCCAGTGCCACCGCCATAAAGTCGGCTAGGGCCTGTGCTTTAATAGTTATACGGGGACGGTACTCGATCCCAAATTTGCCCAATTTTATGGCCCATTTAATCAACCTCCCCGAGATATCAAGATTGGTCATGATCTGGCGGAGCGATCTGTCTATCATGACCACTATTGGGTGAGCTTGGAAATAAGGTTTCAACTTACGAGCCGTCATGACGACGGCCAAGGCAAATAGTTCGATTTGCAGATAATTCTTTTCTGCTCCGTGAAGAACACGACTGACGTAATGAACTGGAGATTGCTTTCCGTTTTCTTCTTTTACTGATACTGTTATAATGGCGTTGGCGGAGACCGCCAGATATAGATAAAGCGTCTCCCCTAGATCTGGTTTCGCCAAGAGTGGTAGTGCCACTAGATACTTCTTGAACTGTTGGAACGCTCTTTCGCATTCTTCGGTCCACTGAAAGTCCTTGTCCTTCTTCAAGATTTTGAAGAAAGGAAGACTCCGCTCTGCTGAGGTCGCAATAAAACGTCCCAAGGCTGTTATACGTCCTAAAAGGCACTGCACATCCCGTACCGAGCGTGGGGAAGCGAGATTCAACACGGCCTCTATCTTGTCTGGGTTGGTTCAATTCCGCGCTTGTTAACTATATATCCCAGAAATTTTCCACCTGCCACTCCGAAGGTACACTTCTTGGGATTGAGCTTCATCCCATAGCCTCTCATAATGGCAAACGATTTCTCCAAATGCTCCACGTGATCCTGCGCCTTCAAACTTTTGATCAACATATCATCTACGTATACCTCCATTGATTTTCCTATTAGGTTGTAAAACATCTTCGCCACCAATCTGTGGAACGTCCCGCCGGCGTTTTTCAAACCAAAAGGCATTACACGATAAGGGAATAAGACCTGCGTGGTGCTTCTTGCAGAAAATGTAGGTGACTAGTATAATGTGACAGACTTATCTTGATGTAAGGCATATGTTCGATGGCCCCCCAATCCGCCATAGTTCTTGGTGAACCTGGTTAAATCTTACGGTTGCATGCTTGTTTCTAAGTACATTCCATTGTGTTCCCACAGACGGCGCCAATGATTTGGTCTGTTGTCGTATGCTGATGAAACACTCCGCATCATGCTGATCCTAGGCTGTGCTGGAACCAACTTTGTCCTTTACACACAAGTACTCCAAGCAACGTGGTGAGGGGACGGATGGATCGTTGATGATTCCGGACTGAACTCGGGTTATCCCAAACTGCCTACGTATCCCTTTAGGGGAATCAAGTCGGACGTAGTTCATTTGTCTATTCTCCATTGCGCGGCTTTACGGTTTTGACCATATCTCCTGACAGAAAGGTCCAAACGTCAAACCGCTTCTTGATATGGAAAGTAGACTCATTTAGCTTTCCAAGCATATAAGGTACATGTTGGGGAGATAGGTATATCGGTAGTATGTCGAAGGTATGTCGAAGGTATGTCGGGGGTCCATGTCGAATATGGCATATCGAGGATGATATTCGACGTACCCTTCGATACAGACATGACGGGGTGATCCCTAGGTGTTTTTCCATCACTTATGGCCAAGGGGGAGGGGAATTTATAGGCGTTGGACCCATATCGAATATGATATTCGATGTACATTCGATATACATTTCGATATAGTGCAGGTTCTGCACAGTCCCACCATTTTGGGCATAACTTCCACTCCGGACCTCGAAATTGCGATCCGCTTGTTGCATTGCGACCTCGATACCCGCGGCTTTCCAACGACATATCATAGAGGGCTTACTTCGTTATATACAAATAATGGCAATCCTTCCAATTGTGGCATCCACGTGACATAACACGTATCGCTACCATATTATGTAGTATCATCCACCAATCATCTGATCAACTATAAGTGGTTGGTTTATAGTAAAACTGGAATCCCTAACTGTATTTTTCATTTCATGGGCAAGTGGGTCGCCGCCAATTCTCGGTTGTTCAGGCTTCATTGTGAGTGTTTCGAGCACCAATATAAGCCATGTCGTTTTGCTTGCTTGTTTGTGAGACAAAAGCCTTTTGTAGGTTGGCCTACAACTTAATTGTGAGCCTCGTGTTTCAATGACTACACAGCTACATTATAAAGTAGGAGATCAATTGACAAAAAAAGATGAACATACGGATATATATGAAAAGATATATAACAGTACATTTGATTACATGTTAAGCTATACAACCTGGAGAAGAATATCCAGAAACAAAGCTAGCATGTAGATCCAATGGAATAAAAAGAAGGAAGCGCGTCTCTCACTAATTGGTGTTCTTTAATTACTTGACGGTATGAATAGCTAACTCATTGGTATATAGATATGAAAAGTAGTCAATACTTTTATTTTATTAAGTTTTTATGAATTTGTTTATTTCTTATTGAATGGCTCAGATTCAGATCCACATGTACAAAGTATATCGAGTAAGTTAAAACACCTTGGAACGCCTATTCAGAGTGAAATCACGGTAGGATCAACTTTGACCACTAGCTTTTCTTCTCAAGCTAGTTCTCTTACTGAGTATTTAGTTTTTCATTTCGTTCGAGTTTCATTTTCAGAGGATCAATATAATCAAAAAGTTCAACTTCATTTTACTATATTTAAATCCAACACACTGTATATTTTTAGGATGAGGATAATACTTATGAATTTCTAATAAAAATTCAAAAATGATAATAGATTTGTCGATGGCTCCTTGGTCACAAACTGTATGACAATGGTGATATATACAATTAACACTCTCGATATCCTGTTATGATTGATCAATTAGTATTTATTCATAATTATTTCCTGGTTTAATTATTGTTCAGTTTACAACCAAACACAACTAACGTTTGATTAGAAAAGAAGAAGGGCGGATGCAAGTTTTAGCAATATGTTTTCTGGAGTAATTAACAAACGTATAGATGATCTCTTTATTGTAATCCCATATGTGTTAGTCTGGTGTTGCACGAGATGCAGAGACAAGTGAAAAAACTTATTTGTTTATGTATCAAAATAAAACATAATTCAATATGTATTGTTTGTTTGTTAAATACTCCATTTCCCCACTTAATTAGTTGTTCTATCTACAAATCCTTGGTATGATAGATGAATAAATCACAAATTATTTTCTTCGCGAATTAAATATATTAATTTTATTCCTATCGAAGTAGTGGTAATTAAGCGAATATGGTTTATATACATTAATATTTCCCATTTCTGATCAAAATACACAGTTTTGTTAGAAAATATAGGAAAATAACAGAAAGTCTTCTAAGAATGAAATTTACCTCAACCAAGGTCGTGAATGACCATTACTTCTATTACATGTCTTGGACAAGAGTGTTTTAAGATTTCTTTTTTAGAAAAGTGATATTAGATTGGAATTAACGCTCAAAGAAGTGCCAGGCGATCGAGAACCATGCATGCAAGCAAAGTTGTCGAACAATATATTGGTGATGGAGTACTACTTAACAAACTTATTCATCATCTCTTTATTATAAAACCCATCGGTAAGGTTTGGAATTACAACAGGAGGTGAACAAACACCTTATTTGTCCAATGAACAAAAGCAACACACAAGTTAACAATGTCCAGGACCCAGAACGAAAGAGAAAACCGAAAACAGAGGAAAGCTTAACATAAACACAATTAATAATACTCAATGGATCCTGCTGTAGGTGTAAGGGTTGGCTTACAACAATGGGCATGTGTAACCAGTGGTTTGCCTTCCGCAAGCACCGTTCAAAATGAGGCTTAGAGTTAATGGGACAGTAAGCTTAATGCCTAAGACATTGGCATTGATGGCGGTGCATAGGCAGGCGGCAGCCTCGAGATCGACTAAGCCAGACAAGAGTTCGCAGCAGGGACGGACTGGTGGGGATCCAACGACGACGTTCACGAGATCAAGCACGTTCGCACACACTCCAAGTTGCAGGGCGTCAATAGGGCACGTGGCGGGTGTGGTGGCGTAACTAGAGCTAATCATGGTGAAGAAGAGGACGTTGACGAGAAGCAAAAGGGCACTTCTTGAAGCCATCTTAGTTATAATTAGCTTTTGATGAGAATTTATTTGTTATAAGATATATATGTTTTGCTTCAAGGCAGTGTGATAAATGTACTAAGTTAGCCTGGGGTTTTATAGGTGAAGGAGATGATATATAAAATCGATATTTGATCACTGTACCTGTACTATATCTTCGTGGAGGAAAGTAGGGCGCAAATTTTTCTGCTCCATGTGGACACATGGGTGATGAAATATTGATTATCCAACTCCAGCTATAGTTTGCATATATGTGGAGGTACGATTACTGTGGAATATAATTTATACATTAATCATTTTAATTATCAGGGGTCAATTATATTAATTCATTTTTCCATTGGTCCTGTCAATCATATACTATCTATAATTTATAACTAACCGCGTTGTTGACAATTGAAAATTATTATTGCTATCATCAACTTGAGGTTTCACAGTTACCCATTTTACGTAATCAATTTCATCTCGTCTCACTTCGTGGATTATATATATTTTTTTTCAAGTGGATCTTACTTCTAGTTCAAATCTGCTATATGATAACGAAAAAAAGAAAAATACATACTCCCTTTTCAACGATCCAACATTGCTAGAAGACAAAAAGTATCAACTGTTAAATCATGCAAAGTCTCAAATTAATTCACCAGCCCTACCAGAAAAGAGTTTCTAAATTATCACTACAAGAATGTTGCTATTTAGGTTGGACAAACAGCGAGCGAAAAGTCCGTAACGAAGACTTGTAACTGAATAAACGCTTACAAATTTTATTATCCTTAGCAAAACTCCAGCGAGAACAATTTGCAAGCGAAAAATATGCTGAAACCACTTCTGCAATTAACTTTTCGCTAGCTAATTTGTTTATGCCTAAAGAAATTTTAAAAGATATATTATTATTGATGTGTGCTGATGATGATAACAGAGGTGTAGAAGGTCTTATATAGAAAATAATACAAGCTTAGTTAGGAAAACTACTAACGGTGTAATCTTATCTTAGGCAACTTGCTTGATATAATAATTAACGGGATCACTTTCAATTTGTTGATTAACGGGATCACTTTCAATTTGTTGATGGATATAAGAATTAAAGGGATCTGCCAATTTGTTTAATTTGCATAATCTTTTCATTTTCTTTTTTATCCCCCCTCAAACTCAACTGGGGCACAAGATTGAGTTTGTTGCTGCGAGCACACATATTTAGTTCGAATATCACCGTTAACCACCTTTTCACGGACAAAGTGAACATCGATTTCAATATGTTAGCTGCGTGCGTGGAATATCGGATTGGCTGCCAAAGCAATGGCGCTCTCATTATCACACAAAAGCAGAGGTTTTGAAGGGAGAGATATTCCTAGATCACGTAAGAGATATGAAAGCCAAAGAACTTCTGCTACAACATGTGCCATGGCACGATATTCAGCCTCGGCGGTAGATCGAGAGACGGTGGACTGCTTTTTGGATGACCAAGATATGATATTGCAACCCAAGAATGTACAATATCCAGAGGTGGAGCGTCTTGTTGTTGAGCAGCCTGCCCAGACAGCATCCGTAAAAGCGAATAATTGTAATGGTGAATTGGACCATATTTGTAAGCCAAGAGTTAAACTTCCTTGAAGGTACCTCAAAATACGTTTGAGCATCTGAAAATGATTGTTAGAGGGGCTATGCATAAATTGTGAGATATAACTTACGCTATGCGAAATATCAGGGCGAGTGAATGTTAGATACTGCAAAGCACCTACGAGACTCCGAAACTTGGTGGCATCCGTAAATGGAGCAACATCTGGCATACTAGTTTGTTTTCTAGCCATGGGAGTTTTAACATGCTTGCAACCAAGCTTGCCGGCACGTTTTAAGTTTTCCTTCGCATAGTGTTCTTGAGATAGGATTAAACCATGCTTGTTCTTTTTCACCTATACACCCAAGAAATAATGGAGATATCCAATATCTTTCATCTCGAATTCCTGATTAGTATATCGATAAATTGAGTGATCAAATTTGAATTTGAGCCTGTCGAGATGATATCATCGACATAAAGAAGCAATACGAGTACATCATTACCATTCCGATAAATGAACAAAGAGGGATCAACAGTGCTACACAAAAATCCATATGTGTTGACATATGTGCTAAACCTTGAAAACCAAGCTCGTGGGGCTTGTTTAAGACCGTAAAGAGCCTTGTTAAGTTTGCACACGTGTGTCGGAAACTTATCGTCAGAAAATCCCGGAGGTTGAGACATGTAAACAGTTTCAGATAAATTACCATTTAAAAATGCATTTTTCACGTCAAGTTGTCGGATTTCCCAATTCTTAGTAAGAGCAATAGACAAAACAACACGAATAGTTCTTTCTTTGACCACTGGCGAAAGAGTTTCATGATAATAAATACCATCAATTTGGTTGTAACTAGTGGCAACTAGCCGAGCTTTTAATCCTTCTAACGAATCATCCGAATTGAGTTTTGATTTATACACCCACTTACTTCTAATCACATGCATATTAGACTCTCGAGGAACTAACGTTCAAGTATCATTTTTTTTAACGGAGTATAAATCTTCATGCATCGCTTGCATCCAACCATCATGTCGCATAGCTAGCTTAATTGACTTTGGTTCACTTTGGATAGCAAGTAAGTTATGCAGATTTACATACTCAGTATTCGGTCGAGATATGCCTGATTTTGCTCTTGTTTGCATGTGTTGTTCATTAAGAAATATATCTGGTGTACTTTTTTGTTCATTAAGAGGAGAAGTTAGAGAATTAATAGAACATGCAAAATGTTCATTAAGAGATATATCTGGTGTATTTCTTTGTTCAATTATAGGAGGAGGTGGAGAATTAATAGGACATGCAAGTGGGAGAAACACATGTGTCATTAGTAATACATGGATCAGTAAAAGAATGTGTTACCGTAGGCAAAATGGAAGGTACAACACAATTGTTTGGTGAGACATCAGATATCTTTTCATTGTGTGAACCATGATAATTTTCATGAAGCCATGTATTATAATGACCCATGTTCTTCATATCAAAAACTCGAAGGCAAGCAGTTTTCATATTTTTTCTAATAAAGTTAAGTTCATCAAACACAACATGGCGAGAGATATAAGATTTACCCGATGGAGGATGAAAACAAATATAACCCTTATGTCGCAAGCTATAACCCAAAAATGTACACGGCAATGATTTGGATAACACTAGCATCCAAAGACGCGTAGACATTGATAATCAGGAAATCGACAATAAACAAGATAAAATGGAGAAGAGTTGGCAAAGTACCGACGAAGGAAGATGGTTAATAAGGTATATTGCGGTAGTGAAGGCATAAGTCCAAAAATTCCTAAGTAAGTTGCTATGATGTAAAATAGCCAATCCAAGTTCTCTGATCGTTCGATGTCGCCTTTCAACCAAGCCGTTTTGTTCAGATGTATATGGGCATGACAACTGATGGAACTACAAAACTCCCCACCACCATCACTTTGAAAGATTTTAACTTGACGTGAGAAGTGGCGTTCCACAAAGGACAAAAAATGCGTAAAAGTAATAAAAAAATCAGATTTTTCCTTTAAAGGGAAAAACCATACATATCTAGAAAAGTCATCGACAATATTAGCATAATATAAATGTTTAGAATGCGACATAACAAAAGCAGAGCCCCATAAATCACAATATAATTTGTCTAAGAAATTGTATGAATGTTTTGTAGGAGGAAGAAATGGCAATTTGCACATTTTTCAAACTTGACAACTTTCACAAATAGTATTTTGAATACGCACTTTTATTTTAATAAGTCCATTAGAATGTAAGATGCCAATAGTGGAGTGTTGAGGATGCCCCAAAGGTTGATGCCATATGGTGCTATCCTTAACTTGAAATCGCGTAGAAAAATGAGCCTCGTGCAGGTTGGAAAAAACCTTCTCGTGCAAGTTCTTGAGAGTGTACAAAGTGCCTTTCTTATTTCCTCGTAGGAGGACCTTGTTCGTTGCCCTGTCCTTTTTAACAAAACATGTACCAAAAAAGTCAAAATTTAAAGGAAAATCTTCAGTTAATTGTCCTATAGAAGGTAAATTACGTTCAAGATCAGGAACAACAAGGACATTTTTAAGAAGTAAGTCAACATAATCATGAGAAATGGTGGCATCACCAATGTCAGTAATGGGTATTAATGTGCCATTTCTGACCACAACATTTTCACGTCCATGATTTGGTCGAACATTAGATAAAATACATTTGTTGGAGGTCATGTGAGCGGAGGCACCAGTATCCGCTGTCCACTCTTGATCATCTCCATCGTCATGGATTGCGAGAGCTACGAGAGCATCATGGGCTGCCTCCTCATCTCCAGATTGATCATAGTGCCACTCTTTATTCATGTCCACTCTTTATTCATGTCCATGCTTTTTGCAAATTTGACAGCGAACAACAAATGTAGAGGAACGATCTGTTGACTTACGATTTTCATAGTTGGAGTTGTTCATGGGAGATGCAGTGGGTTTTAATTGAGTAGTACCGTATCATGATAGAAATTGAAGTCCATCATTCTCCACTTAAAAGGCCTTGTTAAGTGGATGGGAACTTCTCTTTATTAACACTAATCCAAGACCAAACTCAAGCGGTGTGGGATAATATTTATCAACACGCCCCCTCACGTGGGTAAGTCGCGGAGCCCAACATACGTTCTTGGGTTGTCTCTGATACGATAAAAAAATTTAAAATATATATTATTATTAATGTGTGCTGATGATGATAATAGAGGTGTACAAGGTCTTATATAGAAAACAATACAAGCTTAATTAGGAAAACTACTAACGGTATAATCTTATCTTAGGCAACTTGCTTGATAGAATAATTAACGGGATCACATCCAATTTGTTGATGGATATAATAATTAATGGGATATGCCAATTTGTTTAATTTGCAGAATCTTCTCATTTTCCTTTTTAATGCCACATCAGCAGCTATTTGGTTCCAAAAAAGTGCTAACTGGATTTACAGATGATTAATTAAAGAAAAATACAAAGAAAAGAGAGAAAAAGATAAAAATACATCCTAACCAATTAACACTCCCTAAACAAGATTTTATAATTATAAAACACAAATAAAAATGGGCCAATTAAATTAAGGAATTGAAATTGAATTATTAAAGATGACTAATTAAAACTGAATAATTAAAATTGGTATTAATAATTACTCTAATTAAATTAGTCAAATAAAAATATTTATTTAGAAATGGAGTAACTATATTTAAATAATTAAAATTAACATTAAACAAATAGATAAATTCCATTCAATCCCAAAAAAAATAAAAGTAAAGGGTAACTTCCACATAACTCCAACTCAGCAAATTCGTTTGTGCATATGCTTTTTGCTAGCTAACTCCAGCTCAGCGAATCCGCTAGCGAATAAACGCTATTTGACTTATAATTTTTTTTTATTTTGTAAAACTGTAACAGAAGCAACAGAAAACGGTTGCTATCTGTTATGTTTAAAGGAAGAAAAATAACATGTTACCAACTTAGCTAAAACAGCCGCTAAACCAACAAATATGTGAAAAAACATGCTACTAATTGATCTAGGATGAGGACATGCCTATCGACAATCGAAATTCAACTACCTTACGTGCCAAACCAACTGGAAATAGAATCGGCAAAATCCACAACAATATAACAATAAACATTCAAAATAACTCCATTCCAAGAACACAATTGTTCCACCCACCTCACAATACCATGTTACAATAAAACATTGATACTAACGTACCATTTCCACAATAAAATCGTTCCATCCTGACAAAAAGGAGCATAGCTTACTAGTCCAGTTCAAGTATAACACCTCTAAGACTACATATTTTGCAATATGTAAACCTAAAAAAAGAGCATAGCATTAGTAAAGAAAGTGGTTCAGCTAGCTCACTGAACGTGCGAGATATTTTCAGTCAGCGAACCAGTTCGTTTCATCTTGTGAACCATCTTGGGACCCACCAATTCCCCCTGAACCACCACCATTCCCTGGACCACCACCGTTCCCTGAACCACCATCATCCCATGGACCACCTGAATCACCCCTGCCCCCTGAACCATCTACACCTAAACCACCACCAACAAACCCTGAATCACGATAATGATCAGACAGCGGCAAATCCAAATTTGTATAAATCGCTCTCGTATCAGCTTTCTGTTGCTCATCAATGTCCTTTATGTGCTTGGCCTGTGCGGCGATTTGAGCCTGTTGTGCGGCATTTTGCAACTAGAGCTGAACAATATATGTTGCGGCTTTTTGAATGGCTTCCTTCGATTCCCCGATCCTAACGCACTTGGGTTACTTTCTGATTTTTTTGAATCCCACAAGCTCGGGATCACCACATGTTGAGAAGCCGGGAACAAATCCTTTCTTCCCTCCTCCAGAAGCCAAGAGCCACTGCTTCATATTAATTGGTTCCCACTTTTCCGGGTCAGGCTCGAGATCTTCGACGCACAACTCCAAGTACTTCAACTAAGACCAAACAAAGATGAAATAATTAGTATCATAATGGAATCTCAATTAAATTTTTAACATTTAGAAAGCCAATCAGAAAATATGAATTCATCACACAAAGAACAACTTAAAATTAACCATTTCAGTGTTTATCTACCAAAAAACCATTGATAATCAGAACTCACCTTTTTATTTGTAAGAAGATAAATTAATCACAAGAAGAACAAACATTAGCTGTCATTACAAAAATCTGAAGCCTCACAGAGGACTTCATCTAAAACAACAACACGCCAAGAAGCACAAAAAAAAAAAATTAACCATTCACAGTTCGCCACTCTTATTTCCTAGGTTCCAAATATCAAAGAGATTCATTAAATTCTCTATTGCAGTCCAGGGGAGAATCAGAACTCACCTTACAAACATCAATCTTTAAGAAAAACAAAAACCAAACTTTAACTAAGAATATTTCTTATTTCAACGAATTGCAAATGGAGAGCCTAATAAGTTATAAGTCCCATACACGGTGCTTCAGCAAATTCAGCACTATTTTCCTAATTCAGCAAATTCAACAGAATATAAGAAAAGTTATAAGTTTCATACACCTAATTCAACACTTTTTTCCTTTAACATCACAGAAAAGACCAACTAAGACCCCAGTTTTTTCGATGCAACAAACTAATAAAGGCTGATTTAACGAAATAAACTCATGTATACACTCCGAGCCCAAGTTGTAGTCCACTTATGTGATTTATCCGGCTGCACTTTGCAATACGTCTTCAACCAAACCACAGAATGCGGGACTAGGTCTTGGTTCCCTCCATTTCTTTTTCAGCTTGTCCAAATAAATTCAATTAGTTCATGTTAAACATAAAACCTCTAAATAAAATACGTTCAATAAATTAACAGAAAAGAAAGATAATTACAATTCTTTCTCTGTGGATGCCTTGACCAATAGAACATCCGACGTAATTGGCACCGCCTCGTTTCATTCTATTCTCTCGGGCCTTCCTCGACCTAATTATGGTATTGGGGTCTCTCCAATGCAGGATAGCATACTTGAGATGGGCCACAGTCATCCAAAGTTTTCGATTCTTTAATGATGCCCTGTTGGTCTTGTATACGATCCACCACTTTTTTGCTTTATTCATGCCATCCTGGAAAAACTTTTGTCCAATCCTATTGAAGCACCTTTTAATCAACTTGTGGCCGTCTTTGTCCCACTGGTAATGTTGCTGCAAATATGGACATTATATTAGAAACATACCATGGAAAAGCTAGAAGAAATAAGAAGCAAATGTTAATTAACTGTCAATTAATAAATCTCTAAAACTGGCAGCATCTATTTTTTAGCTTTTAAAGAAAGATAGATCAAAAGAAAAATTAGTTAATTACTCTTCACAGTCACATTACATAAGTATTAAATAAATTGTATTTAAGGACTAACTAAAATACCTTAAAGGAATGCCAAGCATCATTCTTTTCTTCTGTCGTGAACCTTCGGTAGGTAAATTTATCGTTATTCTGCATGACTCGTTTAACTATATCTCCTGTTAAGCTCATCGCACAAGGGTCAGCGAAACTCCCGTCCCTACACAGCGTTAGTGGAGCTTTTTTCGCCGGGTTAGGAGGAACATGCACACCAATCCCACCTCCTATTTGCTTGAAAAAATTAGGCTCGATGCTATCTGCTAACACCACCTCTTGTTCCTCCGTCATCATTGGAGTATCATCCACCACATCATCCACCGGATTTGTGTCTTCCTTGACACCGCCAACAGTGACCCCTCGCTGCCCGGAAACCTCAACCTCTTGGCTATAATATGTCACATTAGCAGCCAAGGTCTTGAGGTAGGGGTTTTCAAAGAGCATCTGCTCATTTGTCGGCTCCTCCCCCTGCTCATCAACTGTATGAACTGCCTCGGGCACAAAACTTGTTCCTCTAGGCGTCACGGGGTCCCCTGGGCCGTAGACCCTCCAGATGGCCGTGGTTGATGTGTATTGTAAGTACCGAGGACCCTTTGGAATCCTGTATATTGTTGTGTCCCCGTGGCGCCTTGTGACCTGAATCCTCCAGGTGAGGATACACCTGCCGCCGTCGGATTGTAATAGTAAGGCTGAAATGCTGGTGGATTGAATCCCGGTTGAATCGAAAATGGGGGCATCAGATACATCATCGGCTGATTCATGCCATTGTCGTCAAAATTCCACATCGGTGGCCTGAACTGAGGGTAACCAGGCATCATCATTTGTGGCTGCATAAACAGCGTCATGAATGCCTGGTGCCCTTGTGCCATATGCTAAATCTCTATAGGCGGTAGTTGAGTTACACCAAACGCATGAAACGAATATGGAGGGGTAAATCCGCCACGAGGCACTGGAACAGAATTGGTGGCCCTTTGTTGTGTGGCATCACGGGACGATGAACCACCTATTGATGAGCCCCGAGGCGCTGAAATGCCTGGCTGCGAAGGAACTCCAAATGCTGATATGCCTGGCAGAGGCAGGGCTCGTGGTGCAGAGTAACCTGGCTGAGACGGGGCGCGCGGTGCAGAGTAACTTGGCTGAGACGTGGCACGTGGCGCTGATCTGCCTGGCTGAGACAGTGGTGGAGCCGGGAGCTGGAAAAACATCTCCTCCCTCGCGGCGATACGGTGACGAATAACTCCAGACGATTCTACTACATCTCTCGGACCAGTACTCGATGGTGACGTACGTCTGGTACGTGCCATCTGTAATACAAGTAAAATATATATGAAACAACTAAAGTTGAACCTTATTAAATAACAACAATTGATAAGAAAAATGTCCTAACAGAATAATCACTAAGGTAATGGTCATGTAATATCATAATTACTTCTACTTTATCATGTTGTTTCAAACACATCATTCCCTACATATATATCAGAAAATAGACATCAAGTTAGTGGAATAATTTCAAGCAAACTTTACAATTTTAGAACACCATTAAACAAAAAACTATTTTCAGCAAAATTTACACTTTCATCACTCTCATCCCTTTCTAAGGATAACTTCAACCCCTATTTACCCCAAGATTCAACAAAAAACAATAACTAAGTAGCTCAAATTACACCAAGATATCAATTCTGTTGTTAAATCAGCTCAAGGAGATCAACATTCATAATATCCTCACGTAGCAAACACCATTCAACACACCACTCGACATAATTATGCTACTTTGTTATAAACAAAGTAGCATACACTTTGTTATGTGTATCCTTTTTTTTAGTTATAACACTGTTGAGTAGTAGATTCTGCTACTTTGTTATCAACAATCATCGTAGCAGAAACCAAAAATACACCACTGAGATTAGCAGATACCACTGAACATAAGACACCAAAAACACACCACACAACATAGCAGACACAAAAAACACACCACTGAACAGTAGCTACTCTCCAAAACACACCACTACACAGTGTTACAACTCCAAAACCAACACAACTCAACAGAATTTCACAACACAATCTTTCAACAATCATCATCAGAAACTGAATTAGGCAATTAATAGAAGATTTGGTTCTCAAAGCAACACCCATCTTGCAAATTAGGGCAAAATTACACCAAAATTAGGGAAATAGGTCATGCAAATTTAAACAACTAAGAAAATAGGTCAACTTACATGCAACATACACAAACCCTAATTCGAAAAACAGAATTGTATGCTAATGAATGTGAAATCGTCCTAACAAGCAACCTACATAAACCCTAATTCGAAAAAAAACATGTAAATTGATACAATTAAGAAATACGAAACATACCCTTGTAGTAATCCACTGAATAGTAGCGATTTGCGGTGGAATTTCACGATTTCACGACAGAATTGCACGGTTCGAACCTTGTGGTAGTGGAAATCCACGTGGACTTTATGCTAGCGAAATATCGCTGGCCGATTTGGATGCCGTGGATAGCGACGGATTAATCTGCAGCAACGTGGAATTAGGGCAATTTTATTTTAATTTAGTCAAATAACAGAATAAAGTTAATAAAAACTCGTTAATTATTTTATTAGAAAAACTAATTTTACCAATTTTAATTATACAAGTTAATTATTAAACTTCTAGAAACTATAAATAACTAGAAATATTTCATAATTAGAGAACGAATATTACATAATTCGAAAAAAATCATATAAATGCATAATTATAAATATTACATAATTCGAATAAAAACGTGGAGAAATCATTGTTTTGCTTCTTCAAATTATAATGTATTCTAGAAATTATTCGTAGTCAGGATCACTGTCTTGTTCCTGTGCTCCGGCATCTGGTTTACTTTCGGAAGATGTAACGTGATGATCCTCTTCAGGAAGTTCTGGCCCTTTGTCAAAAGTTGTGTCATTTTCGACTGTTAAGACTTCATTGTCAGCCAAGTTATGAACATTAAATGAGCTCATATCGACGAAAACTCTGAAGTTTGGAGGGGTGTTATCTTGGAAGATCTCAACGTCTTCAACAATCTCAACTGGGTCAATATTTAAAGAAGTTGTGTCTATAATATGTCTCGCTTGTGTCGTGCAAACAGACCACCATCCCCTTCTAGCTTGGAGTCGTTGGCATGCATAGGGGAAATAACAGGCTTGTTGAACTTGACTCGCAAGAATAAATGGCTCTGATTCATTGGTCGCGAGACGCTTAGTGGGATCAAGGTCAATTAACTTTAAAGTCGGGTGCACGTTAATCCCTGTTATCAAATCGAACCAATCGCACTTGAAAAGAACTATTGTTAGTGTACGCCCACTCCCAAAATAATCAACCTTTATGACCTCACGAATTATCCTATAATAACTCAACTCTTCTGGATCGTCGGTTGCTCCCTTAACATAAACTCCACTATTGTTTGCTTGTTTTGGATTCAATCCATCGGTGGTTCGAAATCTACAGGCGTTAACTTTGTAACCACTAAATGCCCTGGCAGCGGGACATGGCCCATGTACTAATTGTACAACCCGAATGTCTTCACTACAATATCCCGACCTAACCATTTGTTTTAGCCATTGAACAAAAAACATGTTACGACGCTCCTGAATTTGGCCTTGTGGAACACCATTACACATATGCTCATCAAATATCTTACATTCAACAGAATTTTTGTACATAACCATACATGGTCTTACACATTTATTTGAAAGAAATTAAAAGGAATATAACGAAGCAATTGTAACTCAACCACAGCTCCAGCTCTTGGCAGTTTAATAGTACGTATAGCTCAATTGAGTTGTACTCTACATTTGATAATTGTTTCCTTTTTCCCGCTCCCATGACTTATCCATCCTTCTGGAAGATGGAAAACTCGCTACTATAGTCAGCATTCAACGCAACTTCATTCCTGTGCAACCGATTAAGCCTTTTTTTCATAGTGTTCTAGGAATTGTGTGATTTCAACAATAAGAAACTTCTGACTTATTGAACCTTCAACAAAATTCTTATTTTTGACAGATTTCTTCAGCTCAAGCATTTGCCTGAAAACAAATTAATACAAATTAAACAATAAAGCATTCTTAGGGATTTCAATTGTACGTAGAAAAAATAAAAAAACAATACAAGATTGATACCTTTCAAACGGATACATCCATCTGTAATGGACTGGACCTCCAGTCCTTGCTTCCCGTGGGAGGTGAATAGCCAAATGTTCCATAGAATCAAAAAATGCAGGAGGAAATATTTTCTCCAATTTGCACATAGTAAGGATAATCGAACTCTCTAACTCCTCCATTTTTTGTCTAGTTATTCCACAAGAACATAAAGCCTTGAAGAAAATACTAACCTCAACCAAAGGTTCCCAAATGCAATCGGGCAGAAAATCACGAAATGCAACCGGGATCAACCTTTGCATGAACACGTGACAAACATGGCTTTTTATTCCTGTTATTCAAATATTGGGCACCTGAACACAACGAATACATTTGACACAAAACCATCATGAAACTTAATTTCTTTAAGCCAATTACAAACCGTTATCTTTTGATCCTTGCTCAAACAGTATATGGCCTTTCTTTTAGTGGTATCATCCTCATCGGCGTATAATGTAGAACAGTTCGTGTACAATGCCAGATCCCTTCTCGCTTTCAAATTATCCTTTGTTTTTTCAGGGTCGTCCATGACGGTGTTTTTGATGTTATCAAAGAAGTTCTTCTCGCAATGCATTACGTCGAGGTTGTGACGAATCATATTTGCCTCCCAATAGGGAAGCTCCCAAAATATACTGAGTCGCTGCCAATTGTGATACCTACCCACTCCCTAGAGAACTTTATTTGTTTTACCAAAAGAAATATTGGGGAGGGTACTCACATGGTTCCACATTTCTGGACTTAATCTCCGATGCAACGGCATATCGGTTTCAGCATGGTCTTTGGTAACATCTGTAGTATTCCATCTCCATTCACGATCAGGGGGGAGAAATCGACGATGACAATCGGACCAAGAGTGTTTCTTTCCATTTGGAAGCCAAAAGGACTTTGTGTTCTCCATGCAATATGGACAAGCAAACTTACCATGGGTACTCCACTGCGAAAGCATACCATAAGCTGGAAAATCACTAATGGTCCACATCACATGAGCACGCATAAGAAAAGTATCTTTGCGATAACTGTCATATGTAGGTCTCCATGCTCCTACAATGTCTTTAGTTCATCAATTAGCGGTCGTAACAACACGTCGATGTTCTTTCCAGGACTCGATGGACCCAAAATCAATAAACCTAGAAATATATACTCTTGCCTCACGCACATACCTGGTGGAAGATTATAGGGGGTAACGAAAACTGGCCAACACAAATAACTATTAGAAGAATTTCCCCATGGACCGAAACCATCGGTGCAAAGTCCAAGTCTGACATTTCCTGCCTCATTGGCGTAGTTGGGATACGTGTCGTCAAAGGTCTTCCACACTACACCGGCAGCAAGGTGTAGCATTGTATCGTTATCCCCTCGACATTTTAAAAGCCATTTCATGTGTTCAACGGTGGCGCGAGACATGTACCACCTCTGCCATGGGGGGGTGAGTGGGAAGTACCACAATCTCTTTCGTGGGATGCGTTTGGCACGACGAAGACTTGTACTAGACTGTTGCTTCCATCTTGGTGTTTCACACGTGGGACAAGCTGTGTAAGCCTCACTTTCGTACTGACCGTAATAGAGAAAACAATTATTTTTACACACAACCGATTTTATGCATTCCATCCCTAAATCTTTTAGCAGTCGCTTATAACGGTAGAAAGTATCTGGGATTTTGTGGCGATCCTTAAGACTTAACAAACTTCTTGAATTGTCTAGCGCATCATCACAACAACTTTCGGTCCAATTGTGCTTAATCTTTCTTGACATGAATTTGGCGACCCATTCTAATACAGTCATCTCAATTCCATCATGAATCTTTTGCTCCGCTTTCTGCAACAATTCAAAAAATGCTCTTGCCTGATTGGTTGGCTCATCAGTTGCCGATATATCGTTATGGACATTTGCAAGTTGCTCGCCAAATGCATCGTCAACCAAGTCTCTCAAACGATAACCGTTATTGGGACCGGTGTCGTACGAATTTTCAAACTGCCCCTGATCAACATTATTTTTATGAAAGAAATATGTATTTTATACTAAATTATAAATATTTTTATAATACATATTGATTATTTTTTCAAGATATATATATATTAAATTTCAACTGTTATTTAAATTTTTCGTATAGTTATATTAAAAAAAACTGTGATGAAAACTTATATTTATATTTATATTTTTCGTATATATATTTATATTGTAAATTTAAAGAGAATTAAGAGGAGTAAAGAGAAAGCAGAGAGAAGGGGATGAATGAAAAGTGAATGGGGGTGTGGGGGTAGTTATAGGAGAAGGTTGCAGATTTCGCATCAGAAAATTCGGATGCAAGATGTACTGCATTGCAATATTGCCATGCAGGATCTTTTTTGCATGGAAAAATTCCCATGCAACATGTACTGCATGGGAAAATTTGCATGCAACACGGAGTGCATGGGAAAATTCCAATGCAACATCTACTGCATAGGAATTTTCCCATGCAACTACAATTTGCATGGCAATTTTCCGATGCAAGTGGAAACAGGTACCATTTGAATAGAAAAATTTCTATGCGTAAATTATTACTATTTATAAAAACTTTTACTTATTAAGTTTGTATTTATATTTTTGACCCCAAAAGTATTTTAAATATCGTTCGTTCTGCATTTTTGACAAATTTTGAATGTACATATGTCTCATAAGTGTTATTAAAAAGTGGTTAAAAAAACGGAGTTTTGATGTTTTTTTCATCTTTTGCATAATTCGATATTCTACCCCAAATATTTTTTAAACGTCTTTCCTTACTCCATTTTTGACGAAATTTTGAAGAACACTGTTATTTTTAATAACATAGTGTATTGTAAAAAAAAAAATCGACGAGTAAACTTGATTGACACTCGCTACATGTGAAAATACAATTTTGGTTTAGTAGAGTATACCTATATAGGGTTGAAGATCATATATATAGTGTTATATTGTTTATTGTGCGTCTTTCGTTACTGCATTTTTGACGAAATTTGGAACAACACTCCTACTTATTGTTTAGAAAATGTTGGTGAAAAAAAAAAGTGGATTTCGAGTTGTTTTGCAACTTTTAACTAATTACATTTTCACCCTGAAAGGTTTCTTTGTTTCTTTCATTACTCTGTTTTTTACGAGATTTGAAAGAACACTCCTACTTATGGTTTAGAAAATGTTGGTGAAAGAAAAAATTAAATTTGAGTTGTTTTCCAACTTTTGAATAATTATATTTTCAACCCAAAATATTTGTTTGCGTCTTCGTTACCCTGTTTTTTACGTCTTCGTTACCCTGTTTAGAAAATGTTGGTGAAAGAAAAAATGGATTTCGAGTCTCTTTCAACTTTTGACTAATTACATTTTCACCCCGAAATATTTATTTGCGTCTTTCGTTACCTTTTTTTGACGAGATTTGAAAAAACACTCCTACTCATTGGTTAGAAAATATTGGTGAAAGCAAAAGTTGAATTTTAGTTGTTTTGCAACTTTTAAATAATTACATTTTCAACCCGAATGGTGTAATTCATTTTGTTGTATTTTTTGGCATGGAAATATTTCCATGCAATTGCTATAATTTCCATGCGATTGCTTAATGCATGAAAATTCGAATGCAAGACTTCTCATGATATTGCTCCGGTTTGTTGTAGTGAGTTACGGGGTATTTCTGAAGCCCGAATTTCTTTTGGGTAGATTTAGAAAACAGCCAAACTTAATGGGTAGATTTTAAAATTCCTTCTTGAAAATTACTTTTGCTATCATCAACTTGAGGTTTCACAGTTACCCATTTTACGTTATCAATTTCATCTCGTCTCACTCGTGGATAATATATATTTTTTTTCAAGTGGAACTTACTTCTAGTTCAAATCTGCTATATAATAACGCAAAAAATACATACTTCTTTGTCAACGATCCAACATTGCTTGAAGACAAAAAATATCCATTGTTAAATCATGCAAAGTCGTTGATTATAAGCGACCTAAATTAGGTCCTTGATTTCCTACTATAAATAATTTTTTTTTTTATTTCTAGTTTAATTAGATTGTTAATTTGTGAATTTGGGATAATTTTATGTTAATTTGTTAATTTTGTAAGATTGTTAGATTAGTTAAGAATTTTAGATTGTTAATTTGTGTTAAGTGTGTTAATTTGAGCTAATTTTTTGTTAATTTGTTAGATTGTTATATTAGTTAAAATTGTTAGATAGTTAATTAGTGAAGAATGTTAGATTGTGATACTACATAATATAGTAGCGATACGTGTTATGTCACGTGGATGCCACAATTGGAAGGATTTCCATTATTTGTATATAACGAAATAGGCCCTCTATGATATGTCGTTGAAAAGCCACGGGTGTCTAGGTCGCAATGCAACAAGCAGATCGCAATTCCGAGGTCCGGAGTGGATGTTATGCCCAAAATGGTGGGACTGCGCAGAACCTACACTATATCGAAAAGTATATCGAATATAAATCGAATATCATATTCGATATGGGTCCAACACCTATAAATACCCCTCCCCCTTGGCCATAAGGGACGGACAAACACCTAGGGATCACCTCGTCAAGTCTATATCGAAATGTAAATCGAATATCATCCCCGATATGCCGCATTCGATATAGATCCCCGACATACCTTCGACATACTACAATACCTGATATTATATCGAACATAACTACCGATGTACTTATTCATTCGACATGTATACTATATGTATGGAAGGCTACATGTATCAGCTACCCATAGGAAGAAGCAGATAGAGGTTTCGATATACCGATCTCGAGATATGGCCGCTATGGTGGAACTTCGACATATCTCCGATGTGCCAGAATACCCGATCTTATATCAGATGTCACTACCGATATACTTATCTCCCCAACATGTACCTTATATGCTTAGAAAGCTAAAGGAGTCTACTTTCCATATCAAGAAGCGGTTTGAAATTTGGACCATCCTGCAAGGAGATATGGTCAAAACCGTAAAGCCGCATAGTGCAGAATAGACAAATTAACTACGTGCGACTTGATTCCCCCAAAGGGATACGTAGGCAGCTTGGGATAACCCGAGTTCAGTCCGGAATCATCAACGATCCATCCGTCCCCTCACCACGTCGCTTGGAGTACATGTGTGCAAAGGACAAAGCTGGTTCTAGCACAGCCTAGGATCAACATGATGCAGAGTGTTTCATCAGCATATGACAACACACCAAATCATTGGCGCCGTCTGTGAGAACACAATGGAATGTACTTAGAAACAAGCATGCAACCGTAAGATTCAACCAAGTTCACCAAAAACTATGGTGGATTGGAGCCCCATCAGACATATGCCTTACATCAAGATAAGTCTGTCAATTACATTATACTATTCACCTACATATTCTGCAAGTTAGTTACGCTATCCCTTAATTTTAATCTTTAACTATTGTTGAAAAATCATTAATTTACTTTAACTGCCCTCTGTGCTGACCTATAGCTAAAACAGGAAGCCCCACGCAGGTCTTATTCCCTTATCGTGTGATGCATCGGCGAACTAGGGTTCACCTAGTTCCCAACCGTTGCACATTGTGAATCTTTATATATGGAACGTTATATCTCTATCTCTCCTTCATATTGATAGAATGTTTGCAGGTACACCGTAAGTGTACAGGTACTTCTTATCCTAAAGGATAGGCGGATCGGAGGTTATCCGGTTCTTGCATGTCATGCATTTTGAAGTTTCTTATCGATACATATTGCGACGCATATCGTTATCCATCTTTAACCCTTATTTTCCCTAGATAAGCATATTTGTATTGTCATGTCCTTGATTCTTGCAAGAACGTGTCCTAACGGATATGACGAAGGCGCTCTAACGGCACACTGAGATTATGGTTTCTTTCCCATAAGAAACTAAAAAGATCTAGTTACAGCGATTAGGCTTGGCGAGAAGAAGCAGTTTATTCACTTGAAGCGGGAATTGTTTTTCTAAACCCCGAAGGCACGAGATTGCCAAGACGGTCACTGCACTCATTCGATAGTTTATGAGTGATTTTTGGCCCTCCTACTTGAAGGTTCCTGACAATATACGAGGAGAGATTTACTCGATATTTACGGTGAGTTTTTAATGAATTATTAATATTTATTAATTTACTTGAGATTCAAATATTGTTTAATTTAGTTTATTAATTTAGTGTATTAATTTATTATTTAATATTTATTCTTTTTGTAGAATACCTATGGGATCCGGCGGTCAGAGAGGAATCAGGTACATAGGGAATACCAGTTGAAGGCGATGGGGCTTTATAAGCATATGATGAACAAGGCGAATGAGCAGTACATGAAGAACAAGGACAAGGAGAAGTTTCGAGGGAAGCCTAAGACGTTGTGGATGATCCAGAGTTTGGAGGAGCAGGCGGCAAAATACTGGGACTCGGAAGAACATAATAAGATGTACGTGAAGGGAAATAAGGCTCGGCGAGACGGTAAATTGGACGACGATGCGCCGGCCACCTTTTACGGTGGTCCCATTGACTACGAGGAGATCCGACGGTGCTTGAATTTTTTTTTTAAATTATACATTTTATTTGTAGTTAAAATGTTAGTTTTTAAGATTATTGTTTATTGATTAGTTTAAAAAAATAGAATTTTAACATTTTTAAAAAAAAATTATAACCAACTATTACTTACAATTTGAAGGAGATCAATCAGTCCATCCGCACCCACCCTATCAGGCACGATGAGATTTATAAGGCAGAACATACGAGGAGGGTGGCGGGTACTGGAAAAGGTACATCCGTACCCTTGAGGAGGGAGAGGAAGTCTGAGGAGACCAGACTTATTTACGTAAGTGTTTTAAATTTTCTACTCGTTTACCACTTATGAATTCATTACACTTTCTTATCATAAGCTAATTATTGATTCTAATCATAAGTTTTTTATGATCCTTGAAAATTCAACAAAAGGCCTATAGGAGGGAACTGAGGAAGAAAACTCCAGAAGCAGTATAAGATAAGGACTTGCCTGAATGGGACGTCGATTCGTGGAAGTAGGCAATAGGGAGGATCAAGAAGGGGAAGGCGCGGCGTTTACCGAGCTATGCTGATCCACGGAACATTGACATGGAGCTCAGGAGGGAGCGAGACTACAGGCGGGAGTTGCTCAGACAGGTCTAGGAGGAGAACAGAGAGTTGAGGATGACACAAGACCCGATAGTCGACTCACTGATGTCCTGGCTCCAGGATTTTGAGACAGAACATGCAGACGCAGACAGGCCGACCAGTGCGAGAGCTTTCGACAGACTTGTTCATGGGGAAAGCTATTAGGAGCGGAGGCGTATTTAGGGTCCTGAGGCCAATACGTCAGAAACCGGATCCTTTTGCTCCAGGTACTTCCACCGCCACTTATAGTATGTCGATGATTTTAATACTAATGAGTCGGGGAGTGGTGATGATCTTGATATGATAGATGTTGAGGCCGTTTGGTTTGTATGGTGTATGGTTGGTATGGAATATGGATTATTTTGGTTTGTATGGTGTAGGGTTGGTATGGAATATGGATTATTTTGGTTTGTATGGTGTAGGGTTTTTTATTGAATATGGAATATTTTGGCTATTTTGGTTTGTATGGTGTGTGGTTTGTAGGGAATATTCATTATCTAGGTTATTTTGGTTTGTATGGCTTATTTTATTTTATATGGTGTAGGGTTTGTATTGAATATGGATTATTTTGGTTATTTTGGTTTGTATGGTGTGTGGTTTGTAGGGAATATTTATTATTTAGGTTATTTTGGTTTGTATGCTGTAGGGTTGTATTGAATATGGATTATTTTGGCTATTTTGGTTTGTATGGTGTGTGGTTTGTTGGGAATATATATTATTTAGGTTTGTATGGATTATTTGGGTTTGTATGGTGTACCAACATCCAAAATATATACTAATTCATATATACCAACATCCAAAATATTTTACCTAAAACAAAAGGTGACTAATTAACACGTATATACTAATAATGGACAAGTGATCCTAAAGAAAAGAAAAAAAAGAAAGAAAGAACTAGTCTTCTTCTGAATATTCAAACTTATAGTCATATTCATTCGCATCACTGTCTAAGCCTTCTGCTTGTCCATCATCGTCCTTGTTACCACCTAGTTCATTGACGACCTCCAACTCACCTCCCCCGAACTGAATATCCATCTTGAACGAACTCGGGTGCATCAACTTGTAGAACGCATGTGCTTTCGGGTTGGGCTTCTCGTTAGTTGACTCGTCCTCAAATGATCGACCTCCACGTGCATCCACGACGATGTCTACGAATGGCACATCAACATATAGTGGGTTGTCGGGAATATCGGTGTGTGACAAGCCGAGGGAATTGGCCACATAAGACGGTATATTATCTATTGACGTTTCCCCATGAAAAATCCACTCTAAATATCCATCCGTAAATCCCGACTTATGAAGATGACCTCGTACGACCTTTTTATCGAAAAACCGTATATTATTGTATTTCATGCAACGACACCTATTTTCGCCCCGTAGATCTACGAATCTAGGAGCTTGTTGCGTAGCATAATCAATGAAAGCCCGAACCCCAAACACAAATCTATCGCTCAAACAACCATCACTATCATACATAGCATACATCCAAGATTTGTTTACTTTATAATCCATTATTTATCTAATAAGTTGTAAAATATAAAATAAATAATTACAATTAATAGAACACGAATTTTAAAGAGCTAAATAGAATGATCAACGTACTTCTTGAAGCGTGAAAAAATGCGCCGCAAGAATGTTGTGTACACCACGATTACTCTAGGTGTGTGTAATTACCTATCACCAAATAAATAAACCGAAGCTAGAATAATTTAATAATAAATTACATTAAAATAAACATTTGGGATTGTATAAGGAAAAAACGTACATACCTTAAGGATTAGTGAAGGATGGAATGATTTTTAGAGGAGAAGCGATTGGCCTTTTTATAGGTCACTAACAGTCAATAGGGACCGCACTTAGGTCCCTATTGGTAACGGTTAGTATCAATAGGGACAACACTTAGGTCCCTACTGATACTAATTTTTGTTAATACGGACGTAAGGCAGTCCATATTAACGCTAGCCGTTGTCAATAGGGACCTAAATACGGTCCCTATCGACACTAGTTGTTGCCCGTAGGGACCTAAACGCGGTCCCTATTGAATAGCTGTTATTAATAGCGACCTAGATGTGGTCCCTATTGGCACTAGCCGTTGTCAATATGGACAACAATTAGGTCATTGATGAGTCAATATGGACCGCAATTAGATCCCTATTGACTCAACAAGAACCAAATTGCGGTCCCTACTAATATTCATACTTTAAAATTGTTACTTTATGATTATTTGAGGTGCATAGATGTTTGTTTAATTCATAATTACCACTGTAATAGTTAAAATAACAATAATTACAACGACACATTGTAAATCCAAAGATTACGTAGAGGGAACTGTCCATTTTGAAGATTCTCAATTTATACAATGACAAAGATCGCATTCAATATCCAATAACTAATCACTCCATCACATTGAATAACCAAGTCACTTGTTCTTAACCATTAATTACTTCTTTTCACACTTAGTAATGAGGTTGTTGCTAAAGACCACTAACATAGCGAGATCAATTCATAAAGTAACGGTTTTAAAGTATGAATATTTGTAGGGAACGCAATTAGGTCACTGTTGAGTCAATAGGGACCTAATTGCGGTCACTATTGACTCATCAGGGACCTAATTGCGGTCCCTATTGACTCAACAGGGACCTAATTGCGGTCTCTACTAATATTCATACTTTTAAATCGTTACATGATTTGAGGTACATCGTTGTTTGTTTAGTTTATAATTACCACTGTAATAGTTAAAATAACAATAATTACAACGACACATTGTAAATCCAAACATTACGTAGAGGGAACGGTCCGTTTTGAAGATTCTTAGTTTATACAACCACAACGATCACATTCAATATCTAATAACTAATCCCTCCATCACATTCAATATATAATATTCAATAACAAAATCACTTGTTCTGTAACCATTAATTACTTCTTTTCACATTTAGTAATAAGATTGTTGCTAAAAACCACTAACGTACCGAGATCAATTCATAAAGTAATGATATTAAAGTATAAATATTAGTAGGGACAGCAATTACGTCACTGTTGAGTCAATAGGAACCTAATTGCGGTCCCTATTGACTTAAACTTTAAAATCGTTACTTTATGATGATTTGAGGTACATCGTTGTTTATTAAGTTCATAATTACCACTCTAATATTTAAAATAACAATAATTACAATGACACATTGTAAATCCAAACATTACATTGAGGGAACGATCCGTTTTGAAGATTCATTTACTAGTTTGTACGACGAATGTCATAATGCATACTTACAAACTAATTGTATATACATGCATATATAAGCATAATGATTAGTTGATCTAATGATTGAAATTCATAATCATATCTATGCTAACATTAGTGAAGTAATGCATAAAAACGAATAACAACTACAACTAATTAGTGGTGATTAGTTGTAGAACATGAAATATGTGTTGGGCGTTAATAACTCGCTCAATCTCATTCAATATATTGTTTCACAACTAAATTACCGTGAGGTTGGTTTTGCAATCATTTATTACTTCAATTCACATGTTGCAATGAGTTTGGTTGTTAGGAATCACAAACACACCAACATCAATAAAAAAAAAAAATTTCAAGCAAGAATATTAGTAGGGACTGCACTTAGGACCCTAATAACGCAACAGGGACCGCAACGCGGTCCCTATTTAAAATTAGTGACCTAAGTGAGGTCCCTATTAATAATTAGGGACTGCAGTTAGGTCACTAAAATCCAAAAATTTGAAATTTTGGCCAAACTTTTAGGCGGGATTGAGGGGGAAATTTGAATTTTACAAAAATTTCAAAATTTCACCCTCTCCTCTATATATACTCACCACTCTTACACATCAAATTTCATTAATCTCCAAAAAACTTCCAACACAAAAACACTATCTTCTTTTTCAACACAAAACCACTTATCTTTTTTCTCCAAAAATCATCCAACACAAAAACTTTTCTTCTTTTAACCAACACAAATCGAAAACAAAAATCACCCAACACAAAAAGCAATATCACCAACACAATCTTTCTTTTCTATTATTTTGGATCTACACTTTCTTTTCTTGCTTTTCTATTATTTTGGATCAGCAATTTTTTTCTTACTTTTTTATTATTTTGGATCCACACTTTCTTTTCTATTATTTTGGATCTACACATTCTTTTCTTATTTTTCTATTATTTTGGATCTACACTTTCTTTTCTTTCACTTGTGTTTTTTATTCATTCATCTTTTTGTTTTCATTCATATTGTATTTTCTATTATTAGTCATATTTCATTCATTTTTTTACATTCATTAATACTTTCATGTAATTATATTAATTTCTTCATAATTATTTTATGAATATTAGTAGGGACCTAATTGTGGTCCGTATTACTATTATTAGGGACCGCAATTAGGTCCCTACTAATATTCATAAAGTATCTATGAATACTAATAGGGACCTAATAATATTAATAGGGACCGCGGTTAGGACCCTACTAATATTCATAGATACTCTATGAATATTAGTAGGGACCTAATTGCGGTCCCTATAATATTATTAGGGACCACAGTTAGGTCCCTACTAATATTCATAGAGTATCTATGAATACTAGTACGAACCTATTCGCGGTCCCTAATAATAGTAATAGGGACAGAAATGTGGTCCCTATTGACGGGAAAACAATAGGGACCAAAGTTAGATCCCTATTCTTTTTGAGTCAATAGGTACCCAACTGCGGTCCCTATTAATTCAACAACAATAGGGACCTAATTAAGGTTGCTATTGCATTTAAAATATCAGGGACCGCTTTGCGGTCCCTGATATTCCAGTCGTTGTTGCCCTCATGAGGTATTTAATTGCGGTCCCTGATGGCAAGCGACCGAGGTCAATAAGGACTGCACAATAGTGACCTATGTTCGGTCCCTATTGACCTTCAGGGACCGCATGGGGGTCAATAGGGACCTAAGTTAGGTCCCTATTGACCCTGTTATCTTGCAGTGTATTGATCAGCACACAATCACACATTTGTATAGATAATTAGTTTATAACTAATGTAACATCATTTACAATCACTCGCTGCGGCCCTACACTACTAAATTGTTGTGCATATTTAACCAAAATTCAAGTTTTGTATTCATAATTATGTATATATATAATTTATTTTGACATTTGGTTTTTGTAATTCGACAAGTCCAATTGTCACTACAACAAACTGGAGCAATAGCATGAATTTTTATTTTTGGATGCAAGACATTTAGAATCGAAAAAATCCGATGCATTTGACAATAAGGTCAATTGCATCGGATGGTTCGGATGCAGCAACACAGGCTGCATCCGAAAAATCGGATGCAAATATCTCTGCATCGGGTTTATCCGATGCAAAGCTATAAAAAAATATATCTTGCATCGGATTTATCTGATGCTGGGATATAAAAAAACACCTACTGTCTCTCCCATTCAGTCGTGATCGTTCTCACATACAAACACATACATCGTTGATCGTGACCGCCGTTGACCGCCTCACCGTCGCCGAAAATCCCCCAAAAACACCGGTAACCAATTGTACTCTTTTCGAGGATCAATTTGATGCACCTTTTACTATTTTTCATCAATTATTTACATTTGTGCGATTTGGAAATTGTTGATATAATTTTTATTATTGTTGTTATTTGTTAATGTGAATATGATTATTGTTTTTTTATGTGAATTCTTTAAATAGTTTTGTGCTAATTTTTAAATTTTGAGATTTGAGGGCTTAATTTGTAGTTTAACAAAAGATTTGGGGTATAAATTATAGTTCAAATAACTTCACGGTAGATAGAGTAGTTTTGAGAAATTATGGTCTCAATTTGAAGTTTAAAGTATTTGTGGTGTTGAATGTGTTTATTAGAGTTTATTTTAGGAATAAGAAAATTAGTTAAAAGGTTTGGGCTTGTTTGCGAATATCTAGAGTATTTGGTAATATTGAACTTTAGAGGTTACTTTGTAATTTACAAAGTGTGTGTTGAAACAAAATTAGGAATAAGATTATTAATTCGAAGTTATGGGGTTATTTTGGAATATGTAGTGAGTTAACAGAAAACATATAGATCGATTGGAAATTCCAATTATTTATATTTCTTATTAGGACCGAGTTGTGAAGAATAACTTTTCTGTAGTGTTGAAATATATTTTAGTAAAGTTTAGGGACGATTATATTCATTTTTTTTTAGATAATTTCGATGGCAGATAGAGATCGGGGATCATATAGGGGTGGAGCTCGTAGGGGGAGGCGTCCGGGGAAGGAACATGCATCTACTAGTCAGCAGCCACGTAGACCCCCGATGCAAAGTTTAACCCATTTGATGATGATGATGATGATGATTATATGCCGGTTCACCCTACGCACTATGACCCGTATGGGTTTATTGCTGACTTCGAGATAGAGCCTCTTCCACCGATCAACACTGCCACCACCGAGTCGCCGCATGGCTCGGTGCATGCCTTAGGTTCCGACAGGCCGACATCGTCTGCTGCTTCAGACATGCTGACATGGTCTCAAGGGCCCGCCGATGAAGGAGCATCACATTCCCCCGATGACGATAAGCTGAGAAATCTTCGAAGGTAGGGCAAAGGGGCACCTATACCAAATAACCGCGATCAAAGGGAGTGGATAACATTTTGTCCATATACCGAAGGGTTGAGAAACCAATTGTCCATCAGTGCGTCGATTTCTCCTACTTTGAAGAAGTTGTGTCACGACCCGTGGTTTCGATTCAAGGATTTTCCTCAAGCTTATAGGGACAGCGCATGGAAAGAATTTAAAATAAGTTTTTTAATGAATATATTATTAGATATTAAAAATAGTTAATTAAAATGCATATTTTTTCATTTATTGTTGTTTATTTTTCATATGTTTTTGTTTTTAATTATTTATATTATTTTATATCCGCAGAGCCAATATCAGTGGGATGAAGTCGACGAGTATAGAGTTAGGAGTGTTTGGAAAACGATTGGCAACAAGCGTTATTGCGAATGCTTGAACTCACTGAAGAGAGTATTGGTGGAGATAAGGGACAAACAGACCGTAGTAGACATGATATATGGATTCCAAAAAGAGATGAGCATTAATTCATGGAATACTGGGATGAGCCTGAACACCATAATATGTGCGCAAAAGCCAAGATCAACAGGCACAAGGCGCCATTGAAGAACTAGTTTGGTGGGAGGCATTCGGGCCAAGAAATGGCCGAAAAATTGTAATTTTGTTTTGGTTATTTGGTCCTTAAAATACATATTAGGGTGTCGTATTAAAAATTGGCCCTTTAAAATTTATATTATTAATTTTTTAATTGTTTTGTGAAATAGGCTGGGGATGAGGGAGTTACGATTAAAGACTTATCGATAGCGAGGATTTACAAGCTTGGCCGAGTGAAGGAAAATAAAACGAAAGAAAGAGTTATAACGGAAGAGTGGGTATCAGATGAAGCTCACCAGGATTGGGTAAGTAATCTATTAATACTATAAATATAATTTAGGAGTTAGAAATTCCACAATTTACTTACTGAAGTTTCGGAATTTGGCCTTTTTTTTGCAACTTAAATATCTGCAAGTGCTCCAGAGGAAATATTGGTCGGACAAGAGCAAATGGCCTCCGTGGGACTTCGACACCTGGTTCAAGGATCAACCAAAAAGAAAAATAAGGTACAAATCTTTTACCTAATTACTTTGAAAGTTGTTAACTTCTACCACAACAGTTGGTCTGGTTATGGGGGTACAAACCCATTCGCGTTTCAAAGGTGATACCTCTAGTAGTGGTAGTGCATATGCTGATAGGGAGGCGGCGCACCACGTGTAGATGGCAGCGATGATGGATGAGCAGCGTCGGGCCTATGTGAGGTATCAAGCGGGGCTAAGGAAATAGTACGAGAACTCGTTACTACAGTGGGAGAATAGCAAGCTACTCACGGATCATCTGAGAAACATGTCGAGCAAAATGGACAGGAACCCCTAGATTTGCCGTACCCAGATAGGCCAGAGCCACCAGAGGGCCTAGACGATCCTTTTCATGGTAATGATACACCGGTCACCCGCTCTTCAATAGTTTCGTATAGAAGTTCGCCTCAATAATGCCACCGTCCGCCACAGCCCGTTTGGCGAGGGCGTCCCACCCACCGTTCGCATCTTCACAATTCTCAGACCCCACGGCGTACGCATCCACCTCCTCAGGCTAGTACACAGTATACACAGCACTCGAGATCCTTCTCGCCGCATCATGACGACTACGACCCATACCGTGAGGGAGGTGTGTACTACCCATATACGTCATGTATCCTTCGTCGAGAGCAGTAGCCAGCATACGACATATCAACGACCACACCAAGAGTCGTCTTACCAACACCCGCCCCAGCGTACGACATATCAGCGACCACACCAGGGTCGAGGGGATGCATTGTACCATGAGATGAGTAGGCCGAGGACTCATGAGCGTGCGGAGGTGCAGTATCAGGAGGTGGGTAGACCGTGATCTCATGGTCGAGGAGATGTGCAGTATCAGGAGGTGGGTAGGCCGCGTTCTCAGGGTCGAGGAGATGTACAACATCAGAATGTGGGTAGGCCGAGGTCTCAGGTGCGAGGGGATGTGCAATATCCGGATGTTGGTAGGTCGAGTCCTCTAGTTTGAGCACATCAGGACGCCGATGCAGCATTACAGCAGCTGACGCAGCAGCAGCTTGATGGGGAGTTTGGCATTTTGGAGCCAGACTTTCAGATGTTGTACGATCAGCTTAGAGACGAGATTCAACCTTCTAGCCCCCAGCCGAGTATCCCACCTCACACCGATTTTTATTCCGAGTACGTTGTAATTTGAAATTTTGGGACTATTGTTATTTTTCGTGGTGTCCGTATTTTTATTTTTCGTAATTTTTATTTTTAAGTTGGTATTAAATAAAAAAAACAAATAATAAAATTAAAACATAGTCGAAAAATATAATGAAACCATACATTAGAAGTTCAATATTGAAATACAAGTACACATTAGAACTAAACAGAATCTGGGTCCCTACTGTCATCATCTTCAACCTCCTCCTCTCCTCCCTCCTCATCAACCCCATCATCGTCATCCTCGTCAACCTTGTCGTCATCATCATCTTCGTGACTGCTCACTGCCACGGGTTCCTCCTCAATTGTCACTGGGATAGATTGGCCATCCATTGCTAACTCTATCAAGTTAAATGACGTAAAGTCAACGAACAATCCGGACACAAGAACATTTGCTTCTTGGAATACCGCTTCAGGTACATCTTGAACTCATGGAGCTTCTGTCACTTTATTAGTCATAGAACTCATGTCTACCACGTGTCTTGCTGGAGTGTGAATCACTACCCACCGTCCCCTTCTTTCTCTGTTCTTTTGACATGCATATGGCGTATAGTACACTTGTTGCGCTTGGCTAGTGAATGGTTTGGTTTCCCTAGACGGGTGACGACACGTTGGATCAAGCTCGATCAAATGGTATGACAGGTGGACTCGCAAACCATGAGAGTTGGTATCATACTATATGCATTTGAAAAGGAAGATATATGCCCTTTTCCTAGTATTGTAGCTCTAGGACTTCGATCAAAGTCCCGTAAAAATACGTGTCTTCCTGCTCGTCACTGCACCACTTCATGCATATCCCACTGTTGGTCGTCTTTTTCCCAACAGCGCATCCACTTGTGTGAAAATGAAGATTGTTTACCACATAGCCATCTTCCCAACTAATCACCTGATTCTTTGGTCCAAGTGCTAGGTTTAGCAGCCGCGGATCATAATCTTGGCGTTTGGTGAATACCATATCCTTGAACCATTGTACAAATTGATCGTTCTGTCTTTGGTTGATTGCATCATCGGCTAACCCAACCCACATCTCATCATCGAAAACACGGATATAACACAATTTGGAAAATAAGTAATGTATTTATTTTAGTACGAGAACTTAATAAACATTTATATAGTATTTATCACTAACCATATCCAGGGTTCAACCTCTGGGCAATTTAAAAAGATATACAACTCGAAGGGCTTGAGCACCGCGGAGCTTAATCGACGTATGTGAGACGCTTGTCCTACTGGCGAACCGACCTTTTGAAAGATGGATAGTCGTTGAGAATCATTAGGATCAACCATTGTCTCGTTTCTACTCAGGCGGACCAGACGTGTATCGAAATCATGCTCAAAATAGTGATCGCAGAAATTGGTCATCTCGGATGTCAGGTATGCTTCAGTAATAGATCCCTCGATCTTCGCCTTGTTACCGACACTACCATTCAAATCGAACATACACCTGAAAATATAAACAAAAAATTAGATCTGAACGATATGAGCATCTATGTAAATAACTGTAAATTCAATGGGTGAATACCTCTCGAACAGTTGGTGAATAACTGTAAATTCAGTTGGTGAATACCGGTCCTCCCATTTTTGCTTCCCATGGAAGATGAAGAGCTAGATGCTCCATGGAGTAAAAAAATGCTGGTGGAAATATCAGCTCCAGTTTACACATTTTTTCAACAATCGCAACCTCTAGGCGAGCCATATCAGATTTTCGAATGTTGGTTGCGCACAATGCCCTAAAAAAGTTGCTAACCTTTACTAGCGCACCCCAGACATCATTTGGTAAGAAGTCTCTGAAAGTAATAGGAATTAGTCTTTGCATAAACACATGACAATCGTGACTTTTCATTCTTGTTACTTTTAGATTATGCATCTGCACGCATCGGTCAATATAAAAAGCATAACTGTCGAGAAACTTCAAACTGCATAACCATTCACACACTTGCCTCTTTTGATCCCTTGTTAGACAATATATTGCATGAGGTTTATGTGTACGTTGATATGATCCCCTCACTAAAAACATTTCACCTTGGTTGGTATACTCTTGCAAATCCAGATGCGCATTCATGTTGTCTTTTGTCTTTTCTGCGACATCCATGATCGTATTCTTTATGTTGTCGAATAAGTTCTTCTCACAATTCATCATGTCTAGGTTATGACGTATCAAGTTTATTGAGCAGTAAGGGACCTTCCAAAATATACTCTTACCACACCAGTTGTGCTTCGTTCCAGCCCATTGGATGGTCCCCCCTCCTTCTCCAAAACCGACATTAGGGTGGCGATTAACATGACGTTTCATTTCTGCCCCTGTCCTCCTACGCACATGTGGGTCAGTCTCTACGTGGTCCTTGTAGAAACCAGTATCATTGTGCCTCAATTTGTCATCTAACGAAAAAAATCTGCAATGACAATCAAAGAAGCTTGTCTTCCTACCCTTCTTAAGCTGGAATGGTTTCGTCTACTCCATACAATAAGGACACAACAGCTTTCCGTGCATACTCCATCCAGACAACATCCCATAGGCTGGGAAATCACTAATAGTCCACATAAAAACAACGCGTAACTGAAAATTCTGTTGTCTAGAGCTATCCCACGTCTGTACGCCTACTTGCCACAAATAGACTAGCTCATTAATCAAGGGGCGCTGGAAAACATCTAGGTTCTTGCCAGGGCTATTAGGGCTAGGAATGATAAGGCTTAAAGTTATGTACTCTTGTCTCATGCACTTATCTGGTGAGAGATTGTACGGTGTTACAAAGACAAGCCAACAAGAATAAGAACTCGAAGAGCTGTCGAAAGGCGCGAATCCATCGATGTACAATCCTAGCCTTACATTTCTATCCTTAGCGGCAAAATCAGGATGATGATTATGAAAGTATTTCCAAGCATGTCGGATGTCGGATGTATCATGTGATCCTTATTCGCACGACAATTAGTATACCACGTCCTGTGCTTAGCAATTGATCGAGATATGTACAACCACTGGTGTCTGGGGGTTAGCGAAAAGTAACATAACTTCTTACGAGAGATTGGTTTGTATGTATTTCTTGGATTTCGAAAGGTTTTGAAGTGAGGTTCCTCACAAACCGGACACGCCGTATGTTCGATGGACTCGAACTCCCCATAGAACAAGAAACAGTTATTTATGCACGCGTCATAAGTTTTTGCACCTAGACCCAAACTTTTCATAAGTTCTTTCATTTGGTAAACATATTCAGGTACCTTATCCCGATATTCATGAGGGAGCAAGTTGTGAATTATTCTGATTGTGTTGTTACAAGATACATTACTAAGCTTTTCTGATACCTTGTTCGACATAAACTGAGAAACCCATCTTAGTACAGTGGTCGGGCTCCCTATGAATACCGGTTTTTCTACATCACTAAGCATTTTAAAGAAAGCCTTTGCCACACTATTGGGCTCCTCGATTGCACTTGCCATATTAGAAGTGACGTTAAGAAATTGATCGCCAAATGCGTCATCTACCATATTCCTTATTAGGTCATCTCCTTGACCCCTATGACTATGTGATGATGACCCTATTTCAACGTTTGAGTATATATTACCCCCCGAGGTGTCGCCTAACTCACCGTGATAAGCTCATATCATATAGCGTGGTACGAACCCCGACTTATACAAGTTCATATGAATAGTATGCCTATTTAAATATTTTGCGTTGCTGCCTTTTCCACATGGGCAACGAGCTCGACCACGATTCAAATTACTACTATGCGAGAATTGTAATCGAGATAGTTCGACACACCAACCTCAAAATGATAATTCAAGTTTTCGTTTTCGTCTTGCCTCTCGGACATCCAACGTCGATCGGACCACCAATTACTCATCCTTCGTATTATTTACTGACAAAATAACGTTAAACAAAATTAATAACCAATTATTTATTAAAACGTAAATATTGAATTAATGCATAATTGACAAAGGTACAAAAATGATGAATAAACCTTCAAACGTAGGCTAGCTTAATTGAGCTTCAATGAATATACGAAAGAGAAAATTTATTATAATTTATGAGAGATTCAAAAAAGTAGTGAGGGATTGAACAAGAATTTGTGAGTGATTCAAATGGATGAAAGTGAGTGCTTAAATAGAGTGAGCAATGGGGTAGAGTTCATTTGCATGGGAATTTTTCAATGCATAATTACTTGCATGGGAAAATTTTCCATGCATTGAACAATTGCATGGAAATTATAGCAATTGCATCGAAAAATTCCCATGCAAAGATAGACTATGAATCCCAAAATTGCGATGCAAGAGATATTGGCATGAAAATTGTTCCATGCATTGAAGAATTGCATGGAAATTATAGCAACTACATCGAAAAATTACCATGCAAAGATAGACTATGAATCCCAAAAATGCGATGCAAGAGAGCACAACATGACAAAATTTCCATGCATTAACCAATCACATGGAAATTATAGCAATTGCATGGAAATATTTACATGCCAAAAAATATAGATGGAAAGTATCGACTACAATGAGGATTTATCCTCAAGCTGGTTCTCTTATTGAGTCTGTAGTTTTTCATTCCGTTCTTTGTATCAGTTTTAGAGGATCAATAAAACCAAAACCTAAGCCTATATTTTATTAAAATTAAATTCAACTAACACATATTTGAGAATGGTTTCTTGTCCGAGAATTGTATGACTATTTCAATAAGACTAACACTCTCGATATCCTTCTATGATTTAGCAATTAGTATTTATTGATAATTATTTCCTTGTTTCATTACTATATAGTTTAAAACCAAACAAAACTTATATTTGACTTGAAAGAAAAAAAAAATGCGGATCAAGAGCAAGGGTTTTCGAGCCATATTTCTTGTATATTAATTAAAAACTGTATAGGTTATATCTTTATCGTAAGCCCATGTGCGTTGTCTTACTTTGCAAGAGATGCAAGGATAGTTGTGAACTAACATTTTTATTTATGGATGAAAGTAAAAGACAACTCAACACTGTCTCAAACACATCAATATGTATTGTTTGTTTGTTGATTACTGGATTTGTTGTACTATCCGCATATCTTTAGTATATGGGTATATGAATAATTTTACATGTATTTCAAATAGAATCTACATATTCTTCTTATGAAATGTATTCATTTTATACCTATCTAAGTAGTAGTCATTAAGTGAATACATTTTTACACAATAATTTTATTCCTTGGCGAAAATACAGAAATTATTGCTAGACAATATAGGAAAATAACATAGAGTTAATTTAAAAATAGAATTGACCCCGGCCCAATTAAGGTTGTGAACGTTCGTCACATAATTTTTCAATTTTTCAATTGCATTTCGTTCGAGTTTCAATTTCAGACGATCAATTTAATCAAAATGTACAATATTATTTTACTATATTTAACTCCAACACTCGGATATTGTTAGGACAAGGATAATACTAATAAATTTCTAATAAAAAATCAAAAATGATAATAGATTTGTCGATGGCTTCTTCGTCACAAAGTGTATGACGATGCTGATATATACCATTAACACTCTCGATATCCTGTTATGATTTTTCAACTAGTATTTATTCATATTTATTTCCCTAGCCTGTTTAATTATTGTTCAGTTTACAACCAAACACAACTAACCTTTGATTAGAAAAGAAGAAGGGCGGATGTAAGTTTTAGAGCAATATTTTTTCTGGAGTAATTAACAAACGTATAGATGATCTCTTTACTGTAATCCCATATGTGTCGTTTGGTGTTGCACGAGATGCAAAGACAAGTGAAAAACAAATTATTTGTTTACGGATCAAAAAAAACATAATTCCATATGTATCTTTTGTCTGTTAAATACTCCGTTTCCCCACTTAGTTGTTCTATCTACGCATATCCTTGGTATGATATTTGAATAAATCACAAATTATTTTCTTCGAATTAAATATATTAATTATATTCCTATCGAAGTAGTGGTAATTAAGTGAGTATGGTTTATATACATTAATATTTCCCATTTCTGATCGAATTACACAAAGTTTCGTTAGAAAATTTAAGAAAATAGCAGAAAGTCTCTTTTAAAACGGGAATTTATCTCAACCAAGGTCCTGAATGACAATAACATCTATTACAAGTCTAGGACAAGAGTGTTCGAAGACATTTTTTTTAGAAAAGTGATATTAGATTGGAATTAACGCTCAAAGAAGTGTCGGGCGATCGAGAACCATGCATGCAAGCAAAGTTGTGGAAAAATATATTGGTGATAGAGTACTACTTAACAAACTTGTTCATCATCTCTTTATTATAAAACACATCGGTAAGGTTTGGAGTTACAACAGAAGGTGAACAAACACCTTCTTTATCCAAGGAACCAAAGCAATACACAAGTTACCAATATCCAGGACCCATAACGAAAAAATATCGAAACAAAGGAAATCTTAACATAAAAACAATTAATAATACTCAATGGATCCTGCTGTGGGTGTAAGGGTTTTTTTACAACAGTGGGCATGTGTAACCAGTGGTGTGCCTTCCGCAAGCACAGTTCAAAATGAGGCTTAGAGCTAATGGGACAGTAAGCTTAATGCCTAAGACATTGGCCTTGATGCCAGTGCAAAAGTAAGCGGCAGCCTCGAGATCGACCAATCCAGACAAGAGTGAGCAGCAGGGACAAACTAGTGGGGATCCAACGACGACATTCACAAGACCAACACGTTCGAACACATTCCAAGCTGCATGGCGTCAATAGGGCAAGTGGCGGGTTTGGTGGCGTAACAAGAGCTAATCATGGTGAAGAAGCGTGTAAACATTCATGAAGGAAGCCATAATCTTACAAGACAAAGAAGAATCTTACAAAAGAATATATATATATATATATATAAAAGATAATTAAAAGATTAAACTACCCTTAAGACAAACTTGAGAAGGTACTGCAATAAGTGACGAGCGTTTGCCAGCAAAGAAGTTGTGTCGCTGAATCGTATGTGCCTTCGTAAAGAAGTCAGTCAACTGCATCGAAGACAAGATGAACGGTAGAGAGATAACACCATGCTGAAAATGATGTCGAGTCAAATGACAATCGATCTCAATATGTTTGGTACACTCATGAAAACATAGTTATGAGCAATCTGAACAACACTTTTGTTATCACAATACATGTGGGGGATGAAAACAACACCCCATATCACCTAACAACCGTCATAACCAAACAAGTTTAGTTGTGATGGAAGCCATATCACGATATTCTGCCTCGGTAGAAGAGCGAGAAACAACATATTGTTTCCTGCTTTTCCAAGAGATGAGAGAATCACCTAGAAAAATACAATATCCAGTGGTACATTTTCGATCGGATGGATCACAAGTCCAGTCTGCATTTGTAAATGCTCGATGTTCTAAGCAAGAACTCGAAGGAAACAATAGACTCTGATAAATAGTACCACGAAGATAACGACGAATGCGAGTAACAACAACCCAATGATCAGAGGTGGGTGCAGCAACCAACTGGCTTACAACATGGACCACAAAAGTAATATTCGGTCGGGTAATAGTCAAGTCTACCAAACTACCAACACTAAACCTGTACAAAGTGGGATCCGGAAGAAGTGTGCCACCAGTAGGAGTATAACGAACATTTACCTCTAAAGGAGTAGCAGCAACACGAGTGTCTACAAGACGATCTCGCTCTAAAACATCTGAAGTATACTTCGAGTGAGACAAAATATAGCCCTTTGGAGATAAGGCGGCTTCAATACCTAAACAGTAATGAAGAGGACCCAAATCCTTCATATTAAACAAACGAGATATGGTGTGTTTCAACACCTTGATACCCTCAACATCGTCACCTGTAATAATCATTTCATCAACACACATTAAAATCATTATGCGATCAGCAGAACTGTATTTAACAAATAAGGCTAAACCATTAGGACTAGAGGAGAAGCCAAGAGATGAAACAGCTATAGAAAACTTCTCAAACCAAGCTCTTGGAGCTTGCTTAAGCCCAAATAATGCTTTCTTAAGGCTACACACCTGCACTTTGTCATGATGAACACCCGGAGGAGGTGTCAAGTACACTTCCTCATGTAAATCACCATTCAAGAATGCATTTTTCACATCCATCTTTGAAATATACCATTGTCGTACTGATGCATCTGCTATAAGAACTTTGACATATGTCATCTTAACAATTGGAACAAAGGTCTCCTCATAATCTATGCCATATTGTTGAGCAAATCCTTTTGCCACTAGACGAGCCTTATATCGCTCAACTGAACCATCAACTTTGGTTTTAAATTCATAGACCCTTCAAGAAACAATTGATTTTTCCCTACTGGAAGAGGAACCAAGTCCCAAGTGTGATTTTTGTTCAAAGATGATAGTTCTTCAGCCATAGCCTCTTGCCAAACAATATCTTGTGCCACCTCAAAATAATAGGTAGGCCCACAAAGAGGACATACAGATGCCAAAAGGGAAAAAAAAGGCTCGGAATAACATGAATAATGAAATAAGGCAGTTGAGTAGACTTACGAGTACGCATGGGATACCTCTCCTGAGCTGGATCTGAAATCGTAAGAGAAGGGACGTGAGGGGGTAACTCTTTAGCAGCACCCAAGTCATCTCCATCACCAACATCAATATTTTCATCCCCAACAATATCACCAATACAAATATTTTCACAAGTTGGATCATTAGTTCCAATATCAGAACCATCAAGAGTAAATGTGTCAATGTGAATTATATCAGACCGTGTCACATTCTAGGAGCTTCTGAGAATAGAAAAATATGGAATATGCTCAATAAAGTGAAAATGAGGAGAAACCCAATATTTTCTAGCAACTGGATGATAACATCGATAACCCTTCTGACCATTTCTATATCGCAAAAAGACACATATTGCAACACGTGAAGACAACTTAGGTCGCTCAACATGTGGACGAAGAACAAAATATGTGGACCCAAAAACTCGCAAATGACAATAATCAGGAGTTTGACCAAATAACTTAGCATATGGAGAGAGACATGCGTTCTTAGGAGTTGGAACTCTATTTATGATATAAACACCTGTGAGAACTGATTCTCCCCAGTACTCACTAGGTACACTAGCAGACAAAAGCAAAGAACGTGTCGTTCCAACAATATGCCTATGTTTTGTTTCAGTCACATCATTTTGCTGAGGTGTGTATGTACAGGCGGATTGGTGCACACTAAGAAGAATGTAAGAGAGTGTCTTACTCGTATATTCCCCACCCAAATTATATCTTAAATACTTTATGACTTTAGAGTGTTGAGTTTTCACATATGCAGCAAAGTGAGCATAAACGTCAATGAATCCATAATGGTTTTTCATCAAGCAAACCCAATAATAATGAGTATAGTCATCTATGAAATAAACATTATATCGTGACCCCCCATTTGTAAGAACAGGGGAAGGTCCCCAAACATCAAAACAAATCAAATCAAATGGTTCAAAATAAGTGGATGTGCTGTGATTAAATGTTTTTGCTGAAAACTTCTCAAGTTTACATCCACTACAATCAGAAACAATCTGAGACTGCAAGTCTCCCAAAACAACGCTATTAGATAAAAACCTCAGACAATATCCAGATACATGACCTAGTCTAGAGTGCCATATGTAAAACTTCGAAGAATAAGAATTCAAATGAAATGTGGATAGATCAATACTTGTAGTTTCCAACTAACCATCAACCTTCATGCCATCCAAAATATAAAGTCCCCCCTCCCTACTTCAAGTCTCAAGTATTCTCTATGATTTCGGATCATGCACATGACAAGAAGTAGAGGAAAAGTGAACATCAAGACCACGATCACACAATTGACCAACATAAAAAAGATTCACAGCGAATTTAGGAATACAATAAACATTAGGTAGTGAGAGATTTTATGTTTGAATTGTACAAACACCTTCTACTGGCATAGGAGTTCTATCATCATTCATAACATATGTAGATGGCAGCACATCAGACATAGATAGAAATGAGTTGCGATCAGGAGGCATGTGATGAGATGCTCCATAACCAAACACCCATAAGGACGAGTTTCTACTTGATGTTGATGGTGCAGACATAGCATATGGTAGAGGCTGGTTTTTATTTGCTTGAAAAAGGTTCTGTAATAGAATAACCAAAGATGCGTTGTCTGACAAAGATGACTCAGAAGCTGGATTCAATGTAGGCATGACATAAGTTGTATTAGGCTGCCCTCCATAACGAAGATTTTGTGAATATTAAGGTTTGTCACTTGGACTCTTTCCATATTCCTATTGTGGTTTGCCTTTCTGGTGCAATAAAGGACACTAATTCTTCCAATGACCCTTTTCATGAAGATAGCGACACTCATCCTCATCATAACTCTTTTGTTTAGATCTGATATGACTAGGTTGAGTAACCAAAACAGAACCAACATGAGTGGACTTCTCAATTTGAGTATTGAGGCGGGTTTCTTCGGCCACCAATTCATGCACAACTGAATCGACTGAAGTTAAAAGAGTATGGTGCAGAATTTATCCACAAATGCCTTCATACTCATAGCGGAGATTGTACATTAGTTGAACAAAACGTTGTTGTTCCCCTTTTTCAATATACAGACCGAATGCTTTCAGTTCAGCGAATTCTGTCATTACCAACTGATCCCAAAAGTTTGTCATCTCAGAATAAAGGGATAAATGCATCAAACCCCATGCACTATGCATGTTTTTGCGAAATCGTCCTTAAACTAAATAAATAAACGGTTTGCCCCTTAAACTATACCATTATGTTGGATTTGCCCCCTGGCCGGGTTTTTGACTATTTTTGCCCATTCTTGGCAGAAATGTTCCCCCTTACCCGACACATATATGTTGTACTAGATGTATTTTAGTAGTTGATGACAAATCAAGTTTTAAAAAACACCTCGAACGGGACATATTCCAGCTAAAATGTGATTTCCTCTTCAGTGTATTTTAGCCAGAATATGTCCCGTCCGAGGTGTTTTTTCGCCTACTATTTGTAATTAACTACTAAAATACATCCAGTACAACACATATGTGTTGGGTAAGGGGAAACAATCCGCCAAGAATGGCCAAAAATAGCCGAAAACCCGGCCAGGGGGCAAATCGAACAGAATGGTATAGTATAAGGGGCAAACCACTTATTTATTTAGTTTAAGGGCGATTTCGCAAAAACATGCATAGTTCAGGGGGTTTGATGCATTTATCCCCAGAATAAAACTCTTGAATACTTCGATCGCCCTGTGTAAGAGCACGAATTTGTCCTTCAAGTTGATATTGAGCAGCACAGTTGGACCTGACATACAACCTCTCTAAATGGTCCCAAACTTAGCTAACTGAACACCAATCTTATGCTGAGCTGAATTGTTAATCCAAGTAATAATTTTAGAACTATTGGTATCCCACACATCCAATAACTCAACAAAATTAGCATCATATGCCTTAGGAGCAACCAAAACACCTGAAATATAATTCCACATCTTCTTCCTATTTCGAAAGTTTTTCATAACATAACTCCAATACCCATAGTTTTCTCATCAAAACGAACCCTATTCGACTTCAATGAATTATCCCCACCCGTCATGATAACAGAAAGCAAGAATTGTAGCAATACACAAAGCTAGACTAACCCACAAACAAAGTTGGGGCAACAAATCGAGCACAAATTGCACCAAATCAAAATCGAAATTAACACACCAACAAGTCCAGAGAGTGCAGTGGATTACGAGAAACAAGTAGCAATACAAAGACGAAACCACAATCGGCGTGGTGTCGTGTTTGCCTACCGGTTGGGTAAGAGACTTGGCGCTGATGCTATGTTAATATTAATGAAGGAAGCCATAGTCTTACAAAAGAATGAATTTGAAAATACCGAGGGTTTACAAGAGAAAGAATGTGTATAAAAGACAACTAAAAGACTAAACTACCTCAAGACAAGTAATATACAAATATAATAATATGCTAACAAAGAGGACGTTGACGAGAAGCAAAAGTATTCGTTCTAATTTCAGACCGCAATCCGGTCAGAAATAACAACTGATACTCGCAATTCCGACCAGACTACGGTCAGAAATGCAAGTATCCGCTGTTATTTCTGACTGATTTGCGATCGAAAATAACAGTGGATACTTTCATTTCCAACCGCAATGCGGTAGGAAAAGTGGCAGAATGTCCTATAAATAACCACCCCATTTCAATTGTCAAATTATTCCATTGTTCCTCATTTGCAGATATTCACAGGTTTCCCTTGTTATAACTAGTTTGTGTTTGTTTTCTCTATATTTCCTTATTAAAATGATTACTCTTATTTTTTTGTATATATATGTTTGTTTGTGTATTTATTATATATTGCGGTAAATGCAACGAGGGGCGTGAGTGTCCAAACAATACTTGATCTAAGTATTTTCTACGCTACAACATGTAAGTATTTTTTTGACTTCTATGTATTCATGTTTTAGAAATTTAATATAGATGATAAAGATATTGATTGTTAGAATTAATTGTAACAGTTTCTTTTTAATTTTCTTAGATTATAATGGATTATATTGGCAATAGATCTTGGACATACGATAGGATAGATAGTAATACTGGTTATTTGTATCAACATTACGTTGCAGGGGTTCGTGCATTCATACAATTTGCATCGCAACAGAGAGATTATTTAGATATAAGAAATCGTATTAGGTGCCTGTGCCACAAATGCAACAATTTAAAGATTTTTGACCGAAACGTAGTCTGAGATCATCTTCATAAGTCGGGCTTTACGTATCAATATTGGGTATGGGTGTTGCATGGAGAGGAGGTGAACATGGCATCAACATCGTATGTATCTGAATCATCGTCCACCAGTATTCACGTGGATAGTCTAGTTCATGTTGATACTTTGTTTAGAGAATTGGTTGTGGATGCATATGGGGGTTGATTTGTTGAGGGAGAGGTGCGCAATAAAGGTCCAAGTCCTGAGGCGAAGGAGTTCTACAAATTGATGCATTTGGGAGGCATACAAATCCACCGTAATAAGATTTACCACCGATATGACGTTGGGCCCCAAGAAGAGTGACTGTAGCGGTGTTTATGCAAAGGGAGACATGGGAGGATCCGATGCCACCAACTTCTATGGAACATTGAAAGACATAAAACATATGTAATATTGGGGCAGAATAGACTTCTGAACAGAGTCTTGTTCAAATGTGTTTGGTATGATATAAACGCAGGTACACTAGAGCATTCAACGTACAAGTCAATTGACATCGACTCGAGACGTACCGGGACATAGAGGATGGTTGGCCGTATCCACTATTCTTGCCAGACACATAATTAATATGTTATTAGTTACCGGATCAAACGATGTCTACGCGGGGATGTCAAACCAAGTGCTATAGAAGAATGCATCTCAATGGTTTAACATATGTGTAGACCTTTCATCACTCAATATGAATATCCAATTAGCCGACGAGGGATTCGACGTGGTTGACAAGAGAACACACGAGGACGAGGTAGAGGCGGGCAACAAGAATGAGAAGGACAATTAGGAAGAGTTAATGAGTGACTCATAGTTTTAGGATAGTAGGTATGAATAGTTCGATTTCTAATGTAAAATAAATTTGGATTCACGCTATTTAATTCCATATTATAGTTTGGATTCTTGTTGGACTTTAGAAAAAAACGAAATACTAAACTACTACTCCTCATAGTCCTCATCCCGAAGGCCAAATGTATCATCTCTGGAGGCTCCACCACCCGCGTCATCATCAGCACCAAGATTGGCAGCATCGCCACCGATAGTATCATCTAGATCGCCATCCTCCTAGTCATCTTCGTACTCAGGCTCATACATCATAGCATCCGAATCTTAGGGGCAAATGGATCACGAGGGGGGCGATAGCGGAAACTGGGGTGTCGGCACGGTACCCTGGTAGGCTTTACGAGCTGAGGACATAAATCCAGTAGGAAGCGGTCGAGATGGAGGAGTACATGTTGCCTTGGTAATGTGCTGGGTCAAGTGCTCTATGTAATCCAACAGGAAGTCAACCCTTTGATTAGTAGTAGTCCGAAGACGACGGTTCTCTGCCTCTAAGGCCCTCGCGTAGGCCTATGTCTGGTAGGGCACCTTCTTCGTCTTGAAACCAAACTGATCGTGACGTGCCTCAGAAGGAAGGCCCGCAACCTTCCCTTTCTTCACTGCGCCAGATGACCGACTTCAAAACTCCTAATCTATAAAAGGCCAGCCAGTACGATCCTTCGTGTACATGTCGGTCATCAAGCCTATGTAAGCATCCTGTTCATTTTGATAGAATAGTTAGTACATAATTAATACTGCATATGTTAATATGGTAATCAAAAAATGCTTTACAAGTTAAATACTTACGTAGATAGCCCTATACACGGGGTCTAGCCAAACACGGCAATGTCAAACTCCCTATGGCAGATCATCGGGAACATGTGTTTGCTGATATCGATACATCTCATCATGCCAAAACGCAGGGGCCTCTCCAGGTCTCGAACGTGCCTGCATATCGACATAAATGTTTTGTTAAACTATTAAAATTTAAGAAAAAGTTATTCGTATAGAATTGAATTTAATAAGATATACCATCCTACGCTGGATCTCCATGTAGCTAAAGGACCCACTAGCATTAGTCCCTTATGTAGGACGATCGGGGTGTTGGTCATGTCCTCCTCGATTAGTCTTCTTTCCTGTAAATGATTTATCCAGATGGCCCTTAGAATTCCAATGCTTCACAAACTCAGCCTCCAACTTCTCGTTCACCCATCCAGTCCTCGAACGCCCTGCTCACTTCGGATCATCCTTCCTCTCATAGTAGTTCTTCTTTGAATTGTAAACTATTTCCTTCTAACTCTTCCTGGCCTTAGCCTCGTAGGCCATATGTGCCAGACCCAACTCCTCCGGACCAATGTTGTATTTTTTCTGTAATTAATTAAGATTTTTATGTTTTGAGACATGTTTTTAATTAAGGTTTTGTGAAATAAAAATATTACTATGTATATATGAGTTGCGAAATCTCACATTAAACTTAGTCCACATCTGACCTTTCACGTTCTCATCGACCTCATTGTATGAAGGAACACACGTCTTCATAAATGACATAATGATCTCGGTAATCAACGTCGATATCTTGCGCCCCTTCAAAAGTACACCGTGCTCATCCAAAACAATTCTACGGCGGCCTCTACTGTCAGACGGAACCTAATTACTTAGTAGATGAACAAATCGAATATGATGACCTAATCTCGGTGGATCACTAGGCCCTACGGCACTCGGTGGACCACTACGCTCTCTCTTCGAGGGCTGGCCATGGCCGGTATCACGATACGAACGTGGAGGATCGCCCGACATGTCGTCGACTAAAGTGCAATCTACTAAGTAAAAGCATCTAAGTTCGAATATTTCTAATTATAGAGATGGCCTAAATTTAATTATTACTAAGTTATGTAGTTTTCCTAAATGAACTATGTTATAAAAACTATCATTTCTAAGATATCTAACAACATTTCATAAAATTAACGCCATAATAACCAAAATATCACATATAAAAATCATATAAAATAGAACAATGCTAAGCAAAATAATATTACATAAAAAGGATATATAGATATTTTGAGAGTAGCTAAAAACATAAATTTTAAGTAGATATTATAAAAATATAATCATTTCTACTTTATAGTAATTCCCTAAAAGCATCATGAATTCCAATTTATAAATCGATTTTCTAAAGGGCATAAACAGTGTTGAAGGTCTAACAATAACACAATATCAAATAATTCCTAAAGACATAAATAAAGTTTAAAGACTAACAATACATAAAGAAAATACATACTATTTAAAGTGTAATTGCATAACATTTCCTAAAGACATAAATAATTACTAAACTCTAACATTTTCTAAAGCCTAACAATTCCTAAAGGCATTTTTTAATTAAAGCCTAACATTTTCTGACCGAATCCTGGTCGGGAATAAAATTTCTCAATTGGGATCCGGTCGAGAAATTTTATAATACGATTTCTCACCGGATCCCGATCGAAATCCGGTTGAAAGAGGTCAAAAACTTTTCCGACCGCATTCCCGTCGGAATTATGCGGTCGGGAAAAGTGCGATTTTCTTGTAGTGCCGTTTTTCACTTACCTTCATAAATGATTTAATTTTATCATCTACATTCCTCAACTATCTAAATCAATCACTTTACCCCATCTGACGTAAGTATGCCCTAAATATCTGTTAAACATATCTTGAGGGGGTAAGTGATAAGGGTGCCATAGTATAGGGGGCAAAGTGACTTTTTTTAAAAAAAAGAAATAATGAAAAGAATGACAAAAATAATTATTGTTAGTTTTTATATCGATATGAACAAATTAAAAAGTGACTATGTCCCTAAACATTACATCAATAAAATTCCTAATTGTTTAACATCATATCCCAAAAGTATCAAAGGTTAGCAAATTAATAACAAAATCCCATTTATATCTGATAAGTAACTTTTTAAAATATAAAGCTCCTTACACAACCATTTTTCAGATTTGTCTTACCCTAAAATCCTTGACCTCACTAGTTGGCCAACGTATGTTGATTTGAATACAAAATATTAATTAAAAAAATAGAAGCTAAATTAAAAAATCTAATCTTTTCCGATGTATTTTATATTTTCGATTTCTTTTGTGTATGGGTGAAATATTGAGTTTACTGTGCAATTGTCACTGGTCACTTCAAAGATCAAACTACTTTTGTGGATATGAGCGTTCGATATATTTTGCACCAACGTGGTTTATAGCTCTGTGAGCTACCTCTTTTTATGCATATAATAGTTTTTAAAAGCCGTATACTTAATTATTAGGTAATATAAGTTATTCTTGTTCATCAACACACTACCGATATGAAGTCAACGCCTTGTATGTTGCTCCAAATATATGTATTTCATGCTCGTATATTTAGCATAATATATCAGCTATATATCATTTCACCTTGTTCTGATTTATCAATATGGTGGGAATAGAACTTTTCTGTATAGAAGAATATACTTTGAGAATTAACTTTGAAATGAATTTTTATCGTATATATGGATATAGATATAAATATTGATGAATTAGGATATAGATATAAATATTAAAGAATAAGGCAGATGGAACACAAGAATTTAAGTGTATGTTCATTAAGTTATCCACATCGTTAGGGCCTACAAGCTATGGTGCCTCGAACCTTGCCCCTACATGTGTTTTTTTAGCAAATATTGTCATTTAATGAACATGTAATGGCATATCCTGGAAAATAATAAAAGTAGTAACTGAAGTTGGCCATAAAAGTTAAAGAAAAGAGGTTTTATCATGGTGGAGTTTGTTTCTGAACAAGCTTAACAACAAGCTGAAAATTTGTTAGTTGGAAACTTAAGTTGACATTGAACAAACGAAGTGATTCATGGCGTTGGTTTAGTTTACAAGATGTATGCAATAAATAGCTACAGCTCAATGTTTGCAACGGCACGTTCAAGTTATTATAAAGTTAATACTAAATTACGCCCCCTAAATATCGAGAGAGTGTGTAATTATATTCTTTGCTTAATGGATAACAGTAAAATCAAATAATAAGAGGATTTCAATGTTTCAAAATCAATCAAATAACAAGAAATGATCAGGTTGGTGAAATGTATTTGAAGATCGATTTTGTAAGTATTTGTTATGTAATTCATCGACAAACTACGAATTCCCCGTTAGTTAGTTTCATCCTGCTTAGCTCATATTTTTTCAAGGAATTATCGAAATTCTAGTGTTGTATTAGCAGCGCCGTAAATTCCCTCGCCCCTTTTAAAAAAATGTGCTACTAAGGCGATCAATCCAAAAGAATTAAAGTTCCATAACCAAGTCAACATTCTCAAATGTCAACTATATTGAATAATCAATGAAAAATGTAATTTCCCTCAGCTATATAGAAATTATTGAATATTACCAATTTCGTTATCAAACTAGGCAAAACACGAATTCGTAGAGATCTTCCTTCCTAAAATAACGTGATCGCGCCGTCCAGCTATACCACCAATTTCCGATGACGGAATCGGAGACACTGTCTCCAGATCCACCCCCTAATCCGCTAATGGAGATCGATTCATCTCAATCAACGCCGGCGGAAAGCGACAAAATCACAACTAAGAGACAACGGCAGGAATATGTTTTCAATTCCAAACAATCAGTGAACCACTCGCAGTCCATCCCGACTGCAAAAGTGACGTTCCCGAGAATGTCGTATGCGGATAAGGTGAAACCAAGAGATGTGTTTGTGGCTGATCTCAAGAAAAAGAAAATCCAGGGCAGAGCTAAGGTTCTACCCCCTTCGGGCTCGAAACTCTACAAAACTATCGAAATAGCAGGGGAACTTGAGGAATCGATCGCTGCAAAATGGAGTAACACAGTCCTCATCAAAGTCATGGGACGTCCATGGTTTTATCCGAACTTGGTCAATAAACTAAGTATCATGTGGCAACTAACGTCGGGTAGTGACCTCGTCGATGTTGGAAAGGGTTGGTACTGTTTAAAGGGGATATCGACGGCACAAAGAGAAACTATTCTTACCCAAGGACCGTGGCAGATCGCGGGGAGCTTCCTCGCCATACGTACCTGGTCCGCAGAATTTGATCAGAACGATGAAAGAGTGGATTTTGCGATAACATGGGCGCGTATTCTGAATCTGCCACTACACTTGTTTGAGGAGGAGGTACTTATACCGTTAGCAAGTGCGATAGGAGAGCCTATTAAAATTGACGGAAACACGTACACCGCATCGAGAGGCAAATATGCGAGAGTATGTGTTCAAGTGGCGACGAATGTTCCTCTTGAGCGAGCAGTATACATTGGAGAGAAATTGTACCAAATCCAATATGAAAACCTCTCTAATATATGCTACTCGTGCGGCAGAATAGGCCATGCTAGTTCGAGGTGCAAGGAAAACACTCCGGAAAAAGAGACAAGCACGGAACCGGATAGGATGGACACAACGGAACATACTCCAGTTGAAAAAGTGGACCCTAAGGCATGGCTGGTGGAGGTCGCCAAAAATCAAGAATATGGAGAATGGATGCAAGTAGAGAAGAAGAAAACCTGGGGAAGGAACGACAACTTAAAAGAGCAGCCTACCTATCCGAAAGAGGGGAAAAAAGGGTCAACCGCCTCAGGTAATAAAAGAAACGCAGCCCAGCCGTTAGTATTACTTAAAAAAGGGAATGAGGAGAACATCCCAAGTAAGGAAACTAACAAAGAGCAGAATCCCACTACAATGGAAATTCCTCCTCCAAGACCAACCACACAAGTCAAGCGCTCGTATAAAGGAAAGAATAAATTATCCACGAAAGGAAAGTCAAGTAGTGGCACGATATATAATTCCTTTACGGCATTGTCGAACAATTCTGAAGAGGAAACTGAATCTTCAGAACGTTCAAAGGTGACAGGGAGCAAGGACAACACGCAACTTGGGAAGAATGGCAGCGAATGCGCTCCCCGAACAGCCGGAGATTCAAACAAGAACTCAAAAATTCACAGGCCCCTCTCTGATATCACCAATAGAGACACGAACAGTTCTTGTAACCGAGACATCACCATTGATATGGGAACTCGAGACTATGATACGTGCGATTGGGATAGAGGAACCGATAAGAACTTACCACCAAAACTTCGAGTTGAGCAATTGGGAAAGAGCGCGCCAGATTTTTTGTGCGCAAGAGCTAGCGAAACAGATGATCTTAACGAAATTGGGGAGGAACATTGATGATCCCCTCCTACTTCACCATCTAACGCGTGATAAGATGAAGATCATCTCATGGAACTGCCAAGGAGCCGGGGGCTTGGAGTTTAGAATGAATTTTCGGGAATTAATCCGGGTCCATAGACCCGATGTTGTCTTTCTTTTCGAGACTAGAGTATCTGAAGAACGTGCAGTGGAGATTGCACCAAATCTGGGATTTACTAATGTTTGCATTGCGCCAACGGATGGGATGGACGGTGGAATTTGGATGCTCTGGGACTCGGATAATATTGAGGTGGTGATTAAGGACTCGGCGGAACAAGATATCCAGGCACTTATTGGACCTAAGAAACAAACAAAGTGGTGGATTTCTGGAATCTACGCAAAACCTTACGCGGACGCAAAGGCGAGGATTTTCAGCAAATTGGAGACTTTATCGAAAAATATTGATATTCCTTGGCTGATATGCGGAGATTTTAATGAAATAGCAGCATCTAATGAGAAAACGGGAGGGAATCCTAATGTCGCAAATAGATGCTATGCGTTTCAAAAATGGATCAATGCGTGGGGGATGCAAGACCTCGGATTCCAAGGGCCGGAATTCACATGGGTAAACAAAAGAGGAGGAGATGCCACTATTCGGGAGCGCATCGATCGGGCATTGGCAAATACAAAATGGGTCGACCTTTACCCCAAGAATGTCGTCATGCACCTCCCCCGCACACATGGAGACCACCATCCTATCTTGACGTGGTGCGAAGGGGCTACCAATATACATACGCCGCGACCATTCCGGTTCGAGGACATGTGGTATAAACACCCCGAATGTGAGAATATGATGAAAACGGTTTGGAGAGACGCCCCGGATCTGCTCGAGGCCATTAAATCAGTCCCTCAAGTGATGAAACCATGGAATCAACAGAAATTCGGCAATATTTTCAAGCAAAAACGACGGGTGCTCAAAAGAATTGAAGGGGCGCAAAAAGAGATTGCTAGAAGGCCGAACACCTACCTATTGAATTTAGAGAGGGAGCTACTTGAGGAGTACGGGGAAATTCTGAAAAAAGAGGAAACATTCTGGAAACAAAAGTCACGCATAAAGTGGCTAGAAGAAGGAGATCGAAATACAAAGTTTTTCCACCGGTCCACTATCGCGAGAAGGAAAAGAAACTCCATCGACACGTTAAACATTGATGACGTTTGGGTGGAAGATCAAATAATTCTCCAGAACCATGCAAAGAGTTTTTTCCATAAACTCTTCTCGGGAACGAGCGCGCATACTCCAGCCCTCGAATTTTCACGTTTTCAGCTGCGATTAAAAGATGAGGCAAGGGCTGAATTGGGCAGAGAAATGACGAGGGAAGAACTGAAATCTACTGTTTGGGCGACGCATCCATCTAAGGCCCCGGGACCGGACGGTTTGCAAGGGAAAGTCTATCAAAAATTCTGGACGTGGATTAACGAATCGCTCTTTGATTTTGTGAGAGGCGCATTCGAGAACGGGAATTTTGCTCCAGAGGTTTGTGAAGCTTTCCTTTGCTTAATTCCCAAGATCCCAACCCCTACAATGATCTCCCAATTTAGACCTATCTCCTTGTGCAACGTAACGTACAAACTTATCACAAAAAGTATCACGTTACGCCTCAAAGAGATGATGCCGGATTTGATCGCACCAACCCAATCGAGCTTTATCAAAGGGCGGGGAACTCATGATAATATTATGGTGGTTCAAGAAATACTCCATTCTCTCCGGAATAAAAAGAAAAACAAAGTTGGATGCATGCTTCTCAAACTTGATTTGGAGAAAGCATACGATAAAATAAGTTGGAGTTTTCTCGAAGAGACACTTAATGCCTTTCATTTCCCACGAAACATCATACGACTTATTATGTTTTGTGTGACGAATGCGTCTACCCGTATTCTTTGGAACGGCACCCCCTTGGAACCATTCAAACATGGTTGTGGTCTTAGACAAGGCGATCCATTGTCCCCGTACCTTTTTGTGCTTTGCATTGAGCGACTTGCTTATCTAATTCTTGAAAAAGTGGAAACTAAAAAGTGGGAACCACTTGTACCCTGCCGTGGAGGGCCAAAGCTATCTCACCTTTTTTTCGCCGACGACTTAATACTCATGGGAAAGGCGACTCTTCAAACGGCCGAGTGCATTAAAAGAACACTCGATTCCTTTTGTGCATCGTCGGGGCTGAGCCTTAGCGCGCCAAAGTCTAAAATATTTTTCTCTAAGGCGAGTGGAGGACCTTTGAAGCGTCGGATCTGCTCCTTGCTTGGTTTCGCGCAAACGTTAAATATGGGGAAATATCTTGGCGCACAACTTTTCCATGGGCGAATGAAGAACGACGATTTTGCGGGAATATTTGACAAACTCCAGGCCAGATTTGGGAGTTGGAAAGGGCAAACTCTCTCGTTAGCGGGTCGCGCTACGCTGATCCAATCTGTTACAACGGCGGTGCCTTTACACGTGATGCAGTCGTGTTGGTTACCGGAAAAGGTGTGTCAAAGGATGGACCAACTCAATCGACAATTTCTTTGGTCTACTGATCCATCTCATAAAAAGTTGCACCTTGTCGGCTGGAAAAAAGTGACACGAGAAAAGAAAGATGGGGGACTGAATATACGCCTTGCGCGATGTAATAATCAGGCTATGTTATCGAAACATTGCTGGAATTTGTTGATGAACAGCAAAGGCTTATGGGCAGAAATTGTCATGGCAAAATACTTAAAAGATGCGCGTATTATGGAGTATAAAGCCAAGCCGTGCGACAGTGTGACGTGGAAGGGAATCATTCGGTGCATGCAACTAATAAAACCGTGGCTGCGTTGGAAAATTGGAAGGGGGGATAGGATTTTATTTTGGTTGGACAATTGGCGCGGATCAGGAAGACTTTGCGAGAGTGTCAATGATATTGCTGCGGCTGATTTGCAGATCACATTGAGAGAAGTAATTGATGAAGAGGGCAACTGGAACTTTGAGAACTTACAAACGCCGCTCAACACGAGTTGGACCAGCCTTCTAGGCACGAACCCACCGCTGCTCAACGACAATGAAGACCGGATTTTGTGGAATGCTTCAGCTGATGGAATTTTCTCCTGTAGCAGCGCATATAAGGTAGTTTTCGGGCAGCACACTGGAACTAATAATTCGGGTACAAGAATACGATGGATCTGGAAAATCCCGTGTAGCAACAAAATTAGGTACTTCATCTGGCTGGTGATCCAGAACCGCTTGGCTACAAATCAACTCCGCAAGACTATAACTATCACAGACAATGCGACTTGCGAAAGCTGCAAATTTCCAGTTGAATCAACATTACATATATTGAGATACTGTACCATGGCGACTAGAGTTTGGCGTACCCTTCTTGGACGCGATGAACTACAAGTATTCAATAATGTTGAGGACAAATATTGGTTGAAAAGAAACTTGTTGTTCTTAGGGAATGTGTGTAAAATCATACCTAACACATCTTGGAATGTGATTTTCGCAGCAAGCCTTTGGATTATTTGGAAGAAGAGAAACGAGAAAATCTTTAAAGGAAAGTCTGATCGGCTGCAAGACGTGATAGGCGAAATCAAACAGCTTAGTGTGGAGATGGCGTGTGCTAACGGGAAGGAAAATAGCAAAACCAGGAGAGGAACTTGGGAAAAGCCAAAGAAAGGGTGGGTTAAATTAAATACCGACGGTAGCGTGAAGGTCAACACGAACACGGGTTCAATTGGAGGAGTGTTAAGAGATGAACATGGGACTTGGCTTTGGGGCTTCAATGCGCGGGTAAACTGTTATACTGTTCTTGAAGCGGAAATAGCAGCCATTGTGCAAGGTCTCAAGATCGCTTGGGAGCAAAGAGTTCCAAAGATAATCATCGAGACGGATTCGCAAGATGCGTTCCATGCCCTGACAGGAGGTAATAGTACGAACCTGAACCTACAAAAGGAGATTGAAGAAGGTAAAATCCTTCTTCACAAACCGTGGCAACACGAGTTCGTTTGGATCCCACGTGAGAAAAATAGGGTCGCCGACGCTATTGCAAAAACATCATGCACAAAGGAGGACGGAATTCGCTTTATGCCTTCCCTCCCCCGGGAATTTACTTCAATTGTTTCGAATGATGTAGCCTAAGGGCGCTTGTTTTCCCTTTAGTAGCAAAAAAAAAAAAAAAAAAAAATAATCAATGATATGGATTCAAGTAATCTAGCTTATGCACGAGTTGCGTCATCCATGAGGTACGTTAGCGCTCATCAAGCGTATAAAGAAAATGTAGCATATAAAACGAATCACATATAAAAACATACAACTCAACATGAATCTATGATGAAACATTCATTGTGTATTAAGTTTAACAACACAAACAGAAAAGAATAACATAAGAGTAAAGTACAGGTTCAGCATGACTTCTGGAAGTGGAATTCAGATCCAACGGGTTGTTATATGGTAAAATCATCCTACCTCATTTTAAGTTATAACATAAATAATTCTTTTGATATTTTTTTACACTCATTTTGGGATAGGTCGGCATCTCAGAAGATGATGTATTTTGCTTGGTAGCTCATACTTGATAGAGTTCTCACAAAATCAAATTTAGAGAAAAGAGGACTTGGTGAATTGATAACCACATGGGGTTGTTGTTTTTGTGGTGCTGAAATTGAGTGCTCTGAAAATTTGTTTTTTTAGTGTCATTTCGCTTATAAGGTTTGGATATATGTCTATGAGTGGTGGGGTTACCGAAGGTTTCATCTACTCACTTTGAACTTCACACTTCATTATGGCTTGGGACTAAGGCGAGAACATATTGGAAAGGTTTATGGTGTGTTACGGTTTGGATGATTTGGATGGAGAGGAACAAGGTGACGTTTCAAAATGAAGAATCAGACATTTTAGGAACGGTGGAGCTAATCAAACTTAATACTTGGGCGTGGATTAAAGTGAAATCTGAAGATTTTCTTTTTTCTTTTTATCATTGGTGTATGCAACATGCCTTTTGTATGGAGAGTAACCGTATGACAAATTAATCTGTGTAAGGGGTTGAAGCACAGCTTATGCTTTGGTTTTTTCTTTTAATGATAAAAAACATAAGATAAAAGAAAAAATGAACTGTCAATCCTGGATAGATTTTGTGTTTCTTTTTCAACCAATGTTGCACTACTTCATCCGACTGAATATTAACTTGAATCATTTTATTAATGATCTCTAAATATGTGTGACATGTAGTGTACAATAGATTGAGATGGCTTTGAGATATTTTTAGATAGTTTGATATCGATTGTTGTTGAATGTGGTACTGAATAACGTGCAATTCTAGTGTTGTTTATAGGTCAAAGTAGATGATGAGATTGAAATTAGGATCTTCAGACGTTTCAACGGAATGTCGCGCCGCCTATGTTGTCCGTCTGCTGAAGCCGTGTTGTTTTATTTTACTCTAAGCATATTGAGTGACCACTAATGTTTCCTCTAATGTTATAGTCGTATCTTTGATTCAATGGCTTCATTTTGTTCCCCCTAATTGTGTAACCCCCAGCTCTTTCGCTCTACCTCCTTCGATCCATGCCCAAATCACTTGTGATTTATTCCATTGGACTCTTCACTTGATTCCCCTTTATAGCATTGTGTGAAGCAATCGTCTTTGATCTCGTTTTTCTACTAAAATACTATGTTTTCACGAAAACACAATAAAATCTTGAAAAACACCAAGTGCACTTAAACTGACTAATTACCTAAGATATTCTCTAATTAACTCGTGATAATGAGATCTAATAATGAATTCTTTGGACACTCATCCCTGGCCTTAAGTTGGATCAGGAAGAATAACCCACATACATGCTTACTAGAGTTATAATCAACATACCTACTTATTATCCTTTGCGCAAGTGGTGTACTTGAAGAAGATCCCAAGGACTATAAGTCGACTATGGTTAGTAAGGATAAACATAAATAGTTGAGAGGAAATGAATATAGAAATGAAGTCATTATAGATCAATGATACTTGGGATAGTGTTAAAGAACATAGAGATTCAAATGAAGTATTATGTTTGATTTTTAAATAGAATGAAGTCATAACGGGGGTGATAGAAATTATAAATATCATACTATTTAAATATTACATTCATAGTATTTAATTATTATTAGGTTAGGAGTTAATAGTTTGGCATGTTTAAGATTCTAAGTTATTTTGTTGCCTTTAATAAGAACTCTTGCCTTTGTAGGTTTTTATTACGTAGCCTATAAATACGAGGCTAAGTGTTTATTATTAGACACGTTTATGAATATTAATATTGAATTGCCAATTGAAATTGTTATCTCCCTCTTGTTCCATATTCTCTTTTGTTCTTCGAATTCTTTCCCTCTCCCTCTATAATCTGAAACCTGGGAAGTAATTCTCCAATCTCTATCTAATTGGCACCAGAGCCATTCGTATCCTTTCCTCTTTTAGCTGCGTCAACATTGTCTTTTAAGTTTTAATCAAGTTGTAGAAAAGAAAAATATTCGACTAAGTTTTTAGTATTATTGGTAGTTTAGGGTGTGGTTTGTAGTTTTAGTAAGTCAAAAAAAAGTCACACACAGCAAACCTTAGCCGAGTTATGCCTCCATCGCCAACGTCCAGCACGATCATCCGTTCTCGCCGTTCTCTCTCCATCATCGCCGCTCCTCTCAACACTGATCACCAACGTCTCGGTTGTTAATGCCACGCGACGTCGCATCCATCATCGGTACCACCACCGCCTGCTACGCCACCACCATCACCGTCGTTCACATCCACCTGCATCCCGACGTTCGCGCCACTCATCTCAGCAGCAAATCGTCGTTGTTCCACCCCCCGATTCAACCGTAGGCTGTCCAGCGAAGAAGACGAATAATTGCAACTTTGATCCTTTTGTCCTATTTACAAGTTTACCCCTAAGTTGTCGGTCTCTCATATTTGGCCTGCAGTTAATTTGTTTGGATACAGGTGATGCAAAGTCAGTCAAATCCTTATCTTGTCGAGAGCGCGGGCTGCCTGGAATACAACAAAATTTTGGTTGGCTCATATTATCGGTAAAAGTTTGTTCTTTTTATTGATTTTGGGAATTTTCTATTTTTGTTGGCAAGTTTTGCATGACCGTTACAAGAGCAATGACGGATAAGAAAATTGAAGAATTACTTAACATTATTCAATCAATTAGGGATGAATTCAATGAAAGATTCCCGACATTAGAAACTAAATTTGAGAGTAAATTGGATGCACATATCTCTCCGTGTCCAAATATGGCGCCAATGTGTACTCAAGCCGTTACAACTAGGAAGGTTAAGATTGATATCTCTGATTTTGATGGAAGACATGATCCTACTCTCTTTGTTGATTGGTTAGATCGTTTGGAAGATTATTTTGATTTTTATGGCATGACTGATACTCATAAAGTTCGATTGGCTAGATTGAAGTTAGTTGGGTCTGCTGAGAAGTTTTGGGAAAGTATTGTAAGAGAAGTTGAGCTAGCTGATGAACCGCCTATTGTTTTGTGGGAAGAGATGAAGCATAAATTGAAAGAAAAATATTTGCCTTCTTTGGAAAAGATACTTGTAGAATCACGTGAAGAAGATGCTACTATTAGGGGTCAAGATGATGAGAGTGGGACACAACATCGGCTTAATCTCCTGAATCCTCAACTTATGGCACCAACTATAGACTCTAATTTGTTGAACTTATGAAAGTCCTACTATCAATATTAAGAATTTAACTTCTTATCGTGATAATTGGCCTTCTTATCAAGACTATCTTGTTAGTTCAAGGGGTCACCCAAAAGTCGATGATGGAGTTCCATTGAAGACTCAAGAATGGCATTTTCAAAAACTCTCCGGGGCAAGTTTTTACAGCCTGTGAGAATGATAGAAATTATAGATATTTAATATTACTTTCATAGTATTTAATTATTATTAGGTTAGGATCTAATAGTTTGGCAAGTTTAGGATTCTAAGTTATATTGTTGCTTTTATTAAGAACTCTAGCTTTGCTAGGTTTTTATTACTTAGCCTATATATATGAGGCTAAGGGTTTATTATTAGACATATTTATGATTATTGATATTGAATTGTCGATTTCAATTGTTATCTCCTTCTTGTTCGATATTCTCTTGTTATTCTAATTCTTCCCCCCCCCCCCCCTCAAAATCTGAAATCTGGTAATTAATTCCCCAATCTCTATCAGGCGGTTGAACATGTTAAATAAAAGGCAAGGCTGGTTGCCAAAAGGTTGATATAGAGGGAAAGTATTGACTACAATGAGGATTTATCCTCAAGCCGGTTCTCTTATTGAGTCCGTAGTTTTTCATTCCGTTTTTGGTATCAGTTTTAGAGGATCGATAGAACCAAAACCTAAACCTATATAATATTAAAATTAATTTCAACTCACATATATTTGGAAATGGCTTATTGTCCGAAAATTGAATGACTGTTTCGATAAGACTAACACTCTCAATATCGTTCTATGATTTAGCAATTAGTATTTATTGATAATTATTTCCTTGTTTCACTGCTATTTAGTTTAAACCAAACACAACTCATATTTCACTTGAAAGAAAGAAACGTGGATCAAGAGAAAGGGTTTTCGCGCAATATTTTTTGTATATTAATTAAAAACTGTATAGGATATATCTTTATCGTAAGCCCATATGCATTGTCTGGTTTTGCAAGAGATGCAAGGATAGTTGTTAACTAACATTTTGTTGATGGATGAAAGTAAAAGACAAATCAACACTGTCTGAGACACATCAATATGCATTGTTTTGTTTACTGAATTCTGCATATCCCCTCTTAATTGTACGATCTGCACATCTTTAGTATATGGCATATGAATAATTTTACCTGTATTTCAAATAAAATATATTTTCTTCTTCTTATGAAATGTATTCCTTTCATACCTATCTAAGTAGTAGTAATTACGTGAATAAGTATTTAAACAATAATTTTATTCCTCGGTTAAAATACGGAAATGATTGCTAGAAAATATAGGAAAATAAGTACGAATTATTAAAAATGGCCATTATCTTTTTTTAATAAGTTAAGATTCCCGTTTTTTTTTTGGTCTTGCCAAAATGCCCTATATGTTTAAAAAATGTTATCAAAAATGCCCTCGGCCCCTATTCGGGCCAAAATAAGTTGCTTCGCCACGTCATATTTTTCCCAGAAAATATTTTTTTTAAACAAACTGTTTTAATTTTAAATATTACGTTTGCACTCCAAAATAAATTGCACTTTACACTCCAATATATATATAAGAAAAAACTATATACATATAAATTATATAACTATTTTGTAAAAAATAATAAAAAAAATATATAAAATAATAATAAAGATATATATATATATATATAAATATAATTTAAAAAAGAAAAAAAAAAAAACACAATTTCATCTTCATGATAAACATGTATATATATATATACACACATATAAACATATATATACCTATTTTGTAAAAATAATAAATAAACTTATATATAATAGTAATAATAGTAATAATAATAATAATAATAATAATAATAATAAAAGATATACATATGTATATAAACAATAATATATATATATATAAAAGTTATAATGTTTATAAAAATACTTAAAATAGTTCATCCCCTTCCCGTACCCTACCCCCGCCACCTCTCACCACCGAGCTGGAATTTTAAATCGCTGGAAGTTGCCAGATCTCGTCGGAAATCGATGAAAATTGCCATAAATTGCTGGAAATCGACGGAAATCGATATCGGTGGAAATCGACAAAAATCGATATCGCTGGAAATCGACAAAAAATCGCTGAAAGTTGAACTCGCTGAAAATGGATCTCGCCGGGAATCGAGCACTCCGCCTGAAATCGAGCTCACTCTAACCCGCCGGAGATTTGTGTGTAGGGGGGGGGGGGGGGGTACGTATGTGATGAAGATGATGATTATTTAATTTTTTAAATATTTTTTTGTTTTTTTATTCTTTATATATTATTTAAATATTTCTTATTTTATAAATAGTTGTATATGTGTTTATTATTATTATTTATAAATATAGGTTTATTATTATTTGTTTATATATATATATATTTATTATTATTATTTATATATAAATATATTTAGGGGTGCAAAGTGCAATTTATTTTGGGGTGCAAGTACAATATCTAAAATTATAACGGTTAGTGTAAAAAATATTTTTTTCCTAAAAAATATGACTTGGCGGAGCAACTTATTGACGTGGAATTAACTGTACCGCAACGTAAGCAATTTTGGCCGAATAAGGGCCGATGACATTTTTAACAAAAAAATTGAAATATATTGGGCATTTGGCAAGATCCGAAAAAAATGGGCATTTTAACTTTTTTTAAAAGATAACAGGCATTTTAATTCTTTTAAAAAAGATAACGGGCATTTTTAATAATTCTTGAGAAAATGACATTGAATTACTTTAAAAATAGAATTTACCTCAATTAAGGTCGTGAATGGTCATCACTTAGTTTTTCAATTACATCTCTAGGACAAGTTCATTAAGTCTTTATGAATTTGTTTATTTCAAATTCAAAGGTTCAAATCCACATGTACAAAGTATATCGAGTAAGTCATCCACCCTGGAACGCCTATTCAAAGTGATATCACGGTAGGATCAACTTTGACGACTAGCTTTTATTCTCAAGCTAGGTCTCTTATTAAGGATTAAGTTTTTCATTTCGATCGAGTTCAATTTCAGAGGATCAATATAATCAAAAAGTGCAACTTTATTTTACTATATTTAACTCCAACCCTCGGATATTTTTAGGAAAAAGATAATAATTACGAATTTCTAATAAAAATTAAAAAATGATAAGAGATTTGCCGATGGCTTCTTGGTCACAAATTGTATGACGATGCTGATATATACCATTAACACTCTCAATATCCTGTTGTGATTTATCAATTAATATTTATTCATACGTTTTGTATGATATAAACGCAGGTACGCAGGAGCATTCAACGTACAAGTTGGTTGACATCAACCCGAGGCGTACCCTCAGCACCAATGAGCCGTTTGTATTCGCTAACCAAGCAAAACAGGCGTACTATGTGCCCTATCCAAAGAAGACGACAGGGCGACGGACAGAGAGGATGGTTGGCCGTATCCACTATTCCTGCCAGATACATAATCGATATGTCATCAGTTGCATGATCAAAAGATGTCGACGCGGGGATGCCGAACCAAGTGCTACAAGAGAATGCATCTGAAGGGTTTAACTTATGCGTGGACCTTTCCTCATTAAATATGAATATCCAATTGGCCAACGAGGGATTTGATGTGGTTGACGAGGAGGCAGCAGCGGAGGGCAACGAGGAAGAGGAGGGCTACGAGGACGACCAGGGCAATGAGGAAGAGGAAGAGAAAGAGATAATGAGTGACTCACATTCTGAGGATAGTATGTATGACTAGCATCGATTATGGTTTAGTAGGTCGAATTTTATTTTATAAAAAAATTTGATTCACGTTGTTTAATTTCATATTATAGTTTGTATTCGTGCTTGTAGTAATAACAACATTACATAATTACCAATAAACAAACAACTAACACAGTTTTCAATACTTAGATAAAATGAACAAATAATACTACTACTCCGCATCAAACGAACAAATAATACACAACTATTCCGCATAATTACAGAATAAATACGAAACTAGTTTAACATTACATAATTACAAGCATCAAAAGAATTACATAAATACAAACAACTAACACATTTTTCAATACTAAAATAACCCTAAAACAAATAAAACTACTACTACTCATAGTCCTCGTCATGAAATCCAAATGTATCAGGAGCTGTGGAGGGTCCAGCACCATCATCACCATCACCGGCAAGACCGGCTGCATCACCACCGAGAGTGTCATCCTCGGGGTCCTCATCGGGGTCATCCTCGTACTCATCATCATACATCATGCAGCCCGGAGCACCATGTGCAAAAGGATCAGAAGGGGCGGCGGAGGAACGTTGGCCGGCTCGACGAGCTTCAGTCATGAATCCCCCTGAAGGCATGGGTCGAGCAGGAGGAGTACCTGTAGTCTGGGTGATGTGCTGGGTCAAGTACTCCACGTGAGTAACAAGCTCGTCAACCCTCGCATCAGTAGCAGTCCTAAGACGACGGTTCTCCCTCTCCAACGCCGTCGCATAATCATGTGTCATGTCTGGCTTCTACTTCATCGAGAAACCAAACCGATCGTGACGTGCATCCGTAGGGAGACCCGCAGCCTTCCCCTTCTTCAGTCCTCCTATCGCCAGACTCCACAGCTCCTAATCTAGTGGTGGCCACGGAGAACGATCCGCCTCGTACCTCTCGGTCATACGGCCCATGTAGTCTTCCTGTTCATATTGTCATAATTGTTAGTACATAATTAAGGAAGACATATATTAATACAGTAATCAAAGAATGCTATACAAGTTAAATACTTACGTAGATAGCCCTATACTTGGGGTGAACCTAAACGTGGCGACGTGGAGCTCCCTCTGGCAGACCACTGGGCACATGTGTGTGCTGATAACGATATGCCTCATCGTGCCGAGGTGGAGGGGCCCCTGGAGGTCTAAAAGCAGCCTGCATATTGATATACATTTGTTATTTTAGCTATTTAAATTTAATACAATAATATTATTCGTGTAGAAACTCAATTTAATAAGACATACCATCCTACGTCGAATCTCCGTGTAGCTCCTGGACCCACTAGCATGAGTAGGTCGTGCAGGACGATCAGGGTCTGGTGCCTCTCCCGCTCGCCTGTTCTTCTGGCCTTCCGTGGACTTCTTCGCATGGTCAACCGACTCCCAATGCGTCACGAACATCCTCTCTAACTTGTCGCTCATCCAACTATTCTTCTGACGCGACGCCCACTGCGGATCATCGAGCCTGTCGTAATAGTTGTTCTTTGCATTGTACATGATATCCTTGTAACAGTTCTTAGCCTTCGCCTCGTATGCGGAATGTGCACGAATTATGTCAGTCGGATCAATGTAGTATATGCTCTACAATTAAATAAGGTTTTTAATTACGGTTTCGTTAAATAAAAATCTTACTATTTATATATATATTTAGTAAACTTTCTATATCTCACCTTAAACTTAGCCCACATTAGTTTCTGGACATCTGAATCGACCTCGGTGTATGAAGGAACGTCTTCATAAACTCCCTAATGATCGAGGTAATCGCCGACGTTATCTTTCTCCCATCCATAAATACGTCGTGCTCATCCAGCTCGACCCCACGACGGGCTCTACGGTCAGCCAGAACCTGTGGCCCTCTCGATATGCCTCGGCCTAGTCTCTGCTACGTCGCTGAAGATGGTCCTGCACCGGCAACGTCTGCAAGGGAATAAGTACTAGGACCCGCCGGTGTAGACTATGTAGAGCGTGGCCTAGGTGTCGTAGGCCTCGATGATGACGGTGGCCTCGATGATGACGATGGCGTCGATGCTACGTTATTATCATCTAGTCGAAATGGTGCTACTAGATCTGGTGGAGTACCGCCGCTCGATCTGATACACCTATGTCGATGTGAAGAAATAGGGGACTCGCCAAGATCGGTATCAGGTGCATCGACATGAGCGGGTGGTGCACCGCCAGAACGAATGATCCGTAGACGAGGACCTATCCTCGGTGGACCAGTAGGTGGAGTACTCGATGGAGTGCTCGATGGACCACTACACCCTCTCTTCGAGGGCTGGCCACGATCGCTATCACGGGACGACATGTCGTCGAAGAGGAGTGCTAGGAACTAAGTAAAAGCATCTAAGTTAGAATTTTTCTAATTGCAGAGATGACCTAAGTTTAATCAATACTAAGTTATATAAATTTTTCCTAAAGGTATAAATAATTACTAAAATCATAAAACTATAACATTCCCTAAAGACATAAATAATGACTAAAATTATAAAACTATAACATTTCCTAAAGCCTAACAATTCCTAAAGGCATAAAAGTCTAACATTTCGGAAAGCCTAACAATTCCTAAAGGCATTTCCTAATTAAATCCTAACAATTTCTACAATATCTAACAATTAAACATAAAAAATTAATATTAAAACATTAAATATAACATAAAACATTAAATATAACATAATAAACAAGAAAAAGCGAAAAAATTTACCAGATCAGACGTGGCGACGGATTTTCGGTCGCGAATAGGAAGTGGGCGGTCGAAAAAAAATTTTGGGGAGAGAATTTGTGTGTGAAAATGAAAGAGGAGGAGGGAAGTATTTATAGAGCTGGGCCGAGATTAGGGCGACACTCTGGGCGGGAAATTTCCCGCCTAGAGTATTCCCGACCGCATTTCGGTCGGGGAATATGTTCCCCGACCGAATGGCGGTCGGGAATATTTTCCTCAACCGAATGGCGGTCGGAAATGGTTTTTAAAAAATTCCCAACTGAATATCGGTCGGGAATGCTCCCAACCGAAATCCGGTCGAGAGTTTCCGGTCGGGAAAACCGCTGAAATCTTGTAGTGACTAAACAAAAGGCGATACTTGACTTCCGATGAGATGGAGCAAATGGAGCTTTACACGGTTCTAAACTGTCAAGAGCTTGACGAATGGGTCGAGTAAGTGGTCGTTAATTATTTTTAATAACGAAATGATTAAGCGCTTTAAAGACAACTAACTTATGAAATTTTTCCTATGCAAACTGTTTGAAGAAGAGGAGTGCGGTGGACTTAGTCCAATGGAGATACAATCCAAGAGGAACCCAGAGTACGTAGCATGGTTCAAGAAGACATATTCAAGTGGGAAATACGAGACCAACGTACGAATAGATCCTCTAATCACTGGTCCGGCTAATTCAGTGGCAACCTACGAGGATACATTGTGAATGGGTTCAGATTTCACACCGATATGATTTTGGGCCCGAAGAAGAGTGATTGTAGCGGCTGTTTATGTAAAGGGAGACATGGGAGGATCCGATACTACCAACTTCTATGGAACGTTGAAAGACATTATACAGGTGGAATATTGGGGCAGAATTAGACCCCTGCACAAAGTCTTGTTCAAATGTGTTTGTTATAATATAAACGCAGGTACGTAGGAGCATTCAACGTACAAGTTGGTTGACATTGACCCGAGGCGTACCCTCAGCACCAATGAGCCGTTTGTATTTGCTAACCAAGCAAAACATGCATACTATGTGCCTTATCCAAAGAAGACGACGGGGCGACCAGGACAGAAATGATGGTTGGCCGTATCCACTATTCCTGCCAGACACATAATCGATATGTCATCAGTTGCAGGATCAAAAGATGTCGAATCGGGGATGCCGAACCCAGGGCTACAAGAGAATGCATCTGAAGGGTTAACTTATGCATGGACCTTTCCTCATTCGATATGAATATCCAATTGGCCAGTGGGGAATTTGATGTGGTTGACGAGGAGGCAGCAGCGGAGGGCAACGAGGAAGAGGAGGGCAACGAGGACGAGGAGGGCAATGAGGAGGAGGAAGAGGAAGAGATAATGAGTAACTCAGATTCTAAGGATAGTATGTATGACTAGCGTGTGATTATTGTTTGTATTAATTTCTATTATATAAAAAAAATCTGATGCACGTTGTTTAATTTCATATTATAGTTTGTATTCGTGCTTGTAGCGATAACAATATTACATAATGACCAATAAACAAACAACTAACACAGTTTTCAATACTTAGATAAAACGAACAAATAATACTACTACTCTGCATCAAACGAATAAATAATACAGTACTACGTTGCATAATTACAGAATAAATACGAAATTAGTTTTGAAATTGTCGGGTCGGGACTTGATAATTGTCGCATAGCGTTGACCCTTCGGTGTTAGTCTAACACTGATCATCTCTTCCAATGTTAAGCTGCTGTTGGACTCTCGATGTTATCTTAACATCCGTTTAACAGGAGTTAATCGTTAGCACAAATCTACTTGACAAAGAATATAATGCAGCGGATAAATAAAGAACACAAGTAGAGGTAATTTTAAGAAGATAATATATTAATATGATCTTCCGAGCCGTAGGCAAAATAACCCGTTAAGGTTTTAACAAAAGTCGTTCTCTCAATTTTCAAGCTCCTCACTCTCAAATTAATCGAACTAAGCAAAGCACACAAGAATTGCTTCGTCTATCTCTAAAAGCTCCTCACTCTTAGATCTATTCTAACAACTCACAAACTTTGCTAAAGCAAGACAAAGAAACTCGACAATAAAGATTTCCTCACGGGATATTTTTGCTCTTGTCTTCGTGTCTTTTTCTTGATGCCCAACATGCCTATTTATAGTGTAGTCTTCCTTGATGTCCAAGACATGTTGTGCACGTTTTTGGTTGCTATTAGATCTCCTTGTATGACTCTAATTTCGTTCATAGCAAGTCTTCTTCAATAGGGAAAGGTTTCCTTGTCCAACTTGGAGTTAATGGAAAGGTTTATTTCTTTAACTAGAAGTCTTCAATGGAAAGGTTTCATTCTTTGACTAGAAGTCTTCTAAGGAAAAACTCCTTCTCCATCTTGTAGTCTTCTATAGAAAGAATCATACTGCAATTAATCTTCATTTCTTCTTGCAATTAACACGCCTTGATCTTTCCATTGCAGCACACACATCTTTCCTTCTTTAATTATGGAAAGTTCTTCTTTGGAAAATTCTCTTTGAATGGAAACTTCTCTTTAAGGAAATAGATCCTTCCTTGAAGTCTATTGACATGGACCACATACAAATACCAACTACAACTCGTGGAACTAAATTAGTAAGTGAATAAATGCAAAACACAATTACAACAATAAATCCCGAATGTGCAGTTTTTCTGTGTTCAATATTATTCTGTATTCAATGTTATTCTAACATTGCAAATAAACTGTTTATCTAGCATTGACAAAATACTTGCACTTTCAATCTCCTCTTTTTGCCTTTCTTCACAAAACCAAACATGTTCACAATTTATATTATGCACAGTGCTCCAACAACCCAACATCATTAATATCTTAAGCTACTCCCCCTTAATATGACATTATTGACCAAGTAGCATTAATATACTGATAAGAATAAACAATGAGTTAAACATCACAATTATAAGCATAACTAAGAAAACATTAGCTATATAAGACTTGCAGAACCAGTAGAATAAACATGAAGATCAAATGGCTTACTTCTCCCCCTTTTTGTGAGGAAAGCAAAATCTTGACGAATCACTTCATAAGATAAAGTTCTATAGCTCTTTCCTTAGCAGCTATTTCCATTTCTCTCTATGAGAACTTTATCATTCACGGTTTCTTAAAATCCTCCATAGCTACAGTCTTATCTCCCAACAGGAAATTAAAGTGAGCTTCAATTGTAGATATTACCTCAAGTGTTACCTCTGATGTTGAGTCAACATTGTTCTCCAGCGATGTTGTCATAACAACTAGCTCAGACTCAGTATCATCAGACTTTTCAGAACCTTCTTCCTTATCCTCTTGATCTCAACGGTTTCATCATCACCATTCTCAGTTTTCTAATCATTTTTCTCAGAACCATCTTTTTCTTCTTCAGCACTTCATCTTCATTCTCTACCTCTCCATCCTCCTTCTATTTCTCATTCTCCTTATCACCTTGCAATCACCTAGCAGCATCAACATCTCTTTTTCTTTACAAGTACCAGCGGTATAACATTGCTCCCCCTTAATGCAAGCTATCAAACTCAATGTTGGCATAACATTGACATCTATCAATGTTGTCATAACATCAGACTTTCACATTGTTAATTTAACATTGAATCCAAAAAGTTGTTCTAACATTGACGTTTATCGCTGTTGTCTTAACATTGAACCAGAATGTACCTGCACAAGAGTTTACAAAAACCAGCAATAAAACCACAATTATCATCCACATTAGTCTCTACAGCAACTAACATGTTCTCACCCTCAGTCAAATCAGCTTTCTCTGCAAAATGTTCCTCAAGCACTGTCTCCTCAACTGTGTTTGAAGTACCAACAAAAACAACACCTTGTTCTTCAGTTTTAACTTGTTTTATCTCAGCAACAATGTCCGGAACGAGTGTTGTGCCTACTAGAAATAACTACAAGAGTAGAGGTAGGGTTATATCCTTGATTCACCATACCAAAGGCCACAATCAAGATCATAGATGCACAAAGGAATTAGGAATTCGAAATCACAAGTGAAAAGAAGTAATGGGCGGTTTCTTAAAATAAATCATGCATAATTACCGCCTGTTGAGACAACAAGTGACACCGAGTTACTTCACACATGACCAGAGCAGTTCACTAAAAAAACTTATGAGTCATAATGTTAAACCAGGATGTTGAGACAACATGCTAACAGACTGATGTTGGCACAATATTGACACCTGTTCTGAATCAACATTGGTTGTTGTGAATGTGGAGGTATTGAGCTTACCCTCAAGATATTTTCAATTAAAAGCATGAGCTAGATCTGAAAACATATATCTGAAACCTAAGACATATTAGCAAATTAGTACCACAGATATATCAGACTTGTACATTGAAAGGAGAGTTAGTTAATAGAAAATCCAATATTTTGGGTATGAAGTAAATTAAAGGAGTTAGTCTACTTCAAGTCATAACAAGAGACAATGTAGTGTGTCATTGCAGCTGAGTCACCCAAAATATATGCCTTCACATGATGACATAACTATTTCTCCCCCTTAAGCTCAAACCCACACAAACACATCAAGGAAAGAATGAATGAATGCACGCCTTAGTGAAATGCATAATACGGAATGTTAAGTTAACAATAGTAGATGGTAACCATGGAGTCTCAGCTTTATAGACTAGGAAAAGATCATATCAATTCAAATGTTTATCAATTATCATAAACTCTTTTTGAACTAAAACTGAAGAATGTTAAAAAGATTAGGCAAGTACAAAGGAATTGAATGAAGACAATACACTTATCATATACTTCATCACCCCAACTCCTTATGCATACTTGTTGACCAACCTGTTTACAAGAGAAACACCAAGTGATCAGTGCTACTGAATGTGAGGCAGTCGAAACTCCAAACATCCCAGTAGAAAGGATCACTATCATGCATTTCCTTGGCAAAATATAACAGAAACATGAAAATAAGCACAACTCAATCACACTGAAGCTATCAACATCATGTACCCCAACTTCTCTTCATGTTTTGTCTAACCTAAACATGGATAAGTCACAACTGAATAACACCAAAGTAGTGAACTATGTGCATCCCAGCTTCTCCTGATGTTAGGTTAACATTCTCAGACTAACAACAGAGTTTTTACTTTACAAAACTTTTGATATGAACATGTCCACCAGAATACTTAGCTAACAATCCTAGTCAACCACACAAACCAGTAATAACAAACATTCATGAAGACAAACCAGAACAAAAAACAGATCGAACATACAAAATCTAATGCAATCCTATACACCACAAACAGACTACGGTGTTAGCCAGTGGTGTTATGGCAACACCATAATGCAACACTGAATCACATAACATTCAAGCTGAGAGATTTCTTCAAATTGACAAACATCTCGCTATATAATGACATTTTAAACAAATCAGCTAATAACCGATTGTTGGTCTCTAAGTGATCAATGTTTATAACCTTGTCATCTACGAGTTTTCTCAAGAAATAATGCATTAAAAATATATGCTTGGTTCTAGAATGATGCACCAGATATCTTGATATGCTAATAGCACTAAGATTATCCCAAAACATTATCAATGTGTCACTCTTTATCCCATAATCATGCAACATGTGTTTAAGCCATATAAATCGGGTAACACAGCTGCAAGCTGCAAATTCAACAGTTGACAATGACACACGGTTATGTTTCTTGCCATAACATGAAGAAAGATTATTTCCCAAAGAAAAACAACCCCCACATGTAGATATTCTATCAGTTAAATCTCCAGCCCATTCAGAATCAAAACCTACAAGGTTTGTATTTGCATCATGTGTATACCAAATGCTTAAGTCTACAGTACCAGATATATATATTTCAGTGTTCGCTTCACAACAATTAAGTGAAAAGCTTTAGGTTCAGCGTAATACTTGGCACCAACGCAGACACAAACCAATTTCATAATATATGGGCTAGGGATTGATAGATATAGCAAGTTTGTGTCTTCTTTTCTCATCACCAACGTAGAAGACATTTGAGTCTTGCTCGATTTTGACTCCTCCAAACCAATCATGGTCATCCCATCCACCTTTTTCTTCACTTTCCAATCCAAGAAGAACTCCAGTTCACCAATCACGCTCATCACTAATGTACCTGTCAAAGCCTCAACAAACTTGTCTAGAGTAGACTTGTTAGTATAAACAAAGACAATGTCATCAACAATCTTTGATCTAAGTAATTATCAGAATATGAAGCAGACATACAAACACTCAACATTATCATATCTCTACAATTTACCCTTTCCTTGTTGTGTGTTTTGATGTCATTAATGATTTGAACCATAACCTGATATGTAGAGTCCTATCAATTGTATCCCTCCAAACATCTTGAAGTTGGACCTTTTCATGTAAGTTTGACTGCTCGAATGTTTTGTCAACATCAGGACTGGTCGATGTTGGCATAACATCAGCTTCTGGTTCATGTTCTAGTTCAGGTTTTGGATCTGCAGGTGATGTTGGAATAACATTGTCTGGAGTCAATGTTAGAGTAACATAAGAATCCATTATACTTGGCACAACAGCCTCTAACTCACCTGCAACACTTGGCAAACCATCAAAAACCACATATACAGATTCTTGAACAATATTTAATCTTGGATCAAACATCCTGATAACATTAGAGTTGAAAGAATAGCCATCAAAGATACATTCTTCAATTTTTGGATCCTATTTACTCAAAAGATCTTTGTCATTTAAAGTATAGTAAACATATCCAAATTCATGAAAATGAGCAAGATAAGTCAGAGAATTTATGAATATTTTCATTAAACACACATAAGTCAGAGAATGGCCTGTTTTCACATTCTCTATCATGATTTGACCAAATATTACCAAAAGAAGCATCATGTAAGTTATCAATACTAGCATGCAATGTTCTAAAGGCATTAAGAGCTTCTGATTTTTCTTTGAAAGATTTAATCAAAGTATATCTAGAAAAATCATTCATAATCACACAATCATATTGCTTACCTCCAACTCTATTTACTTAAATAAGACCTAAGAGATCCATATGAAGTAGATGAAAACAATTAGAGGTACTTGTAACATGTTCATCCACTTGGATTGGATTATGAGAAGCTTTGGTCACCTTACCTTTCGAGCAATCATAACAGACCATCTTATCAGAACCCGAGAGATAGGGAATTCCTCTCACGGTTTCAAGTTTCACCACTTTGCCCAGATTCTTGTTGTGCATGTGTCCAAGTCTCTTGTTCTTGGTAATTGAATTGTCCACCTTTGTTTGAAAGAAAGTCACTTGATCCCTCACCAAGTAGTTGTCTTCAAACTTTTTACCTGTCAAAGCACACGCATTTCCACAATCAGATACATCACAAGAATCTTTATCATACCTTACCAATAAGTCATCATCACACAATTGACTGATGCTTATTTGGTTTTTACAGAATCCATCCAACAACATCTCATCCTTCAAGGGTGGGGATCCATCAACATTCAACACTTATTTGCCAATAGTTCTTCCTTTACTTCCATCTTCATAGGTGAATATTCCAGTGGTTAGTGGTGCACACTCCTTCAAATCAGATTTACTTTGTTTCTAGTCATGTGTCCTGCGCAGTGTTGAGGCAATACTATATGTTCTCAATGTTAAGGTACCATTGGTTATCCAGTGTTGTCTTAACATCGTGTATAACCGTATCAAATCAGATTTGTATCCAGCCATATGCCTCAAACATCCACTATCAGAGTACTACTTACCTGCAAGGTTAGTATGCACAGTAGGAAAGATAATATTGCAAACAATATAAACTTTAGGCAACCAAAGTCCAGTGTTTCTCATCCCATTATTCTGTTCAGCAATGTTGGAACTGAATGTTAAGGTAACACTGGAATAACTAGTATCAACATTGGAATGTTCAAATTCCAGTGTTGGTTTAACACCAGCATCAGCATTGCATGAATCCCTATTCCGTTCAACTATTTTCTTTTTAAGAGACTTTCTCTATTTATAACAATATGGTTTAAAGTGTCCAAATTGAAAACAATATTGACAAATATAAGCCATTTTCTTAGATTCTCTAGAAAGTACTTTTGACTTTTGAAAACCAGAAATAGTGGATTCAACAGAATTAGTGGAGTGAGTAACTTGACTTTGATATCCTAAACCAGAACTACCATCATTGCCTAAACATAAAACTTCATCAAGTTTGTAAGTACCTGTATTCCTCTTGGCAATTGTATGTTCAACAATTCCTATCTTAGAAGTTACCTTTTCTATTTCATCATCTTTTTTTATCCAAACTAACCTCAAGTTAAGCGGTTGTAGCATTCAAGCTTTCATTATCTTCCATAGCCTTCTCAATTATACTCAACTTGTCATTCTCCTTGAGCAGGTCTTGGTAGATGATCTTCAGTTCATCAAGAAACTCTTCTTGAGTCAATTTACCTTCAAAGACACTATCATCTTCCAAACCTATAGAATCATGGAAATACTCAAAGTCAGGATCATCATCAAACTCATCATAATCAGAAATCAAACATTCAGAGTTTTCTAAACAAATGGTTTCATCCCAATTGTCAACAAAAATCTCCTGGACTGGTGTTGTCTTCTGGATGTTAACATAACATCGAGCTGTCTGGATGTTGGCAGAACACCAAGCCTTGACACCAGCGGGTTTGTCCACCTTTGCACACACTGTTGTTTGAGTTTCTTCAATCGTTGGCACCTGTCCATCACCATATTCTTCAAAACCTGTCTCATCATTAACATCTACACAAACCAAGTTAGAATTCCCTTTTGTTCTAAGGTTGTTACCACATTCATAAGCAAAATGGCCCCAACCTTTATATTCATAACATTGAACCTTTTTGAGATGTGTATCATTATGAGGAGTAGGTTTACAAGAATATTTGGTCATCTCTTCAGAGAAATCTTTCTTTAGATTAGCAAGAATATTTTTATCACATAGACTAAGCTTATTAAACTTTTCAATCACAGTTTCATTATAAGCTTGAATTTCTTCTTCATCATATACTTTTTCTGGATTCATCTCAAATTCTTTCAGAGTGCCAAGTAGGGCATGAAAGTCTAAAGTGTCCATATTCCTAGCTTCTTGCATAGCAATCACTTCAAATTTCTTAAAAAGAGTTCTCACAACTTTGTACACCATTTGCTTAGTAGACAGGGACTGACCTAAGTCTTGAATTTCATTAGCAAGATCCATGAGTTTCAAAAAATAAGCAGCTACTTTCATCTTCCCCCATTCTTAAATTATCAAACTTGATCAAAAACATGCATAGCTTAGTCTTTTTAGTGCATACATCACCTTCACAATGCTTTTGTAAGATATCTCAAGCATGCTTTGCAGTTGAAATTTTTTTAATTAACTTAAACATGTGACAATCAACCAAACTAAATATGGTATTTAGGGCTTTTTCATTGAAGAAAGCGTTACTTAGCTCAGTTTCAGTCCACTCTGATTTTGACTTAGGAACAACATCATGATCTTCATCAGGATATATAGTGCCATGAAAGTAATCAAAGTTGGATTCATCAATAATAGACAAAGAATTAGAATTAATACAAGAATTGTATTTATTCCAAATTCTAAAGAAAAACTCATGTTCTGTTGTTGGATCTTGGATGTTAGAGTAACATTGAGATATGTGGCAGTTTTGAGAGTCTTCTTTTGTCCTGTAAGTATGAGCGAGTAGCGCAGCTGTTTGAATATCATTTGATTGTCCTTCAACCACAGTACATGATCCATAATTGAAATCCTCACCATCGTTATTCCAAACTCGCCAACAGAATGATTTAATGAGTGCACGAATTCTGACCTTCCAATAAGAATAGTTGGATCCATCCAAGACAAGCAATTTGTTGTTGTTCGGATTCCGGTTGTCCATCCTTTAATATCAAATCCAAACATCAGTGAAGTCGGTGCTTGGCTCTGATACCAATTAAAATTGTTGGATTGGGACATGATACTTGTCGCACAGTGTTAACCCTTCGGTGTTAGTCTAACACTGATCAGCTCTTTCAATGTTAAGCTGATGAAGGACTCACGATGTTATCTTAACATCCGTTGAACAACAGTTAATCGTTAGCACAAATCTACTTGACAGAGAATATAACGCAACGGATAAATAAAGAACACAAGTAGAAGTAATTTTAAGAAGATAATATATTAATATGATCTTCCGAGCCGTAGGCAAAATAACCCATTAAGGTTTTAACAAAAGTCGTTCTCTCAATTTTCAAGCTCCTCACTCTCAAATTAATCGAACTAAGCAAAGCACACAAGAATTGCTTCGACTATCTCTAAAAGGTCCTCAGTCTTAGATCTATTCTAACAACTGACAAACTTTGCTAAAACAAGACAAAGACACTCGACTATAAAGATTTCCTCACGGGAGATTTTCGCTCTTGTCTTCGTGTCTTTTCTTGATGCCCAACATGCCTATTTATAGTGTAGTCTTCCTTGATTTCCAAGACATGTTGTGCACGTTTTTGGTTGCTATTAGATCTCTTTGTATGACTCTAATTTCGTTCAAAGCAAATCTTCTTCAATAGGGAAATGTTTCCTTGTCCAACTTGAAGTTAAGGGAAAAGTTTCCTTCTTTAACTAGAAATCCTTCAATGGAAATCTTCAATGGAAAGTAAAGTAGTTAAATTTATTAATTTTAATATATATGATGGATAAATTGAATAATGTCTTATTTATTAATTAGAGTTAAATTATCCAATTAAATTAAATAATGGCAATTCTTGTAGAGCAAGAAAAGAAAAATAAATATATATTATTTAATCCTAATATTTTAAAGGGTTAAATAAATATATTCATCAAATCTCCACAAGGAAAGAATTCTCCACCAAATCTCCACAAGGAAAGAATTCCCCACCAAATCTCCACAAGGAAAGAATTCCCCACCAAGTCTAAATCTTCAAGAGATGGAAAGAAGATTCTCTTAGATAAAGTCTTCCATATCAAGAAATTGTAGACGCGATCACAATCGTTCATCTCATCAGGAGATTCTAATTGAGATTCACTCCACAACTATAAATAGAGGTGGTCTTGAAGAAGAAAAAAACACACACACAAATACTCACAAGTTGAAGAGGGAAAAGCTCTAAGTTTTTCGCTCCACCAAACTCATCCATCTTCAAGTGTTCTTCGCGGCATTCAAGATTGTGTCTCTACCAAGAAGATCAAATCTTCAATAAATTCAAGAAACCCAAATCAAGTTCATACCGTTCTTCAACAACATTCAAACCAAAAATCCATTTTGATCCGGGATCAAGTCACAAGACCCTCGGAAAACTGTTTTTGAAGATCAAAATCCATACTAGGAAGATCTAAACCCAAAAATCCAAAGAACTGAAGACGAAGATCATACCAATCTTCATCAACCTTCAAATTAAATTCCAAATCAAGAACATCTTTCGATCCGAGATCAAGTCGTAAAGCCCTCGAATCGGCGTTTGTCAAATCCTAAGTCAAATTGGTGTCTAATCCTAAGTCAAATCGGTCTTTATCAAATCCCCAAGTCAAATTGTTGTTCATCAAATCCTAAGCCAAATTGGTGTTCATCAAATCCCCAAGTCAAATTGGTGTTCATCAAATCCCCAAGTCAAATTGGTGTTCATCAAATCCCCAAGTCAAATTGGTGTCCATCAAATCCTCAAATCAAATCACCGTTTAATCCGAGATCAAGTTCAAGGACCCTCGAATTGACGTTTCTCCAAGTCCAAATCACTTCAGCGAAGAGCAAATTGAAGATCTACACTACAATTTTTACTATTGTTCTTGTAGAATCGAATCAGAGGATTAGATAGAGATTGTATCCCAACTTATACTGTAAATTTAATCAAAAAATTATTTTGTAATCCCTTTCTTGTTTTATTTTCAGAATTCAAGAATTTGTGACTACAGACGGGTTCTACGGTCAGCCGGAACCTGCGGGCCCCTCGATATGCCTCGACCCGGTCTCTACTGCATCGCTGAAGATGGTACAGCACCAGCATTATCTGCAGGGGAAGAAGTACTAGGACCCGCCGATGTAGACACAGTAGAGCGTGACCTAGGTGTCGTACGCCTCGATGATGACGATGGCCTAGATGTTGACGATGGCGTCAATGTTACGCGATCATCATCTAGTCGAAATGGTACTACTAGATCTGGTGGAGTACCGCCGCTAGGTCTGATAGTACGCCTATGTGGATGTGAAGATGCAGGGGACTCGCCAAGATCGGTATCAGGTGTAGTGCCAGAATGAATGATCCGTAGATGAGGATCTATCCTCGGTGGATCAGTTGGTGTAGCACTCGATGGAGCACTCGATGGACCACTACGCCCTCTCTTCGAAGGCTGGCCATGATCGATATCACGGGACGACATGTCGTCGATGAAAGTGCAACGGACTAAGTAGATGCATCTAAGTTAGAATTTTTTTTCCTAAAGTCATGAACTATGTTATAGAAACTATCATTTCTAAGATATCTAAACTTATTTCATAAAAATAACGTCCTAATAAATAAATTAACACATATAAATCATATATAGTTTTCCAAAAGTCATAAATAATTACTAAACTATAACATTTCCTAAAGCCTAACAATTCCTAAAGGCATAAAAGTCTAACATTTCCCAAAGCCTATTAATTCCTAAAGGCATTTCCTAATTAAATCCTAACGATTTCTACAATATCTAACAACTAAACATAAAAAATTAATATTAAAACATTAAATATAAAATAAAAAACAAGGAAAAGTGAAAAAACTTACCGGATCGGAACTGCCGACGGAATTTCGATCGCGAAAAGGGGCTCGGCGGACGGGAAAAGCAAGGGGGAGAGAGAATTTTGAAAGTGAAAATGAAGAGGAGGAGGGAGATATTTATAGAAATACCTCCCTCATTCCCGATCGAATTTCGGTCGACAATGACCCTTATCCCATCCGAAATTTGGTCGGGAATCCTCGGCCCAGTTGGGCCGAGATTAGGGCGACACTCTGGGCGGGATTCCCGACTGCAATTCGGTCGGGACTATTAAGCTTAATGATATTTATGCAAATAAAAATTCTCAAATTCATCTTACCCCAAAAGCCTTGACCTCACCAGTTGGCCACCGTATGTTGATTTAAATTAAAAATACTAAAGAATAAAATAGAAGCTAAACAAAAATATTTAATCTTTTCTAATGTATAAAAACTTAGGTTTACTGTGCAACTATCACTGTTCACTTCGAAGATCAAGCCACTTTTTTTGGATATGAACATTCGATATATTTTACATCAAATGTGGTTTATCAATTTGCGTGCTACCACTTTTTTGTGCATATAGTAGTTTTAAAAAATCGGATACGTACTTATTGGAAAAATAGTTTATTCTTCTTCATCAACATACTACAACATACTACATATATGAAGCCAATGCCTTATATGTTGCTCCTAATACATGTATTCCATGCTCGTAAATTTGCATAATATCAACTATTTATTATTTCACCTTTGTATGGATTTATCAATATGGTGGGAATAAAACGTTTATGGAAAGAAAAATATCCTTTGGAAGTTAAATTTAAAATGATTTGTTTATCGTAGATATGGATATATATATATATATATATTGAAGAATTAGGATATAGATATAAATATTAAAGAATATTGTTTTTCCCGAAAAAATCAAATTGCGCCGTAAACTATCGCATGATAATCACTTATTCCCCGAGATTGTTTAATGTTAGCTTAGAACCTTAATTATGTCGGAGGGGGCAAACTGATTTTGTTAGCATAGTTGAAGGTGTTAAATGAGAAACTTAAAAGTGCACACGGGTAAGTGAAGTATGGGTTATAGTTCAGAGGGTAAAATAGATTTTTCCCTTCATCAATAAGTAAGGCAACTTTTATTTTTTTTATTGTTGAAGGCATGTAGCCATGGACGTGTTGGCTCGCATATTCTTGAGGATTCTATTTGTTTAGGTTGAGAAAAGTATATAGGGTTAAAAACACTAAACCCCTAAACTACTCAACTTTTTAAAAGCTACATAAAGTATGTTGAAAACTTGCAACCCTAACCTATCGATTACTTTTCTAACATGGCGAAATTTGACGAACAAATTTATGGACTCGTGATTGCATTAAATGGTTAATACTTCGTAATCAATAGGTTGCAAAGTTTAATGTTATTTTTAATAAGTTTAAGAGTAATAACTTGAAAAGAGAAGAGAATTATGAGGGGTTAGCTCTTTTAACCCCCAAAAAACGGACACAATAGTAAGTTCAAGTTATAATTATCTTTTTATATAATCTTGCACCACCATTAATAAAATCCATTAATAAAATTTTACCTCCGCCCCTCCGTAACCCCCAAATTCTTTCTTTTCAAATATAAAGTTTGATCGGATGATTTTGTTAAATACTGTATGATAAATAATATGGTAGACCCGAGATTGTTGTTGGTAGTTCACATTATAAGTGGTTAGCAAAATAGTTCAACGTAATCATCCTTGAAAGGGTTAGGTGCATTCTTCATATTGGTAACTGGCCAAAATATTATGGATTAATGTTGTGAGCATTGTATGCTTCTTGATAAAATTGATGCCCCTCTATAACCATGAATGTGACGACATCTAGCGAAACATGGTCTGACCATACAAGTGATATGTAGTGTATTCAAGTGTTCCCTACAACAACTTATGCTCACATAAAATAAGACAGTTGGAACATAAGCATTTTAAGTGTATGTTCATTAAGTTATTCATATCGTTGAGACCTACAAGCTATTGTGCGTCGAACCTTTTCCCAAGGACTATTAGTCAACTATGCTCAATATGCATAAACAAAAATATTTGAGAGGAATTTAATAAAGAAATGAAGTCATTAGATATCAATAATACTTGGGATTTTGTTGAAGGACATAGAGATTCAAAGGAAGTATTATGTTTGATCTTTAAATGGAATCGATCAAGTCATAACTCACATATATTTGAAAATGGCCTCTTGTGCTCAAATTATATGACTATTTCAGTAAGACTAACACTCTCGATATCCTCTTATGATTTAGCAAGTAGTGTTTACTGATAATTATATCCTTTTTTCATTACTCTTTAGTTTAAAACCAAACACAGCTAATATTTCACTTGAAAGGAAGAAATGCGGATCAAGAGCAAGGGTTTTCGAGCAATGTTTTTTGTATGTTAATTAAAAAACGTATAGGTTATATCTTTACCGTATGCCAATATACGTTGTCTGACTTTTCATAAGATGCAAGGATAGTTATGAAATAATGTTTTTGTTAATCGATCAAAGTAAAAGACAACTCAACACTGTCTCACACACATCAATATGTACTGTTTGTTTGTTGAATATTTGATTTCTCCTGTTAGTTGTACTATCTGCACATCTTTACTAAATGTTATATGAATAATTTTACTTGTATTTCATATGTAATCCATATTTCTTCTTATGAAATGTATTCATTTTATACATATCCAAGTAGCAGTAATGTGAATACGTTTTTACACCATAATTTTATTCGTTGGCGAAAATACACAAATTATTTCTAGAGAATATAGAAAAATAACATAAATTTGCTTTAAAAAAATTTACCTCAAGTATGGTCGTGAATGGTCATTACTAACTTTTCAATTACATCTCTAGGACAAGTAGATTAAGATTTCTTGTTTAACGCATATGGTTGTGTAATTATAGGTGGCTCATGATTGATTAAGTGGTTGTGACTGGAGATGTATTTGGCTCTAGTGTTTGTTTGTTTGGTAATTCTTAAAGTTAGAAATAATGTATAACTAATTCCATGGAAAACGCTAGCTGCATCATGACATTGGCGTGAGCAACCTAAATCCAACCTTCTCGCCAGATTGGATAGAGTGTCTCTGGTTATGGTGTTTCTTTGCGGAATACTGGTTCCATGTTAGTTATACTGTATACACATCTCCTACGTTGGTATATGACTGATTTCACCTTTTTCATTTAAAAAGAAAAATGGTATCTTCCATATTGCGAAAGAGATATTTTTGGTTGATGTAACTTTTGGTTGAAATGGACTTTTTACAAGCAAATTCTTGGTAGTACAAGCAGTCGCATTTGATGAAACAACTTTGCTATTTATCCAGATATCATGTTAGTGCAAAGTGTTTCAGTTGATGGGATAGTTCTTTTGCGGACGAATTATCAAAAATGGCCGATAAGTTTGGCCATTATCTTTAAATGCCCGATTTTCCCAGACCTGCTGAAAATGCCCGTTAAGTTTAAAAGTTCGACCAAAAATGTCTGAAATGAAATTTTCGGATAAAAAAGCCTACGTGGCTGCCTAATCAAAAAGTCGCGTTGCCTAATCAAAAAGTCGCGTTCATTGTTCACTAATCTGAAAAACGTTTCTCCTTATATATATGTAACTAATGTATATATATGTTAATAATAATAAAGATATAAACATATATATAATAATAATAAACAATTCAACCAAAAAAAAAATAAAAAAAATTCAAAAATCATCATCATCATTTTTTAAAAATACAATTACATATTTATTGCAACGCAAAATTCCCATGCAATTGTCCTTACGGTCAATAACATTCGAAAATTCGGATGCAATTGACCTTAAAGGCAATTGCATTGGAATTTTTGGGTGCAGCTACGTAAGCTGCATCCAAAATTTTCGATGCAAAGCCTGCATTGGAAATTTTGGATGCAGCTTACGTGGCTGCATCCGAAAATTCCCATGCTATTGATTTCGCAAAGAAATATTTCTATACAAAATTTATTACTATTTATAAAAAACATATACTTATTAAATTTGTATGGTAAAAAAAATCGAGGAGTGGAATTGATTCACACTCTCTACATGTGAAAATATAATTTTGGTTTAGTAGAGTATATGTACATAGGGTTTAGGGTTTAGGGTTTAGTGTTTAGAGTTGAAGATCATATAGTGTTATATGGTTACATTGTTTATTGTGCGTTTTTCGTTACTCCATTTTTTACGAGATTCGAACGAACAGTCCTACTTATTGTTTAGAAAATATTGGTGAAAGAAAAAGTGAAATTTGAGTTGTTTTGCAACTTTTGAATAATTATATTTTTACCCCAAAAGGTTTGTTTGCGTCTTTCGTTACCCCATTTTTGACGAGATTTGAAAGAACACTCTTACTTATTGTTTATAAAATTTCGGTGCAATAAAAAAAATTAAATTTTAGTTGTTTTACTGTTTAGAAAATGATGGTGAACGAGAAAGGTAAATTTGAGTTGTTTTGCAAATTTTGAAAAATTACATTTGCAACCCAAAATGTTTGTTTGCGTCTTTCGTTACTCCATTTTTTACGAGATTTGAAAGAATACTCCTACTTATTATTTAGAAAATGGTGGTGAAAGAAAAAGTTAAATTTGAGTTGTTTTAGAACTTTTGAATAATTATATTTTCACACCGAAAGACTTGTTTGCGTCTTTTGTTACCCCGTTTTTGACGAGGTTTGAAAGAATACTTCTACTTATTGTTTAGAAAATGTTGGTCAAAGAAAAAGTGAAATATGAGTTGTTTTGCAACTTCTGAATAATTACATTTTTACCCTAAAAGGTTTCTTTTCGTCTTTCGTTATCCCGCTTTCGACGATATTTGAAGAAACACTCCAACTTATTGTTTAGAAAATATTTGTGAAAGAAAAAGTAAATTTCGAGTTGTTTTGCAGCTTTTGAATAATTTTATTTCCACCCCGAAAGGTTTGTTTGCCTCTTTCGTTACTCCATTTTTGACGATGCAAAGTGGTATGGTGAATCGGTTTTTGATATAATGTACGAAAAGTGGTATGGTGAATCAGTGCTCGATATACTCATACGAAAAATGGTATGGTAAATCGGTGTTCGATATAGTGTATGAAAAGTAGGTATATAAATCGGTGTTCGATTTACTGGTCCAAATAGTGGTATGATAAATCGGTGCTCGTTTTACTTGTAAGAAAAAAAGTATGATAAATCATGTTTTTTTACTTGTACACAAATTTGTATGAAAAATCGATGTTCGATATTGAAAGTGCAGGTTTTCTGGAATCAATGTTAGACGGTGCAATGTTAGACGATGTTGGGTTAACATTGGATAACATTGAAAGCCGAGAGCTTTTGTGAAAACTGTTCTTTAGTTGCCAAAATTAAGTTTTGCCTTTATTCACCTATTAATCAAGTTCCACGGTTTTAGTTGTTTATGTTTATGTCCAGGAAAGTATCTTAAACATAAGGAAGAGCTTTGGAAGATCCCTTACTTGAAGTTTCCATAATTCAAGCTAAGTTGAATAGTCAACTCACACGGTTTCAAAAGAAGGAAACAATATTGGATTCTCTGCAACTGTGATTCTTTCCAAGATTCTGCGAATTGAAGAAGTTGTGTTGCCTTGTTAAATCAGTAACAATGGAAACACGTTCTCAGGAAAGATTTGAAGTTCAACAAGGAAACAACAAGAGTTACCAAAACTGTGAACAACACATCTTGGCGTTCAAGACTCAAGAAATCTATAAAGATGTGAAGTTCATCAAGATGAAGACAAGACAATCGTGCCAATAATCCAAGGGATTAATTATTCTTTGTATTGTCTTCATTTTGTTTTGCGAAGTTTTTGTATCAACTGCTTAAGTCTAGTCCATAGAAGTTAAGTAGTTCTTACTTGTCTGCTTCGTTGAGTCCGATCAACAAAGAGCGTGAGTGAATTGTTGTGAGGAACGTTTTTGATAAAACCTTTATGGTTATTTCGCCTAAGGCTCGGAAGTTTTTAATTATATTGAAAACTTCTTAAAATTATATCTTCTTGTGTTCTTACTTCCGCTGCATATTATTATTATCAAGAAGATCAAAATAGAGTTAAGGCAATTCCAACTTAACTATCAAAAAGTGTTGTGTCAATCCACGGTCCTACATTTTCAATTGGTATCAGAGCCAAACACCGACTACACTGGTGGTTTGGAGGTGATACAACACCATGGACAGTGTCAATCCTAATACCAACAGGATCCCAGTTTTGGATGGCTCCAATTATGCATATTGGAAGACCAGGATGAGGTCTCACATCAAAGCTATTGATATTCGAGCCTGACAATCCGTGATCAATGGATACTCTCTTCCAACATTACCAAGAGATGGTGAAGGTGATCTAGTTCCAAAACCAGAAGCAGACTGGACAGCAGCAGAGGTAAGTCTCTACAACTCTAATGAAAAAGCTCTTAATGATATCTTTAGTTGGGTTAATCATCACATGTTCAAGTTAATCCAGAACTGTACAAAAGCCAAACATGCTTGGGATATACTTGAATTACATTGTGAAGGAGATTCTGCTGTTAAAGATTCTAAATACAGACAACTGCTTTTGCAATTTGAAAACCTTGAGATGGGAGAAGATGAGAGTGTTGACAGTTATTTTGAGAAAATTCTTGATATTGCTAACCAATGTGAAAATCTAGGTTTTGCTATGACCAATCAAGAAATGGTTTACAAAGCTATGAGAACACTGTCATCTAAATTTGCTCTCAAGAAAATTGCAATGAGTGAATCTAGAAACCTTGCTAATCTACAGTTTCAAGTCTTGATGAATACTCTTAGAGAATTTGAGATGGAGCTTGCCTCACAACCTAGCAAACATAGGGCTGTTGCTTTAAGAGGTTCAAATCTTGACAATGAAAGTGATGATGATTTTGAAATAATTTCTTCAAACTATGGGAAAATTACTAAGAAGTTCAATAAGTTGAATCTTAAAGGAAAAGGTAAAGAGAAGAACCTTAGTAACAGTTCCACAGGTTATAAGAAATTACCTCCTAAGTTTGTGAAGTACATGGCATCGAAACCTACTCCTTTAGAAGCTGATAAGTTAAAAGATGTTCAATGTTTTGAATGTAAAGGATATGGTCATATGGCTAATGAATGTGCTAACACTCTTAGAAAAAGAGGAAATTCTCATTGGGTTTGTGTAGATGATTTCAATGAAGATGACTTTAGTTCTGGAGAAGCTGAAGAACAATCAGAAGAGGTTCAAACTGCTGCGCTACTCACTCAGATTGACTGGACACTAGAAGACTCCCTGAACTGCTTTGGATCTCAATGTTACCCCAACATTCAGGATCCAACATCAGAACAGGAGACCTTCTTTACAGATTGGGATGAATTTGATAATGATTATGAACCTTATCTTGTGTCCTACTTTGATGAAGCTAACTTTGATTGTTTTCATGGTACAGTGGAACTAGATGAAGAATACTTCTTTGAAGGTGAAATGTCCCAGGAGGAAATCATTGAAGACCTGAAGTCTATCTACCACAAACTGCTGCTTGAGAATCACAAACTCATCAAGAGCAACAAAAGCTTGAAGGAAGAGATTGAATGCATGAAGGAGATGCTGAAGCTGTATGAGAAAGACCTTGACAAAACTGAGGCTGAGCTGAAAGAGGTAAAGGTAAAATTAGATAAAGTTGAACAAACCATTAACAAATGGAACTCCTCTACATCTATACTGGATGAAGTGCTGAGTATGGGAAATCAAGGTAAAAATGGATTGGGCTATGTTGAGAAACCTTCCTCTGAAGATGTTAATTCTGTCTACTTGAATGCTGGTTTCATCAAGGATAGCAATAACTTGAGTTGTGAAATCTCTTCCCACACTGTGAAAAGGCCTACTTTTATCTGTCAATATTGTTTTCAACCTGGTCACATTAAGCCTTATTGTAAAAAATATAAAATTGTGATTGAGAAGAAAACAATAATTAATAGTTGTACCAATGTTAGGAAAACCTCTGATCTGAATGTTATCCCAACATTAGGTAACAAATCTGAAGGACATAAAAGTAGAACCTGGACTGAGAAGATAAAAACTCCTAAGGTTAAAATTGTTTGCAATGTTGTCTTTTCTGCTGTTTACTCTAACCTTGCAGGTAAGTGGTATTTTGACAATGGATGCTCAAGGCACATGACTGGAAACATTGACAACCTGAAAAATGTAATCCCTTTGACTGTTGGAACAGTTACCTATGGAGGAGGCACCAAAGGGAAAATCATTGGAAAAGGAGTACTAGATGTTGAAGGATTTCCACCACTCAAGGATGTGTTGTTGGTTGAAGGATTGAAAGCAAATTTAATTAGCATAAGTCAACTTTGTGATGACAATCTGCTAGTTACTTTTGATAAAAGTTCATGTGAAGTGTTTAATAGTGACAATGTCTGTGTCATGACAGGTACAAGATCAAAGGATAACTGCTATCTTGCTCAAGATGAAGCAGAATGCTACCATGCCAAGGTAGATGAATCTGTCATGTGGCACAAGAAGTTAGGACATGTGCACTATAGGAATCTGGAGAAACTACAGAAGTTAGAGGCTGTAAGAGGACTGCCTAAGTTGACTAGCCCAGGTAAAATTGTTTGTGAAGACTGCCTGAAAGGTAAACAAACAAAAGCTGTTCATCCATTACTTCAGGTACAAAGTACTAACCCTAGAACTAATAAGTGCTTTGAATTGCTACATATGGATCTCATGGGTCCTATTGAGGTTAGTAGCCTGAATGGTAAGAAGTATGCTTTTGTTATTGTTGATGATTTTTCAAGATATACATGGATTAAATTTTTGAAAGAAAAATCAGAGGCATTCAACACATTCAAAACTTTGCATGCTAGTATTAAAAATCTTTATGGCACTTCTGTAGGAAGAATTAGGTCTGACCATGGAAAAGAGTTTGAGAATGCTAGCTTTGCTAATTTCTGTGAATCTAAAGGCATTTTCCATGAGTTCTCTGCACCTAAAACACCTCAGCAAAATGGTATTGCTGAGAGGAAGAATAGAACACTTCAAGAGATGGCTAGAGTTATGTTGAATTCTAAAAACCTATCTAAGAAACTCTGGGCTGAAGCTTTGAATACTGCATGTCATATTAGTAATAGAGTTTATCTTAGACCTGGTACTACTATGACACCTTATGAAATCTTGAAGGGTTCAAAACCAACAGTAGAACACTTTCATGAATTTGGTATTAACTGCTATTTGCTAAAAGATAGAGACTATTTGAGCAAATTTGATTCCAAAAGTGAAAAGTGTATATTTGTTGGATATTCTCCTAATAGTGCTGCTTTCAGGGTCTACAATCCAAGATTGCATACTGTTCAAGAATCAGTGAATGTCATATTTGATGATTTAACTGTTTCTGCAGGTACTGAAGAAGTCACTGGTTCAAATGTTACTCCAACATTGGACTCAACATTGAACACAGACGCTGGAGATGCTGAACTGGAAACTGGAACTAATGTTGACTTAACACCAGAAACCCCCAATGTTAGGCCAACATCTGTGCTGTCAGATTCTGAAGATTAAGTGATTCTTGTATCCAGAAGAGATCCCCCTCTTAGAATACAAAGAGATCATCCAGCCTCTCAAGTAATTGGTCAAATTACTGAAAGAGTAAGAACACGCAACAAAGAAAGGGTAAATTACAAGGATATGGCTAAGTTGTGTGTTTGTATGTCTTCTTCATGTACTATTGAAAATGCTTCTTGTTTTGTGTCCTCCATTGAACCTAAGAATGTAACTGAAGCTCTTAAGGATAGTTACTGGATTAATGCCATGCAAGAGGAACTCTTACAATTCACCAAAAGCAGAGTTTGGAATCTAGTACCTAGGCCATCACATGTGAATGTAATAGGTACAAAATGGATTTTCAAAAATAAAACTGATGAGAATGGTGTAATTATGAGGAACAAAGCTAGGTTGGTTGCACAAGGTTATACTCAGGTAGAAGGTATAGATGTTGATGAGACTTTTGCTCCAGTAGTTAGGATAGAATCAATTAGATTACTTCTTGCTATTGCTTGCTGTCTTAGAATTAAACTCTACCAAATGGATGTTAAAAGTGCCTTTCTGAATGGTTTAATTGACAAAGAGGTTTATGTAGAACAACCTAAAGGCTTTACTGACCCTAAACATCCTGACCATGTGTACAAACTTGAAAAGGCTTTGTATGGTTTAAAACAGGCTCCTAGAGCTTGGTATGAGAGGCTAACTGATTTTCTGTTAGGCCTAGGTTTCAATAGAGGAGATGGAGATAGAACACTGTTTGTCCTTAGAAAAAGTTCTGATATATGCATTGCTCAAATATATGTGGATGATATTGTATTTGACTCTACTAACAAGTCTACTTTAGACAAATTTGTTGAGTCTATGAAAGGAACATTTGAGATGAGCATGATTGGTGAACTTAACTACTCTCTGGGACTGCAAGTCAAGCAGCTGGAGAATGGTATCTTCCTGAACCAGGAGAAGTATGCAAGGAATCTGGTGAAGAGATTTGAGCTACAAGAATCAAAGCCTTGCAAAACTCCTATGTCCTCTTCAGTGAAGATAACAAAAGATGGCATTGGTAGCAATGTTGACCCAACATTGTACAGATCCATGATTGGTAGTTTGCTATATCTCTTTGCCTCTAGACCTGACATCATGTTTTCAGTATGTGTTTGTGCTAGGTACCAAGCTGATCCAAAGCAATCTCATTTGATTGCTGTGAAGAGGATCCTTAGATATATCTCTGGAACTTCACCATTAGGCATCTGGTACTCTTATGACACTAACACTAACTTGGTTGGTTTCAGTGACTCTGACTGGACAAGTGATGTGGATGATAGGAAATCCACAAGTGGGGGCTGTTTTTATTTGGGGAATAATTTGGTCTCCTGGTATAGCAAGAAGCAGAACTGTGTTTCATTATCAACTGCTGAATCATAATATGTAGCAGCTGGCAGCTGTGTTACCCAACTTGTGTGGCTCAAACACATGCTTTCAGATTATGGGCTAGATAGTGATACACTTCACATGTTCTGTGACAATCTAAGTGCCATAAGTATCTCTAGGAATCCTGTCCAACATTCTAGAACTAAGCATATAGACATAAGGCATCATTTCCTAAGAGATATGGTAGAGGACAAAATAATCAACATTGAACATATTGAGACAACAAATCAGCTAGCTGATATGTTTACTAAACCTTTAGATAGTGAGAGATTCTTCAGCCTGAGGAAATCTCTTGGCATGTGTGATATGTGAAAATGTTGAGAAAACCAGTGTTGTCATAACACCACTGACTAGCACTGGTATATTGGTTGTGGTGTAGTAGGTATTCTGTTGTCATTCCTTTGTTGCGTTGCATTCCTTGTGAGTCTCATTTTATCACTGTTTTGTCATATTTGGTTTCTGTGGTTGAACTCTTTGATTAACAACTCTCTCTAGTTATCAGTTTCACATCTTTGGTTTTGAAAAGGTTAATAAAACTCTTCTGTTTGTCTGAGGTTGTGATTACCTAACATATGGAGAAGCTCGGATACACAAAGTTCACTACTTTGTTGTCTATTCAGTTGTGTCTTATTCATATGGAAGGTGTACAGGACATGTGGAGAAGCTGGGGTGCATGATGTTGACAGCTTCACTGTTACTCAGTTGTGCTTATTTACATGTTTCTGTTTGTTTTGCCAAGGAACACATGAGGGTGATCTTTTCTACTAGGGTGTTTGAGGTTTCGATTTCTTACATTTAGTAGCACTGATCACTTGGTGATTCTCTTGAATGCAGGTTGGTAAACAAGTATGCATGAGGAATTGGGGTGTTGGGGTGCATGATAAATGAATTGCCAACATTCAAGGCCTTTGTACTTGCCTAACTTGCTGCTGTTAATGTTGTTACTGGGTGTGTGGAGTTCAGGCTGCCCTCATTCAGTTGTGACATTAACTTTGTGTTTAGCAACCTTCAGTTTTTGTTCAGATGAGTTATGAAAATAATAAAGATTTTAAAGAGATGTGACTGTGCTGGTTTGAGGAGTTTTTCATTTGTGTTTACCATCTACCTATTTGACATTACTTTGTTGCATTCATATAGAACTGCATTGTTTTCTTTCTTGTTTGTGAGTTGTGTCGGTTTAGGCTTAGGGGGAGTATAATTCATGTGTTGAGACATACAATTTGGGTGACATACTGCAGGTGACACACTGATCTGTGACTTTCTATGCTGTGGAAGTGAATTGTTCCTTGAATTCATAACTGCTTATCTCTGTGTGTTTCTTGTTATCTATGTTACTTACTCATGATTTTAATCTGAACAATATGTCTGAGGTACTCACTTGCTATATTGGTTAAGTTTCAGATGTTTTTTTTGGATGTATCTCAAGCTCTCACATGAATTTGCCTTGGTGAAGCCTGTACCTCCACCTTCGGTTTTGAATGTTATTGAATGTTATCCCAACATTGTGCACAGACTGAGGTCAACATTGAAAACAGGAACTTATAAGTTTTAAGTTTTTTTTTCTGAAAACCGCTCTGGTTAACTGTTAATTTAACATCAACACGTGTGCGCGGGAAAACATAGTGGGAAAGTTTTATTTGTTTCAAATTTGGTAACTGCCCATTAACATTCTCTCTCTCTCTTATCCACGGTTATTATCGAAATCAAAACCCTATTTTCCTTAATTAAACTTGCAAGTTCCTTATTTGTGTCTATTTTGCAAAATTTACTCTCAAAGTTCTCTTGATCTTCTCTGCGATTACTCTCAAAATCTCTGTACTAACAATGGCAAGCAAGTCCCCCATGCAAACTCTTGCAGATGTTGCCCTATGAAGCGAACCCACTGCTGCACGCACTCGCTCACACACTAGAAGTGCTGCTGCAAAAACAGTTGAGGCCCCTGTTGCTGACAAGAGGAAGGCGATTCCCTATGTGCGACGAGGAAAGAAGACCAAACAGGGAGAATCGACCTCCAATGTTGAGCCAACAGTGGAACCAACCACTCCCATCACCAATGAGCCTGAAACTGAGGTAAACGCTGCTGAACCCACTCCTGAATTTGATGCTGATATACCTGTTGAGGGGGAGGGCAGTGGTTTTGTTGAAAAATCTGTGGAGGTGTCTGCGGATGAGTCTGTTGACAAGATGGTGAGGAAGTGGATTAGGGCTCAAAAGAAAAAGAGAAAGGGCAATAGTGAGAAATTGAAAAATATGTCTGAGTCTGCTAAGGCTAGGGCTGAGGCCAGGAAAAGACAGTCTGAGAGATCAGCTAAGAAGAGGGCTGTTGAGGAGGAGAAGAAAGCTGAGGAAGAGAAGAAGGCTGTTGCTGCTGCTGAGAGAAAGAGGAAGGGAAAGCAAGTGATGGAAGAGGAAGTTGAGGTGTTGGATGTTGAGGATGAGGAAGAAGAAGAGAAGAAGGAAGAGGAGACTGAGGAGGAGCAGGATGTTGCTGCTGATGTTGGGGCAACATCAGGAACAGAGGAGTACACTGATGGGCTATATGTGGTCTACCCTGAGGAGGAAGAGGACTGCTATTCTCCCTACTATCTCTCTCAAGAGTTGGAGAAGAAGTGGGATTCCTTCAAAAGAAGGGAGATTCACACTGAAAGGGCTATAGAGATGGCCAGTTTCAAAGAGAATAAAGTAATGGACTTGCTGGAAGCAAGAGAGCTGCAACAATCAGTGATGGAGCTGAGTGACTATGCTCCTGAGATTGTCATGGAGTTCTACCTCAATCTCTCCAAGTGGATTAGGGACTACAGATCTCCAAAGTTTGGAAAGGCTTGGGTGAGGGGGAGAGTCTTCAACATTGACCCCTACACCATCAACAAGGTCTGTGGCTTCCCTACTACTGATGAATCTGAGGACCCCTATTATGATGATGTAATTGAGGACTTGACTTGAGGGTTGGTCAAAATCTGGAGAGATGCTCTGCCAACCACAAAACTCACCTCCCTGAGTGCTGTCTTGCACAAGATAGCTTGCTTCAACTGGCTCCCAAGCAAGAATGTGACTGTACTTACCAAGGAATCAGCAATCTTGGTGTACAAAATCAAAAATGGGCTAGCTGTAAATATGGGGGAGAGGATTTTGAAGTCTATGTCTGAAGTTGCTGGAAGGAAGAATGGGATGCTACCCTATCCCTCACTCATCTGCAAAATGCTTGGCAGTCAAGGATTGAAGACAAGTGTCACTGTGGGCCGGAGGAAGAATGATTCAGAATTAACTATTCTCCCAAGCTACTTGTCTGGATCAAGGGTGAGAGACCTTCCATGGAATCCACAAGGAGTGGTGAGACCAAGAACTGAGCAGAAAAGGGCTAAGGAGTTTGCTGGAACTTCAGTGCCAATGTCCAAAGAAGAGGATTGCTTGGTTATCACTTCTGCTTTTGTGGATCATATGCTGAATTGGTATAGGGGGCAGATTGCTGACACTCAGAGGGAGATCGAAGAGAGGAAGGAACACCTCAAAGAACTGGAGGACATTGTGAAAAATTTGGAGGACCTCCCTTCTTCACAAAAAGGGGGAGAGTAGTTCCAATTTTAATTTTTGTCTTCTTGTTTTTGTTTTGTTTCCTATGAACTGCTAATATCTTTGAACTGCTGATACATTAATCTCTATTTTGGTTTTATTTGATCAAGGGGCTTGTCCTTGATATCTAGCTATGGCCTGTAACTCTAAGTACTACTGATGAACTGCTCTAATTGTTCTTAACTGCTATTCCTTGTGAAGGAATTTTTTGAACTGTTCTTATTGTTAACCTTTATGCAGGAAACTTACTGGTTTCAATGTTGAGGCAACATTGATGAATGTTGAGGTCTGAACATATGTACATATGTGGTTGTAGTGATGACCTTTATTCATGTCTTTGTTAAATTAACTTTGATTATGATATCTTGTATTAAGGGGGAGCAGTTTGGTAGTTTAATTTGTTTCTTGTTGATTATAACTTTCTAGATATAAGACTTGATTGGAACAGGTATTGGTTTTGTGAAGAAAGGTAAAAAGGGGGAGATTGAAAGTGCAGGTTTTCTGGAATCAATGTTAGACGGTGCAATGTTAGACGATGTTGGGTTAACATTGGATAACATTGAAAGCCGAGAGCTTTTGTGAAAACTGTTCTTTAGTTGCCAAAATTAAGTTTTGCCTTTATTCACCTATTAATCAAGTTTCACGGTTTTAGTTGTTTATTTTTATGTCCAGGAAAGTATCTTAAACATAAGGAAGAGCTTTGGAAGATCCCTTACTTGAAGTTTCCATAATTCAAGCTAAGTTGAATAGTCAACTCACACGGTTTCAAAAGAAGGAAACGATATTGGATTCTCTGCAACTGTGATTCTTTCCAAGATTCTGCGAATTGAAGAAGTTGTGTTGCCTTGTTAAATCAGTAACAATGGAAACACGTTCTCAGGAAAGATTTGAAGTTCAACAAGGAAACAACAAGAGTTACCAAAACTGTGAACAACACATCTTGGCGTTCAAGACTCAAGAAATCTATAAAGATGTGAAGTTCATCAAGATGAAGACAAGACAATCGTGCCAATAATCCAAGGGATTAATTATTCTTTGTATTGTCTTCATTTTGTTTTGCGAAGTTTTTGTATCAACTGCTTAAGTCTAGTCCATAGAAGTTAAGTAGTTCTTACTTGTCTGCTTCGTTGAGTCCGATCAACAAAGAGCGTGAGTGAATTGTTGTGAGGAACGTTTTTGATAAAACCTTTATGGTTATTTCGCCTAAGGCTCGGAAGTTTTTAATCATATTGAAAACTTCTTAAAATTATATCTTCTTGTGTTCTTACTTCCGCTGCATATTATTATTATCAAGAAGATCAAAATAGAGTTAAGGCAATTCCAACTTAACTATCAAAAAGTGTTGTGTCAATCCACGGTCCTACATTTTCAGATATCATGTACGAAAAGTGATATGGTAAATCGATGTTCGATATAATATACGAAAAGCGGGTACATAAATCGGTGTTCACTTTACTTGTATAGAAATTGGTATGATAAACCGGTGTTCGATTTACTCGTACGAAAAGTGGTATGATAAACTGGTGTTCGATTTAGTTGTACGAAAAGGGGCATGATAAATCGGTGCTCGTTTTACTTGTACGAAAAGTGGGTACATTTCAGTTTTTTTTTAAACCTTTGTGTTTATCGATGTTGTAATTTTATAATTAAAATTTACGTAATTGGCAATGTCTTTGGATAATAATTGAGACATTTTCTTATATTCCACTTTTCTTTCATAATTTTCTTCATTTATTATATATTTTTACAAACTTTCCTTAATTTTTATAATTTTTTTGAATAATATAATTACATATTTATTGCATCGTTAAATTCCCATGCAATTGCCCTTAAGGTCAATTGCATCGGAAAATTCGGATGCAGCCACGTAAGCTGCATCCGAAACGTTCGATGCAAGGCCTGCATAGGAAAACGAGCAACATATCATATATTCGAAAATTCAAATTCGGATGCATGACTTTCGATGCATTTGCATGGTTTTGTTGTAGTGAAATCACTTTACTCCCTCGTACATAATTAAGCCCTCAATTGCTGCTAAACATAACTTGAGGGGGTAAGTGATAATCGTTCTATAGTATAGATGGCAAAATGACCTTTCTCCAAAATAACAAAAGAAAGACACAAATAATTTTTATTAGCATATATATCGATACGAACAAAATAAAAAGTGACTATTACCCTAAACATTACATTAAAAAAATTCTGAATTGGTTAACATTATATCCCAAAAGTATCAAAGGTCAGCAAATTAATAATAAAATCCCATGTATGTCTGATAATTAAATTTTAAATATAAACAGCTCCTTCCACTACCATTTTTCATCAAACTATTAAGCTTAATGATATTTATGCAAATAGAAATTCTCAAATTCATCTTACCAAAAAAGCCTTGACCTCACCAGTTGGCCAACGTATATTTATTTGTATTAAAAATACTAAAGAATAAAATAGAAGCTAAACAAAAATATTTAATCTTTTCTCATGTATAAAAACTTAAGTTTACTGTGCAACTATCACTGTTCACTTTGAAGATCAAATCACTTTTGTGAATATGGACATTCGATATATTTTGCATCAAATAGGGTTTATAGGTTTGTGTGCTACCACTTTTTTCTGCAAATAGTAGTTTTAAAAAAACGTATACGTACTTATTGAGAAAATTCGTTTATTCTTCTTCATCAACATTCTACAACATACTACATATATGAAGCCAATGCCTTATATGTTGCTCCTAATATATGTATTGCATGCTCGTATATTTGCATAATATCATCTATTTATGATTTTACCTTTGTTCAGATTTATCAATATGGTGGGAATAAAACTTTTATTGAAAGAAAAATATCCTTTGAAAATTAACTTTAAAATGATTTCTTTATCGTAGATATGGATATATATATATATATATATATATATATATATTGAAGAAATAGGATATAGATATAAATATTAAAGAATATTGTTTTTTCACAAAAAATCAAATTACGCCGTAAACTATCGCATGTTTATCACTTATTCGATCGCATGTTTATCACTTATTCTCCGAGATTGTTTAATGTTCACTTAGAACCTTAATTATGTTGGAGGGGACAAACTGATTTGGTTAGCATAGTTGAAGGTGGTAAAGGAGAAACTTAAAAGTTCACAAGCACTACAACAAAAATGACCAATAGTGACATTGTGCTACTGACATTTGTCTTCAAATGACACAACAAACTAATACAATGGCATTTTAAAAATTGTCACTACAACAAATACATTAGCGGTACTAACTTATACTAATTAATGACATTGATCTCAAAATGTCAATGTACATTTATATTAAGTCATTTGTTAATAACGTCGTTGATAATTAGCTTAATAGTGACATTAATTAACATCGAATAACGACTTTATATAGAGAACGCCACTATAAATTTGAATGATGTCATTCTTAAAACAATGTCACCAATAATTAGCAATATTAGTGAGGTTAACATATCATAATTAATGACAAATTTATATCATTTGTTTTTTACACGAACCTTTTTAGCCTAATATTTTTGAACAAAGAAATTCACTAATAAAACTCCAAGTCCCCATTACAAATTTCTCCGTTCGAAAATCTTAAAAGGGATTATAAGCTAATCCCTTGAAGTGATTTACTTTCCAGTCAATGGGTGCTCCTCTTGTAGTTGTAAATCATCCATCTTAAGGAGCTACAGGTTAAGTTTTTCAATTTTCTCACAAATTTGTACATTTTTCACTTTTTGGTACTCATCTCTTTTCCTAAGCCCTAATTGCTTTTTTCCTTATGAAGTTCGATATAATTAATGGGTTGCATGTTAAAAATTGTTCTATATTTGGGCAGGATTCTTAGTCTCCTAATGATTTTGATTTTTTATTATTTAGGGTAATTGATTTTTTCTGTTGGGCTTATTTGATATTGATTCGTGCTTTGACACTGAATTATTTATTTAGTTTATGGTTATGGTTATGTGATTTATGTTATTGTACTAGAGATGAAGAGTAAAAGGTAGAAACATAGTGAAATATAATTATGCTGGATATTGATCTCTTTCGGGTAGGAAGAGGGAAAGACCGCCAAAAGCTCAGAAAGTCGTTGCGACATCCTGTGAAGGACGTTTTTCTGGTTGACAAGGTCATTGATCTCTAAAAAAAATAGCAGCAATGTAAGCATTGCTTCACTAGCTATGTTGCTAACTTGAGTATTACTTTTATGTGTCTAATTTATTGAACTGCAACTTAACTGTGGATACATGTTATGTTGTAAAGTGGACCCTTCGTATAGAGCGTAAAACACGGCAATAATTGAAAAACCGGAAAAATAAATGACACACAGATTTTACGTGGAAACCCCAAATTACTTTAGGGTGAAAAACCACTGGCAAGGTAGAAGAACTTCACTATGAGTGTAAAATAGGAATTACAACACTCCGACTTTTACCGTAGTAAAGTCGCACAAACTCTCTATTTTTATCTCACATTTACAACACTTTACTCCACTCTTTATATATGAATTACACTTAATTACATAAGAGAAGGAATTGTATTTTGGGATGATTTAGAATGGGGAAGGGGCTTAGTATTTATAGGCAATTTCTAAACAAAAAAATAATGTTAAACAAATGTGGTGATTATAAACAAAACTTGCACTATCAGCGCCCCAACATTTGAAATGCTGCACCATGTTTTGTTAATTAATAATCAACCGCCCCATTGATTGTTAATTAATGCCGCCCCAACAATCTCACACTTGAAGATTTTATTAGGGACTAATCAGATCTTCACACCATTCTTTCTACCTCGCCCTTCATGTTGCTCATGTTTTCACCAGACCACACGAGGACCGACACTGAACAAACTTGTCAGCATTAACACTCTTCGTCATGAAATCAGCTATGTTATCTTTAGTGTGAATCTTCTGCACATCCACAGTACCCTCCCGACTTTCTCACGAACAAAGTGATACTGGACCCGAATATGCTTTGTCTTGGAATGAAACGCTAGATTCCTTGCAAGATGCAACGCACTCTGATTGTCACATAATAGAGAAATACTCTCTAGTTTGTGCCCGAGTTCCTCCAGAACTATTTTCAACCAAATCGCCTCTTTACTGGCCTGCGTAGCTGCCACATATTCAGCCTCCGTTGTTGATGTTGCAACAACTGACTGTAACTTCGAAACCCAGCTCACTGCACCTCCAGCAAGAGTAAACACATATCCTGTCGTGGACTTGCTTTTTTCAAGATCACCTGGACAGTCAGAATCAACATAGCCATTGACTGTAAAACCCGATCCTCCATAACATAATGCAACATCTGAGGTTCCCTGAATGTATCTTAGAACTCTCTTTATTGTACTCCAATGCTCTCTTATCGGGTCCGCCATGTATCGACTAACCACTCCCACTGCATGTGCAATGTCTGCTCTAGTACAGATCATGGCAAACATTAAGCTTCCCACTACTGATGCATACGGTACTCGAGCCATCTCCTTCCTCTCTTCTTCACTGCTAGGACACATACTTGAGGAAAACTTGAAATTAACATGAAGAGGGGTAGAGACTGGCTTACAATTCTGCATACTGAACCGCCGCAAAATCTTCAACAGATAGTTCCTCTGAGAAAGCTAAATCTTCCTGCAATTTCTGTCTCGGTGGATTTGCATCCCTAGAATCTTGTTTGATGGTCCTAAGTCCTTCATTTCCAATTCCCTAGCCAGTCCAGCCTTCAGTTCTTCAATTCGAGCTTTGTTGGGGCCTGAAACCAACATGTCATCAACATACAACAGTAAAATAACAAAGTCATCACCAGATCTCTTGAAATATGCACAAGGATCTGCATTCAGCCTGTTGTATCCAAGGCTCATTATGAATGAATCAAATCTTTTGTACCAACACCTCGGCGCCTGTTTGAGACCGTACAAAGATTTGGTCAACCTGCAAACCAAGTTCTTCTTTTCTTCTTCAATAAATCCTTCTGGTTGGAGCATGTAAATTTATTCTTCAAGATCACCATGAAGAAAAGCCGTCTTTACATCTAATTGTTCAAGATGTAACTCAAATGTAGCGCACATCGCCAGAACCACCCGCACAGTTGTCATTCGACCACCGGGGAAAATATTTCGTTGAAATCAATCCCCTCCTTCTGAGCATATCCTTTCACCACCAATCGTGCACGATACCTTTCCACTTGGTCATCACTGTTACGTTTGATTTTGTACACTCATTTGTTGCCAATGGGTTTCCTCCCTTGTGGTAGAGACACAAGTTCCCACGTCTTATTCTTATGGAGTGCTTCAATTTCCTCCTGCATTGCTGCCATCCACTGAGCTGCATCTGAACTACTCATTGCTTCCTGGAGAGTTGATGGCTCCCCGTCCTCAGTTAAAAGACAGTACGCAACATTGTTCTCCATTAAAAAATATGTGTGCCAACCAGGTGGTCTCTTGACACGTGTCGATCGACGTATCCCCAAGACTCTAGACTCTTGTGTCACCTCAGGTTCATGCTCTGGTTCAGCAAGACCCTCCTGCTCAGCAACCTTCCCGACTACCATTGTCGTAGTTTCTGGATCTTCACTTGCACTGCTATCATTTCCTTTCTTATCTTCTGTGAAGATAGCATCCCTACTTACAACAATCTTGTGGGCAGTAGGGTCCCACAAGCGATACCCCTTCACTCCTTTAGCATACCCTAAGAACAAACACTTCCTGGATTTTGGGTCCAACTTTGTTTTCTCTTGAGTATTGAACATAACATAAGCGGGACTCCCAAATACATGGAGATTAGAATAATCAACTGGTTTACCTGTCCACACCTCCATTGGTGTTTTCAGCCCCAGTGCTGTTGATGGAGATCGGTTCACCACATAACAGGCAATATTGACTGCTTCTGCCCAGAACGACTTTTCTAAGCTTGCATCCTGCATCATGGCTCTTGTTTTATCCAACAAGGTCCTATTCATCGGCTCTGCCACCCCATTCTGCTGCGGAGTGTATGCCGTAGTAAACTGCCTCTTAATCCCAGCATCTTTACAGAAGTCGTCAAACTCCTTGCTAGTATATTCCCCTCCATTGTCAGATCTAAGGCACTTGATCTTTTTCCCAGATTCAAGTTCCACCAGCGGTTTGTATGTCTTGAACATCGAGAATTCCTCGGCCTTACTCTTGATCATGTACACCCAACATCTCCTGGAATAATCATCTATAAAAGACACAAAATACTTTGCACCTCCCAGGGATAGTACTGGTGCTTGCCACACGTCTGAGTGAATCAATTCTAGAATGACTTTACTTCTAGAATCTGAACTACAAAACTTTATACGATGTTGCTTGACAACAACACAATGATCACAAAAAGGTAAAGATACCTTTGTGAGGCCCGGAAGTAGTTTCTTCTCTTCAAGAACCTTCATGCCTTGTTCCGACATATGCCCGAGCCGCTGGTGCCAAATCACTGATGATTTCTCAATCGACTCAGATGAAGCCACTGACGCTTCTCCCACTTGCAGTGCCCTTCCCTGTACCATGTATAAGTTTCCGGCAATCTTGTCCGCTTTCATCAGTACAAACGCACACCTTTTAACTTTTATGATCTTGTTTCGCGACCCAATCTCACAACCAAGATCATCGAGTTGTCTATAAGACAACAAATTCTTGCATAATCCCTCCATGTGTCAGACATCTCGAATGGTCCGAACAATCCCGTCATGCATCTCCAGCTTGATTGTACCAACGGCAACAACTTTTAAAGGTTAATTTTTACAGCTATACACAGATCCTCCAGCGATCAGTGTATACTCATGAAACCACTCCCTCCGGGGAGTCATATGAAAACTGGCTCCTAAATCAATAAGCCATACATCATTGAAGCCATGCATACCTCGAATAGCTATTGCTGCTTCACAGCATAGTACATCACCATCATCTGAAGTGCTAGCACCGTTCCCATGAGGATCAGAACTATTCTTGTTCGAATCTTTAAGATTCCAACAGTCCTTCTTTAAGTGACCTTTCTTGCCACAGTGCCAACAACTGCCCTTGGTCTTTGACTTGGATCTCCCCTGTTTCTTACTCCAATTTGCACCGCGCTCCGTCCTTCTCCCTCTTGTCACTGACAAGGCACCTGCTTGTTGCGAACCTGCCTTCCTGTCTTCTCTGTTCTTGCGCCGACTCTCTTCTTCCAGAATAGCGGCTGCAATCTCGTCGAAGACCAAATAATCTGTGAGGACATTATTTGTTAAGTTGATGACAAGCTGGTCATACGAATCGGGCAGACTTTGCAGCAGAATTTCAGCACGTTCAACCACTTCTATTTTATGACTCAACGACGTCAATTGAGAAAATAGAGTATTTAAAACATTGAGGTGCTCAGTTACCGTGGTAGATTCCGCCATCCTCAGTGTGTACAATTTCCGTTTAAGGAACATTTTGTTGTGTAGGGACTTTGCCTCATACAGCTTGTTGAGATGGTCACATATCTCCATAGTTGTCCACTCCTCCTCAACGCTTGACGACACGCCATCACCTAATGCCAGGTGAATATTTGCGATAGCTTGCCGTTCATCTCGTTCCACTTCGTATCATCTGTGATTTCCACCGGCCTGTCGCCGATCGCCGCGAGATACCCATCTTTCCGCAAGATGGCTTTGATCTTCAACTTCCACAACGAGAAATTACTCATGTTGAATTTTTCGATCTCGAATTTCGCCGGTATTGCTTCTATCACGTACCACCATCACTGAAAAATAATTTCGGCACGACACCCACAGATATCACCGAGACCCTGGATATGAACCGAGGCTCTGATACCACTTGTTGTAAAGTGGACCCTTCGTATAGAGCGTAAAACACGGCAATAATTGAAAAACCGGAAAAATAAATGACACACAGATTTTACGTGGAAAACCCCAAATTACTTTAGGGTGAAAAACCACGGGCAAGGTAGAAGAACTTCACTATGAGTGTAAAATAGGAATTACAATACTCCGACTTTTACCGTAGTAAAGTCCCACAAACTCTCTATTTTTACCTCACACTTACAACACTTTACTCCACTCTTTATATATTAATTACACTTAATTATATAAGAGAAGGAATTGTATTTTTGGATGATTTAGAATGGGGAAGGGGCTTAGTATTTATAGGAAATTTTTAAACAAAAAAAATGTTAAACAAATGTGGTGATTATAAACAAAACTTGCACTATCACCGCCCCAACATTTGAAATGCTGCACCATGTTTTGTTAATTAATAATCAACCGCCCCATTGATTATTAATTAATGCCGCCCCAACATGTTACTCTTTATCTAACGATCATTTTATTATCCTAATTTAGTTAAGTTAACCCAAGTTCTTTTATTACGATGAATGCTGATATGTGAATCAGGTCATTCGAATCTAGGTAGCTGACTTCATATTCCTCATGTGCTGATTATCATGTGCTTTTATGTATGTATCCTTTATAGAATATTTGTTGTATCTATTGTTTATTTTTTAATTTGTTTCTATTGCTAAAAATTGGTTGCTATTTTCGCGGTACTTTACATGTTTTGTGTGTTTACATGAAATTATATTTTTTTCATTTCTGATGAAACAAAATGGCAGGTCAGTGTAGAGCTTGATCCCACCTCACTGCAAACTGAATTAGATAAGATGGACATATGTTTTACTACGAAGGCAAAAGCTTTAGTTTTAAACAGGTATGATCTGATTTGGGCACTTGTACTTTCATCTTATACGCGTCGTATGCGGGAACTGTGTGACTGATTCTAATGTAGGGTATTGTTGCACATGGATTTATAAACTTTGACTTGACCCCTAATGTAGATAGGTAAATAGCTAATTTATGTTATGGCTTCTGTTTTTGTCTTAGTGATGCATAAAGCCTTTGTATGGTTTATAAATATTGATATGAAGATTGATGTTGTCACTTATAAAAACGCCAGGAGAGTTTATCAGAAGAATAATATAAAATTAAGACAACATTATAATCATGGTAACTTCGTATGGTTTGTGAATGTTGATATGAAGATCAAAGATGTTTCAACTATCTGGACTTGCTTCCTCTAATTTGCAATCTAATTTTGCAGCCTATATGTTTTTCCACTTGAAAAACAAGAGCGATATTACAGTTTAGAGCACCATCCTAATGCAAAATCGTCGCAAGCTAGTGGGCTGGATAGCTCTACTATGTTGTTGATCGATATCTTTATCGCTCTGGTGTAACACTTTATATGTGCTCGTAATTCTTAGACTCATGATATGAGGTATTCATTAATATGTTTCTTCAGAAAACTCGTACAACTTGTTGATTTTTAATAAATAACGTGTAACATTATTATGCTATACCTGCAGCTATTGGATGACATAGATTGGAGCTTTGACGTGTGATAGAGATGCTATGCAGTAAGTAAATTTATGTTGTAAATCACTTCACACATTCTCTGTTTTTCTTTTTCATTTTTTTCTCAAAATAATGATCTATTTTGTATTAATACAAGACAGGTGGCATTGTGGTTGCAAATGGGGTGCTAAATCATAAAATTCTTATAAAGTATATCAACGAAGGATTAAAGAGGTAACAAATTAGTGTTTGCTAAATAAAGAAAGTGCTTCTTATTTTTGCTTTTTTCGTCGTCTATGCTTTGTTGAATTTATATTAGTACATAGTGGTAAGATGCGACGCAGCAACGGCTCTTCTAGAGCTCATGGACCTACCGGTAAGGGCTCTCTTAACGCCTCCATCACTGATACCAACATTATTTGCCGAAATAAAGCTTTCATTAGACGTGATTTCGAATGGGAAGCTGCTGAAATTTGGAATTTTGGTAAAAAGATTGGGATAGTTGGGCGTGGCAATGATGATGAAATTATTCTGAAACTGACAGAGATGAACTGTAGAGGAAAGAAATCAGCTGAGAACTGTGCGGAACAAGCGCTGAAGGAAGGGGTGAGTGAAAGTATTTTATGAAGATTATCTCCTTTAATTGTAGGGGTAGTGGAGGGAGAGTCAAAGCAAGAAACATCAGGAAATTGGTTAAAGAGTATAATGTAGATATGATTTGTTTACAAGAAATCAAACGAGAGGAAGTGGAGAGGAGTTTCTGCATTAGATTATGGGGTGGTGCAGATTGCGAATGGGCTTATTGTGGTTCAAGAGGATTAGCGGGTGGTGTTCTAACCCTATGGAGGAAAGGAAGATTTGTTCTTACCAATCAGTTTGCTGGTCGAAATTTTGTGGTGGTGGAGGGAACTTGGCTCGAAACGGGGTTTCTAAGTCTTGTTGCTAATGTATATGCGCCATGTACAGCTACTGGAAAAAGGGAGTTGTGGGCTAAACTCCTTAATTTGAAGCAGACTGCCAGTTTGGCTGCATGGTGCATTTGTGGGGACTTTAATGCAGTTAGGAGCGCGGGAGAGAGGCGAGGTATTAGAGAGGGATTTTCTCCTAGTGAAAGTATTGATTTTGAGCAGTTTATTGCTGATACGCAGCTGGTCGATCTGCCTCTCGTTGGGAGGAAATTTACTTGGTACAGAAGCAACAACTCAGCAATGAGTAGACTGGATAGATTTTTAGTGTCAGAAGAATGGTTCACTCAATGGCCGTCCTTATCCCAGTGGGGCTTGAGAAGATCGGTGTCAGATCATTGTCCTATTCTCCTCAAAGATGATGATCAGGATTGGGGGCCTACCCCATTTCGATTTTTTGACTGCTGGATAAAACATAAAGAATTTTTTTCTTTTGTCGAGCAGCATTGGAACGAGAAGAATTACAACGGCTGGGCGGGTTTCAGAGTTAAAGAAAAACTCAAATCCTTGAAGAGCAATCTGAAAATCTGGAATAAAAATGTTTTTGGGCACGTGGACAAGCAAATTGAGGATACGGTCAGTTTGATCAATGACTTGGATCGTAAAGGCGAAGATGTGGACCTTGAGGAGAGCGAAATCTTGCAAAGGAAGGGCTTGTTGGGGGAGCTGATGCAATCATTGAGATCGAAGGAAAGTATCCTCGCGCAAAAGGCAAATAATAAGTGGCTTCAAGATGGAGATCTCAATACAGGATATTTCCATGGTTGCGTGAAGAGAAATAACGCCAGGAACTTCATTAGGGGGCTCAAAGTGAATAACATGTGGGTGGAAGATGTGCATGGATTAAGAGTGGAGGCTAGAAATTTCTACAAGAAGCTGTTTTCAGAAGATTGTTGGAGCAGGCCATTGCCTCATCACCTTATTTTCAACCAAGTTTCGAGAGTGGACAATGAGGCTCTTTCGCTGCCATTTTTAGAAGAAGAAATACGTAAGACAATATGGTGTTGTGAGGGCTCGAAAAGTCCCGGGCCTGATGGGTTCAATCTCAATTTTATAAAAAGCTGTTGGAATATTATTAAGGCTGATTTGTGCGAATATGTCGAGGAATTTCATCGCAATGGCAGCTTTGTGAGAGGTTTGAATCCATCATTTATTACTCTTGTTCCAAAGGTCCCAAGTCCCATTCGCCTCTCCGAATATAGGCCTATCTCGTTGATAGGTTGTCTGTACAAGATCGTGGCTAAACTTCTCGCAAATCGGTTAAGGACTGTGATGGACAAAATTATTTCCAAAGAGCAAACGGCTTTCATAGGGGGTCGGCATATCTCGGACAGCATTCTTGTGGTAAATGAAATCATCGATGATGCAAAAAGGTATGGTAAACCATGTCTTTTATTTAAGGTGGATTTCGAGAAAGCGTACGATTGTGTTAATTGGGAGTTCTTGGATTATATGATGAGTAGGATGGGCTTTTGTGATCAATGGAGGAAGTGGATTCGAGAATGTGTCACGACCGCCACCGCTTCGGTTATGGTCAATGGCAGTCCAACGGAGGAATTTTCGTTGCAGCGAGGTTTGAGACAAAGAGACCCTCTATCTCCTTTTATGTTCTTAATTGTGGCAGAGGCTCTTGGAGGACTGATTAAAAAAGCGATAGAACAGCAACTTTTTCGGGGATTTAACGTTGGAGTTGGTGAGACTTATGTGTCGCATGTCCAATACGCAGATGATACAGTCATTTTCTGTGAACCATCAGAGGAAAACGTGAATGCTATCAGGAATATTCTACTTAATTTCGAATTGGTGTCCGGCCTTAAAGTCAATTTTCAAAAAAGCAGTTTGACTGGTATTAATGTGGAAGATAGGAAGATTTTCGAGTGGGCGGAGGCTTTGAATTGCAAGAAGGGTTCTATTCCTCTCAATTATCTCGGGGTTCCAGTGGGTATCAATCCGAGGCGTGTTCAAAGTTGGACCCCCTTGGAAGAGAATTTTAAGAAAAGGCTTTCTTTATATTCAAATTTGCACCTCTCTTTTGCCGGACGCGTGGTGGTGCTCAACTCGATCTTAACTGGTCTCGCTACCTATTTTCTCTCTTTTTATAAGGCTCCTACGAAGGTTATAAAGAAACTTATTGAACTCCAAAGGAACTTTCTTTGGGGTGGTGATGGTATAAAAAAGAAAATCCCGTGGGTTAGCTGGGAAGTGATTTGTAAGAACAGAGACGAGGGCGGTATTGGGGTTAAGAACCTCAAATGGTTCAATTTTGCATTATTGGGGAAGTGGAGATGGAGATTGTTGAGTGATGGAGATGCTTTGTGGAAGGATGTTATTAAGGCGAAATATGTTGGGAGAACGGAGCTTCCTTTTTCCCATGATATCCCATTATCTACTCAAAGGGGCTCTTTGTGGTGGAGGGATCTCGCCTCGATTTTCTTGGATAGTGGTGGTGACGATTGGTTTATGAGAGAGGTGGTAAGGAAGGTGGGGGATGGGAAGATGACTCGCTTTTGGGAAGATAAATGGATTGGCACCCTTCCATTGTGTGAGAAGTTTAATAGATTGTATTCTATTTCTGTTGATAGAGGAAAAACAATTCATTCAATCGGCACGATGCAAAACAATGTGTGGGTTTGGAACCTCAATTGGAGAAGAAGATTTTTTGAATGGGAGACACGACTTTTTGAAGAATTAAAGAGCTTTGTCCAACTTGAGCATCCTACGGTTTCTAAAGAAGACTCTTGGAACTGGAAGCTGAATCCTTCAGGTATTTATTCAGTAAAATCTGCTTACGCCCTACTTATTCAACCGTCCAGTCCAACTGTGAGTTTTTTTCGGGGATTTTGGGGTCTTTCCGCTCAACCAAATATGACATTCTTTGCTTGGCGCTTGTTATTAAATCGTATTCCCACGAAAGATAATTTGGTTAGGCGTGGGATTAGGGGGCTGAATAACGTTACTAGCTGCGTTTTGTGTTGCGGTTATACGGAATCTGTTTCACATCTTTTTTTTGAATGTGGGATTTCGTACGAGATATGGATGCAAGTTTATAGGTGGCTCGGTTTCAATGTCGTTTTGCCGTCCGATCCTCTTGGTCACTTTTTGGCGCATTCGGGTCTTGCGAGGACTAATGCTAGCAAACCTCTTTGGAAAGGCTTTTGGTGTTTTGTGGTTTGGATGCTTTGTTTGATGCGGAACAAAGCGACCTTTCATGGGAAAGCACTCAACGTGGGCATGATCTTTGAGACGATTCAAGTGAAAACTTGGTCTTGGGCAAAGGCAAAGATCAATAACTTTCCTTTTTCTTTTTATGATTGGTGCGTTAATCCCCGCCTCTGTTTAGGTTGGAGAGTTTGAGTTTCTTTGTGTTGGTGGGTTGGAGCCTGTTCCGGTTTTGGGTGTCGACCTTTTGTGTCGGTTGTAGGGGTTGAAGCACCCCTTGTGCTTCTTTCAATATATCTTGCTTGATCAAAAAAAAAAAAAATTAGTATCTAACTTTTGTATGTAATATTTTTATTTTTCTGTCAATAATAGGCTTCTCTATAACGTCATAGCAAAGACACTTCCATTTCTTTTCTTGTTTATATGTCTAGGAACTCGATGAATGAGCTGAAAACATGGAAAAGTCACACTTTTAGGTTCATTTAGACTTTGCTCTTGATTTTCATTCTATGACCCCGCTAAATTTCTATTATCTTATGAATCGTTGTTGCGGCTTGGGGAAATGCGTCATGGTGAAGTGGAAGTTCAGTTATAAATCATCTATATCGTATGGACGCAATATATGATGGTAACAAATAACATTTTCACATTTTTTAAGTGTTCGGACATATTGTTAGTTTAAACAATTCCAGAAACATTACTGTTTCTAAATTATGTTGTAGTCTTCTATATATTTTGTGTAATATATACAGATATGGGGGACCGTGGTGTATAACGCCCCGCTCATCACGTGGCTCTAATTATAATTTGGTATTAAAACATGACTTCAACTTTGTTCGTTTTGTTTAAAGAGTGATGATGATGATATACGTTAATTTAAATTCAATTCACGTCTGTCAATATAGTTTGGGGTTACATGTATATTTACTATTCAAGTATAAACGATTATTTGTTGAATTGGTAATAAACAATATCTCCTTTCAAGTTTAGGTTGGTCTATAGGCTGGTAATTATTTGTACTTTACGGATCAGCTGAAAATAATTTAAATTTTAACGGGAGGAGTCTAGTTTAGAAATTCAGAACTTTCGAATTATAAATTATTGTTCTCTAGCTATTGAATCATTCAACTAAAAGAACGGATTTAAAATAACTTGAAGTGAAGTATATAACTAATTAATTAGTCACTCAATAGTCGTTATTTCCTAATTAACTTTGTTAACTCTATGGTTTCATGACGTACCAAATATACCATTCATCAAAAGGAACAGATGCCATGTGTATGTGCATAAATATATGAAATAGGGAAACAACTATTTTATGGAGTCAATATTTCTTTTGTCTTACATGCCCACCTCCACTAGTCACAAATCTACAACAAAATGAATGAATTTCAGATTTAGATAATATCCTTGTATATATATCCAGCTTGCTTCATTTACACGTGGAGTGCAAATTCACCCAAACATGTAATACTTGGCTGATTTACATGAGTTGGGGCTAAATATAATCACCCAAACGTGATGCTCATCTGCTTCTCATTGAGATATCCGTAAGACTACTATATCTCTTTTTTTTTTATCGAGCAAAAGGAGAAAACACTATGAAGCACAAGAGGTGCTTCAACCCCTTACAATGAGAGACAACCCAAAAAACAAAAAAAAAGAGTAATCACCTACTCACACAAGAAAAATTCAATAACCCTTCCAAGCTAAACAAAGTCTAGGATTGACACACCAATCATAAAATGAGAAAGGAAACTCCTTAAGATTAGCATTTGCCCAACTCCATGAATTTACTTGAATCAATTCAAAAGTAGAAGACATTTTGAGGGACTCACATCGAAAAATCTTCATGTTCCGCATCTTCCAAATCATCCACACCACCATGCACCACATGCCTACTATATCTTCACGACTACTATATCTCTTATTTTAACCCAAAATCGCCCCACACATACATACATGGCCAAGAGGTATTAAAAAGGAGATGGATATATATACAAAAAAGGATAAAGGAATTGGAATGAAAATTTATTCTTGTTCCAAAAAAAAAAAAGGAGATGGATAGTAGGCAACGGCAAACAACACTTGTATGTCGCGAGTAGATGGCGTGCTTAAGCTAACGGGAGATTAGCCAAAACCATGGGGTCTTCATATGCTATCTATGCTGCTCACTCCAGATTGTTAGAAAATCTTCGTATTAATCTTTCTTATGTGATTAAAAAGGACGAATTATTAAAAATGCCCGCTAACTTTTTTTTTCAATCTGAAATGCCCGTTGTTTCCCAACCTGCTGAAAATGCCATGTATCTTTTAAAATTTCTACTAAAAATGTCCGAAATGAAAAATAGGCACAAAAAAACCTATTTTGTCTGAAAAATAATGCTAAAAATGCCATGTATCTTTTAAAATTCTACCAAAAATGGCCGAATTTTAAAACGCGACTTTTTGATTCAGCAGCGCGTCTCTTTGACTCGGATGCCACGTCGGATAAAATGTTCGAATTTTTAACATCGGTATTTTTGTTAGAAAATTTAAAACTTAACGGGCATTTTCAGCAGGTTGGGAAACAACGGGCATTTAAGATTGGAAAAAAAAGTTAGCGGCCATTTTTGATAATTCGTGTGATTAAGAACACTGAAGCTTATCTATGAACCATACTTAGATCAAATACTTAGCAACATGTTGAGATTGCATCTTCATTATAGTCGTCTAAGTCAAATACTTTTATATATATGATAAGTCGTCTAAAATTTGAGATGCAATATCTTTCTGGACTTCACGTCAAAGTTTAACATGATTTATGAATTGGGCCTGCGTATAGGCTGTTAATAACATTGAAGGTGTGGTACTGATAATAAAAGGCGAACAACTATTTCTGAGGTTGTTAGTTGAAAAATATGCTTTGAGAAATTATACAAACCAAGGTTCTGAATATTGAGTTGCTTTATTAATTGGACTCATTCCTTAATTTAGATAATTAAAAAAAGATAGAAGCAACTCAAGCTAAATTGAGAAGAGCCCTGTTGTTAGGTTATTTGACGTGAACTGGTAATAGGTTGTTGTATTTTATACTTCGATCTTATGTTTGGGATTAGTTGGCCAAAATTCCAATTTGTAGAGAAAAGGCTCCAGCTAGAAATAATGGAATAAGAAAGTGGATACTTATAATTTCTTAACTGAGTTTCATAACCATCATTATTAAATATAGTTTGTTAAATCTGGTACTTCACTTGAATAATGGATAGATGCCTCGGTAACTAATTAAGTAAATCAATAAACTATTATAAGTTGCTTTCAAACCATAGTACTGTACGTGGCTTGATAAAAGAATTTGTAGTGATTTAAATAATAAATTAACTTGACTTGGAGTCGCTAATAGAAATCAAGCCTTGAGTTAATGGTAATTAACCTATAGTATGGACTTTAGTACCGAATATATACAATTCACAATAATAGGACTTCCGTAATGGTTTGATAGAGTGGAAGAAATATTGATAAGGATTTCATGAAAGTTACCTATTGGTCCATATTTAATTTAAGTGGAGTATTTACTACCATGTAAATTATATGAAGCTAGTAACTCTTGACAAGTTGTTAAGCATGTTTTATAACTTAATTAAGGACAAAGGCTATGAGCACTGCAGTGAGTATTCTTCTAAACCTTATTACTGGTTAATTGTTTAACTTATCTCAATTGTGTTTCAGAAGTGTGTTATAAGATGGAATTAATTAGTTAATTGACTGTAGACTGAAAACATGGTAATTGCAAGGTAGTCATGGGCTTTACATGTAATTCGAACTACAGTGTCTTAAGTCTGGTGACTTCGCATAAATTATATGGAGGACATATGTAATTATACATATATATACTAATTTTGTGGTATATGCTTGACAAAATCTAGATAGGTTTTAAGAAATATGGTAACAGTGGGTTATAATTGATGATTAATGGAAAATAAGTCCTTGCACGATTCCTTATGTATGCATAGACGTGTGTTGTAGGGACCCGTAGGCCGAGTATCAATTTTGAAGTCAATAGAAAACCTGAGATTTGGATAAGCTCAATTAAGGCGAGTGTTCCTAAACTGTATTATTTTCAATACTGAAAGAAATGCATGCATGTATATCCATACATATGTATATGTATTCATGAATCTCTGCATATTGAACTCTGCATATTGAACTGACACTTATTCAAAGAAAGTTGTTTCTGGAAATGTTTATTTTTCTGAAATAAAGTTTCTGTAAATTGGGTACTTGAACTGTTCAGTTTTATCAAAGAAAGTTAACCGCACATTGGTTAATTGCCGTAAATGATTGGAATCGATATGATGAATGGTGTCCCGTTGGTTGTATTCGGAATTGATTAGACTGGATCCAGTGTTTGGCGTGGGAGTGCATTGAGTACCGCCAGGCGGCGGCGGGCTTGCAGTAGGACCTTTTGTTCCCATGTGCCTATTGCCTCTCAGACATAACAGGAGGAGGTTGTGTCTTTGTTGGGTCGTAGGATTTTCGTATGTACCATGGCATACGTTATAGATTCCAATGTCGCTCCTTGGACGGGGAGATAAGGAGTACTGTTATGAGGTGATAAGGTGGGGCTGCACCAGCAGCAGAATAACGTGGACATCGATCATCAAAATATGGTTTTGTTCAGATATAAAAAGGGTTTTGTTAAATCATGAATGATTTTGATTTACGATTCTATTGCATGGCATTTGTATGCGTTAAAGTTCTTTTATTAAATTGTTCTCAAAATAAAGCTATGGAAAGAAAACGCTACACTTGCACACACGCATGAACCCTCATTGAGATTTTTATCTCACGTAAAATTTTGTTTGTTCCTTTCCTTCCTTCCAGATTAAGACGATCTAGGTTTCCACCGTGTCAGGACCTGGGAGCCTTTGGCATTGGAGAGCGTTCAAAGTTTAGTACGGTATTGAGTTAGTTGAGTTTATTTATTTTTATTTGTTTGGTACTTTCAGTGCATCTGATTCAGATATTTATCAGTTAGACATGTAATAGTTGCTCTGATATTGTACTATTTATCTCGAAATCATCGGGCCGTTACAGTGGAATATGGCGTATTCAAATGCTTCTTGGAGAGTGCATTACTGGTTTCACGAAGAATGATTAAAGTAGTTCATAGACTTGCTATATCTTGGGTTATTAGAATTCTACCAGAACTTGTACCAGACCATTCTAGCTTATTGTGTTTTAAAGAATAATTTAGTTTGTAACATTCTTAGAAATGACGTTTATATGTATTATATCTTGTATTAAATGGTTAACTTTTTATATTGGTGTTGGTTTTAATTATGCGTTAAGTTTTGATAAAATTTGGTATAATTGTTACTTTTATGTAGTTCAGTGATATGTATATTCTATTATTTTAGTCATTTTACATTAGCTCAATATTAAAGTTTGTAACGATACTAATAAATATCATTTTCACCAAATTTGAAATAAATATTTCCATAAACCAAACACCACCTTCATTTCCACCCTCAACCCCCAACAGCACCACTATTCTCACCAACAACAAACCGCATTGAAGAAGAAAAGAAGATCCCCAAATTCCATCGATGGCGTCCGCAACAGAATCCCTAATACGAACCCTCCGTCGCTACATCAAGAAGCCATGGGAGATCGTTGGCCCCGCCGCCAGACCGGAATATCTCAACGCCTCTACTACCCCGGACTCCGTTTGACTATAATTCGTCGAGAGGAAATCGCGATTTTGCCTAGAAAGAAAGGCGGGGGTCATTGGAGTCGGAAGAAATGGAATGTGATTGAGGTTCGATTTCATGTCGTTGATTGAGGTTTGGGGATAGTGTTGATGGTGGAGTAGTGCTTCCATTTCTTGTTTTTGGCGTTTCCGCCATTTCTACCGATGGAGGAGGTGACGACGGTGGGTTTTTTTAGGAATGATGGTGGTTTTTTTTTTTTTGCTGCGGTGGGGGGTGGTGGAGAGGGTAGCGGCGAGTAGGGCATATTTTTTAAAAATAAAAGTTAGCAGGCAAAATACAAGCCCGATTCAAGAAATGGCATAACTTGAAGTTCAAATAAACATTACAAGAAAAAGGGGTCATTAGGAACCGCAAAATAGCGACTGTTAAGCGGTCCCTAATGACCTCAATAGGGACCGCAATATAGCGACCGTGAAACGGTCGCCATACTTTTTGATAATAGGGACCGTCTGGGCGGTCCCTAATGTGGAATAATAGGGACCGCCTAGACGGTCCCTAATTTTTACAATAGGGACCACCCAGACGGTCCCTAATTTCTACAATAGGGACCACTTGGCAGTCCCTATTGTTAATTTAGGGACCGCTTGGCAGTCCCTACTAATATTTATACATCAAAATTATGAATTTTTCGATGGTTCGAGGTGACTCGTTGTTCGAGGTGCCGCATAACAATAAGTACAATGACACATTGTATATCAAAACATTATACAAGGAGAACGGGTCGTTTTGAAGATTTTGCTATTATGTTGTACGACGAATGACATAATGACAAATTATTTCGATCTACATATATACGTATAATTAATAAATACTTGATCTAATGATTATGCCTCATAATCGTATCTATTCTAACGTTTGTGAAGTAAATCATAAACACGGATAACAATTACAACTAACTAATGATAATTAATTAGTTGTACATTTGTGAAATATATCTTGAACGTTAATAACTCGATCAATCGCAAGTAATCTATTACTTCACAACTAATCTACTATAAGGTTGGTTTTGCAATCATTTATTACTTCAATTTATATATTACAATGAGTTTGGTTGCTTACAATCACAAACACAACAACATTAATAAAAAAAAATCGATTTTTTAGTCTGAATATTAGTAGGGACCGTTAAGCGGTCCCTAATTTGACAATAGGGACCGTTAAGCGGTCCCTAATTTGACATTCACCAACACAAAAACTTTTCTTATTTGACACTTAAATTTTTTTTCTTATTTTCACCAACACAAAAACTTTTCTTCTTTTCACCAACACAAGATTTTCTTCATTTTTGTTTTCTTTCACTTTCTTTATTTTGGATCTTCATTTTCTTTTTTTCACCAATACAATCTTTTTTTCTTATACTTTCTTTATTTTGGATCTACATTTACTATTCTTCACTTTTGATTTCATGTTTTTTATTTCATTCATGTTTTTGATTTCATTCATTTTATATTATTACTCATTTTATTCATCTTTTCACATTCTTTTATTCTTTCATATCAATTGTCATTATATTAACTTTTTATTCAATATTTTATTATTTTCAATTTGTTAAAATTACAATTTTACAAAAAAAAAACAATTATATTCCGGATTAAATCCGGAATATAATTGTAGTTTTTTTTATTTTTTCTGGAGGTCATTTGGGACCGTTAAACGGTCCCTGATTTTGATATTAGGGACCGTCAAACGGTCCCTACTAATATTCATAGAAATTCTACGAATATTAGTAGGGACCGCCCAGACGGTCCCTATTGTAAAAATTAGGGACCGTCTGGACGGTCCCTATTATTCCACATTAGGGACCGCCCAGACGGTCCCTATTGTTAAATTTAGGGATCGTCTGGGCGGTCCCTATTGTTCCACATTAGCGACCGCCTAGACGGTCCCTATTGAGGTCATTAGGGACCGCTTAACAGTCGCTAAATTGCGGTCCCTAATGACCTCAATAGGGACCGCTTAACGGTTGCTATTGGCAAGCGACCATGGTCAATAGCGACCGCAAAGTAGCGACCGCTAGACGGTCGCTACCCCCTCAATAGCGACCACAGGGGGGTCATTAGGGACCGCCCAGGCAGTCCCTAATGACCCCTTTTTCTTGTAGTGAAATTAATTGGCAAAAAAATAAAAAATCGCCATAAAAAAAAACATAAAACAAATTCAACTGGTAAATAGTTATGTCTTACAATTACTATAGATCAGCACACAATCACACATTTGTATAGATAATACGTTTATAGCTAATGTAACGTCATTTATAATCACTCGCTGCTGCCCTACACTACTAAATTGTTGTGCATATTTAACAAAAATTCGGGTTTTGTATTCATAATTATGTATAAATATAATTTATTTTGATATTTGGTTTTTGTAATTAGACAAGTCCAATTGTAATAATCCTTTGTCTCATACTATTAGTAATCCTTATAATTATGTTTATACTTTTAAAGATCTTCTCTATATAAAGTACATATAATTTGGTGGCACTTTCACTAATCAATGCAGATATCTGATCAATTGGGAAAAAAGTTATTTGCCCGCTAAACAATGACCCATTTTTCACTTACCTTTCTAAATGATTTAGTTTTATCACCTACATTCCTCAATTATCTAAATCAAACACTACAACAAAATACATCAATTGCATGGAAAATATTTCATGCAATAGGCTATATTTTCCATGCAATTGATCAATTGCAGGAAAAAAATTCGATGCAAAGTTCCCATGCCTCTAGTTTCCATGCAAGAGAATTACATCGAAACATTCCTATGCAATTGGTCTTTGCATTCGAATTTTCGTATGCAACAATGCATTGAAAATTTCTCGTGCAAAAGGCTCTGCATCGAAAAAATCCGATGCAGAAAAGCGCGTGCATCGAAAATTTCCAAAGCATAACCAAAAGTCACCACATGACCTTAGTTCGGATACTGCATAGGAAAATTCCCATGCAATTACTCCTGTAGCAATTGCATTGGAAAAATCCGATGCAATTGCATGGGAATATTGCGATGCGATTGCTTTTCAGCAGTTGCATCAGATTTTTCCCATGCAATTGCTTTTCCAATGCAATACATATGTTGAATGGAAATATTCCTATACAACATAATTCGAAATTATTTAAAAATTAAAATGGCGGAATTATCGCCACTTTTTCAATTTTTTTCCTTTTACTAATATAAAAAATAAAGTGGCGGGATTATTTAAAGTATTTATTTTTAAGTTTGAAAGTATTATTTTTATGAAAGAAATACGTGTACTGTAGCATGTACATAGTACAAATTGAATGACAATTTTTCTATGCAAGAGTAAACAGGTATGGTTTGCATAGAAATATTTCGATGCGAAATTTATTACTATTTATAAAAAACCTATACTTTTTAAAATTGTATTTACATTTTTTACCCCAAAAGTATTTTAATCGTCTTTCGTTCTGCGTTTTTGACAAATTTTCCATCTTTTGCATAATTAGATATTCTATCCCAAATATATTTTAAACTTTTTTCCTTACTCCGTTTGACAAAAATTTGAAGAAAACTGTTATTTTTAATAACATACCGTATGGTAAAAAAAATCGAGGTGTGGAATTGATTGACACTCTCTACATGTGAAAATACAATTTTGGTTTAGTAGAGTATATGTATATAGGGTTTAGGGTTTAGGGTTTAGGGTTTAGAGTTGAAGATCATATAGTGTTATATGGTTACATTGTTTATTGTGCGTCTTTCGTTACTCCATTTTTGACAAGATTTGAAGGAACACTACTACTTATTGGTCAGAAAATGTTGGTGAAAGAAAAAGTTAAATTTGAGTTGTTTTGCAACTTTTGGATAGTTACATTTTCAACCCCAAATATTTGTTTGCGGCTTTCGTTACTCTGTTTTTTACGAGATTTGAAAGAACACTCCTACTTATAGGTTAGAAAATGTTGGTGAAAGAAAAAGTTAAATTTGAGGTGTTTTGTAACTTTTGAATAATTACATTTTCAACCCAAAAGGTTTGTATACGTCTTTAGTTACTCCGTTTTTGCCGATGCAAAGTGGTATGGTGAATTAGTGTTTGATATAATGTACGAAAAGTGGTATGGTGAATCGGTGTTTGATATACTCATATGAAAAATGGTATGGTAAATCGGTGTTGGATATAGTGTACGAAAAATAGGTATATAAATAGATGTTCGATTTACTTGTTCGAATAGTGGTATGATAAATTGGTGCTCGTTTTACTTGTACGAAATATTGTATGATAAATCGTGTTTTTTTACTTGTACAAAAATTGGTATGATAAATCGGTGTTCGATATCATGTTCGAAAAGTGGTATGGTGAATAATTGAGACATTTACTTATGTTCCACTTTTCTTTCATAATTTTCCTCATTTATTATATATTTTTAAAAAATTTCCTTAATTTTTGTTAATTTTTTTAAAAATAGAATTACATATTTATTGCAACGCAAAATTCTCATGCAACTGTCCTTAAGGTCAATAACATCCGTAAATTCGGATGCAATTGACCTTAAAGGCAATTGCATTGGAATTTTTAGATGCAGCTACGTAAGCTGCATCCAAAATTTTCGATGCAAAGCCTGCATTGGAAATTTTGGATGCAGCTTACGTGGCTGCATCCGAAAATTCCCATGCTATTGATTTCGCATAGAAATATTTCTATACAAAATTTATTACTATTTATAAAAAACATATACTTATTAAATCTGTATGGTAAAAAAAATTGAGGAGTGGAATTGATTCACACTCTCTACATGTGAAAATATAATTTTGGTTTAGTAGAGTATATGTACATAGGGTTTAGGGTTTAGGGTTTAGTGTTTAGAGTTGGAGATCATATAGTGTTATATGGTTACATTGTTTATTGTGCGTCTTTCGTTACTCCATTTTTGACGAGATTCGAAAGAACAGTCCTACTTATTGTTTAGAAAATATTGGTGAAAGAAAAAGTGAAATTTGAGTTGTTTTGCAACTTTTGAATAATTATATTGTCACCCCAAAAGGTTTGTTTGCGTCTTTTGTTACCCCATTTTTTACGAGATTTGAAAAAACACTCCTACTTATTATTTAGAAAATTTTGGTGAAAGAAAAAAATTTAAATCTTAGTTGTTTTACTGTTTAGAAAATGATGGTGAAAGAAAAAGGTAAATTTGAGTTGTTTTGCAAATTTTGAAAAAATACATTTGCAACCCAAAATATTTGTTTGCGTCTTTCGTTACTCTATTTTTTACGAGATTTGAAAAAACACTCCTACTTATTGTTTAGAAAATGGTGGTGAAAGAAAAAGTTAAATTTGAGTTGTTTTAGAACTTTTGAATAATTATATTTTCACACCGAAAGGCTTGTTTGCGTCTTTTGTTACTCCGTGTTTGACGAGATTTGAAAGAATACTTCTACTTATTGTTTAAAAAATGTTGGTGAAAGAAAAAGTGAAATATGAGTTGTTTTGCAACTTCTGAATAATTACATTTTTACCCTAAAAGGTTTCTTTGCGTCTTTCGTTACCCCGCTTTCGACGAGATTTGAAGAAATACTCCAACTTATTGTTTAGAAAATGTTTGTGAAAGAAAAACTAAATTTCGAGTTGTTTTGCAGCTTTTGAATAATTTTATTTCCACCCCGAATGGTTTGTTTGCGTCTATCGTTACTCCATTTTTGACGATGCAAAGTGGTATGGTGAATCGGTTTTTGATATAATGTACGAAAATTGGTATGGTGAATCAGTGCTTGATATACTCATACGAAAAATGGTATGGTAAATCGTTGTTCTATATAGTGTACGAAAATTAGGTATATAAATCGGTGTTCGATTTACTGGTCCAAATAGTGGTATGATAAATCGGTGCTCGTTTTACTTGTAAGAAAAAAAGTATGATAAATCATGTTTTTTTTTACTTGTACAAAAATTTGTATGATAAATCGATGTTCGATATCATGTACGAAAAGTGATATGGTAAATCGATGTTCGATATAATATACGAAAAGCATGTACATAAATCGGTGTTCACTTTACTTGTATAGAAATTGGTATGATAAATCGGTGTTCGATTTACTCGTACGAAAAGTGGTATGATAAACCGGTGCTCGTTTTACTTGTACGAAAAGTGGGTACATTTCGGTTTTTTTTTTAAACCTTTGTGTTTATCGATGTGGTAATTTTATAATTTGAATTTACGTAATTGGCAATTTCTTTGGATAATAATTGAGACATTTACTTATATTCCACTTTTCTTTCATAATTTTCCTCATTTATTATATATTTTTACAAACTTTCCTTAATTTTTATAATTTTTTGAATAATATAATTACATTTTTATTGCATCGCAAAATTCCCATGTAATTGCCCTTAAGGTCAATTGTATCCGAAAATTCGGATGCAGCCACGTAAGCTGCATCCGAAATTTTCGATGCAAGGCCTGCATAGGAAAACGAGCAAAATATCATACATCCGAAAATTCAAAGTCGGATGCATGACTTTCGATGCATTTGCATGGTTTTGTTGTAGTGAAATCACTTTACTCCCTCGTACATAATTAAGCCCTCAATTGCTGCTAAGCATAACTTGAGGGGGTAAGTGATAATCGTTCCATAGTATAGATGGCAAAGTGACCTCTTTCCAAAATAACAAAAGAAAGACACAAATAATTTTTATTAGCATATATATCGATACGAACAAAATAAAAAGTGACAATTACCCTAAACATTACATTAAAAAAATTCTGAATTGGTTAACATTATATCCCAAAAGTATCAAAGGTCAGCAAATTAATAATAAAATCCCATGTATGTGTGATAATTAAATTTTAAATATAAACAGCTCCTTCCACCAAACTTTAAATTTTAAATTTCATCAAACTTTAAATTTTAAATTTCATCAAACTATTAAGCTTAATGATATTTATGCAAATAGAAATTCTCAAATTCAGCTTACCCAAAAAGCCTTGACCTCACCAGTTGGCCAACGTATGTTTATTTGTATTCAAAATACTAAAGAATAAAATAGAAGCTAAACAAAAATATTTAATCTTTTCTCATGTATAAAAACTTACGTTTACAGGGGTAAGTGAAATATGGGTTATAGTTCAGAGGGTAAAATAGATTTATCCCCTCATCAATAAGTAAGGCAACTTTTCTTTTTATTGTTGAAGGCAAGTAGCCATGGACATGTTGGCTCGCATATTCTTGAGTATTTTATTTGTTTAGGTTGAGAAAAGTATATAGGGTTAAAAACACTAAACCCCTAAAATTACTCAACTTTTTAAAAGCTACCTAAAGTATGTTGAAAACTTGCAACCCGAACCTATCGACTACTTTTGTAACATCGCCAAATTTGATGAACAAATTTATGGACAGGTGATTGCATTAAATGGTTAATCTACGACTTAGGGGCAAAACACTTCGTAATCAATAGGTTGTAGAGTTTAATGTTATTTTTAATACGTTTAAGAGTAATAACTTGAAAAGAGAAGAGAATTATGAGGGGTTAGCGCTTTTAACCCAAAACGTGGACACAATAGTAAGTTTAACTGTCTATTTTTTTTTTATATATAATCTTGCACCACCATTAATAAAATCCATTAATAAAATTTTACCTCCGCCCCTCCGTATCCCTTCGTATCCCTCAAATTCTTTCTTTTGAAATCTAAAGTTTGATCGGATGATTTTGTTAAATACAATATGATAAATAATATGGTAGACCCAAGATTGTTGTTGGTACTTCACATTATAAGCAGTTAGCAAAATAGTTCAACGTAATCGTCCTTGAAAGGTTTAGGTGCATTCTTCATATTGCTAACTGGCCAAATATATTATAGATTGATGTTGTGAGCATTGTATGCTCCTTGATAAAATTGATGCCCCTCTATAACCTTAAATGTGACGACATCTAACGAAACATGGTCTGGCCATACAAGTGATATGTAGTGTATTCAAGTGTTCCCTACAACAACATATGCTCACATAAAATAAGACAGTTGGAACAGAAGCATTTTAAGTGTATGTTCATTAAGTTATTCACATCGTTAAGACTTACAAGCTAGCGTGCGTCGAACCATTTCCCAAGGACTATTGGTCGACTATGGTCAATAAGGATAAACATAAATATTTGAGAGGAATTTAATAAAGAAATGAAGTCATTAGATATCAATAATACTTGGGATTCTGTTGAAGGACATAGAGATTCAAAGGAAGTATTATGTTAGATCTTTAAATGGAATCGATCAAGTCATAACAGGGGTTGAACAGGTTAAATACAAGACAAGGTTGTTTGCCAAAATGTTGATATAGAAGGAAAGTATTGAACACAATGAGGATTTATCCTCAAACCGGTTCTCTTATTGAGTCTGTAGTTTCTCATTCCATTATGGGTATCATTTTTAGAGGATCAATAAAACCAAAACCTAAATCTATATTTTATTAAAACTAAATTTAACTCACATATATTTCAAAATGGCTTCTTGTCCCCAAATTGTATGATTATTTCAATAAGACTAACACTCTCGATATCCTCATATGATTTAGGAATTAGTGTTTACTGATAATTATATCCTTGTTTCATTACTCTTTAGTTTAAAACCAAACACAGCTAATATATGACTTGAAAGGAAGAAATGCGGATCAAGAGCAAGGGTTTTCGAGCAATCTTTTTTTATGTTAATTAAAGAACGTATAGGTTATATCTTTATCGTATGCCCATATGCGCTGTCTGACTTTGCAAAAGATGCAAGGATAATTATGAAATAACATTTTTGTTTATCGAGCAAAGTAAAAGACAACTCAACACTGTCTCATACACAACAATATGTACTGTTTGTTTGTTGAATATTTGATTTCTCCTCTTAGTTGTACTATCTGCACATCTTTACTAAATGGTATATGAATAATTTTACTTGTATTTCATATGAAATCCATATATCTTCCTACGAAATGTATTCATTCTATACATATCGAAGGAGTAGTAATGTGAATACGTTTTTACACCATAATTTTATTCCTTTGCGAAAATAAACAAATTATTTCTAGAGAATATAGAAAAATAACATAAAGTTGCTTTAAAAGAATCTACCTCAAGTAAGGTCGCGAATGGTCATCACTAAATTTTTCAATTACATCTCTAGGACAAGTAGATTAAGATTTTTTGTTTAACGCATATGGTTGTGTAATTATAGGTGGCTCATGATTGATTAAGTGGTTGTGAGTCCACATTCAAATAGAAAAGTTGATTGGAGATGTATTTTGCTCTAGTGTTCGTTTGTTTGGTAATTCTTAAAGTTAGAAATAATGTCTAACTAATTCCATGGAAAACACTAGCTGCATCATGGCATTGGCGTGAGCAACCTAAATCCAACTTTCTAGGCAGATTGGATAGAGTGTCTCTGGTTATGGGATTTCTTTGTTGAATACTGGTTCCCTGCTTAGTTATACTGTATTCGCATCTCCTACATTGGTATATGAGTAATTTCACATTTTTCTTTAAAAAAGAAAAATGGTATCTTCCATATTGCGAAAGCGATATTTTTGGTTGATGTAACTTTTGGTTGAAATGGACTTTTTACAAGCGAAATTCTTGGTAGTACAAGCAGTCGCATTTGATGAAACAAATTTACTGTTTATCCAGATATCTTGTTAGCGCAAAGTGTTTCAGTTAATGGGATTGTTCTATCGCCTTTGAATACGTCCCTAAGACTTTCATGTTTGAATTGAATTGTAAGTGTAGTCAATTAGCACGATCTATTTTTAAAATTAAAGATGAAAACTGAAATGCATACAATAGATACTCACCTCACCAATGTTGTGAACTATAGCTCGTAGATACTTATATGCTAGTTCTTCAGCTTCTATTCATGTACCTTTGAAAAATATTTCTTATAGTTTCATTATAACTTGTAACATTTGTGATGGGACACAACTACATTTTTTCAATTTTAATTTTTTGTCACAAACTATAAAAGGAAAGTTTCTTCTTACTATCTCTTTGTAGTAGGGGACTGAATTGCCTCTTCTACATCTCGTATTTGGACCAACAATTTTTATCTTAATTTCTATTGTAGGGGCTGAATATTCATACTCTTAAAGTCCTAGAATTTGAAACATAAAGTCCTCCTTTCAATACATCATTTCACAGAAAAAATAGATTCTACCTCCTTCTATCTTCTCAGTTTTAGATTTCAAGCAATCATCTGATCAACTATGTTCGACAGATGATATCAAGATAGGAATTTCACTAAAATTTGTTAAATGCTAATTAAATAACATATAAGTGGTTGATTTATAGTAAAACCAAAATCCTAATTGTATTTTTCACAAATTTTACAATTTAAAATATTTATTGTCTCATTTCAAGGGCAATTGGGTCGCCGCCAATTCTCGGTTGTTCAGGCTTCATTGTAACGGCCCGATAATTTCGAGATAAACAGAATATATTAGAGCGACTATTACATGTCCAAATGTTAAATATCTTAGTCAAATACACTAAAGGTAATAAACTAACAAAAAAAGAAACATAAACTTAACAAACTACAAAACCTAGTGAACTCTGAACGCTCCCCAAAGCTAAAGGCTCCCAGGTCCTGACACGGCAGTAACCTAGTTCGTCTTAATCTGGAAAGATGGAAAGAAATACAAGATTTTACGTGAGATAAAAATCTCATTGATTGTTCATGCGTGTGTGCAAGTGTAGCATTTTCTTTTCATAACTTTCTTTGAAAACAGTTTAATAAAGGAACTTTAACGCATACAAATACCATGCAATTTAATCGTGATTCAAAAGCTTTCATGGTTTAACAAAAACCCTTTAACAAAAGAACAGATTCACGTGTGATGATCGGTGTCCATGTTTTTGCCGATGCCAGTCAACCTTATCACCACATAACAGTCCTTATCTCCCCGTCTAAGGAGCGACCTTGGAATCAATAACGTATATTATGGAACATACGAAAATAATGTACCCAACAAAGACACAACAACCTCCTGCTATGCCTGAGAGAGAATGGGCCAATGGGGACAATGGCCCATACCGGCAAGCCCTCTGCCGCCACCCGCTGCACCCCTGCACTCCCAAGCCAAGTTGGATCCAACTACATATCCGATCGGGACCGAGTAAACCAACATGACACCATTCATCATATCGATTCCAATCATTTACGGCAATTAACCAATATGCGGTTAACTTGCTTTGATAAAACTGAATAGTTTAAATACCCAATTTACATAAACTTTCTTTCTCGAAATAAACATTTTCGAAACAACTTTCTTTGAAAAGTGACAATTCAATGTGCAGAGTTCAATATGCAGAGAGTCTTGAATACATATATATAGATATAGATATACATACACGCAATCCTTCCAATTTTGAAAATAGTACAGTTTAGTAACACTCACCTAAATCACGACACGAAAGAGGGGGAACAAAGAGAAAATGTCTAGCATGGGTCACCTATTAGCCGAGAAGAGCATTAGTGAAACCAGCAATGCTCAATACCTTATACCAAACAAATAGTTGGTAATCCTTCATAATCCTAACTCATGATATATAACTATATATCATTTTTAATATGTTTATCCTCTGTTCTTAATCAAATTGGACCAGTTGTCATTAGTTCTTAAACTGATTCCTCAAATGTCAAGCTAGCGTTATTATAATATTTTGATGCCAGACCGTTGAATTACTAATTTAGCAAGAGCAGCAAGATTATAGTTTGAAAGAAGTTAAAATCAGTTTAATAGAATTTCATGGCCTATGAATTAAATTCACTGATACATGCATAAACTTTTATAGATTACTCCTATGTACAGCGCTATACACCACTAAAAGTAATTATACGCACCAACTCTACTACTGCCTACTTTCAAATTAATTACTACTCTGCTAATTATGACTTTAAGTCTTCCCTAATCACCCATGCACATACACAAACTCCTTTCAGTTTTATACAAATCATTTATGTACGTATGAGTTTGATTTAACATAAAATATGGTTACACACACTATACTTTCACACACGTATAACAAATCTACGTACATATATGCATCAAGCTTTAACCCTCAATTGTATATTTAAAGTATCCACTACCTAAATTCCTAATATTTTATTATATCCAATGACTACAATTTACAGAATGCTTATAAAGTTAGGTTCGTAATCATTTTATAGATTCCTTTTAAATTTACTGTTAGTGATAAAAATAACTACCTTAATTTGATGATGACTATATAGCTCAATTTACTTTGCTTGTAACACCACAGAATCATAATCAAGTACTGAACATGTCGCTTTAGCATTACAAATGATATTATAAGTTATTATCACTAATAAAACGCTTAAGTTGTCAATACCAGTTGATCCATTCACGAAATCATATTTTAAATCACTAATTTACAAAAGGACCTGATTCATATATAACTTCCTGTGATGTTAATTATATGATGTTGCGCTCCTTTACTTATCTTAGCCTAATTAAGTTAGCTCAGTCCAGCCGTTCTTATGCTATTCAGCTAAAATATAACAATAATACCTATCGACAATAAAATTCTAAGAGAGTTCTAATAGATCAGTTTGTGTAAAACCTCAACCAAACGTCTTAGTCGGAAAGAAGACCTTACCGATCCTTAGTCTTTCTTCTCAGCTTCATTCAAGCCCTTAGTTCTTGACGATCGTGTTTCTCTAATATTTTGTTGCAAGGCCTGTGTGTATTTTTTTAATGGAGGAAATGAATTTTTCTCATACAATTTAATTAAGCCATTTAACTTTAGTAAAAGGGGCCGGTGCATGTTCTGCTAGTGCGCCTCATGTGGACGAGTGTTAATATGGAATGCAAGGTGGCTGCGCATGCTTACCTCAAGATCAGTCCTAATTAAATTATAACTTATCTCTTCAATATTAGTCTCCCAGACTCCGACTCTTTCAATTTCGCACAATTGGCCCACAATGTTGTGTATTGCATGTATATGCATGTCCTGAATATAAGATCATGCTAGGACAAGTCCCCAAATTCTTTCCTTATATAGATAACTTCAAAAATCTTATCCTTATTACAATTGATTTCACTTTATGACTGAAACTCAAACTTGAGAAAGGGATACATTAAATTTTGAAAAATAAAAGAAACCATGAAATTTAAGCTTAAAAATATTTAGTCTTAAAAATTTGGGTGTTACATTCATTGTGAGTGTTTCAAGCACCAATATAAGCCATGTCGTTTGGCTTGCTTGTTTGTGAACCGATAGCCTTTTTTAGGCTGGCCTACAAGCCTCGTGTTTCAATGACTACGCAGCTAGTAGGAGATCAACTGACAAAAGAATAAAGAAGTAGGAGATCAACTGACAAAAGATATATAACTGTACATTTCATTACAAGTTAAGCTACAACCTGGACAAGAATATCCAGAAACAAAGCTAGGATGAAGATCCAATGGAATAAAACGAAGGAAGCGTGTCTCTCACTAATTGGTGTGAGTAGTCATATTCGTCATCTATTGTGTTCTTTATTTGAGAGTATGAATAGCTAACTCTTTGGTATATAGACATGAAAAATGGTCAATACTTTTATTTTATTAAGTTTTTATGAATTTGTTTATTTCGTATTGAATGGTTCAGATTCAGATCCACATGTGCAAAGTATATCGAGTAAGTTAAAACACCTTGGAACGCCTATTCAGAGTGAAATCACGGTAGGATCAACTTTGACGACTAGCTTTTCTTCTCATGCTAGTTCCCTTATTGAGTATTTAGTTTTTCATTTCGTTCGAGTTTCATTTTCAGAGGATAAATATAATCAAAAAGTAAAACTTCATTTTACTATATTTAAATCAAACACACGAATATTTTTAGGATGAGGATAATACTTATGAATTTTTAATAAAAATTTAAAAATGATAATAGATTTGTCGATGGCTTCTTGGTCACAAACTGTATGACGATGCTGATATATACCATTAACGCTCTCAATATCTTGTTATGATTTATCAATTAGTATTTATTCATTATTATTTCCTTGTTTAATTATTGTTCAGTTTCTAGAAAGAAAGGCGGAGGTGATTGGAGTCAGAAGAATTGGAATGTGATTGAGGTTCGATTTCATGTCGTTGATTGAGGTTTGGGGATAGTGTTGATGGTGGAGTAGTGCTTCGGTTTCTTGTTTTTGGTCTTTTCGCCATTTCTACCGATGGAGGAGGTGGCGACGGTGGGTTTTTTTTAGGAATGATGGTGGTTATTTTATTTGTTTATAATTAATTATGTGTGTGTTACTTTAAACTAAATTGATAATTGTTAGTAGTGTAAATTATAAAGATTTGTTTCTTTTATTTCAACTTAGATAAATAATGGAATATCAAGACGATAAATCTTCGATGTACAATATGTTCGATAGCGATTGTTATTTGCAAGAAAGTTTTGTGTTTGGCATTCGTTCGTTCATAGAATACGCTTCGAAAGCATCCGAATACTTAGATCTAGAAAACCGTATAAGGTGCCAGAGCAAGAAAAGCAAAAATAGAGAGTTTTTCCTAAATACTCGGTCCGTGATCATCTTCATAAGTCAGGATTTACGCAAGGATATCATGATTGGGTTTTCCACGAGAAATAGTACTCAAGGCCTGCCATGCAATATATGCCCGACCTCCCCAGCACATCACTATCAGTATTCCCGACATCTCTATTCATTGTGATGATTCGTTTAGAGACATGGTAGTAGATGCATCTAGAGGTCGATTTGATGAGGATGAGGTGCGTAACGAGGATCCGAATCCCGATGCGAAAGCATTCTACAATTTGATGTATCTAGGAAATGTGAATATTCATCCTCTACATCTATCCTTCTGTGGGTCGCAGAGTGGTTGAGGGAGAAGACACTGCACAAGATGAGTAATATTTCTTCTGATAATGCTTTTAACAAGGCGAAGGAATGTTTCTTGGATGAGACAGTGAAGTTGTTACCTAATGACACGAAAGGGATGCTCCGTATGATGCGAACATTGGGGTTAGGCTACGAGAAGATCGATTGTTGTACAAAATAGCGTTTCTTGTTCTACGAGGAGGCGAATAAGGACATAGACAAATGTCCAGTATGCGAGATTAATAGATACGTGGCCGATTTGAAATCGAAGGTCGGGAGGAAGAAATTATGGTATTTCCCTTTAACTCCCCGTCTTCAAACGTTTTATTATACTATAGGCATTGTTCGGCATATGAATTGGCATTTGAAGCGTCGAGGGGCTACATATATAATGATTCACTCAGCTTCCGGCGAAGCATGGCGCCACTTCGACCGGACACACCCGGATTTTGCAGCTGAGCCCAAAAACGTACGTCTCGATTTATGTACGGATGGATTCACACCATATAGTGCATTTGGCAAGAGCTACTCTTGTTGGCCAGTGCTTGTCACTCCGTATAATCTTCCGCCCGATCTTTGCATGAGACTAGAGTTTATATTTCTAAGCCGTATCTTTTATGGTCCAGAGAGTCTGGGAAAGAATTTGGATGTTTTTTTGAGACCACTGATTGACGAGCTGAATGATTTATGGAGCACTGGGGTTTAGACATTCGACAGTTTTAGAATGGAAAACTTTAGATTGAGAGCATCCCTAATGTGGACGATTAGTGATTTTCCGGCGTACGAATGTTGTCTCAGTGGAGTACGCACGGGAACTTATCGTGTCCTTATTGTATGGGGGACACTCAATCTTTTACACTGGCAAACGGCGGTAAACCGTGCTTTTTTGATCGCCTTCGACGGTTTTTGCCCATAGGTCATTACTGGAGGCGCTATAAAAATTACTTTTACTTTGGGGAATAAAGTCCATAAGCACCTATTCCTAGGAAATCTGGCGATGAGATGAGGTAATTGTGGAGTAGCTTGAGTTTGTGGGATTTGGAGTCGAAGCAAAAAAGCTCTCGGGTAAGGGGTGACGCATAGTTGGTTCAGGAAGAGCATCTTCTGGGAACTGCCATGTTGGTCCACAAAATTGATTCGTCACAATCTAGATGTCATGCACTACGAGAAGAATTTTTTCGATAACATCATCAACACAGTGTTGGATGACTCAAAGACAAAGAACAACATCAAGTCGAGGAAAGATTTGGAGATCTTGACGAACCGTACTGAGCGGTTTTTATAGCCCGATGGCCGTCGAGGGCTTTCTGCCAAGCCAAAGGCAACCTACTATCTCACGAAGGAGCAAAAGAAAAAGGTTGAATGGCTGGTCAATCTAAAGTTTCCAATTGGATACGCATCGAACTTTGGACGATGTGTACAAAAGCAGCGACAGAGGTTGTTCGGTATGAAGAGTCATGATTGTCACGTCTTCATGTAGAGATTGATTCCCATTGCTTTTCGTGACTTTCTTCCACAAGAGATTTGGGGAACATTAGTGGAGATTAGCTTGGTCTTTAGGGCCATTTGCGCTTCAGAGGTTTCTGTCATAGATATGAACGGACAAGAGGCGTCTATCATTGTAACAATGTGCAACCTGCAAAATTTTAAGAATGTCGTCCACTCGCGGATCTCGTTGGCTAGCCTCCAACTCGTTATTCGTCTCCTCCAACTCCTTGGCGTAGGCCCTCATGTAGTCTGGCTTCTTCCTGAAATCAATATCATATGCCTCTAGAGTTGAGCCTCCAGGTATACCACTGGCCTTCCCCTTCTTGATTTGCCCTTGGGCCTTTTCCCATAGTGGCCTGTTAGTTGCGAGCCACACCATCTTGTTGTTGCCATATTGTGTCCTTATTAGCTTCATGTACTTTTTCTGTTAATTGTGAATGAATTTGTATTTATAATAAGAAAATAGATGAATAAAGGAGATTTAATGAATTAGTAGAAAAAAAATTATTTGTATTTTAATTCACTCATGTAAATCTTTTTATTGCCCTGATCTATCCACTCGCACTTTGTCGGCACATTGGTTTTCCCGCCCGTACCGGGGACCTGCTTCGTAAATTCATATTTGTACGCCTCATCATGTCGAATAGGCGTCGTGCATGTAGGATCCGCCCTAGCCTACACATTTGAAAAAAAAAAGTAAGCAATACTCAATTACACATATTTTTAAGTGAAATTAGGATTATATTTTTAATTCTAATATAACTTACCAAACAACGCTTAATTTCCTCCAAGTCTTGGGATCCACCGAAAAAAGTAGGAGGTGCCGTCTTCATAATCTCGGGATCCATGCTCCCCTCTGATTTTTTCGAGCCTACAATGCTTGTTTCTTGGTTTCCTCCTTCATCCAACCCTTTATCGCCCTCTTCTCCACCTTTGAGTTCATCCACGTCTTCTCTTTATCAACCAACTCCGATTTATCCTTATTTTCAATATATTGATTCTTTGTGCGATGCATCAAAAACTTGAGCCAATCATCTTTGTGATACAACTCATGTACCTTGAGCCAATCTTCTTTGTGGATCACAAATTTATCCTGCAAAATAGTTTAGTGTTTAAGATAGTTTATATTGTTACTTGATTTATTAATACAATAAATTCAATAATACATTTATTTAATAATTTCTCACCGTGAACACGATCCACATTTCATCTCGTTTATTCTTTGGCACCTTATAATAGGACTTGTAAAACATGCACATAAACTGCCGGATCAACTCAGTGATCGTCGTTACCACCTCGGCAGATGGGGGATGCTGAAATAGGCCCCTCTGGTCCAATCGAATAACTGGCCTCTTACTCGGACTAGCGGGGTTTTGAACACCAAGCGATGGTCCCCTACCGGGACGGATCTGTGTGCCTGTGCATACCCCTGATGCTGGAATCTCGGTCTCCCTCTGGCTCGGACCAGCTCCGACGGTCCTCCTGCTCGGACTAGCGCCATCGGACCCTGCAGGTGCTGGTATATGGGCTCGGCTGGACTCGGCAGATGGTGGTCTATGTGCTCCAATGGACTCTACCGATGGTGGCCTAGCCCTTGAACCAAGCGAAGTACGTAGAGGCACTACTGCTGCAGCTGGGGCATTAGAATCGTCGAAAAGGCGTCGCTCTGGCAAGAAGTTCACCCCGGTTGATCCCTCGTGCGATGTCTGAGTCTCTGCCTGGGCGGGATGCTCGACCGGAACAGCATCGTCACTAGCTAGCCGAGGTTTGAGACTACCCCGAATCTCACTACTAGAACCAACAACTTGAGAACGAGCACTGCCTGACGAACGTGGTCTCTTACGTGGAGTATCTCCTGACACGATCCCTAAACGTGTACAACAGAACTAAAGAAAAATAAGATTATTTCTAAGTCACAAAAAATCTTCAGGCGCGGCATATTTTTTTCTAAGTTATAAAGCTCCCTAATATCATCGTCTTGTTCAAATTCCCTAAAGATATTTCCTTTTTCTATCTTTATTCAACATTTCTAAATATCATACCTAATATTAATTCTGGCAAATAAACTCATAATCGTTCCTCAACAACATACAATTTCAAACTAATAATTCGACGAGAAAATCGCACATATCATCATATGCAAGTTCATATATATTTAACGATTAATCCAACGAGAAAAATTAACTTACCAAAATATCCAATCTATCATCATATCAAAGTTCATATAAACTATCCAACTTACAACAATCATACATATAATTAATCCGACGAGATATACTAACAATCAAATAAATATATATTCGTATCATCATCATAGATATATTTCAATGAGCGACGCATACATAGCCTATGGGGACACTGAAATATGTCTCAATAATATACATATTGGGATGTTTAATCTTCTAGGGACATATAAAGTATATGTCCCATATACTCGTGTCCCGATAAGTTAGGGACACTATTTTTTGCGTCCCAAGGTATGTTTGTAGAGACATTTATATGTGTCTTGTAAGTTATATTTGGAGATGTTTTCATGTATCCTAAGATATTGGCAACACATAAATATGTCTCGAAAATATATTCTTGGGACACTTATATGTGTGTCTACATATATCTATAAGTATTGCCGTGTGTCGTTTAGAATCATTTATAAACGTCCCTTAAGTGTCTAGCACAACTTTCTTCAGATTTACACTACTTAATTTCTTTTGATTGCATTAAAAAAACTTTTGACTACAATAAACTAAAATTGTTACGAGAACAAAACCAAACAAAAGAGTGAAAATGAACTTTTATTATTACTCATAAGTTCAACAAACGAAACTGTACAAGAAGTTTCAATCCTGAACTTCAAAGAAATTGTACAACAAAAGAAGCAAGAAATACTTGGAAAACTATTCACTACTACAAAGAGTGAAAGATCTTTTGCACAACTAACTCTTCAATCTGGGAGCATACTAATTCACAAATTAATGAAACTAGCCCCTGTATGATCTACAAGCTGCAAGTAGTGCCAAATGAAGATCCATCAATACCATGCCAAATGAAGATCCATCAATACCAAAAGCCATGGGCAACCTGAAAGATACACCATGTGTTATGCATTAGGTTAGCAATTCTTTAACCACAAAACAATACATGTAATTACATAATAATCAGATGTAATGGTCTTGGAATCACTAGCAAGCAAGCTTATCAGAAGCAAAGACACATTTGTTTGGGCCACAGAGAGTGTAAATCATTAATGGCATAAACAGTACATAATAGCAATACGCGTGAGAATAATCTCATTTACTACCTTTACAAGAAAACCAATCCACAAGTGCAAATCTTCCCTTATTTGTTTTCTGCGATATGTAGATCCATTTGCCAGTATTAAAGAAGACAAAATTTCAAATAGATAATATAAAATAAGAAACAGGGACCTTCAAAGAGCAATCATCTACTACAGACTCATTGTGTAAGCCAAACACAAAAGTAGTTGTTGCACTACAAATATTAAGACTTGAATATAATAAGAAAAACCGATGCACAAAATGATTATCCTTAAAATTAGCAGATCGAAAAATTGTTTTATCATTGATTTATTACAACTCGTCCCTACTCCCTACAAAATGTGATACTCATCTACCACATAAACTAATGTTTGATGGACTACAAACAAAAAACCCAATGAGAAGTGATTGTTATGATAGAACAAATGTTTAGAAATTAGTAGATCACATTTGATAGATGGTGGTCTCTAAAATGTTTTACACCTAATCCAAAAATAAAAGAATAATTGGAAAAATAAGAGTGCACATTTAGGTCAGGAAACAAAATCACCAAAGGCAACAGATGTCGACATAGACTTGGATGCCCGCTGACAGACACAAGGTCAAATAATAACGAGCAACAAATTCGACCAAAAAGTAAAAGAGGGAAAACTTACATGGTAGCTGAAACGAAAACACCAACACTATCTAAAATGAAGAGGAAAGAAATAGAAAGACAAAATTGGTTCAGGAAAAGGACTATGACCTAGAATAATCAAATGTAGATGAAATAAGGGTGTCTTTCTTCTGCCTTGCATAAATTCACCCTTAATTTACGTGACTTCAAGTTTTTCCGCATGGCTTGACTCACATTTCTCACATGCAATGATAGCAATTTAAGAAAAACCAACTTATATATGAACAACTGGAGGAGAATAATGTTAGCAACTCGGTACTGTTTTGATCAACATTACCTTTTTGATTTATGTGTCGATCAGCTAGTCATGGATGCCACCAAGTATCTCTTGGAGTATATGAAAAAAATTGAACACATGATAATTAAACCATAAGCGAAATCTCAACGATAACCTGCTATTCCTAATATGAAGAAGTGAAAATGAAGAAGAAAACTGTGAAATCTATTTGAGGTATTTTCTTAAACATGTAAGAGCCAACACACTTTACCAAGAACTCCAACAAGCAACAACATGGGCGGAGACTCTCAACCCCAACATAAAAACATATGGAATGTAAGGAACTGCAAAAGTTGAAACATGAATTTTTTATGAGGGATTTCCTCGGACAAGTGAAAGCCACCATACATGAGTTATAAATGAGTACGTTATCCGAATTATTCACACAATATTCGTTAGCTAATCAAATAAATAGTACTCGGTAATTCAATGTATATACGAAGAATTGACAATTTAAAAGCTTGGAAACTGAAAAATAAGAATACAAACAATATTAGCTGATTTTTGATTTCACAGAGGAAATCTACCAAAACTTACAAATTTCCTACTGAAAACTGGCAAACAATCATGGTTAAGAGTAAAGAACAAAAGAATCGTGGGAAAGAATGAAAAATAAAATGAAAATGGAAACCTAAATGGAGCATACATTAGTATTTGATGGTAGAGTTTACTCACCAATGTGCGGTGGGTTCAGAAATCTGCTTACAACGTTAGTACGACTGTAGAATAAAAAAAGTAGAACTATGGTAAAGAGGAAGAAACAAATGGTACAAAAGGGAGACAACATTCTAAGCCATAAAGATAATGATACTTAACAAATATCATCATTCCAAAACTAATGGACACTCTCCCTGGATATTTTGAATAGACAAAGAATTGAGAATATGACCCTGTGACTACTAACTACTTAAATAAAACTCAAATTACAAAACAAAAATAAGAGATAGTGAGCTCTGAACTTTATTCTTTTTTGGAAAACAAACAAACATGTTTTGAGACTGAGAATCATATAACAGATGATATCCTACAACTCTTCCTCATCAATCAATAATACAAGAGAGCAAATACCCACCTCTCAAAAAACTTGCACACAGAGGAGGGACAACATTAAATTATTGAGCAAATTTATGGTCTAGCATAGACAACCTTACCCACTCAAATCCTAGTGACGGAATATTCACAAAAATGAAGCTTATGTTGTTATTAATAATAGCAAATAGCAGCACATCATACTCTAAAGTTAAAGCCAAAAAACCATCTGCCACTTATCCTGCAAAGCAATGGAAGGATTAAGAAATCACAGGAAAAAGTAGATTTAGTATAAGAATAAGCGAAGATACGGAAAAGCTGAGCGTTAATATACATACCTGAGGTTCATAACATTGAATTTTGTTTAAAAGGAAATTCTGGATTGTCAGTCTGCTCTAATAAATCTCATCTACTTCCACTATGATGCAAACTTGATTAGAATAAAAGTAGGCTGATCACTGATTGAATCATCAGTAAATCAGACATGAATATTTAGATAGACAATTAATATCATCATAAATCATAATCTTTTGATATTAGTGGAACATCACCTCTTCTGTAGGCTCCTTTCAAATAATACCAACCTTCAATCTCCAATCTAAGATCCATTTTGTTTCAAACAACAAAACAAACAGATAACCAAGAGTCTTCATGTTCAACCCTTCTAAAAAAATCAACAAATAGGGGTGAAATTACAGAAACTATACACTGGGTAGTGGGTATGTTCGGTAAAATTGAGGAAATGAAAAAGCTTATGAAATTCGAGTTAAATTTCATGACTGAAAAGGTTGACTATAATTCAGAACAATTGCACTATAACAAACAAACACGTAGCAGTATGAAAAATGAAAGAGAGAAAAATCACAAACCCGTAGCCACCGAGTAGCTGGAGACGTATAGAGTTGCTTTCGAGAAATTGGAAAGAAACGAAAAACCTATAGTGAGAACAAAGGGGTATAAAAAGTTTATCTCGGACTTAAAAAATTAGGGCGGGATTCTGACAGCCAAAATGCTATTGGAAAATATTTTTTGGGGACGTATATAGGTGATCTAATAAATTAATAACTTTATAGAATTGGGGGATCCACTTGTTATTTTTGGGACGCAATTCATAATTGTCCTTACAACAATTTCTTGGGTCACATTAGATAAAACGTCTCTAATCAAGTGTCCTAATATCTATATTTTGTTGTAATGTAATAATCGTACAACACGAATCCGACGAAACATACACATAATCACACAATTTCGTATAATCGAGGAAATCCGATAAACTAGAAAATAAATCTTACGTATAAAGTGTAGCAACTTACAAAAGAAATAATTGGTCCCGTAAATTTTCATGAAAAACGAAGTAACGGTTGACGATAAAAAAATAATTGGGGGAAAAAATATAATATACTAAAGTTTGAAAACACCTTAAAAACAACTCCAAATTCAATGAATTTTTTTTCGAAACCGTAAACTATCGCATGTTTATCACTTATTCCCCGAGATTGTTTAATGTTCAGTTAGAACCTTAATTATGTCGGAGGGGGCAAACTGATTTGGTTAGCATAGTTGAAGGTGGTAAATGAGAAACTTAAAAGTACACAGGGGTAAGTGAAATATGGGTTATAGTTCAGAGGGTAAAATAGATTTATCCCCTCATCAATAAGGCAACTTTTTTTTTATTGTTGAAGGCAAGTAGCCATGGAGATGTTGGCTCGCATATTCTTGAGTATTTTATTTGTTTAGGTTGAGAAAAGTATATAGGGTTAAAAACACTAAACCCCTAAAAGTACTCAACTTTTTAAAAGCTACCTAAAGTATGTTGTAAACTTGCAACCCGAACCTATCGATTACTTTTGTAACATGGCCAAATTTGATAAACAAATTTATGGACATGTGATTGCATTAAATGGTTAATCTACGACTTAGGGGCAAAACACTTCGTAATCAATAGGTTGTAGAGTTTAATGTTATTTTAATACGTTTAAGAGTAATAACTTGAAAAGAGAAGAGAATTATGAGGAGTTAGCGCTTTTAACCCAAAAAAATGGACACAATAGTAAGTTTAACTGTATAATTTTTTTTTATATGATCTTGCACCACCATTAATAAAATCCATTAATAAAATTTTACCTCCGCCCCTTCGTATCCCTCCGTGTCCATCAAATTATTTCTTTTGAAATCTAAAGTTTGATCGGATGATTTTGTTAAATACAATATGATAAATAATATGGTAGACCCAAGATTGCTGTTGGTAGTTCACATTATAAGCGGTTAGCAAAATAGTTCAATGTAATCGTCCTTGAAAGGTTTAGGTGCATTCTTCATATTGCTAACTGGCCAAATATATTATGGATTGATGTTGTGAGCATTGTATGCTCCTTGATAAAATTGATGCCCCTCTATAACCTTAAATGTGACGACATCTAACGAAACATGGTCTGACCATACAAGTGATATGTAGTGTATTCAAGTGTTCCCTACAACAACATATGCTCACATAAAATAAGACAGTTGGAACAGAAGCATTTTAAGTGTATGTTCATTAAGTTATTCACATCGTTAAGACTTACAAGCTAGCGTGCGTCGAACCTTTTCCCAAGGACTATTAGTCGACTATGGTCAATAAGGATAAACATAAATATTTGAGAGGAATTTAATAAATAAATGAAATCATTAGATATCAATAATACTTGGGATTCTGTTGAAGGACATAGAGATTCAAAGGAAGTATTATGTTTGATCTTTAAATGGAATCGATCAAGTCATAACAGGGGTTGAACATGTTAAATACAAGAGGACAAATTAATATTTAAGCCCTGTAACTTTACACCGTTAAAAAAAGTGCCAAGTAACTATAAAATCGATAAAACTAACCTACGAATTGGGTTTTTTCGAATTTTTCTGCCCACAGCTTGCCACATCACAAAAAATGCCGATGTGTCATCCGATATGGCAATTCTGGCACTTCAACACTTAGAATTATACAAAACCTTTTTGCCCTTATAATAACAACACTCCAACACTTAGAATTATTTTCAGACAATATTTCCCCCATTGGTGTTCATACCCGAAACCCTAAATCTCGAAACCAAAATTGGCTATTTTTTCGTCGATTCACATCGTTTGAAGAGTTCACATTAGTTGTTCGTCGCACGCAATACAAGAAAAAAGGGTCATTCGCGAGTTTTGATTTTCGTTTGTTTAATTAAGGTGCGATGTTTGATAAATTGATAAAATAGTTACTAATAAGTAAATTAAAAGAGATTTTATCAAAAAATTACACATTACATCTAAAACAACTTAGTGTATATGATGATTAGTTGTAGAACATAAAATAGGTTATTCGTTCATAACTCGCCTAATCACATCTAATTCGCTATTTTAATATGTTAATTACTAATGTTGTACTAAATTATTACTTCAATTCACATGTAGTAATGAGACTTATTGTTAAAAATCATAAACACATTAATATGAATCCATAAAAGCAAAATTTCTTTTATGAATGTCATTCGTGACCGCCTGGCGGTCACGAATAACCCCTCTTTCGTGACCGCCCAGCGGTCACGAACCTACTTCGTGACCGCCCAGCGGTCACGAAAGACCCTTATTCGTGACCGCCCAACAGTCACGAATAAGTCTCATTCGAAAGTTTTGATTTTCGTTTGTTTAATTAAGATGCGATGTTTGTTAAATTGATAAAATAGTTACTAATAAGTAAATTAAAAGAGATTTTATCAAAAAATTACACATTACATCTAAAACAACTTAAGGTATATGATGATTAGTTGTAGAACATAAAATAGGTTATTCGTTCATAACTCGCCTAATCACATCTAATTCGCTATTTTAATATGTTAATTACTAATGTTGTACTAATTTATTACTTCAATTCACATGTAGTAATGAGACTTATTGTTAAAATCATAAACACATCAATATGAATCCATAAAATCAAATTTTCTTTTATGAATGTCATTCGTGACCGCCGGGAGGTCACGAATGACCCCTCTTTCGTGACCGCCCAACGGTCACGAATGCCAACGGCTACTTGGCTTTTGCGACTGCCCGGCGGTCACGAATGACAACGGCAAGTTGGCATTCGCGACCGCTAGGCAGTCACGAACTGCCAGATTTTCATTTATAAATACCCTTTCCCTTACTTTCCTAATTCACAACAATCTTCGCCATTTCTTAAGGTATTCTCATTTTTTTCATTTAGATGGTCAACTATATTTTTAAATACTAAATATTGGTATGATATGTTAACTTGTTTATTCATTTCTTGATAGATATTGGCGTAAACACATCGAGGGTACTCATAGAGGACACAAGATTCTTGAAGATCGTTTTTTTTACGCTTCAAGAAGTAAGTTGATCAATTTATCACTCTACAACCTTATCGTGCATGATAATTGTTACGTTTTAATTAAATTGTTAATTTTTAATTGTTTGTAATATTAATTGTAATTAATTATTTCCTTTAAAATTTACATATTAGATAAATAATGGACTATCAAGTAGATAGGAATTGGATGTATGATAGATTCGAGAGCAGTGGTTATTTGCGAGATAGTTTTGTGGTTGGGGTTTGCACATTCATAGAATTTGCTTCACGACAAGATGGGTATTTAGATCTAAGGGGGCGTATTAGGTGCCCCTGCAAAAAATGTAACAATTCAAAGTTTTTTGATCGATACCAAGTCCGTGATCATCTTCATAAGTCGGGATTTACGCCTGGATATTTTGAGTTGGTTTTGCATGGAGAGCAGTTTACCACCACTTCTATGACGTTTATCGACGAACCTCCCGGACCATCACACGCCAATATTCCCGACAACCCTATTCATGCTGACGATTCGTTTAGACAGATGGTCGTGGATGCATACGGATGCCAATTTGATGAGGACGCTGTGCGTAACGAGGATCTGAATCCCGATGCAAGAGATTTCTACGACTTGATGCGTCTAGGTCAGGTGAAAATGCACCCTAAGAAGAGCAAAACCGTCCTTCAGTGGATTGGAGAGTGGGTGAATTACAAAACTATTCACAAGGCGAGTAACATTATTTCTGACCATTTTTTAAAGATGTCTAAAGATGGGTTCAACCCTGAGATTGAGAAGTTGTTACCTCAAGACACGAAAGGGATGCATAAGATGGAGCGAACCTTGGGGTTAGGGTACGAGAATATCGATGTTTGCACAAATCAATGTTTTCTGTAATACGGGTTTGCGGCGAGCAAGGACTTCCTAAAATGCCCGATATGCGGGGTTGATAGATACGAGAAAGGTAGGAAGTCAAAGGTTGAAAAGAAGCATTTGTGGTATTTCCCCCTAGGTCCTCGTCTTCACAGGATGTATTATACCGTAGGTACTGCAAAGTATATGACTTGGCATTTGAAGTGTCGAGAGGCTACGGATCGAATGATTCACCCGGCTTCCAGTGAGGCATGGCGACACTTTGATCGGACACATCCGGATTTTGCAGCTGAGCCTAGTAACGTACGACTTGGCTTATGTACGGATGTATTCACACCGTATGGCTCATCTGGGAAAAATTACTCTTGTTGGCCAGTGATGGTAACCCCATATAACCTCCCCCCCCCCCCCCGATCTTTGCATGAGGCAGAAGTTCATATTTTTGAGCCTTATCATTTCCGGTCCAGATAGTCCCGGGAAGAACTTGGATGTTTATCTTAGACCACTAATTAACGAACTTAATGCTTTATGGAGCACTGGTTTGGAGACGTTTGATAGCTCAATGAAGAAAAACTTTCAATTACGAGCGGCCCTAATGTGGACGATTAGCGATTTTCCAGCGTATGGAATGTTGTCTCAGTGGAGTATGCACGGGAAGTTAGCGTGTCCTTCTTGCATGGGAGATACGAATTCATTTACGTTGCAGAATGGCGGTAAACTGTGTTGGTTCGATTGCCATCGTCGTTTTTTGCCCAAAAATCATAGGTGGCGGCATGACAAGAATTCATTCAAAGAAGGGGAAAAGTCACTAGAAGAACCTATTTGCAGGAAAATGGGCGACGAAATGAGGGAAATTGTGGAGGGACTTGGGGATGTTGGTTTTGGGGCCAAAGTGAAAAAGCTACCGGGTTTTCATACGGATCATAATTGGCTGAGGAAGAGCATATTTTGGGAACTTCCCTATTGGTCCACAAACTTGATTCGTCACAATTTAGATGTCATGCATTGTGAGAAGAACTTTTTCGATAACATCATCAACACAATATTGGATGACTCTAAGACTAAGGACAACATCAAGTCTAGACATGATTTGAAGATTTGGACTAACCGTGAAGAGCTATTTTTAGAACAATCACGAGGAGGCGCATATGTGAAGCCAAGGGCAACCTACTGTCTCACGCGGGATGAAAAGGTCAAGGTCTTGAAATGGTTGGGCGATCTGAAATTTCCGGACGGATACGCGTCAAATTTGGGACGATGCGTACAAAAGCAACAACATAGGCTATTTGGTATGAAGAGTCATGATTGTCACGTCTTCATGCAGAGATTGATTCCCATTGCTTTTCGCGACTTCCTGCCCACCAACATTTGGGAAACATTGGTGGAGATTAGTTTATTCTTCCGGGCAATTTGTGCTTCAGAGGTTTCGGCCACCGATATGAGAAGTCTTGAGGAATCCATTATAGTCACGATGTGCAAGCTTGAGAGGATATTCCCTCCTTCCTTCTTCGATTCTATGGAGCATTTGGCCATACACCTACCATACGAGGCTAAAGTAGGAGGCCCGGTTCACTACAGATGGATGTATCCATTCGAGAGGTACACAATGTTTAATGAGTTTAATTCGCTACTGTTATTCGAAAAAGTTTATTCTATATGTTATTGACTTTTCGATATTCCCAGGCGTATGTTTGATTTTAAAAAGTCAGTGATGAACAAAGCAAGGGTAGAAGGATGCATAGCGAATTTCTACCTCCTTTCAGAGCTATCCAATATGTGTGCACAATATCTAGGTATCTCCGCGAGTAGTAGATATAACCGACTCAATAGGAACGAGACTTTTGAGAGTTCATAGTGGGATGATGAGTTGATGTTATTTCGAAAGAAAGGGAAGGCCCTTGGGCCACTAAACAAGAAGAGGCAGTTGTCGTCCGAAGAGTTGGAGCAAATTGAACTGTACACGCTTCTTAATTGTGAAGAGCTGGATGGATGGGTCGAGTAACTCAATATTCTTTATTTTACGTGCAAACACTCTTTATTAAGGATAACTTGTATGTATCACGTATTTCTAACTTATTTTGTGTGTAACTCACAGGTTTTTTATTGAGGAGGAGTGTAGTGGACTTACTCCCATGGAGGTACAAAAGAAGAGAAACACGGAGTACGTGGCATGGTTCAAGCAGACCTACTCGAGTGGCAAGTACATGACAGACGATCGTGTTAAGCCGTTGCTCGCAGGTCCTCTCAACTCAGTATTATACTATGAAGGGTACATTGTGAATGGGTTCCGGTTTCACACAGATATGCGTTTGGGCCCTAAGAAGAGTGATTGTAGTGGGGTTTATGTGGAGGAGGACATGGGAGGATCCCACGCCACCAACTTCTACGGGACATTGAACGAAATCATAGAGGTGGAATATTGGGGGCACAGAAGACCGCTATACATTGTATTATTCAAGTGTAGGTGATATGATATTAGAGCTCGAGGGACTCGTGTTCACGAGACGTACAAACTGGTTGATATTAACCCACGATGGTTTCTCACAACCAACGAGCCTTTTATTTTTGCCAATCAGGCCCTTCAGTCGTACTACGCCCCGTATCCACAACTTACGAATGGTCGACCAGGTCAAAATGGATGGATGGCTGTATCTACTATACCGGCTAGGCACGTGATCGACATGTCGTCACTAAGTGATTCGAGCGAAACAGAAACAGAAATAGGGATGCCAGCGGAAGTGTTTCAAGAGAACGCATCTGTAGGAATTAATATGTTCGTAGACTTTAGCGCGTTTGATATGGATATACAATTGGGGCGGGCAGATGAGTTTGAGATCGTCGAAGATGTACACGATAAAGGAGAAAAAGAAGCTGAAGAGGAAGACGAAGAAAGTGAAAACATGGAGCTAAATAGTGATACTGATTAGTTCAAGTGTTTTGTAATAATTTAAAACACTACTTTGTGACGCACTTTATTTGTAACGATTTGGTAGTGTTGTAAAAGACATTACAATAATGAAAATTTAACAGTCCAACATTACAATAATGTAAATTTAATAGTCCAACATTACAATAATAAAAAATTAATAGTCCAACATTACAATAAGGAAAATTTAACAGTCCAATATTACAATAAGAAAAATACTACTAATCATCCGAACTATCATCCAACCCACATCCAGTCCCGTCATCATACTCACCATCATCTTCCCCATCATCCTCACCGCTCCCAACACCATCCTCAACACCCAGTTCTACATAATCGTCAGTCTGCAACGACGCCATAATATCATCGACATCGTCGTCATCATCGTCATCAGAGTACTCCTCGATATACGCAGGCCTATCGGAAGAACTGGGAGCAAATGGATCTGGCCTACGATGCGGCATACGAACCGGTGGAATCACAGCTCCGTTCCTACGTGCATGACCCATGAATATAGAATTTGGTATCGGTGGAAGGTCCACGTCCACCTTCTCTTTAAGCAAGCATCTTCATAGCTCCATAGTGGCTTTCATATCAGTCATCTTTTGATCACTGCGATAGATATTGCGGTCATTATGCGTTTGTAATTCGTCGATGCAGGCCTGTGAATAATCTTCTTGTTTCCTGTATTTAATGTTGAACGCCTCCGGGTGTGCATCCCTCGGTAAGCCCTTCGCCTTCCCCTTCTTCACAGGACCAAATACCTCAGTCCAACAGTCGGGATCGAACACCGGGAGCTTAGCTGGGCGGGGATATCTGGTCCTCAATAGTTCCATGTACTTTTTCTGCATTAACATTTGAAAGAATCAGTACTTATATTAGAATAAGTAATTTAAAGCTAGTTGAGGAAGATAAAAAGAAGTATGAGGTTGAAATAACTTACATAAATTTGCTTCGACGCAAGTCCGCCGAGCTGGAACTCTTGTGTCACCGTCCGTCCCCTTCACCCGCTGCGTGTGACCACGTCTGTAGGCCTCATCATATCGAATAGGGTCTATTCGTGTAGGTTCCTCCCCAGCCTACACATTTCAAGAAAGAGTACCTAAAACTTGGCTTACACATATATTAAGATTACTTAATTACACCCATATTGTTAATTTTCATAAGTCATACCAGCCGACATCTGAGCTCCTCTAGGTCGAGGGATCCACCAAAAAAAGTGGGAGGTGCCTTCACCCTCTCATTTGGCTCCTCGCCTCCTCTCCTATTTTTCTTAGACTTATGCGACACCTCTTGATGATCCTCGGTGGCCCAATGCTTAATCGCCGCCGCCTCTAACCCGTCGTGCATCCAAGTTTTGTCTTTCCCGGCCCATTTCGGATCCACAACCCTCTCAAAGTATTGTCTCTTCGTGTTGTACATCAAATTCTTATAACACGACTTCGCCTTCGTTTCGTAGGCCCGTTGTACTGCATGTTTTTCTCTCTCACGAATACCATATATATTCTGCCAATTAATAAAATTTGATTTATGAATATATTAAATTAAATAATATGATATAGTTGTGAAATAATTCCTCACCGTAAATTTAACAAACATTTGGCCTCACACAGTTTTGGGCATCGTCAAGTAGGTAGGCCAAAACTCCTTCATGCACTGTCTGATCAACTCCGTGATCGTAGTCGCAACCTCGTTGCTAGCGGGGTTCATAAACAGGCCACGAGGACACGATTTAATGATCTGCCTTTGAGTCTTGTCATTGGGTTGTTGTGCACCTTTGGAGGTGCCTCTAGGTGGGCGCTGCTGCTTGACATTGAATACTCCCGATGTTGGAGTATCACTCGGCCTCTCGCTCGGGCCATCTCCGATGGAACCAGCGGAAGATGGTGCTCTAGCCCTAGATCCTGATGCAGTGGGTGCGGCATCGGGCACGGCATCGGCATCAAAAGAAAGTCGGCACTGTAGTAAAGGCGTCAACGCTGTAGACACATTGGGGGTTGCGGCATCGCGACTACGACCGCCATGTGTGATAACTATACGAGGTCCAAGACTACCTCGCCCACTAGCAGTAGGGGGAACATCGGGAACATCATGAACATCAGGAACATCCGGATCATCAGAAACACTTGAACGTTGTTGACCACTGCCACCCCCGACGACGACGACTGCCTGCCATATCGAATATATGCTAGAAAACTACGAGAAATTATCTAAGTTAGATGATTCAGAGAGATTCCCTAAAATTCAGTCGTTATTAAGTTATAAAGATTCCCTAAAGATCATTTGTACTAAGTTATAAAGAACCCCTAAAGATTATTTGTTCTAATATATAAAGATTCTCTAAAGGCGTCAATTCTAAGTTATAAAGTTACCTAAAGGCGTTATTTCTACAAAAAAAAAACATTAACCAATAATTTGACATGCATTTAAACTAATAGTTTAACATTAAATTACCGCGACGGATAATAATACATTAAATTACCTAAAGTAACAATTTAATATTAAATAAAGATTCTCTAAAGGCATCATTTCTAAGTTATAAAGTTCCCTAAAGATCATTTGTACTAAGTTATAAAGAACCCCTAAAGATTATTTGTTCTAATATATAAATATTCTCTAAAGACATTATTTTAAGTTATAAAGATCACCTAATTGCATTACTTCTAAGTTATAAATATTTTCTAAAAGAATTATCCATAAGTTATAAAGATTCCCCTAAAGGCACTATTTTTAAGCTATAAACCTACCTAAAGGCACTATTTTTAAGTTATAAAAACCACCTAAAGGCACTATTCCTAAATTATAAAGATTTCCAAAAGACATTATTTGTAAGTTTGACATTAATAAAACTAAACTTATAATTAAACAATTAAAACTATTACTAAAACATTAAATATAAAACATAATTAAAAAACTAAAAAGATAAATATTTAAGAGAGAGAGAGAAGGGGACTTACAAATGTAAGGAATGAGAGAGGAGGAGGGGGGTTTATATAGAAAACCTCCCACTCGTCCGTGCCCGCCCAGCGGTCGCGGACGCCAATAGGCGGGAATTTGCCCGCCTAGTGGCGTCCGCGACCGCTGGGCGGTCGCGGACGAGTGGCATCCACGACCGCCCAACGGTCGCGGACTTCATGGCGGGCAAATTCCCGCCTACTGGCGTCCACGACTGCTGGGCGGTCGCGGATGAGTGGCATCCGCGACCGCCCAGCGGTCACCGACGCCACTAGGCGGGCCATAGGCGAGCCATAGGCGGGATTTATGTCCATGACCGCTCAGCGGTCACGGGGCTATCTGTGACCGCTGGGCGGTCACGACGTTATTTACCGTGACCGCTCGGCGGTCACGGATGCTCGTGAACGCCCGGCGGTCACGAGCCGACGGTCACGAATGACCCCAAATTCTTGTAGTGATGGGGTTTTAATTCCATACTAAAATCGCGAATTAAACCCTAAAATTGAACCCCAACAGTCCTTTCTCACCACCGAAAACTTTGATACACATCATTAGTAGCTGTGGTCATGTACTGCAAGCACGATAATGCCGAAGTTGCGGTCCCCCTTTAACCATGACATGCCCTCGCCAATTTATCGTAAGTTTTACTTTGTTTTGGTTAGTTATTTTTGCATGTCGACAAAGTAATAGTAGTTTTGTGAGTTGTAGTGAGAAAAGGTTTCTGCTATAGTTCAAAGTTGTTTGCTTAAGTAGTTTAGTGGTCGGTTTAAGACACTGCAGAGTTAGGGTTTTTGGATTCAGGTTCTTTGAATGTTATTTTGTCGATTTTGTGTCTTATTATGCCAAAATATGGATGGATTTTGTGGATATCACTCGAAATGGTCCCCTCAGCATTTTTGTGGGGTCTGTTGTAGTGATATTTGTTTAAAAAATTGCTGTCAATGGATGCCTGTGAAAACAAATGGTGCCAATCTTTGTTGGATTGTAGGTCTAGTACTTAAAGCATAATATAAAATTGATTCATGTACTTTATACTTCATATAAGAAGTATAAGTTCTCCTTTATACTAAGTATAAGTTCTCCTTTATACTTTAAGCTTAATATGCTACTTCCGTGATATATGCAGATCCCAGATCCAATCTTATTACACTCAATGTCCATTATGGAGGGAGATTACATTCTAATCCATTTGATACTTATGTTGGTGGTGGAGTGATGAAGTTTGACTACTCAGACATTAAAGAGATAAACATGAAGCTTCTGAACCTTTATGCAGATAATATGAATGCTGAGGGTGAAAGGAAATTCTACTATGATAGGCAAGGTTGGTATAAAGTCATAGAGGATAACAAGCTCCTAAAAAAAGCCCTCAAAGAAGCACTACCAACTAGGGAGTTTGATATCTATTGCGATTTTGAGATTGATCCACCATTTCCAGACATGCCTCCAGATCCTGATGTTGCTGTTGATGAAAGGCTTTTAGTAACACCTGGTATGGCTAATACAATATTGGTCAGTGAGGATAGTATGTCAGGTAATGTTGATGGGGTTAGTGACAATTAGAATACAAGATTAAGGGTATTGGAAGAAGTTACACTTGCTGGTGATCCAAGAGTAGAACCAAGCAATGAGGATGAGGGTTTTGACTATACTAGGTTGGTGGACAAAGCTGATCCAATTACTTTAGGAGATGATGGATCTGACAGTGAAGATGAAACATATGAGGTAGAAAGTGAGTATTCTGATGATGAAGATTTTGATGAGAATGTTGATGAAGTAAGTGATGAAGCACATGATGTGATTCCTAGTATTGGTGCTGTTGACCAAGAAGTGGTTTATGAAAATGGTGACACTATTGTTGTGATGATTGAGGATATACCTAGTGATAGTGATGATAAAACCTATGAGGGAGAGAGTGAGTACTCTGATGACACAGACTTTAGAGAAAATGTCGATTTTTATGATGAGTCAGAAGTGCAAGAGAAAATTGGAGATGATGAGCAAGGTGAAATAATTCAAGAAGATGTGGGGGATGTTAGGACTGAAAATTTTGTTGATGAAAGACAACTAGTGTCTGGTAGTCACATCGATGTAGGTGTAAGTGAAGTAGGTGTTGGTGTGAGTGGTGAAGGAAGAACAACTGAAGTGCAAGATAAAGGGAAGGGGATCATAGTAGAAGATTATGAGGATGAAAGTGATGATCCTAGCTACGAGGAAAAGAGTGAGTATACTGATGAAAGTGATTTTAGTGAAAATGTTGAAGATGTTGAAGAAGAAGACAATATCAGTGTTAGTGTGAATGTATCTATGAATCCACCACCAATCTCTCCTTTGAATACTGATGCCAATTTACCAGGGGGTCCACAGGTTAGTGAGGTTTTGGAAGGTCATGCCAATGAGACTGATGTTGAATATGAAGAAGAGCTTGATATGGTCAGTAACATCAAAATGGTGCCTATCAATCCACTGCCCTACAAAGAAAAAGATGATGACAATGAATCCCCAAGTGTATTTGACAGCAGGGACCGCTGGAATCCTACTTTCAAGTTGAAAATGCTATTCAACACTAAAGATCAACTCAGAAAGGCTGTGCAGTCAGATGCGATCAACAATAGAAGTGTCTATGTTGATAAGAGTGACAAAACAAGGATTTATTTCAAATGTGTTCATGCTGGTTGTCCATGGAGGCTTCATGGACTGAAAGTTGATCTTGAGGAAACCTGGCAAATAAGGGAATACAATCCACATCACAAATGTGGTAAGAGGTTTGGTGTAAGGAATTTGAAGGCCCCCTGGCTTGCTGAAAGATTTATTGAAGTGTTCAAAACAGATCCCAACAGGAACCATGAGGCTTTTAGATTGGATTCAATCAGACATCTGAGAGTTGATGTTACCAAGAATCAGGCTTATTGTGCCAAAAGAACAACAACAACTAAGTTGGAAGGCACTCCAGCTTACCAGTTTTCCAGACTTTGGGATTATCAAGCTGAATTGAAGAGAACCAATCATGGTACATCTGTTGCAATTCACACAGAAGAAATTGGTGGTGTGACTACTTTCAAGAGCATGTATATATGTTACCAGGCAATGAAGGATGGGTATAAGGCTGGTTGTAGGCCTTTTATTGGTGTAGATGGAGCACACCTAACAGGCCCAAATAAAGGAATCATTTTGACAGTTGTGGGAGTCGACCCGGCAAACAGTATATTTCCATCAGCATTTGCTGTTGTGGCAGTTGAGAACCAGGCCAGTTGGTCGTGGTTTTTGTCATTATTGAAAGAAGATTTGGAGCTACATGATCATTCCAACCTGACATTTGTTTCAGATAAGCAGAAGGGATTGATCAATGCCTTCCATGATGTATTCCCATATGTCACACATAGATATTGTGTTAGGCATTTGATTAGGAATGCTAATAGAGATGGATTCAAAGGAGATGACTATGAGAAGTCCATATGGGATGCTGCCTACAAGACAACCGTTCCTGAGTTTGAGAAGTCGATGAAGGTGATGGAGGCAAAATTGGGTGGGAACTTTGCAAGATGGTTCAATGACAAACCAAAAGAACATTGGTCTATGTCTGGTTTCAAGCCAAATTGCTGTGTTGATCTTATCTTGAACAATTTATGTGAGACTTGGAATGGTGTGCTGATCCCTGCGAGAGGTAGGCCAATTCTGTCATTATGTGAATGGATAAGGGAATATCTAATGGTTAAAATGACAAAGGGAAGAGAATTGGCTAGAAACAAGTGGCAAAAGCAGGTTCCAGAAGATCAACATAAGGCTTTACCCCCCAACATCCAACATTTGGTTGCCCAAGCAGATCATGATCAATCGGATTATTTTCCAATCAAGTCAACTGAGTTTGACTATCAAATCAATGGGTTTGACAATTCCCAAGTGAACTTGAGAGATTGGAAGTGCAGCTGTAGGGTTTGGGATCTGACAGGTATTCCATGCAAACATGTTGTCTGTGCTATCTTGTATAGTGGAGGGCAAATAGTCGACTATGTTTCAGATTTTTATACACTAGAACACTATCAGCGTGTGTACAATTTTGCAATTTATCCAATTCCTGGTGACGAAATTTGGATTGGTGAAGACTATGTCCCTCCACTCCCACCCAATTTTGGTAGACAAGCTGGAAGACCAAAAAAGGCAAGAAAGAGAGGTGAGGAGGAACCCATAACTGGTAAATTACAGAAGAGGGAAGGCAAGGGTAATAAGTACATAGTCACCAGGTGTAGGCGGATCCAAGGCCCAAGTAAATGTGGCAAGTGTGGTGCTGATGGGCACAATGCTCGGACTTGTCAAAAAAAGAAGGACTCTGAATATGAGCAGGGTGAAAGCAGGAACCCTGAAACGGATGGAGAGTCATCGAGACAAGGAAGGCGGAGGAATATAAGAAGTAGCACGGAGGGAACAAATCAGGCCACTTTCGAAAATGAAAGAAGAAGTACTAGACAGATAAACAATAAGGTACAATATCAATCGATTTAACTAAAATGAAGGTTTATAGATGTAAATGCTGCTAAAATAACATATATATTTTGTAAATTATAGGCTGCTGAAGATGCGGCAACTCAGCAACAGACAATAGATACATCAAGTTGTGCTCCAGATTCACCTAACACTGCTGTATAGACAAATCTGAATTTGAGAAGGAGTAAAAGACTGAGATCTACTCCTACACCTGTTCCAACTCAGGTGACTTCTGAACAAGAAAACTTGGAGGAGTATTTTATCTCTGCTAGCAGTAGAAGAAAACTGACTTTTCTGGAGGTAAGGGATGAAATAAATCTTTATAATTAGTTTTTGTTGTTCATCTTGTTGATGAAAGCTTTTATGAATTGTCTAGACAATAGTAGAAAAACCTCAAGACAATGGAGTAGATGATGACCAGGATATACAGGAAGGGGAGAATGAAAAAGAGGATACTGAAACCCTGGCAGAGTTTCAGCAATCAACTTGGACTGCTGGAAAGGACAAAAGGCAAAGGGTCATGGAGGCAGATAATCTCAGGAACAATTCCTATGTTGACAGCCAGGATGATGTGCAGAATGCTGAAGAAATAAGTAAAGAAGTTGAACAGGACCATCAAGAAATAGAAGAAGAGGAGGAAAATGAAACCCTATTTGAGTCATCTAGGACTGCTAGGAGGAACAAAAGACTCAGAAAAAGGGTTGGTAATAAAGTGGATGTGGGAAATTTGATGCAGGAATCTGTTGTTAATAACCAAAATGTTGAAAAGAAGACGGATGAAGGCATTGTTGATGTTGACAATGTAACTCTCAATGAAGTTCTGGAATCATCAAGGACTGCCATAAGGAATAAAAGACAAATGAAGAAAAAGGTATTATTACATTACTACATGAATCAATATGGTATACAATTTAAAGTGATCTGTTTGTAACTATTTATGTAATATACAGTATGTGACTGTTACGAATGGTATTGCTCCACCAACACATGTTGAAGCACTGGAAGAGGAATCTGCAGATGATATAAGAGATGATGGATGGGTCACTACTTTGATGAAGAAGAACCCATCTAAGGCTCCACCAAAGATCACAGACCAATTAAGTGATTGCTTCGAAGCTTTAGGCTCACAGAAAGACCGGATTAATCTATATGAAGGGATTAGCAGGAAATATGTGAAGATTTCAAATTTGCCTGCTTTGATTAGTAAAATCAATGATGGAGATAAGGTGGGCTGAGTGAGTAAGAAGGTAAAAGAATCAAAGAAGAAAGGTCTTAGCAGGAAAGGGAAGGAAAAGCTTTAGACCATATTGGACTATGGTTAACAGTTGTGTAATAGTGTTGCATATTTTGTGAAGTTAGACGTGTGCTTATGGTTTATCCAATATTTTGTTACAATGGAGTAGATGATGAACTGGTTACCACATTTATTTGAGGCTAAAATATTTCCAATGTAATATGAGCATTATATGCTCTGTAAACATTTATATTTTGGCTGCAAAATTGCAATACTGTTCTAAAATGATATTTATTTGAAGGAATCAGAATGTCTTTTTTCGTTCTGAAAACAACTACTACGCAACATACACAACCAACTTCACTACATTTACAGACAAAAGCAGTTCATACAACTTCAAAACATTTACACACAAAAGCAGTTCATACAACTTCAAAAATTTTACAAACAATAGATTTCAAATTGTTCAAAAAGCATTAAAACAAACAACCAAAACACTACATAAAAACCTATCCTCACTACTCCGAGTCATAAAGCCCCATGTCAAAGAGGTCAAACTTCGTGACCACTTTAATCTTCTCAATAGGTAGCTTCTTAACTTGGAGGCAGTAGCAGAATTGGTCATAATGCTGGAAACCTTTCTCAGCAAACTGTTTGTCAATCGGGATGGGCTGAAAGAACAAAAATTTCTCTTATTAACAAGCGAAAGAAAAAGGAATTCGTCCCACAATTTGGTACTCTGTTGACAATAGAATGAGTCGAATTAAACACTTACTTGTTTCATGAATTGCACATACTTCAACGGGTGTAGCCTCACAGTTGCAGTCTTGATGTTGAACTGCACCCCAGGATGGGCCCAAAATCGCTGGAAAAGTTTCAGGCGGCACTTCATAATCATCAACCTCTCCTTAACCATGAAAGGCGTGATCTCCTTCTTCTTGCGAATAGATAGCGCTTCTGCGATCTTGGCATGCATCTCCTCCAACTGCGTAGCGTTAAACCTAATACCTTCCCTAATAAGAGAAGACAGCTTGCGCAATATGAAGGTTTCATCACCCTCTGTGAAATCACTAAAGTTCATGAAAGGATCCAACAAGGTATCCTGCAAAACCAAAAAATGTCGAGAATAGGTTTTAGTGGTTCAGAAGAGTATGGCTTCAAAGAAAACAGAGGGGGTAGTGGATCTTTCTACATGTGTTGTGTCATAGTACTCCTTCAAGATGCTGACGTTTGAGGCGGCCATGGTGAAGAATGCTCACGGTGAAGAATGCTTATGGTTTGATGAAAGGTAAATGAATAGACTTCATTAATACATAATTATTAATCTCAACGCTCCCCCTGACACGAGAGTCGAATCGACTCTAATTGCTCAATATTTTTTTAAACCACTAACTAAACCATTGCATCTGCCCAAAAAAGGGCATTTTTTCCAAATCAAATTTGCATTTTTTATAATTAAAACCATACAAAAAGGGCATTATTTTAAAAAAATATAATACTTAAAGGGCATTTTTTTAGAAAAATCAATACTTGAAGGGCATTTTTGTTAAGTACAACCATACTTAAAGGGCATTTTTTTAATTCACAACCATACTTAAAGGGCATTTTTTACAAACTTCACAAACATGTACACGCTTCAAAATTTCTTCCTTATTTACACCAACAGTCATGTACATTGGGAATGAAATGGTCTGTAGTAGTGTCAGTTTAACCCAACAGACACATTCGTCCCACAAAGATGTCCATACATTTAATATAATCTTTTATAAAACAATCCATAAAAGGAAATTCGAAAAGGCTAGCATTCGAAATGGTTAACAAAACATCAACAACATCAAAATCAAACTCAAAAAACACACGGGTAACAAGGATACAAACCATTCATTACTTGAACAACATCAACATCAACAAGGATACTCAAACTGATAAAACTTATGCCAACACAACCTTAATCAAACTGATCAAGATCTTAACCACCACCCTTAATACTACTATCAACAAATTCTAATAAAAAACACACCTAATGTGGATCAAATTACAACACATCCTAATAAGCCAAAAACAATGGCTTCAATACAACCTTACAACAACCAAAACCAATATGATAATGATCATGTAACAAAGTCTAACCCCTATGGACAATTTTGTGTTCTGAATGTGCAAATCCTGGATTTTCTCTTCTTGCTCCTTATTGGTTGTCTCGTATAACGACTGCATTGTTACATCTTTTGTTTCCTTCTTCGACGCAACTTCTTCTTCAAGTCCCTTAACTCTACACTGCACCCTCTCGATTCTTCTGCGCAAAATTGGAATCACAGCCCTAGCATATGAGCAGACGGGCGGATCTTCCCAAATGCATAGTCGACACCCAAGGGGCCATCGCGGACACCCATGGAACCTTCGTCCAGGGCTCCCATCGGTCATGGACACGCACACGACAGCGGGTCTTCCACAATTGCATACCAGATGAGAGCTCATGGTCAATTCGGACATTTTCGAATTGAGAATTAGGGTTAGGGATCTTGGTCGATTTGGGGGAATTGATTTTTTAAAAAGATTTTTTGTTGGAGTGTTGTTATTATAAGGGCAAAAACGTTTTGTATAAGTGGGAATTCAGACGTGGAGGGGGCGCTTTTTATTGGGCGTGTGCCAAAATTGCCATATCGGATGACACAGAGGCATTTTTTGTGATGTGGCAAGCTGTGGGCAGAAAAATTCAAAAAAACCCAATTCGTAGGTTAGTTTTATAGATTAAATAGTTACTGGGCACTTTGTTTAACGGTGTAAAGTTACAGGGCAGAAATATTAATTTGTCCAATAATACAAGACAAGGTTGTTTGCCAAAATGTTGATATAGAAGAAAAGTATTGAACACAATGAGGATTTATCCTCAAACCGGTTCTCTTATTGAGTCTGTAGTTTCTCATTCCATTTTGGGTATCATTTTTAGAGGATCAATAGAACCAAAACCTAAATCCATATTTTATTAAAACTAAATTTAACTCACATATATTTCAAAATGGCTTCTTGTCCGCAATATGAAAGGAAGAAAGGCGGATCAAGAGCAATGGTTTTCGAGCAATATTTTTTGTATGTTAATTAAAGAACGTATATGTTATATCTTTATCGTATGCCCATATGCGTTGTCTGACTTTGCAAAAGATGCAAGAATAGTTATGAAATAACATTTTTGTTTATCGAGCAAAGTAAAAGACAACTCAACATTGTCTCAGAGACAACAATATGTACTGTTTGTTTGTTGAATATTTGATTTCTCCTCTTAATTGTACTATCTGCACATCTTTACTAAATGGTATATGAATAATTTTACTTGTATTTCATATGAAATCCATATATCTTCCTATGAAATGTATTCATTCTATACATATCAAAACAGTAGTAATGTGAATACGTTTTTACACCATAATTTTATTCCTTGGCAAAAATAAACAAATTATTTCTAGAGAATATAGAAAAATGACATAAAGTTGCTTTAAAAGAATCTACCTCAAGTAAGGTCATGAATGGTCATCACTAAATTTTTCAATTACATCTCTAGGACAAGTAGATTAAGATTTTTTGTTTAACGCATATGGTTGTGTAATCATAGGTGCACTACAAAAAAACAGGCCAACAGCGACGATATCTTTCCAACGGGAAAAAAGTCGTTGCTATTAGTAACAGATTAGTGACTGAATACCAACAGAATGTCTTTTTGTGCTAATTATCTACAAATTACCTACGAATATTCCTACAGAATGACTGCTTCGTTGCTATTCTGTTGTAAAGTTGTAGGAAATAATTTGAATTGTCAAGAAACATGACAACAACAATGACGTTTTTTCAACGGAAAAAGGTTCGTTGTTATTAGCAACAAATTTGTAACTATATACCAACAAAAACTCAAAATCAGATGCAGTTTTAATTTCAACATATTTCTCCGACAAAATAAATTTCGTTGCAATTAATTCTAAATTTTGTGAAAATAACTTGACTAGCTCAAAAACATATAACAATAGCAGTGATCATTTTGAAATGAAGAAAACACCTTAAATTAGTTGCTAAGCTGGTTTGGCGAATTATTATTTGTTCAATTATTAAAGAAATATGATAGCATAGTACACTATAGTTAAAGTATCTTGTTTTTCATATACGTTTTAGTAAATTATATAATTTTTTAATTTTCTTCATATTGGCATCATGAGTTTACAAAAATGAATGTTTGTTGTTTTGACACATTTGTTGTAAAGTACAATATACAAGTTACATAGTATCAACGATCGCAATTTATTAAAACGGTAATAGATATTATGGTTGCATGCATAGAACATAAACATAAAGATATTAAAATATTTTGTTTCAAATATAAAAAAGACATGGCCTAATGCATATCAATCCTCTTGATCCATTGTATCGTCATCGGTACTATACTCAAGTTCTTCATCTTCATGGATATTTGCATGTTCGTCTTCTGATAATAGATCGAGAAATACTTCTTCGTCTTCTACATCCTCAACATGCTCTTCGAGTTCAATATTTGGCTGAAGCTCTGTCCGATCCACTTCTTCTGCATTTTCATTATCATCAAAGAGAATATTGGAATCATCGAGATCAACACCTGTAGAGATGCCCTTCATAACAGACGAGATAAACTCTTGGAAAGGGCCTTCAGCCTGAGGATCAATCTCTTGATTATCATTTGATAATACAACAGTAGTTACGCTCCGTGCCTTTGTTTTGCAAGCTGCCACCCATTCACCTCTATCTTTATACACTTGTCGTTTTGGATAATCCAAGTAAAAGGCTTGTTGTGCTTGTTGAGCCAGTATAAAGTGATCGTTGGATTTGAGCCTTGATTTTTTGTTTATCTCTACGAGATTAAACCGTGGATGAACTCTAGCTCCATTGTTTGAAGAAGTCTCATACCAATGGCACTTAAATAAAACCACGGTCTCTCCAAAATAATTTAACTCTATAACTTCTTCCAACATACCATAGTAATCCATGGTGTCATCACCGACCGAGCTTCCCAAAACACAAACACCACTATTCATTGTTGACTTGATATCTTCATGTTCTAGGGTGTGGAACCTGAATCCATTAATAATATACCCTTTGTAACACTTTGCTTTTCGATGTGGAAGGTATGCCATGCGTCTGATTTCCATACCAACTTCATTGTCCACATCATTCACCTATTGAAGTAAAAAAATTGAATCAACTAGAAATTTTATAGTAACGCTTTTAAAAGTTGTATAAGATCAAGTAGACATACATATTCTTGTAACTATTCTGGAAATTTTGTGTCACGTAACTTGATTACTTCTTCAGCTGGTATTAATGGATATCTCTCCTTCATAAGTGCATCAAACTTTCTATAAAAGTAACAGTAATATCAATTAATATAAGATAAAACGCAAAATTAATAAGTTTAAAAGGACTTACTCAACTTCATAAAAAAAGGACTTACTCAACAAAGGGATTTAGTTCTGCACAATTCAATAGGACATATCGGTGTACGGCCCTTCTTTCATCTTCACCCAAAACCCGACGAAGTGGAGGACCCATAGGCCGGCCTGGGTATGAGAAAATTGAGAGCCTCCCTTCTGGACCAGCTTGCCTTCTATCATCATTGCGTGGTAAACTATTAATTCTTGTTTGAATACTTTTTTCAATGTACAATGAGCAAAATGTCGATACTTCCTCATTCAACCATGCTTGAACAATAGAAGCCTCCACTTTGGATAGATTACCTACTTTCTTCTTTAGATGATGTAGGAACCTAGTCACATTAAATATGTTAGGATAGAGTTTATAATTAACAAACAAGATTTTTTTAAAGAAAGAAACATGTGGTAAATGAGAATTAATACATACATAATATATTGCTTCAGTACCTCTCAAATGGATACATCCAACGATATTGTACAGGTCCACCAACCTTGGCTTCATATGCTAGGCGAATTAGCAAATGCTCCATTGAATCGAAGAATCTAGGAGGAAAGATTTTCTCCATGTTACATAAAATCTCAACGATATTAACTTCAGGTGCTCCATATCCTGAACTCGAAGCACAGTTGAACAAATATCTCTGAAAAATTGACTCAACTCTGCGAGTGTTTCCCATATTGGTTTGGGAATAAGATCGCGAAAGGCTATTGGCAACAACCTTTGCATGAATACATGGCAATCATGACTCTTCATCCCAATAATTTTGCATTGATCTGTACTTACACATCGAGCTATATTTGACGCATACCCATCAGGAAACTTTAGTTGTCCAACCCAAGCACAAACATCTTTTATTTGTCCCTTACTTAGAGTATAAGATGCTTTAGGTTTCCAAGATTTTTCACTATCATCATTTATTAAATTCAAGTCGGGCCGATCACAGTAGAGCTCCAAATCTTGGCGAGCTTTGGCATTATCTTTTGTCTTTCCTTTGACGTCCATAACAGCGTTGAAAATATTATCAAAAACAATTTTCTTAATGTGCATCACGTCCAAATTGTGACGAATGAGATTTGTGTGCCAGTAAGGAAGTTCCCAAAATATGCTTTTCTTCACCCAGCTATGTGACTCCTTAAAGCCAGGCATATCTTGGTTTCCACTGCGAGTCCCAAAGATGATATCAGGAAGTTTCTCTACTCGCCTACGAACTTCTTCACCTGATAATCGAGGAGGGGGTAAATCTTTCTCTATTATACCCTTTTTAAATTGTCTCCTTTGTCTCCTGAATCGATGCTCTAGCAGTAAAAATTGACGATGACAGTCAAACCATGATGGTTTTCTTCCATTCTGTAGAAAAATTGACTTTGTATTCTCCATGCAATACGGGCACGCTAACTTTCCAGGAGTGCTCCATCCAGAAAGCATAGCATATGCAGGAAAATCACTAATCGTCCATAAAAGAGCCGCTCTTAATGGAAAATTCTCCTTTCTGACTGCATCATAAGTTTCAACACCCTCGGTCCACAAGATCTTCAACTCATCAATAAGTGGGCGCAAGAATACATCCAAGTGTTTGCCTAGGCTTTTGGGCCCAGGAATTACCATGTTTAGAATCAAGTTTGATCTTTGCATACACATCCATGGTGGTAACTTGTACACTGCTATGATCACAGGCCAACACGAGTAAGAAGCTCCAAAATTACCAAAAGGGGTGAAACCATCGGTACACAACCCAATACGAATATTACGAATCTCACGTGCAAAAGAAGGGTGAGTTCGATTGAAATGTTTCCAGGCTTCACCATGAGCAGGATGTGTCATAGTTCCATCTTCACAATGTTTAGCATGCCAAGTAATGTGCTCTGCTGTATGTCTTGAGATATATAGCCTTTGTAGCCTGGGTGCCAATGGCAAGTAATGCAATATCTTATACGGTACCTTTCGACGTCCTTGTCTACATAGCTTATACCTAGGATGATGACATATATTACACTCTTGTAGATCCTTATTTTCTTTATAATACAATATGCAGTTGTTTCACACGCCTCAATCTTCTCATAGCTAAGACGAAGGTTAGCCAATTCCGCCTTCGTTTTGTATAAGTTGTGTGGTAGCCGATTTCCTTCTGGTAACATCCCTCTTACAATGGTTGTCATGCGGTTGTAGCAAGCCTCAGGCATAATGAATTCTGATTTTAAATTGAACAACTGAGAAATCGCTGACAACTTTGTATATGTTTCACAACCATCATACAATGGCTCATCTGCAGCATTTAACAAATCGAAGAACTTTTGTGCGTCCTTATTAGGAGGTTGCTCCATCGAACTCGTATCCCAATTGAATTCAGGCCCAGCAGCATCCATAACCATTGATCGCATCTCACATCTTTCCTCGCTCATTTCTCTAGGAGGCATGCCATCTTCTGCTCCAACATTTGATGATTCACCATGAAGCACCCACTTTTCATAACTTCGCAGAATACCATTTCTATATAGGTGATATTGCACTTCTTTGCGCAATTGGAAGTACCTATTTTTGCATTTTGAACATGGACATCTAATTTTATTATCATCAACATGTTCACTTGCAAATGCAAAATCCAAGAAACTAATGACTCCTGCTTTATATTCCTCTCTAACACGCCCATTTGTATCCATGCGCTGCCGCATCCAATTTTTGTCCATAGACATATTTTTCTGTGTCGTTATGATGATTAAAAAGTGCATGCTAATATAAAAATATCTATCGAACTAGTGCAAAGAAATGCTAAGTAAGTGATCATCAAAATATGTATAATATATTAAATCAGTTAAAAACATACATTGCAGTTTGCTAACAAAAGAATATGCAACTATATTAATGTGCAAAATCATTCAACCTTAGCCAAATTAAGGTAAAATCATTATCAACTACATTAACATATAATATGACTTATATTAGCACATTTGATAGCAATTTCAGACATCTAGGAATTGATTAGCATGTGGTAAGAGTTTCAGTTTATGAATTTGGATATTCTGAAGCGAGATTCTATCATATTCAAGTTCAATATAACTTATAGCATATTTTATTTGCTGATTAAGTTATGCAAATATCAAATTGATGTGAATCAAGTCAAGTAAATCAAAATGCAATTATTTCTTGATAAACTAATGTGGCTACTAATTAGTTAGTTCATATGTTAATCAAGAAAAGTATAAGTGTGTCTGTGTGACCATTTCAATTTTGATATCACAAATTTGATATTATACTTTCATTCATCGCTATAAATAGGAAAGAGTAAACCATGGAGCATTAAACACAAGGAAGTTCTTAGATTATGATCGCCTATTACCTTCCCACAGGAATTTTTTTGAGTTCTTGTGTTTACTCTTCTCTTGCTACTTGGCTTTATTCTTTCCTCTGTATTTGAGATGTATTCTTCAAAAAGAGACGAAAATAAATGAGTAAGTAACCAAAAAACAAATAAAATTAAATGGGAAGTTAGGAAACGGTGATGAGTAGTAACATGGGCGGATCCAGGAATTTGCATTAGGAGGTGCGGAATTATATATTCAAAAAGCATTTAAGAAAAAAATTTTATATTTCTTCTTTAATATGAACTAATAAATTGTTGGTTAAGAAATCATCCCTTTTTTTCTCGTGCGACCTGTTATTCAACTAGATTTTTGTTTTAATATTGTTGCATAATTGTTATTGAACTAGACATTAGTAAATTAAATATTATAAATTATTTTATTTTAGTTCCAATTACCTGAACATATCAAGTTTTCTAAATATCTTATTTATGAAAATATTCTATATATATATTTTTACCAGTAGGTACATACACACATATAACATATCTATACGTTGTATTTTTTCAAATTTATAACATGATCTATACGTTTTCTTTTATTTAAACATATTAAAAACAAGAAAGTTCTTAGATCATGATCATTTATTACCTTGTCGCAGAGAACTCTCTTGAGTTTTGTGGTTGATTCTCTTTGGATTTTGGCTCTCCCTTATCCTCTGTATTTGAGATGTATTGTTTGAAAAGAAACAAAAATATATAAGCGTACATGTTCATTAAAAAATAGATAAAGTTATTGACGATGGTAAATGATGATGAGTATTAGTACTACACAAGTTTTGGCATGATGCATCAATCCTTTAATTCACACTAAGTTATATATTTATTGTTAATATTACCTCTGCCTCTACCTCTCCTCTTGCGATCTGCTCTGTTTCTGGCAATGGTTAACGATGTTAACTAAATTTGGCTTGCAGATTGAGAGACAAACAAGAAGAATAATGAATACAACACTAAGGCAAGAGAAAAGGAAATTTGGTGCGTGTTTGTTGATTCATTTGGGGCATCTTATAATGTTATATAAAGGATATATTAGAAGTCTAAAATCCCTTCCCATATTACGTCTTCTCTCGTTTGATAAAAGTTTAGAAGGCCAGAGGTTTTAATTTTGATCATATATCTTTGATTGATTATTTATCTTTTAATAAAGAAAGAAAATCTTTTCATCTCTTGATAATAATGCAGATTTGTTAGGTTATTAGGAATTCCCTCGCTTATTTGGCAGGCACGTGCATTAACTTATCAATTTGAAAATTACCCAATATATTCATTCTAAAGAAAAAGAAAATTACCCAATATATAAAAAAGAAATGTTTCCCTATATTTAGGATTTTCATTCTCCATATTATTTAAGTTAAAGATTTCTTTCAACCATAGAATTTCTAATTTACCTATCCAACTAAAATACCTGATTTAGCATTTAATGTAGAATCTCAATTTACAGTAGCAAATTCTATAGCAACCTTCGGATGCATATGAATTGATAAGCATGACTACATGACATAAGAGTTTATTTTAATGCATTTTAGTAATTTTTTGGAAATATACTTTTGACAAATTAAGGTACATCATATTATATTGCAGCGTAAACAACTCGACCGCTCTCCAACCAAAGTTGAGCTATACGATAGAACTCACAAGACAAATCAAGGAAAAGGGGACTACGTATGCCCTAAAGCAAAACGTGGGCGTGTGAGTATTCATATTATTTTCTTCAAAATAATTCAAAATTTGTTTTTATTCATTCTGCCATATATTATGTTGTTGTATATACATTACATACGTATGAAAGACTAACATATTATGTTGTTGTATAAAATAAAATGTACTAATTGAAAACTAAATAAAATAACCCATATATTTATACATGTGTATATATATATATATATATATATATGTTGGATGCTTTTGGTGTTGCAGAGGGGATCTAAAAGAATGTTATTACTTGTTACTGATAGAAAAACATGGGATTAAACAAAGGGAGATATTCTGGTTGTAATTATTTGATTATTAGACAATTCTTTGGAATGTAATAAATAGGATTTTCTTGTATGTACTACTGCATAGTAGAAAGGTACACGGAAAACGAAAGTGTCATTGATATATGGTTATATACATATATATATGTATGTATATATGAAAGATTAAGTGATTAATATATTATGTTATATAAAATACATTGTACTAATTGAAAACCGCTAAATCTCATGTTTTTGTTAGGAGAGTTACGAACACAACATGGAGGAAACATACCCTGAGCCTGGCACACGTCCAAGTTTTGACCCAAAACTTTGGAGTGAGGCATCGGGCGGGATATCTAAAGGAAGGCTCTACGGGTTTGGACTGATTCAGCATGGGGTAGACATACTAGGATCCACACCATCAATGATCTCGCAGCAACAAGAATCTGACAAGAAGATTGAGGAGTTAGAAAAAATGGTGGGCGAACTTAACTCAAGAAACGATGCATTACTTAAGCAGTTGGATAACTTTGAACGAGATCTTCCTAGCAGATTGAGAACTATGTTACAAGAAGTTGGGTGGTCCAATAACGTATATCCGGGTGGCTCGGGTCATCACCAGCAAAGGGTTCTAAATGAAGATGTTGTTACTAGCGATGCAAATCAAAGCACTCAGGATAGTTTTGAAAATGCTATGGATATTCAGAGTGTTCGTATCAATGAAAAAGGTAAGAAAAAGGCAAAGCAAGGTGATGAAAAGGCCAGGCGTGGTCGATACAATGGTAACACGAGGCGAAATGGGGGCATGAATAAGTAGAACTATTTAAATGCATTTGGTTGTAAATTTTAAATTTGAGACAATATTTTAATTATTGCATGTGGTTTGGACCAATTCTTTATTGTGTCCATTTGAAATTATGATTAAAATAAAAATTTTATTTGATCATTTTATTTAGTTCGTTACGATTTTTTCATATGAAAGAATTAAAATTCCAATAGATTGTTAAAATATATTATTATGTGACTAATTAGATGTTGTTTCGTTGCTATATTTTGGAATTATCTCCTACAAGAGCTATTGACATTTTGTAGGTAATATTCCAAACATGATTTTGTTACTATGATATGTTGGAATATTGCAACGAATTACCGAAAAAATCTCTTGTCGTTGTAACAACATATTCGACTCACTTTTTTTATTGATACCAACCAAAAAAGCATCGCAATTTCGTAGGACGATTCCAACAAATAGTTTGTTGCTATTAATCGTTAGAATATTGCGACGGATTACAAACAAAATAATTTGTTGCAAGGACTAAATATTCGATTAATTTTTTACTAATACCAACCAAAAAAGCGTCGCAATTTCGTAGGACGATTCCAACAAATAGTTTGTTGCTATTAATCGTTGGAATATTGCGACGGATTACAAACAAAATAATTTGTTGCAAGGACTAAATATTCGACTAATTTTTTATTAATACCAACCATAGAATCGTAGCAGTTTTGTAGGAATATTCCAACAAACAGTTGTTGGTAATATCTGTTGGAATATTGCGACATATTTCCAATGAAAATGTGCGCCGAGGTAGGTGGATTGTCCAACGGATTTTTATGTCAATACCAACATAAAAATCCGTTACAATGTATACCAACGGAATCATTCATTCGTCGCTGAATTTAGTGACGAAGCTTTCACCAACCAAGCAACCAACGGAAATGGTCGTCGGTAAATCTTATTACCAACGGAAATTGAAGCTTTACCAACAGAATTTGGCATCGCTGTTGGCCTGTTTTTTTGTAGTGGTGGCTCATGATTGATTAAGTGGTTGTGAGTCCACATTCAAATAGAAAAGTTGATTGGAGATGTATTTTGCTCTAGTGTTCGTTTGTTTGGTAATTCTTAAAGTTAGAAATAATGTCTAACTAATTCCATGGAAAACACTAGCTGCATCATGACATTGGCGTGAGCAACCTAAATCCAACTTTCTAGGCAGATTGGATAGAGTGTCTCTGGTTATGGAATTTCTTTGTTGAATACTGGTTCCCTGCTTAGTTATACTGTATCTGCATCTCCTACGTTGGTATATGAGTAATTTCACATTTTTCTTTAAAAAAGAAAAATGGTATTCCATATTGCGAAAGCAATATTTTTGGTTGATGTAACTTTTGGTTGAAATGGACTTTTTACAAGCGAAATTCTCGGTAGTACAAGCAGTCGCATTTGATGAAACAAATTTTCTGTTTATCCAGATATCTTGTTAGCGCAAAGTGTTTCAGTTGATGGGATTGTTCTATCGCCTTTGAATACGTCCCTAAGACTTTCATGTTTGAATTGAATTGTAAGAGTAGTCAATTAGCATGATCTATTTTTTAAAGATGAAAACTGAAATGCATATAATAGATACTCACCTCACCAATGTTGTGAACTATTGCTTGAAGATACTTATATGCTAGTTCGTCAGCTTATATTCATGTACCTTTGAAAAAGATTTCTTATAGTTTCATTATAACTGGTAATATTTGTGATGGGACACAACTACATTTTTCCAATTTTAATTTTTTGTCACAAACTATAAAAGAAAAGTTTCTTTTGTAGTAGGGGACTGAATTGCCTCTTCTACATCTCGTATTTGGACCAATAATATTTATCTTAATTTCTATTGTAGGGGCTGAATATTCATACTCTTAACGTCCTACAATTTGAAACATAAAGTCCTCCTTTCAATACATCATTTCACAGAAAAAATAGATTCTACCTCCTTCTATCTTCTCAGTTTTAGATTTCAAGCAATCATTTGATCAACCATGTTCGACAGATGATATCAAGCTAGGAATTTCACTAAAATTTGTTAAATGCTAATTAAATAACATATAAGTGGTTGATTTATAGTAAAACTAAAATCCTAATTGTATTTTTCATAAATTTTACAATTTAAAATATTTATTGTCTCATTTCAAGGGCAATTGGGTCGCCGCCAATTCTCGGTTGTTCAGGCTTCATTGTAACGGCCCGATAATTTCGAGATAAACAGAATATATTAGAATGACTATTACATGTCCAAATGTTAAATATCTTAGTCAAATACACTAAATGTACTAAACTAACAAAAAAAGAAACATAAACTTAATTAACAAACTCCAAACCCTAGTGAACTCTGAACGCTCCCCAAAGCCAAAGGCTCCCAGGTCCTGACACGGCAGTAACCTAGTTCGTCTTAATCTGGAAAGAAGGAAAGAAATACAAAATTTTACGTGAGGTAAAAATCTCAGTGATTGTTCATGCGTGTGTGCAAGTGTAGCATTTTCTTTTCATAATTTTCTTTGAAAACAGTTTAATAAAGGAACTTTAACGCATATAAATGCCATGCAATTTAATTGTGATTCAAAAGCTTTCATGGTTTAACAAAAACCCTTTAACAAAAGAACAGATTCACGTGTGATGATCGGTGTCCATGTTTTTGCCGATGCCAGTCAACTTTATCACCACATAACAATCCTTATCTCCCCGTCTAAGGAGCGACCTTGGAATCAATAACGTATACCATGGAACATACGGAAATAGTGTACCCAACAAAGACACAACAACCTCCTGCTATGCCTGAGAGGGAATGGGCCAATGGGGACAACGGCCCATACCGGCAAGCCCTCTGCCGCCCGGTGGTACCCCTGCACTCCCACGCCAAGTTGGATCCAACTACATATCCGATCGGGACCGAGTAAACCAACAGGACACCATTCATCATATCGATTCCAATCATTTACGGTAATTAACCAATGTGCGGTTAACTTGCTTTGATAAAACTGAACAGTTTAAATACCCAATTTACATAAATTTTCTTTCAAGAAATAAACATTTTCGAAACAACTTTCTTTGAAAAGTGACAATTCAATGTGCCGAGTTCAATATGCAGAGAGTCATGAATACATATATATATATATAGATATAGATATACATACACGCAATCCTTCCAATTTTGAAAATAGTACAGTTTAGAAACACTCACCTGAATCTACGACACGAAATAGGGGGAACAAAGAGAAAATGTCTAGCATGGGTCACCTATTAGCCGAGAAGAGCATTAGTGAAACCAGCAATGCTCAATACCTTACCAAACAAATAGTTGGTAATCCTTCATAATCCTAACTCATGATATATAACTATATATCATTTTTAATATGTTTATCCTCTGTTCTTAATCAAATAGGACCAGTTGTCATTAGTTCTTAAACTGATTCCTCAAATGTCAAGCTAGCGTTATTATAATATTTTGATGCCAGACCGTTGAATTACTAATTTAGCAAGAGCAGCAAGATTATAGTTTGAAAGAAGTTAAAATCAGTTTAATAGAATTTCATGGCCTATGAATTAAATTCACTGATACATGCATAAACTTTTATAGAGTACTCCTATGTACAGCGCTATACACCACTAAAAGTAATTATGCGCACCAACTCTACTACTGCCTACTTTCAAATTAATTACTACTCTGCTAATTATGACTTTAAGTCTTCCCTAATCACCCATGCACATACATAGAGGTGGGAACGGGTAAGGGTACCTACCCACGGGAAATGTTCCCGCGGGAAAATTTCCCGCCACACTCCTTCACGGCGGGATCGGACTACGAGGGACGGGATTCCCTCCAGTCGAGGGACGAGAATGGGAGTCATTCTCCGATTCCCAATGGAGGAGGGAATCCCACCATTTCTTATACGCCATAATTACTAGGTTTATTGGGGGTTTAGTTGCAAAATAAAAAACACATGTGATGTGAGTGCCTATGAGAAATATTAGAAATTGGACAACGTTTTATTGCTAGTTATTTAAAGTTGTGATATTTATTTATTTGTAATGATTAGACAATTTGTGACTTGTGTCTTGTCAGTTTTGAGCCGCGAAGGGTTTCTTTTGGGATTTGTGATAGCGAATAGCGATTTTTGAATGTGATTCGGGCTAGTTATTGGATTGTGATTCGTGTTAACAGATCGGCACTCGTTATTAATTTTGAAAAGAAGACATATTTTAAAGATGAAATATTCGGGAGGGAAAGTAAAGAAGAAGAAAAATACACACTTTTTGTGCTAGATACAATCAGGAAATCAGAGGGATTCCCGCGGGAATCCCTCCAATTTCTAGTGTGAAAAAGATACTATTTCGAGACTAAAAAATGGTGGGATTAAGGGATCCCTTGGTGAGGGATCCCTCGGCGATGGATCCCTTCAACTGGAGGGACGGGAATGGGAGTTAGTTTTTGAATCCCACGACGTGGGATCCCACGTCGTGGGATCCCATCCCTTCCCCGCCCCTACACATACACAAACTCCTTTCAGTTTTATACAAATCATTTATGTACGTATGAGTTTGATTTAACATAAAATAAACACACTCTACTTTCACACACGTATAACAAATCTACGTACATATATGCATCAAGCTTTAACCCTCAATTGTATATTTAAAGTATCCACTGCCTAAATTCCTAATATTTTATTATATCCAATGATTACAATTTACAGAATGCTTATAAAGTTAGGTTCGTAATCATTTTATAGATTCCTTTTAAATTTACTGTTAGTGATAAAAATAACTACCTTAATTTGATGATGACTATATAGCTCAATTTACTTTGCTTGTAACACCACAGAATCATAATCAAGTACTGAACATGTCGCTTTAGCATTACAAATGATATTATAAGTTATTATCACTAATAAAACGCTTAAGTTGTCAATACCAGTTGATCCATTCACGAAATCATATTTTAAATCACTAATTTACAAAAGGACCTGATTCATATATAACTTCCTGTGATGTTAATTATATGATGTTGCGCTCCTTTACTTATCTTAGCCTAATTAAGTTAGCTCAGTCCAGCCGTTCTTATGCTATTCAGCTAAAATATAACAATAATACCTATCGACAATAAAATTCTAAGAGAGTTCTAATAGATCAGTTTGTGTAAAACCTCAACCAAACGTCTTAGTCGGAAAGAAGACCTTACCGATCCTTAGTCTTTCTTCTCAGCTTCATTCAAGCCCTTAGTTCTTGACGATCGTGTTTCTCTAATATTTTGTTGCAAGGCCTGTGTGTATTTTTTTAATGGAGGAAATGAATTTTTCTCATACAATTTAATTAAGCCATTTAACTTTAGTAAAAGGGGCCGGTACATGTTCTGCTAGTGCGCCTCATGTGGACGAGTGTTAATATGGAATGCAAGGTGGCTGCGCATGCTTACCTCAAGATCAGTCCTAATTAAATTATAACTTATCTCTTCAATATTAGTCTCCCAGACTCCGACTCTTTCAATTTCGCACAATTGGCCCACAATGTTGTGTATTGCATGTATATGCATGTCCTGAATATAAGATCATGCTAGGACAAGTCCCCAAATTCTTTCCTTATATAGATAACTTCAAAAATCTTATCCTTATTACAATTGATTTCACTTTATGACTGAAACTCAAACTTGAGAAAGGGATACATTAAATTTGAAAAATAAAAGAAACCATGAAATTTAAGCTTAAAAATATTTAGTCTTAAAAATTTGGGTGTTACATTCATTGTGAGTGTTTCAAGCACCAATATAAGCCATGCCGTTTGGCTTGCTTGTTTGTGAACCGATAGCCTTTTTTAGGCTGGCCTACAAGCCTCGTGTTTCAATGACTACGCAGCTAGTAGGAGATCAACTGACAAAAGAATAAAGAAAACGATGAACATACGGATATATATGAGAAGATATATAACAGTACATTTGATTACAAGTTAAGCTACAACCTGGTCAAGAATATCCAGAAACAAAGCTAGCATGAAGATCCAATGGAATAAAACGAAGGAAGCGTGTCTCTCACTAATTGGTGTGAGTAGTCATATTCGTCATCTTTTTTTTTTTTTTCGTCGGCAAAAAAGAAGTTTATTAACATAAATGAGAGATACAACAAAGAGAGTACAAGAAATACTCAAGACCCGACTAGAAACCAACACAATCTAAACTATGCACTCTTTCGGACAAATAGACCAATCTACAAATGAATAACAAAAGCTCTGGTTCTTGACTTTGATCCAAGTCCAAGTCGTCGCCTTAATGTGATCAACAATTCTCGTAAGATCCGGTTCAATGTTCTCGAACAATTTCTTATTCCTTGCTTTCCACAATAGCCAAATAACCGCAAACCAAACCATGCTCCACGTCTCCCATCCTTCATTCTTCGGCCAAAGATAAATATTTTGAAGAAAATGGTTTCTTAAACCCCTCACGATCACAGTAGATATACCAAACCAATTATAAATACTCATCCACACCTTAAAAGCAAAATCACAATCATTAAAAAAGATGATCTGTACTTTCATCAACAAATCCACAAAAAACACACTCCGAGTTAGAGCCAACTCCTCTACGAGCAAGATTTTTCCTTGTGGGGATCCGATCATTCAGCGCTCTCCACCCAAAACAGCTCACCATAAGAGGAACTTTAATTTTCCAAATCCTGCTTATAATCGGGTCTTTAGTCGCCATGTGAGTGTGGTTCAGCAGATCGTACGCAGAGTGAACTGTGTACATACCTGAAGGATCAGCCCTCCATCGCCAAACATCCTTAATGGTTGTATTAGGACTGAATCTTTCAATAACACGAAGAAGATCCTCAAATAAGCGAGTCTCCCATTCAAAAAGATCTCTTCTCCATCGCCAAATCCATGTCCACGAGTGGTTGAGCCAATCTCCTTTATCCGCTATCGAAGCTTCCTTATCGGTAGCAATGCAATAAAGTCGTGGGAACATTGTGCTAAGGGTCTCGTTGGCAATCCACTTCGAATTCCAGAAACTCGTATCCTTACCATCACCCACAACTCTCTCCAGTCCATCATTAAACCATGAATCACTTTGATTTCTCTGATTACTATTCGTGAGATCCTTCCACCATGTCGACGCCAAATAATGTGAGGTGCTCGAGTTTTGAAAGGCTGGACTAGTTTGTTGCCCGTACTTTGAGACGATAATATCCTTCCAGAGACTCTCGCCATCTTGCATCAGTTTCCACCTCCATTTAAAAAGCAAGGAAATATTAAAGGATCCAAGCTCTTTTACATTTAAGCCTCCTCATTCTTTTTTCCTACAAATAGTGCTCCAATTAGCCCAAGCAATTTTTTTTCCGTTCTTCATTCCCTCCCCAGAGAAAACGTCTTTGCAAATTAGTAATATCTTTGATGACTTTCGTAGGGGCCTTGAACATCGAAAAATAATAAACATGAAGGCCTACTAAAACCGAATTAAGGATAACAGTTCGTCCTCCAAATGAAAGGTTGTTACCTTTCCAGTAGACTGACAGCTTGCTTTTCATGATTCTAAGAACTGGATTCCACGACGCAACCCTTCGTGGGTTTGCCCCGACGTGCAACCCCGAATATGAGAACGTGCAACCCCGACGTGCAACCCCGAACTAATCATGGTGAAGAAGAGAACGTTGACGAGAAGCAAAAGGGCACTTCTTGAAGCCATCTTAGTTATAATTAGCTTTTGATGATAATTTATTTGTTATTAAGATATATATGTTTTGCTTCAAGGCAGTGTGATAAATGTACTAAGTTGGCCTGGGGTTTTATAGGTGAAGATGATGATATATAAAATGTATCTTTGATCACTGTACCTGTACTATATCTTCGTGGAGGAAAGTATGGGGCAAATTCTTCTGCTCCAGATATAGTTTGCATATGTGGAGGTACAACTTGAGGTTTCACAATTACCGACTTAGCCTAATTAATTTCATCTCGTCTCACTCGTGGATTATATATATATATATATATATATATATATATATATATATATATATTTCAAGTGGATCTTACTTCTGGCAACTTCATTAGTTAATAATTAAGATCTGCTTTATGATAACAAAAAAAAAAGGGAAAAAAAGATCTGCTTGATTACCTACAGCCATCCATAATATTCCACAGAGGCAACTGATGCAAATTGTTGGCTTAAGGCCAACAGTGAAAGGAAAAAGATTTTGTGCCAGCCTATGGTTTAATGTCGTTTGGTCGATATGGACAGCGAAGAATAAAATGTTGTTCGAAAATATTGAGGCTAAGAGTGAGGCGGTGGTTGAGTTGGTAAAAGTGAGGACATGGTTATGGTTGAAAGCAATATGTACACCTTTTCATTTTTCTTTTTGGGATTGGTTTGTGAATCCAACAACATGCCTTGGTGAGGAACAATGATGCTGTGTGATTTTTTTTTTTTTCTGTCTTCTCCTCATGTAAGGGTTGCACCGCTTGTGCTCCTTTTAGTGCATGATTTTGGCTTATCAGAAAAAAAAAAGATCTGCTTGATGACAAAAAAAAATCACTTTTGAATGATGCAAAGTCTCAAATTATCTCACCGTACCAGCCCAACCAAAAAAGTTTCTAAATTATATGGCCCACTGATTTAATTTTTAGAGCAAATTACTTTTTCTGCCCTTTAATTTCTATTATGTTTGCATTTTGCCCTTTAACTTTTCGGGCTTCACTTTTGCCCTATAATTCTTATATTTTTTACCAAATATACCCGTTGGGTTATTTTCCAGGCCCGGTTACTGGTTCGCTGACGTGGACGCTGACGTGGACCCCACTGGACCGACACGTGGCGCCACGTCATTTATGTATTTTTTTTACTGGACTTAAAGGTGAAATGTCCAAAATACCCCCGCTTATCTTCTTCATCACATATATATATATACACAATCAGCGGCAGATAAATCCAGCTCGACGGAGATTCCCATTACCGTTCCCATTCCCATTCAAGTCTATCACAAACCACCGGCCGCAACTCCGCGGCGGATAAATCGAGCACGACGGAGATTTTCCCCAGCAGGCTGTCGGAGTTGACGCCGCACGAGTAGAGTTGGATTTTGAGACGTGGCTTTTTGGCGGTGGCGAAGGGGAGAGAGGTCTTGCCGTTGAGCTTGTCCAGGTCGGATTTGCTGAGGTGAAAGGTGGCGGCTAGGGTTTGACTGTTAGCCTCGTTGTCGTACGAATCGACGGCATTTTGTTCAGGGGAATTTTTCAACTTGATAATGCAGAAGCAGGGGGAATTGGGCATTTGGAAATAAAGAGGGGAGGGGAAGGGACGGCGGAGGTTTTTACCAGATTGCGACGGCGATGGTGATTCGTGGTGGTGGAGGCGGCGGCGACGGTGATTCGTGGTGGTGGAGGTGGTGGTGGTGGCGCCGGTGTGGGTATGAGTGTATATATATATCTGTGTGTATATATACATATATATATATGTGTGATGAAGAAGATAAGCGGGGGTATTTTGGATATTTCACCTTTAAGTCCAGTAAAAAAAATACATAAATGACGTGGCACCACGTGTCGGTCCAGTGACGTCCATGTCAGCGTCCACGTCAGCCAAACAGTAACCAGGCCTGAGAAATAACCCAACGGGCATATTTGGTAAAAAATATAAGAATTATAGGGCAAAAGTGGAGCCCAAAAAGTTAAAGGGCAAAAGGCAAACATAGTCGAAATTAAAGGGCAGAAAAAGTAATTTGCTCTAATTTTTATAGTAGGCATAAAATAAACTTACAACAAATTCAACACGTAAATAGTTATGCCTTACAATTACTATTAATCTGCACACTATCATACATTTTTATAGATAATAAATTTATAACTAATGCATCATCATTTACAATTACTCACAATAGAACTCTTTTATTTTATGAGTTAATTCTTCGTTTTATACAAATATATAATAGGACGAATTATCAAAAATGCCCGCTAATTTTTGCCTTTAATCCTAAAGGCCCATTATTTCCAAACCTGCTGAAAATGCCCGTTAAGTTTTAAATTTTCTAACAAAAATGCCCGATTTTAAAATGTAAACTTTTTATCCGACGTGGCATCCGAATCAAAGAGAAGCACTGCTGAATCAAAAAGTCGCGTTTTAAAATTCAGGCATTTTTGGTAGAATTTTAAAAGATACAGGGCATTTTTAGCATTATTTTTCAGACAAAATAAGTTATTTTGTGTTTATTTTTCATTTCGGCCATTTTTAGTATAAATTTTAAAAGATATAGGGCATTTTTAGCATGTTGGGAAACAACGGACATTTAGGATTAAAGGCAAAAGTTAGCGGGCATTTTTGATAATTCGTCCTATATAATATACACTATTAAATGGTTGTGCATATTTAACCAGCATTTGGCCATGGGTTTTGTATTAATAATTATGTATAAACATAATTTATTCTGATATGTGCTTTTTATAAGGGAAAAAATCACTTTACCCTCTGAACTATAACCCCTTTTCCACTTACCCCCTAAACTTCTAATATTATCACTTATCTCTCCTAACTATCTTAATCCAATCACTTTACCCCCTCCGACGTTGTAACGCCCCAAACCAAACATCCTGCTCGGCTCGAAGCGCCACCGCTACAAATTTCATTAGAGAATGCATCGGTTCTCTTTTGAAGCTGCAGCTACCCCAAAATAATATAGAGCGGAAGCAAGTACCCAACAATGTTGCATTTCAATATCTTCGGTTGTCAATTACCTTCTACTGATATTTGACTAGGCTTTTCTCATACCATGAGATCTATGATTTTCCCGTATAAATCTAGAATGGAAACATTAAATATTTTTATGAGTCAAAAGGAGTCAGTGAGGTTTAATACATAAGGATTCTTTCCCATAAAAATATATTTTCGCAAAACATGACTACACAAAAATGCTTTTCAAAAGAAGCTTATGCTTTCATGCCAAATCCTAACACTTATTAGATCAATCATGTCATAACACGCCAGCCTTATAACTCCGGACTTTATACCTCTCCTCCAGGAGCGACCCAGATAAAGGCGATGACGTGCCCAGGTACACGCCTCAACTCTTATTCACCACGGTGGAACGCTCCGTCCAGACATAGAAGTGAGTTTGCTCAAAGCGGCGCCAAATTGTGAAACCTACCTGATAACCCTATGCTATCCAAGAGAATACCACACATCCATGCCAGGGCCCAGTCAATAGCCATCAAGTGGCATGCCATCTAGTGGCAATAGTTTAGCCATCTAGTGGCAATAGTTTAACCATCAAAGTGGCTTTAAGAATTGATCAATGATGAAGCTAATTTCATATACGGTATTGGCATGCTTTTACAATAGCAAGCTCAGTACATAGACAAATATTTCAAGGTTTAATTTAAGATAATTATTCCATAATATCAACGACAATTCAAGATTTGTAAATAACTACTTGAGCATTCCTTGAAATTACAAAGTGATAATCGTGCCATAATATAGATGACAAAATGACTTTTTTTCAAAATAACAAAAAAAAAAGATAAAAATAGTTTTATTAGTATATATATATATATATATACACACACACGAACAAAATAAAAAGTGACTATTATCCTAAACATTATATCCCAAAAGTATCAAAGGTCAGCAAATTAATATTAAAAGCCCATGTATACAGTATATCTGATAATTAAATTTTAAATATATAAAGCTCCGTCCACTACCATTTTTGATCAAACTATTAAGCTTAATGATATTTATGCAAATAGAAATTCTCAAATTCATCTTACCCAAAAAGCCTTGACCTCACCAGTTGGCCAACGTATGTTGATTTGAATTAAAAATACTAAAGAATAAAATAGAAGCTAAACAAAAATATTTAATCTTTTCTAATGTATAAAAACCTAGGTTTACTGTGTAACTATCACTGTTCACTTCGAAGATCAAACCCCTTTTGTGGATATGAACATTCAATATATTTTGCATCAAATAGGGTTTATACACTACAAGAGAAAAGGGCTTTACCGACGGCTGAAAATCCGTCGGTAAAGGCCCTTTTTCCGACGGAAATACCCTTTTCCGTCGGCAAAAGCCGTCGGAAAAGCCCGACGGAAAAAAGCTCGTAAGTAAAGAGCTTTTCCGTCGGACTTTTGCCGACGGAATAGGGGTTTTTTCCTATACCGTCGGCTTTAAGCCTTTTTCCTATACCGTCGGCTTTAAGCCGACGGAAAAGGGGTTTTTTTCCGTCGGCTTAAAGCCGACGGTATAGGTTCCCTTTTCCGTCGGCTTTAAGCCGACGGTATAGGGCTTTTCCGTCGGCTTAAGGGTTTTAAAATAATAAAAAAATATTAAAAAAACATTAAAAAAATGATTTAAAAAAACGATTTAAAATGATTTAAAGCCGACGGTATAGAGCTTTTCCGTCGGCTTAAAGCCGACGGAAAAGGGTTTAAAAATATTAAAAAAAAACAATTTAAAAAAATGATTTAAAAAAACGATTTAAATAATTATTTTATATTTTTTTGGCGATTTTTTGTAAAGAAACGATTTTAAATAAATTTTTTATGTTTATTTGGCGATTTAATTTAAAAGAAATCGATTTAAATAATAACATTCACATTTTCGAGCAATTTTTTTAAATTATTAATTATAATAAATAAATTTTCTTATTTAAAATAAAATCTTGATAATATAAGTTTTTTTATAGTTATTATTAGTTAGATAATGAATAAAACATAAGTAGAAATAAAATAATAAAACAAATAATAAACTCTAATTATAAGTTAGTGAATATATATGGATAAATTTTTGTTAGTTATTTAAAATTTTTGGGAGAGAAAGTAGATAGTTTTTGGAGAATGGGAAGAATGAATGAATTAAGTGGGTAGAATAAGGGGTATTTATAGATATTTAGGAGGAGTAGTGTTAAATTAAAAAAACCAAAAAAAATAGGGTGGGGGTGCCACGTCAGCGATCCGTGTGAATTATCACACGGATCGCTGACGTGGCAAAATCTGATCCGTGTGATCAAATCACACGGATCAGATCTATACCGTCGGCTCTAAGCCGACGGTATAGATCTATATCGACGGCTCTAAGCCTACGATAAAAGATATCATACCAATGCGGAAGAGATTACTCGTACAATCGGCTTCATAATAAGGCATCATGTGGAAGAACCAGCAATCTATTACTCCTGTTTATCCAACGATCAGAAACAAAAATTTATGAACCATTTTGGGTAAAATTTCTGAACCATTTAGCTTATGTTAATATTTGTGTATATTATTGTTTTTTCCCTTACACTTATATGATATTATAATTTGAAGAGGGTATTCCAATACTCGGATGAAATAAAGCCAATGGTTCGTGAAGCATTCGACCGGGTGGCACAAGACATCTATAAAAACTCCATCTATGATGTAAAAAAGACGTACAAGCAACGTGACAAGAAGCCAGCCTGGTACAAGAAGTCTTGGTTACCTGCAGGTAAAGAACAATTTTTCGTTAATCACTGGCAACAGGAAAGGACGATAGAACTCGCGAAAAAGGCAAAAGAAAATCGAGAGGCCCTGAAAATAAATAGTGCAGACGGCAAGGGTTCGTTAGCCACACACCACGGTGGATCTGTCACCACACAACAAAGGAGCCAAAAGTCGGTACGATACGTTACAATTTTCTTTCGTTATGAATATACTTTATTATGTTACCTTTATCATTAATTAATATTGCTTTGAAACAAATGTTGTTATAGCTTGAAAGCGATACCCCTTACCGCTTCGACCTACAGTGGGTGGTCGACCACACAGTGAGGACTCCCGATGAAAAAATAATCAGATGGGACCCACCGAGCGCACAAGCTTATCATGTAAGTTATTAAAACGTTGTATATTATTTTTGGGAAATATGTATATTGTTTATTGATTTACTTTAAAAACTGTAGGCTCGTTACACGAAAGGACTCTTCGATAAATATGAGGTCGAAGAACGTTTTCCCTTTAAGTGTGACCAAGCGGTCTCGGCAAAGGCAGATCTCGGCGGTCAACACAGGAGGCAACGTGGCAAGCCCAAGCACAACAAGATGTCAGATTCAGGGAGGACGACGGCAAAGAAGCCTAACCCTGGCGAGGAGAGAAGAACTAGGCAAGCCGTGCAAAAGGTTCATTCACAGTACGAGGAAAAACATACTCAACAGGAGGATCGCATAGCGGCACTGGAGCAAAAAATCCTTCATGATGAGGAGGCGAGGAGGCGGGAAAGAGAGGAATCACAACGTAATTTTAACAGGTATCCTCAATATAACAACAATCCCAGCCAGTTTTGGAATCAAAACCAAACACAACAGGGCCAAACCGCTCCGGGGAATCAAGGCTTTCATTCTTACAACCAGTCGAGCCAAGGCTATGATTCTTACAATCAGGGTACACCTATATCGTGGAACCAACAACACGATCAAGGTGCACCTTCATCGTGGGAACAAGTCATTCCACCTACTGGTTCGTGGGGCTACAAACAGCGTCAACCCAAGCCGCAGCCGGAAACTTTCCCGTTATGGTCAGATGAATATCAACCACCAAGTTCGTGGCACGATCAATGTTATGCTCAAAGTGCTCCTGGACATGCTAGTTATAGTGGGGCTCGTCCAAATGACCCACGACGTGCTAGAGTTAGCGACACTTCTCCGAGTTTTGCAAGGGGTTATCAAGTCGAACCCGTAATTAATCTAAACAATTTGGAGTTATCGACTGAAGACTACACTAATCAAGCTTGGAACAGTGACGTGAATAGAGAATACGGTGGTCCATCTTGGATATGATAGCCGAGGTCGCATTAATGTTTAATTTTCGAGTATGAGTGTTTAAATTTCTAGTATGTGTGTTTAATTTTCAAGTATGAGTGTTTAAATTTCTAGTATTAAATTTTCGAGTATGAGTGTTTAAATTTCTAGTGTGTGTGTTTAATTTTCGAGTATGAGTGTTTGAATTACGATTTTGCGTGTTTAATATCCGAGTTTGTCTTTTTAATTTAAAATAACATTGATTTAATTTATCCATATTCACTAACTTATAATTAGAGTTTATTATTTGTTTTATTAATTTATTTCTACTTATGTTTTATTCATTATCTAACTAATAATAGCTATAAAAATATATATTATCAAGAATTTATTTTAAATACAAAATTCTGGTCGACATCCTTTTTTAATTTTATTATTTATTTTTTTTAAAAAAGAAAAGGCTGACATCAATTTTTCTTTTTTTGTTTTTATTTTTTTTTATTAAATGGGCCATTCCCGTCGGCCCAAACCCGACGGGAATGGGCTTTACCGTTGGATTTGGGCCGATTATAAAGCCAGCCCATTTGTACCGTCGGCCCAAAGCCGACGGTATAAGCCATTACCGTCGGGATTGGGCCCGACGGTAATAATTCGGCCTTTTCCGTCGGGCCAAAACGCCGGGCCCGACGGAAAAGGCCAATTCTCTTGTAGTGATAGGTTTGTGTGCTATCACTTTTTTGTGCAAATAGTAGTTTTAAAAAACAGTATACATACTTATTGAGAAAAATAGTTTATTCTTTTTCATCAACATACTACAACATACTACATATATGAAGCCAATGCCTTATATGTTGCTCCTAACACTACAAGAAAAAAGGGTCATTCGCGACCGCCCGGACGGTCGCTAATGACCCTTTTCCGATCGCGGATGACCATCCGCGATCGGCCGGCGGTCGCGGAAGACCTCGGTCGTGGAGGTCATCCGTGACTGCTCAGCGGTCACGGCAGTCATCCGCGACCGCCGAACGGTCACGGCAGCCATCAGCGACCGCCGAGCGGTCACGGCCGTCATCAACGGTCGCGGTGTTGCCCGCGACAGCTCAGCGGTCACGAATGACCCCTGGGGCATCCGCGACCGCTCAACACCGCGACCGCTTGGCGGTCACGGATGACCTCGGGGTCATCCGTGACCGTTTGGCGGTCGCTGACAAGACCGCGACCGCGACCGCTCAGCGGTCACGGATGTCGACGACGGTCATCCGTGACCGCTTGGCGGTCACGGATAATATTTAAATCATCCGTGACCGCCAGGTGGTCACGGATAATATTCAAGTCATCCGTGACCGCCCGGCGGTCACGGATGATATTCAACGATATAAAAAAAATATTTCGGCAAAATACCGGAATATATAATTGTTTTTTGCAAATAGAATGTATGGTTGGGTGATTTTTTATGTAAAATGTCATTTAAGAGAATGATTTGAGTTATAATTAAAGAAAGGAAGAAAATAAAAGAGTTGGCGATTTGTTTTTTGGAGATATAAGGAAAGAGGAGAAGAAAAATTGTTGGTGTTTTATTTTTTGGAGATATAAGGAAAGAGGAGAAGAAAAATTGTTGGTGTTTTTTTTTTGGATTGGAAATGAGGAAAGGAGGAGAAAGTGTTGGGTTTTTTTTAGAGAAGATAATTTGAGTGTAGTGAAAATTAGTGGGTGGAATGGTGGGTATATTTAGAATTTGGGTCCAAATTTTGAATTTTCAAAAAATTTGAATTTCCCCCCAATTCCAAGGTCTTTCGCGACCGCTCGGCGGATAATGATCTATTTTGTATTAATACAAGACATATGGCATTGTGCTTGCAGATGGGGTGCTAAATCATAAAATTCTTATAAAGTATATCAACGAAGGATTAAAGAGGTAACAAATTAGTGTTTGCTAAATAAAGAAAGTGCATCTTATTTTTGCTTTTTTCGTCGTCTATGCTTTGTAGAATTTATATTAGTATTTAACTTTTGTATGCAATATTTTTAGGACGAATTATCAAAAATGCCCTCTAACTTTTGTCTTTAATCAAAAATGCCCTGTATCTTTTAAAATTTCTACTAAAAATGCCCGAAATGAAAAATAAGCACAAAAAAACTTATTTTGTTGAAAAATAATGCTAAAAATGCCCTGTATCTTTTAAAATTCTACCAAAAATGCCCGAATTTTAAAACGCGACTTTTTGATTCAACAGTGCGTCTCTTTGATTCTGATGCCACGTCGGATAAAAAGTCCGGATTTTTAAAATCGTGCATTTTTGTTAGAAAATTTAAAACTTAACGGGCATTTTCAGCAGGTTTGGAAATAACGGGCATTTAGGATTAAAGGCAAAAGTTAGCGGGCATTTTTGATAATTCGTCGATATTTTTATTTTTCTGTCAATAATATGCTTCTCTATAACGTGATAGCAAAGACACTCCCATTTCTTTTCTTGTTTATATGTATAGGAACTCGATGAACGAGCTTAAAACATGGAAAAGTCACACTTTTGGGTTCATTTAGACTTTGTTCTTGATTTTCATTCTATGACCCCGCTAAATTTCTATTATCGTATGAATCATTGTTGCAGCTTGGGAAATGCGTAATGGTGAAGTGGAAGATCAGTTATAAATCATCTATATATTGTATGGACGCAATATATGATGGTAACAAATAACAGTTTCACATTTTTTCATGTGCTCAGACATATTGTTAGTTTAAACAATTCCAGAAACATTACAGTTTCTAAATTATGTTGTAGTCATTTATGTATTTTGTGTAATATATACAGATATGGTGGACCGTGGAATATGGCGTATTCAAATGCTTTTTTGAGAGTGCATTATTGGTTTCACGAAGAATGATTAAAGTAGATCATAGACTTGCTATATCTTGGGTTATTAGAATTCTACCAGAACTTCTACAAGACCTTTCTAGCTTATTAATTTTTAAAGAATATTTTAGTTTGTAACATTCTTAGAAATGATGTTTATATGTATTATATCTTGTATTAAATGGTTAACTTTTAATATCAGTGTTGGTTTTAATTTATGCGTTCAAGTTTTGATAAAATTTGCTATAATTGTTACTTTTATGTAGTAGTTCAGTGATATGTATATTCTATTATTTTAGTGATTCTACAGTAGCTCAATATTAAAGTTTGCAACGATACTAATAAATATCATTTTCACCAAATTTGAAATAAATATTTTCACAAACCAAACACCACCTTCATTTCCACCCTCAACCCCCAACACCACCACCATTCTCACCAACAACAAAGCGCATTGAAGAAAAAAAGAAGATCCCCAAATTCCATCAATGGCGTCCGCAGCAAAATCCCTAATCCAAACCCTTCGTCGCTACATGAAGAAGCCATGGGAGATCATCGGCCCCGGCGCCAGACCGAATATCTCAACGCCTCTACTACCCCGAAGCCTGATCCGTTTGACTATAATTCGTCGAAGGAAATCGCAATTTTCCTAGAAAGAAAGGCGGGGGTGATTGGAGTCGGAAGAAATGGAATGTGATTGAGGTTCGATTTCATGTCGTTGATTGAGGTTTGGGGACAATGTTGATGGTGTAGTAGTGCTTCAATTTCTTGTTTTTGGTGTTTTCGCCATTTCTACCATTGGAGGAGGTGGCGACGGTGGATATTTTTTAGGAATGATGGTGGTTATTTTATTTGTTTATAGTTAATTATGTGTGTGTTACATTAAATTAAATTGATAATTGTTAGCAGTGTAAATTATAAAGATTTATTTCTTTTATTTCAACTTAGATAAATAATGGAATATCAAGCCGATAAATCTTTGATGTACAGTATGTTCGATAGCGATTGTTATTTGCAAGAAAGTTTTGTGTTTGGCATTTGTTCGTTCATAGAATACGCTTCGAAAGCATCCGAATACTTAGATCTAGAAAACCGTATAAGGTGCCAGAGCAAGAAATGCAAAAATAGAGAGTTTTTTCCTAAATACTCGGTCCGAGATCATCTTCATAAGTCAGGATTTACGCAAGGATATCACGATTGGGTTTTCCACGAGAAATAGTACTCAAGGCCTGCCATGCCATATATGCCCGACCTCCCCAGCACATCACCATCAATATTCCCGACAGATCTATTCATTGTGATGATTCGTTTAGAGACATGGTAGTAGATGCATCTGGAGGTCGATTTGATGAGGATGAGGTGCGTAACGAGGATCCGAATCCCGATGCAAAAGCATTCTACAATTTGATGTATCTAGGAAAGGTGAATATTCATCCTCTGAAAAGTACAACTATCCTTCCGTGGGTCGCAGAGTGGTTGAGGGACAAGACACTGCACAAGATGAGTAATATTTCTTCTGATAAGGCTTTTAACAAGGCGAAGGAATGTTTATTGGATGAGACAGTGAAGTTGTTACCTAATGACACGAAAGAGATGCTCCGTATGATGCGAACATTGGGGTTAGGCTACGAGAAGATCGATTGTTGTACAAAACAGCGTTTCTTGTTCTACGGGGAGGCGAATAAGGACATAGACAAATGTCCGGTATGCGGGACTAGTAGATACGTGGCCAATTTGAAATCGAAGGCCGGGAGGAGGAAATTATGGTATTTCCCTTTAACTCCCCGTCTTCAAACATTTTATTATACTATAGACATTGTTCGGCATATGACTTGGCATTTGAAACGTCGAGGGGCTGCAGATACAATGATTTACCCAGCTTCAGGCGAAGCATGGCGCCACTTCGACCAGGCACACCCGAATTTTGCAACTGAGCCCAAAAACGTACGTATCGATTTATGTACGGATGGATTCACACCATATAGTGCATTTGGCAAGAGCTACTCTTGTTGGCCAGTGCTTGTCACTCCGTATAATCTTCCGCCAGATCTTTGCATGAGCCTAGAGTTTATATTTCTGAGCCTTATCTTTTATGGTCCACAGAGTCTGCGAAAGAATTTGTATGTTTTTTTGAGACCACTGATTGACGAGCTAAATGATTTATGGAGCACTCGGGTTTAGACATTCGACAGTTCTAGAAAGGAAAACTTTAGATTAAGAGCATCCCTAATGTGGACGATTAGCGATTTACCGGCTTACGGAATGTTTTCTCAGTAGAGTACGCACGAGAAGTTATCGTGTCCTTATTGTATAGGGGACACTCAATCGTTTACACTGGCAAACGGCAGTAAACCGTGCTTTGTAGATCGCCTTCGTCGGTTTTTGCCCATAGGTCATTACTGGAGGCGCGATAAAAATTACTTTTACTTTGGGGAATAAAGTGCATAAGCACCTATTCCTAGGAAATCTGGCGATGAGATGAGGTAATTGTGGAGTAGCTTGAGCCTGTGGGATTTGGAGTCGAAGCAAAAAAGCTCTCGGGTAAAGGGGTGACGCATAATTGGTTTAGGAAGAGCATATTCTGGGAACTGCCATGTTGGTCCACAAAATTGATTCGTCACAATCTGGATGTCATGCACTACGAGAAGAATTTTTTCGATAACATCATCAACACGGTGTTTGAAGAAAGATTTGAAGATCTTGACGAACCGTACTGAGCTATTTTTATAGCCCGGTGGCCGTCGAGGGCTTTCTGCCAAGCCAAAGGCAACCTACTGTCTCACGAAGGAGCAAAAGAAAAAGGTTGAATGGCTGGTCAATCTAAAGTTTCCAGTTGGATACGCATCGAACTTTGGACGATGTGTACTAAAGCAGCGACAAACGTTGTTCGGTATGAAGAGTCATGATTGTCACGTTTTAATGTAGAGATTGATTCCCATTGCTTTTCGTGACTTTCTGCCACCAGAGATTTGGGGAACATTAGTGGAGATTAGCTTGTTCTTTAGGGCCATTTGCGCTTCAGAGGTTTCTGTCACAGATATGAATGGACCAGAGCCGTCTATCATTGTAACAATGTGCAAGCTGCAAAATTTTAAGAATGTCGTCCACTCGAGGATCTCGTTGGCTAGCCTCCAACTCCTTATTCGTCTCCTCCAACTCCTTGGCGTAGGCCCTCATATACTATGGCTTCTTCTTGAAATCAATATCATATGCCTCTAGAGCTGAGCCTCAAGGTATACCACTGGCCTTCCCCTTCTTGATTTGCCCTTGGGCCTTTTTCCATAGTGGCCCGTTAGTTGCGAGCCACACCATCTTGTTGTTGCTATATTGCTTCCTTATTAGCTTCATGTACTTTTTCTGTTAATTGTGAATGAATTTATATTTAAATAAGAAAATAGATGAATAAAGGAGATTTAATGAATTAGTAGAAAAAAATTATTTGTATTTTAATTCACTCACGTAAATCTTTTTATTGCCCTGATCTATCCACTCGCACTTTGTCGGCACATTGGTTTTCCCGCCCGTACCGGGGACCTGCTTCGTAAATCCATATTTGTACGCCTCATCATGTCGAATAGGCGTTGTGTGGGTAGGATCCGCCTTAGCCTACACATTTGAAAAAAAAAGTAAGCAATACTCAATTACACATATTTGTAAGTGAAATTAGGACTATATTTTTAATTCTAATATAACTTACCAAACAACGCTTAATTTCCTCCAAGTCTTGGGATCCACCGAAAAAAGTAGGAGGTGCCATCTTCATAGTCTCTGGATCCATGCTCCCCTCTAAATTTTCCGAGCTTACAATGCTTGTTTATTGGTTTCCTCCTTCATCCAATGCTTTATCGCTCTCTTCTCCACCTTTGAGTTCATCCACGTCTTCTCTTTATCAACCAACTCCGGTTTATCCTTATTTTCAATATATTGATTCTTCGTGCGATGCATCAAAAACTTGTAACAATTCGGGGCATTTTTTTCGTAAAACTCATGTACCTTGAGCCAATCATCTTTGTGGATCACAAATTTATCCTGCAAAATAATTTGGTGTTTAAGATAGTTTATATTGTTACTTGATTTATTAATACAATAAGTTCAATAATACATTTATTTAATAATTTCTCACTGTGAACACGATCAACTTTTCATCTCGTTTCTTCTTTGGCACCTTATAATAGGACTTGTAAAACATGCACATAAACTGCCGGATCAACTCAGTGATCGTCGTTACCACCTCGGCAGATGGGGGATGCTGAAATAGGCCCCTCTGATCCAATCGAATAACTAGCCTCTTACTCGGACTAGTGGGGTTTTGAACTCCAAGCGATGGTCCCCTACCGGGACGGGTCTGTGTGCCTGTGCATACCTCTGATGCTGGAATCTCGGTCTCCCTCTGGCTCGGACCAGCTCCGACGGTCCTCCTGCTTGGACTAGTGCCATTGGACCCTGCAGGTGCTGGTATATAGGCTCGGCTGGACTCGGCATATGGTGGTCTATGTGCTCCAGTGGACTCTACCGATGGTGGTCTAGCCCTTGAACCAAACAAAGTACGTAGAGGCACTGTTGCAGCTGGGGCATTAGAATCGTCGAAAAGGCGTCGCTCTGGCAAGAAGGTCACCCCGGTTGATCCCTCGTGCGATGTCTGAATCTTTGCCTGGGCGGGATGCTCGACCGGAACAGCATCGTCACTAGCTAGCCGAGGTCTGAGACTACCCCGAATCTCACTACTAGAACCAACAACTTGAGAACGAGCATTGCCTGACGAACGTGGTCTCTTACGTGGAGTATCTCCTGACACGATCCCTAAACGTGTACAATAAAACTAAAGAAATATAAGATTATTTTTAAGTCACAGAAAATCTTCAGGCGCGACATATTTTTTTCTAAGTTCTAAAGCTCCCTAATATCATCGTCTTGTTCAAATTCCCTAAAGATATTTCCTTTTTTCTATCTTTAATCAACATTTCTACATATCATACCTAATATTAATTTCGCAAATAAACTCATAATCGTTCCTCAACAACATACAATTTCAAACTAATAATTCGACGAGAAAATCGCACATATCATCATATGCAAGTTCATATATATTTAACAATTAATCCAACGAGAAAAATAAACTTACAAAAATATCCAACTTATCATCATATCAAAGTTCATATAAACTATCCAACTTACAACAATCATACATATAATTAATCCGACGAGATATACTAACAATCAAATAAATATATATTCGTATCATCATCATAGATATATTTCAATGAGTGACGCATACATATAATAATCGTACAACACGAATCCGACGAAACATACACATAATCACACAATTTCGTATAATCGAGGAAATCCGATAAACTAGAAAATAAATCTTACGTATAAAATGTAGCAACTTACAAAAATCCGAAGCTAGCTATTTGGCAGTGGTGTTGGAGTGTCCTTATTCCGGCGTGTGGTAGTGGTGGTGGTGATGAATCCGTTGTGGCGTCGTATGGCGGTGCGACGAAAAGCTAGTCGCGGTGGTGGCGTTGTCAACAGAATGGCGGTCGCTGTGGTGGCTTGGTAACGGCGACATGTTCATGGTGTTGGAGTGGTGACGGAGGTGGGGTCGCGGTGATGGCGTGGTGACGGAGGTGGGGTCGCGGTGATGGCGCGGTGATGGAGATGGGCTCCCAGTGATGGCGTGGTGATGGAGGTGAGGTCGCGGTGATGGCACGGTGACGGAGATGGGGTCGCGGTGATGGCGTGGTGACGAGGGTGGTCGTTCGTGTGGTGGTGGTGGACTATGCCGTGGTGGTGGCGTTGTGTAGGGGGTGGTGGTGGGTGGATCGGGTCGGGAGGGGGGAGAAGAAAAGAAGAAGAATGGAGGAGAGAAGAAGAAGAATGGAGAGAAAGAATAATAATAGGCTGATTCGGGTCGGGTCGGATCATGGGGCGACAGCTCGGACGGTCCCTATGCTAGGGTTTGAACGCTAATGGGCCGTTGCGACTGATTGAGCCATCGCATCGGCCCATGTGATGACCGCTGGGCCGTCGCCACATGAGCACTGGTGGCGGTCGCTCCTTCTCGTATTAAGACTGGCAATGGCGACCGCCATGGGGGGGGGGGGGCACCGTTGCAGATGCCCCCAAATCTTGTAGTGGGAGATTACTTACTTGAAGATTGAAACTTTAATATCAGATCATCCACATTTCTCTCCCGGCATCGGAATAAATAATCATCGTGCACCTACATATAGTATTCATCATAAGTTTAGATATATGTTTAAAAAAGCATCCAAGTGCAGAAAAATCAGTAAGAGAGAAAGAAGAAACACCTAATGAATACATTGATACCTCATTGGTTAGTGAAAGGAAGTCATGAACTGAACTTCAATCATTCAGTATATATTTTCTGGATAATCAAATGGGAGAATTAAGGAGATACGGCTGGGGCTATCACCCATAAGATGGAAGTAAATATTTGGAGTTGGATTGCATAATATTATGCAGTAACTTTCGTAACTCCTTTCCTTTTTTTTAGACAGTTCAAAACTTGGTGATCGTGGTCTATTTTTATTTTTTTTCCTTCTTTTTATCCGCCGACACACCCACATATGGTCTAGTATTTACATTTTATGCTTATCCCACTTTTTTTTCCCCGGAAATTTAGAAAATTGGAGAGTAGGTGGTTTTGGACTTTGGTGTCACAATGTGTGAGGAAGCACCGATTTGCTTATATTATTAATAGAAACCATAACGTGTATATCCGGCTTTTTGGGATTAGTTTGATTTCTTTAACATTTATGTCGTGATTTTAGTGGATTAGCAAGGTATGGATAAAGGGTATTTTAAGAAATCCAAAATTTGGCATCATAACTACATATTTGTGTGAAGCTCTTCCCATAGTTAATAGTACTAGAAACTTTGACACACGCGGGGACCTCGTGTAAACTATATAAATTATCAAAGAAATTTTAATGTAACACATGGTTTAATATAAGTTATAAAATGGATGCAAATAATAATAAAATTAAGCCCACATTTAAAATCACGTAAGAATTAGATTTGCTAAATATGTTGAGGGATTTTAGGAGTGGTGGTAGTTACTTGGTTTAATTCCTTATTTTTTAATTGTTGAAAAGTCACTACAAAAAAGGGGGTCATTCGCGACAGCCCGGGCGGTCACCAATTTCGGTCACCACTGACCGAAAAAAAAGGACAAATTAATATTCCTGCCTTGTAAGTTTACCTTTTTGATGAATCTGCTCAATAACTACCGAATTTCTGAAAATACCATACATTTTGGCATTTTCTTAATATTTATGCCCGGTTGCTGCCACATAGGAAAAAATGCGCTTATGTGGCTGGCACATGGAAAAAATCCACACGCCACATTACTATATTTAAAACAAAAATTTATTTTTTTGTGCTATGTGGCTACCACATTGAATATATTTAAAACAAAAATATATTAATATACAGAATATATATAAATATATAAAAATATATATCTTTTTGTATTAAAATATATCTATATCCAGAATATACTTAAAGATATATTGTTTTATATAGTTATATATATATTATGGATATAAATATATTTATGTTTTAAATATATTCCATGTGGTAGCCATGGCGTGTGTCTTTCCTTCCAAGTTGGGAGACATGTCACCATTTTTTCCTATGTCGCAGCAACATGGCATAAAAATTAAGAAAATGCCAAAACGCAGGGTATTTTCAAAAATTCGATAGTTATTGGGCAGATTAATCAAAAGGGTAAACTTATAGGGCACAAATATTAATTTGTCCAAAAAAAACTATATTCCGGTAATTTACCGGAATTTTTTTTTTGCCAATAGAATATTTTGTTGGCCGATTTTTTGATATAAAACATCATTTAACAGAAAAAAACTTTTGGTTTTTATATTGGGTTATAAGAAAAGAAAGAAAGAGAATTAGAGAGTTGGTGTTTTCTTTTTTAGGGATATAAGGAAAGGAAAGACAAGAAGAAAAATCGTTGGTGTTTTTGTTTTGGATTTGGGAAATGAAGAAAGGAGGAGGAAAGTGTTAGGTTTTTTTTAGTGAAGATAATTTGAGTGTAGTGAAAATTAGCGTGTGGAATGGTGGGTATATATAGAATTTGGTTGAAAATTTTGATTTTCGGAAAAATTGAATTTTCCCCCCATCCCGCCAAATCCTAAGCTCTTTCTCGACCGCCGAGCGGTCACGAAATATTTGAATTTTCAAATTTCCTGAAATTTCGTTACCGCCCAGCAGTCACGATATCATCCGCGACCGTCTCGCGGTCACAAGGGGTCATTCGCTACTGCCAGGCGGTCGCCCCATATTTTTCGTGACTTCCGAGCAGTCATGAAAGTCCCTTATTCGCGACAGCTAGGCGGTCACGAATAACTTTCATTCAACATTTTTGATTTCCGTTTGTTTGTTTAAAGTGCGTTGTTTGTTAAATTGTTAAAATAGTTAGTACTAAGTAAATTATAAGGTTTTATCACAAAATCGCATATAACATCTAAAACAACTTGGTATATATGATGCTTAGTTGTAGAACACAAAATAAGTTATTCATTCATAACTCGCCTAATCACATCTAATCTACTATTTTATTATATTAATTACTAATGTTGTACTAAATTATTACATTAATAACATGTAGTAATGAATTTTATTGCTAAAAATCAAACCACATCAAGATCGCTCCATAAAAATAATTTTTTTTATGAATATTATTAGTGACCACCCGACTGTCACGAAAGACCCCTCTTTCGTGACCGCCGGGCGGTCATGAAAGATTTCGCGACCGCCTAGCAGTTACGAACTTATTTCGTGACCGCCCAGCGGTCACGAAAGACCCTCCAGCGGTCACGAATAACCATAATTCAACATTTTTTCATTTTCGTTTGTTTATTTAAGGTGTGTTGTTTGTTAAATTGATAAAATAGTTACTACTAAGTAAATTATAAGATTTTATCTCAAAATACCATATAACATCTAAAACAACTTGTAAGTAAATTATAAGGTTTTATCTCAAAATAGCATATAACATCTAAAACAACTTGGTATATATGATGATTAGTTGTAGAACATAAAATAGATTATTCGTTCATAACTTGCCTAATCACATCTAATCTATTATTTTGATAAATTAATTACTAATGTTGATTTGACAATAGATCGTTTTATATATATGCGAGTTTCGATTACAAGTGAATAGTCTGGCAATACAACGAGTCTATCTCAAATCATACGTACACTACATATCTCGTGTAGGCTTGGTCCGGAACACCTCGGACCTACGCTTCGATGCTAGGATGGGAGTGGAATGTCGGTAAATAGATCGAACGGACGTCGGTGATAGCCTTCGATGTGATGTCAAAGATGACCCCCGATGTGATATCGGTGATGAGGTGGTATGACATGTCACATGTGCACGTGGTAGTCCCGATATCGAATAAGATATCGAAAGCGATATCAGTGATGTATTTCGATATGCCGCGTGGTAGCTGAGGGATAATAATTGCTTGTTTTGGGATCCGGGCACCGCGTATTTATAGACCTCGGGATTCGGGGACCACAGTAATCATATCGGTGATTATTCCCGATATGACATCGAATATGATCCCCGATATAGTCCAATATGGGCCTGGTTTGGGACTGGCCCAATATGCGGAAAATGCCCATATCATGTAGTCCCCTAAATTGGGGATTCTTATCTTAGAGATAAGGATTTGCAAATTTAATTTTAAATTTCTGGGTTACCTGTACCCTTCGTCCAGCCAGTTCAAATGACGGAGATCAAACTTGCGGGGAGTGCACTTGTGATGAATTTCGATTCGTCTCCCAATGCAGTGGACGAATAGTTTGAGGTCCTCGTTTGAATTCTAGTTCCCTTGGTATTTGGGTTCCTTGAAATTGTGATGGGGTTGTCGGGACATTTATTATATTCTCGTTGCTCTTCGCGTAGTAGGGTAGGATGTCGGGTCTCATCCTCGACATGATGTCGAAATACGTATTCGATATGATGTCGAAAGTATATTTCGATGTAGTTAAGGCCTCCTTCTATAAGTAGGGCTTGTAAGAGACTCTGAAGTTCATAGTTTTATGCGTTTTCTCTATCGTTTAGCGTAACCACATAGGTATGTATATCGGTAATCATATTCGATATATCCCCCGACGTGTGTTTCGACCTCGACGTGGTACTTGAATTATTTATTATTATTTCTTCTTGCTGATACTCTGATCATTCTGCAGGTACATTACCTTTTTCTGAGATACTTCATTAGAACGGGGTTTAGACAATTGATGCTTAAACTTCAAGCCGATCGTGACGCTCAGAAAGCTACTGAAACGGCGGCAGTCGCGGTGGCGTCTGAAATAAGGTCTGCGTCTAGCTTTGACCTGAATAATGTAGTCGTTGAGTTTCTGGCAGAGGCATCGGGAGTCGAGCGACCTTCCCCTAGCCTTGTAGTGCCTGAACGTGTTAATGAAGAACTTTTTAACAATGTTCCTGCAACGGTTGGGTCCCTTAGCCAGGACATCCTGGACGTGGTGGGAGGCCCGGATGGTGCGGCCAGCCTCTTGGAGGTGTTGACCTCGAAACAAGAGGGTGTGGTTCCTCAACCTGACAGGGTTGTGGCGAGAGAGAGACTATTCGCGAGGTCTCCTTCCGGTGAGTATGTCGCTCCATGTTCTAAATCGTTACCCGATATTCATTTGACCAAGGACGTTGGAGGTTCGGAATCGAATACCCATGTCAACTTGGGTGATTTTGTGGATGTGCCTTTCATAGTGGGGTCGGGTTCTTCACGCCCGAACCTTATTAGTGACAAGGGAAAGGCGACCGTTTTAGGTGTGACCGACAAGGGTAAGGGGCCACTGCAGGAGCCCTCGATATTGAGGGGCCGTTCCCCTATTTTTTCCTCGGATCCCGATTACGAAACCTGCCATTGACCTGAGTAGGATATCAGGTAGTAAAAGGTCTCGTGAGGGGACTGTCCATAGTGGCCACTCATCTTCGAGTTCGGGCCCTCGGAAGGCGGGTGCAGTCAAACCCTCAAAGCGAGTAGAATTCCCTGAAGCAGATGCTATACGGGGCATGATGCGGGCTTTTCCTCCTCCTGCGAATGTGCGGGTGCTCACAGAATTTGAGCGGGCCCAGAATATATGCCGCAGCGCTCATTTGTTCCAAAGTGTATGTATTTGCATACGACTTCGATCGTTTTCATTTGAATGTTTAGCATAATGTTATGTATTGTATTGTGCAGACGGCCAAGCTGGCAGTCTCGTGTTTGAAGACCATTCGCGAGTCCAAGGGTGACCCTGACGCTGTCGCTGCCGAGCTCGAGGCTAATATCTTGAAGATGGGGGAGTTCAACCCCATGGTGTTGGAGAAGTTAGAGGCTGAAAAATAGGATGCATTGAAGACATGTCGTACGCTCCGGGAGGAGTATGATTTGTTGAAGGGCAACCTGAAAACATTAATGACTAAGGTCGATCAAAGAAAGGCGCGTGAATTTGCGGCCAATAAAGAGCTGGAAACACTGAAAGCTGAGGTGGCTGCGGTGAAGGCTGCTAATGAACATCTCTCATTGGAGCTCTCCACTGCCAAATTAGCTCCCTTGGACTTGGTATGTATCCTGTGTACGATATCTGTTTCTATTTTTTGTCCTCTTGTATTTAATTGAGTTAAATTTGTAGGAACGTCGTCCTGATCTCCTTTGGGTTGGGGCTTAGAAGTTTATGGAAAGCTCGAGCTTCCGAAATCGAATTCTGAAGGTTCGAGATGCAGCCTTTCATGCTTGCGTAGGGCAAGTATTGAGAAATGACGGTTTCAAGGACTCCCTCGAGCTGAGTGGGTTGAACCCAAGGCATGATCATAATGATCTGCCGATTGGTGGCCTAGATGAGGTGGAAGAGAGTCCGGCCGACCCTGACATGTTTTCCGAGGTCGTGGAGAAAAAGACTGAAGGGTCCTCGCGGGAGTAGCTGTTTACTGACTTCATTGTAATTTGAATTTATCCCTTTCCGGACTATCTTTGATTCGTGGTTCTGTAACTGAATACTTATTTCTCTGTTGTTTTCATAGTATATGACTCTTCGTGGCCTTGTTGTCTGATAACTTGTCGGTTTCTTTTATTGTCATGATGGTAGAATATGCAGTATTCCGATGTCTGAGGCGCAGTCATTTCGTTCTCGCATTTGATGAGATTCATTCAATCTGTCTGTTGTCAATCAAGAAATGATTAGAATTTCTTCGGTGTTGGTAGAAACACGGGTAATCTGTCACTGCTTCTGTGTTTAGGATCGACCCTATTATTACAGGGGATATTCTTCTTGTGGTTAGGGGCCCATAGAGCCTGCCTCTTCACCTAGTTTGATTTATGGAATTTTCACCCAATAGGCTCTTCACCCAACGTAATTTATGGGATTTCCACCCAATAGGCTCTTCACCTAGCTTGATTTATGGGATTTTCACCCAATAGGCTCTTCACCTAGCATAATTTTATGGGATTTCCACCGAATAGGCTCTTCACCTAGCTTGATTTATGGGATTTTCACCCAATAGGCTCTTCACCTAGCGTAATTTTATGGAATTTTCACCGAATAGGCTCGTCACCTAGCTTGATTTATGGGGTTTTCACCCAATAGGCTCTTCACCTAGCGTAATTTTATGGGATTTCCACCCAATAGGCTCTTCACATAGCTTGATTTATGGGATTTTCACCCAATAGGCTCTCCACCTAGCTTGGCAGTTCGACCCCGTTATCACTGGGGATATTTTTCTTGAATCGACCCCGTTATCACAGGGGATATTTTCTTTAATCGACCCCGTTATCACAGGGGATTTTTTCTTTAATCGACCCCGTTATCACAGGGGATTTTTTCTTGGATTGACCACGTTATCACATTGATTTTTTCCGTTAATCGACCCCGTTACCATAGGGGATTTTTTTTTTAATTGACCCCGTTATCACAGGGGACTTTTTCTTGGATTGGCACAGGTATCACAGGGAATTTTTTCTTTAATCCACCCCGTTATCAATGGGGATTTTTTCTTTAATCAACCCCGTTATCACAGGGATATTTTTTGTGTTGTAGGCGAGCCTTTTCGTTGTCTTTTTGACTATGTCTCTTGGTGACTCTGTTGTCGTTGAATATGTAGGTCATTGAGCCCTGCAAAACATCATAGACAAGAAAAAATTCCGACATAAAAGCTAATATGAAAGCACGAAATGACGTGCATTTGTTATTTGAGGGATGTTCCCTCAATCTGGGAATATCAGTTTTACACAAGAAATAGTGTTTTCGTTGTGCTCTATCGTGCCTGTGGTACCTGTTTGTACCTGTTCGTACCTGTAAGAGGGTGATGTGTTAAATATATATCTAGGGGAACATTCCCCAATTGTTTGTGCCATTCTCTACACTTCAATAATGTCCACTTAGGACATATCCCTGCATGAAATATGAGATTGCGCCAAGCACCAAATAAAAATAAAAAGGTAGTAACGGATAACGGTCGAAGGCTAGGTAAACCAAGCCCGCCTACGTATCCCATTGCATGGGGAATCATACCGGCGTAGTTCTCCATGTTTTAAGTTACATACCGACCCACGAAGGGGCAAAATAAGAGATAGCGGTCGAGGGCTAGGTAAACCAAACCCGCCTACGTATCCCGTTGAGTGGGGAATCAGACCGACGTAGTTCCCCCTGTTTTATGTTTACAGACCGACCCACGATGGGGTAACGTTTCCGTTGTCCAAACATAATTTGAAAACTGCTGAAATTAAAAACATTGTTCTGTTTGCTTTTCATGGCGATCACTCCATGCGCGAAATGTATTCTTGGTGTGGGACCTGTATTTCCTGTCTTCTTTTGATTCTTGGGTGCTTCAGCGAGTCCACAAAGCACATCCATCGCTGCACCTGGTCACCTATGATCTCACCAACTCCTTGAGGCATTGAGAATTTGATCTTCTGGTAATAAGTAGAGACCGCTGCCCTGATCTGGTTGAGCGCCGGTCGACCAATGATGGCGTGGTAAGGAAATGGAGTGTCGACAATCGTGTATTTTATCGGTGTGAACCGAGTGTATGGGCTACTGCCAAACATAGTAGGCAATATGACTTGTCCAAGCAGCACTATCTCTGCTCCACCAAATCCGGTCAACGGGGTGGATATCGGCTTCAGTCGGTCCGGGGCTATCCCCATCTGCTCGTAGGCTTTAGAGAATATCAGGTTTGCGGAGCTCCCGCTATACACCAACACTTTATGCACCTGATAGCCATCCATATTAATCGTAATAACCAGTGGGAAATCTAGTTTCCCTGCGGTCAAGGCCAATGGACTAAGCTGCTCCAAGTCTTTCTTGGTGAAGGAGATCTCCTGCTCCAAGTATGCTTCCGGCATGATTGCGTTGGTGTACCCAACATAGGCTCCACCTTGGAGTCTTCGCATTATGGTTTCTCGGCCGTGAGCCATGTCAGCTCCCAAGCCTCCCCCGTTGATCATATTTATAACGCCTCTGCTCGGGGCATTCACTATGGTCCTCCCTCGCTCCTCGGGTGCCTCAATCATCTTCTGTTTTCCTCTCCTGGGCGAGTAATCCCTTCTAGGGGATGAGGAATGTTCTGCTCCTCTAGCATCCTCACTGGCGCCCCTGACAAACTCGACCAGTTTCACTTCTTTGATCAATCTTTCGATCTCGTTCCTCAGGTGTGTGCAGTCCTCTGTCCTGTGTCCAGGTTGACGGTGGTATGCGCAGTATTTGCTGGATGACTTCATCCCGGGAGTCTCATTCAACGGCCTGGGTTCCGTCTACCATCCGTTTCTCTTCGCCACGGCCATCACCTCTAGAATGCCTCTGTTTAACAGTGTGAACATCCTTGGTGGCCTTTCCCTGTTGCACTCTCTGTCTGCATTTCTGCTGGGAAACGAATCCTGACGCGTTGCCATCATTTTGTCCTCATAGACCATTTGGTTTGCAAGCATGTTGATCTGTGCTATTGTGGGCTCAGTCAATTTGATTAGCTCCTCGGCGAACCTGCGATGAGTTGTACCCTTAAACAGCATCATCATGACCTGACCGTCATGCAACTCATCCACCTTCAGTAATTCATCGTTGAACCTCTTCATATAGTCTCGGAGGTTCTCCCTTTCCCTTTGCTGCACAGCGCCAAGGTGTAGCAGGTTGGTCTTCATTCTCTTTTGGCTAGAGAATTGGTTCTCAAATTTCTACCTCAGCTGCTCGTAGTCCGTTATGGATCTAGCCTCAAGCCTAGCGAACCAATCCAGTGCAGCGCCCATAAAGTGTTGGAGAGGATCTTTGCTTTTATGTTTCTCGAGTAGTTGTGCAGGTTCAGAATGCTATCGAGCTGATGGAGATGACCCGTAGGATCGCCTCTTTCATCGTATGGCTTGATCACTGGGTTCTTGTCCCCACTGTGAAATACTTCAGCCTCTATCTCATCCAAAAACAGGGTCCTACCGCGAACCTTTCTACGATTCTGAGTTAACTTCCTCGATAATTCCGACCTCTCGCGGTCTAGCTGTTCCATCCTTCTTGAGATTACCCGCAGTTTTTCTGCATCCTCGTCCTTTGAATATGCAATCTTGGCGCGGTCGCGACCGCGTTCCATTCTCCGGACTACTTCCGCCCTCTCGCGGACTAGCCGTTCCATCTTCCTTGCGAGCTCTCGATCTAGAGTCTCGGGGTCCCGTCTTTCCGCCCTGTCGTAATCAGCGGGTGATATCTCTCTGAAGGACTCACCCGTATCCTCATGTGCATCGTATCCTTGCATTGCCCTTCTCTCACCCACTCCGGATTCATGGGGCCTCGCCCGATTGTCCTTTGCCCTTTGCTCCACTAGTCGTGGAAGCAAGGTCTCCAATGTGGAATCCAGCGCCGCTCTCACTGTGGCGTTGATCTGCACTTGCATCTCCGAGGTTATGGCAGCGGGGTGAAAGGCACTTGGTCCCGCGGGCATTGTCTCCTTCAGGCCAATAAATCCTCATTTGGCGCCTCGGTCTCTGGAATGTTTGCTGGGTGGTTCTCAGCGGGCGGGCCCTTAGTCTCGGGTTCTGCCGCACTTGGTGCAACAAGGGTTGGACCTGCATTTGCGGCTCGCGGCGGCCTCCCGGGCCTGCGCTTTCGTTGCACTGGTGGTGGAGGAAGCTCCATCTCGGCTTGAGCCACTGTCTGTTCTTTGTCAGTTGGGTGTTGAGGGGGTTGCGTGTCTTCCATCCTGGCGCTCCTGGTCACAACTGCGCTAAATTCGGATCGGGTCCTCCTTCCTTGCATCTCGGCGTCTTTGTCCGGGAACTGGTGTTCCCACAGACGGCGCCGCTGATTTGACAGTAGATCATTTTATATATATGCGAGTGTCGGTTACAAGTGAATAGTGTGGCAATACAACGAGTCTATCTCAAATCAGACCTACACTACGTGTCTCGTGTAGGCTTGGTCCGGAACACCTGGGACCTACGCTTCGATGCTTGGATGGCAGTGGAATGTTAGTAAATAGATCGAACGGACATCGGTGATTGCCTTCGATATGATGTCGAAGATGACCCCCGATGTGATATCGGTGATGAGGTGGTATGACGTGTCACAGGTTCATGTGGTAGTCCCGATATCAAATAAGATATTGAAAGCGATATCAGTGATGTATTTCGATATGCCGCGTGGTAGCTGAGGGATAATAATTGCTTGTTTTGGGATCCGGGCACCGCGTATTTATAGACCTCGGGATCCGGGGACCACAGTAATCATATCGGTGATTATTACCGATATGACATCGAATATGATCCCCGATATAGTCTAATATGGGCGTAGTTTGGGACTGGCCCAATATGTGGGAAATGCCCATATCAAATGTTGTACTAATTTATTACTTCAATTCTCATGTAATATTGAGATTTGTTGATAAAAAGTATAAATACATCAAATCCATTTCATAAATTCGAAAACTTTTATATGAATACAATTTGTGACACCCTGCGGGTCACGAAACCCAGCGGCTTGATGGGATGATAATGATAGTGATTAGTTGATTTGTTTTGTAACAATTTTAAACACAAGTTTGTGACGCACTTTATTTGTAACGGTTTGTTAGTGTTGTAAAAACAGTTGCATTAGATTTTTCTAAAAGTAACATTTTATATGTGATATCCAATGCACTCAAAATTTAACATTACAGATTTAATTTAAAAATAAAATTACACAATAGGCCGAAAGATAGATTACAATAACGTTACAACATTACAATTATGAAAATTTAACAGTCCAACTTTGCAATAAAAAAAAAGTACTAATAATCGTCCGAAATATAAACGTCCCCACCTACATCAGCAACGTCATCCCCACCATCATCATCACCATCATCCTCAACACCCAAATTTACACAATCGTCAGCGGGCATCTCTTCCTCATCGGAGTCTCAATGTACTCCTCGATATGTGCAGGCCTACTGGAAGAATTGGGAGCAAATGGATCTGGTCTCTGACGCGGCGGCCTAGTAATCGGTGGAATCATATGCCTAGCTCCCGTCTTACGTGCATTCCCCAAGAACGCCGAGGCTGGAACCGATGGAAGGTCCCATCCCATCTTCTCTTTAAACATGACTCTCTAGAGGTCCATATTGGCATGCATATCCGTCATCTTTCGATCTGCGCACGAAATAGTCCTCTCATTATGCGTTTGCAATTCCTGGATGCTCGCCCGTGCATAATCTTCTTGTTTCCTGCACTGAATGGTGTACGCCACCAGGCGTGAATCCCTCGGTAAGTCCTTCACCTTCCCTTTCTTCACATAACAAAATGCCTCGGTCCAACAGTCGAGATCAAACACCGGGAGCCGAGCTGGTAACGGATTTCTCTCCCTTAATAGAGCCATGTACTTGTTCTGCATTAACATTTGAAAGAATCAGTATTTAGATTAAAATAAGGAATTTAAAGCTAGTCGAGGAAAAATTAAAGGAGTATGAGGTTGAAATAACTTACATAAATTTCCTTCGCCGCAAGATCGGTCCACGAACGCTTTGTTAGCACTCTTGTGTCACTGCCCGTCTCATTCACCCTCTGCGTGTGACCACGTCTCTAGGCCGCATCATATCGAATGGGGTCATTTCACTGAGGGTTGGCCTCAACCTACACATTTCAAGAAAGAGTACGTCAAACTTAATTACACATATATTAAGATTACTTAACTAAACCTATATTGTTAATTTTAATAAATCATACGAGTCGACGTCTAATCTCCTCTATGTCGATGGATCCACACAAAAAAGAGGGAGGTGCCTTCGTCCCCTCATTTGGCTCCTCGCCTCCTCTCTTATTTTTCCTGGACTGCCGCGATACCTCTATATGATCCTCTGTGGCCCAATGCTTAATCGCCTCCGCCTCCAAGGTGTCGTGCAGCCAAGTCTTCTGTCTCAGAGCATATTTCAGATCCTCAACCCTCTCAAATTATCGTTTCTTCGTGTGGTACATCAAATTCTTGTAACAAGACTTTGCCTTCGTTTCGTAGGCCGCTTGTACTTCGTATTTCTCTCTCGCACGGATCCCATATATATTCTGCAAATTAATAAAGTTTTAAGATTATTCTTATTACGTCGTTTAATTTATTCATACATTAAATTAAATATTACAATATATTTGAGAAATAATTCCTCACCGAAAAGTTAATAAACATGTCGACTCGCACTTCTTAAACTGTCTAATCTACTCCGTGATCGTCGTCGCAACCTCGTTGCTAGTTGGGACTCAAACAGGCTACGAGAAGATAATCTAATGATCTGCCTCTGAGTCTTGTCAGTGGATGCATGCGCACCGTTGGAGGTGCCCCTAGTTGGGCGCTGCTGCGTGGCAGTTAATACTCCTAATGCTGGAGGCTCTGTCGGCCTCCGGCTCGGGCCAGCTCCAGTGGAAATCCCAGAAGATGGGGCTCTAGCCCTAGATCTTAACGCAGTGGGCGCGACATTGGCCGAGGCAACGACATCAAAATAAAGGCGACGCTGTGGTGAAGGTGTCAACGATGTAGATGCATTGGGGACCGCGGCATCACGAATACGACCGCCATGTGTGATAACTACACGCGGTCCAGGACTACCTCGGCCACTAGCAGCAGGGGGGACATAGGGAACATCGGGAACATCAGAAGCACTCGAACGTTGTAGACCAGTGCCAGTCCGACGGCGACGATTGCCTCAATGTCGAATATATGCTAGAAAACTACGAATAATTATCTAAGGTAGATGATTGAGAGATATTTCCTAAAATCCAATCGTTGCTACGTTATAAAAATTCCCTAAAGATCATTTGTACTAAGTTATTAAGATCCCCTAAAGATTATTTGTTCTAAGTTATAAAGATTGTATAAAGGCATTGTTTCTAAGTTATAAAGTTACATTAAATTAACTAAACTAACAATTTAACATGCATTCAAATCTACAAAATAACAATGAATAAGCTAAAGTAAATAATATTACTTTAAATTACCTAAACTAACGAGTGTTGTAAAGTCTTGGGAAACGAGAACATAACGAGGTATCACCCGCTCACACATCGTGCAAAAAAGAGGTACACCTACCATTACCCACAACTTGTACGGTCCCCAACTCCGTTTTCCAAGCAATACAAGGTTTAAAAGTTCCAGTTTTCTAATATTTAACCCGTCATTCTCTTTTTTCTTGTGCAACGTTTCCCGCTTGACCAACGCAATTTTTCTCTGCTCTTCTTTTCCTCCCCGCACGAATTGGCGTTGAATTTTACTCTAATTTTTTAGCCATTGCTTTTGGCATCTTATAAAAAGTAAACATATAAACTGGCATTGCTCTCTCACTACAAGAAATTCGCTCATTTCCGACGGCCTCCGACAGAATCGCCCGTCGGAAATGAGCGAAAGTCTTTTTCGACGGCACCTGACCGTCGGAAAAGGTCTTTTCCGACGGCAGGTCCCCGTCGGAAAAGTTCCTACGGGCTTCACCCGTCGGAAAAGACTTGTCCGTCGGCCTAGTGCCGACGGAAATGATCTTTTACGACGGCACCGTGCCGTCGGAAATGAGCGTGCCGTCGGAAAAGGGTCTTTTCCGACGGCATGGTGCCGTCGGAAATGACCGTCTCCGAAAGCTTTTTGACGCGGATCGCTGACATGGCACCAGTCCCCCTCCAAAATCTATAAATATCCCCAAATTTTACACCTAAAATTCATTCATTCATACACAAACACTCAAATTATATCTCCCTAACTACATTTCTTCTCTCAATTCTTTCTTCAATTATTTTTCTTACTTATATTTTCTTTATATATATTTTGTTTTCTTTCACATATCATATATTATTCTTAATACTTTCATAATAAACTATTTTTATCAATCTATATATATTACAAATTATTTTATATTTATGTTTTTCGTACCAAATAATTCATTTTTTATAATTTATATATATTATTAATGTTTATATATATATATGTTTTAATTATAGCCTTTTCCGAAAATTCGGACAAAATTTGAGATGATAATTAACAAAAAATTGTTTTTTCCGTAACAAAAAAAGGTCTTTTCCGACGGCACGATGCAGTCGGAAAAGAGGACAATTTCGACGGCGTGGTGCCGTCGAAAATGCCCGGCAGCTTTTTCGACGGCACCATGCCGTCGGAAAGAGCTTTTCCGTCGACCATTTCCGACGGATTAAACCGTCAGAAAAGCCCATTTCTGACGGAAAATAGGCCTTTTCCGACGGGTTTTGTGCCGTCGGAAATGGCCGTATTTCTTGTAGTGTCTATCTGTTACTCATAGAAATAAAACTATCCCATTCCAGCCATGAAGTCTATTACTCATATCCACGAAAAGATTATCCCATGTCGCTTTGTTTCTTGGATTTGCACCCACCGGAATGCCCAAGTACATAAAAGGAATCCAGCCAATTAAACGATTCGAGATATTAACTTCTTCAAGTAAAATGCTTTCCTGGAAATTGAAACCACATAGATTGCTTTTATCGAATTTACTTTTCAGGCCCGAGTGATTTCAAAAAGTGTAAGCATTTTTTTGAGAGCCTAGACATTTTGCTCGTTGTTTTCGACAAAGAAGATTGTATCATTGACAAATTTGCTATGTGTGACTTGAATTCTCTCGTGGCCGATTTTTAACCCCATCAGAAGTCCCTCGCCTTTTGCTTTCTTGATAAGTCCGTTGAATCCTTCTGCCACCACAATAAATAAAAAAGAGGATAACGAGTCCCCTTCTCTCAATTTCCCTTTTCAACCCGAATTCCAATGTTGGACATCCGTTAACCAAAATTGAGGCCATGGCTGCATGGAGACACTCTCGAATCCAACTTCTCCATTTTTCTCCAAACCACAGGTGGTTAAGCATCACGTCCAAGAAACTCTAATTTATGTGGTCATAGGCGTTCTCATAGTCAAACTTGAAAAGAAAGCTCACGATACGCCTCCGCCAAACCACACCAATAACCTCGTTGGTTATAAGTACACAGTCCAGGATTCTTCTCCACCCAACAAAGGCGAACTATTCTAGAGAAATGATTTCATCCATCACTTTTCTCGTTCTTTTAGCAAACCCCTTAATCCACAACCTATATCCAATGAGAGAAATGGGAGGGTAATCATTAAGGTCCTAGGGGTTCAATTTTTTTGGAATATAGAGAATGAAAGAGGGATTACCTTCTCTAACAATCTTCCCATACTTATGAAACTCATAAAAAAAATCTTCACATCATCCTTTAAAACTCGCCAGAACGTTTTAATGAAATTCAAATTGAACCTGTCAAGCCCCGGGCTATTGGAGCCAATGCAATTCCACACCGCTCCTTTAATTTCCACCTTGGTAAATTCTCTTGTGAGCCATCTACTAGTATTCTCGTCAAGATGTTTAAAATTCGTATTTTCTGCTGGTGTGCCATAATTACGACACCTCCTAAATATGCAGCCATCTCTGGAATAACAAGGAGTGCATGGGGCAAAAATATGTTTCTCCCAAGCATATTAGACAACCAAGACACCAAATCAACGCAACCCTCAGGTCAAGACCAATGATCACGAGAAAATGATATGTTACGACAAAAATATTGCCATAAAGTCCACACGACCAACCAAAAGACAAGACCCCCGAGCACGAGCTCCGTCGGTCAAGCCAATGCGGCACATTGTATGAAGCATGGCCACATCGATCAAAGCGACGTGGCCCCAAACGGGTCAAGCCGACGTGCCATGGCATGCCGATCAATGCCAATGCAAAACACTGTGTAAGAGTGAAAGCTTATGTTGCAATTTGCACTCAAACTGGGCATGGGTGTAAACACCTTTGTTGCAAAACTTTTCCATGCTCAGACTAACAACTAACCACTATTTTGCTCTAGTGTATGTTTGTTTGGTAAATTCCTTTGCAGAATTGTTCTTCCCATGTCAAATTCCAGCACCATACGCTATTAAGACAAACTCCCTGCTCCTCAACTTCAGCACTTTTATTGGCAAGAGTGTTGTAAAGTCTTGGGAAACGAGAACATAACGAGGTATCACCTCCCCATACACTGTGCCAAAAAGAGGTGCTTCTACTATTACCCACAATTCGTTTGGTGCCTTTTTGAACCCATCCTTGTTGTTCGTATATAAATTAATGCATCACATATCCCTCCACCATATTGACTTGCTTCTGCTTCTCCTATCATCAATCAACCAATTTTAATTGACAAAACTACCATAGTTTGAATTTATAATCTGTCGCCAGAACGCATTCTCCTCGACAAGAAATCCCCACCTCTGTTTTCCAAGCAACGCAAGGTTGAAAAGTTTGAGTTTTCTAATATTTAACCAACCATTCTCCTTTTTCTTGTGCAACGTTTCCCACTTGACCCCCGCAACTTTTCTCTCCTCTTATTTTCCTCCTCACACGATTTGGTGTTGCATTTTACTCAAATTTTTAGCCATTACCTTTAGCATCTTATAAAAAGTAAACATATAAGCTGGCATTGCCATAGTCAGAGAGTTCAAGAGAATATAATGAACTCCCAGAAATAAAACTATCCCATTCCAGCCATGAAGTCTATTACTCATATCCACGAAAATATTATCCATGTCGCTTTCTTTCTTGGATTTTCACCCACCGGAATGCCCAAGTACATAAAAGGAATCGAGCTCATAAAATAATTCGAGATATCAACTGCTTCAAGTAAAATGCTTTCCTGAATATTGAAACCATATAGATTGCTTTTACCAAATTTAATTTTCAAGCCCGACTGATTTCAAAAAGTCTAAGGATACTTTTAAGAGCCTAGATATTTTGCTCGTTGTTTTCAACAACGAAGATTGTATCATCGGCAAATTTGTTGTGTGTGACGTCAATTCTCTCGTGGCCGATTTTCAAACCCACCAGAAGTCCCTCGCCTTTTCCTTTTTTTTTATTTAAAATGTTGAGTCCATCTGCCACGATAAGAATAAAAAAGAGGATAACGAGTCCCCTTCTCTCAATCCCCTTTGCAACTCGACCTCATATGTTGGACTTTCGTTAACTAAAATTGAGGCCATAGCTGTATGGAGACACTCTCGAATCCAACTTCTCCATTTTTCTCCAAATCACAAGTGGTTAAGCATCATGACCAAGAAACTGCAATTTACATGGTCATAGGCTTTCTCAAAGTCAAACTTGAAAAGAAAGCTCGAGATACGCCTCCGTCGAACCTCATCAATTACATTGTTGGTTACAAATACATTGATATGGGATTTCCCGCATATTGGGCCAGACCCAAACCAGGGCCATTTCGGACTATATCGGGGATCATATTCGATGTCATATCGGTAATAATCACCGATATGTTACTGTGGTCCCCGGATCCCAAGGTCTATAAATACGCGGTGCCTAGATTCCAAAACAAGCAATGATTATCCCTCACCTACCACTCGTCATATCGAAATATATCACCGATATCACATTCGATATCTCATTCGATATCGAGACGACCACGTGCACCTGTGATACGTCACACCACCTCATCACCGACGTCGCATCGGGGGTCATCCTCGACATTACATCGAAGGCAATCACCGACATCAAACGGGGGTCATCCTCGACATCATATCAAAGGCAATCACCGACGTCTGTTCGATCTATTTACCGATATTCCACTCTTATCCAAGGATCGAAGCGTTGGTCCGAGGTGTTTCGGACCAAGCCTACACGAGACACGTAGTGTAGGTCTGATTGGAGATAGGCTCGTTGTATTGCTAGACTACTCACTTGTAACAGAGACTATCATATATATATATATATATATATATATATATATATATATATATATATATTGCCGAGAGGCAAGGAAAGAGGACCCGATGGAGGTGTGACTAGGAGCGCCGGGATGGAGGACACACAAATCCCTCAACACCCAAAGTGCAACGAAGGCGCGGGCCCAGGAGGCCGATGCGAGCCACGAATGCAGGTCCGACCCTTGTTGCACAAAGTGCGGCAGAACCCGAGACTGAGGGCCCGCCCACCGAGAACCACGCAGCAGACATTCCAATGACCGAGGCGCCAAATGCGGATTTTCTCGGCCAGGAGGAGACAGTGCCCGCGGAACAAAGTGCTTTTCACCCCACCGCCATAACCCTGGAGATGCAAGCTCAGATCAACGCCACTGTAATAGCGGCGGTAGATTCCACATTGGAGACCTTGCTCCCACGTCTGGTGGAGCAGAGGGCAAAGGACATTCGGGCGAGGCCCAATGAATCTGGAGCGGTGAGAGAAGGGCAAGGCAAGGATGCGACGAACATGAGGATACGGGGGACTCCTTCAGAGAGATATCACCCGCTGCTTACGACAGGGCGGAGAGACGGGACCCAAGAGCCTAGATCGAGAGCTAGCGAGGAAGATGGAACGGCTTGACCGCGAGAGGGCGTAAGTAATCCGGAGAATGGAACACGGTCGTGACCGGGCCGAGATCAATGGTTCAAAAAATGAGGATGCAGAGATACTACGAGTAATTTCAAGGAGGATGGAACAGCTAGACCGCGATAGGGCGGAGTTAGCGAGGAAGGTGACTCAGAGTCGCGAGAAGGGTCGCAGTAGGACCCCGTTTTCAGATGAGATAGAGGCAGAGGTACTGCACAGAGGAGACAAGATTCCAACCATATAACCGTATGATGGGAAGAGTGACCCGAGGGATCACATCCACGCCGTGGAAAGTCTATTGAACCTCAAGATTTTCCAAGGGTATTAAGGCAAAAATAATGGCGATAACACTGATTGGAGCAGCATTAGACTGGTTTCACAGAATCAAAGTAGGATTTATTTCAAGCTTCAAGCAGATGAAGGGGAGATTGGAGAACCACTTTTCCAGTCACAAACGAATGAAGACAAGCATGTACCATCTGGAAGCATTGAAACAGAAAGAGAGAAAAACTCTCGGCGAATTAATGAGCAGATTCAATGAAGAGCTACTGAAGGTGGACAACCCCTACGAGGGACAAGTGCTACAGACCCTGTTCAGGGCAACGACGCACAACAGATTCGCCAAAGAGTTGATCAAGCTCGCATAACCTACCATCAATCGAATAAATGAGTTGGCGCATAATGTGATCTACGAAGATGCGATGATGGCAGCTAAGTTTAGACCCCAGGAATCCGTCCGGGAAAGGGGTAGAGAGCTATGGAACAAAAACAGGGGAGGAAGAGACAGGTCCCCAAAGAGATATACCCCCCTCAATCGGGACATTCGCACTATCTTCGCTGTTGCGCAAAGCAGGAATTGGCTAAGTGCACCTCGGAAAATCAAGGAGACGAATTTCACCAAGAAATCTAGACGCTACTGCAAATATCACCGCCAAAAAGGCCATGACACGAACGACTACTATGACCTCAAGGATGACATCGAGAGACTGATTAGGGACGGAAGATTGATAGAATTTGAGAGAACGGTCCCAATCCCCAAGAAGGGAGGGCCTAAAGGCGATTGAAAGTGGACAAGGACACAATGCGATAACTAGTGCGCCTTCGAGGGGGGTCATCAATGTGACCAGCGGTGGGACCGCATGAGCGGATTCCACCAACCAGAGGAAGAAGATAACTCGTGAATTGAACGAGGACCGATTCGTTGGATTTACAACATTGATTGAGGAGCACCCAGACGAGGTTATCACGTTTTCCGGCAGGGACCTCTTGGATCTCAGCCACGAAGTCATCCAGGGAGGCAAGCTCGACTACCCCCTGGTTGTCCAGCTTGATATCGCTAACTACGTTGTACACAAGGTACTTATAGACAACGGTAGTTCCACCAACATTATGTTCGCGCATGCGTTGGAGAAAATAACACTCGACCATCACATAGTTGAACAAGTCCGTACGCCACTGGTAGGATTTGGTGGAGCGGAGACAATTCCCCTAGGGCAGGTGAACCTTCCCACATCATTCGGAAAAGAACTGCAAAGGCGAACTATTAATGTTCAATACACAATCGTGGACCAAACATTTGCATACAATGTCATAATCGGCAGACCGGCCCTGAACGCAATAAGTGCAATGGTATCCACATTCCATCAGAAGATGAAATTCCCAGAAGGAGGAGGGGTTGGAGAAGTGGTCGCTAACCAGGAGGAAGCTTGGCTCTGTTACATCACTTCTCTTGTGTTGCCAAGAATTAGAGAAGCAGAGGAAGACGCAATCATATCAAATCAGGATCGGCAAGCTATGGAATGATCACCATGATGAACAACAGGACAATATTTTAGATCTTAGTAATTTTTTAAATTATGCTTGAACATTTGAAACATTACCCCATCGTGGGTTAGTTTGTAAACTTAAAACAGGGGGAACTACGCCGGTCTGATTCGCCACTAAACGGGATACGTAGGCGGGTTAGGCCCTAGACCACTATCTCTTATTTAGCCCCTTCGTGGGTCGGCATGTAACTTAAAACAGGAGGAACTACGCCGGTCTGATTCCCTACTCAACGTGACACGTAGGCGGATTAGGTTTACCTAGCCCTCGACCGTTATCTCTTATTTAACCCCTTCGTGGGTCGGCATGTAACTTAAATTAGGGGGAACTACGCCGGTCTGATTCCCCATGCAACGGGATACGTAGGGGGGCTGGGTTACCTAGCCCTCGACCGTTATCCGTTATTACCTTTTCATTTGTTGCTTGGCGTAATCTCATATTTCATGCAGGGATATGTCCTAAGTGGATATTATAAAAGTGCGGATAATGGCACAATGAGTTTGGGAATATTCCCCTAGGATACATGTTTAACGCATCGCCCTCTTATAGGTACAACAGGTACAAACAAGTGCAACAGGCACGATAGAGCACAATGGAAACACTGTTTCTCGTATAAACTGATATTTCCATACTGTGGGGACATCCCGCAGGTAACACATGCACAACATTTCGTGCTTTCGTATTAGCTTTTACGTCGAAAATGTTTCTTGTCTGATCTGTTTTACAGGGCTTAATGACCTGCAGATTCAACGACGGCAGAGTCACCAAAAGACATAGTCAAAAAGACAACGCAAAGGCTCGCCTACAAAACAAAAAATATCCCCTGTGATAACGGGGTCGATCAAAAACAATTCAACGGTAGTGGGTTCCCTGTGATAACGGGACGCGCCCCTACCTATAAAAAATATCCCCAGTGATAACGGGGTCGATCAAAAAATATCCCCTGTGATAATGGGGTCGATACAAAAAATATATATCCCCTGTGATAACGGGATCGATTCAAGAAAAAATTCACTATGATAACGGGGCCAATTCAAGAAAAAAATCTCTGTAATAACGGGGTCGATTCAAGAAAAATCTCCTGTGATAACGGGGTCGATTCAAGAAAAATTCCTTGTGATAACGGGGCCAGTCCAAGAAAAATCCCCTGTGATAACGGGGTCGATTCATGAAAAAATTCCCTGTGATAACGGGGCCAATTCAAGAAAAGATTCCCTGTGAGCCATCTACAAGTATTCTCGTCAAGATGTTTAAAACACTGATTTTCAGCGGGTGTGCCATAATTACGATACCTCCTAAATATGTGGTCATCTCTGGAATAACTACGAGTACAGGGGGCGAATGCTATTTTCCTCCTGATCCGATTAGACAACCAAGATACTAAATCAACGAAACCCGCAGGTCAAGACCAATGATCTCGCGAAAACGATATGTTACGGCAAAATGATGGTCATAAAGTGCAAACGACCAAGTAAGGGAGGAGACCCCCGAGCACGAGCTGCGTCGATCAAACCAACACGGCACATCGTACGAAGCATGTCCACGTCGATCATACCGAAGAGGTACCAAACAGGTCAAGCCGACGTGCCATGGCGCGCCGATCAACGCCAACGCAAAATACTGTGCAAGAGTGAAAGCTTGTGTTACAATTTGCACTCAAACTGCGCATGAGTGTAAAAACCTTTGTTGCAAAACTAATCCATGCCCAGACTGACAACTTACCGCTATTTCGCTCTAGTAGTTGTTTGTTTGGTAAATTTCTTAGTAGAATTGTTCTTCTCCATGTCAAATTCCAGCACCATACGCTATTAAGGCAAAACTCCCTGCTCATCAACTTTAACAGTTTTATTTGCAGGAGTGTTGTAAAGTCTTGGGAAACGAGAACATAACGACGTATCACCCGTCCACACCTCGTGCCAAAAAGAGGTGCTTCTACCATTACCCACAACTCGTACGGTCCCTTTTTTGGTATGTAAATTAATGCATCTCATATCTCTCCACCATATTGACTTGCTTCTGCTTCTCCTATCATCAATCAAACAATTTTCATTGCCAAAACTGCCATATTTTCATTTTATAATATTTTGGCAGAACGCATTCTCCTCGACAAGAAATTCCCACCTCCGCTTGCCACGCAACACAAGTTAAAAAAGTTTGAGTTTTCTAATATTTAACCCGCCATTCTCTTTTTTCTTGTGCAACGTTTCCCACTTGTCCCATGCAATTTTTCTATCATCTTCTTCTCCTCCCCACGTGATTTGGTGTTGCATTTTACTCAAAGTTTTAGCCATTGCTTTGGGCATCTTATAAAAAGTAAACATATAAGCTATATCACTACAAAAACAAAAACACTTAATGTGACGCAATGTTTTGTCACCAGAAGCTCAAAAAACGTCACAATAGGCTTGCCGTGATGAAAAGCTGCTCCATGACATTTGTCGCGTCAGGCCTGTCGTATTAGAGTTCTAGTGACGAAAAAGGGCATTTATCGCGATAGCTTGTGACGAAAACGAATTCCGTCATAGTAATTATTCTTATCGTGACGATATTTTCGTCGCTACACTAGTAAATTATCGTCATAATAACATAATATCGTAACAACAAACCTCTATAACGTGACAAATAATTTTGGTCACAACATTATCAACTCTAAAGTGACACTATTTTCGTAACAATATGTATAGCACATAACTTTTCCAACCCTACAGTGACAAAAAATTTGTCAAAATTGCCATAGCTTGATTTTACAATGTGTCGCCAGAACGCTTTCTCCTCGACAAAAAATTCCCTCCTCCGTTTTCCAAGCAACGCAAGGTTGAAAGGTTTGAATTTTCTAATATTTAACCTGCCATTCTCTTTTTTCTTATGCAACATTTCCCACTTCACCCATGCAGTTTATCTTTTCTCTTCTTCTCCTCCCCACGCGATTTGGCGTTGCATTTTACTCAAAGTTTTAGCCAATGCTTTTAGCATCTTATAAATAGTGAACATATAAGCTAGCATTGCCATAGTCAAAAAGTTTAAGGGAATATAACGAACTCACAAAGATAAAACTGTCCCATTCCAGCAATGAAGTCTATCACTCATATCCACAAAAAGATTATCCCATGTCGCTTTCTTTCTTGAATTTGCTCCCACCGTAACACCCAAGTACATAAAAGGAATTGAGCCAATAAAATTATTCGATTTATCAACTACTTCAAGTAAAATGCTTTCCTGAATATTGAAACCATAGAAATTGCTTTTACCGAATTTAATTTTCAAGCCCGAGTGATTTCAAAAAGTCTAACAATACTTTTGAGAGCCTAGACATTTTGGTCGTTGTTTTCGACAAAGAAGATTGTATCATCGGCAAATTTGTTGTGTGTAACTTCAATTGTCTTGTGGTCGATTTTTAAACGCATCAGAAGTCTGTCGCCTTTTGCGTTTTTTGATTAATCCATTGAGTCCTTCTGCCACCACAAGAATAAAAAAGAGGATAACGGGTCCCCTTCTCTCAATCCCCTTTGCAACCCAAACTCTAATGTTGGACTTCCGTTAACTAAAATTTAGGCCATGGATGTATGGCGAGATTCTCGAATCCAACTTCTCCATTTAACTCCATATCACAAGTGGTTAAGCATCACGTCCAAGAAACTCCAATTTACGTGGTCATAGGCTTTCTCAAAATCAAACTTGAAAATGAAGCTCGAGATACGCCTCCATCTAACCTCATCAATAACTTCGTTGGTTATAAGTACACAGTCCAGGATTTGTCTCCATCCAACAAAGGCGGATTGTTCTAGTGAAATGATTTCATCCATCATTTTTCTATTTCTTTCAGCAAACCACTTAACCAACAACCCATATCCAATGAGAGAAATGGGACGGTAATCATTAAGGTCCTAGGCGTTCCATTTTTTGGGAATATGGACAACCAAAGTGAGATGAGCTTCTCTAACAATCTTCCCATACTTATGAAACTAAAGAAAAAATCTTCACATTATCATTTAAAACATGCCAAACCTTTTAATGAAATTCAAATGGGCTATTGGAGCCAACACAGTTCCACACTGCTCCTTTAATTTTCTCATTGGTAATTTCTCTTGTGAGCCATCTGCAAGTATTCTCGTCAAGATGTTTAAAATACTGATTTTCAGCAGGTGTGCCATAATTAGGGTACCTCCTAAATATGTGGTCATCTCTGGAATAACTATGAGTACAAGGGGCGAAAGATATTTTCCTCCGGATCCAATTAGACAACCAAGATACCAAATCAACGAAACCCTCAGGTCAAGACCAATGATCTCGTGAAAACGTTATGTTACGGCAAAATGATGGGTATAAAGTCCACACGACCAAGTATGGGAGGAGACCCCCGAGCACGAGTTGCGTTGGTCAAGCCAACGCGGCACATCGTACGAAGCATGATCACATTGATCATACCAAAGTGGTCCCAAATGGGTCAACTGACGTGCCATGGCACGCCGATCGAAGCAAAATCAAAATGTTGCACAAGAATGAAAGCTTATGTTGCAATTTGCACTCAAATTCGGCATGAGTGTAAAAACCTTTGTTGCAAAACTAATCCATGGCCAGACTAACAACTTACCACTGTTTCTTTCTAGTATTTGTTTGTTTAGTAAATTCCTTAGTAGAATTGCTCTTCTCCATGTAAAATTCCCGCACCATACGTTATTAAGGCTAACTCACTACTCCTCAACTTGAGCACTTTTATTTGCAGGAGTGTTGTAAAGTCTTGGGAAACGAGAACATAACGAGGTAAGACCCGTCCACACGTTGTGCCAAAATGATGTGCTTTTACCATTATCCATATCTCGCACGGACCGTTTTTTGAACCCATCATCGTTGTTCGTACGTATATTAATGCATCTCATATCTCTCCACCATATTGACTTGCTTCTGCTTGTCAAACAATTTTCATTGTCAAAACAGCCATAGTTTGATTTTATAATTTGTCGCCAGAAAGCATTCTCCTCAACAAGAAATTACCACCTCCGTTTTCTAGGCAACACAAGGTTGAAAAGTTTGAATTTTCTTATAATAACCTGCCATTCTCTTTTTTCTTGTGCAACGTTTCCCACTTGACCCATGCAATTTATCTATTCTCTTCTTGTGCAACACGCGATTTGCCGTTGCATTTTACTCAAAGTTTTAGCCATTTCTTTTGGCATCTTATAAATAGTAAACATATAAGCTAGCATTGCCATAGTCAGAAAGTTCAAGATAATATAACAAACTCCCAAAGATAAACCTGTCCCATTCCAGCAATGAAGTCCATTACTCATATCCACGAAAAGATTATCCCATGTCTCTTTCTTTCTTGAATTTTCTCCCACCAGAACGCCCAAGTACATAAAAGGAATTGATCGCGTAAAACAATTCGATTTATCAACTGCTTCAAGTAAAATGATTTCCTAAATATTGAAACCATAGTGATTGGTTTTACCGAATTTAATTTTCAAGCCCGAGTGATTTCAAAAAGTCTAACAATACTTTTGAGAGCGCAGACATTTTGCTCGTTTTTTCAACGAAGAAGATTGTATCATCGGAAAATTTGTTGTGTGTGACTTCAGTTCTCTCGTGGCCGATTTTTAAACCCATTAGAAGTCCCTCGCCTTTTGCGTTTTTTGATTAATCCGCTGAGTCCTTCTGCCACTACAAGAATAAAAAAAAGGATAATGAGTCCCCTTCTCTCAATCCCCTTTGCAACCCAAACTCTTATTTTGGACTTCCGTTAACTAAAATTGAGGCCATGGCTGTATGGCGAGATTCTCGAATCCGACTTCTCCATTTAACTCCAAGTCACAAGTGGTTAAGCATCACGCCCAAGAAACTCCAATCTACGTGGTCATAGGCTTTCTCAAAGTCAAAATTTAAGAGGAAGCTCGATATACGCCTCCATCGAACCACATCAATAACCTCGTTGCTTATAAGTACAAGTCCAAGATTTGTCTCCATCCAACAAAGGCGGAGCGTTCTAGTGAAATGATTTCATCCATCATTTTTTGCTTTCTTTCTGCAAACCCCTTAACCAACAACCTATATCCAATGAGAGAAATGGGACGGTAGTCATTTAGGTCATAGGGGTTCTATTTTTTTGGAATATGGACAATGAAAGAGGGATTAGCTTCACTAACAATCTTCCCATACTTATGAAACGCATAAAAAAAATCTTCACATTATCCTTTAAAACATGCCATAACGTTTTAATGAAATTCAAATTGAACCTGTCGGGCCCCGGGCTATTGGAGCCAACACAATTCCACACTGCTCCTTTAATTTCCTCATTGGTAAATTCTTTTGTGAGCCATCTACAAGTATTCTCGTCAAGATGTTTAAAATATTGATTTTCAGTTGGTGTTCCATAATTACGACACCTCCTAAATATGCGGTCATCTCGAGAATAACTATGAGTACATGGGGTGAAAGCTAATTTCCTCTTGATCTCATTAGTCAATCAAGATACCAAATCAACAAAACCCTCAGTTCAAGACCAATGATCTCGTGAAAACGATATGTTACGGTAAAATGATGGGCATAAAGTCCACACGACCAAGTAAGGGACGAGACCCCCGAGCATGAGTTGCGTCGGTCAAGCCAACGTGGCACATCGTACGATGCATGGCCACCTCGATAAAATGAGGCGGCCCCAAGTGGGACAAGCCGACATGCCAAAGCAAAATAATGCGCAAGAGTGAAAGCTTATGTTGCAATTTGCACTCAAAGTGCGCATGAGTGTAAAAAGCTTTGTTGCAAAACTGATCTATGCTCAGACTAACAACATACCACTGTTTCACTCTAGTATTTGGTCGTTTGGTAAATTCCTTAGTAGAATTGCTCTTCTCCATGTCAAATTCCAGCACCATACGCTATTAAGGCTAACTCCCTGCTCCTCAACTTTAGCACTTTTATTTGGAGGAGTGTTGTCAAGTCTTGGGAAACGAGAACATAGCGAGGTATGACTCGTCCACACATCGTGCCAAAAAGAGGTGCTTCTACCATTACCCACAACTCGTACGATCCTTTTTTTTGAACCCATACTCATTGTTGGTATGTAAATTAATGCATCTCTTAGCTATCCGCCATATTGACTTGCTTCTGATTCTCCTACCATCAATCGAACAATTTTCACTGTCAAAAGTGCCATGGCTTAATTTTATAATCTGTCGCCCGAACGCATTCTCCTCAACAAGAAATTCCCACCTCCGTGTCCAGGCAACGCAAGGTTGACAAGTTTGAATTTTCTATTATTAACCTGCCATTCTCTTATTCTTGTGCAACGTTTCCCACTTGACCCATGCAATTTATCTATTCTCTTCTTCTCCTTCCCAAGCAATTTGGCGTTGCATTTTACTCAAAGTTTTAGCCATTGCTTTTGGCATCTTATAAATAGTAAACATATAAGCTAGCATTGCTGTAGTCAGAAAGTTCAAGAGAATATAACTAACTCCCAAAGATAAACCTGTCCCATTCCAGCAATGAAGTCTATTACTCATATCCACGAAAAGATTATCCCATGTCGCTTTCTTACTTGAATTTGCTCCCACTGGAACGCCCAGGTACATAAAAGGAATTCGGCCCCTAAAACAATTCGATTTATGAAATGCTTCAAGTAAAATGCTTTCCTAAATATTGAAACCATAGTGATTGCTTTTACCAAATTTAATTTCAAGTCCGAGTGATTTCAAAAAGTCTAACAATACTTTTGAGAGCCCAGACATTTTGCTCGTTTTTTCAACAAAGAAGATTGTATCATAGATAAATTTTTTGTGTGAGACTTCAGTTCTTTCCTGGCCGATTTTTAAACCCATCAGAAGTCCCTCGCCTTTTGCGTTTTTTGATTAAATCGCTGAGTCCTTCTGCCACCACAAGAATAAAAAAGAGGATAACGAGTCCCCTTGTCTCAATACCCTTCGCAAACCAAACTCTTACGTTGGACTTCCGTTAACTAAAATTGAGGCCATGGCTGTATGGCGAGATTCTCGAATCCAACTTCTCCATATAACTCCAAATCACAAGTGGTTAAGCATCACGTCCAAGAAACTCCAATTTACGTGGTCATAGGCTTTCTCAAAGTTAAAATTGAAGAGGAAACCCGATATACGCCTCCATCGAACCTCATCAATAACCTCGTTGCTTATAAGTACACAGTCCAGGATTTGTTTCCATCCAACAAAGGCGGACTATTCTAGTGAAATCATTTCATCCATTATTTTTCTCTTTCTTTTAGCAGACCCCTTAAGCAACAACCTATATCCGATGAGAGAAATGGGACGGTAATCATTTAGGTCCTAGGGGTTCTATTTTTTTGGAATATGGACAACAAAAGAGGGATTATTTTCTCTAACAATCTTCCTATACTTATGAATCGCATAAAAGAAATCTTCACATTATCCTTTAAAACATGCCATTACGTTTTAATGAAATTCAAATTGAACCTGTCAGGCCCCGGGCTATTGCAGGCAACACAATTCCACACAGTTCCTTTAATTTCCTCATTGGTAAATTCTTTTATGAGCCATTCACAAGTAATCTCGGCAAGATGTTTAAAATACTGATTTTCAATTGGTGTGCCATAATTACGACACCTCCTAAATATGCGGTCATCTTGGGAATAACTATGAGTACATTGGGCGAAAGATAATTTCCTCTTGATCTGATTAGTCAATCAAGATACCATATCAATGAAACCCTCGGGTCAAGACCAATGATCTCGTGAAAACGATATGTTACGGTAAAATGATGGGCATAAAGTCCACACGACCAAGTAAGGGACGAGACCCCCGAGCATGAGTTGCATCGGTCAACCCAACGTGGCACATCGTACGATGCATGGCCACATCGATCAAATCGAGGCGGCCCCAAGTTGGACAAGACGACATGCCAAAGCAAAATAATGCGCAAGAATGAAAGCTTATGTTGCAATTTGCACTCAAAGTGCGCTTTAGTGTAAAAAGCTTTGTTGCAAAACTAATCTATGCTCAGACTAACAACATACCACTGTTTCACTCTTGTATTTGGTCGTTTGGTAAATTACTTAGTAGAATTGCTCTTCTCCATGTCAAATTCCAGCACCATACGTTATTAAGGCTAACTCCCTGCCCCTCAACTTTATCACTTTTATTTGGAGGAGTGTTGTAAAGTCTTGGGAAATGAGAACATAACGAGGTATGATTCGTCCACACATCGTGCCAAAAAGAGGTGCCTCTACCATTACCCACAACTCGTACGATCATTGTTTTTGAACCCATCCTCGTTGTTGGTATGTAAATTAATGCATCTTTTAGCTCTCCACCATATTGACTTGCTTCTGCTTCTCCTACGATAAATCGAACAATTTTCACTGTCAAAATTGCCATGGCTTGATTTTATAATCTGTCGCCAGAACGCATTCTCCTCAACAAGAAATTCCCATCTCCGTTTCCAGGCAACGCAACGTTGAAAAGTTTGAATTTTCTAATATTAACCTGCCATGCTCTATTTTCTTGTGCAACGTTTCCCACTTGACCCATGCAATTTATCTATTCTCTTCTTCTCCTCCCCAAGCGATTTGGCGTTGCATTTTACTCAAAGTTTTAGCCATTGCTTTTGGCATCTTATAAATAGTAAACATATAAGCTAGCATTGCCATAGTCAGAAAGTTCAAGAGAATATAAAGAACTCCCAAAGATAAACCTGTCCCATTCTAGCAATGAAGTCTATTACTCATATCCACGAAAATATTATCCCATGTCGCTTTCTTTCTTGAATTTTCTCCCACCAGAACGCCCAAGTACATAAAAGGAATTGAGCCCGTAAAACAATTCGATTTATCAACTGCTTCAAGTAAAATGCTTTCATAAATATTGAAACCATAGTGATTGCTTTTACCGAATTTAATTTTCAAGCCCGAGTGATTTCAAAAAGTCGAACAATACTTTTGAGAGCCCAGACATTTTGCTCGTTTTTTCAACAAAGAAGATTGTATCATCGGCAAATTTGTTGTATGTGACTTCAGTTCTCTCGTGGCAGATTTTTAAACCCATCAGAAGTCCCTCGCCTTTTGCGAATTTTAATTAATCCGCTGAGTCCTTCTGCAACAACAAGAATAAAAAAGAGGATAACGAGTCCCCTTCTCTCAACCCCCTCTGCAACCCAAACTCTTATGTTGGACTTCCGTTAACTAAAATTGAGGCCATGGCTGTATGGCGAGATTCTCGAATCCAACTTCTCCATTTAACTCCAAATCACAAGTGGTTAAGCATCACATCCAATAACCTCCAATTTACGTGGTCATAGGCTTTCTCAAAGTCAAAATTGAAGAGGAAGCCTGATATACGCCTCCATCGAACCTCATGAATAACATCGTTGCTTATAAGTACACAGTCCAGGATTTGTCTCCATCCAACAAAGGCGGACTGTTCTAGTGAAATGTATTCATCCATTATTTTTCTCTTTCTTTCAGCAAACCCCTTAACCAACAACATATATCCAATGAGAGAAATGGGACGGTAATCATTTAGGTCCTAGGGGTTCTATTTTTTTGGAATATGGACAACGAAAGAGGGATTAACTTCTCTAACAATCTTCCTATACTTATGAAACTCATAAAAGAAATCTTCACATTATCCTTTAAAACATGCTATAACGTTTTAATGAAATTCAAATTGAACCTGTCAGGCCCCGGGCTATTGCAGGAAACACAATTCCACACAACTCCTTTAATTTCCTCATTGGTAAATTCTTTTATGAGCCATTCACAAGTATTATCGGCAAGATGTTTAAAATACTGATTTTCAATTGGTGTGCCATAATTACGACACCTCCTAAATATGCGGTCATCTCGGGAATAACTATGAGTACATTGGGCGAAAGCTAATTTCCTCTTGATCTGATTAGTCAATCAAGATACCAAATCAATGAAACCCTCAGGTCAAGACCAATGATCTCGTGAAAACGATATGTTACGGTAAAATGATGGGCATAAAGTCCACACGACCAAGTAAGGGACAAGACCCCCGAGCATGAGTTGCATCGGTCAACCCAACGTGGCACATCGTACGATGCATGGCCACATCGATCAAACCGAGGCGGCCCCAAGTTGGACAAGACGACATGCCAAAGCAAAATAATGCGCAAGAATGAAAGCTTATGTTGCAATTTGCACTCAAAGTGCGCTTTAGTGTAAAAAGCTTTGTTGCAAAACTAATCTATGCTCAGACTAACAACATACCACTGTTTCACTCTTGTATTTGGTCGTTTGGTAAATTACTTAGTAGAATTGCTCTTCTCCATGTCAAATTCCAGCACCTTACGCTATTAAGGCTAACTCCCTGCTCCTCAACTTTATCACTTTTATTTGGAGGAATGTTGTAAAGTCTTGGGAAATGAGAACATAACGAGGTATGATTCGTCCACACATCGTGCCAAAAAGAGGTGCCTCTACCATTACCCACAACTCGTACGATCATTGTTTTTGAACCCATCCTCGTTGTTGGTATGTAAATTAATGCATCTTTTAGCTCTCCACCATATTGACTTGCTTCTGCTTCTCATACGATAAATCGAACAATTTTCACTGTCAAAATTGCCATGGCTTGATTTTATAATCTGTCGCCAGAACGCATTCTCCTCAACAAGAAATTCCCACCTCCGTTTCCAGGCAACGCAAGGTTGAAAAGTTTGAATTTTCTAATATTAACCTGCCATGCTCTATTTTCTTGTGCAACGTTTCCCACTTGACCCATGCAATTTATCTATTCTCTTCTTCTCCTCCCCAAGCGATTTGGCGTTGCATTTTACTCAAAGTTTTAGCCATTGCTTTTGGCATCTTATAAATAGTAAGCATATAAGCTAGCATTGCCATAGTCATAAAGTTCAAGAGAATATAAAGAACTCCCAAAGATAAACCTGTCCCATTCCAGCAATGAAGTCTATTACTCATATCCACGAAAAGATTATCCCATGTCGCTTTCTTACTTGAATTTGCTCCCACTGGAACGCCCAGGTACATAAAAGGAATTCGGCCCCTAAAACAATTCGATTTATGAAATGCTTCAAGTAAAATGCTTTCCTAAATATTGAAACCATAGTGATTGCTTTTACCAAATTTAATTTCAAGTCCGAGTGATTTCAAAAAGTCTAACAATACTTTTGAGAGCCCAGACATTTTGCTCGTTTTTTCAACAAAGAAGATTGTATCATCGGCAAATTTGTTGTGTGTGACTTCAGTTCTCTCGTGGCAGATTTTTAAACCCATCAGAAGTCCCTCGCCTTTTGCGAATTTTAATTAATCCGCTGAGTCCTTCTGCAACAACAAGAATAAAAAAGAGGATAACGAGTCCCCTTCTCTCAACCCCCTCTGCAACCCAAACTCTTATGTTGGACTTCCGTTAACTAAAATTGAGGCCATGGCTGTATGGCGAGATTCTCGAATCCAACTTCTCCATTTAACTCCAAATCACAAGTGGTTAAGCATCACGTCCAATAACCTCCAATTTACGTGGTCATAGGCTTTCTCAAAGTCAAAATTGAAGAGGAAGCCCGATATACGCCTCCATCGAACCTCATCAATAACATCGTTGCTTATAAGTACACAGTCCAGGATTTGTCTCCATCCAACAAAGGCGGACTGTTCTAGTGAAATGTATTCATCCATTATTTTTCTCTTTCTTTCAGCAAACCCCTTAACCAACAACATATATCCAATGAGAGAAATGGGACGGTAATCATTTAGGTCCTAGGGGTTCTATTTTTTTGGAATATGGACAACGAAAGAGGGATTAACTTCTCTAACAATCTTCCTATACTTATGAAACTCATAAAAGAAATCTTCACATTATCCTTTAAAACATGCTATAACGTTTTAATGAAATTCAAATTGAACCTGTCAGGCCCCGGGCTATTGCAGGAAACACAATTCCACACAACTCCTTTAATTTCCTCATTGGTAAATTCTTTTATGAGCCATTCACAAGTATTATCGGCAAGATGTTTAAAATACTGATTTTCAATTGGTGTGCCATAATTACGACACCTCCTAAATATACGGTCATCTCGGGAATAACTATGAGTACATTGGGCGAAAGCTAATTTCCTCTTGATCTGATTAGTCAATCAAGATACCAAATCAATGAAACCCTCAGGTCAAGACCAATGATCTCGTGAAAACGATATGTTACGGTAAAATGATGGGCATAAAGTCCACACGACCAAGTAAGGGACAAGACCCCCGAGCATGAGTTGCATCGGTCAACCCAACGTGGCACATCGTACGATGCATGGCCACATCGATCAAACCGAGGCGGCCCCAAGTTGGACAAGACGACATGCCAAAGCAAAATAATGCGCAAGAATGAAAGCTTATGTTGCAATTTGCACTCAAAGTGCGCTTTAGTGTAAAAAGCTTTGTTGCAAAACTAATCTATGCTCAGACTAACAACATACCACTGTTTCACTCTTGTATTTGGTCGTTTGGTAAATTACTTAGTAGAATTGCTCTTCTCCATGTCAAATTCCAGCACCTTACGCTATTAAGGCTAACTCCCTGCTCCTCAACTTTATCACTTTTATTTGGAGGAATGTTGTAAAGTCTTGGGAAATGAGAACATAACGAGGTATGATTCGTCCACACATCGTGCCAAAAAGAGGTGCCTCTACCATTACCCACAACTCGTACGATCATTGTTTTTGAACCCATCCTCGTTGTTGGTATGTAAATTAATGCATCTTTTAGCTCTCCACCATATTGACTTGCTTCTGCTTCTCATACGATAAATCGAACAATTTTCACTGTCAAAATTGCCATGGCTTGATTTTATAATCTGTCGCCAGAACGCATTCTCCTCAACAAGAAATTCCCACCTCCGTTTCCAGGCAACGCAAGGTTGAAAAGTTTGAATTTTCTAATATTAACCTGCCATGCTCTATTTTCTTGTGCAACGTTTCCCACTTGACCCATGCAATTTATCTATTCTCTTCTTCTCCTCCCCAAGCGATTTGGCGTTGCATTTTACTCAAAGTTTTAGCCATTGCTTTAGGCATCTTATAAATAGTAAACATATAAGCTAGCATTGCCATAGTCATAAAGTTCAAGAGAATATAAAGAACTCATAAAGATAAACCTGTCCCATTCTAGCAATGAAGTCTATTACTCATATCCACGAAAATATTATCCCATGTCGCTTTCTTTCTTGAATTTTCTCCCACCAGAACGCCCAAGTACATAAAAGGAATTTAGCCTGCAAAACAATTCGATTTATCAACTGCTTCAAGTAAAATGCTTTTCTAAATATTGAAACCATAGTGATTGCTTTTACCGAAATTAATTTTCAAGCTCGAGTGATTTCAAAAAGTCTAACAATACTTTTGAGAGCCCAGACATTTTGCTCGTTTTTTCAACAAAGAAGATTGTATCATCGGCAAATTTGTTGTGTGTGACTTCAGTTCTCTCGTGGCAGATTTTTAAACCCATCAGAAGTGCCTCGCCTTTTGCGAATTATAATTAATCCGCTGAGTCCTTCTGCCACAACAAGAATAAAAAAGAGGATAACGAGTCCCCTTCTCTTAACCCCCTTTGCAACCCAAACTCTTATGTTGGACTTCCGTTAACTAAAATTGAGGCCATGGCTGTATGGCGAGATTCTCGAATCCAACTTCTCCATTTAACTCCAAATCACAGGTGGTTAAGCATCACGTCCAAGAACCTCCAATTTACGTGGTCATAGGCTTTCTCAAAGTCAAAATTGAAGAGGAAGCCCGATATACGCCTCCATCGAACCTCATCAATAACATCGTTGCTTATAAGTACACAGTCCAGGATTTGTCTCCATCCAACAAAGGCGGACTGTTCTAGTGAAATGTATTCATCCATTATTTTTCTCTTTCTTTCAGCAAACCCCTTAACCAACAACATATATCCAATGAGAGAAATGGGACGGTAATCATTTAGGTCCTAGGGGTTCTATTTTTTTGGAATATGGACAACGAAAGAGGGATTAACTTCTCTAACAATCTTCCTATACTTATGAAACTCATAAAAGAAATCTTCACATTATCCTTTAAAACATGCCATAACGTTTTAATGAAATTCAAATTGAACCTGTCAGGCCCCGGACTATTGCAGGAAACACAATTCCACACAACTCCTTTAATTTCCTCATTGGTAAATTCTTTTATGAGCCATTCACAAGTATTATCGGCAAGATGTTTAAAATACTGATTTTCAATTGGTGTGCCATAATTACGACTCCTCCTAAATATGCGGTCATCTCGGGAATAACTATGAGTACATTGGGCGAAAGCTAATTTCCTCTTGATCTGATTAGTCAATCAAGATACCAAATCAATGAAACCCTCAGGTCAAGACCAATGATCTCGTGAAAACGATATGTTACGGTAAAATGATGGGCATAAAGTCCACACGACCAAGTAAGGGACGAGACCCCCGAGCATGAGTTGCATCGGTCAACCCAATGTGGCACATCGTACGATGCATGGCCACATCGATCAAACCGAGGCGACCCCAAGTTGGACAAGACGACATGCCGAAGCAAAATAATGCGCAAGAATGAAAGATTATGTTGCAATTTGCACTCAAAGTGCACTTTAGTGTAAAAAGCTTTGTTGCAAAACTAATCTATGCTCAGACTAACAACATACCACTGTTTCACTCTTGTATTTGGTCGTTTGGTAAATTACTTAGTAGAATTGCTCTTCTCCATGTCAAATTCCAGCACCATACGCTATTAAGGCTAACTCCCTGCTCCTCAACTTTATCACTTTTATTTGGAGGAGTGTTGTAAAGTCTTGGGAAATGAGAACATAACGAGGTATGATTCGTCCACACATCGTGCCAAAAAGAGGTGCCTCTACCATTACCCACAACTCGTACGATCATTGTTTTTGAACCCATCCTCGTTGTTGGTATGTAAATTAATGCATCTTTTAGCTCTCCACCATATTGACTTGCTTCTGCTTCTCCTACGATAAATCGAACAATTTTCACTGTCAAAATTGCCATGGCTTGATTTTATAATCTGTCGCCAGAACGCATTCTCCTCAACAAGAAATTCCCACCTCCGTTTCCAGGCAACGCAAGGTTGAAAAGTTTGAATTTTCTAATATTAACCTGCCATGCTCTATTTTCTTGTGCAACGTTTCCCACTTGACCCATGCAATTTATCTATTCTCTTCTTCTCCTCCCCAAGCGATTTGGCGTTGCATTTTACTCAAAGTTTTAGCCATTGCTTTTGGCATCTTATAAATAGTAAACATATAAGCTAGCATTGCCATAGTCATAAAGTTCAAGAGAATATAAAGAACTCCCAAAGATAAACCTGTCCCATTCTAGCAATGAAGTCTATTACTCATATCCACGAATATATTATCCCATGTCGCTTTCTTTCTTGAATTTTCTCCCACCAGAACGCCCAAGTACATAAAAGGAATTTAGCCTGCAAAACAATTCGATTTATCAACTGCTTCAAGTAAAATGCTTTTCTAAATATTGAAACCATAGTGATTGCTTTTACCGAATTTAATTTTCAAGCTCGAGTGATTTCAAAAAGTCTAACAATACTTTTGAGAGCCCAGACATTTTTCTCGTTTTTTCAACAAAGAAGATTGTATCATCGGCAAATTTGTTGTGTGTGACTTCAGTTCTCTCGTGGCAGATTTTTAAACCCATCAGAAGTCCCTCGCCTTTTGCGAATTATAATTAATCCGCTGAGTCCTTCTGCCACAACAAGAATAAAAAAGAGGATAACGAGTCCCCTTCTCTTAACCCCCTTTGCAACCCAAACTCTTATGTTGGACTTCCGTTAACTAAAATTGAGGCCATGGCTGTATGGCGAGATTCTCGAATCCAACTTCTCCATTTAACTCCAAATCACAGGTGGTTAAGCATCACGTCCAAGAACCTCCAATTTACGTGGTCATAGGCTTTCTCAAAGTCAAAATTGAAGAGGAAGCCCGATATACGCCTCCATCGAACCTCATCAATAACATCGTTGCTTATAAGTACACAGTCCAGGATTTGTCTCCATCCAACAAAGGCGGACTGTTCTAGTGAAATGTATTCATCCATTATTTTTCTCTTTCTTTCAGCAAACCCCTTAACCAACAACATATATCCAATGAGAGAAATGGGACGGTAATCATTTAGGTCCTAGGGGTTCTATTTTTTTGGAATATGGACAACGAAAGAGGGATTAACTTCTCTAACAATCTTCCTATACTTATGAAACTCATAAAAGAAATCTTCACATTATCCTTTAAAACATGCCATAACGTTTTAATGAAATTCAAATTGAACCTGTCAGGCCCCGGACTATTGCAGGAAACACAATTCCACACAACTCCTTTAATTTCCTCATTGGTAAATTCTTTTATGAGCCATTCACAAGTATTATCGGCAAGATGTTTAAAATACTGATTTTCAATTGGTGTGCCATAATTACGACACCTCCTAAATATGCGGTCATCTCGGGAATAACTATGAGTACATTGGGCGAAAGCTAATTTCCTCTTGATCTGATTAGTCAATCAAGATACCAAATCAATGAAACCCTCAGGTCAAGACCAATGATCTCGTGAAAACGATATGTTACGGTAAAATGATGGGCATAAAGTCCACACGACCAAGTAAGGGACGAGACCCCCGAGCATGAGTTGCATCGGTCAACCCAATGTGGCACATCGTACGATGCATGGCCACATCGATCAAACCGAGGCGGCCCCAAGTTGGACAAGACGACATGCCGAAGCAAAATAATGCGCAAGAATGAAAGCTTATGTTGCAATTTGCACTCAAAGTGCGCTTTAGTGTAAAAAGCTTTGTTGCAAAACTAATCTATGCTCAGACTAACAACATACCACTGTTTCACTCTTGTATTTGGTCGTTTGGTAAATTACTTAGTAGAATTGCTCTTCTCCATGTCAAATTCCAGCACCATACGCTATTAAGGCTAACTCCCTGCTCCTCAACTTTATCACTTTTATTTGGAGGAGTGTTGTAAAGTCTTGAGAAATGAGAACATAACGAGGTATGATTCGTCCACACATCGTGCCAAGAAGAGGTGCCTCTACCATTACCCACAACTCGTACGATCATTTTTTTGAACCCATCCTCGTTGTTCGTATGTAAATTAATGCATCTTTTAGCTCTCCACCATATTGACTTGCTTCTGCTTCTCATACGATAAATAGAACAATTTTCACTGTCAAAATTGCCATGGCTTGATTTTATAATCTGTCGCCAGAACGCATTCTCCTCAACAAGAAATTCCCACCTCCGTTTCCAGGCAACGCAAGGTTGAAAAGTTTGAATTTTCTAATATTAACCTGCCATGCTCTATTTTCTTGTGCAACGTTTCCCACTTGACCCATGCAATTTATCTATTCTCTTCTTCTCCTCCCCAAGCGATTTGGCGTTGCATTTTACTCAAAGTTTTAGCCATTGCTTTTGGCATCTTATAAATAGTAAACATATAAGCTAGCATTGCCATAGTCAGAAAGTTCAAGAGAATATAAAGAACTCCCAAAGATAAACCTGTCCCATTCTAGCAATGAAGTCTATTACTCATATCCACGAAAATATTATCCCATGTCGCTTTCTTTCTTGAATTTTCTCCCACCAGAACGCCCAAGTACATAAAAGGAATTGAGCCTGCAAAACAATTCGATTTATCAACTGCTTCAAGAAAAATGCTTTTCTAAATATTGAAACCATAGTGATTGCTTTTACCGAATTTAATTTTCAAGCCCGAGTGATTTCAAAAAGTCTAACAATACTTTTGAGAGCCCAGACATTTTGCTCGTTTTTTCAACAAAGAAGATTGTATCATCGGCAAATTTGTTGTGTGTGACTTCAGTTCTCTCGTGGCAGATTTTTAAACCCATCAGAAGTCCCTCGCCTTTTGCGAATTTTAATTAATCCGCTGAGTCCTTCTGCCACAACAAGAATAAAAAAGAGGATAACGAGTCCCCTTCTCTCAACCCCCTTTGCAACCCAAACTCTTATGTTGGACTTCCGTTAACTAAAATTGAGGCCATGGCTGTATGGCGAGATTCTCGAATCCAACTTCTCCATTTAACTCCAAATCACAGGTGGTTAAGCATCACGTCCAAGAACCTCCAATTTACGTGGTCATAGGCTTTCTCAAAGTCAAAATTGAAGAGGAAGCCCGATATACGCCTCCATCGAACCTCATCAATAACATCGTTGCTTATAAGTACACAGTCCAGGATTTGTCTTCATCCAACAAAGGCGGACTGTTCTAGTGAAATGATTTCATCCATTATTTTTCTCTTTCTTTCAGCAAACCCCTTAACCAACAACATATATCCAATGAGAGAAATGGGACGGTAATCATTTAGGTCCTAGGGGTTCTATTTTTTTGGAATATGAACAACGAAAGAGGGATTAGCTTCACTAACAATCTTTCTATACTTATGAAACGCATAAAAAAAATCTTCACATTATCCTTTAAAATATGCCATAACATTTTAATGAAATTCAAATTGCACCTGTCGGGCCCCGGGCTATTGTAGGCAACACAATTCCACACAGCTCCTTTAATTTCCTCATTGGTAAATTCTTTTGTGAGCCATTAACAAGTATTCTCGGCAAGATGTTTAAAATACTGATTTTCAATTGGTGTGCCATAATTACGACACCTTCTAAATATGCGGTCATCTCGGGAATAACTATGAGTTGGGCGAAAGCTAATTTCCTCTTGATCTGATTAGTCAATCACGATACCAAATCAACGAAACCCTCATGTCAAGACCAATGATCTCGTGAAAACGATATGTTACGGTCAAATGATGTGCATAAAGTCCACACGACCAAGTAAGGGACGAGACCCCCGAGCATGAGTTGCATCGGTCAACCCAACGTGGCACATCGTACGATGCATGGCCACGTCGATCAAACCGAGGCGGCCCCAAGTTGGACAAGACGACATGCCAAAGCAAAATAATGCGCAAGAATGAAAGCTTATGTTGCAATTTGCACTCAAAGTGCGCTTTAGTGTAAAAAGCTTTGTTGCAAAACTAATCTATGCTCAGACTAACAACATACCACTGTGTCACTCTTGTATTTAGTCGTTTGGTAAATTACTTAGTAGAATTGCTCTTCTCCATGTCAAATTCCAGCACCATACGCTATTAAGGCTAACTCACTGCTCCTCAACTTTATCACTTTTATTTGGAGGAGTGTTGTAAAGTCTTGAGAAATGAGAACATAACGAGGTATGATTCGTCCACACATCGTGCCAAGAAGAGGTGCCTCTACCATTACCCACAACTCGTACGATCATTTTTTTGAACCCATCCTCGTTGTTCGTATGTAAATTAATGCATCTTTTAGCTCTCCACCATATTGACTTGCTTCTGCTTCTCATACGATAAATCGAACAATTTTCACTGTCAAAATTGCCATGGCTTGATTTTATAATCTGTCGCCATAACGCATTCTCCTCAACAAGAAATTCCCACCCCCGTTTCCAAGCAACACAAGGTTGAAAAGTTTGAATTTTCTAATATTAACCTGCCATGCTCTATTTTCTTGTGCAACGTTTCCCACTTGACCCATGCAATTTATCTATTCTCTTCTTCTCCTCCCCAAGCGATTTGGCGTTGCATTTTACTCAAAGTTTTAGCCATTGCTTTTGGCATCTTATAAATAGTAAACATATAAGCTAGCATTGCCATAGTCAGAAAGTTCAAGAGAATATAAAGAACTCCCAAAGATAAACCTGTCCCATTCTAGCAATGAAGTCTATTACTCATATCCACGAAAATATTATCCCATGTCGCTTTCTTTCTTGAATTTTCTCCCACCAGAACGCCCAAGTACATAAAAGGAATTGAGCCTGCAAAACAATTCGATTTATCAACTGCTTCAAGTAAAATGCTTTTCTAAATATTGAAACCATAGTGAATGCTTTTACCGAATTTAATTTTCAAGCCCGAGTGATTTCAAAAAGTCTAACAATACTATTGAGAGCCCAGACATTTTGCTCGTTTTTTCAACAAAGAAGATTGTATCAGTGACAATTTTGTTGTGTGTGACTTCAGTTCTCTTGTGGCCGGTTTTTAAACCCATCCGAAGTCCCTCACCTTTTTGCGTTTTTTGATTAATCCGTTGAGTCCTTCGGCCACCACAAGAATAAAAAAGAGGATAACGAGTCCCCTTATCTCAATCCCCTTTGCAACCCAAACCCTTATGTTGGACTTCCGTTAACTAAAATTGAGGCCATGGCTGTATGGCGAGATTCTCGAATCCAACTTCTCCATTTAACTCCAAATCACAAGTGGTTAAGCATCATGTCCAAGAAACTCCAATTTACGTGGTCATAGGCTTTCTCAAAGTCAAAATTGAAGAGGAAGCCCGATATACGCCTCCATCGAACCTCATCAATAACATCGTTGCTTATAAGTACACAGTCCAGGATTTGTCTCCATCCAACAAAAGCGGACTTTTCTAGTGAAATGATTTCATCCATTATTTTTCTCTTTCTTTCAGCAAACCCCTTAACCAACAACCTATATCCAATGAGAGAAATGGGACGGTAATCATTTAGGTCCTAGGGGTTCTATTTTTTTGGAATATGGACAACGAAAGAGGGACTAGCTTCTCTAACAATCTTCCCATACTTATGAAATACATAAAAAAAATCTTCACATTATCCTTTAAAACATGACATAACGTTTTAATGAAATTCAAATCGAACCTGTCGGGCCCCGGGCTATTGGAGCCAACACAATTCCACACTGCTCCTTTAATTTCCTCATTGGTAAATTCTTTTGTGAGCCATCTACAAGTATTATCGTCAAGATGTTTAAAATACTGATTTTCAGTTGGTGTGCCATAATTACGACACCTCCTAAGTATGCGGTCATCTCGGGAATAACTATGAGTACATGGGGCGAAAGCTAATTTCCTCTTGATCTGATTAGTCAATCAAGATACCAAATCAACGAAACCCTCAGGTCAAGACCAATGATCTCGTGAAAACGATATGTTACGGTAAAATGATGGGCATAAAGTCCATACGACCAAGTAAGGGACGAGACCCCCGAGCATGAGTTGCATCGGTCAAGCCAACGTGGCACATCGTACGATGCATGGCCACGTCGACAAAACCGAGGCGGCCCCAAGTGGGGCAAGCCGACATGCCAAAGCAAAATAATGCGCAAGAGTGAAAGCTTATGTTGCAATTTGCACTCAAAGTGCGCATGAGTGTAATCTATGCTCAGACTAACAACGTACCACTGTTTCACTCTAGTATTTGGTCGTTTGGTAAATTACTTAGTAGAATTGCTCTTCTCCATGTCAAATTCCAGCACCATACGCTATTAAGGCTAACTCCCTGCTCCTCAACTTTAGCACTTTTATTTGGAGGAGTGTTGTAAAGTCTTGGGAAATGAGAACATAACGAGGTATGATTCGTCCACACATCGTGCCAAAAAGAGGTTCTTCTACCATTACCCACAACTCGTACGATCTTGTTTTTGAACCCATCCTCGTTGTTGGTATGTAAATTAATGCATCTCTTAGCTCTCCACTATATTGACTTGCTTCTGCTTCTCCTACCATCAATCGAACAATTTTCACTATCAAAATTGCCATGGCTTGATTTTTTAATCTGTCACCAGAACGCATTCTCCTCAACAAGCAATTCCCACCTCCGTTTCCAGGCAACGCAAGGTTGAAAAGTTTGAATTTTCTAATGTTAACATGTCGTTCTCTGTTTCCTTGTGCAACGTTTCCCACTTGACACATGCAATTTATCTATTCTCTTCTTCTCCTCCCCAAGCAATTTGGCGTTGCATTTTACTCAAAGTTTTAGCCATTGCTTTTGGCATCTTATGAATAGTAAACATATAAGCTAGCATTGCCATAGTCAGAAAGCTCAAGAGAATATAACGAACTCCCAAAGATAAACCTGTCCCGTTCCAACAATGAAGTCTATTACTCATATCCACAAAAAGATTATCCCATGTCACTTTCTTTCTTGAATTTGCTCCCACCGGAACGCCCAAGTACATAAAAGGAATTGAGCCCGTAAAACAATTCGATTTATCAACTGCTTCAAGTAAAATGCTTTCCTAAATATTGAAACCATAGTGAATGCTTTTACCGAATTTAATTTTCAAGCCCGAGTGATTTCAAAAAGTCTAACAATACTATTGAGAGCCCAGACATTTTGCTCGTTTTTTCAACAAAGAAGATTGTATCAGTGACAATTTTGTTGTGTGTGACTTCAGTTCTCTTGTGGCCGGTTTTTAAACCCATCCGAAGTCCCTCACCTTTTTGCGTTTTTTGATTAATCCGTTGAGTCCTTCGGCCACCACAAGAATAAAAAAGAGGATAACGAGTCCCCTTCTCTCAATCCCCTTTGCAACCCAAACCCTTATGTTGGACTTCCGTTAACTAAAATTGAGGCCATGGCTGTATGGCGAGATTCTCGAATCCAACTTCTCCATTTAACTCCAAATCATAAGTGGTTAAGAATCACGTCTAAGAACCTCCAATTTACGTGGTCATAGGCTTTCTCAAAGTCAAAATTGAAGAGGAAGCCCGATATACGCCTCCATCGAACATCATCAATAACATCGTTGCTTATAAGTACACAGTCCAGGATTTGTCTCCATCCAACAAAGGCGGGATGTTCTAGTGAAATGATTTCATCCATTATTTTTTTCTTTCTTTCAGCAAACCCCTTAACTAACAACCTATATCCAATGAGAGAAATGAGACGGTAATCATTTAGGTCCTAGGGGTTCTATTTTTTTGGAATATGGACAACGAAAGAGGGATTAGCTTCTCTAACAATCTTCCCATGCTTATGAAACGCATAAAAAAAATCTTCACATTATCCTTAAAAACATGCCATAACGTTTTAATGAAATTCAAATTCAACCTGTCGGGCCCCGGGCTATTGGAGCCAGCACAATTCCACACTGCTCCTTTAATTTCCTCATTGGTAAATTCTTTTGTGAGCCATCTACAAGTATTCTCGTCAAGATGTTTAAAATACTGATTTTCAGTTGGTGTGCCATAATTACGACACCTCCTAAACTTGCGGTCATCTCGGGAATAACTATGAGTACATGGGGCGAAAGCTAATTTCCTCTTGATCTGATTAGTCAATCAAGATACCAAATCAGTGAAACCCTCAGGTCAAGACCAATGATCTCGTGAAAACGATATGTTACGGTAAAATGATGGGCATAAAGTCCACACGACCAAGTAAAGGACGAGACCCCAGAGCATGAGTTGCGTCGGTCAAGGCAACGTGGCACATCATACGATGCATGGCCACGTCGATCAAACCGAGGCGGCCCCAAGTGGGGCAAGACGACATGCCAAAGCAAAATAATGCGCAAGAGTGAAAGCTTATGTTGCAATTTGCACTCAAAGTGCGGATGAGTGTACAGAGCTTTGTTGCAAAACTAATCTATGCTCAGACTAATAACGTACCACTGTTTCACTCTAGTATTTGGTCGTTTGGTAAATTACTTAGTAGAATTGCTCTTCTCCATGTCAAATTCGTGCACCATACGCTATTAAGGCTAACTCCCTGCTCCTCAACTTTAGCACTTTTATTTGGAGGAGTGTTGTAAAGTCTTGGGAAATGAGAACATAACGAGGTATGATTCGTCCACACATCGTGCCAAAAAGAGGTGCTTCTACCATTACCCACAACTCGTATGATCCTTTTTTTTTTAACCCATCCTCGTTGTTGGTATGTAAATTAATGCATCTCTTAGCTCTCCACCATATTGACTTGCTTCTGCTTCTCCTACCATCAATCGAACAATTTTCAATGTCAAAATTGCCATGGCTTGATTTTATAATCTATCGCCAGAACGCATTCTCCTCAACAAGAAATTCCCACCTCCGTTTCTAGGCAACGCAAGGTTGAAAAGTTTGAATTTTCTAATATTAACCCGCCATGCTCTATTTTCTTGTGCAACGTTTCCCACTTGACCCATGCAATTTATCTATTCTCTTCTTCTCCTCCCCAAGCGATTTGGCGTTGCATTTTACTCAAAGTTTTAGCCATTGCTTTTGGCATCTTATGAATAGTAAACATATAAGCTAGCATTGCCATAGTCAGAAAGCTCAAGAGAATATAACGAACTCCCAAAGATAAACCTGTCCCGTTCCAACAATGAAGTCTATTACTCATATCCACAAAAAGATTATCCCATGTCACTTTCTTTCTTGAATTTGCTCCCACCGGAACGCCCAAGTACATAAAAGGAATTGAGCCCGTAAAACAATTCGATTTATCAACTGCTTCAAGTAAAATGCTTTCCTAAATATTGAAACCATAGTGAATGCTTTTACCGAATTTAATTTTCAAGCTCGAGTGATTTCAAAAAGTCTAACAATACTTTTGAGAGCCTCGACATTTTGCTTGTTTTTTCAACAAAGAAGATTGTATCATCGGCAAATTTGTTGTGTGTGACTTCAATTCTCTCGTGGCCAATTTTTAAACCCATCAGAAGTCCCTCGCCTTTTGCGTTTTTTGATTAATCCGCCGAGTCCTTCTGCCACCACAAGAATAAAAAAGAGGATAACGAGTCCACTTCTCTCAATCCCCTTTGCAACCCAAACTCTTATGTTGGACTTCCGTTAACTAAAATTGAGGCCATGGCTGTATGGCGAGATTCTCGAATCCAACTTCTCCATTTAACTCCAAATCACAAGTGGTTAAGCATCATGTCCAAGAAACTCCAATTTACGTGGTCATAGGCTTTCTCAAAGTCAAAATTGAAGAGGAAGCCCGATATACGCCTCCATCGAACCTCATCAATAACATCGTTGCTTATAAGTACACAGTCCAGGATTTGTCTCCATCCAACAAAGGCGGACTTTTCTAATGAAATTCAAATTGAACCTCTCGGGCTCTAGGATATTGGAGCCAACACAATTCCACACTGCTCCTCTAATTTCCTCATTGGTAAATTCTTTTGTGAGCCATCTACAAGTATTCTCGTCAAGATGTTTAAAATACTGATTTTCAGTTGGTGTGCCATAATTACGATACCTCCTAAATATGCGGTCATCTCAGGAATAACTATGAGTATATGGGGCGAAAACAAATTTCCGCTTGATCTGATCAGACAATCAAGATACCAAATTAACGAAACCCTCAGGTCAAGACCAATGATCTCGTGAAAACGATATGTTATGGTAAAATGATGGGCATAAAGTCCACACGACCAAGTAAGGGACGAGACCCCCAAGCATGAGTTGCGTCAGTCAAGCCAACGTGGCACATTGTACAATGCATGGCCACGTCGATCAAACCGAGGCGGCCCCAAGTGGGACAAGCCGACATGCCAAAGCAAAATAATGCGCAAAAGTGAAAGCTTATGTTGCAATTTGCACTCAAAGTGTGCATGAGTGTAAAAAGCTTTGTTGCAAAACTAATCTATGCTCAGACTAACAACATACCACTGTTTCACTCTAGTATTTGTTTGTTTGGTAAATTCCTTAGTGGAATTGATATTCTCCATGTCAAATTCCAGCACCATATGCTATTAAGGCTAACTCTTTACTCCTCAACTGTAGCATTTTTATTTGGAGGAGTGTTGTAAAGTCTTGGGAAACGAGAACATAACGAGGTATGACTCGTCCACACATCGTGCCAAAAAGAGGTGCTTCTACCACTACCCACAACTCGTACGGTCCCTTTTTTTGAACCCATCCTTGTTGTTAATATGTCAATTAATGCATCTCATATCTTTCCACCATATTGACATGCTTCTGCTTCTCCTATCATCAATCAAACAGTTTTCACTGTCAAAACTGCCATAGTTTGATTTTATAATCTATCGCCAGAATGCATTCTCCTCGACAATAAATTCCCACCTCCAGTTTCCAAGCAACGCAAGGTTGAAAAGTTTGAGTTTTCTAATATTTAACCTGCCTTTCTCTTTTTTCTAGTGCAACGTTTCCCACTTGACCAATTCAATTTTTCTCTCCTCTTCTTCTCCTCCCCACGCGACTTGGCGTTGTATTTTACTCAAAGTGTTAGCCATTCCTTTTGGCATCTTACAAATAGTAAACATATAAGCTAGCATTCCCATAACCAGAGAGTTCAAGTGAATATAACGAACACCAAAGATAAAATTGTCCCATTCCAGCAATGAAGTCTATTACTCATATCCACGAAAATACTATCCTAAGTAGGTTTTTTCTTGGATTTTCTCCCTCCAGAACGCCCTTGTACAAAAAAGGAATCGAGTCAATAACAAAATTCGATTTATCAACTGCTTCAAGTAAAATGCTTCCCTGATATTGAAACAATAGAGATTTCTTTTATCGAATTTAATTTTCAGGCCCGAGTGATTTCAAAAAGTCTAAGTATACTTTTGAGAGCCCAGACATTTTGCTCATTGCTTTCGACAAAGAATAATGTATCATCGGCAAATTTGTTGTGTGTGATTTCATTCTCTCGTGGCAGATTTTTAAACCCATCAGAAGTCCTTCACCTTTCGATTAATCCATTAAGTCCTTCTACCACCAAAAGAATAAAAAAGAGGATAAAAGGTCCCCTTGTTAAATATAATTTTACATGACTTTAATCGTTTTGAACTACATGACGTCACAAATAGATTCACACGTAAATAGAAAAGAAGAAATACCTCCGTTCATCGTGTCGTGGTAGAAAGCAGCTAGGTGTGAGCACGAACCGTCAACGAACAATTGATAGGAAGTCTTGGTTTCTCTCTTCTCCCTATACACCTTATTTATGTGTTTCTTGAGTATGATTTATGATGGGCAAAGTCATAGTATATATAGGTGAAGAGAGGAACAAGTTCCAGTTAGGATTTAATTAGGACTTAATCTCGACTGTCCATCATGGAAGAGTCTTAATTAGAAATAACTCTATTAATTAATCATAATATAATTAGGTAACTAGAATATAGAATTAACATATATTCCTAGAAAACTAGGATTCCTAAGACCATAATTATGGAAAGATAAATACTATAAAGATTTATCTTACAGTCTCCCACTTGGTCGATAGGAATACTCATTAGTGTTTTCATTTGAAAATCATAAGGCGCGCATAAAAATATTTAAACTTTTCCTCAGCTAGTTGTCATAAGTGCCTTGATTAATCAAGTAAGCTAATAAGAGTCATGGCGGGCACATTGTTTTGCAACATGATTCCTTCCATGTACCACAATATTAACAACAATCATAATTAGGCCATTAGTAATAGTTTTCGTAATGGTCCCATAATGTCTTAAAACAAAAGACAAATTCTGTTATCATAAATCCAACAATAATATATGTACACAATGGAAAAACAGAATAGAAAAAATGTAGAAGTCCAATAAGAGCTCAAAATAAAATGTCACATACAATAATAATGAATAATGAATTGCAGAAATTAACTAGGAGCTATCTTCAAGACCCATATTGCTAGCATGTTTCTGAAATGGTTTTGGAGGTAGTCCTTTAGTAAATATATATGCAACCATCTCATATGTACCTAAATGATCAATGACAACCTTTCCTCTTCTAACATCTTGTTTCAATGATATATATTTAAGGTCCATGTGTTTTGATCCCTTAGATATCCTGTCATGCTTAGAGAATTGAATTGCAGCTTTATTGTCACAGTAAATAGTCAAAGGCCCAGAAATAAAGCTCAATGACCCAAATTGACAAACAAAATTCTGCAACCATGCTCCTTGATTGGCAGCCTCAAAACATGCCACGTAATCAGCTTCCATAGTAGATGTGTAGAGCAACTCGGATTTTTGGCTTTTCCATGATATTGCACCGCCAGCTAAGAGATGAGTATAGCCAAGAGTGCAGTGCCTAGAGTCTGAACATCCACCAAAATCTGAATCAGAAAATCCAACCATCTGTAGATGTGTTGACTTTCTATACGTTAGCATAAAATTTCTTGTTCCCTTTAAATATCTCAGAACTTTCTTTGCAGCTTTCCAATGAGCGAGTCATGGGTTACTCTAAAATCTACTTAGCATCCCAACTGCATGGCTAGTGTCGGGTCTGGTGCAGACTTGTGCATACATCAAACTCCCAATAAGTGAAGCATAAGGAAAACTTTCCATATCTTTACGTTTCAGTTTGTTCTGTGGACTTTGATCAAGATCAAGCTTGTCTCCTTTATGCAATGGAACAACACTAGAAGAACATGTCATCATGCCAAATCTCTCTAGAACTTTATCAATATATGCTTTCTGAGACATACCTAAAATCCCAAGTGATCGATCACGAAATATTTCTATTCCAATCACATAGGACGCCTCACCCATATCTTTCATTTCAAAGTTCTGAGATAGATAACACTTAGTCTCACGTAAAAGACAGAGATCACTACTGGCTAATAGAATATCATCAACATACAGAACCAAAAATATGAACTTACTCCCACTGATCTTGAGGTATATACATGGATCAACAATATTTTCTTTAAAACCGAAATAATAATGGTTTTATCGAACTTTAGATACCATTGCCTCGAAGCTTGTTTCAGTCCATAAAGTGATTTCTTAAGTTTGCAGACCATGTCTTCCTGACCTTCAATAATGAAGCCTTCAGGTTGACGCATATAGACTTCTTCTTGCAAGTCTCCATTAAGAAAGGCGGTTTTCACATCCATTTGATATAACTCAAGGTCGTAATGAGCTACTAGTGCCAAGATAATTCTAAGAGAGTCTTTTCTTGACACAGGAGAAAAAGTCTCAGTGTAGTCAATGCCTTCTTTCTGTTTATAACCTTTGGCTACAAGTCTAGCTTTATGATATTCAATATTGCCATTAGAGTCGTGTTTGGTCTTGAAGACCCACTTACACCCGACTGCTTTGTGTCCTTGAGGCAATTGAACAATGTCCCAGACTGCATTTTTATCCATAGATTTTATTTCATCTTTCATGGCATCAATCCACTTATTAGAATTAAAGTCTTTAATGGCTTGTTTGTATGAAATCGAGTCTGTAAGAATCCCAATATCAGATTCTACTTGATAAAGCAAATAAACATTGGAAATAGCAGATCTCCTCTCATGAGTTGATCTTCTTAATGCAGGTTCCTCTGGTTCTTCATCAATATGATCATTATTGGCAGTAATCTCATTATGGAGTTGTGTATCATTATTTGGATGCTCTTCATTGTCTAAACCTTCGACAACAGGAAGATTCCCAACATCTTTAGGAAAAGAGGGTCAAGGGATAGGCACCCTTATTTCTTGAATGATTACATCTTGTATTTTATCACTCCCACTGATTTTGCCATTCTCATAGAATCTAACATTACCCGTTTCTACAATTCTCGTACTATGGTTAGACCAATAAAACATATATCCTTTAGACTTTTCTGGGTAACCAATCAAGAAACCACTAATCGTTCTAAAGTTTAATTTCTTGTCATGTGGGTTATAAATTCGTACTTCAGCTGAGCATCCCCAAATTTGAAGATGTTTTAAACTAGGTTTCCAGCCCTTCCATATTTCAAAAAGGGTCTTTGGAAGTACTTTGCTAGGAACTCGGTTTAAAATATATACAGCTGTTCTTAAGGCATACATCCACAAGGATATTGGTAAATTAGCATGACTCATCATAGACCTAAGCATATCCATATAAGTACGATTTCGCCTTTCAGCTACACCATTTTGCCATGGAAAACCAGGTGTAGTATATTGAGCGACAATTCCAAGACTTTGGAGAAGTTTTGCAAAAGGTCCAGGATGTTGTCCTGTTTCATCATACCTTCCATAAAATTCACCACCTCTATCAGACCTTATGATTTTTACTTTTCTATTTAATTGCCTTTCAACTTCAGTAATGAATAATTGTACAACATTCATTGACTGAGATTTTTCATGCAATAAATAGAGATAACAATAATGTGAAAAATCATCAATAAAGGTAATGAAATATTTTTCACCACCAAAAGTTGGAATGTCAAAAGGTCCACAAATATCTGTATGTATTATTTCAAGAAGCTGGGTACTTCTTGTGGCTCCTTTCTTTGTGTGTTTTGTTTGCTTACCCTTAATGCAATCAACACATACTTCATGATTATTAAAATCAAGACTTCGAAGAGTTTCATCTTTTACTAATCTTTTGATTCTTTCACTGGAAATATGTCCCAGCCTTTTATGCCACAAGAAATAAGAGTCGTTTTTAGACGACTTAAGTTTTGTTTCACCATTAGTATGCAGGGTGAGATGAGTTTCAGAAGATTGAGTAGCACGATTAAATCTATAAAGCCCATCAATTAGACTTCCAGAACCAACATAATCAGAATTCAAAATTAAATTTAAACAACCATCTCCATGATTAACTTTAAAACCACAACTATCAAGTTTGCTTACTGAAACTAAACTATGAGAAATAGAACGAACATAAAGAGTTTGAAATAAATCTAACTGAAATCCACTATCTAAAATGAGACGATAAGTTCCAATAGCTTCAACTGGGACTTTGTCTTGGTTTCCCATGAATAAGAAGTTTTCACTTGGGTTTGTGGTTTGGGTCATAAGAAATCCCTGCATGGAATTTGAAACATGAATATTAGCACCAGAATCAATCCACCAAGTATGAGGAGAAACATAAGAATTATTTGATTAAGAAAAACTTACGAAACCCATAGGTTTACCTTTCTTTTCGAACCATTCCCTTCGTTTATGACAATCTTTCTGAAAGTGTCCAGTCTTTTTGCAAAATTTGCACCGGTCATCTTTCTTTGCCTTTTTCTCTGTTGGTTGATTAAAGTCATTCATTATGGGTGGTGCTCTTTTATGGCTTGAGTTGTGCCTTTTCCCAGCTTTAGATCCAGCTCCTTGGACAAAGTGTGCAACCCTAATACCTTGTTTGTTCAGCCTGCCCTCCTCTTGAACCAATTTGTTAGCCAATTCATTAACAATCCACTTTTCATTAATAGCGTTGTAATGAATTTGGAAAGGTCCGTACTGAGGAGTTAAAGAATTTAGAATAAATTGGACGAGAAAAGAATCATCCACCATTATCTCTAAATTATTTAACTTAGCTGCAAGGTTCGTCATCTCAATGCAGTGGTCATGCATAGAGCGTGTGCCATCAAACTTCATCGTTGTAAGTTCTGCCATAAGTGTCCCAGCAAGAGACTTGTCTGCAGCCTTAAAGCGTTCTTCTATTGAGGTTAAGTAACCCTTAGCATTTACTGGTGTGGGTAGGGAAGTTTTGATGTTGGCAGCAATTGTCATTCGTAAGAACATAATGCTTAGTCTATCAGACTTCTCCCAAGATTTAAGGAGAGCCTTCTGTTCAGTAGTACTTGTATCCGTAATGGGATCTGGCTTCACAGTTGTGAGAGCCAAATCCAAATCAAGTACCCCCAAGGTGAATTCAACTTTCTCTTTCCATTCTGAGAAGTTGGTTCCCGTGAGAAGTGGGACAACTGAGACGCATGATGACAATTGTGCGGAAAAAATTGTTGTAATTTATTGAGATATATATTTATTAATTGAGATGTAAGACATAAACAACACATAATTTTTTTTTTTTTTTTTTCTTATTTTACTTTTGGAATATTTACGACAAGAAAATATAGCGCTCCTGTGGGCAGTCACTATAAAGTCTATACATAATACCATTAAGAGTCGTAATATTCAATATTCTTGATTTAAGTAATATACTAACTTTAATAAAACATTGGAAATCTGTGGATTTCTTTGGTTTACGTATATAGTACTTATTTTATTGTTGAAAATTAATATGATTTTTGATTGCCTGTGGGTCAACCAATTAATTCATAAGGTTTATCAACTATATATATCTTGATAATGGCAGTATAATTTGTGATTTGAAATTTTTTATCTTTTAGTGTTAAAGTCACTGTGGTGATCTCTAACCTTAATAAAACGTAATTTATTACGTTAAGTTCCTTAACATTAAGGAATTGTTCATATAATATTGATGGATATTGAGTTCTGAAGTGGAATCGACTTCGCCTTAGGTACATTATGATAGATTATGCAATATCCGTATCATTATATTTAAGGAAGTAAAGGCTTAAGTTATACTAAGTAATTTCCATATCAATATCTCTAAGCTAAGGCAACGTGATTATGATCATCTCATACTAACCATAAACTTGAGTAAATAAAATAAGGCATGTCGATCAACATCAAAATAAACAATCAATTTCATCATGCACTACAAGATTTGGGGGGTTTTCGCGACCCCCCCCCCCCCCCCCCCCCCCCGGTGACCGTCGGGCGGTCCCCAGCTTTTTGGTGACCGTCCAGAGCAACGGGGACCGCTGGCGGTCCCCAGCCCAAAGAAGGACCGCTGAGCGGTCCCCAGCACAAAATGGGGGACTGATGGGCGGTCCCCAGCACAAAAGGGGGACCGCTGGGCGGTCCCCATCCCAAACAGGGGACCGCTGGGCGGTCCCCAGCCCAAACAGGGGACCGCTAGGCGGTCCCCAGCTCAAAAGGGGGACCGTTGGGCGGTCACCAAAGGTCTTTAGGGACCGCCCGACGGTCCCTAATAATATTCATACTTTTTTTTTAATTTTATTGAACAATTAAGGTGTCGCATTGTTTGTTTAGTTGATAAATATCCTAATAATAGTTAAAAGAACAAAATTAAAAAATTTCATACAAATTGAAACAACATACAACGATTAATTGTACGTATAACGTAGAATAGATTCAACGTTAAAAACATTATCAATCTCATTAAATCTACTATTAAATAACTAAATTAGTGGTTTTATGATCGTTTGTTACTTCAATTGACATGTTACAATGAATTTTGTTGCTAAAAATCAAAAACACATGGAAATCGAAAAAAAAAAGTATGAATATTATTAGGGACCGCCTGGCGGTCCTAAAACCACCTTTAGGGACCGCTGGGCGGTCACCAATTGTCTTTAGGGACCGCCGGGCGTTCCCTAAAAGTTGTTTTAGGGACCGCCCGGCGGTCACTAATAATATTCATACTTTCTTTTTTTAATTTTATGGAACAATTAAGGTGCCGCGTTGGTTGTTTAGTTGATAAATATCCTAATAATAGTTAAAAGAATAAAATTACAAAGTTTCATGCAAAATGAAACAACATACGACGATTAAGTGTACATATAACTTAGAATAGGTTCAACGTTTAAAACTTTCTCAATCTCATTCAATCTACTATTAAATAACTAAATTAGTGGTTTTATGATCGTTTGTTACTTCAATTGACATGTTACAATGAATTTTGTTGCTAAAAATAAAAAACACATGGAAATCGTTTCATAAAATCACAAAAACACGTATGAATATTATTAGGGACCGCCAGGCGGTCCCTAAAAATCATATTTAGTGACTGCCAGGCGGTCACCACTTGTCATTAGGGACCGCCCGACGGTCACCAAATATCTTCTGGGACCGCCCGGCGGTCCCTATATGTTTAAAAAATAGGCGGGATTGGGGGGGAAATTTGAAATTTCCGAAAATTCAAAATTTTCACCCTTAATTCTATATATACCACCACTCTCCTATCCAATTTTTCAACACTCTTCAAAAACACCCAACTCCAAAATTTCTCTTATCATTTTTCTCTTCCTAAATCATAAAAATAAAAATTATCCAACAAAAACTTTCATTTCTTCTTTCTTTTAAAGAAACACTCTTCTCTTTTTTTTCATTTCTTTAAATCCAAAACATAACTTCTCTTCTTCTTTCTTTTAAAGAAACACTCTTCTCTTCTTCTTTTTTTTGTTCAAATCCAATACACAACATTTCTTCTTCTTTTTTTTCATTATTTTCTTTTGTTAACTTTCATTTCATTATTTTCTTTGTTTTATTTTGTTAACTTTCATTTAATTTTACTTTTTTATCATTATTTTGTTTGTTTTTGTTCTTGTAAATGTTTGTTGCACATATTTACACGCAATTTATACAAAAAACCTAATAATATTCCGGTAAATTTCCGGAATATTATTGGGTTTTTTTTTTTATTCTGCCGCAGACATTTAGGGACCGCTGGGCGGTCCCTAAAAGTCTGAATACTATTGGGGACCGCCGGGCGGTTCCTAAAAGTCTGAATATTATTGGGGACCGCTCGGCGGTCCCCATAAGTCATTAGGGACCGCCCGGCGGTCCCTAAATTTGCGATCGCGGAAAATGGTCCCCGCGACCGCCAAGCGGTCGCCAAAGGGTGGGGGACCAAGGGCATCCGCGACCGCCTTTTGGTGACCGCTGGGCGGTCTCTAAAGGTCTTTAGGGACCGCCCGGAGGTCTTTAGGGACCGCCCGAGCGGTCCCTAAAGACCCCCAAATCTTGTAGTGATGTCACAATACTGAATAACTAAACTTACATGACAAGGCAAATAATATAATACTATATGTTCATAAGAGCAATTATACTTGTGATCATACAAACAAGAGCAGCATATATAATTCATAATAAGCAGAGTACGTTCTCCGAATTCATTAGCATGCACCACTTCTTAAACAAATTACACGCTATGCACAATATAATAAGAATTAATGATACCCCATGTTATATCCTTCAGCATATATATATAACGCATACATATAACTCAATTGCAACTGCTACATGCTTCATAGTTCATATAATTCAATACGGATGCACAATTTATTATTACGTCAGATGAGATACATACAAGAGAAACTCAAATCGGAAACTTGCTAATTCACGTATAATAATCTCAAGAATAATTGCTCTGTGATAATTTGAATCTATTTATTATAAGGACTATCATGCGTTCACAAACCTAAGCTTTGATACCACATGTTAAATATAATTTTATATGACTTTAATCGTTTTGAACTACACGACGTCACAAATAGATTCACACGTAAATAGAAAAGAAGAAATACCTCCGTTCATCGTGTCGTGGTAGAAAAAAGCTAGGCGTGAGCACGAACCGTCAACGAGCAATTGATAGGAAGTCTTGGTTTCTCTCTTCTCCCTATACACATTATTTATGTGTTTCTTGACTATGATTTATGATGGGTAAAGTCATAGTATATATAGGTGAAGAGAGGACCAAGTTCTAGTTAGGGTTTAATTAGGACTTAATCTCGACCGTCCATCACGAAAAAGTCTTAATTGGAAATAACTCTATTAATTAATCGTAATATAATTAGGTAACTAGAATATAGAATTAACATATATTCCTAGAAAACTAGGATTCCTTAGACCACAATTATGGAAAGATAAATACTATAAAGATTTATCTTACACCCCTTCTCTCAACCCCCCTTGCAAACCGAACTCTTATGTTGGACTTTCGTTAACTAAAATTGAAGCCATGGCTGTATGGCGAGATTCTCGAATCCAACTTCTCCATTTAACTCCAAATCACAAGTGGTTAAGCATCACGTCCAAGAAACTCCAATTTACATGGTCATAGGCTTTCTCAAAGTCAATCTAGAAAAAGAAGCTCGAGATACACCTCCATCGAACCTCATCAATAACCTCGTTGGTTATAAGTACACAGCCCAGGATTTGTCTCCATCCAACAAAGGCGGACTGTTATAGTGAAATGATTTCATCCATCTTTTTTCTCTTTCTTTCAGCGAACTGCTTAACCCACAACCTATATCCAATGAGAGAAATGGAACGGTAATCATTAAGGTCCTAGGGGTTCTATTTTTTTGGATTATGGACAATGAAAGAGAGATTAGCTTCTCTAACAATATTCCCATTCTTATGAAACTAAAAAAAAAAATCACATTATCATTTAAAACATGCCAGAATGTTTCAATGAAATTTAAATTGAACATGTCGGGCCTCGGGCTATTAGAGCCAACGTAATTCCACATCGCTCATTTAATTTCCTCATTGGTAATTTCTCTTGTGAGCCATAGACAATCTCATCAGTCGCTGTGCCATAATTACAACACCTCCTAAATATGTGGTCTTCTCTTGAATAACTATGAGTACAGGGGGCGAAAATATTTCCTCCTGATCCGATTAGACAACCAAGATACCAAATCAACCACCATGTAAGGGTCGAGACCACCAAGCACGAGCTACGTCGGTCAAGCCACCGCGGCACATCGTATGAAGCATGGCCACGTCGATCAAACCGACGTGGACCCAAACGGGTCAAGCCGACATGCCACGATGAAAGCTTATGTTGCAAGAGTGAAAGCTTATGTTGCAATTCGCACTCAAAGTGCGAATGAGTGTAAAAACCTTTGTTGCAAAACTAATCCATGCTCAGACTAACAACTTACCACTGTTAAACTGGCCACATTAGAAAAAATGTTCTGTAGCTATATAAAAGAAAGATATTTCACATTTTTTGTTTTTCTTTTTCTGATCAACAAATATGATATACTTGGTTGCTGACAATGCAAATGGTAAGTGACATATAACAATTAACCACATAATCGTATTAGCAAAGACAACATGCAATTGTATTTAAAAAACAAAAAAACAAAACATGCAATCCTGAATCATGATTGATCGATCAAATATTATATGATTTAAATGTCATTTATCATGGAAACTCTATGCTTCTTTGAAAATTTACATTTTATTCTTCGTTGTGGAGTGATTATAATGGCTTAAGGTTTCAGCTAATGCCAACACATTAATAACAGTGACATTCTTTTAATAGCGCTAGGGTTATTTTATAAGTTGAAGAAAATTAGATTTAGAAATTATGAACAACTAATCGAAAACTATCGAAGTAGAATAAGAATGATACAGTAAAAATTAACGTGACAGTAGAATAATATAAGATTCCAGATTTATTGACAGTCGACAATAAAATAATATCCTGTAAATATAATGTGACAATTAATAAATTTGTACATTATATCTGAACATTTTGTTTACATTAATTCTAGACTTATTTAAGAGCAGAATGAAGAATCCTTCATGAAAAATATATACTTTTGAGCAGCACTCTTGACCAATTTAGTGTGGCCAAAATTAGAGGAAGGCATAAAGCAGTACACCATATCTGCATCAAAAAGGTGAGCATACATAACACACAAATTTGTTAAGAAAGATAATATGCAAGAAAATATGGGCATTTTATAATTTATGCCCGATAATTTCCATCAACTTCACCGTTTGCCCTTTTTTGGACCTGGCTTTATTTTTGCCGGGTAATTGTTTTTTTTTTAAATGGCCGACGGGCTTGGTCGAAGCCCAGAGTCAAGCCCGTCGGGCATTTTAAAAAAAAAAACAATTACTGGGCAAAAATTATAAGTTGGTGAAAATTAACGGGCAGAAATTATAAAAAGCCCTTACGGGAAATGAGGGTGGTGTTTGGAGATATTCTTGGCAATTCCGACTATTATTATACTCTCTCAACTCTTCTTGTTTAATGATGCATCCAGATTTTTGTTGCAAGTTGCATAATTTTCACTCGGATCATGAACCAAAGACTCCAAATCCGGTGAGCTTTCGTTCATTTGGCAGTTTTCCATATCACCATCAGAGGAATTTAGTTGTTTGTCGATGAAAACTTGTTGTTGACACGCGTAATTTGATGGCATTTGTAGCCACCACTTTAAATTTGGGGATAAATTAGTATACGAAGGGATTCGATTAAAAGGGACGGAGCTCGTGTTCGGAGCTCTTTTGGCGTCATCTTAGACCAAGCATCGGTTGGCCGTTCTCTGCCAAGAAGCCCTTGCTTCGGCTAGAGCCATTTCTCTTTGAAATTCTCTTTTTCGGTTTTGCAGTTGAGGTGTTTGATGAAATGGGTCAATCAAACAGGGGAGGGGAGGTGGTGGTGGCGGCGGCAGCGTAGAGGAGGTTTTGATGTTGACAAGGGTAAATCAGTAAGCAAGTAAAAAAAGTCATGTTAATTAAGGAAGAAAACCATCGAGAGGCGTTTAACACAGAATTAGCCACACATATATTCTTCATAGATTTTATCTAACTCCATGACCGATATAGGTAATTAATTCTAAGCAATTAGACAAAGTGCGGGGTGAAGCCATCAACATTTTCTCTTTTTATAATTTATGCCCGTTAATTTCCACCAACTTATAATTTTTGCCCGGTAATTGTTTTTTTTTTTTAAATGCCCGACGGGCTCAACTTTGGGCTTCGACCAAGCCCGTCGGGCATTTAAAAAATAACAATTACCGGGCAAAAATAAAGCCCGGTCCAAAAAAGGGCAAAAGGTGAAGTTGGTGGAAATTAATGGGCAGAAATTATAAAAAGCCCAGAAAATATATAGAAATAGCACCCAGCTATTCATCCATCTATTAATTATACGAAAAATCTTTGTAAAAGGAAGTGACATCCGGCCAGGCGAGAGAAAAAATGAAGCAAATTGAGATTTGCATGAATGATGAACAGTGAAAATGAATTAACAAAAGATTAGTAGTTAATCTTTTCCTAAAAAGATGCATAAGTAGATATCTTCTAAATTGCTTTATTGGTAAGATCTACATTTTAACGGATATGTACTGTGTGTATGAAACACAACATGAGCGGTATTTTCGTAACTATGGATTGCCGAATGGTGACTTTCTCTATAAGATTTTTGGCGACCTGGAGTGTGCTGGTTTTCGCGAGCAAGCTGGAGCTGAGGCATCAAACCCAATGGTGATAAGAGATGATGAGGATGAATAATCTTTTTGAGACAATTTTAATGTTTTTAATTTAAATAATTTGTTGGAAGACTTGGATGTTCGATTTGCGAATGAGTGAGCTTCTGACTTTTAGTCATATTTTGGTGTTTTTGAGTTTTAAGTTGTTATGAATATTAAGTTGTTTTGGAAAATTGAGCCTTTGTTATGAACAAAAAGATTTGATAATCAACAGAAAAAGAGAATGTGACAACTATATAAAGTTTATTACTACTACCTCAGTCAACTATAAACACTACTACCATCTTGTCAACTATAAAACACTACTACCTCAATCAACTATAAACACTACTAGTAAATTATCACAAAGTATTAGTAACCTACTATAATCACCTGAAATAGCAGACATCAGACCAAAATTGAGGCTGTAATAGCAGATGCATTTATACTAATGAGCAGAAATATTCATTGTCATATTACAGTTCCAGTAGGCATACCACATCAACTACTTAGATGAAGGACTCGATTGTCCTTCATTCTATGAAATCACCCAAAGTATGACACCAAAAAAATGTCTCAAGAGAGACATGAGTTCTGCAATTTCATTAGTTACAATGCATCACCAAAATAGACCAGACTTAAACCAACTTCTAACCTACTCGCCCCTCAAAATGGTTTAAAACAGTGCACACTCACTGTTTCTCGCCCTTTCCTTTCCGTTTCACATTTCATTTTTTTCCTTTTTCCTGATTCAACTCATTCACAACAATTGCCAAATTTGATCGCTTCACATACTTCTTCCCTAATGTTGGTGCAGCCACCTGGATGTTGACATTAACAGGTAGTGTTGAATAAGTCTGACTTCCCTGAGTTGAGATCATTGGAGTTGGATCCCTAATGCACACTCATCTGGACATGGGATGAGGTACGTTACTAATACTTTGTGAAAGTTGTGTCACAGTATTTGGCATAAGGATGTTGGCTGGTGCCTTATAAAACTGATTAACCCAATTGGCACTATTGATTGGATCCGGTGCAATCCCCTTTTCCATTCCAGATGACTGAGCAGCCTATGAAAACTCATATTAGAAAATTTAAAAGAAAAATATATGTAGGAAAAATTAAAACACTTATCTCATGGTAGTAGATTAGTCACATTAATCACCTGTTGGCTTTTGAAACACCAGTCTGCACTTGTCACCTTTTCTTTTCCCTTCCCTTTAGCATTCATAGAATCATCAATCAAAGTAGATTGAGTCCCAAAGACATTGTCATTGTTTTCAACTCCCAAGTCAACAGCTTCATTTTCCTTCAAAAAAAAGTGCATAATGTGCAGAAATTGTTATAACCAAATTATGAAAATGTTAATTAAAATGAAAATATTCACATTCTTAGAAATAACATACATATTCAGTTGGTGTGAAGTGAGTAGAAACATCAAGTCCACTTGACTTAGACTTCTTCTTCTTTTTGGGTGTCTGTAACAACATAATTTTATATCTATGTTATTATATGTTGTATAATATGAGATATTATTGAAATTCAAATAACTCTAACCTAATTATGAGATTCCTCTACCAAGCCCCCTCCCTTACTTTCATTATGACTCTTATTTCCAGGCTTTGAAGTTTCTCCAGAGTAGAAACATTCTAAAGTTTCTTCATCATCATAAGCCTTTCTCAAAGCACAGGTAACCATGTTGTGCTCTGGGATTCCACAGAAGCTGCATTGAACTATCTTCTGGTTTCTCTGTAATTTAAGAGGCTTAACTGACTTCTTCCATTTCTCCTTTACAATCTTCTTTGTACCCTTCTTCCGCTTGCTTACACGCTCTTCATCAGGTCCCCTGCTCCTTGCTTTTTGTGGTCTACCAGCCTTTCTTCCAAAGTTGGGTGGCAATGGAGGCTTGTATACGGTTTCCCCCCAAATAGCACTCCCAAAAACACCATATATAGGCAATTCGTATGCCACGATGTATCTCTCCACAGTGTACGAGTCAGATATATAATTTATACGCTGTTTACCATTATGCAGTATAATACATATGGCATGCTTACAAGGGATACCACTTAATTGCCAGCTTTTCATGTGCAATACCTGTTAGCTAGATTGACACAGTGTCGAGAGCCATCTGCTAATGAGGAAACTTGGTAGTTAAACTCATCAGACTTCATTGGGATACATTCCGCTATCTACTTAGCATTCTTGTCAAGTTGCTCTTTAATTTTGGGACAGAACTTCATTTCACTCCACTTTTTAGTGGCCTTGTCTTTTTTGGATGCCATCTTTTGCATGATGTATTCTCTGATCCACTTAAAGCATGTGATTATTGATTTCTCTCTAGCCTCAAGGATTGTGCTGTTGAAAGACTCACAGGTATTGTTGAGTATCTGATCACATGTTGATGTAGTGGTGAAGTGAGACTTGCTCCAGTAAATTGGGTCCTTATCATCACACCACTCCAGTGCTGATTGACTTATATCTCCCAGTGCATTCATGGCATCCTTGAATTCATCAACAGTCGTGCAATTTGCAGCTTTCCAAACTGCATCACTGTAAGTTTCCCCTATGAAGCTTGCATTATTGAAATTCCTTAGCAAGTGCCACACACAGAATCTGAAAGTGTAAAATCAGCAAAAATTCAAATTAATAATACTTCAAGCACTAAACATACATCTGCCATAATGTATAACAGAAGATTAAAAATCTTATATAACCTACTATGTACATGTGTCTAGTATTAGGGAAGATAGAAGTAAAGGCTTGAATAAGGCCCTTTTCTTTATCTAACATTAATGTCTGACCATCATGTGTATGCAAGTCCAAATCAGCCTTCAGCACACTCAAAAACCACTCCCAATTGGAAAAGTTCTCAATGGAGACAATTGTATATGCAATTGGGAATATGCTATTAGCTGGATCAACTCCAATAGCAGTGAGTAACACTCCTCCATGTGGCGCTAACATATGGCATCCATCCATTCCAATGTAAGGTCTACATGCCCTATTCCAACCCATCTTCGGAGCATGAAAGCATACATACATGCACTTGAACCTCAACTCACCCCTTACAGTTTCAGTTCCCACTGCTACACTGCTACCAGGATTAGATCTCCTCAACTCCTCGGCATAGTCAACCAACATGGCAAATTGTTTGTGAGGAGTACCATCTAATTTCTCCATTCCAAGCCTCTTAGCTTTGTAAGCTTGTGTCTTAGTAATATTCACATTCAGTGTGTTAACAGCATCCAATCTGAATCCTTTAGATTTTCTCTTGGATCAGTCTTAAACAAGTTCAAAAACTTATGTGCAAGCCATGGAGACTTGACATTCTTGACATGAAATCTTCCCTCACAGTCATGTGTAGGATTGTACTATCGTATCACAAATGTTGTTTCATTCTTCACCTTTACGACATTCATCTTCCATATACAACCAACTTCATAGCACCTCACATGCACTCTACTTGGATCACTTTTTTTAACATACAAACTTCTCCTTTCTTGCACTGCATGTGACTGGATGGCCATTTTAATATCTTTCTTGCCAATGAAAATCATTCCCAACTCAAATGTTGGATTGAATATTTGATCTGGATTGAAAAATGATTCAACCTCCTACTCACCACCAGGTCCTTCATTGTCAGTTGTCTTACTTCTCATAGGAGTAGACACAACATCTTCCTCATTTTCAAAATCTTAAGCACCTCCATCACCACTAGTTTGTTTTGCTTTCCCCCTTGTTTCTACACCAGCAGACTAAGTTGTCCTCTCATCTCCAACACTGTCATCAACATACTTAGAGTAAATGTCATCATCTTCATCACTTTCACTTGACAGCTTGTAAGTGTCATCATCACTACTTTCATCTTCTAACCCAATATCTTGCACATACTTAAACCCAATCACATCATCACCGCTATCATCACCAGCCAACCCCTGCTCATCATCACTATCACCAGCTTCAACATCCACATGAACATCATCTACATTATCACCAAGTGGAGGTTGAATTGGATCAATGTAGAAGATAACTTCTATGTTACCCACCAAACTGTCACAACACACTGTCTGCAGAACCTCATCATCTGAGATGTGTTTGAATCCAATGTTACTCCTGGTGTAAAACCTCACATAACCTCCATAGCCAATCCTATAGCACCAACCCCTCAACAATGCATGGTTAACAATTTGATAATTGACATGGTCATACTTACTGACCATACCCCCAAGGTAGTCATTTGTTGGCATGGTCATGTAGACACCTCCATGGTGCAAAACAACAGTCAACTTAGTACTATCTGCATCTGCAGTACAAATTGAAACAAAAATTATGGTCAGTACAAAACAATACTAACAAAAAACCCTTAAAACCTTTATACATAGTGTGAAACCCTATATTCCAGTGGTTAAAAGCCAAAACCACTTTGACAATTGGGGGGGGGGGGGGCATTTCTGACTATCACAAATCCCTAATAAAGACCAAACTTTATAAACCCCACAAAAAGAACAGAATATACACCGACAACACACATAAAAAACAAAAAACTCCATGGGTCAGACGAGGGGGACCCTTTTCGACTTTCTCAAAACCCTTCAACAAACCGCACAAAGAAAACCCCACTGAACTACTATATTAAACAACGACATCACCCAAAACGACGAAAATAGTTACGGGAAACTCAAAATTCTGAATACTTTAGTCGAAAACCCTAAAAACAATAACTTTAACTTAAAACTTAAAATTCTTTAAATAACTCTCACATATGTTGGAGGTAGGTTTCCGATGCTCTCTGTCGGCCGTCATACAACCATCGTGGCTTAAGAACAGTAAATTTTACAAGAAACTTTTTATTTTGGCCGATTTTAATTTTTTAGGGTTTCAGAGATTTTCGCGCCGCAATTTGGGATTGTTGAAAATGAGGATTTGTCTACCAGTTAAGGGTGTTCTTTGCCCTAAAATTCAAGCTTGTCACATGTGCGCATAGGTTATTATAATCGGGGGCAAGTTTGTACTTTCCCCTCGTACAATAATGTCTGCCCAAAAAAAAATTTTAAACAGGTGGTGCTTGCGTGTCATCCGAGTCAGCAGCCCAGTCAGCGAAAAGGTGGACCGGGCCCGAGAAAGAGCCTACTGGGCATTGTTGGGCTGATTTTGGAATGCTGTTGGGTAGTTTTGAAGCTCGCAGAATTATCGGGCAAAACCCAAATCTAAAATAAAATAAAGGCCAAAAATATTAATTCGCCCTTATTTTTGACTTGATGAATCATTGTCATAAGACAATTTTTGTTTTAACATTAATGAATACCTACAACTGCAAATTCAACAAAAATAATAACATAAATTTAAGGAAGAAAATAAAATAAAATGGATTAAACACTTCTAACTCAAAAGCAATTGCCACTGTAATCAAATGGTACACATGCATCATGAAATAAAAATTATTCTATAAAGAAGAAACAAAAGATATTATTTTCAAGTAAAGAATTTTGAAAATCAAAACAACTCACCTCATTGTCATCCCTTGGTCTGCAACCTTCATCCACAAATTACAATCCTTGTCTGCCCTACAAAACATAAATTAATTTTAAGACTCAAACTACAGCAAGTATAAGTTTATACTTTCTTTTGCTTTCTGATGAAATAAAATCGCCACTTACTTTTGTTGTAGTCAAATTGGAGACCAAAAGCGTAGCAGGCACAATCAAACGTAATAAACAATAAGAGAGAGAGAGAGAGAGTGAGTGAGAGAGAGATTATGCGAGAAAGAAAATAACACGGAAAATGTAGAAATGATAGAATAAAATTTATTTGGAGATTATGAGGCAATCATGAAAGAGAAAGAAAGAAATAAATGACAGGAGAATGTAAGGCGAGCTAAAAAGAAACTAAAGGTTGCAGAAACTCTGAATGATGAAACGTAAAAAAATTAATTCTGAATGATCAGGAATTGGAGATTTGCACGGTCTCCGCGTGCAACCTTTTTTTTTTAAATAAAAAATAGTATTTTAGCTTTAATGCATTTCTATAGTTATACATATTTTCTTAGGCATAATTAGAAATTACATGTAAACTAATATTAAAAATTAATAAAATACTCAATTAAGAAAGTTTTTAATTAATTAACTATATATGTATAAAGTAAAACATAATAAATTGTTAAGCGGTGTATAAACGTAAATTCAATAAGAACGAAAAACGTTGTCTTGTATTTCTCAAAGTTGTACATATCTTAGGAGAATGGCAAAATATATAAAAGTCTACCACAAACACTTTTTCATGAGTTACACAATAGACCAACAAGCATTGCTTCACAATTGCATCTTTTAGTGCGCCGTAGATGAATAAAAGAATTTGGACGGCTATTCAATAGTCATCTACGCATATCATAAACATTTTTGTGAAAAAATCATTATCGACTGACCGAGATTTGATTAATCAAATAAAATAATGGTACGTACAGAATAAAATAAGAGTAGAATATTGATTCTCAAACATCATCATCAAATAACAAAATCTACTCTAGAGAAATGATTGTGGTGAATTTTCAGCATTATGTACAAAACATCTCAATTTACATAAAAAAATATAATTAGTCCAAAAAGTTTTTTAAAAAATAAATACAACTATGCAAATGGATTTTTCTAATATACTCAACCCCTCTTATATGAAAATAGTTTTAAGATTCCAAAGCAGGTCTTATGCATTTCTCCTTCCATGCAAACTCTGCAGAATACCAATGAGTTACCTAAAAAAAAGGATACTAATACGAAATACTAGTTTTATGCAAAATAAGAATCATATTCTTGTTGAGGATATATATGACTCACTTGCCATGATCATTTGATCAGAATAGATTGATATGGGCATTTCCCGCATATTGGGCCTGGCCCAAACCAGGCCCATATTGGACCATATCGGGGGCCACTTTAGATGTCATATCCGTAATAATCACCGATATGTTACTGTGGTCCCCGAATCCCGAGGTCTATAAATACGCGGTACCCCGGATTCCAAAGTAAGCAATTATTATCCCTCAGCTACCACGCATCACGTCGAAATACATCACCGATTTCACTCTCGATATCGCATTTGATATCGGGACTACCCTCTGATACGTCATACCACCACACTACCGATCTCACATCGAGGGGAACCCTCGATATCATATCGAAGACGATCACCGACATACAACCGATCTAGTGACCGATATACCATTGCCATCCAAGCATCGAGGCGTTAGTTCGGGGCATAGATTAAAGTTTCGGTTTTGGAGTAAGTTTCGGTCAGCTAAAAATTAGAAACATTTCGTAATATTTCGAGAAGTTTTCGGCATGTTTCGAAAAGATTCGTAAAATTGAGGTTATAGGTAACATGGAAACTACATGTATTTTTCGTTTCGATAGCACCAAAAACGGAAATATTTCGGTACTTTTCGAGGAAACGCACAGAAATTTTGATCTATGGTTCGGGGTGTTCCGGACCAAGTCTACACGAGATATATAGTGTAGGCCTGATTTGAGATAGACTCGTCGTATTATTAGATCATACACTTCTAACCGACACACATACATATATAATACGAGCCATTGTCAAAACATAGATGTATGATCTGCAGCACATATAACGATTTGAATTGAACATTAGTAATTTCAAATATCTGAACGGATACCTTTTGGAAACATATGATGAATCTATAATGAAAAAAAAAATGTCTTTACTTAGTTTAATTTAGAAGGTAAAATTAAGAGAATATCCTTCACTTTGTTCATAAATTTTCCTTCAATTATTTTGGGAGTATTTACTATACTAATTTTTAATTATATTATTTTTAGCTAATCAAAAAAAAAAAGAGATAATATCTTTACCAACGTACCGTAAATGTAGATAAAACTTTTTAAGAAGATCTTATGAACATAAGAACAAACCACAATTGTTCAGTCTCATTAGATTTAGTATAACAATCTATAATAAAGAAACATTAACCTACTAAATATCAAACTATACATTAAAGAAATATAATAAGATTGGACACTACAAGAACACAGGGCCATCTGCAAACGCGCGGATGATTGCAGATGGCCCATGGGCTGTCGCCCGAGGGGTATCTGCGACCGCCTGGGCGGTCACAGATACCCCTTTTCGTGGGTACTTTGCGACCGCTCGGCAGTCGCCCATACACATTGGCGGTCGCCCGGTCTAAATGATAGGACGACCGCCAGACAGTTGCCACATGATAAGGATGGGGCGACCGCTAGGCAGTTGCCACATCATAAGGATAGGGCAACCGATAGGCGGTTGCCACTGCATAAAAAGATTGCAACCGCCCAACGGTTGCCATCTCCATAAGGTAGTGGCAACCACTTGGCGGTTGCCTTCTCCATGAGCGCCTGGCCACCATCTAACGGTTGCCATTTTTTCTGAGGACATGGCAACTGCAAAGTGGTTGCTATATCCTTATGGAGTTGGCAAACCGCCAAGCGATTGTGAAGTCCTTAAGGACACAGCAACCGTGAAGCGGTTGTCACATGGAGGTTGACAATTTCAAAATTTCGCAACCGCCAGGCGGTTGCAGATAATATTCTTAAAAAAAAACAATAATATTCCGAGAATTTTTCGGAATATTATTGTTTTTTTGTTGAAATTAAAATGGTGAAATTGAAAAAATCACAAACAAAAAGAAGTGAAACTACAAGATAAGAATAGAAAAAAGTGTTTGGTGTTTTGTTTTGGGGATAAAAGAAAGGTATTTGAGTTTTTGTGGATTGGAAAAGAAGGGTGTTTGGTGTTTTGTTATGAAGATAAAAGAAAGTGTTTGTGTTTTTGTTGGAGATATGAAAGAAGAGAAAGTGGTTGGGTGTTTTGTTGAAGATATAAAGGGAAAAAAAGTGTTTGATATTTTGTTTTGTAGATAAAAAGTAGTTTTTTGGTTTTTGTGGAATGGAAAAGAAGAGTGTTTGGTATTTTGTTATGAAGATAAAAGAAAGTGTTTGGGTTTTTGTTGGAGATAAAAAAGAAAAGAAAGTGGTTGTGTGCTATTTTTAATTAAATTGATAATCATTAGTAGTGTAAATTATAAATATTTATTTCTTTTATTTCAACTTAGATAAATAATGGAATATCAAGCCGATAAATCTTGGATGTGCAATATGTTCGATAGCGATGGTTATTTGTAAGAAAGTTTTGTGTTTGGCATTCGTTCGTTCATAGAATACGCTTCGCAAGCATCCGAATACTTAGATCTAGAAAACCATATAAGGCGCCCGTGCAAGAAATGCAAAAATAGAGAGTTTTTTCCTAGATACTCGGTTCGTGATCATCTTCATAAGTCAGGATTTACGCTAACCAATCACGATTAGGTTTTTCACGGGGAAGAGTACTCAAGGCCTGCCATGCCGTATATGCCCAGCCTCCCCAGCACATCACACGTCAATATTCCCGACATCTCTATTCATTGTGATGATTCATTTAGAGACATGGTGGTAGATTCATGTGGAGGTCGATTTGATGAGGATGAGGTGCATAACGAGGATCCGAATCCCGACGCGAAAGAATTCTACAATTTGAAGTACCTAGGAAAGGTGAATATTCATCCTCTGAAAAGTACATCTATCCTTCAGTGGGTCGCAGAGTTGTTGAGGGACAAGACACTGCACAAGATGAGTAATATTTCTTCTGATAAGGCTTTTAACAAGGCGAATGAAGGTTTCTTGGATGAGACAGTGAAGTTGTTACCTAAGGATACGAAAGGGATGGTCCGTATGATGCGAACATTTAGGCTACGAGAAGATCGGTTGTTGTACAAAACAGTGTTTCTTATTCTACGAGGAGGCGAATAAGGACTTAGACAAATGCCTGGTATGCAGGACGAATAGATACGTGGACGATTTTGAAATCAAAGGTCGGGAGGAGGAAATTGTGGTATTTCCCTTTAACTCCCCATCTTCAAACGTTGTATTATACTATAGGCACTGCTCGGCATATGACTTGGCATTTGAAGTGTCGAGGGGCTACAGATAGAATGATTCACCCAGCTTCAGGCGAGCTATGGCGCCACTTCGACTGGACACACCCGGATTTTGCAGCTGAGCCTAGGAACGTACGTCTCGAATTATGTACTGATGGATTCACACCATATAATGCAGTTGGCAAGAGCTACTCTTGTTGGCCAGTGTTTGTCATGCCGAATAATCTTCCTCCAGATCTTTGTATGAGACCAAAGTTTATATTTCTGAGCCTTATCATTTCTGGTCCAGAGAGTCCGGGAAAGAATTTGGATGTTTTTTTGAGACCACTGATTGACGAGCTGAATGTTTTATGAAGCACTGGGGTTTAGACATTCGACAGTTTTAGAACAGAAAACTTCAGATTGAGAGCATCCTTGATGTGGACGATTAGCGATTTTCCATCGTACGGAATGTTGTCTCAGTAGAGTATGCATGGGAAGTTATCGTGTCCTTATTGTATGGGGGACACTCAATCTTTTACACTGGAAAATGGCGGTAAACCGTGCTCTTCTGATTGCCTTTGTCGGTTTTTGCCCATAGGTCATTGCTGGAGGCGCAATAAAAATTCCTTTTACTTAGGGGAAGAAAGGCTAGAAGCACCAATTCCTAGGAAATATGGCGATGAGATGAGGTAATTATGGAGCAGCTTGAGCCTGCAGGATTTGGAGTCGAAGCAAAAAAGCTCTCGGGTAAAGAGGTGACGCATAATTGGTTGAGGAAGAGCATTTTCTGGTAATTGCCCTGTTGGTCCATAAACCTGATTCGTTACAATCTAGATGTCATGCACTACGAGAAGAATTTTTTTCGATAACATCATCTCGGCGTTGCATTTTACTCAAAGTTTTAGCCTTTTCTTTTGGCATCTTATAAATAGTAAACATATAAGCTAGCATTGCCATAATCAGAGAGTTCAAGAGAATATAACAAACTCCCAAAGATAAAACTGTCCCATTCCAGCAATGAAGTCTATTACTCATATCCACGAAAAGATTATCCCATTTCGCTTTCTTTCTTGGATTTGCTCCCACCGAACGCCCAAGTACATAAAAGGAATCGAGCAAATAAAACAATTCGATTTATCAACTGATCAAGTAAAATGCTTTCCTGAATAATCAAACCATAGAGATTGCTTTTACCGAATTTACTTTTCAAGCCCGAGTGATTTCAAAAAGTCTACGTATACTTTTGAGAGCCCAGGCATTTTGCTCGTTGCTTTCGACAAAGAAGATTGTATCATCGGCAAATTTGTTGTGTGTGACTCCAATTCTCTTGTGGCCGATTTTTAAACTCATCAGAAGTCCTTCGCCTTTTGCTTTTTTTGATTAATCCGTTGAGTCCTTCTGCCACCACAAGAATAAAAAAGAGGATAACGGGTCCCCTTCTCTCAATCCCCTTTTGCAACCCGAACTCTTATGTTGGACTTCCGTTTACTAAAATTGAGGCCATGGCTGTATGGAGACATTCTCGAATCCAACTTCTCCATTTAACTCCAAATCACAAGTGGTTAAGCATCACGTCCAAGAAACTCCAATTTACATGGTCCTAGGCTTTCTGAAAGTGAAACTAGAAAAGGAAGCTTGAGATACGCCTACGTCGAACCTCATCAATAACCTTGTTGGTTATAAGTACACAGTCCAAGATTTGTCTCCATCCAACAAAGGCGGACTATTCTAGTGAAATGATTTCATCCATCATTTTTTTCTTTTTTTCAGCGAACCCCTTAACCAACAACCTATATCCAATGAGAGAAATGGGACGGTAATCATTAAGGTCCTAGAGGTTCTATTTTTTTTTTTTTGGAATATGGACAATGAATGAGAGATTAGCTTCTCAAACAATATTCCCATACTTATGAAACTCAAAAAAAAAACCTTCACATTATCCTTTAAAACATGCCACAACGTTTTAATGAAATTCAAATTGAACCCGTCGGGCCCCGGGCTATTGGAGCCAACGCAATTCCACACCACTCCTTTAATTTCCTCATTGGTAATTTATCTTGTGAGCCATAGACAAGTATTCTTGTCAAGATGTTTAAAATATTGATTTTAAGATGGTGTGCCATAATTACAACACCTCCTAAATATGTGGTCTTCTCTGGAATAACTATAAGTACAGGGGGCGAAAGCTATTTTCCTCATGATCCGATTAGACAACCAAGATACCAAATCAACGAAACCCTCAGGTCAAGATCAATGATCTCGTGAAAATGATATGTTACAAGAAAATGATGGGCATAAAGTCCACACGACCAAGTAAGGGATGAGACGCCAGAGCACGAGCTGTGTCGGTCAAGCCAACGCGGCATATCGTACGAAGCATGGCCACGTTGGTCAAACTAACTTGGTCCCAAACGGGCATGCCATGGCACGCCGATCAATGCCAACCCAAAATACTGCACAAGAGTGAAAGCTTATGTTGCAATTTGCACTCAAAGTGCGCATGAGTGTTAAAACCTTTGTTGCAAAACTAATCCATGCTAAGACTAACAACTTACCACTGTTTCGCTCTAGTATTTGTTTGTTTGGTAAATTCCTTAGTAACATTGCTCTTCTCCTTGTCAAATTCCAGCATCATACGCTATTAAGGCTAACTCCCTACTCCTCAAGTTTTGCACTTTTATTTGCAGGAGTGTTGTAAAGTCTTGGGAAACGAGTACATAAGGAGGTATGACCCGTCCATACATCGTGCCAAAAAGAGGTGCTTCTAGCATTACCCAGAACTCGTACGGTCTCTTTCTTTGAAGCCATCCTCATTGTTGGTATGTAAATTAATGCATCTCATATCTCTCCACCATATTGACTTGCTGCTGCTTCTCCTATCATCAATCGAATAATTATCATTGTAAAAACTCCCATAGTTTGATTCTATAATATGTCGTCAGAACGCATTCTCCACGACAAGAAATTCCCACCTCCATTTTCCAAGCAACGCAAAGTTGAAAAGTTTGAGTTTTCTAATGATTAACCTGCCATTCTCTTTTTTCTTGTGCAACGTTTCCCACTTGAACTATGCAATTTTTCTCTCCTCTTCTTTTCCTCCCCAAGCGATTTGGCGTTGCATTTTACTCAAAGTTTTAGCCTTTGCTTTTGGCATCTTATAAATAGTGAACATATAAGCTAGCATTGCCATAATTCGAGAGTTCAAGAGAATATAACGAACTCCCAAACATAAAACTGTCCCATTCCAGCAATGTAGTCTATTACTCATATCCACGAAAAGATTATCCCATATAGCTTTCTTTTTTGGATTTGCTCCCACTGGAACGCCGAAGTACATAAAAGGAATTGAGCCAATAAAACAATTCGATTTATCAACTGCTTCAAGTAAAATGCTTTCCTGAATATTCAAACCATATAGATTGCTTTTACCAAATTTAATTTTCAAGCCAGAGTGATTTCAAAAAGTCTAAGTATACTTTTGAGAGCCGAGACATTTTGCTCGTTGCTTTCGACAAAGAAGATTGTATCATCGGCAAATTTTTTGTGTGTGACTTCAATTCTCTCGTGGCCGATTTTAAACTCAACAAAAGTCCCTCGCCTTTTACATTTTTTGATTAATTCGTTGAGTCCTTCTGCCACCACAAGAATAAAAAAGAGGATAACGGGTCCCCTTCTCTAAATCCCCTTTGCAACCCGAACTCTTATGTTGGACTTCCGTTAACAAAAATTGAAGCCATGGCTGTATGGAGACATTCTCGAATCCAACTTCTCCATTTAACTCCAAATCACAAGTGGTTAAACATCACGTCCAAGAAACTCCAATTTACGCGGTCATAGGCTTTCTCAAAGTCAAACTTGAAAAGGAAGCTCGAGATACGCCTCCGTCGAACCTCATCAATAACCTCGTTGGTTATAATAAGTACACAGTACAGGATTTGTCTCCATCCAATAAAGGCGGACCATTAAAGTGAAATGATTTCATCCATCATTTTTCTTTTATTTTAATGAGAGAAATGGAACGGTAATCATTAGGGTCCTAGGGGTTCTATTTTTTGGTAATATGGACAATGAAAGAGAGATTAGCTTCTCTAACAATATTCCCATACTTATGAAACTCAAAAAAATAACAATCTTCACATTGTCCTTTAAAACAAGCTAGAACGTTTTCATGAAATTCAAATTGAACCCATCGGGCCCCTAGCTATTGGAGCCAACGCAATTCCACACCGCTCCTTTAATTTCCTCATTGGTAATTTTTCTTGTGAGCCATAGGCAAGTATTCTCGTCAAGATATTTCAACTACTGATTTTCAGCTGGTGTGCCATAATTACAAGACCTCCTAAATATGTGGTTTATTTTCCTCCTGATTCGATTAGACAACCAAGATACCAAATCAACGAAACCCTCAATTCAAGACCAGTGATCTCGTGAAAACGATATGTTACGGCAAAATGATGGGCATAACGTCCACACGACCAAGTAAATGATGAGACCCCGAAGCACGAGCTGCGTCGGTCAAGCCTACGTTGTACATCGTACGAAGCACGGCCATGTCTATCAAACTGACATGGCCCTTAATGGGTCAGGCTGACGTGCCATGGCACGCAGATCAACGCCACCGCAAAATATCGGGCAAGAGTGAAAGCTTAACCTGCCACTATTTCTCGTTGGTGATATGTCATATAAGGTTGTGGCTTCATTGGATTGGAACGCTTCTGTAATGCCCCAAACCCAGCACCCTGCTCAGCTCAAAGGGCCACTGCTACAAAATTCATTAGAGAACACCTCGCTTTTCTTTTGAAAGCTGCAGCTAATCCAAAATAACATAGAGCGGAAGCTAATAACCCAAAAGTTGCATTTAAATCAGTACCCTATGTGGAGAATGAAAATGTCTCTATTCGTGGTATCTATGATTAGTACTCACGATGGTAAAGTGGAATCCCAATTTTGGCAAATACCTACAATTCAACATTGCAAACATAGTCAAATGCGAGCAAACGTACATGTATTAAAACCATACAACTAAAGAATGTGAGAATTCTACAAAGTGACAACAATTTCGCAAAATCAAACAAAGTGAGTTAAATTCGATACAATTGAAAAACCCACAATTCAAACATAAACGAGGCCTTGATTAATGAAACGGGACACGGGAACAACATTGCGTCGGTCGAACGACCGACGTGTGATGACGTCACTACGTCAATCATAACCGACATGTGATGACGTTATCACGTCGGTCATGACGGACGTGAGTGATGTCGTCTCGTCCATTGTCAATCGACATGATAATGTCCATGTTGGACTATTAAACGTGGACTCGTCAGTGGCATCGACATTGATCACGTCAATCCAAATCAACGCGCCCATGTCGGTTCGAGCGACGTGCCACGTGGAACCACCCTCCTTTTTTCTGAAAAAATGTAAAATGTATGATGTGGATTTCATTGGTAACCTTACATTTCAATTTGGAGATGAATTTGAGTCTTGATCTTCTCCCTATTTTTTTCCTTGAAGCTCTCTCCTCTCTCTAACTTTCTCTCTCTAAAAGTGGAAAAATGAGGCAAGATGGAAGACTTAACCACTTTAAAGGTTGCCCTAATGGGCCTAATGTCCCTTAAAGGCCTTTGTCACTAAGAAGAGCCTTCTAGTCCAAATACTAGAAGTCCAATTCATCAAACAATTGATTCGTTGATATTTTAGGTACAAAAAATATTTTGCCTCGGCCTAGATATTTTACCAAAATTACGTAAATGGCCTAATTTCTTGCTAATTTTCAAGAGTAGCTAAAAGAGTATTTTTTGTGAAATGTCGACAAATGAACATGGTAATTATGCCTTGTCTTCTCTTTTTAAGTTTGAAATGTGGTCAACAAAGTCGAGCCCATCTCAAACTCGTGGACTTATGGTGTGCCATAAGTACGACACCTCTAAAATATGCGGTCATCTTTGGACAAACTCGTAGTAGAGCGAAAGTTAATTTCCTCCTGATCCGATTACACAGCCAAGATACCAAATCAACGCGACCCTTAGGTCAAGACCAGTGGCCTTGAGAAAATTGTATATTACAGCAAAACATTGGGCATAAAGTCCACCCAACCAAGCGAAAAGATGAGACCCCAAGCACGAGCTGCGTCACTCATGCTAACGTGGCATATCATATGAAGCCCGGGCACATCAACCAACCGACGTGGCCCCTAACACGTTAAAACCGACCTGCGACGTGCCATGGGGCATATAAGTCAACGCTGACGTGCCTGGCACGTTGGTCAACACTGACGTGTAATGTGGCATGTCGGCCGTCGGGCCGCACTGTAGTCCGCTCCAGTGCGGTGTGGGTGCACTGGTCCTATGGTGCACCCCTTCACCTACTACACCATTAATGTGTGTGGGCATGCTCTCATGTCTTACCCTTCTCTATTTTCTATAAATACCCCTCACTTCTTCATTGGAGGGGTTGGACACTTGAGGGGTAGCTCACTTGGACGCTTTAATGCTTTAGTTTCTCTCTTGAAACCTAGTGAGAGAAAGCTCGCCAATCCATTCCTCGTTAATTCGCGGAACGTCAATCCATGGCACATCAATGTGTTCCACGTCAATCCATTCCACATTAATTTGTTCCACCTCAATTGATTCCACGTCAATTGAGTCCACGTCATTCGATTCCACATCGACCGATTCCACATACATCTTAAATATGTCAACACAAATAGTTAGAGTATTTCCTCATCTACTTTTCCATAGACATTCATATGTCAACAATTGGGTTTAGGTAGGAGAACTTTGACCCTAGATTTGACCACTTCGCGGTGCAAATCGACTGTGTTCCGATACCGATCCTCCAGGACTCGATGAAATGCTACACTGTTAGGCTGCCCAAATGATCTCCGATTGTGATATACCCTACACAAGGTTAATACTACGGCCACTCGGGCCTCGACTACGAGACAAACATCCTCCGAGATAGTCCAAACCCAGCCTTAGGGCCAATACAATGAAAAACTGCTCCCGAGCTAGTATTACATCATATAAGACCTTCTGCAGGCACGAATTAATAATGAACTACGTCCGACTTAATTCTTTCTTCATAGAGAGATATATAGGCAGCTCAACTCCGCGTTGTGCCTTGTCGCAAGATATCAACACCTGTATCCTTCTCTAGCATAGGTTACTTACATATATAAATTGTTTACTTCTAACCATACTATCCTTAGTGCACGTTTCGATCGAACCAAAAGCTCTTCTTGTGTTCCCAATAAGTGGCAAGAGAGTCTGGTCAGGAGGTAATCTCGAGACTAGCAAAAACACCATGCGCCACCAGCGAAGGTCGAGACCAACTTTACTCCTCAAATTGTTTTTCAAAAAAGTTCTTCACTTTTTCTTCGAGCCCATCGATTCATCCACCTACCTGTCGTGCATGAAAAGCCCCGGTATTTCATTAATTCTTCTTTTTTCATTCACATATGTGAAAAAACCCTGAGTTCGCATCACCCTTTTTCATCCATTTCATTCTTGAATTTTGTCTAAGTAGGCTTTCTCTTGATTGCAACATTTGCCAAAGAGTCTTAGCATTCTTTCCTGAATCTCCTCATTGGAAAACACAAAAGTTTCTCCTTTAATATCTAGATCTTCAGTTCTACCTTTAGCATCCTGAATTTTTCCCTCGATACTTCTGAAACAAAACCGAGAATTCCACTATTTAACCAAAACATAAGGAATTTAACTTTTTCTTTTGGTCTATATCCAGCCCAACCCTCAACTTTAATATTATTCCACTGTTCTTCAGCAAACTATAGGAAACTGGTATGTTTCGACAAACAATCAAGAACCCAAAACGATTTTGGACCCCAACTAAGAATTCTTGAGAAAACTGAAATAAGACAGTGACCGGACAAAGTTCTACCAAGTCCTCTTTGTGTCAAATTCTGCCACAACCCCATCCATTCATTGGAGATAAGAAATCTTTCCATGCCACTCACAGCCGACCCCTCCTTGTTATACCTAGGGGTGGCAAACGATTCGCTCAGTCCAAACCCAGATCCGATCCAATAGGATCCAATCCAATTAGATTAGATTCATTTGATGATCCACTATGTTGGAACCAAAATGGATCCAACTCAGACCACATCCAGATCCGGATCCATTTGGATCCAATAGGTCCATTTACACTGTTTTTTTGATCCAATACTGGATCCACTACTGATCCATTATTGGATCCAACAATAGACCCACAACTAATCCATTTTGGATCCAACAGTGGACAAAGCAATTTGGAAGCTTTTTTACAATGAATTTGAGTTTGGACCCACCCCTGGTATTTCATTTTGGGCTCATATTTGTAACTATTTTGCTTTAAGAGTGTAGGATATGTTATCACTTATTCTTTGTTATTAACTTTGCTCTTTTTTATTTTGCTGGTGAAAATTGACGAGGAAATCTAATTCTACTCCTTTGGTTATTTTTCTCCCTATCAAAAAATCTAACTTTAACTATTTAATAAAATATCAACATTTGGCCCTAGTTTTACTTCTGTCAAATAACGTTACTTTAAGTGACAAAATGTTGATTTTCTCATTTCCCGGTCAATGGAAAATCTCAATGCTGGTTCTCCAAGTGTGATCAATTACTACTGAACGCATAAGTTCACATACCATGTATCTACTGATCAAATAAGCACTTCAACTCAAACACGATAACAATCACTACAAAATTGTCTAGACTCAATCTTGAACTGCTACAGAAGAATCGCAGTACTCGCCTCCTTACTTTTCATACCCATTCATGTCACAAAAATTAACTCATATAGATAAAGCTGAACATGGCTCAGAGCATGAGCATAGACAACAAACACGACACAACAAATAAAATTATTAAAACCCAAAAATCAGCTCAAAATTAAGCAAATTAAACCTCGTAAAATCAAAATTAACACAACCTTATCCTATGAAGCATCAGTACTGCAAAATAATTGGTTGCTAACATTCCAGTACAAGTCATTTCTTTCTCAAATAACTCACCCCAAACATGAAAATTGAATCTGACTTTGCAACTGGTGGTCCACAAAATAAAGAATGATAATCTACCCATAAATCTGATTTTCATTGTATGTGATTCAGACTCCATATAGCTAAAAAGAAATTACAACAAATAAGAAAATTAGCAAAGTACCTATCAAACTGGATCCGGATCGGCAAATGGATCCAAGATTGGATCCAACTGGATCTAAAATGGATCGGCAAAAAGATCCAATTGGATCCACTTGGATCCATAGTGTGAGCTGTGAACTATTTAAATCCAATGTATCCGGATCGGTTTTGGATCCAGTCGGATCCTTATTGGATCGGACCTTATGGACTTGGATTGGATCTTAGTGACTTATTGGATTTGGATTTATTTTGCCACCCCTAGTTATACCATCTATATTAATGACCCACCATATGAATATCAAACAACTGCGTTCTACCAATGAAATCCACAAATTCCTCAATTTCTCAAGTGACACTTCTCTCTGTCTTACCTCTTCGATCTTTGGGATCAAGAAAGCAGTTAAAATCGCTCGCAAGGGACTATAAATCTCCCCAATTTGGCTTTTGCAATAAAGACGGTTATTACACATAACTCTCTTCTTATTTAAACGGCACGGTGAACAAATGTTACCAAGCACCACCTATGTATTATTGATACCCTACAACCCTGGAAAGATGAGAAAGCCTGTTTCTTCAGTTGTTTGTTGAAGAATGAAACTTCCCTTTCTTCAAATAGTCACAATTCCTTATGATTTCCCATATGTCGCCTGAGCAGCCCACCCGAAATCATCACTACCTCAGATTACACGACATACTTTAGAATTAAATAACTCCATCTTTGATTCTTGGATACAAACAACATCGAGTTTCCAGGTTTAAATTAGATCTCTCACTTCTTTCTTCTAGAGATCACTCCCTAGTCTTCGAACATTATATGATAATAACTCATTTATTTACCTATGCGCGCTTCCCGCCCTCTACTTGTTCGACAACTTACACAGTTTTTCCCTAATATCCGAATCATTTCCCTTACCTATAACCCTAATAATTTTACAAAAATTCCACATCTCTTCGGCCTCCTACATGAAAATTTTCTAAGGATAGTTAGATTACAACTAAGAATGTTACTATCTCTGTTTTTGACCGGGTTGCTCAAGTTTTTGGAATTCTTACCTTTTGCTACTTATGGATTCCCATTCTTCTGTGTAGCGTTCACCTTTTTCTTAGCTTTCGTCCTTTTTTTTATTTTGTCCGCTTCTTTTCTTCGGATCCTTCACCTTATCTTCTTACTTCGGTTCCTATCCGTTTTTCCATTCCTGATATGGATTCATTCCAGCCTATCACATTTTGACAAAGTTGAACTGTTTTGTTTAATATCAGCGGCTCACTTAGAACATTTGGTGAAGAATCATTTTTGGTGGAAAAGCATGCTCCATCATCTCCTTTCCACTGACGATTTCTTTTGTTAACAAGTGGTTCTTGAATTGTACATTATTAAGACCAAAATCATCTCTATTGACCTAGTGTACCATTATTTCTTCACCAACATTAGTGTCCTCTTTATTGTTCATAAACAATGGGTTTTGATCGCTCCTATTTGTCCCATCTTCTGGATCGGCCATTTCCCGTTGTGCATCTAGGCCTACTATCTCAAGCAATTTATTTCTACGCTCTTTCTTAAGGCCCACCTCGTCCTTCTCCGTAATGAGCTGCATTCTCTCAGCTTTATTTTTTAAAGCCAAGTCCAAATCAAAAACCACATCTTCACCGCATACTTGTTACGCAATCTCATTAATCTTATCTAAATTTTCCACTGGCATCAATATGTTATTTTCTTGAGAAACTCCATCTTTCAAATTTTTCTCGTGGGAATTACATTCCCTAGCATCTCTGCACACCTTCATTAATGAATCCACAATAATTTCCTCGTTTCTTAGGAGTACCTCGAAATCTTCAAGAATTGTTTCTCCAACCTCTTCCAAGTCAAACTCCTCTCCACCAATCATCTTATCGCCGGAGAAGACAGATTCCGGCAGTTCATAATCTTTATGGTTTGAATCAAACTCACTGGACACGACAAGCCGACAACAATCCATTTCATCCCATAATCTGATTTTGTAATCCGCTCCGTCAATTTTAACTTTGCAGATTTTATTAATCGAAAATGGATTATGTTGGTAATAACACTATAAAAGTGTTTCCACCATTGTTGATGGATCAACTCAATCAAGAACAGAAGAAAAGAACAGCAGAAATCAAGAAGAAGAAGGAGGAATAACTGAATATTGAAACTGAAATATTATTGATGAATGTGGAGAGAAAATCATCTCCAATCTTGAGTGTAATTCTGTAATGTGTAAAATGAACTTAATAAATGAAAAGTGTGCAGCCTCAGGTCTTATATAGGCCTGAGAACCGACTGATATCTCTCCTTTAACTGAATCTAACAGCCTAACAAACTACAACTGTCGACTTACTAAAAATGGAAATAACAGACTAACTAACTAACAGAATCTTGAACAGTTTCTAATTATGGAAACTTTTCAATACACTTTTGATTTCTCAATGTGTTTTGATAATTGATTTCTATTCTATCTTCTAAGAGCCCCTCTCAAGATGTGCATGAATGTTATGAATGCCCATCTTGGCAATCATGTTGTTGAAAGGTTGTAAGGACAATGGCTTTGTTAGCAAATCTGCAACTTGGTTTTCTTTCCCAATTTGCATGATCTTTACTGAGTTGTTGTGAACCTTTTCCCTTACAAAATAGCAGTCTATTTGTATGTGCATTGTCTTCTCATGGTGGACAGGGTTATTTGCAATACAATAAACACTTCTACTGTCTGTGAAGAGTAGAGATGTCCTCTGTTGTGTGAAGCCAAAGTCTTTTAATAACTGCTCCAGCCACAGTAGTTCAGAGGTTGTAGTTGCTAGGGCCCTGTACTCAGCTTCAGTAGATGATCTACTGACAGTTTGTTGCTTCTTGCATTTCCAGGATATTAGAGACTTGTCTAGGTATATTGCATAGCCTGTAATGCTTTTTCTTGTTTCTGGACACCCTGCCCAGTCACTATCAGAGAATGCCTTGAGATGTATTTGTGAGCTTGAGCTGTAGTGTATCACTGTGCCTGGAGTAGCTTAGAGAAACCTGAGGACTTTGTGTGTTGCAGCCAGATGAGATGTTGTAGGCTTGCTCATGTGTTGACTTATGCACTGAATGTTGTAGCACAGATCTGGCCTTGTTATTGTTAGATATAGCAGTCTTCCAACTAGCCTCCTGTATTCTGATGGATTTTCAAGTGGAGGAGAATCATCAGCAGCCAGCTTTGCTTTGTTGCTCATAGGAGTTTTGCTTGGTTTGCATCCAAGATAACCTGCATCTGTTAAAATATCAAGTGCATATTTCCTTTGGCAGAGTGAGATACCTGTTTTGTTTCTGGCAAATTCTATTCCAAGGATATACTTTAAATTTCCAAGATCATTTATAGTGAACTCAGTGTCCAACTGTTGTTTTATATAGTTAATTTATGTGATGTCATTTCCTGTAAGGATAATGTAATCAACATAGACACAGAGGGCTGTAAAGTTAGACCTTTTGGTCTTTGTGAACAAAGAGCAATCAAACACTGTTTGAGAATAACCATGTTTGATAAGGCATTGAGTGAGCTTTATGAACCACTGTCTTGAGGCTTGCTTTAAGCCATATAAGCTTTTCTTTAAGAGGGAGGCTCTATTGTCATTCTTAGGACAATATCCAGGGGGTGGGGTCATGTATATTACCTCATCTAGGTCACCATGTAAGAAGGCAGTGCTTACATCAAGTTGCTGCAGGTGCCAGTTTTGTGAAGCAGCTATTGCAAGTATTACTCTAACTGTAGTTAATTTTGCAACATGAAAGAAAGTATCAAAGTAGTCTAACCTTTCTTCTTGGGTGTATCCCTTTGCTACTAACCTAGCTTTATATCTCTCTATAGTGCCATCAGCTTTGTATTTTACTTTATACACCCACTTGCATCCAATACAATGTTGGCCTGGTGGCAGAACAGTTAGTTCCCAAGTTTTTGTTTTCTCTAAGGAATCTAATTCACTTTTCATAGCATTTTACCATTCTATGAGTTTGTTTGCTTGAGTGAATGTCTTAGGTTCGGTGATTTGAGATATAGATGCAGTAAAGGCTTTATGAGAATCACCAAGTAAATCAGTAGATAAATCGGTTGAGATAGGATACTGTTTACCATATGTGATGGAATTTGCCTTATGAAGAGATTTTGGAAGTGATACATCATACACTGAGAGGTATGCATGTGGTCCAGCTGATCTGTGTGGTCTTGTATTATGTATTTCAGAATTGGAGTGTGGCAATACTCTATTCTGATTTTCAATAGCTGGTAATTCTTCATTTGCTTCAGCTGATTGTGTATTTTGGAGTGTAGAGTCATTTGTAGATGTCTAAATATGTAGTGCATCTGCATCTGAGGTGTATGAGTTGTCCACTTCATTATTGATATGTAAAGGAGGAGTGCTTGGCAGTGCATGAGACAGACTAGGAGATGAGGGTGGACTATGATGTTCTGGTGCCTTCAGTGTCTAAGGAAGTATTCTGCTTGGAGATATGAATGTGTCATTGCACAAATCTGTAGGTATAGTTTCTAAGTTGCAGTGCTGATCTGTTATCTTCTGTTGAAAAGGGAATGTGTTTTCATAAAAAACAACATTTCTGGAGACAAAAAGTTTCTTGTTCTGCAGATTGAGCAGGAGATATCTCTTTGTTCCTTGAGGGTAACCTAGGAACACAGCCTTGGTTGCTCTTGGATCAAATTTGTTCCTGTTAGCAGAGAGAGTAGAGGCATATGCTAGACAACCAAATGACCGCAATAATGTATAATTTGGTGGTTTATTATACAACACTTGGTAAGGGGTATTGTTATTCAGTACTTTTGAAGGAAGCCTGTTGATGATAAATGCAGCACACAATATGCAATTACTCCAGTATTCAATAGGCACATTAGACTGAAATTTGAGAGACCTTGCAACTTGTAGTAAATGTTGATGCTTTCTCTCAACTAAACCATTTTGTTGAGGTGTCTCTACACAAGATTTTTGATGTAAAATGCCATATTTTTCATAGAAACGTTTTAGTATGAACTCAGTCCAATTAGTTCTGATTGTTTTAATTTTTGTTGAGAACTGAGTTAACACTAAATTGTAGAATTGATACATATGTTTTTGTACTTCATATTTGTGATGTAGGAGATATATCCAAGTACATCTACTGTAATCATCAACTATTGTTAGAAAGAATCTAAAATTGTCATGAGACTTAACAGCAAAAGGGCCCCAAACATCACAATGTATTAGCTCAAATGCGTGACTTGTACAATTGGTACTTAAGGGAAATGGAAGTTTCTTTTGTTTTGACAAATGGCATATATCACATTCATGAGATGTATTACAAGTAGACATATGTAATGCACTAATAGAAGACAGATTCTTATTGCTGGTGTGACCTAATCTATGGTGCCAAAGTTTCATATTATCAACAGTAGCATTATATGCAGCAGCAAGGTAAGCAGTAGCTTTCTTAATGTTGGTAGTCTCTGAATGTAGAATGTAGAGATTTTCTTCAAGCCTAGCAAAACCAATCATCATCTTGGTGATTTGGTCCTGCAATAGACAACTTAAAGTGAGGAAGTGCAATGTAATGTTGGTATGACCAGTGAGTTTATATATTGGTAGAAGATTATAAGTGAAACTAGGAACCAACAGTACATTGTGTAACACAATACCAGACAGGAATTGAACAGAACCTCTATGAGTAGCTTTGGTAATGCTATTATTAGGCAGGTGAATGTCTATATCTACTGCTTCAGGTTTATCAATGAACCATTGTTGGTGACAGATCATATGATTTGTTGCACCAGTATCAAGGATCCAACATTTGGAAATAGTGTGTTTAGAATATGCTTTAGTGGAAAGAGCAATATTCTTACCAGAAATTGTAGTTGCTGCATAATGTTTTGAACTTGAATCTGGTCCTGCAGAACTAGTGAGAGGCTGAGATTAAGCTTGCTTGAAGGCTAAGAATTGCTCAATAATCTCCTCAGTTAAATCAGCAGTATGCTGCTGAGTATGCTTCTGAGGTTTGGATTCTTCACTAATAGCAACCTGTTCATAGCTGTTCACTGTATTTGCAAAATGATTCTGACTAGTAATTCTTTTACCCTTTGGCCCTTCCCATCCAGGGGGATAGCCATAGATTTGAAAACATTTGTCAACTGTGTGACCAGTATAACCACAATGTGTACACTTTAGTTTCTTTTTATCTTTCTTGGAGTTATTGTAACCCTGAGATTGGTAACCCTGAGATTGATGGTAGGGTTGAGAACTGGGGAGAGAAAAGTTGTTTCTGTTGGGCTGTTCTTGAGTAATTCTTTGTCTGGTGAACATGGCTAGGGAATCAGTAGGGAGAGAAGTGAAGGTAAGTTCTCTTTGGTTCTCTTCTTGGAGTAACATTGAGTAGACTTGTGACAGAGAGGGCAATGGACTAATCAAGAGAATTTGGCTTCTCACATCACTGTAAGATTCATTCATGCCAACAAGAAATTTAATAACAGAATCATGTTGCTGCAGATCAACCATGGTTCTATTTACTCCACAAGTACATAATCCACAAGAACATGCAACAACAGGTCTCTGATTCACATATTCATCCCACAAAGATCTAGAAGCATTATAATAGTTTGTGACAGAAAGACTTCCCTGAGATATGGTGGAAAGAGATTTTTGTAGCTGATATACTCTTGAACCATCAGCCCTTGTAAATCTCAGCTTCAATTCCTTCCATAGCTCCATGGCAGATTCAAAATACCGTAGGCTCTTGTGAAGATCATCTGATACATAGTTCATTAGCCATGACAGCACCAGTGTGTTGGCTTTAATCCAACAGGTTTCATTCACAGCATCTGAGGAATCTGGCTTGGGGAGAGTGCCATCAATGAACCTAATCTTGTTCTTGATGTTGAGTGCCATTGTGATTCCTTTGCTCCATGGCAGGTAGTGGCGCCATTAAGTTTTTCTCTGACAATTGATGATCCAGTGAAGTCGTGTGTTCCCAAATAATATACAGAACTCGAATCTTCACTAGGGTTCTTAGTAGTGACAGAAGTTGAAGAAGAAGCAGGAGTTGTCATTTCAACTGATTTCCAGATTGAAGAGTAGTGAAACCAGATGAACAGAGGAGAAGAATAGATCGCAGCGGAATGGAGAAGGAGAATATGGCCGAATGATACCATAATAAGACTATAGAAGTGTTTCCATCATTTTTGATGGATCAACTCAATCAAGAACAGAAGAAAAGAACAACAGAAATCAAGAAGAAGAAGGAGGAATAACTGAATATTGAAACTGAAATATCATTGATGAATGTTGAGAGAAAATCATCTCCAATCTTGAGTGTAATTCCGTAATGTGTAAAATGAACTTAATGAATGAAAAGTGTGCAGACTCAGGTCTTATATAGGCCTGAGAACCGATTGATATCTCTCCCTTAACTGAATCTAACAGCCTAACAAACTACAGCTGTCGACTTACTAAAAATGGAAATAACAGACTAACTAACTAACAGAATCTGGAACAGTTTCTAATTATGGAAACTTCTCAATAAACTTTTGATTTCTCAATGTGTTTTGATAATTGATTTATATTCTATCTTCTAAGAGTTGGGGTTGGCAAATTTTCATTCGACACGAGAACATGTTACAATAGGAGGAGAATCGTTCACACTGGACTATTGCAAAAAACCAACCTTTGAAACCCCACGTTTATGTGCAACGATGTTTTCTTCTCTTTTTCTTTTTTCTGTAACTTTTGTTCTCTCTCTTGTTACTGTTTCTTATACAAAGTTGCAGCTCCCTTTGTAGAAGATTGGAAGAAGGGTGAACGTCCATGTCGGAGCTTTGATACGGTGATGCGATGTGGCAGAATAATTTTCACGTGGTCTCATAAGGTGGGCTGGAAACTTGACCAACAATCTACCCCTCCAGCCTTAACCATATCTTCTTTCTTATTTCTTCTCTTGCCAAATGCAGGAGTAAACACTCCCCCTTGCTCTCTCTTTTTTGAAATCCCATTGAAAATGGTAAACAAAGTCGGAGACATACCAAATCTCCGTATAGCGGTATTTCTTCGAATAACCGTAAAGAAATGACAAACAAACATTGAGATATACCGAATCTCCGTATACCCAATCTTTCTTTTGAATGACCCTAAAGAAAGGGAAACAAGCATGAAGATATATTATTTCTCCGAATACCCTTTCTTCGAATGATCCTGAAGAAAGGTAACACAATAACTATCTCTCTCTCTGAACACCCATAGAGAAGGAAATGCAGTCCTGGAGATATTATTATTCTCCTTACATCATCATTCTCTTTTATCAAATCAATGAGTTGAACCGAGTGGAAACAAGTTGGAAGGAACTGAACCAGACTAGGTCTGGTTTGATCAAATCTGACCAGTCGAACCAGTTGTTGATGGGGTCAGATCAGGGTCGGGTGGTCTGACCAGACGAACCAGTTGTTCAAATCTGACCAGTCGAACCAGTTGTTGATCGAGGTCAGATCAAATCTGGATTCTTTCTTCCTCACGCGCCTGGTGAGTTGGCTGAGTTGACTGGTCGTCAACTGGGTCAGCGTGAAATGGTGGGTTTCGGCCACAGACAAAATCCAAAAAATATATTTTTGGAATCCTCGCAATAAGATCTTTGAAACTGTATTAATAAAACACGGTTTCCAAACAAAAAACAAGTTGATATCGAATTGGGTCGGCCTCGAAAGCCACTTTCCGGCGAACAAAATCCTTCAAAAATTATATTTTGGAAATCTACGCAACAAGAGCTTCGTACCTGCTTTGCAACTGCCCGACGGTCATGGGAGAGGATCTTTTTTTATCGTCGTGCGGTTGCGAATAATATTCATGACTTTAATTTGTGCATTTTGGATGGTTATTAAAGGTACGTTGTTTGTTAAATTGATAAAATAGTTAAAATCAGGAAAATTATAAGGTTTTATTGCACAATCAAGCATCTCTTATAAAATACGGTCTCTAATGAATCTAATAACTACTTTTTACGCTAACAAACGTAATACCTGGATACATATATATACATAATGCTTTGGATGATCTACTAATTCAACATCATAATGACATCTATAGTTAAATTTGTAACTTTAATCACAATCACATATGGCAATTTAACTACTATGTATGATGATTTGTTGAGAAGCATATAAAATAAGTTCATCGTTGATAACTCGCTCAATCACACGTGTAATCCATTATTTTGATAGCTCAATTATTAGTGTTGTAATCATTTATTACTTCAATTCACATGTAATAAGTTATTTTGTTGTTAAACATCACAAGCACGCCAAGATCGTTCCATAAAATCACACATTTTGAATTTGAATATTATTCGCAACAGCCCGGCAGTCACAAGAGATAGAATTGTCACACGCGTGGCAGTTGATCTTGCCTCGAGACGGCCAAGTAGTCGTGAGTATTTTCCAATTGTGACCGCCTCGCGATCGTGATAGCTTTTCGCGACCGCCAAACGGTTGCCATTGTGGGTTATTCGCAACTGCTAAACAATTATATAAAGGCATTTCGGTTGATTAGTTGTGCCCCGTTGTTTTTTCAATTGATAATGATCGCAATAATAGTTAAAATGAGCCAAATTAAAAGTATTCATTGCAAAATCAAGCAACATTTATAGGGGATGGTCCATAATGAATCTTCTAACTACTATTAACGACAACGAACGTAATGCCTAAATACATAAATATACATAATGCTTTAGATGATGTACTAATTGAACGTCATAATGATATATATACTTCAATTTTTAACGTAAAGATCGCATATAACAATTAAAACAACTGGGTATATATGATGATTACTTGTAGAACATAAAATAGGTTCATCGTTCATAACTCGCTGAACCACATCTAATCTAATATTTTGATAACTCAATTACTAGTGTTGTAATAATTTATTAATTCAATTCACATGTCATAATTATACTTGTTGTCAAAAAACCACAAACAAATCAAGATCGTTCCAAAAAATCACAAATTTTAAAAATGAATATTATTCGCAACCGCTTGACGGTCGCGACACCCATTTGCAACCATCACAAATTTATTGGATTTATTTGAGGAAAAAGGAATTGATGTTGTAGAATTGGGGTTTCACTACAAGATTTAGGGGTCTTCTGGGACCGCCATGGCAGTCCCACAAGACCCCTAGGTGGTCGCAGAAGCGCTTCTGCGACCACCCAACGGTCGCCCCAAGGCGGTCTCCAAAATTCTTGGTCCCCACTTTTCGGCAACCGCTGGTTTAGGGACCGCCCAGCGTTCTCCGATGACTTCTGGGTCTTTTGAGACTGCTCAGTGAAGAACATATTGTTAGGTGTTTTCTTGGCATTTGTTAAAACAAAAGACAAGAAAGGTTGTGTTTTGGTATTTGAAGGGAAAAAAAAATAGAAGAGTGTTTGTATTATAATTGGAAAAAGAAAGAAGAAATGAAAGGTTTTGTAGGATTATTTTTATGTTTGGGATTTAGGAAAAGAAAAAGTAGAAGATAAATTTTGGAGTGGAATTTTTGAAGAGTGCTAAAAAATTAGAGGGGAGGATGGTGGGTATATATTGTATTGAGGGTGAAAATTTAGAATTTTTGTAAATTTCAAATTTCTCACCCAATCCCACCTATTTCGGTGCCTTTAGGGACCACTGGGCAGTCCCTAATGATAATTGGTGACTGTTGGACAGTCCCTAGAAGTAGTTTTAGGGACCGTCAGATGGTCCCTAATAATATTCATACCTAATTGTTTGATTTTATAGAACGATCTCTATGTGTTTGTGATTTTTAGCAACAAATCTCATTATAACATGTCAATTGATGTAATAACTGATTATAAAACTACAAATATAGTTATTTAGTAGTACATTGAATGAGATTGAGAGAGTTATTAACGTTGAACCTATTATACGTTCTCCATACACCTAGTCAACATATCAACCTATTATTAGTTATAGTTGTTATTTGTTATTATGCTTTTCGTGACAAATGTAAGTATAAATATCATTAATAAGAGGTTCAATTACTAGAATGTATTATATCGAAAACATTACATGTATTATATATGTATGTCGTTTAAAATAGTTAGAATGCTCAAAATGGACCGTGTCCAACATATGTTGTTTGAATTTGCAATGAAACTTTGTAATTAGTGTGGTCTTAACTATTGATAGGATAATTATCAATTAGACAAACAACTAGTCAACTTCATTGTTCCACAACAAAAAAAAAGATGTATGAATATTATTAGAGACCGCCCTGCGGTCACTAATGCAACCTACTAGTGCTTTTAGGAATCACCCGGCGGTCCCCAAATCCAACGGCCAACGGCTAGTGGTTTTAGGGACCGTTGGGCGGTCTCCAACGGGACTAGCCGTTGGTATTAGGGACCGCGAGACGATCCCTATTTGCGGGTTTTTTTGGCCCAACGGCTGGATAATTCGGTTGCTAATACTTTGACCACTTTTAGCGATCAGACCCCGGTTGCTAAAGCCTTTGAAAGTTTTAGCAACCGGATTCCGGTCGTAAATAATTAACGTATTTGCAATTGAAATTCGGTCGCTAATAATATTTAAAGTATTAGCAACCAGAGTCCGATCGCTAGTAATATTTAACAGATTAAAAAATTAATAATTTTCTGGTATTATTTATTTGTTTTTTTAAAGATTTTGAATTATTGACACAATCTCAAACACAAAAAATGTTTGTTAGTCAAAATATATTTGAATAAATGGAAGGTATGTTAGAAAAAATATTTATTTAAAGAAGAAAAAAGAAATAGTTTGAAAAATGAAATGAAGAATAAGGTATAGTGTTTGACGATTTATAAAAGATTGAAGAAAATATAGTATGTGTTGGTATATTTTGATGAAATAGATGTTTTTGGAGATTTAGATAGGTAGGTGAAAGAAAGATATGAACAGAAAAATGAAGTATATATAGAATTTGGGAAAAAGTTTTGAATTTTCAGAAATTTTGGATTTCTCCCCGAACCCCGCTTAATTTTTTGAGTATTTGCGACCTGAATGCGGTCGCAAATAGTTCAAAATTTGAAAATTTTAAAAAAAATTGCACTCGGAGTCCCGTAGCAAAGTGATTTATGCCCAGAATTGCAACCGGCGAGGACCGCCACTCCGTGCAACAACATGCCCCCTCTTCGAGGGCTGGCCATCGCGAGTAAAATGCGACATGATATTAGTTCTATTCATTACTAAGTTATATAACTTTCCTAAAGGCATGGCCTATGTCTTAACAACTATTAGTTCTAAGATATCTGACATCAATTCCTAAAGGCAACGTCATAATAACTTTCAATTCAACTAACTAAACTAACTCATCTACGAATAATATAAAATCAAATAATTCTAAGATAAATAACATTTCATAAGGCTATAATAAAATTTTACATAAATATATTATTCAAATCATTACATATGAGACACGCATAAATTGTAGAAAACATAAAACTGTAAACTATTTAGATACTGAATTGGAGACATATTCCCTAAACAAAAAGATTCCTGAACATAATCATCTCTAGTTTATAGAAATTTTCTGAAAGCATGATTATTTCTAATTTATAAATCGATTCCCTAAAAGGCACAAACGATGTTTAAAGTCTAACAAATCTACAATATCAAACAATTCATAATGGCATAAGTAATGTTTAAAGCCTAACAATTCATAAATGCATAAATAATGTTTAAAGCCTAATTGCCTAACAATTCCTAAAGCCCAACAATTCATAAAGGCATAAATAATATTTAAAGCCTAATTGCTTAACAATTCCTAAAGCCTAACAATTCATAAAGGCATAAATAATATTTAAAGTCAATAATTTCTACAATATCTAACAATTCTACCAATTTAACGTATAAAATACCTATTTAAACAATAAATATAACACAGTAATTGAGGAAAAGGCAAAAAAACTTACTAGGCCCGACTTTTTGACTGAAGCCCGGTGGCAAAAATGGAGGTCGCGGTCGCAAGTGAGAAGGGGAGGGAAAAAGAGTGAGATGTGAGCAAGAGAGAAGAGGAAGGAAGGTATTTATAGAAAATACTTCCCCCATTAGCGATCGGGTTGCGTCGCTAATGAGGTCATTAGCGACTGCATCCCAGTCGCTAGTTTCGTCTTAGTTGTGCAGCCCAGCTGGGCCAAAGCTGGGGCAACTTCTTTGGTAGGATATTGTGCCGCCAAAGGTTTGCGACTGGAGTCCAGTTGCAAATGTTTTATTGCGACTAAATCGAGTCGCAAATAACCTTTGCGACTGAACACCGGTCGCAAATGGCCTTTGCGACTGGGTTCCAGTTGCAATTGTTGTTTGCGCCTGGACTTCAGTCGCAATCGATAACAAAAGCTTGGGACCAGAGTCCAGTCCAACCAAAAAAGCGCGCCCAGCCTTGCAGTGGAGAGGAATTTGGGGGAGGGGGTGGGGAGGATTTAGGACGGGAGAATATTAATGTTGATACGCTAACTAGCCCATTTAGCAAATTTCATACTATAACTTATCCATAATTTTTAATTTTTTTATTTCAATTGACTGGATGGGAGCGCTTCATTTACCGAAATACCCACATCAACATATCATCTTCCCCAACCTAACCCATTACAACCACCACAAAATCAACCACCACCACCAACTCATCATCACCAAAACCCTAAATCCATACTAAAACAACCACCACCAAAATATTGAAATTTTGAGGTGAATCTGTGAGACGGATTAGCAGAGCGTATACTTTTTTTTCAATAACTGGTCTGTATATCTCGAGTTACTAAGATTGTGAGGTTGAGCTAAAAGCATATTAGCAGATGATATTGTTTATTTTCAATAATTTGTCGTAAAATTTGAGTTACAGAAATTGTGTGGTGAATATGAGAAACACATTACCAAATCGTATACTTTTTTTAAGATAGTTTGTTATGAATTTCGAGGTATTGAAATTGTGTGGTGGTAGGCAGCCAGCGGGGAGGGGGCTGGGAGTGGTTACGGGAAGGGGGTGGGGTAGGGGTCGTAGAAAAGTTGGTAGGGATGATGATGGTTTTTTTTAATGTATGTTATTTTTATTTTTTATGATTCAAGTAATTTTTATAAATTGTTAAAAATATAAAAAGGAATTGTAAAAGATAAAAGAAAGTTGCATATATATATATATATATATATATATATATATATATATATATATGTGTGTGTGTGTGTGTGTGTGTGTGTGTGTGTGTGTGTGTGGTTGTGTGGAGAAGATATAATTTTTTTTCTTTGAACGTATTTTTTTTTATTATAATTTTTATAACTATAAATCTGTAGATAAAAAAGTTGTGTGTGTATATATATATATATATATGTGTGTGTGTGTAAGATGCTAGAATTATTCTTTTTTTTGTTTTTTAATAATTTTTATCACTATTATATATAAATTGTAGATTATAAAAAAATTGTGTATTTATATATAAATATATGAAGATGATAGAAATATTATACTTTTAAAATATAAATGTTTCTTATAATTTTTATAACTATTACAAAAACATTAAGTAATTGACTAAAGTTCCGAGGGTTTTTTTGCAATTAACTACTTAATTCCATTTATCAAGTGTTTTTTTTACTAGGTGGCAAATACGTGGCATTACTGTAGCATTCATGCCAGCCTCCACGTCATCCGATTCATGACCAAGCCCAAGTTTGAGCCTGTCGGGCATTTTAGACCGAAAAGTTAACGAGCAAAACTTGAATTTGGCCTAAATTAATGGTCAAAAGAATATTTTGCCCTAGTAATAATAATAAAATTTTATAACTTCAAATAAAATAGAAAATCTCTTCTTCACAAACCGCCAAACCCTCCGCACCGCCACATGCCCACCTCACCACATCACCACCACCGCCACTACTTGAAACTCGATCGAATGAAATCGCCTACTCTTTCAAATCTAAGCACACGAGGTGCACGTGCAGCTAATCTAGCTCTTCTTCCTCTTCTCCTTGCGGGGAAACCGACAGCTCACGACGGTGCAATGTGCCTCGCCGACAGAGCATGCGCCGACGTGTAGAGTTAGTTGTTTGATTGATAAGCTTTTTGAGCGAAGTGAATTTTAGGTGACGATGATGATGAGAGTTAGTTTTTCTTTTTCTTTTTAGATATAATGAATCTTATAATGTTTAAATTTTGTTGATTTTTGTGTTTAAGGAGTATATAAATTCACATTTAAAATTATTTAACTTATCTTTGGGTGTAAGTATGACTTTCAAAAATTTGAATTAATTATGTTATTCTTATAGATAAAATTAAAACTATAAGTAATTCTTATTTGAAATATAAATATTAAAGAACTAAGTAATTCATATATTTGTTTTTTATCCTAGGAGGTCCAGGTGACAATTGGGAGTCAAAACCCTCAAATATGAAGTCAACGGGCATCAACGTGTGCCATTGGGATGGCGATAGAGTAGCTCCGCCACTGGGTACCAAATGTGGGAGCAAAACAAAAGTTAGGATACCATTTGTGATCATGGATAAGTTATTGTATGAAATTTGCTAAAGGGACAAGTTAGAGTATCAACTTTGATTTTTTAAGATGAGTGTGGTTGGGGAGAAATGGATTTTGTTTTTCTATTAAAAACTTAATTAATTTATTGTTATGGTGTTAATCTTTTATATTTAGAAATATATTTTGAAAGTGCAAGTATTTTGTCAATGTTAGGTCAACAATGTTAGGATAACATTGAACACAGAAAAACTGCACATTCGGGATTTATTGCTATAATTGTGTTTTGCCTTTATTCACTTACTAACTTCGTTCCACGAGTTGTAGTTAGTATTTCTATGTGCTCCAGGTCAAGAGACTTCAAGGAAGGATCTATTTCCTTAAAGAGAAGTTGCCATTCAAAGAGAAGTTTCCAAAGAAGAACTTTCCATAATTAACGAAGGAAAGTTGTGTGCGGTGCAATGGAAAGATCATGGCGTGTGAATTGCAAGAAGGAATGAAGATTACTTGCAGTAGGATTCTTTCTATAGAAGACTACAAGATGGAGAAGGATACTTTCCTTAGAAGACTTCAAGTTAAAGAAGGAAACCTTTCCATTGAAGACTTCTAGTCAAAGAAGGAAACCTTTACATTGAAGACTTCAAGTTGGGCAAGGAAACCTTTCCATTGAAGACTTCTAGTCAAAGAAGGAAACCTTTACATTGAAGACTTCAAGTTGGGCAAGGAAAACTTTTCCTATTGAAGGAGACTTGCCATGAACGAAATTAGAGTCATACAAGGAGATCTAATATCAATCAAAAACGTGCACAACATGTCTTGTCCATCAAGGAAGACTACACTATAAATAGGCATGTTGGGCATCAAGAAAAAGACACGAAGACAAGAGCAAAAATCTCCCGTGAGGAAATCTTTATAGTCGAGTGTCCTTGTCTTGCTTTAGCAAAGTTTGTGAGTTGTTAGAATAGATCTAAGAGTGAGGAGCTTTTAGATATAGTCGAAGCAATTCTTGTGTGCTTTGCTTAGTTCGATTAATTTGAGAGTGAGGAGCTTGAAAATTGAGAGAACGACTTTTGTTAAAACCTTAACGGGTTATTTTGCCTACGGCTCGGAAGATCATATTAATATATTATCTTCTTAAAATTACATCTACTTGTGTTCTTTATTTATCCGCTGCGTAATATTCTCTGTCAAGTAGATTTGTGCTAACGTTAACTGTTGTCAGCTGTTAAACGGATGTTAAGGTAACATCGAGAGTCCAACATCAGCTTAACATTGGAAGAGATGATCAGTGTTAGACTAACATCGAAGGGTTAACACTGTGCGACAAGTATCAAGTCCCGATCCAACAATTTCAATTGGTATCAGAGACAAGCACCGACTTCACTGGTGTTTGGATTTGATATTAAAGGATGGACAACCGGAATTCGAACAACAACAAATTGCTTGTCTTGGATGGATCCAACTATTCTTATTGGAAGGTTAGAATTCGTGCACTCATTAAATCATTCGGTTGGCGAGCTTGGAAGACGGTGATCGAAGGGTATGCAGTCCCTATGTATGCTCCAGATGAAGATCTTTCATTATTAGCCTCAAATTCTCAAAATAACGATGGTGAGGATTTCAATTATGGATCACGTACTGTGGCCGAAGGACAATCAGATGATATTCATACAGTTGCGCTACTCGCTCATACTTACTGGACTAAAGAAGACTCCCAGAACTGCAACGGATCTCAATGTTACTCTGACATCGAAGATCCAACACCAGAACAAGAGTTTTTCTTTAGAATTTGGAATAAATATAATTCTTGTATTAATTCTGATTCCTTGTCTATTATTGATGAATCTAACCTTGATTACTTTCTTGGCACTGTAGATCCAGATGAAGATCATGACGCTGTTCCTAAGCCAAAATCAGAGTGGACTCAAACTGAGCTAAGTAACGCTTTCTTCAATGAAAAAGTCCTAAATACAATATTTAGTTTGGTTGATTGTCACATGTTTAAGTTAATTAAAAATTGTTCAACTGCAAAGCATGCTTGGGATATTTTAGAAAATCATTGTGAAGGTGATGTGTACACTAAAAAGACTAAGTTACGCATGTTTTTGAACAAATTTGATAATTTAACAATGGGGGAAGAAGAAAGTATTACTGCTTATTTTGAGAAACTGATGGATCTTGCTAATGAAATTCAAAACTTAGGTGATTCCCTTTCTAATAAGCAACTGACGTATAAAGCTCTGAGAACTCTTTCTAAGAAATTTGAGGTGATTACTATGCAAGAAGCTAGGAATATGGACACCTTAGACTTTCATACTCTATTTTGCACTCTGAAAGAATTTGAGAGGAATCTTGAAAAGATAGATGATGAAGAAGAAATTCAATCTTATAATGAAACTGTGATTGAAAAGTTGAATAAGCTTAGTCTATGTGATAAAAATATTCTTGCTGATTTAAAGAAAGATTTCTCTAAAGAGATGACCAAATATTCTTGTAAACCTACTCCTCATAATGATACACATCTCAAAAAGATTCAATGTTATGAATGTAAAGGTTGGGGCCATTTTTCGTATGAATCTGGTAACAACCTTAGAACAAAAGGGAAATCTGACTTGGTTTGTGTAGATGATAATGATGAGACAGGTTTTGAAGAATATGGTGATGGACAGGTGCCAACGATTGAAGAAACTCAAACAACAGTGTGTGCAAAAGTGGACATACCTGCTGGTGTCAAGGCTTGGTGTTCTGCCAACATCCAGACAGCTCGATGTTATGTTAACATCCAGATGACAACACCAGTCCAGGAGATTTTTGTTGAAAATTGGGATGAAACCATTAGTTTAGGCAACACTGAATGTTTGATTTCTGTTAATGATGAGTGTGATGATGATTCTGACTTTGAGTATTTGCATGATTCTATAGGTTTGGAAGATGATAGTGTCCTTGAAGGTAAATTGATTCAATAAGGGTTTCTTGATGATCTGAAGATCATCTACCAAGACCTGCTCAAGGAGAAGGACAAGTTGAGTAGAATTGAGAAGGCTATGGAAGATAATGAAAGCTTGAAGGCTACAATCGCTCAACTTGAGGTTAGTTTGGACAGAAAAGATGATGAAATAGAAAAGGTAACTTCTAAACTAGAAATTGCTGAACATACCATTGCCAAGAGGAAAACAGGTACTTATAAACTTGATGAAGTTTTATGTTTAGGCAATGATGGTAATTCTGGTTTAGGATATCAAAGTCAAGTTACTCACTCAACTACTTCTGTTAAATCCACTATTCATGGTTTTGAAAAGGCAAAGGTACTTTCTAGAGAATATAAGAAAATGGCTTATATTTGTCAATATTGTTTTCAATTTGGACATCTTAAACCATATTGCTATAAATACATAAAGTCTCTTAAAAAGAAAATAGTTGAAACGAATAGGGATTTATGCAATGATGATGCTGGTGTTAAGCCAACACTGGAATTTGAACATTCCAATGTTAATACTAGTTATTCCACTGTTACCTTAACATTCGGTTCCAACATTGCTGAACAGAATAGTGGGATGAGAAACATTAGACCTTGGGTGCCTGGAACTTATATTGTGTGCAATATTATCTTTCCTACTCTGCGTACTAACTTTGCAGGTAAGTGGTACTCTGATAGTGGATGTTTGAGGCATATGGCTGGATACAAATCTGATTTGATACGGTTATACACGATGTTAAGACAACACTGGATAACCAATGTTACCTTAACATTGAGAACAGATTGTATTGCTTTAACACTGCTTAAGACACATGATTGGAAAGAAAGCAAATCCAATTTGAAGAAGTGTGCACCACTAACCACGGGAACTTTCACCTATGAAGATGGAAGTAAAGGAAGAATCATTGGCAAAGAAGTGTTGAATGTTGATGGATCCCCACCCTTGAAGGATGAGATGTTGTTGGATGGATTCTATGAAAACCATATAAACATCAGTCAACTGTGTGATGATGACTTATTGGTAAGGTATGTTAAAGATTCTTGTGATGTATCTGATTGTGCAAATGTGTGTGTTTTGACAGGTAAGAGGTTTGAAGACAACTACTTGGTGCGAGATCAAGTGACTTGCTTTCAAACAAAGGTGGACTATTCGGTTGCCAAGAACAAGAGACTTGGACACATGCACAACAAGAATTTGGGCAAAGTGTTGAAACTTGAAACCGTGAGAAGCATTCCCAATCTCATGAGTTCTAGTAAGATGGTATGTTATGATTGCTCGAAAGGTAAGGTGACCAAAGCTTCTCATAATCCAATCCAAGTGGATGAACAGGTTACTAGTACCTCTAACTGTTTTCATCTACTTCATATGGATCTCTTAGGTCTTATTGAAGTAAATAGAGTTGGTGGTAAGCAATATGATTGTGTGATTATGAATGATTTTTCTGGATATACTTTGATTAAATCTTTCAAAGAAAAATCAGAAGCTCTTAATACCTTTAGAACATTGCATGCTAGTATTGATAACTTACATGATGCTTCTTTTGGTAATATTTGGTCAAATCATGATAGAGAATGTGAAAATAGGTAATTCTCTGACTTATGTGTGTTTAATGAAAATATTCATAAATTCTCTATTCCCATGACTCCTTATAAGATGATGAAAAAGAAGAAACATGATCTTGCTCATTTTCATGAATTTGGATATGTTTGCTATACTTTAAATGACAAAGATTTTGTGAGCAAATATGATCCAAAAAGTGAAGAACATATCTTTGATGGCTATTCTTTGAACAATACTAGAATGTTTGATCCAAGATTAATTATTGTTCAAGAATCGGTTAATGTGGTTATTGATGATTTGCTGAGTGTTGCAGGTGAGTTAGAGGCTGGTGTGCCAACTCTATTGGATTCTGATGTTACTCTAACATTGACTCCAGACAATGTTATTCCAACATCACCTGCAGATCCAGAACCTGAACTGGAACATGAACCAGAAGCTGATGTTATGCCAACATCGACCAGTCCTGATGTTGACACAACATTCGAGCAGTCAAACTTACATGAAAAGGTCCAAGTTCAAGATGTTTGGAGGGATACAACTGATAGGATTCAGAGTAATCATCCTATATCTCAGGTTATGGTTCAAATCATTAATGACATCAAAACACACAACAAGAAAAGGGTAAATTGTAAAAATATGATAATGTTGAGTGTTTGTATGTCTGCCACATATTCTGATAATTGCTTAGATCAAAGATTTGCTGATGAAATTGTCTTTATTTATACTAACAAGTCTACTCTAGACAAGTTTGTTGAGGCTTTGACAGGTACATTAGTGATGAGCGTGATTGGTGAACTGGATTTCTTATTGGGTTTGAAAGTGAAGCAAAAGGAGGATGGGATGAGCATGATTGGGTTGGAGGAGTCAAAAGTGAGCAAGACTCCAATGTCTTCTACTTTGGTAATTCAAAAAGGAGACACAAGCTTGCTATATCTATCCGTCACTAGCCCATTTATTATGAAATCGGTTTGTGTCTGTGTTTGTGCCAGGTATTACGCTAAACCTAAAGCTTTTCACTTAATTGGTGTGAAGCGAACACTGAATTATATATCTGGTACTGTAGACTTAGGCGTTTGGTATACACATGATGCAAATACAAACCTTGCCGGTTTTGATTCTGGCTGGGCTGGAGATTTAGGAGATAGAATATCTGCATGTGGGGGTTGTTTTTCTTTGGGAAATAATCCATTCTCATGTTATAGCAAGAAACATAACTGTGTGTCATTGTCAACTATTGAACTTGCAGCTTGCAGCTGTGTTAACCGTTTTATATGGCTTAAATACATGTTGCATGATTATGGGATAGAGAGTGACACATTGTTGATGGTTTGGGATAATCTTAGCGCTATTAGCATATCAAGAAATCTGGTGCATCATTCTAGAACAAAGCATATATTTTCTATGCATTATTTCTTGAGAAAACTGGTAGATGACAAGGTTATAAACATTGATCACTTAGAGACCAACAATCAGTTAGCTGATATGTTTAAGATGTCATTAGATAGCGAGAGGTTCTTCAATTTGAGGAAGTCTCTTGGCTTGAATGTTCTGTGATTCAGTGTTGCATTCTGGTGTTGCCATAACACCACTGGCTAACACTGTAGTCTGTTTGTGGTGTGTAGGATTGCATTAGATTTTTTCTGTTTGATTTCTGTGTTTGTTCTTGTTTGTCTTCATGAATGTTTGTTATTATTGGTTTGTGTGGTTGACCAGGATTGTTAGCTAAGTATTCTGGTGGACATGTTCATATCAAAAGTTCTGTAAAGTGAGAACTCTGTTGTTAGTCTGTGAATGTTAACCTAACATCTAGGAGAAGCTGGGGTACACAGAGCTCACTCCTCTGATGTTATTCAGTTGTGACTTATCCATGTTAGGTTAGACAAAGCATGAAGAGAAGTTGGGGTACATGATGTTGAGAGCTTCATTGTCATTCAGTTGTGCTTATTTTTGTGTTTTTGTCTATGGCCAAGGTTATGCATAATAGTGATCCTTACTACTGGGGTGCTTTGAAGTTTCGACTGCTTGCATTTAGTAGCATTGTTCACTTGGTATTTCTCTTGTAAACAGGTTGGTAAACAAGTATGCATGAGGAGTTGGGGTGGAGAAGTATATGATAAATGTATTGTCTTCATTCAGTTCCTTTGTACTTGCCTAATCTGTAGCTGATGGTTAAGTTGCTGGGGTGTGTGGGGTCTTGTGCTGCCCACATTCAGTGATGAAACTATCATTTAACGTTCACTAGTTTTTGTTGAAAAGAGTTCATGATAATTGATAAAGATTTGAATTGATATGATCTGTTCCTAGTCTATAAAGCTGATAGTCCATGGTTACCATCTACTAATGTTAACTTAACATTCTGTATTCTGCATTATGTATTCTGCATTTCACTTAGGCTTGCATTCATTCATTCATTCTTTCCTTGATGTGTCTGTGTCGGTTTGAGCTTAAGGGGGAGAAATAGTTATGAAGGCATATATTTTGGGTGATTCAGCTGCGGTGACACACTACGTTGTCTCTTGTTATGACTTGGAAGTAGATTAACTCCTTTAATTTACTTCATACCCAAAATGTTGGATTTTCTGTTAACTAACTCTCCTTTCCATGTACAGGTCTAAGATATATCTGTGGTACTAATTTGCTAATATGTCTTAAGTTTCAGATATGTGTTTTCAGATCTAGCTCATGCTTTTAATTGAAAATATCTTGAGGGTAAGCTCAATACCTCCACATTTACAAGAACCAATGTTGATTCAGAACAGGTGTCAATGTTGTGCCAACATCAGTCTGTAAGCATGTTGTCTCAACATCCAGGTTTAACATTATGACTCATAAGTTTTTTTAGTGAACTGCTCTGGTCATGTGTAAAGTAATTTGGTGACACTTGCTGTCTCAACAGGCGGTAATTATGCATGATTTATTTTAAGAAACCGCTCATTACTTCTTTTCACTTGTGATTCCGAATCTCTAATCTCTTTGTGCCCAATTCTCTGAAATACTATGAATTTCACTTGCAATTGTTTTTGAAATCCTTGGCATGCATCTCTAATCTTGATTGTGGCCCTTGGTATGGTGAATCAAGGATATAACCCCACCCCTACTCCTATAGTTCTTTCTCGTAGGTACAACACTCATTCCAGACATTGTTGTTGAGACAAAACAAGTTAAAACTGAGGAACAAGGTGTTGTTTTTGGTACTTCAAACACAGTTGAGGAGACAGTGCTTGAGGAACATTTTGCAGAGAAAGCTGATTTGATTGAGGGGGAGAACATGTTAGTTGCTAGAGAGACTAATGTGGGTGATAATGGTGGTTTTGTCTTTGGTTTCTGTAACTCTTGTGTACGTACATTCTGGTTTCAATGTTAAGAAAACATTGATGAATTCAATGTTAGAACAACTCTCTGGATTCAATGTTAGTTTAACATTGAGAAGGTCGGATGTTATGACAACATTGAAAATGTCAATGTTATGCCAATATTGAAATTGATAGTTTGCATTAAGGGGGAGCTGTGCTTTGCCATTGGTACTTATAAAGAAAAAGAGATGTTAATGCTGCTGGTTGATTGCAAGGTGATAAGGAGAATGAGAAAGAGAAGGAGGACAGAGAGTTATAGAATTAAGATGAAGTGGTGAAGAAGAAAAAGATGGTTCTGAGGAAAAGGATTTGGAAACTGAGAATGGTGACGATGAAATCGTTGAGATCAAGAGGATAAGGAAGAAGGTTCTGAGAAGTCTGATGATGCTGAGTCTGAGCTAGTTGTTACGACAACATCGCTGGAGAACAATGTTGACTCAACATCAGAGGTAACACTTGAGGTAATATCTACAATTGAGGCTAGCTTTAATTTCCTGTTGGGAGATAAGACTGTGGCTATGGAGGATTTTAAGAAATAGTGGATGATAAAGTTCTCAGAGAGAGAAATGGATATAGCTGCTAAAGAAAGAGCTATAGAACTTTATCTTATGAAGTAATTCGTCAAGATTTTGCTTTCCTCACAAAAAGGGGGATAAGTAAGTAAGTCATTTGATCTTCATGTTTATTCTACTGGTTCTAAAATTCTTATATAGCTACTGCCTTATTAGTTATGATTATAATTGTGATGTTTAACTCGTTGTGTATTCTTAATTAGTATCTTAAAGCTACTTTGTTAATAGTGTCATATTAAGGGGGAGTAGCTTAAGATATTAATGATGTTGTGTTGCTGGAGCACTGTGCATAATACGAATTGTGAACATGTTTGGTTTTGTGAAGAAAAGCAAAAAGGGGGAGATTGAAAGTGCAAGTATTTTGTCAATGTTAGGTCAACAATGTTAGGATAACATTGAACACAGAAAAACTGCACATTCGGGATTTATTGCTATAATTGTGTTTTGCCTTTATTCACTTACTAACTTAGTTCCACGAGTTGTAGTTAGTATTTCTATGTGCTCCAGGTCAAGAGACTTCAAGGAAGGATCTATTTCCTTAAAGAAAAGTTGCCATTCAAAGAGAAGTTTCCAAAGAAGAACTTTCCATAATTAACGAAGGAAAGTTGTGTGCGGTGCAATGGAAAGATCATGGCATGTGAATTGCAAGAAGGAATGAAGATTACTTGCAGTAGGATTCTTTCTATAGAAGACTACAAGATGGAGAAGGATACTTTCTTTAGAAGACTTCAAGTTAAAGAAGGAAACCTTTCCATTGAAGACTTCTAGTCAAAGAAGGAAACCTTTACATTGAAGACTTCAAGTTGGGCAAGGAAACCTTTTCCTATTGAAGGAGACTTGCCATGAACGAAATTAGAGTCATACAAGGAGATCTAATAGCAATCAAAAACGTGCACAACATGTCTTGGCCATCAAGGAAGACTACACTATAAATAGGCATGTTGGGCATCAAGAAAAAGACACGAAGACAAGAGCAAAAATCTCCCGTGAGGAAATCTTTATAGTCGAGTGTCCTTGTCTTTCTTTAGCAAAGTTTGTGAGTTGTTAGAATAGATATAAGAGTGAGGAGCTTTTAGAGATAGCCGAAGCAATTCTTGTGTGCTTTGCTTAGTTCGATTAATTTGAGAGTGAGGAGCTTGAAAATTGAGAGAACGACTTTTGTTAAAACCTTAACGGGTTATTTTGCCTACGGCTCGGAAGATCATATTAATATATTATCTTCTTAAAATTACATCTACTTGTGTTCTTTATTTATCCGCTGCGTAATATTCTCTGTCAAGTAGATTTGTGCTAACGTTAACTCTTGTCAGCTGTTAAACGGATGTTAAGGTAACATCGAGAGTCCAACATCAGCTTAACATTGGAAGAGATGATCAGTGTTAGACTAACATCGAAGGGTTAACACTGTGCGACAAGTATCAAGTCCCGATCCAACAATTTCAATTGGTATCAGAGACAAGCACCGACTTCACTGGTGTTTGGATTTGATATTAAAGGATGGACAACCGGAATTCGAACAACAACAAATTGCTTGTCTTGGATGGATCCAACTATTCTTATTGGAAGGTTAGAATTCGTGCACTCATTAAATCATTCGGTTGGCGAGCTTGGAAGACGGTGATCGAAGGGTATGCAGTCCCTATGTATGCTCCAGATGAAGATCTTTCATTATTAGCCTCAAATTCTCAAAATAACGATGGTGAGGATTTCAATTATGGATCACGTACTGTGGCCGAAGGACAATCAGATGATATTCATACAGTTGCGCTACTCGCTCATACTTACTGGACTAAAGAAGACTCCCAGAACTGCAACGGATCTCAATGTTACTCTGACATCGAAGATCCAACACCAGAACAAGAGTTTTTCTTTAGAATTTGGAATAAATATAATTCTTGTATTAATTCTGATTCCTTGTCTATTATTGATGAATCTAACCTTGATTACTTTCTTGGCACTGTAGATCCAGATGAAGATCATGACGCTGTTCCTAAGCCAAAATCAGAGTGGACTCAAACTGAGCTAAGTAACGCTTTCTTCAATGAAAAAGTCCTAAATACAATATTTAGTTTGGTTGATTGTCACATGTTTAAGTTAATTAAAAATTGTTCAACTGCAAAGCATGCTTGGGATATTTTAGAAAATCATTGTGAAGGTGATGTGTACACTAAAAAGACTAAGTTACGCATGTTTTTGAACAAATTTGATAATTTAACAATGGGGGAAGAAGAAAGTATTACTGCTTATTTTGAGAAACTGATGGATCTTGCTAATGAAATTCAAAACTTAGGTGATTCCCTTTCTAATAAGCAACTGGCGTATAAAGCTCTGAGAACTCTTTCTAAGAAATTTGAGGTGATTACTATGCAAGAAGCTAGGAATATGGACACCTTAGACTTTCATACTCTATTTTGCACTCTGAAAGAATTTGAGAGGAATCTTGAAAAAATAGATGATGAAGAAGAAATTCAATCTTATAATGAAACTGTGATTGAAAAGTTGAATAAGCTTAGTCTATGTGATAAAAATATTCTTGCTGATTTAAAGAAAGATTTCTCTAAAGAGATGACCAAATATTCTTGTAAACCTACTCCTCATAATGATACACATCTCAAAAAGATTCAATGTTATGAATGTAAAGGTTGGGGCCATTTTTCGTATGAATCTGGTAACAACCTTAGAACAAAAGGGAAATCTGACTTGGTTTGTGTAGATGATAATGATGAGACAGGTTTTGAAGAATATGGTGATGGACAGGTGCCAACGATTGAAGAAACTCAAACAACAGTGTGTGCAAAAGTGGACATACCTGCTGGTGTCAAGGCTTGGTGTTCTGCCAACATCCAGACAGCTCGATGTTATGTTAACATCCAGATGACAACACCAGTCCAGGAGATTTTTGTTGAAAATTGGGATGAAACCATTAGTTTAGGCAACACTGAATGTTTGATTTCTGTTAATGATGAGTGTGATGATGATTCTGACTTTGAGTATTTGCATGATTCTATAGGTTTGGAAGATGATAGTGTCCTTGAAGGTAAATTGATTCAATAAGGGTTTCTTGATGATCTGAAGATCATCTACCAAGACCTGCTCAAGGAGAAGGACAAGTTGAGTAGAATTGAGAAGGCTATGGAAGATAATGAAAGCTTGAAGGCTACAATCGCTCAACTTGAGGTTAGTTTGGACAGAAAAGATGATGAAATAGAAAAGGTAACTTCTAAGCTAGAAATTGCTGAACATACCATTGCCAAGAGGAAAACAGGTACTTATAAACTTGATGAAGTTTTATGTTTAGGCAATGATGGTAATTCTGGTTTAGGATATCAAAGTCAAGTTACTCACTCAACTACTTCTGTTAAATCCACTATTCATGGTTTTGAAAAGGCAAAGGTACTTTCTAGAGAATATAAGAAAATGGCTTATATTTGTCAATATTGTTTTCAATTTGGACATCTTAAACCATATTGCTATAAATACATAAAGTCTCTTAAAAAGAAAATAGTTGAAACGAATAGGGATTTATGCAATGATGATGCTGGTGTTAAGCCAACACTGGAATTTGAACATTCCAATGTTAATACTAGTTATTCCACTATTACCTTAACATTCGGTTCCAACATTGCTGAACAGAATAGTGGGATGAGAAACATTAGACCTTGGGTGCCTGGAACTTATATTGTGTGCAATATTATCTTTCCTACTCTGCGTACTAACTTTGCAGGTAAGTGGTACTCTGATAGTGGATGTTTGAGGCATATGGCTGGATACAAATCTGATTTGATACGGTTATACACGATGTTAAGACAACACTGGATAACCAATGTTACCTTAACATTGAGAACAGATTGTATTGCTTTAACACTGCTTAAGACACATGATTGGAAAGAAAGCAAATCCAATTTGAAGAAGTGTGCACCACTAACCACGGGAACTTTCACCTATGAAGATGGAAGTAAAGGAAGAATCATTGGCAAAGAAGTGTTGAATGTTGATGGATCCCCACCCTTGAAGGATGAGATGTTGTTGGATGGATTCTATGAAAACCATATAAACATCAGTCAACTGTGTGATGATGACTTATTGGTAAGGTATGTTAAAGATTCTTGTGATGTATCTGATTGTGCAAATGTGTGTGTTTTGACAGGTAAGAGGTTTGAAGACAACTACTTGGTGCGAGATCAAGTGACTTGCTTTCAAACAAAGGTGGACTATTCGGTTGCCAAGAACAAGAGACTTGGACACATGCACAACAAGAATTTGGGCAAAGTGTTGAAACTTGAAACCGTGAGAAGCATTCCCAATCTCATGAGTTCTAGTAAGATGGTATGTTATGATTGCTCGAAAGGTAAGGTGACCAAAGCTTCTCATAATCCAATCCAAGTGGATGAACATGTTACTAGTACCTCTAACTGTTTTCATCTACTTCATATGGATCTCTTAGGTCTTATTGAAGTAAATAGAGTTGGTGGTAAGCAATATGATTGTGTGATTATGAATGATTTTTCTGGATATACTTTGATTAAATCTTTCAAAGAAAAATCAGAAGATCTTAATACCTTTAGAACATTGCATGCTAGTATTGATAACTTACATGATGCTTCTTTTGGTAATATTTGGTCAAATCATGATAGAGAATGTGAAAATAGGTAATTCTCTGACTTATGTGTGTTTAATGAAAATATTCATAAATTCTCTATTCCCATGACTCCTTATAAGATGATGAAAAAGAAGAAACATGATCTTGCTCATTTTCATGAATTTGGATATGTTTGCTATACTTTAAATGACAAAGATTTTGTGAGCAAATATGATCCAAAAAGTGAAGAACATATCTTTGATGGCTATTCTTTGAACAATACTAGAATGTTTGATCCAAGATTAATTATTGTTCAAGAATCGGTTAATGTGGTTATTGATGATTTGCTGAGTGTTGCAGGTGAGTTAGAGGCTGGTGTGCCAACTCTATTGGATTCTGATGTTACTCTAACATTGACTCCAGACAATGTTATTCCAACATCACCTGCAGATCCAGAACCTGAACTGGAACATGAACCAGAAGCTGATGTTATGCCAACATCGACCAGTCCTGATGTTGACACAACATTCGAGCAGTCAAACTTACATGAAAAGGTCCAAGTTTAAGATGTTTGGAGGGATACAACTGATAGGATTCAGAGTAATCATCCTATATCTCAGGTTATGGTTCAAATCATTAATGACATCAAAACACACAACAAGAAAAGGGTAAATTGTAAAAATATGATAATGTTGAGTGTTTGTATGTCTGCCACATATTCTGATAATTGCTTAGATCAAAGATTTGCTGATGAAATTGTCTTTATTTATACTAACAAGTCTACTCTAGACAAGTTTGTTGAGGCTTTGACAGGTACATTAGTGATGAGCGTGATTGGTGAACTGGATTTCTTATTGGGTTTGAAAGTGAAGCAAAAGGAGGATGGGATGAGCATGATTGGGTTGGAGGAGTCAAAAGTGAGCAAGACTCCAATGTCTTCTACTTTGGTAATTCAAAAAGGAGACACAAGCTTGCTATATCTATCCGTCACTAGCCCATTTATTATGAAATCGGTTTGTGTCTGTGTTTGTGCCAGGTATTACGCTAAACCTAAAGCTTTTCACTTAATTGTTGTGAAGCGAACACTGAATTATATATCTGGTACTGTAGACTTAGGCGTTTGGTATACACATGATGCAAATACAAACCTTGCCGGTTTTGATTCTGGCTGGGCTGGAGATTTAGAAGATAGAATATCTGCATGTGGGGGTTGTTTTTCTTTGGGAAATAATCCATTCTCATGTTATAGCAAGAAACATAACTGTGTGTCATTGTCAACTATTGAACTTGCAGCTTGCAGCTGTGTTAACCGTTTTATATGGCTTAAATACATGTTGCATGATTATGGGATAGAGAGTGACACATTGTTAATGGTTTGGGATAATCTTAGCGCTATTAGCATATCAAGAAATCTGGTGCATCATTCTAGAACAAAGCATATATTTTCTATGCATTATTTCTTGAGAAAACTGGTAGATGACAAGGTTATAAACATTGATCACTTAGAGACCAACAATCAGTTAGCTGATATGTTTAAGATGTCATTAGATAGCGAGAGGTTCTTCAATTTGAGGAAGTCTCTTGGCTTGAATGTTCTGTGATTCAGTGTTGCATTCTGGTGTTGCCATAACACCACTGGCTAACACTGTAGTCTGTTTGTGGTGTGTAGGATTGCATTAGATTTTTTCTGTTTGATTTATGTGTTTGTTCTTGTTTGTCTTCATGAATGTTTGTTATTATTGGTTTGTGTGGTTGACCAGGATTGTTAGCTAAGTATTCTGGTGGACATGTTCATATCAAAAGTTCTGTAAAGTAAGAACTCTGTTGTTAGTCTGTGAATGTTAACCTAACATCTAGGAGAAGCTGGGGTACACAGAGCTCACTCCTCTGATGTTATTCAGTTGTGACTTATCCATGTTAGGTTAGACAAAGCATGAAGAGAAGTTGGGGTACATGATGTTGAGAGCTTCATTGTCATTCAGTTGTGCTTATTTTTGTGTTTTTGTCTATGGCCAAGGTTATGCATAATAGTGATCCTTACTACTGGGGTGCTTTGAAGTTTCGACTGCTTGCATTCAGTAGCATTGTTCACTTGGTATTTCTCTTGTAAACAGGTTGGTAAACAAGTATGCATGAGGAGTTGGGGTGGAGAAGTATATGATAAATGTATTGTCTTCATTCAGTTCCTTTGTACTTGCCTAATCTGTAGCTGATGGTTAAGTTGCTGGGGTGTGTGGGGTCTTGTGCTGCCCACATTCAGTGATGAAACTATCATTTAACGTTCACTAGTTTTTGTTGAAAAGAGTTCATGATAATTGATAAAGATTTGAATTGATATGATCTGTTCCTAGTCTATAAAGCTGATAGTCCATGGTTACCATCTACTAATGTTAACTTAACATTCTGTATTCTGCATTATGTATTCTGCATTTCACTTAGGCTTGCATTCATTCATTCATTCTTTCCTTGATGTGTCTGTGTCGGTTTGAGCTTAAGGGGGAGAAATAGTTATGAAGGCATATATTTTGGGTGATTCAGCTGCGGTGACACACTACGTTGTCTCTTGTTATGACTTGGAAGTAGATTAACTCCTTTAATTAACTTCATACCCAAAATGTTGGATTTTCTGTTAACTAACTCTCCTTTCCATGTACAGGTCTAAGATATATCTGTGGTACTAATTTGCTAATATGTCTTAAGTTTCAGATATGTGTTTTCAGATCTAGCTCATGCTTTTAATTGAAAATATCTTGAGGGTAAGCTCAATACCTCCACATTTACAAGAACCAATGTTGATTCAGAACAGGTGTCAATGTTGTGCCAACATCAGTCTGTAAGCATGTTGTCTCAACATCCAGGTTTAACATTATGACTCATAAGTTTTTTTAGTGAACTGCTCTGGTCATGTGTAAAGTAATTTGGTGACACTTGCTGTCTCAACAGGCGGTAATTATGCATGATTTATTTTAAGAAACCGCTCATTACTTCTTTTCACTTGTGATTCCGAATCTCTAATCTCTTTGTGCCCAATTCTCTGAAATACTATGAATTTCACTTGCAATTGTTTTTGAAATCCTTGGCATGCATCTCTAATCTTGATTGTGGCCCTTGGTATGGTGAATCAAGGATATAACCCCACCCCTACTCCTATAGTTCTTTCTCGTAGGTACAACACTCATTCCAGACATTGTTGTTGAGACAAAACAAGTTAAAACTGAGGAACAAGGTGTTGTTTTTGGTACTTCAAACACAGTTGAGGAGACAGTGCTTGAGGAACATTTTGCAGAGAAAGCTGATTTGATTGAGGGGGAGAACATGTTAGTTGCTAGAGAGACTAATGTGGGTGATAATGGTGGTTTTGTCTTTGGTTTCTGTAAACTCTTGTGTACGTACATTCTGGTTTCAATGTTAAGAAAACATTGATGAATTCAATGTTAGAACAACTCTCTGGATTCAATGTTAGTTTAACATTGAGAAGGTCGGATGTTATGACAACATTGAAAATGTCAATGTTATGCCAATATTGAAATTGATAGTTTGCATTAAGGGGGAGCTGTGCTTTGCCATTGGTACTTATAAAGAAAAAGAGATGTTAATGCTGCTGGTTGATTGCAAGGTGATAAGGAGAATGAGAAAGAGAAGGAGGACAGAGAGTTAGAGAATTAAGATGAAGTGGTGAAGAAGAAAAAGATGGTTCTGAGGAAAAGGATTTGGAAACTGAGAATGGTGACGATGAAATCGTTGAGATCAAGAGGATAAGGAAGAAGGTTCTGAGAAGTCTGATGATGCTGAGTCTGAGCTAGTTGTTACGACAACATCGCTGGAGAACAATGTTGACTCAACATCAGAGGTAACACTTGAGGTAATATCTACAATTGAGGCTAGCTTTAATTTCCTGTTGGGAGATAAGACTGTGGCTATGGAGGATTTTAAGAAATAGTGGATGATAAAGTTCTCAGAGAGAGAAATGGATATAGCTGCTAAAGAAAGAGCTATAGAACTTTATCTTATGAAGTGATTCGTCAAGATTTTGCTTTCCTCACAAAAAGGGGGATAAGTAAGTAAGTCATTTGATCTTCATGTTTATTCTACTGGTTCTAAAATTCTTATATAGCTACTGCCTTATTAGTTATGATTATAATTGTGATGTTTAACTCGTTGTGTATTCTTAATTAGTATCTTAAAGCTACTTTGTTAATAGTGTCATATTAAGGGGGAGTAGCTTAAGATATTAATGATGTTGTGTTGCTGGAGCACTGTGCATAATACGAATTGTGAACATGTTTGGTTTTGTGAAGAAAAGCAAAAAGGGGGAGATTGAAAGTGCAAGTATTTTGTCAATGTTAGGTCAACAATGTTAGGATAACATTGAACACAGAAAAACTGCACATTCGGGATTTATTGCTATAATTGTGTTTTGCCTTTATTCACTTACTAACTTAGTTCCACGAGTTGTAGTTAGTATTTCTATGTGCTCCAGGTCAAGAGACTTCAAGGAAGGATCTATTTCCTTAAAGAAAAGTTGCCATTCAAAGAGAAGTTTCCAAAGAAGAACTTTCCATAATTAACGAAGGAAAGTTGTGTGCGGTGCAATGGAAAGATCATGGCATGTGAATTGCAAGAAGGAATGAAGATTACTTGCAGTAGGATTCTTTCTATAGAAGACTACAAGATGGAGAAGGATACTTTCCTTAGAAGACTTCAAGTTAAAGAAGGAAACCTTTCCATTGAAGACTTCTAGTCAAAGAAGGAAACCTTTACATTGAAGACTTCAAGTTGGGCAAGGAAACCTTTTCCTATTGAAGGAGACTTGCCATGAACGAAATTAGAGTCATACAAGGAGATCTAATAGCAATCAAAAACGTGCACAACATGTCTTGGCCATCAAGGAAGACTACACTATAAATAGGCATGTTGGGCATCAAGAAAAAGACACGAAGACAAGAGCAAAAATCTCCCGTGAGGAAATCTTTATAGTCGAGTGTCCTTGTCTTTCTTTAGCAAAGTTTGTGAGTTGTTAGAATAGATATAAGAGTGAGGAGCTTTTAGAGATAGTCGAAGCAATTCTTGTGTGCTTTGCTTAGTTCGATTAATTTGAGAGTGAGGAGCTTGAAAATTGAGAGAACGACTTTTGTTAAAACCTTAACGGGTTATTTTGCCTACGGCTCGGAAGATCATATTAATATATTATCTTCTTAAAATTACATCTACTTGTGTTCTTTATTTATCCGCTGCGTAATATTCTCTGTCAAGTAGATTTGTGCTAACGTTAACTCTTGTCAGCTGTTAAACGGATGTTAAGGTAACATCGAGAGTCCAACATCAGCTTAACATTGGAAGAGATGATCAGTGTTAGACTAACATCGAAGGGTTAACACTGTGCGACAAGTATCAAGTCCCGATCCAACAATTTCAATTGGTATCAGAGACAAGCACCGACTTCACTGGTGTTTGGATTTGATATTAAAGGATGGACAACCGGAATTCGAACAACAACAAATTGCTTGTCTTGGATGGATCCAACTATTCTTATTGGAAGGTTAGAATTCGTGCACTCATTAAATCATTCGGTTGGCGAGCTTGGAAGACGGTGATCGAAGGGTATGCAGTCCCTATGTATGCTCCAGATGAAGATCTTTCATTATTAGCCTCAAATTCTCAAAATAACGATGGTGAGGATTTCAATTATGGATCACGTACTGTGGCCGAAGGACAATCAGATGATATTCATACAGTTGCGCTACTCGCTCATACTTACTGGACTAAAGAAGACTCCCAGAACTGCAACGGATCTCAATGTTACTCTGACATCGAAGATCCAACACCAGAACAAGAGTTTTTCTTTAGAATTTGGAATAAATATAATTCTTGTATTAATTCTGATTCCTTGTCTATTATTGATGAATCTAACCTTGATTACTTTCTTGGCACTGTAGATCCAGATGAAGATCATGACGCTGTTCCTAAGCCAAAATCAGAGTGGACTCAAACTGAGCTAAGTAACGCTTTCTTCAATGAAAAAGTCCTAAATACAATATTTAGTTTGGTTGATTGTCACATGTTTAAGTTAATTAAAAATTGTTCAACTGCAAAGCATGCTTGGGATATTTTAGAAAATCATTGTGAAGGTGATGTGTACACTAAAAAGACTAAGTTACGCATGTTTTTGAACAAATTTGATAATTTAACAATGGGGGAAGAAGAAAGTATTACTGCTTATTTTGAGAAACTGATGGATCTTGCTAATGAAATTCAAAACTTAGGTGATTCCCTTTCTAATAAGCAACTGGCGTATAAAGCTCTGAGAACTCTTTCTAAGAAATTTGAGGTGATTACTATGCAAGAAGCTAGGAATATGGACACCTTAGACTTTCATACTCTATTTTGCACTCTGAAAGAATTTGAGAGGAATCTTGAAAAAATAGATGATGAAGAAGAAATTCAATCTTATAATGAAACTGTGATTGAAAAGTTGAATAAGCTTAGTCTATGTGATAAAAATATTCTTGCTGATTTAAAGAAAGATTTCTCTAAAGAGATGACCAAATATTCTTGTAAACCTACTCCTCATAATGATACACATCTCAAAAAGATTCAATGTTATGAATGTAAAGGTTGGGGCCATTTTTCGTATGAATCTGGTAACAACCTTAGAACAAAAGGGAAATCTGACTTGGTTTGTGTAGATGATAATGATGAGACAGGTTTTGAAGAATATGGTGATGGACAGGTGCCAACGATTGAAGAAACTCAAACAACAGTGTGTGCAAAAGTGGACATACCTGCTGGTGTCAAGGCTTGGTGTTCTGCCAACATCCAGACAGCTCGATGTTATGTTAACATCCAGATGACAACACCAGTCCAGGAGATTTTTGTTGAAAATTGGGATGAAACCATTAGTTTAGGCAACACTGAATGTTTGATTTCTGTTAATGATGAGTGTGATGATGATTCTGACTTTGAGTATTTGCATGATTCTATAGGTTTGGAAGATGATAGTGTCCTTGAAGGTAAATTGATTCAATAAGGGTTTCTTGATGATCTGAAGATCATCTACCAAGACCTGCTCAAGGAGAAGGACAAGTTGAGTAGAATTGAGAAGGCTATGGAAGATAATGAAAGCTTGAAGGCTACAATCGCTCAACTTGAGGTTAGTTTGGACAGAAAAGATGATGAAATAGAAAAGGTAACTTCTAAGCTAGAAATTGCTGAACATACCATTGCCAAGAGGAAAACAGGTACTTATAAACTTGATGAAGTTTTATGTTTAGGCAATGATGGTAATTCTGGTTTAGGATATCAAAGTCAAGTTACTCACTCAACTACTTCTGTTAAATCCACTATTCATGGTTTTGAAAAGGCAAAGGTACTTTCTAGAGAATATAAGAAAATGGCTTATATTTGTCAATATTGTTTTCAATTTGGACATCTTAAACCATATTGCTATAAATACATAAAGTCTCTTAAAAAGAAAATAGTTGAAACGAATAGGGATTTATGCAATGATGATGCTGGTGTTAAGCCAACACTGGAATTTGAACATTCCAATGTTAATACTAGTTATTCCACTATTACCTTAACATTCGGTTCCAACATTGCTGAACAGAATAGTGGGATGAGAAACATTAGACCTTGGGTGCCTGGAACTTATATTGTGTGCAATATTATCTTTCCTACTCTGCGTACTAACTTTGCAGGTAAGTGGTACTCTGATAGTGGATGTTTGAGGCATATGGCTGGATACAAATCTGATTTGATACGGTTATACACGATGTTAAGACAACACTGGATAACCAATGTTACCTTAACATTGAGAACAGATTGTATTGCTTTAACACTGCTTAAGACACATGATTGGAAAGAAAGCAAATCCAATTTGAAGAAGTGTGCACCACTAACCACGGGAACTTTCACCTATGAAGATGGAAGTAAAGGAAGAATCATTGGCAAAGAAGTGTTGAATGTTGATGGATCCCCACCCTTGAAGGATGAGATGTTGTTGGATGGATTCTATGAAAACCATATAAACATCAGTCAACTGTGTGATGATGACTTATTGGTAAGGTATGTTAAAGATTCTTGTGATGTATCTGATTGTGCAAATGTGTGTGTTTTGACAGGTAAGAGGTTTGAAGACAACTACTTGGTGCGAGATCAAGTGACTTGCTTTCAAACAAAGGTGGACTATTTGGTTGCCAAGAACAAGAGACTTGGACACATGCACAACAAGAATTTGGGCAAAGTGTTGAAACTTGAAACCGTGAGAAGCATTCCCAATCTCATGAGTTCTAGTAAGATGGTATGTTATGATTGCTCGAAAGGTAAGGTGACCAAAGCTTCTCATAATCCAATCCAAGTGGATGAACAGGTTACTAGTACCTCTAACTGTTTTCATCTACTTCATATGGATCTCTTAGGTCTTATTGAAGTAAATAGAGTTGGTGGTAAGAAATATGATTGTGTGATTATGAATGATTTTTCTGGATATACTTTGATTAAATCTTTCAAAGAAAAATCAGAAGCTCTTAATACCTTTAGAACATTGCATGCTAGTATTGATAACTTACATGATGCTTCTTTTGGTAATATTTGGTCAAATCATGATAGAGAATGTGAAAATAGGTCATTCTCTGACTTATGTGTGTTTAATGAAAATATTCATAAATTCTCTATTCCCATGACTCCTTATAAGATGATGAAAAAGAAGAAACATGATCTTGCTCATTTTCATGAATTTGGATATGTTTGCTATACTTTAAATGACAAAGATTTTGTGAGCAAATATGATCCAAAAAGTGAAGAACATATCTTTGATGGCTATTCTTTGAACAATACTAGAATGTTTGATCCAAGATTAATTATTGTTCAAGAATCGGTTAATGTGGTTATTGATGATTTGCTGAGTGTTGCAGGTGAGTTAGAGGCTGGTGTGCCAACTCTATTGGATTCTGATGTTACTCTAACATTGACTCCAGACAATGTTATTCCAACATCACCTGCAGATCCAGAACCTGAACTGGAACATGAACCAGAAGCTGATGTTATGCCAACATCGACCAGTCCTGATGTTGACACAACATTCGAGCAGTCAAACTTACATGAAAAGGTCCAAGTTCAAGATGTTTGGAGGGATACAACTGATAGGATTCAGAGTAATCATCCTATATCTCAGGTTATGGTTCAAATCATTAATGACATCAAAACACACAACAAGAAAAGGGTAAATTGTAAAAATATGATAATGTTGAGTGTTTGTGTGTCTGCCACATATTCTGATAATTGCTTAGATCAAAGATTTGCTGATGAAATTGTCTTTGTTTATACTAACAAGTCTACTCTAGACAAGTTTGTTGAGGCTTTGACATGTACATTAGTGATGAGCGTGATTGGTGAACTGGATTTCTTATTGGGTTTGAAAGTGAAGCAAAAGGAGGATGGGATGAGCATGATTGGGTTGGAGGAGTCAAAAGTGAGCAAGACTCCAATGTCTTCTACTTTGGTAATTCAAAAAGGAGACACAAGCTTGCTATATCTATCCGTCACTAGCCCATTTATTATGAAATCGGTTTGTGTCTGTGTTTGTGCCAGGTATTACGCTAAACCTAAAGCTTTTCACTTAATTGTTGTGAAGCGAACACTGAATTATATATCTGGTACTGTAGACTTAGGCGTTTGGTATACACATGATGCAAATACAAGCCTTGCCGGTTTTGATTCTGGCTGGGCTGGAGATTTAGGAGATAGAATATCTGCATGTGGGGGTTGTTTTTCTTTGGGAAATAATCCATTCTCATGTTATAGCAAGAAACATAACTGTGTGTCATTGTCAACTATTGAACTTGCAGCTTGCAGCTGTGTTAACCGTTTTATATGGCTTAAATACATGTTGCATGATTATGGGATAGAGAGTGACACATTGTTAATGGTTTGGGATAATCTTAGCGCTATTAGCATATCAAGAAATCTGGTGCATCATTCTAGAACAAAGCATATATTTTCTATGCATTATTTCTTGAGAAAACTGGTAGATGACAAGGTTATAAACATTGATCACTTAGAGACCAACAATCAGTTAGCTGATATGTTTAAGATGTCATTAGATAGCGAGAGGTTCTTCAATTTGAGGAAGTCTCTTGGCTTGAATGTTCTGTGATTCAGTGTTGCATTCTGGTGTTGCCATAACACCACTGGCTAACACTGTAGTCTGTTTGTGGTGTGTAGGATTGCATTAGATTTTTTCTGTTTGATTTATGTGTTTGTTCTTGTTTGTCTTCATGAATGTTTGTTATTATTGGTTTGTGTGGTTGACCAGGATTGTTAGCTAAGTATTCTGGTGGACATGTTCATATCAAAAGTTCTGTAAAGTAAGAACTCTGTTGTTAGTCTGTGAATGTTAACCTAACATCTAGGAGAAGCTGGGGTACACAGAGCTCACTCCTCTGATGTTATTCAGTTGTGACTTATCCATGTTAGGTTAGACAAAGCATGAAGAGAAGTTGGGGTACATGATGTTGAGAGCTTCATTGTCATTCAGTTGTGCTTATTTTTGTGTTTTTGTCTATGGCCAAGGTTATGCATAATAGTGATCCTTACTACTGGGGTGCTTTGAAGTTTCGACTGCTTGCATTCAGTAGCATTGTTCACTTGGTATTTCTCTTGTAAACAGGTTGGTAAACAAGTATGCATGAGGAGTTGGGGTGGAGAAGTATATGATAAATGTATTGTCTTCATTCAGTTCCTTTGTACTTGCCTAATCTGTAGCTGATGGTTAAGTTGCTGGGGTGTGTGGGGTCTTGTGCTGCCCACATTCAGTGATGAAACTATCATTTAACGTTCACTAGTTTTTGTTGAAAAGAGTTCATGATAATTGATAAAGATTTGAATTGATATGATCTGTTCCTAGTCTATAAAGCTGATAGTCCATGGTTACCATCTACTAATGTTAACTTAACATTCTGTATTCTGCATTATGTATTCTGCATTTCACTTAGGCTTGCATTCATTCATTCATTCTTTCCTTGATGTGTCTGTGTCGGTTTGAGCTTAAGGGGGAGAAATAGTTATGAAGGCATATATTTTGGGTGATTCAGCTGCGGTGACACACTACGTTGTCTCTTGTTATGACTTGGAAGTAGATTAACTCCTTTAATTAACTTCATACCCAAAATGTTGGATTTTCTGTTAACTAACTCTCTTTTCCATGTACAGGTCTAAGATATATCTGTGGTACTAATTTGCTAATATGTCTTAAGTTTCAGATATGTGTTTTCAGATCTAGCTCATGCTTTTAATTGAAAATATCTTGAGGGTAAGCTCAATACCTCCACATTTACAAGAACCAATGTTGATTCAGAACAGGTGTCAATGTTGTGCCAACATCAGTCTGTAAGCATGTTGTCTCAACATCCAGGTTTAACATTATGACTCATAAGTTTTTTTAGTGAACTGCTCTGGTCATGTGTAAAGTAATTTGGTGACACTTGCTGTCTCAACAGGCGGTGATTATGCATGATTTATTTTAAGAAACCGCTCATTACTTCTTTTCACTTGTGATTCCGAATCTCTAATCTCTTTGTGCCCAATTCTCTGAAATACTATGAATTTCACTTGCAATTGTTTTTGAAATCCTTGGCATGCATCTCTAATCTTGATTGTGGCCCTTGGTATGGTGAATCAAGGATATAACCCCACCCCTACTCCTATAGTTCTTTCTCGTAGGTACAACACTCATTCCAGACATTGTTGTTGAGACAAAACAAGTTAAAACTGAGGAACAAGGTGTTGTTTTTGGTACTTCAAACACAGTTGAGGAGACAGTGCTTGAGGAACATTTTGCAGAGAAAGCTGATTTGATTGAGGGGGAGAACATGTTAGTTGCTAGAGAGACTAATGTGGGTGATAATGGTGGTTTTGTCTTTGGTTTCTGTAAACTCTTGTGTACGTACATTCTGGTTTCAATGTTAAGAAAACATTGATGAATTCAATGTTAGAACAACTCTCTGGATTCAATGTTAGTTTAACATTGAGAAGGTCGGATGTTATGACAACATTGAAAATGTCAATGTTATGCCAATATTGAAATTGATAGTTTGCATTAAGGGGGAGCTGTGCTTTGCCATTGGTACTTATAAAGAAAAAGAGATGTTAATGCTGCTGGTTGATTGCAAGGTGATAAGGAGAATGAGAAAGAGAAGGAGGACAGAGAGTTAGAGAATTAAGATGAAGTGGTGAAGAAGAAAAAGATGGTTCTGAGGAAAAGGATTTGGAAACTGAGAATGGTGACGATGAAATCGTTGAGATCAAGAGGATAAGGAAGAAGGTTCTGAGAAGTCTGATGATGCTGAGTCTGAGCTAGTTGTTACGACAACATCGCTGGAGAACAATGTTGACTCAACATCAGAGGTAACACTTGAGGTAATATCTACAATTGAGGCTAGCTTTAATTTCCTGTTGGGAGATAAGACTGTGGCTATGGAGGATTTTAAGAAATAGTGGATGATAAAGTTCTCAGAGAGAGAAATGGATATAGCTGCTAAAGAAAGAGCTATAGAACTTTATCTTATGAAGTGATTCGTCAAGATTTTGCTTTCCTCACAAAAAGGGGGATAAGTAAGTAAGTCATTTGATCTTCATGTTTATTCTACTGGTTCTAAAATTCTTATATAGCTACTGCCTTATTAGTTATGATTATAATTGTGATGTTTAACTCGTTGTGTATTCTTAATTAGTATCTTAAAGCTACTTTGTTAATAGTGTCATATTAAGGGGGGAGTAGCTTAAGATATTAATGATGTTGTGTTGCTGGAGCACTGTGCATAATACGAATTGTGAACATGTTTGGTTTTGTGAAGAAAAGCAAAAAGGGGGAGATTGAAAGTGCAAGTATTTTGTCAATGTTAGGTCAACAATGTTAGGATAACATTGAACACAGAAAAACTGCACATTCGGGATTTATTGCTATAATTGTGTTTTGCCTTTATTCACTTACTAACTTAGTTCCACGAGTTGTAGTTAGTATTTCTATGTGCTCCAGGTCAAGAGACTTCAAGGAAGGATCTATTTCCTTAAAGAAAAGTTGCCATTCAAAGAGAAGTTTCCAAAGAAGAACTTTCCATAATTAACGAAGGAAAGTTGTGTGCGGTGCAATGGAAAGATCATGGCATGTGAATTGCAAGAAGGAATGAAGATTACTTGCAGTAGGATTCTTTCTATAGAAGACTACAAGATGGAGAAGGATACTTTCCTTAGAAGACTTCAAGTTAAAGAAGGAAACCTTTCCATTGAAGACTTCTAGTCAAAGAAGGAAACCTTTACATTGAAGACTTCAAGTTGGGCAAGGAAACCTTTTCCTATTGAAGGAGACTTGCCATGAACGAAATTAGAGTCATACAAGGAGATCTAATAGCAATCAAAAACGTGCACAACATGTCTTGGCCATCAAGGAAGACTACACTATAAATAGGCATGTTGGGCATCAAGAAAAAGACACGAAGACAAGAGCAAAAATCTCCCGTGAGGAAATCTTTATAGTCGAGTGTCCTTGTCTTTCTTTAGCAAAGTTTGTGAGTTGTTAGAATAGATATAAGAGTGAGGAGCTTTTAGAGATAGTCGAAGCAATTCTTGTGTGCTTTGCTTAGTTCGATTAATTTGAGAGTGAGGAGCTTGAAAATTGAGAGAACGACTTTTGTTAAAACCTTAACGGGTTATTTTGCCTACGGCTCGGAAGATCATATTAATATATTATCTTCTTAAAATTACATCTACTTGTGTTCTTTATTTATCCGCTGCGTAATATTCTCTGTCAAGTAGATTTGTGCTAACGTTAACTCTTGTCAGCTGTTAAACGGATGTTAAGGTAACATCGAGAGTCCAACATCAGCTTAACATTGGAAGAGATGATCAGTGTTAGACTAACATCGAAGGGTTAACACTGTGCGACAAGTATCAAGTCCCGATCCAACAATTTCAATTGGTATCAGAGACAAGCACCGACTTCACTGGTGTTTGGATTTGATATTAAAGGATGGACAACCGGAATTCGAACAACAACAAATTGCTTGTCTTGGATGGATCCAACTATTCTTATTGGAAGGTTAGAATTCGTGCACTCATTAAATCATTCGGTTGGCGAGCTTGGAAGACGGTGATCGAAGGGTATGCAGTCCCTATGTATGCTCCAGATGAAGATCTTTCATTATTAGCCTCAAATTCTCAAAATAACGATGGTGAGGATTTCAATTATGGATCACGTACTGTGGCCGAAGGACAATCAGATGATATTCATACAGTTGCGCTACTCGCTCATACTTACTGGACTAAAGAAGACTCCCAGAACTGCAACGGATCTCAATGTTACTCTGACATCGAAGATCCAACACCAGAACAAGAGTTTTTCTTTAGAATTTGGAATAAATATAATTCTTGTATTAATTCTGATTCCTTGTCTATTATTGATGAATCTAACCTTGATTACTTTCTTGGCACTGTAGATCCAGATGAAGATCATGACGCTGTTCCTAAGCCAAAATCAGAGTGGACTCAAACTGAGCTAAGTAACGCTTTCTTCAATGAAAAAGTCCTAAATACAATATTTAGTTTGGTTGATTGTCACATGTTTAAGTTAATTAAAAATTGTTCAACTGCAAAGCATGCTTGGGATATTTTAGAAAATCATTGTGAATGTGATGTGTACACTAAAAAGACTAAGTTACGCATGTTTTTGAACAAATTTGATAATTTAACAATGGGGGAAGAAGAAAGTATTACTGCTTATTTTGAGAAACTGATGGATCTTGCTAATGAAATTCAAAACTTAGGTGATTCCCTTTCTAATAAGCAACTGGCGTATAAAGCTCTGAGAACTCTTTCTAAGAAATTTGAGGTGATTACTATGCAAGAAGCTAGGAATATGGACACCTTAGACTTTCATACTCTATTTTGCACTCTGAAAGAATTTGAGAGGAATCTTGAAAAAATAGATGATGAAGAAGAAATTCAATCTTATAATGAAACTGTGATTGAAAAGTTGAATAAGCTTAGTCTATGTGATAAAAATATTCTTGCTGATTTAAAGAAAGATTTCTCTAAAGAGATGACCAAATATTCTTGTAAACCTACTCCTCATAATGATACACATCTCAAAAAGATTCAATGTTATGAATGTAAAGGTTGGGGCCATTTTTCGTATGAATCTGGTAACAACCTTAGAACAAAAGGGAAATCTGACTTGGTTTGTGTAGATGATAATGATGAGACAGGTTTTGAAGAATATGGTGATGGACAGGTGCCAACGATTGAAGAAACTCAAACAACAGTGTGTGCAAAAGTGGACATACCTGCTGGTGTCAAGGCTTGGTGTTCTGCCAACATCCAGACAGCTCGATGTTATGTTAACATCCAGATGACAACACCAGTCCAGGAGATTTTTGTTGAAAATTGGGATGAAACCATTAGTTTAGGCAACACTGAATGTTTGATTTCTGTTAATGATGAGTGTGATGATGATTCTGACTTTGAGTATTTGCATGATTCTATAGGTTTGGAAGATGATAGTGTCCTTGAAGGTAAATTGATTCAATAAGGGTTTCTTGATGATCTGAAGATCATCTACCAAGACCTGCTCAAGGAGAAGGACAAGTTGAGTAGAATTGAGAAGGCTATGGAAGATAATGAAAGCTTGAAGGCTACAATCGCTCAACTTGAGGTTAGTTTGGACAGAAAAGATGATGAAATAGAAAAGGTAACTTCTAAGCTAGAAATTGCTGAACATACCATTGCCAAGAGGAAAACAGGTACTTATAAACTTGATGAAGTTTTATGTTTAGGCAATGATGGTAATTCTGGTTTAGGATATCAAAGTCAAGTTACTCACTCAACTACTTCTGTTAAATCCACTATTCATGGTTTTGAAAAGGCAAAGGTACTTTCTAGAGAATATAAGAAAATGGCTTATATTTGTCAATATTGTTTTCAATTTGGACATCTTAAACCATATTGCTATAAATACATAAAGTCTCTTAAAAAGAAAATAGTTGAAACGAATAGGGATTTATGCAATGATGATGCTGGTGTTAAGCCAACACTGGAATTTGAACATTCCAATGTTAATACTAGTTATTCCACTATTACCTTAACATTCGGTTCCAACATTGCTGAACAGAATAGTGGGATGAGAAACATTAGACCTTGGGTGCCTGGAACTTATATTGTGTGCAATATTATCTTTCCTACTCTGCGTACTAACTTTGCAGGTAAGTGGTACTCTGATAGTGGATGTTTGAGGCATATGGCTGGATACAAATCTGATTTGATACGGTTATACACGATGTTAAGACAACACTGGATAACCAATGTTACCTTAACATTGAGAACAGATTGTATTGCTTTAACACTGCTTAAGACACATGATTGGAAAGAAAGCAAATCCAATTTGAAGAAGTGTGCACCACTAACCACGGGAACTTTCACCTATGAAGATGGAAGTAAAGGAAGAATCATTGGCAAAGAAGTGTTGAATGTTGATGGATCCCCACCCTTGAAGGATGAGATGTTGTTGGATGGATTCTATGAAAACCATATAAACATCAGTCAACTGTGTGATGATGACTTATTGGTAAGGTATGTTAAAGATTCTTGTGATGTATCTGATTGTGCAAATGTGTGTGTTTTGACAGGTAAGAGGTTTGAAGACAACTACTTGGTGCGAGATCAAGTGACTTGCTTTCAAACAAAGGTGGACTATTTGGTTGCCAAGAACAAGAGACTTGGACACATGCACAACAAGAATTTGGGCAAAGTGTTGAAACTTGAAACCGTGAGAAGCATTCCCAATCTCATGAGTTCTAGTAAGATGGTATGTTATGATTGCTCGAAAGGTAAGGTGACCAAAGCTTCTCATAATCCAATCCAAGTGGATGAACAGGTTACTAGTACCTCTAACTGTTTTCATCTACTTCATATGGATCTCTTAGGTCTTATTGAAGTAAATAGAGTTGGTGGTAAGAAATATGATTGTGTGATTATGAATGATTTTTCTGGATATACTTTGATTAAATCTTTCAAAGAAAAATCAGAAGCTCTTAATACCTTTAGAACATTGCATGCTAGTATTGATAACTTACATGATGCTTCTTTTGGTAATATTTGGTCAAATCATGATAGAGAATGTGAAAATAGGTCATTCTCTGACTTATGTGTGTTTAATGAAAATATTCATAAATTCTCTATTCCCATGACTCCTTATAAGATGATGAAAAAGAAGAAACATGATCTTGCTCATTTTCATGAATTTGGATATGTTTGCTATACTTTAAATGACAAAGATTTTGTGAGCAAATATGATCCAAAAAGTGAAGAACATATCTTTGATGGCTATTCTTTGAACAATACTAGAATGTTTGATCCAAGATTAATTATTGTTCAAGAATCGGTTAATGTGGTTATTGATGATTTGCTGAGTGTTGCAGGTGAGTTAGAGGCTGGTGTGCCAACTCTATTGGATTCTGATGTTACTCTAACATTGACTCCAGACAATGTTATTCCAACATCACCTGCAGATCCAGAACCTGAACTGGAACATGAACCAGAAGCTGATGTTATGCCAACATCGACCAGTCCTGATGTTGACACAACATTCGAGCAGTCAAACTTACATGAAAAGGTCCAAGTTCAAGATGTTTGGAGGGATACAACTGATAGGATTCAGAGTAATCATCCTATATCTCAGGTTATGGTTCAAATCATTAATGACATCAAAACACACAACAAGAAAAGGGTAAATTGTAAAAATATGATGATGTTGAGTGTTTGTATGTCTGCCACATATTCTGATAATTGCTTAGATCAAAGATTTGCTGATGAAATTGTCTTTGTTTATACTAACAAGTCTACTCTAGACAAGTTTGTTGAGGCTTTGACATGTACATTAGTGATGAGCGTGATTGGTGAACTGGATTTCTTATTGGGTTTGAAAGTGAAGCAAAAGGAGGATGGGATGAGCATGATTGGGTTGGAGGAGTCAAAAGTGAGCAAGACTCCAATGTCTTCTACTTTGGTAATTCAAAAAGGAGACACAAGCTTGCTATATCTATCCGTCACTAGCCCATTTATTATGAAATCGGTTTGTGTCTGTGTTTGTGCCAGGTATTACGCTAAACCTAAAGCTTTTCACTTAATTGTTGTGAAGCGAACACTGAATTATATATCTGGTACTGTAGACTTAGGCGTTTGGTATACACATGATGCAAATACAAACCTTGCCGGTTTTGATTCTGGCTGGGCTGGAGATTTAGGAGATAGAATATCTGCATGTGGGGGTTGTTTTTCTTTGGGAAATAATCCATTCTCATGTTATAGCAAGAAACATAACTGTGTGTCATTGTCAACTATTGAACTTGCAGCTTGCAGCTGTGTTAACCGTTTTATATGGCTTAAATACATGTTGCATGATTATGGGATAGAGAGTGACACATTGTTAATGGTTTGGGATAATCTTAGCGCTATTAGCATATCAAGAAATCTGGTGCATCATTCTAGAACAAAGCATATATTTTCTATGCATTATTTCTTGAGAAAACTGGTAGATGACAAGGTTATAAACATTGATCACTTAGAGACCAACAATCAGTTAGCTGATATGTTTAAGATGTCATTAGATAGCGAGAGGTTCTTCAATTTGAGGAAGTCTCTTGGCTTGAATGTTCTGTGATTCAGTGTTGCATTCTGGTGTTGCCATAACACCACTGGCTAACACTGTAGTCTGTTTGTGGTGTGTAGGATTGCATTAGATTTTTTCTGTTTGATTTATGTGTTTGTTCTTGTTTGTCTTCATGAATGTTTGTTATTATTGGTTTGTGTGGTTGACCAGGATTGTTAGCTAAGTATTCTGGTGGACATGTTCATATCAAAAGTTCTGTAAAGTAAGAACTCTGTTGTTAGTCTGTGAATGTTAACCTAACATCTAGGAGAAGCTGGGGTACACAGAGCTCACTCCTCTGATGTTATTCAGTTGTGACTTATCCATGTTAGGTTAGACAAAGCATGAAGAGAAGTTGGGGTACATGATGTTGAGAGCTTCATTGTCATTCAGTTGTGCTTATTTTTGTGTTTTTGTCTATGGCCAAGGTTATGCATAATAGTGATCCTTACTACTGGGGTGCTTTGAAGTTTCGACTGCTTGCATTCAGTAGCATTGTTCACTTGGTATTTCTCTTGTAAACAGGTTGGTAAACAAGTATGCATGAGGAGTTGGGGTGGAGAAGTATATGATAAATGTATTGTCTTCATTCAGTTCCTTTGTACTTGCCTAATCTGTAGCTGATGGTTAAGTTGCTGGGGTGTGTGGGGTCTTGTGCTGCCCACATTCAGTGATGAAACTATCATTTAACGTTCACTAGTTTTTGTTGAAAAGAGTTCATGATAATTGATAAAGATTTGAATTGATATGATCTGTTCCTAGTCTATAAAGCTGATAGTCCATGGTTACCATCTACTAATGTTAACTTAACATTCTGTATTCTGCATTATGTATTCTGCATTTCACTTAGGCTTGCATTCATTCATTCATTCTTTCCTTGATGTGTCTGTGTCGGTTTGAGCTTAAGGGGGAGAAATAGTTATGAAGGCATATATTTTGGGTGATTCAGCTGCGGTGACACACTACGTTGTCTCTTGTTATGACTTGGAAGTAGATTAACTCCTTTAATTAACTTCATACCCAAAATGTTGGATTTTCTGTTAACTAACTCTCCTTTCCATGTACAGGTCTAAAATATATCTGTGGTACTAATTTGCTAATATGTCTTAAGTTTCAGATATGTGTTTTCAGATCTAGCTCATGCTTTTAATTGAAAATATCTTGAGGGTAAGCTCAATACCTCCACATTTACAAGAACCAATGTTGATTCAGAACAGGTGTCAATGTTGTGCCAACATCAGTCTGTAAGCATGTTGTCTCAACATCCAGGTTTAACATTATGACTCATAAGTTTTTTTAGTGAACTGCTCTGGTCATGTGTAAAGTAATTTGGTGACACTTGCTGTCTCAACAGGCGGTAATTATGCATGATTTATTTTAAGAAACCGCTCATTACTTCTTTTCACTTGTGATTCCGAATCTCTAATCTCTTTGTGCCCAATTCTCTGAAATACTATGAATTTCACTTGCAATTGTTTTTGAAATCCTTGGCATGCATCTCTAATCTTGATTGTGGCCCTTGGTATGGTGAATCAAGGATATAACCCCACCCCTACTCCTATAGTTCTTTCTCGTAGGTACAACACTCATTCCAGACATTGTTGTTGAGACAAAACAAGTTAAAACTGAGGAACAAGGTGTTGTTTTTGGTACTTCAAACACAGTTGAGGAGACAGTGCTTGAGGAACATTTTGCAGAGAAAGCTGATTTGATTGAGGGGGAGAACATGTTAGTTGCTAGAGAGACTAATGTGGGTGATAATGGTGGTTTTGTCTTTGGTTTCTGTAAACTCTTGTGTACGTACATTCTGGTTTCAATGTTAAGAAAACATTGATGAATTCAATGTTAGAACAACTCTCTGGATTCAATGTTAGTTTAACATTGAGAAGGTCGGATGTTATGACAACATTGAAAATGTCAATGTTATGCCAATATTGAAATTGATAGTTTGCATTAAGGGGGAGCTGTGCTTTGCCATTGGTACTTATAAAGAAAAAGAGATGTTAATGCTGCTGGTTGATTGCAAGGTGATAAGGAGAATGAGAAAGAGAAGGAGGACAGAGAGTTAGAGAATTAAGATGAAGTGGTGAAGAAGAAAAAGATGGTTCTGAGGAAAAGGATTTGGAAACTGAGAATGGTGACGATGAAATCGTTGAGATCAAGAGGATAAGGAAGAAGGTTCTGAGAAGTCTGATGATGCTGAGTCTGAGCTAGTTGTTACGACAACATCGCTGGAGAACAATGTTGACTCAACATCAGAGGTAACACTTGAGGTAATATCTACAATTGAGGCTAGCTTTAATTTCCTGTTGGGAGATAAGACTGTGGCTATGGAGGATTTTAAGAAATAGTGGATGATAAAGTTCTCAGAGAGAGAAATGGATATAGCTGCTAAAGAAAGAGCTATAGAACTTTATCTTATGAAGTGATTCGTCAAGATTTTGCTTTCCTCACAAAAAGGGGGATAAGTAAGTAAGTCATTTGATCTTCATGTTTATTCTACTGGTTCTAAAATTCTTATATAGCTACTGCCTTATTAGTTATGATTATAATTGTGATGTTTAACTCGTTGTGTATTCTTAATTAGTATCTTAAAGCTACTTTGTTAATAGTGTCATATTAAGGGGGAGTAGCTTAAGATATTAATGATGTTGTGTTGCTGGAGCACTGTGCATAATACGAATTGTGAACATGTTTGGTTTTGTGAAGAAAAGCAAAAAGGGGGAGATTGAAAGTGCAAGTATTTTGTCAATGTTAGGTCAACAATGTTAGGATAACATTGAACACAGAAAAACTGCACATTCGGGATTTATTGCTATAATTGTGTTTTGCCTTTATTCACTTACTAACTTAGTTCCACGAGTTGTAGTTAGTATTTCTATGTGCTCCAGGTCAAGAGACTTCAAGGAAGGATCTATTTCCTTAAAGAAAAGTTGCCATTCAAAGAGAAGTTTCCAAAGAAGAACTTTCCATAATTAACGAAGGAAAGTTGTGTGCGGTGCAATGGAAAGATCATGGCATGTGAATTGCAAGAAGGAATGAAGATTACTTGCAGTAGGATTCTTTCTATAGAAGACTACAAGATGGAGAAGGATACTTTCCTTAGAAGACTTCAAGTTAAAGAAGGAAACCTTTCCATTGAAGACTTCTAGTCAAAGAAGGAAACCTTTACATTGAAGACTTCAAGTTGGGCAAGGAAACCTTTTCCTATTGAAGGAGACTTGCCATGAACGAAATTAGAGTCATACAAGGAGATCTAATAGCAATCAAAAACGTGCACAACATGTCTTGGCCATCAAGGAAGACTACACTATAAATAGGCATGTTGGGCATCAAGAAAAAGACACGAAGACAAGAGCAAAAATCTCCCGTGAGGAAATCTTTATAGTCGAGTGTCCTTGTCTTTCTTTAGCAAAGTTTGTGAGTTGTTAGAATAGATATAAGAGTGAGGAGCTTTTAGAGATAGCCGAAGCAATTCTTGTGTGCTTTGCTTAGTTCGATTAATTTGAGAGTGAGGAGCTTGAAAATTGAGAGAACGACTTTTGTTTAAACCTTAACGGGTTATTTTGCCTACGGCTCGGAAGATCATATTAATATATTATCTTCTTAAAATTACATCTACTTGTGTTCTTTATTTATCCGCTGCGTAATATTCTTTGTCAAGTAGATTTGTGCTAACGTTAACTCTTGTCAGCTGTTAAACGGATGTTAAGGTAACATCGAGAGTCCAACATCAGCTTAACATTGGAAGAGCTGATCAGTGTTAGACTAACATCGAAGGGTTAACACTGTGCGATAAGTATCAAGTCCCGATCCAACAATTTCATATTCAAATTATTAAGAATATGTCAATTATTTTCTTGAGGTATTATATGTTCAAGAATGTTTGGTAGTTAATTGATTTTTTTATGCAAAGTTATATTTTAAGATTTGACTAATTAATTTTTTAAAATATATAACTATAAGAATAAGAAAAAAGGGTAGCTCGGTGCACAAAATCATCCCCGCAATGCGAGGGTTCGGGGAAGGGTCTCACATCAAGGGTGTATAAGGGGCAAACCTTCCCCTGTCAAATTTGACAAGAGGCCGCTCCCATGACTTGAACCCGTAACCTCTCAGTCACATAGCAACACCTTTACTGGTGCGCCAAGGCTCCCCTCCTATAAGAATACATATACAAATTTATTTTGTAAGATATGATCAATTAACTTTATAAAATATATGACGTACTATTAAAATATTGCATGGGTAGTTTTTGCTATTAACTTAACGTAAGGGTATTTAAAAATATTTTTAGGTGCAGCATGGTAATAAGATAGAAGACATAGAAAGTTTTGTAAATTAAATAAAAAGGAGTTTTTATGATATCCACCTAAGAAGGTCTACATAACCTAAGAAGGTGTACATAACCTAAGAAGGTGTACACTTGACATGGCAAATGACTTGGTAACCACGTTGGGAAAAGGGCCCGAATAAGGGTCAAAGGATATTTTTAGCGAAAAATCTAAAATATTACGGGGTCAAACCCCGGCCCAAAAACTTACAGGGTGCTTTTGTCAAAAGGCAAAAGATAAAGGGCATTTCTAATAATTCGTATTTCCTCCAGCTTTTTATATAGCGTTAGTAAACGATTGGTATTCTTGTTGCAAATTAAATGCACTACCACAAAATACACACAGTATGTACATATTGAAACAAAGGTTTTGTGTCATCAAGTAGGGTGTATTGTTACCGAGTGGTACAAGAATAGTTAAAGAGCCGCACTGAGTATCATCACTCCATGCGTTATTTATACTTCTATTAACGTAGGCGTCACAAAAGATACAATGAAGGCGAGATGCCTTCGGTACCACGAGTAAAACACACAAAACTAAAGTACCAATAAGCCTCTGATGGGGGTATTTTAGGGATTGGGCCAGCAATAGAGTTGGGCCGGCCCATTCACGTATCGAATCAGGCTGATTCGATACCTTCAGCGCATCGAATTTTCATCATTCGATGCGCGCATCGAATAGGTGTGATTCGATGCGCATTTTACAGCTGTCCTCGGGCCCCACGAAGTGAGTTGCTATATATAGGGCTTTTTTTGGCATTCAAAGGGGAGAAGAACGGGAGTCCCAGCCCGACCGCATCGAATCCTCCTATTCGATACGCTCCTTCATTCGACACGTCCCTTCATTCGATACGTCCCAGATTCGATATGCTCCAGCGTGTTATCAAGACCATATCGAATTGACTCGGCATCGAACCAGTACCATTCGAAGCGCACATCGAACAACCACAATTTGATGCGTTACATATTTAGCATTATCTTTGTATTTAAATCAGTGTTAGATTTGTAATTGATATTGTAATTGATAGTAGGTGTTTTGGACAAAGTTAGTCCGGTTAATTCAATTGGATTAACATTATTTTGGTTATTTATATTCCCTTTGTACTGTATTACTGTGTTCTATTACCGTGATGAAATAAGACCAAAATATTGGCGCCGTCTGTGGGAACACCGTAAACACTGTTTTTTAGATAGAGCAGCTAGGATGACAAATAAAAGGCGCGTGAATGTGGTTGAGAAACAGCAAACAGAGAAAAAGATCAAAACAAAGTCAGATCTGAGACAAGGTAGGATTGAGCCTAAAAAACAGGGACAAGATAAAATAGAGAGTCAGTTGTTGAAACAATGGCAAGAATGTAAGATGGAACCTTTAGGAGGATTCAAAACCGTACAGCTTTTCAAAGAAAGTTCTGAAAAAGTAATCAAGATTGGAGCAGAAATGGACTGGATGATAGAAGCAGCGTTGGTAGATTGTCTTCGCCGTAATTCAGATATATTTGCGTGGTCTGATTCAGACCTCCAAGGGATAGATTCAAGAATCATTGTACATCATCTGAATGTAGACAAGAGTGCAAAACCGATACGGCAGAAGAAGCGAAATTTCAGCAAGGAAAAGAATGAAGCAGCCGAAAAAAAGGTGCAGTAACTCTTAGTAGCTCGACATATTTACGCTATAAGATTCTCAGAGTGGTTGAGCAATATTGTGTTGGTGTTAAAGAAAGAAGCAACATGGAGAATGTGTGTGGATTATACTGACTTAAACAAACATTGTCCGAGAGATCCTTTTCCTTTGCCACGGATAGATCTACTTGTGGATTCTACAGCAGGATGTGCATTATTGAGTATGATGGATGCAAAAAGTGGTTTTCATCAGATCTTCATGGCAGTGCAAGATCAGAGTAAAACGGCATTTGTAACTGATACCGGAGTGTATTGCTATAGGGTAATGCCTTTCGGATTAAAGAATGCGGGAGCAACGTTTCAGAGGTTGGTGGCCAAAATGTTTTACCATCAGATTGGAAAATCAATGGAAGTATATATTGACGATATGCTAGTAAAGAGCTTAAAAGCTGATGAACATGTGCGACATCTGGATGATGCATTCACCATAATGAGGACATATGGAATGAAACTAAACCCTAAAAAATGCACTTTTGGAGTGATGGCTGGGAAGTTTTTAGGATATGTGGTGAATGAGAGAGGAATTGAGGCCAATCCGGATAAAATTAAAGCAGTACTGGATTTGCCTTCGCCTAGGACGGTGAGGGACGTACAATGCTTGGTGGGCCGTCTGACGGCCTTGGGGAGATTTATATCAACATCTGCTGAAAAGAACCTCCCATTCTTTAAAGTGATGAAACGGAACAAAAATTTTATCTGGACTCCGGAATGTGAAGAGGCTTTTAGGCAAATGCAGAAATATCTAGTAAGCCCGCCGTTGTTAGCAAAACCGGAGGAGAATGAAATGTTGTATCTCTATCTGGCAGTATCTGCAAATGCAATCAGTACAATACTACTCAAACAGAGAGGAGCTCAGCAGCTACCAATACACTATGTGAGCAGAGTAGTGCAGGGGGCGGAGAGAAATTATTTGGAGATAGAACCGTTTGCATTGGCGATAGTTGTTACAGCTCGAAAGTTGAAACCGTATTTTCAATCTCATCCGATTACTGTGGTGACTGACAAACCATTGAAGCAAGTATTGGCGAAACCAGACACCTCTGGTAGACTGGTGAAATGGGCGATTGAACTCAGTGAGTTTGGGTTGGAATTTAAGCCGCGAGTCGCGGTCAAAGCGCAAGCTCTAGCAGATTTCATGGCCGAAACCTTGGGGAACAGTGTAGTGGAGATCGCATGTTGTATATTTTTAATATCAAACCAAGAGGGAACCAGTAGAGCAACGACGACATGGATATTGCATACTGATGGATCTGCCACAACTCACGGGGGGGGTGGGGGGAATTGGAATACATTTTTTGTCCTCAGAGCGGAGGGAATTTGAATTTGCCATCAGTTTGAATTACATGGTGACAAACAAGGAAGCTGAGTATGAAGCAATAATTGCAGGGATTAAAATGGCACTCGGACTCAACATCGAACATCTAGATGTGTTCACCGATTCGCTCTTGGTGGCAAATCATTTCTTCGGAAGATATGAAACACGTGAGGAAACTATGAAGCTATATGCTGCAAAAGTTAAAGAGTTGGCAAAGAGGTTCAAATTTTTTGATATAACTCAAATCCCCAGGGACGACAATGCCAAAGCAGATGCACTTTCTAAATTTGCAAGTTCTTCAGAAATTTTGGCAGAGAAAAGAATCACACTAATGGTTGCTGACAAACCTTCGATTGGGAAATCAAAATATATCACCACAGAAATCAGAGTGGAGTTTATATTGACAATACAAGAGGACCCGTCTTGGAAGGATGAAATTATGATTTATCTTCAACATGGCATTTTACGAGCGGATCTGAATGCTCAACGCAGGATGCGTTACAAAGCTTACAGGTTCACTATCGGTAATGGAGAGTTGTATAAAAGATCTTTCGAAGGACCGTTGTTAAGATGTTTGACCCCTACGCAAGCTGAATATGTCATGGAAGAGATCCACGCAGGTAGCTGCGGAAATCATTCCGGGGGCCGAGCATTAGCTCAACGAATATTGCGTCAAGGATATTATTGGCCAACTCTACGTAAAGATGCAACAGCTTATTCGAGAAAATGTGACAGTTGCCAATACTATGCTCGCCTCATTCACATACCGGCACGTCAATTGCAACCAATCGACGTAGCATGTCCGTTTGATCAATGGGGAATTGATATTGTTGGTCTGTTTCCACCTGGCAAAGGTCAAAAACGATATTTAATAGTTGCAGTGGAGTATTATACAAAATGGGTTGAGGCAAAACCTATAACGTCCATCACGGAGAACAATATGATCGAGTTCATTTGGAAATACATTATATGCCGATTCGGTATACCGAGGTCCATTGTATGTGACAACGGTACGCAATTCACTGGGAAGCAGATTAAATCGTGGTTTGGGGAATTAAAGATATCACACAATCTCACATCAGTATATCATCCACAATCCAATGGCCAAACAGAATCCACTAACAAAACATTGAAGGATTATCTTGAAAGGAGAGTCAGAGCCACAGGGAAAACGTGGCCAGCAGAGCTTCAAGGAATACTATGGGCGTATAGGACGACCCCGAGGACATCGACAGGGGAAACCCCTTTCGTTCTTGTCTATGGCACTGAAGTTGTATTACCTGCGGAAATAGGTATGCCAACACGAAGAATTATTGATTACGATCCAGAACAATCGGCCCGATTGCGATAGATGGATCTGGATATGATAGGATCCACAAGAGAGGATGCTTATCAACGTACTGTGGCTTATAAAGCTGCAATGGCCAAAAGCTATGATAAGAAAGTTTAATTCAGAAGTTTTGAAGTAGGAGATTTGGTTCTTAGGAGCCTTGCAGCTAAACAGCATATCGGGAAGCTTGAACCAAAATGGGAAGGGCCTTTTAGAGTCACACGAGCAAGTTCACGAGGATATTATTATTTGGAGACTCTAAGAGGAGTTCAACAGAAACGCCCATGGAATGTGCAACATCTCAGGCGTTATTACGCATAAATTGAAGAAATTTCATTGAATATATGTTTATTACACATACTCTTATGTTGATTATTTAAAAAAAAAAAATTAACTGAAAATCTTCATTCGTTGAATGATACAGGAAGAACATGACGGAGGGGTAAGAAGGCCCAAAGTGGTCCACCCCCGCATGCTAGAAGGAAGAACATGACGGAGGGGTAAGAAGGCCCAAAGTGGTCCTCCCCCGCATGCCAGAAGGAAGAACATGACGGAGGGGTAAGAAAGCCCAAAGTGGTCCACCTCCGCATGCCAGAAGGAAGAACATGACGGAGGGATAAGAAGGCCCAAAGTGGTTCACCCCTGCATGCCAAAAAGAAGAACATGATGGAGGGGTAAGAAGGCCCAAAGTGGTCCACCCCCGCATGCCAGAAGGAAGAACGTGACGGAGGGGTAAGAAGGCCCAAAGTGGTCCACCCCTGCATGCCAAAAAGAAGAACATGACGGAGGGGTAAGAAGACCCAAAGTGGTCCACCCCTGCATGCCAGAAAGAAGAACATGACAAAGGTGTCAGAAGGCCCAAAGTGATTCACCCCCGCATGCCAGAAAAAAGAACATGACGGAGGGGTAAGAAGGCCCGATGCAATTCATATCCTATATGCAGGGACAACCCAGTTGTCATGTCATTTTAGGTAAAACAATAATACCTTAACAAAAACAGTCACAACTCAAAATGTTCATAATCTTGCTGCAAACGAAAGCAGAATATTAATTAGGCAAAATCACAACGACGAGGAAATTGATGAAATATCGAATATGGAATACATTATAAATACCATTGAACGAATGAATGCATACCAAAAAGCATATAATGTTAAACGGTTGAGTCATTTTTATTAAAAAACCAACCACTTACGAGTTACAAGGTTTTGTACAAAATACGGACCTAATAATCACAGAATAGTGTAGCCAAACTATCGCTACTCTTCCGATGAATGGGGGGACTCCTCACGAAGAACCAATCCCATTGAACGTGCAAAATTGGCGCAATTGCCCTGAATTTGGTCCTCTGTCAGGATTAATTCATCAGTTTGTGCCCAATTGTCGGGCAAGACAATTTCTGCTCTATCAGCAGGATCTTCGAGTTGATACCTACTGGGAGAAATTATACAATGTGCATTAATTGATAATCCTGGTTCACCCCTTTTACTGGCCAGCACAGGGGCCAAGTCACTCTGAGCAGGACATTTTCTACCTGGTAAGACTGTTGAGGGACCTGAGGCCTTAGACACACGGGTCATCTTCTTTCTTTTAGCCGGAATTGTAGGGTGAATATTTTTGAGACCAGTTGCTTTCGGAGGACTTTGAAGAAGAATTGTAGACCTGGAAATTCTCGGTGGCAATTCTGGCTCATTATTGCTCGCACCAAAAACATCGTGAAGAATCTTTTTAACATTTTCCGAATCGCCCGGAGTAGGGCTGGGAAGGATCTTCTCTTTACCCTTGGAAGCACGAGGTGATTTGGACTTTAAGGCGCTTGAATGGGACTTCTTTGGTTTTTTGCGGTCCCGCCACACGGTATAGAATGGATCGCCGGAACGAGGTGTGTGTAACTCATCATCGTCATCATCATTGTTAGCCTCGGGTGTTTCCATTTTTGCGTTACGCCTTACATCAAGCATGTCATTGCGAAAACCTTCTCCAAGATATCCAAGATGTCTAACCTGGCCAACGCATACGTCCATTCCATACTGCATGTCAGCAGCACCGCGTAATAATTCCAGAAATTTATATGCATTACTCTGCATAAATTCTTCAACAATAGCACATCTATATTCTTCAGATTCAAAATACTGAATTCGACGACGCAAGTTGGAAATGGCATTCTCAGCATCTGTATTTGAAGCCTCGAGAGAACGATTCACGCGTTTTAGGGATTCGTTATCCTTTTTCAATGCATCAATTTCAGCACGCAAAGCTTCTGCTCCCTCTTCCATTTTCTTGGCCTTCACTTCGGCATCATGTTTATCGCGGGTGGCCTTAGATGCCTTCAATTCTGATTCCCTCGCGCGTTTCAGTGCATTTTGGCGACTATTTTTTCCATTATTGATAGTAGTGCGTAGATTGTCGACAACAGCATTGTGTTGATTTTGCACCTCAGCTAGCCCACTATAATCTCTGCATAGTCGGTAAACGGCTAAGATAACAGCAGCAAAGAAAAGGCGCCCAAAGCGAGCCAAACCTTGATACCCCAATCGGTTAATTACGATTTGACGATCCAATTGCGGCCACAAACTTTGCATAATCTCTCCAGCCTGCTCCTCTCTCAATCGGTATCCGCCCAATGTGGCACTTAATGATTCTGAGTTTTCATCATTGAGAAAGTCATAGTTACTAAGGCTTCTAGGTGGAGCAGGTCTTGGATTCCCTGAAGGTCGAGGCCTCTTGGGTGGAGGTATGCTCTGAGCTTCGCGAGCGGATATATTCTCCTCTGATTTTCATTTAGCGGCTTCATACCAGGTCTCATCGGTTGAGCGGGAAGAACTCGTTGTTTCTACATTGCGTTTTTCCCTGAAATTGGGATGAGCAGCGTTAAACTTGGCCAAGTTGGCAGCGATTTTGTCGTCTTCTGCATCGATATCCTCCATTATCTGAATTTGGCGGTTGGTGCCAACTTTAATGCGTCCACCGGTATCGGTTGGGGTCATCACCAATCTCCTTGTAGCAAAGTTTTCGTGACGTTCAAAGTCACTCACTATTGGCACCCGAGTGCCTGCACTGATACCTCCAAGCCTTATGGTAGAAGGGTTTGCTGAAGGTAGATTAGATGGACCCGCACCTGAGGGCTCATTTTGCTCGTTTCATTCGCCCATTCCCTGAGCATCGTGAATATACTCAGGAGATAGAACAATTTTGCTGCGACTTCGAGATTTTATACGAGCCATATCAGCCTAATAATAAATTTTAATAATTTTTCTATAAAAATAAATAATCAGTAACATGTCGAATATCGGCGATTCGATACGCTCCGTGTCGAACAGACTACGTTCGATGCGGTCTAGAAGCGAACAAAAATCCTTTCTCCGGATAAAAACAAGAAATGTCAGACATGTGGTCCCTTATATATAGGCCCATGGGCCGTAACTGTTTTGAACGCATTGAATTTTTGTAATTCGATGCACGCATCGAACGCATCAAGATTCGATGCCTATAATTACACGCATCGAATTGTTACAATTCGATGCCCAAAATTTCTTATGACGAATATGTTCTGAGTTTGGAAGTCGTCATTAGTCTATTAACGTCTCCCAAACTGGGGGGACTCACTACAAGAGAAAAGCCTTTTTCCGACGGCACGAAAACCGTCGGAAAAAGGCAATTTCCCGTCGGAAAAGGGCTTTTCCGACGGCATTACCCGTCGGAAAAGACGGTCGGAAAAAGTCTCGTCGGAAAAGAGCTTTTCCGACGGCTAAATGCCGTCGGAAAAGCTCTTTTCCGACGGGCTTATGCCGTCGGAATTATCGAGGATCTTTTCCGACGGCGTGATTCCGTCGGAAAAGACCTCATTTCCGACGGCGTTATTCCGTCGGAAAAGACCCTTTTTCCGACGGAATTATGCCGTCGGAAAAGAGAGCTTCCGACAGCATAATTCCGTCGGAAAAGACCATTTTCCGACGGAATAACGCCGTCGGAAATGCGGTTATTTTTGTATTTTGTATTTTTTTACTTTTTAATTATACCGTATTTTTTTAACGAAATACGTATTTTTTTTTTAGAATACATATTCAATTATTTTAAAATAATAATTAAAATGTCATTTCCGACGGCAATATGCCGTCGGAAATAATATTCATAAAAATAAAAAAAATAAAAAAACATTTAGTTTTTCACAAAAAAAAACTATTTTTTTGTTCAATTTTCTCTCAATTTCGTCCGAATATTTGGAAAAAACAATAAAAATAGTTTTTATTTGTTGCATATATATATATATATAGTAACAAAATAAAAACAACTAATTTATTTATTACGAAAAACAAAAATATAAATTAATTTGTAATATATATAGATAAATAAAAATGGGTTATGAATGTAATAATATATATGTGAAATTAAGAATAATAATATTGTAAGAAAACAAAATATATATAATAAAATACGAAATATATAGAAAATATAAGTAAGAAAAAAATTCAAGAAAGAATTGGGAGAAGAAATGTAGTTATAGGAGTGTTTGTGTATGAATGAATGAATTTTAGGTGTTAAATTTGAGGGTATTTATAGATGGGGGAGGGGAAAAGGTGTCACGTCACCGATCCGGGTAAAAAATCACCCTGAAGGGTCTTTTTTGACGGAACCATGCCGTCGGAAAAGACCCTTTTCCGACGGCACCATGCCGTCGGAAATGATCATTTCCGACGGCACCGTGCCTTCGGAAAAGGGTCTTTTCCGACGGCATGGTTCCGTCGGAAAAGACCCTTTCCGGGTGATTTTTCACCCGGATTGGCTATGAATAGTCGATATCGACTTATAATTTCAAGTCATCACAATATTTTCGTTTCAAAAATTAAGGTTCGTATTTATATTTAATTATTATTTTGCGGAATATTTTTATACATTTTATGCTATATATATGTTAATAATCTAATTAATTAACTTAAGGTCTTTTTGTTTTTCAAATTGAAGAATAGCAACGAGGCGGGGTGTTAGAGATTCTTTCGAGCGTTGTTTGCGGAGTTATTTTCTACAAGAGGTACGTACGCGTTTATATATAGACTGTCATCTCTTTTAATTGTAGATACGAAATGTAATTTTGTCGTATTGATAATGGTAAAAACTATTAATTTTATAGATAATAATGTATCAAAATGAAGATAGAAATTGGATGTACGATCGTTTGGCCGAGAAGGGTCGAGTGAAAGAAAGATTTGCCGAAGGTGTATTCAATTTTTTGCAGTTTGCGTTAGCTCAGGAACGTTATATAGACGATAGTCGAATTCTAAAATGTCCGTGTAGAAAGTGCACCAATAGAAAATATTTGAAAGCTGACGAAGTAGGTGCTCACCTGCATCGATGGGGTTTTGTAGAGGGGTATCGTGTATGGGTGTTTCACGGGGAAAATTATAACGAGCATAATAGCCTCTTAAGGGCGTCGTCGTCAAGTCACGCAGTTAGAAACGATCCGATAGCGGTTCAAGACGACAATTCTTTTGGAGCTTTAGTTGATGATTACCAATGGCAATTTCAAAATGTCGATTGCGATGAGGAGCCTAACACCGAAGCAAAACGATTTTTGGAATTGGTGAAATGGTCTGAGATTAAGATGCGCGGCCCGAAAAACATGTCTGTTTTGGAGTGGGTGTCTGAGTTTTTTACTACCAAGCTAGAGTATAACTCTAGCAGAGCTGAGTGTGCAAAGTATTACAAATTATCACGCGAGTGTTTGGGGCCAGAAGATAGCCATTGTTTGCCCGCAGATCTGAATGCTGCCGAGAAGTTAATGAAGGGTTTGGGGTTAGGATACGAAACAATCGATGTTTGTGATAACAGTTGTTTCTTGTTCTACGGGGAATTTGCATCTGCCGATTACACAGTGTGTCCTGAATGTGGGGAATATAGGTATGAAACTGTGGGAAGAAAAAAACCTGTGGCAAAGAAAAAATTATGGTACTTCCCGTTGGCCCCACGGCTTAAACGACTCTTCATGACTCCAACAACTGCTAAGCACATGTCATGGCACTTAAAGTGTAGGTCTTCGAACGATGTTATGATTCACCCAGCATCAGGGGAAGCGTGGAAACATTTCGACAGGACACACCCTGAATTTGCTGTTGAGCCACGAAACGTTCGTTTAGGTCTTTGTACGGACGGTTTCACACCGTTTGGAAACTTCGGATCCCAATACTCATGTTGGCCCGTGTTCGTGACTCCTTATAACCTTCCTCCAGATCTTTGCATGCGAGAGGAGTTTATTTTCTTGAGCTTGATCATATCGGGTCCGCGTAGCCCAGGACAAAACATTAACGTTTTGCTTCGCCCCCTAATCGACGAGTTGAAGGTTTTGTGGCACGATGGTGTTCGTGCTTACGACAGATTCAGAAGTCAAAATTTCCAGTTGAGGGCTGCATTAATGTGGACTATTAGCGATTTTCCAGCGTACGGGATGTTGTCACAATGGAGCACACATGGAAAGTTATCGTGCCCTTATTGCATGGAGAACACAAAGTCGTTCCCATTACCCCACGGTAACAAACCTACGTGGTGGGGGTGTCATCGGCGTTTCTTACCAGAGGGCCATGAATTCTGCCATGACGTGACGGGATTCAATGGAAACACAAAATACGATGGGCCTCAACAACGGAGGACCGGTGCTCAAATGGCATCAATTGTTGAACAACTTCCACCAAGGTCAACGAATCCAGACCCACCAAAAATAATAGGATATGGGGTAGAACACAATTGGTCGTACAAAAGCATCTTTTGGGAATTACCCTATTGGAGTACGAACCTGATCCGCCACAATCTGGATGTGATGCACTGCGAGAAGAATTTCTTCGACAAAATCAAGAACACAGTGATGGACGAACCGGGTAAGACAAAAGACAACTTAAAAGCTAGGAGAGATTTAGCGGAGTTGACCACTCGGGAAGAGCTTTTTGTCACCGATCTCGCTGATGGTAGAACGGTAAAGCCAAAGGCCAAGTATTGTCTTGATAGAGCTCAAAAGAAACTAGTGTGTAAGTGGCTGGTTGGTTTGCGATTTCCGGATGGGTATGCTTCAAATATTAAACGTTGTGTGCAAAGACAACAATTGAGGTTGATTGGGATGAAGAGTCACAATTGTCACGTTTTTATGCAAAGGTTAATACCTATTGCATTTCGTGATTTGCTGCCTGATCCGATATGGGGGGCCCTCGTAGAGATTAGTATCTTCTTTCGAGCATTGTGCGCCACAGAGATTAAAGCCTCGGACATGGCATCATTGGAGGAATCTATCGTGGTAACAATTTGCAAATTAGAGAAGATATTTCCCCCTGGCTTTTTTGATTCTATGGAACATTTGGCGATACATCTTCCCTACGAAGCCAAAGTTGGTGGACCGGTTCAATATCGTTGGATGTACCCGTTTGAGAGGTAAACCGTTTTATATTTCTAAAATTATTTGTCATATACTTATGTTAAACTATTATTGAATTACTTGTTGGTTTATAGGAGAATGCTTGGGTTGAAGAAATATGTGTTGAACAAAGCTCGCGTTGAAGGTTCAATTGCAACATCTTATATATTGTCCGAGAGCACCCACTTATGTTCGCGCTATTTCTAAAAAAGTGTTGAAACGAGATACAACAGGCTCAGTCGAAATGAGGCCGAATTATGTGGTGATTTCACAGGGCAGCTTTCTATTTTCCATCGAAGAGGGAAAGGTCTAAATCCAGATAAAAAACAACGGCATCTAACTTCCGAGGAGCTAATGCTAGTTGAGCTTTACACGCTGATGAATTGTCCAGAAGTCGACGGCTGGTTCACGTATGTATATAACAATTAATATTTTTACATATCTCGATGATCTATTTAATATGTTGATGAGAACTATGTTACGCACATATGATAGGTTGTTTGAGGACTTGTTTTGTGGCGGACTTACTCAACAACAAATTCAAAGAAAGAAGAGAGCTGAGTTCGTGCCATGGTTTAAAGAAACTGTTTGCTCTGGAAAGTACGAAGTAGATCAACGTTTGTACGCCCTCGCCTTAGGGGCGAGCACACTAATAAAAATGTACGCAGGTTACAAAGTGAACAGGTTTAGATTCCGTACGGACTCGTTCAATGAGGGCAAAGAAACAAATTGTAGTGGGGTTTATGTGAAGGGCAGCGGCGATGGGGTCGAGGGCACAAATTTTTACGGGACGCTAGAGGACATCATTGAGGTTATCTGGTGTGGCGGCAACGATATGGTCCAATCAATTGTATTTTTTAGATGTGTGTGGTACGATATTACTCGTCGTGGTACGGAAATACACCTGATGTACGGAATGGTTGATATCAACCCTACGCGTTCTCTCACTACCAATGAACCATTCATATTTGCAAATCAAGTTCTCCAAGTGTACTACACTCCATATCCAGCACAACATGTGTCACGGAGGAAAGGATGGTGGGCAGTTTGCCTTATTCGTGCAAGGAACATAGTCGACATGTCGTCAATGCAAGAGGAAGAAGAAGCCGAAGAACTCTTTCAAGATGATGAGTCACCCGGACTTAACTTGTGCGCAGATTTGAATAACTTTAACGTGGAAGGACAATTGGCAGATGACGTGTACGAGTTGGTTGAAGACGACATGGACGATAACAATTGATACCAATGTACTCGAGTTCAATATTGTATTTGTTGTAACTTTTTAATTTTTTAAACACATATTTAGTATTCATCATGTTTTTTCTGTTTCTCTTTTCCTTTATCGAGAAACTTGTTGCGATTATTTTTATCGGCCATTTATAAAAATGACGATTTTTCGAAAAAAAAATATATATTTGAAGAGTGATTGAGATGATGAAGAGTGATTGTGATGTTGAAGAGTCATTCTCATGCCCCTATTTATAGATTTTTTTTTTTGAATTAAAAATATTTTTTTTGAATTTTTTTTTTTTTTAAGCAACTTGGCCGGTGGAGCCCCGTCTTTTCCGTCGGCCATGTGCCGACGGAAAAGACGGCGGCTCCACCGGCCAATATTGTTTTTTTTTTATTATTATTTTTGTGTCTTTTCCGACGGGTTAAGCCGTCGGAAAAGACATGTTTCCGACGGCCAAGTGCCGTCAGAAAAAGTTTTCGTCATTTCCGACGGCCAATTCGGTCGGAGGCCGTCGGAAATGACGAAATTTCTTGTAGTGACTATGTGATGGGGGTATTTTAGGGATTGGGCCAGCAATAGAGTTGGGTCGGCCCATTCACGTATCGAATCAGGCTGATTCGATACCTTCAGCGCATCGAATTTTCATCATTCGATGCGCGCATCGAATAGGTGTGATCCGATGCGCATTTTACAGCTGTCGTCGGGCCCCACGAAGTGAGTTGCTATATATAGGGCATTTTTCGGCATTCAAAGGGGAGAAGAACGGGAGTCCCAACCCGACCGCATCGAATCCTCATATTCGATACGCTCCTTCATTCGACACGTCCCTTCATTCGATACGTCCCAGATTCGATATGCTCCAGCGTGTTATCAAGACCATATCGAATTGACTCGGCATCGAACCAGTATCATTCGAAGCGCACATCGAACAACCACAATTCGATGCGTTACATATTTAGCATTATCTTTGTATTTAAATCAGTGTTAGATCTGTAATTGATAGTAGGTGTTTCGGACAAAGTTGGTCCGGTTAATTCAATTGGATTAACATTATTTTGGTTATTTATATTCCCTTTGTACTAAATATGACGATTTTTCGAAAAAAAAATATATATTTGAAGAGTGATTGAGATGATGAAGAGTGATTGTGATGTTGAAGAGTGATTCTCATGCCCCTATTTATAGATTTTTTTTTTTGAATTAAAAATATTTTTTTTGAATTTTTTTTTTTTAAGCAACTTGGCCGGTGAAGCCCCGTCTTTTCCGTCGGCCATGTGCCGACGGAAAAGACGGCGGCTCCACCGGCCAATATTGTTTTTTTTTTATTATTTTTGTGTCTTTTCCGACGGGTTAAGCCGTCGGAAAAGACATGTTTCCGACGGCCAAGTGCCGTCAGAAAAAGTTTTCGTCATTTCCGACGGCCAATTCGGTCGGAGGCCGTCGGAAATGACGAAATTTCTTGTAGTGACTATGTGATGGGGGTATTTTAGGGATTGGGCCAGCAATAGAGTTGGGTCGGCCCATTCACGTATCGAATCAGGCTGATTCGATACCTTCAGCGCATCGAATTTTCATCATTCGATGCGCGCATCGAATAGGTGTGATTCAATGCGCATTTTACAGCTGTCGTCGGGCCCCACGAAGTGAGTTGCTATATATAGGGCATTTTTCGGCATTCAAAGGGGAGAAGAACGGGAGTCCCAACCCGACCGCATCGAATCCTCCTATTCGATACGCTCCTTCATTCGACACGTCCCTTCATTCGATACGTCCCAGATTCGATATGCTCCAGCGTGTTATCAAGACCATATCGAATTGACTCGGCATCGAACCAGTATCATTCGAAGCGCACATCGAACAACCACAATTCGATGCGTTACATATTTAGCATTATCTTTGTATTTAAATCAGTGTTAGATCTGTAATTGATAGTAGGTGTTTCGGACAAAGTTGGTCCGGTTAATTCAATTGGATTAACATTATTTTGGTTATTTATATTCCCTTTGTACTGTATTATTGTGTTCTATTACCGTGACGAAATAAGACCAAAATAGCCTCTTAAAGAACAATGATCCACACAGGCAATACAGCGACAATGCATAGAAACAAAGGTGACAAATACACTGATCAAGTAGTAAGCATTTTAAGGGCACTGGAAGCCAGAGGGGGCCTTTTTGCCACAATAGTTTAAGAGTATGCTAAGGGAAACCGGCACGTTAAGGTTAATGCCCAGGACATTGGCTTTGATGGCGGTGCAGAGGCAGACAGCGGCCTCGAGATTTGTCAAACCACCAATGAGGGTGCAGCATGGGGTTGTTGGTGGGGTTCCCACCACAAGGTGCACCAAGTCATTCAACAAGTTTGCGCACACCCCCAACTTGAGTTTGTCCTTTGGGCACTTGGCTTGCGAGGGCATGTGGCCATGGCTGCCGCTGGGGGCTTTGGATGGGGGTGGTGGGCAAGGGGGTGGTGGGCAAGGAACATTAGTTGAGCTAACAATTGTGAAGAATAGGATGTTGATGAGGAGAATCCAGAGGGTAGCTCTTGAAGCCATCTTTTTATGACTCGAAAAGTTTAATTGAACTTTGTTGGAATGCAATGAATAACCAAAGTTCTAGCTGTTTAGCTTCAAGGCTGTGTGAAGAATACGTGAAGGAGTTTGGTGGGTTTTATAATAGAAAATATCGAATATTTTTGTTTGTTTGGGAGGAACAAAATAAGAGATATTTTGTGATATAATTACGACTTATGTGGATGGATGGGACATGGTATCAGGAATATCAGAGTAGCAAGTCGGATTTGCAAGTTGAGAGATAAGTCTATTATAGTGCATGGAATTTGGAATTATCTGCAGTTGGAATGTTGTCAATCACTCTTTCTCGACGTAAATTAGAATCAGTTGATCTGAGTAACTAACAGTTTCACACCTTCAAGTTGATATAAAGATTTTTGTTTGTTATTATCCTTACGGGGACTGAGAAAATATGTGGTATGCAATGTTTGATATATTCTCTAGTGGAAGGTGCTAAAGGCTAGGCGACCAAACTGCTCTAGAAGGTAAGTAAATGAATCCAGATATTATATTTTGTTCTCTTATTTTTTGGGGTCTTAAGAGAAAACCATTAATTAATTTATCAAACAGATAAAATACATTTTTTTCGGTCCCGTAACAGAACTATATATTGAGCTAATAAAATTAAGGCATAATTATGAAAAATGTCCTATAACGTTTGTTCCCGCTTTACTTTTTGTCGTGTAACTTTGTAAGTCGTATTTTTGCCCTATAACTTTACAATTTTTTTCTTTTTCCTTTTTCTTTTTCCTTTTTATATTTAAGTTTATTAGTTATTATTTAAAATGTAATTAAATTTAATATATAAATATCAAAAAGTTTTTAAACGATTTAATATAAAAATTAAAAATAAGATTGTACAATATATCTTAAAACTTATATGGCATTCTTAACACCCATGTGGTGATGGCATGGCATCCACATGACCAAAAAAATTCGGCACGACATTTTTTGTATGATTTTGAAAAGTTATAGGGCAAAGAAATGACTAACAAAATTACAGGGCAAAAAATAAAGTAGGCAAAAGTTACAAGGTATTTTTTATAATGGCTAAATTGCTGAAAATACCCTATAAGTTAGTGACCCTCACTTTTACCCAGCACTTTAGTGACCCTGATTTAGAGGACCGTAGGTCTTGGTTCGGGTCGCGAAAAAAACCCAATCCCAGCCATCGGGCTTGCGTTCGACGTGGCGGCGAAGCGAGCAAAAACGTTGTCCACGTCATAAATCGTGCGGCCAATTCCAAAAATAGGTTTTCTACGTCGGATTACACTCTTATAAACCTAAAAACATAACACACCCGCCAAAACCATCAATTATTTCGCACCAAAATTTCCAGCCCTAACTTTCACCAAAATTCTTTCACTCTAACACCTATTCGGTTCCGCCTAGAATGTCTGAAGATTCTTCAAGCTTTGGGATTTCGTCCTACAGTTGCAAATGTGGTAAGCTTGCCCGAATGTGGCTCTCCACAACCAATGCCAACCCAGGTCGCCAATTTCATGGTTGTGAGAGGGGCAAATCGAGCTGCCATTGTTTTGTGTGGGAGGATGAGTTGTTGTGCAAGCGAGCTCAGGTGGTCATACCTTGTCTTTGGAGAAATCTTCAAGAAAGTGAAAGCAAGGTGAAAGAGCTTGGAGTTGCTGTTAAATAGTTGGAGGTGATGAAGAAGACAAAAGTTGAACCCATCTTGTGTGATGTTCAGAAGAACAAGAAGTTGGAGAAAAAAGTGAAAAACTTAAAATTCAAAACAAAATCCTATTTGGCTCAAAATTTGTATTGTTTGCATCTTAGGTTTTGGATGTGTTTTTTTTGGTTTCCATGTGTCAACAGTAGATTAAGTGTTGGAGGTGAATGTTCTTGTGTTGTTCATGGTTAATGATTTGAAGTTGTTGTCTTCATGTTGTTGTATTGGTGTTTTGGTGTAATGATATGCTTAAATTGTGTTGTTAATGTTCTTGGTGTTTTGAATGCTTAAATTAATGCACTTGGTAACAACATGAAAGTGAAGTTACACCAACACTAAACAAAACAATGAAAAAAATAGATGTTACACAAAACCAACATGAAGATTTCAACACTAAACTGATCCAACAATGTTATGCCATAGTTTGTCTTTGACACAACACTGAACTGGTCCAGTTCAAACATAAATTAACAAAAGATACTAAAAATCAAAATGGCAACTCTTAACAAGTTGCACTCTACAGTTAAATGATACTTCAACTCAAAATGGCAACTTTTAACAAGTTGTACTCCATTGTTAAAAGATAGTAAAAATCAAAATGGCATCACAATACAAGTTGCACTCCATTGTTCAGCCTATTACATACAGATTTCATAGTCACTATGTAACTTTGCCCTTCCCCTTTCTAACCCCATTGCCTTTGCCAATTTTCTCATGCTCTTGATGTTTGTTGAGTTCAGTAATGACATTTGTTAAGTTGCACAACATCACAAACTTTCTACCCCCTCTGATGAATGTTGGTGCTGAGGCTTGCACTTGGACTGTAATTGGGGGGGCTTGTTTGGCTGTCTTGAGTTCCTAATCCTGGTAGGGGTGATGTCATGTTCACTGCTTGTGACATTAGTGGTGATCTCAAGAAGCTGGTTATTTGTGTGTGCATTGAGGGTCTTGGTTGTTTAGGCTTGCCTTTGAGCAGCTGATTCACCCAACCACCACCACTAACCTCTGCATCAAACTCCACATTAAACTCATTACCATGCACTGAACTTTGCCCATGTTTTTATGGCATCAGTTTAGTCATAATAAACCCCCTAAATAGACAAGAAGACGAAAACATGGTTACCTTTTCTGGTATTTTGGTAAAGGGTTTGGGACCCTGCATAGTCATGGCTTTCTTTCTTGGCCTTGGTGCATATGGTTTCTTCGCCTTATCAGGCTGCATCTCTCTTGCGCTCTTACATTGACTTACTAAAAATCAAAATGGCAACTCTTAACAAGTTGCACTCTATAGTTAAATGATACTTAAACTCAAAATGGCAACTTTTAACAAGTTGCACTCCATTGTTAAAAGAAAGTAAAAATATCAAAATGGCATCACAATACAAGTTGCAATCCATTGTCAGTGTTCTTGTCCAATTACTCTTGAATCTTAGGGCATAAGTGGACAATCTATGTAAGAGGTTCATGTTATTCCATTTCATAGTTGCCCTATCTCTGTTTGTGGTTAATCTCTTCATTGAATACTCTCTCAACCATTCAAGCATGGTCAGTATTGGCTTCTCCCTAGATGGCAGTATTACCCCATTGTTGAGAATGAGATCATAATGTGAGTTGCAGTTGAAGTATGCCTTAGACCAATACTAGGGTTTTTTATCATTGAACCAGTTAAAAAATTTCTCACTAATATAAAGTTTCTCATCTTCTCTATTGTTGTTTTAAATTGTCCCTCAGTTGTCTTATTGGCTGCATTCCACACCAAATCACTATAATTGTCCTCTCTAAACCCACAATAATAGTGATTTCTAATTAGGTGCCGAACACAATATCTATGTGTTGCATTTGGGAATAACTCTTGGAATGCAGGAATGGGGCCTTTCAGTTTGTTAGACATGAATGTGAGTTTGTCATTAGTAAAAAGGCCTAAATCCTGCTTTAGAACAATTAGAAACCACATGACTGTCCCACTTCAACCTTCATTTTTTGTCAACCAAAATCAAATTCAATATTAAAAACAGAACACTAACAGACACACATAGTAACAGTTAGACATATTGTACCCTTATTTTAAAAAGACACATATTGTCATTAACAAACTCCTAATATAGTTATACTTAGTGAAGGTGTACCAGTCTGCTTATCTAAACATATTGTTGCATTCAAGATGGGATGAACCTCATTCACATCATTGTTCACAGTTTGCTTATGTACCTCGTAATCAACAAATAGAAGTCAAACATATTGTGAACATGAACAATTAACTCCTAATACATACACACAACAACAATTAGACATATTATACTTACTAAAGGTGTATCAGTCTGCTTATCGCTAGCAACAGGTGCTTCATTTTGACTAATATCTTGAGGTTGAGAACAAGCAAAAAAATAGATTATTCTTGACAACATCAAATAAATCAAATAAAGCACCACATCGATCAATATGTCAGCAGCCTTACAGTTTGAGTCTAAGCAGATTTGGCCCTTGACTTTCTCCTGCTCTTCTCTTTGCCACATGTTTTCACATTGTGTCCAGTATTGCCACACTTGCCACACGTTAATGTGTTATGCATTCTTCCAAGTCTATGTGGGTTTTCAACCCTTGATTTTCCATTCCCCTTCTTACATTTAATCACAGCAGGCTCATCAAGCCCCCTTCTTCTAGCCTTTTTTGGCCTTTTTGCTTGCCTACGAAAGTTGGTAAAGGAGGAATGTACTCAGATGTCCCCCACACCTTGTCTCCACATACTCCATACATAGCAGAAGTATACACAGCTAGATGTTTTTCATAGGTCTACCATTCTAAAACATAAGAAGTTGGTTGGTTACCTTTGTGCAATATAGCACAACAAGCATGCTTGCATGGAATTCTTGTGAGATTCCAACTCCTACAGGTACACTCCATTTTTGAAAGGTCCACATAGTGCACAAACCCATCATCAATTCCAGACACTTGATAGTGCAACTCTGTACACTTTGTAGGGCATAAGTCTCAAGCACCATCAGTGTTCTTGTCCAATTCCTCTTGAAAATTAGGGCATAAGTGGACAATCTATGTAGGAGGTTCAAGTTATTCCATTTCATAGTTGCCCTATCTCTGTTTGTGGTTAATCTCTACATTAAATACTCTCTCAACCATTCAAGCATGGTCAGTATTGGCTTCTCCCTAGATGGCGGTATTACCCCATTGTTGAGAATGAGATCACAATGTGAGTTGCAGTTGAAGTATGCCTTAGACCAATACTGGTGTTCTTTATCATTGAACCAGTTAGAAAAATTCTCACTAAAGTTTCTCATCTTCTCCATTGTTGTTTTAAATTATCCCTCAGTTGTCTTATTGGCTGCATTCCACACCAAATCACTATAATTGTCCCCTCTAAACCCACCATAATAGCGATTTCTAATTAGGTGACGAACACAATATCTGTGTGTTGCATCTGGGAATACCTCTTGGAATGCAGGAATGAGGTCTTTCTGTTTGCCAGACATGAATGTGAGTTTGTAATTAGTAAAAAGGCCTAAATCCTGCTTTAGAACATTTAGAAACTATAGTCAATTATCAATATTCTCTCTTGAGACAACAGCATATGAAATTGAATAGATGTTGTTATTAGGATCAATTCCCACAGCAACCAACAATATGCCTAAGTGTGGACCTATCAAATGGAAACCATCTACTCCAATAAAAGGTCTACACCCAGCCTTGAACCCATCTTTCAGCTCTTTAAACCCAATATACATGAATTTAAATCTTACCTCCCCTTCATCATCCTCAGTGCCAAGTATAACAGTACTCCCTGGATTTGATTTCTTAAGCTCTTCATCATAATCCCATAGTCTTGAATACTGATACTTTGGAGTGTCATTTAACTTATCACCAGCAATCCTCTTTGCCATGTAGGCTTGATTTATACACATCAACCCTCAATTATTTAATTGAATCAAGCCTGAATGCTTCAGTATTTTTCTTACGATCAGTTTTGAATACACTGAAGTACCTCTCAGTTAACCATGTGGACTTCAGATTCTTCACCTTGAATTGTTTACCACACACATGTTCTTCATTCAATTCTCTAATATGAAATGCCTCCTCTCCTTTAATCTTTAATGCATGTATCTTGAAAGGACAGTATTCATTGTCACACCTAATATACATGCTCCCTGGATCACTCCTTGATATCTTCAGAGATATCCTTTCCACTATAGCAAGAGATTGAATAGCAATCCTTGTTTGCTTTTTGTCGGTGAACACCATTCCCAGCTCAAATGTTGGATTATAAATTCGACTTTGATCAAACACAGAGGGATTTTCATCAGCACTATTCATATCTACTCTAATCCTCAACTCATTATTGACAATATCATCTTCAGTATCATAATCAAAACCCACATCAACCTCATCTCCACTTCATCTACCCCCTCATTAGTAGAACCCTCATCTATGTTATCCTCATGTAAGCTAACATCATCACTATATCCTCATACAAGCTATCATCATCACTATACTCACTGGACATGACATACTCATCATCTTCATCCTCAATCTCATATACTATTTCTTCTATTAATCTTTGTGTCTCAGCAGCCACATCAAAAACCTCTGTCTCAGCAGCCACATCAGCAACATTAGTCTGTTCAGGTACCACATATGTGTTATCAGCACCTTCTTTGCAATCATACATACCCTTCTTCTCAACACCATTAGAAGTATCACCAACCCCTCCAAGATCCTAGAAATTTTTCTCTTTGGTGAGATCTTCTTCGCTTTGTACCAAACTCACAATTTATGTCGTTACGACATTAGTCGTTTTGCTTGGTTTGAGTATTGTCGCTTTATACATTTCCCGATTTGTTGCGCTCCTCAGTTTCCATATCACATTGCGCAATCATGTTGATTTTTTTACGATGTTCTGCAGTTTCTGCCTCAAAAGCTCATTGACTAGCAATCTATTTCTTAAGGTTTTAAATAAGATGTTTGCAACGCTCTGAGCAAAAAGCATTTCAACTTACAATATCATGGTTCTGAACCGTCTGATGTAGTCTATGGTTGATTCATCATTTCCTTGTACGATACTCTTGAAGTATTCTTACGTCAATTGTGTCCGCTTCTGTGTAGCAAACTGTGACTTGACCATTGCTCTGAGATGATCATATGTGTGTATCAAAAGCGGTGGAATCCTTAAAAAGTAGTCTTGAGCTACATCAACGAGAGTAATAGCAAACAAACGTGCTTATATTCATTTTGAGTAGCATCCCAAGTTGAGCATTTTGTCTAGGAGATGCAAGTGAGGACTGTATCCTCTTTCCCATCGTAGGTATGCATCATTGGGATTTCACGGCCTCGACCTATGATTATTCGCTACATGTCTGGTGAGAATGGAGAAGCCTCATCAATAAATTCATCGACTGCCCAAAGATTTCTTCTAGTAAGGTCGGGAGGAGTGATTATAGATGGATCTCATTCTCTTCTTTCTTGGAGCAACGATTATGGGCTTCTGGCGTGCGGTTGCCCTTATTTCTTGTATCCACGGTCATGTGCTGCCTAACCATGTTCATCAGTTGATCAAACTACTCGGGAGGAGGTGGCGGTGCACTTGTTGAAGCAATGTTTCTTGTCTACAAATTGGTAGCTACAGCAGGCACAACTTGTTGATTAGCTACTTTTGGTTGTTGTTGTTGTGTTGCCGCTTGCGATGCTGTGTTGGAATTAGTCAGAGGTTGTCCCGTGAAGATTTAGGTTGTCTACATGTTGTAACTATGATGCTCTTCAGATAGTGCGTCTAGTGGTTTTCCACAAACAGCGTCTCTGGTGCGGGGTGTTTTTGCTAGTCTCGAGATTACCTCTGCACCAGAATCTCTTGCCCTTTATAGGCAACACAAGATTAGATTTTGGTTTGATGGAAACGTGCACTAAAGACATAATGCTTAGAAGTAAACAGTTTATATAAGTAAGTAATATGTACTCAAAAAGGATATGGGTGTTATTTTCTTGCGATTCGGTTTGACGCGGGGTCAAGATGCCTATCTATCTCTCTGAGAAGTAAGAATCAACCCGTATTTAACTCATTATTAATGTATGCCCACGGGGAGTCTTAGTTGTCGTAATGATAGCTAGGGAGTTGTATGCATTGTATTGGCCCTTAGTTTCGATTTGCATGATCTAGGAGGATGTTTATATAGTAGTCGACCCCCGGGTGACCGTAGTATTGACCCATGTTTGGTTTATTAAGATCAGAGATCATTCGGGCGGCCTAACGGTGTATCATTCATCGAGCCCCAGAGGCTTGGTATCGGACCTCGGGTGATTTGCACCATGAAGTGGTCAAATCCCGGGTTACAGCAATATCGCACTTAAATCCAATTGTTGACATATGAATGTTTATGGAAAAGTAGAGGAGAAAATACTCTAAGTACTTTTGTTAACGTACTTTTGGTTGACGTGGAATTTCGTAAGAGGTGGAATCTTTTACGTGGATTTCCTTGATGTGGAATCCTTAACGTGGAATTATGTTGACATGGAATCTTTGACGTGGACTTTCGTTGACGTATCCGTTGACATGATTTCTCCGAATTCTAGAGAGAAGCTAGAGCATCCAAGCTTCCTAGCGAGCTTCCCCTCAAGTTTCCAAACCCTCAAATGAAGAAGTGAAGGGGTATTTCTAGAAAATGAGGAAGGGTAAGGCATGAGAGAGCATGTCCACACATACTAAAAGTGTAGTAGGTGAAAAAGGTGCACCATACCAACATTGCACCGGATCGGACTTGGATGCGGCCCGGAGATTGACATGCTACGTGGCACGTCGAATTTGATCAACATGCCACATGGCACATCGAGTTTGATCGACATTCCAGGATACGTCGGTATTGACTGACGTGCCACGTGGCACGTCGGGCTCGACCCGAAACTGGCCACGTCGGCTTGACCGATGTAGCATGTACTCGGGGGTCTCTTCCTTTCTCTATGTGCCTTGGACACTATGCCCGGCGTTTTGTCATGGCAGACCATTTTCTCAAGGTTAATGGCCTTGTCCTAAGGGTTTCATTGATGCGACATCTTTGTTGTCTAATTGAATTGAGAGGAAATTGACTTTCGCCCACTCTAGTTCGATTTATTCCAAAAATTGATGCATATTTCGAGGTGTCGTAATTATGGCACGATATCCATATCCCATGCCAATCTGGCCACAAAGATGAATAGTGATAACTGAGCGAAATCCCAATGTTGGCCCCAACTCTACTCACATGGTGAAGATGGAGACTGAAAAAGTGATTAAACAACAACTAGTTGTATTTAAATTTGTAGTTTAGCTTTGTATGTTTAGATTAAGAATTTTGAATAATTAGTTGTGTATTTTAAGAGTTCCACGTTGTATGTTTAGATTATGAATTTTAAGTTAATTATCTAATTAAGTACTTACATTCATGTTTCCCCTCTCCAAAGTATTACGACATATATGTATTCAAAATGTTTATTTATCTTAACTGATGTTTTTATTTCTTAGGCGTCACGATCAGGTACTGAGAAAATAGAAACAAATATCGAACAACAATAACGAAAAAAGTTTTCAACAAACAAGCATAAACCAACCCATCAATAAGAATGCCAAGTGCAAGAAATACGAACATCATAAACATCATCCTCATCATATCCTATGTTACGATCTTGTTCCAACTCGTACTCATTACGAGCCAATTGACCTTCAACATTAAATCTATACAGAAGTTAAGGCCAAGGGAGTCATCATCCTGGACTTGTTTTGGTGGTTGTACAATCATTGGTAGGGAGAGAAAGTTTAGGGTTGATATCAACGAGTCCGTACATTGGGTGTACTGTTGTACCCCAGTTGATGTCGTACCACACACATTTGAAAAAGACTATCAATTGGACCTTCTCGCCAGCACACCAGAGAACCTCAGTAATATCTATGAGCGTAAAAATATGTACCTTCAAAACCCCCTCCGCTACATTTCACATATACTCCGTTGTAGCTGCTCAACTTTCCTTTACTAAATGTGTTCGTGCAAAATTTGAAAATGTTCACGATGTAGTCGTTATACCCTTTTACAAGTGAGCTATAACCTGCGGCAAGGGAGTGGAGACATGGATCTACCACGTACTCTCTTAACTCGACAGATTCTTTAAACCACGGCACAAACTCTATAATTTTTTTTCTTTGTTTATCTTGCGGACTAAGACCGCCATAAAACAACTGCTCGAACAACCTATCAACAATATGTTGGATTGTAATAATCATGTGAAATCTAATTATCAAGTTATTTAAAGAAAAATTTGCATAGGTGACCCAACTATCGACTTCTAGACAATTCATCAGTGTATAAAACTCAATTTGCATGTGCTGAGAGAGTAATATATCGATCCTTCTTCTCTTGATTCAGCCATTTTCCTCTTTAATGGAAAATTTATAGTTGCCCTCAGAAATCACCACATAATTCAGCTTCATCTTGACTGAGCTATTTGCACCTTATTTGAACATTTATGTTGAAATAGTGCCACAACAAATTGGTACCCTCAGACAGCCCATAAGCATTGGCAATTGAATCTTCCTCATAAGCATTCGCAATTGAACCTTCTACATGAGCTTTGTTCAACACAGATTTCTTCAACCAATTTATTTGCCTACAAAGGAAATCATGAATATAAATTGAGTATGAATTTAACTAATACAAACATAATCAATTAAATAATGATAATGCATAAATATAACATAAAATGATTTACATCTCGAACGGGACAGCCTACGATACTGTACGGGCCCACCAACTCTGGCTTCTTAAGGAATATGTATCGCCAAATGCACCATAGAATCAAAAAAACCTAGAGGAGATATCTTCTCCAATTTGCAGAGGGTTACCACAATTGATTCCTCCAATAATCTAATGTCCGGTCTTTTAATCTCTATAGCACACAATGCTCGGATAATCTTTGTAGCACACAAGTGTCCCCCATATGAGGTCATCTAGTAAATCACAAAATGAAATTGGTATTAGCCTTTGCATGAGCACGTGATAATCATGACTCTTCATCCCAAGCAACTTCAATTGTTGCTCTTATTCTCAACGCCAAATATTAGAAGCATACCCGTTAGGATATCGCAAACCAAGCAACCACTTACACACTTGTTTGTTTTGATCCCTATATATGTAGTACCTGTCTTTAGGTCTATACGTTTTACCATCATCAATATCAATTGGAAAAAGCTACTGCCTAGCGGGACACAAATTTCTTAAGTCTCTCCTAACTGCCAGGTTTCCTTTTGTTTTCTCTGAGTCTTTCATCATTGTGTTCTTGATGTTATCAAAACATTTCTTCTCGCGGTGCCTCACATATAGATTATGACGAATAAGGCTCGTATTCTAGTAACGTAATTCCCAAAAGATGCTCATGCGACACCAATGGTGCGACGTCTCATATCCTCTTATTTTTGGTGTGTTAGCTTTTGAAGATACGGTAGGGATTTGTGCCAAAATTGTTGCAATTTTTGTTTTGAATCTCCTCGTTGCAGGCCCATCAAATTCTTTTTTCAGTCGAAGCCCCAAATGTCATAGAAGAATTCGTGATTCTTTGGCGTGAAACGGTGATGGAAACCTCAGAAGGTTGGTTTCTTACCATAAGGCAGAGTGAACTACTTTGCGTTCTCCATGCAATACGAGCACGAGAAATTTCTATGTATGCTCCATTAGGACAACATCATGTACACCGAATAATCACTTATACCACATTATTGCGGCCCTCAACTAAAAAGTGCTACGACCCACACTTTAAGTGCTACGTCATGTGCTTTGCATGTGTCCATGTCAAAAAGATTCGTTTAAGACGCGGGGCTAGAAGGAAGTACCATAAATGTTTTTTGCCTCGGGCTTCTTTATACCTACAGTTTCATATCTCCCTACATGAGATTCATGACACTCTATGTAGTCGACATGTGCGAATTCTCTGTAATACAAAAAGTAATTGTTTTCACACACATTAATTGTTTCGTATCCTAACCACAAACCCTTAGTCATAATCTCGACAGCTTTCAGATCCGCGGGCAGTAAGTGTTCCTCTTCTGGTTCTACTAACGTGATAATTTGTAAAACTTTTTACTCACGACTCTACTAACGTTATGCTCTCTCTTGTAAGTAAAAAACTCAGACACCCATTGCAAAATGAACTTGTTCCCATCTTTTCACAACTTAATCTTGGACCATTTCAAAAAATTTGAAAACTCTTTGCATTAGGACTAGGCTCCTGATTGCAATCGTCAAGTACAACCTTAAGTGGTATCTTGTCGTGTACAACTATGAGGTTATTCCTAACTTCATGCATTGATGACGACGCCCCTATGTTTCCACAATGCACATTACAATTTTCCTCATGAAATACCCATATATTGTACATGTCTACAAAACCCATCGATACCGATGAGTTGCCACATCGGTTGGACTAATATATTTTCTATTTTGCATTTTATACATGGACATCTAGGATTTAGACTAGCATCTAGATAACATCTCTACGTTAAGGCAAACTGCAAAAATTGCAACACACCCTCAGCAAATCTTTCATTCACTCGACCCATCTTGCCTAAACGTCCGTACATCCAATTTCTATTTTCGTTTGAATACTTTATTATCTATGAAATTAATAATTTTCACCATTAGAACGACAACATGTCTATTTTTAAACTATTGCATTCTATATATGTGTGTGTGAGCACGCGCGCACGCTTTTGGAATGTAAAATTATGAGTGTTGTGAAATACGTACCTCTTCTAGAAACCAACAAAAAATAGCATTTCTATAACACCCGCCTAAAAGACAACTCGTTGCTATTCATAATTACATAGAAAAGAAAAGCAGATTAGATTAAATTAAGATTACATGAATTTATGAAATATTATAAGAAAATACGAAGGAGGAAAAACGAACCTTATAACATAGTATCAACATGAACCGTAAATTATTTCAAGCCATATCGGTCGGTATTTATAGACCAACCATTTTTTAAACTCTTTTTTGACGACACAAAAGATATTTTTGCAACAGCTTTGTACTATCGCATAAGGGTCTTTTGTGACAGTACGAAGTCGTCGCAATTACCTTTACAAGAGATTGCTAACATGGCACAACTTTTTCTCCTCATCTATAAATACACCAGATTTTACTCTCGAAAATCCTTGATTCATCCACAAACACTTCTCTCTCTAAACTTCTCTCTAAAGTTTCTCTCTTCAAATACTACCCTACTCTTCACTTTGCAGTATTAACAATTTCAGTTAATATTTTGGGCATTACTTTTTATATTTATGCTATAGTAAATATTTTTTTCTTTCTTATATTATATTATAGTTAATATTTCTTCTTTCTTATATTTTTATTTTTATTTAAAAGTGTAATCTTTAGTATCTATATTATATATAATTATTTTATAATTATATTCAGATTTTGTGCTTAACCTATATATATATATATATACATATATGTATATGTATAAACATATATATTTACATATATAACCTATACCGATAACCGATCTGACGGTTTGATTTTTTAATCGAATCGGATGGTTAGTGCGGTGTATGGTTTGGTAGTCAAAACCGAAATCATATATGGTTTGGTTTTGATTTATACTCTTGGTTAACCAAACCAAACAGAGACCGCATTTTTATTAGCATAATTATTCAATAGTATAATATCCTAATACTCTAAACTATTAATTTGTATTTAATATGAATAAAGTCAAGTATGCAGAAGAGGTAAAAAAAATCCAATTCAAGTAAAAATTGTTGTAATTTACAAATTATAAGAAAAGTTTGTTATATTGACGTTATATTGTTCGAAAATATAAAGAGATGGTTTTTGTGCATGTAAGGGTATATATTGTATATGATTATTGCAACAACTTTTGCGGTTTTTAAATTGTTGATGATTAAGAAGTTGCAGTTGATGAACGATCTATATAATTACTAAGTTATTTAATTTTATTAAATATTACATGTTGTTTTTAACATTGTCTGTCAATTTATTTATCAATTCAAAGATTGATTGTTTAATAGATAGTGAGAGGGTTTATACATTATTTTGTAAAAAAAAAAAGAAAAAAAAACTAAAAGTTAAATTGTAAATTGAAACCGGTGAAAAACACCAAACCCGGTGGCGATTTAAACCGAACCAAACCGTGTTAAACGGTTTGGTTCATGGTTTGCTTTAGGAGAAAATCAAAACCGGACTCCCTATTCAAAAACCGAACCGCCCACCCCTAATCACCACCCTTTTACTTGAACGCGATCGTTTTTGCAACCTTAAAAATTTTAAACTTTTTTTTGGCAACCATTATATTAAGCCCAATTCGGAGTGTTTACAAAGCGCGGGGAGAGCCCCAAACAATAGCAGTGTCACGCAGGACATTAGTACAGTTGATCAAAACCACTCGGCTTAGGAATAATCACGCTCTAGACTATGTTTATGACGTAAATTAAAGCCCACAAGCATTACAATAGCTTTACACCTGCAAATCCCAGCTTTACACCTGCAAATCCAAACTACAAGTACAAAATTTCTCTCACAAATGAACGGGTTAGTATCTATATTTGTTTAAGTTGTATGCAAATAGTTTTAATAATTCTGTTAGTGTTTACTTTCTTTCCCCCTCTAGTTAGCAGTCTTATATGCAGTATATGGGCTATGTCCTCACTTACTTGTTGGGTAGTATTCTTTTTACCCTCAAAATGACTTTATTTCTACTTCTCCATAGGGCAACCATTATCTCCCCCAGAGCAGCAGCTCTTATCTTGTAAATCAAGGTTTTCTTTGCTTTGAAAAGGGCAAATAGGTTTATCCACTCCTCCATCTTTGATGGCCAGAATTTCAGACATGTACTTCTTAGCACCCTGCATAATACATCACAATACCAAGCACACTAGAAAAATAGGTGGTTATGTGATTCATTTTGATCAACACATAGTACACATTTGGCATCGGTTAGGGTGATAAATTTGCAGATTCTATCTTTAGTGGGTAATCTACATTGCTAGCCAATTGATAAAGGTGGTCTTTGGTAGAGAGATAGGATTACATACCTGCTTCCACCATTTTACCTCTGGGTTAGCAGGGACCACACAGGAATACATGGCATAAGCTCCCTTTAGGTTTCCTGCTTTCATCACATTTCCTTGTCTCATTGTTGGCATAATTTCCACCATTTTATCTCTCAGTTCTATCATCTTTCTCCACCATGGAGAATTATTAGGTTTCTCCTGCACTTCCCTTATGTTCTTTTCTTTTAACTTATATGATTCACCCACTATTTCAAGACAATTTATGGACCCTGCTTTCATTTAATTTCAACCCTTGCATTACCAGTACAGCCTTGATCCAACCCAATATTTCTTTAATTTGGAGGCCCCCATTCTGATACGTCGGGAAAACTACTTTCCAGGCTACCACACTTCTCTTGCCTTCTGCCACTCCTGACCATAGATAGCTTCTACAAAGCCTTTCAATCTGCTTTATCACTCCCTTAGGAATAAGAAATATATGGCTCCAAAATTCATGTATACTTACCATGACAACCTTTAGTAATTATAGCTTACGTGCATAACTTAACTTTTTGGCTTGCCAACTCATAATCTTCTTTGTCATCTTCTGAATCAAAGGCTCATCATCTGTTATATTTAAGTTTTTTGGGCTCATGGGGGATCCCTAAATACCTTATAGGTAAATTACCTTCTTGGAAGCCCCACAATTGTTTGATCCTCTCTTTGTCATTTGAGTTTACCCCTGCCATGAAGATGTTCCTCTTTGCTGGGCTGATTTTCAGGCCTGACACTTCTAAGAATTCCTGGATGATAGTCTTCAAAGTTTCCATTGATTCCAAATTCCCCCTGCCAAATAACAAGAGGTCATCAGCAAATGCCATACGGCACATTTTAATTCTTCCACATTTGGGGGTGATAATGAAACAGTTTGTTATTTTCAGTTCTAGTTTTCATCAGTCTAGCAAAGTAATACATACACATAACAAACAAGTAAGGGGATAAGGGGTCCTCTTACCTTAAGCTCTGCTTACCCTCTATGTTTCCCTCTAGACTAGCAATCACACAGAAAGAAAATCTAGGGCTGGTTACCCCTATCATAATTAGGTTTATAAAGGCACTATCAAACTTGTAACCCTTAAGAACATTCTCCAAGAAATTCTAATTAACGGTATCATAAGCTTTTTGTATATCTATTTTAAGCATGCGTCTTGGTGAGACATTCTTTCTGTTATACCCTCTAACCAATTCCTGGACCAAGAAAATATTTTGGCAAATATCTCTACCTTTTATTAAAGCTGACTGACTAGGCAGGATGATATCAGGAAGAATATTTTTCAATATATTTGCCAAGACCATAGTAAACAATTTGTAAATCACATTACAACATGAAATGGGCCTAAATTCAGTGATTGTTGTAGGATTTAAAACTTTGGGAGTTAAACAAACTGCAGTAGTGTTTATTGGTTTTAATAACTTCCCTAATTGGAAGATTTGTTTGATTGAGTCACACACTAGGTATCATGTACCTGGCCAGCTTATTTTGTAGAATCCAATGCCTCATCCATCTGGGCTAGGACACTTTAAGTCATTAATCTGGAACAGTGCCTGTTTGATTTCCTCATTGGTGAATTGTTATTGTAGTCTTCATTCATTTCTGATGTCATTTTTGGTCCATTTCTGTTGCCTTATAGTCTATCTCCTCTACTTTCTGTTCAGTGCCTAGCAAATATGTGTAGAAGGATAAAATGTGAGTCACAATCGCTTCTCTTTTAGTTAGGATCTTACGCTCTTGGTCTTGTAAAGACCAGATGTTGTTGTTCTTCCTCCTGCTCTTAATACTGTTAAAGAACAAGCTGGTGCAACTGTCTCTATCTTTGATCCACTCAAGCTTGGTTTCTTAGGTGATTTGGTTCATCAGTTGTCTCTTCTTTTCCTCATAGTGTCCTTTCAGCTCTTTGATTTCTGCCTGATCCATATTATAAGGATTGAGCATAGCTTGCTCCTATTTTTGTTGTAAGACTTTCATACTCTCATCCTCATCCACTTCCTTCTCCAAGTTTTGAAACTTTCAGTTGCTAAGGTGTTTAAGCTTATCCTTTAAATATTTTTGTTTCTTGACCAATTGATACATCCTTCATCCCCCCACTGTGCTCTCCCAAGCTGCTTTGACTATAGAGAGGTAGTCATCATCAGTTGTCCATACATTCTTGAATCTGAATGGTATGTTTCTTTTTAGATTCTAGTTTGCTATTCTTATACAAGCCAGAGCATGGTCTGAAACCCAAGGTGGAAGAAAGTTGACACTAGTCTCCATGTGAAATTGTTCCCAGGCTGGATTAATCATAACTCTATCTAAGTTGCAAAAGGTGTGCCCATTGGATCATGTATAGGTAGGTCCACAAAATTTGTGATCCTTCAACTGTAACTTCTCACATACTTTTTGAAGTTCATTCCCCATTGTGCTCTCCCCCTTCTTCTCACTTCATTTTTCTTCTTGTGTTAACACTACATTCCAGTCCCCAATGAGAATCCATGGGCTGGTTATTTGCTTCTCCATATCTTCCAAGTCATTCCCAAGCTCTTTCCTCTCATCTATACTGTTGTGTGTATAAATGAAGGTGCATAGGAAATCATGTTTATTGTCCTTTGTTCTGATCCTGCTGTGAAGTATCTGATCTGTCTTCTTAATGCCAGTCATTTCAACTTTATTCTCTTCCCAAACCATTAAAATCCTACAGTTTTTCCCCATGTCCATGTTACTCTGCATACACCATTTATGACTGAATATTTTTTGAACCTTTTCATAACCTTCTTTTCTGAGCCTTGTTTCTAATATTGTTCCAAAGCTGCAATTATTCTCTCTCATAGCTTTTCTCCAAGCTTCCTACTTGAGAGGATCATTCAATCCTCTCTAGTTCCAACCACAAAAGGTGAGATTATCCATTTCGGTGTTGAGCCCTTTTGGATACTCCTTCCTTATCCCCCTGGATCTGTTTCCCACTCTTCTCTACTTTATATTTCTCTATTCTTTTTGACTTTTTTGTTCCAATATGATGTCATGGCTCCTAGTTTGACTCCCTGCTAGTTTCTATCAAAGTAGCTTCTGGTGTTTTCTCTTTTGTTCCCCGGTATTTTTCAATACCCTCTACTTGCATTCCTGAGAATGTCTTGTTTGTGTTGTTATGTTCACTCTCTTGTAGTTTTGTTGGTGTCTGGTGCCCTAAGTCCCCTGGTGATTGCCCCATTTGCTGGTTGTTGTTTTCCTTTGGTGCAATGCTAAGTTCCTTCTCCATTATGTTAGTAGTGTTGTTATATGCCTTATCTCTTGTACTCTACTCTTGTTCTCTCATCTCATTATGTTGCTTATTTTGTGACTTCTTATAATTTCATGTTTATTGACCCTTTGTTCTGTTTATGTTCCTCTCATTATCATATGGTATCTCTGCCTTCTCTTGTTTCTCAGTCTTCCTTATCCATTCTTTTCTTGGGGTGCAGCTTTTAGCTCCATGTTCAAATCTCAGACATTTAAAACACTGGAATGGCCTATTCTCATAAACTACTCTCTGATCATACATCTCCCCTTCTGGGACTTTATGCTGAACCTTATCTATTAGTTCCTCTCCAGATTGAAGTTCCACCAAAATCCTGGCATATGTTAACCTCTCCTTACTTGTTGTCATTTTATCTATATAGCAAGGTTTCCCTATAGTACTAGCTATCTTTCCTAGCATACTTGGAGACGAGAATTGTAAATCTAGGTTAGGTAGTTGAACCCATGTGGGGTAATTCTGTAATGAGGCTGGGTCCATGTTCAGACCTGGTTCCATCTCTTCAGCATTAAAAGGTAAGTTCCTTTCACTAACCATGGGCCACCCCCTAACACATTCCTCATTGTCAAATCTAAACACATACATTCATTTTTCTGCTACATGCACAATAGGGTGGTGTTTTCATCTAGCTATGACATACCTTTTCATGGCCTCAAGTGGATTACTGAGCCCTAGTATCATGCCATACAGTGTGTGCTCCCAGTAGGTCCTATTCTCCTGGACATCCTTTGTGGTGAATTCAAGGATAGCTCTATCCAGTGGTTTGGTGTATTGTACCTTGCATCCATTCTCGGGTCTCCTGTTGCCCGCAAAGAGCTCGTTCCAGCGTTTGTTTCTTCTCTATGAGAAGTAGCCCACTTCAGTTTGCTCTTCTCGATCAAGGAAGATATCCTGGTATTCCTCTTCGTTTTGGCCTTCAATTTGTTGCTCAAATCCCTTCTTCGGTTTCAGAATCCGCTCCCAATTCTACCTTAATTTCATCCTCTTTCTCCTCTCGATTTGCTTCCTTCCTAATTGTACATGTCCTTTCTGAGATTGCATTGTGTTCCTCTTCACTCGTCACTATCATTGTTCATCTCTTCTTCGCCATGGCTGGCGAAGGTTTGTCGCCTTCAATCAAAATCTAAAAAAAACAAAAAAAACTTTCTTATACATTACATGTATCTTTTTTGAAAATACTCATTGTGATCTTAACATGAAAAAGCTCGTAAGCTTGAGAGACCAATAAGAAAAATTATATTTTTACAAGAACAAAAGTAAGAGTAAATACCAAAAAAGAAATTTTGATCAAGACCACACTTTCCATCATAACAACAAAACGTAATTAGAAAGAAAGGACTACTATAATAAAAAAAATCATGGTTCGGAATCTAGATCTAAAAAGAACAAAATGATACCGTGTATTATCTCGGTTGCCAATTAAATCAAGAGAAATTAAGTGTTGATGATCAAAAATAAAATCAACTCTAAGGTCCAACTTTATAGATTTTGCGGGTAGCTTTACAAAAGTCAAATAGGGGTATTTACTTGCATTGACTGCGGCCCACAGAATAGGGGTATTATTATATATTGCTTAAACTTTAGCAAATGGTATAAGGTAAGTTACAATATAACCCCTAAAACCTACAAATAAGAAAAACATTTTCGTCTTTTCTCCTTCTTCCCCATTGAAAGTTGAAAGTTGAAACCATTGACCAACCATGTAACAGTTTCAGAATCAGTTCCAAGTCCCCCAAATTGTATTATCTACTGGATAGGTTGCACAGATATGGATACGGGTATCGGTATCCGTCGAATACGGGTATCGTTATTCGTCGGATATGGATACGTGGATATGATTATTTTTAAATTTATAAGATACGATACATATGCGATACGTCAAATATTTAATATTTAATAATTATATATAAGGATATGATTTAAATAAAAATATCAAATAATATTATATCTAATAACTTGCACATTCATTAGTCACATACTATTATGATGCATATCAAAGCTTTGTGTGTGTTTTTATTTTGGTTAGAAATAGAGGGTTTTCACGATTTTATATTTAATTTTTTGAAAAGATATTGCAATTTGATTCTTGTTGGGCCTTTTCCAATTTAAGAAAACTACCACACTACTCATATAAATTGTTGATACGTATCGAATACGCCTCACGGCGTATTCGATACGTGTATCTATTTTTTTATTTTTTTTTTAATTCAGGGTACGCAACATGGCGTATCCGATACGTATCCGAAGAGTATATATAGAGTATCGGTATCTGATACGTATACGACACTGACCGGCCATTTTTTGGAGTATCTGTGTATCATAGTCTACTGGTTAAGATTTTAATCTTATCGCCCTCGTTATCCTCTTGCTCACAATCGGCGATCGAGTGAAATGAACCGCGCGATAAATCAATTCCCACGTATTCTCACGCAACTCCCTCGCGTTTTCAGTTTCTGCAAAGGAAGTCGGGCGCGGTGGGTTAAGAAGCCATGCCATCCATTTACACATAAAAGCACCGCTCACTTCAGCACACAGAAAAGAAAAAAAGGGGTGTGTGTGCGTGTGAGATGGAAGAAAGAGGAAAACTGTGGCGTGTGCATTTTAGTACAGGGGAGAGAAAGAAACAATTTGTGGTGTGTAAAGCAGTGTTTTGAAACTTGGCTCGGTGACTGACCTGGTGAGGCTACCGGGTAGTGGGTCAACAGGTGAAATCGGTCGGACAACTGGGTAGACCGGTTTGTTGACTTTAGTCGACATTCAATAAAATATATAATAATAAAAATTAATTGTATAGAAAATTATAACATTGTGAGAAATATTTTAAGTCACTAATATTTTGTTATATTATTATAAGAATAAGAATATGGTTATCACAATACTAGGACTTGAACACGTGACCTCCAACAAAACAAGTTCTTGAAAATTAGTGGAAACCATTGAGCTATCCAACAAATTAATAAATTATCCAACAAACTATATATTTAATACAAGCTAAAAGATTGTTTTGGATTTTTAAATGTTGACCAACCGTATAACAAAATTTAATACAAGAACAACAATAAGTGACACTAAAATCTAGAAAATGAACTTAGCATCGGACAAAATACTATGCATAAAATTCTCGAAGGCGTGCTCGTTTTGCTTTATAATCAAATTAAGTATGAAAAACAACACTTTTTAAAAACAATGTTGGCCCAAACCACCGTAGGGCGTTTGCGGTGGATAGATCTCGTCGAGATACTCCAAATCAGAAAAAAAAAAAAAAATGTCCAAAACGGACTCCTACGCAAAGTTAATGCCTTTCAAAGTTTTGCATTTTTTTCCTTTCTTTTTTTTTCAATTTTTGAGGCAAAATTATAGTTGGAAAACATAATAGGGTTCTGGTTTGCAAATTGCAATTGACCAAAAGCAAGAAAAGCAAAAGGGCGGACTGGTTAGTAGGTCGAACCGGTTCGCCGGGTCGACTGGTCCGACTAAAAAATTATTTGGTCGGCTTGTTGAAGACCTACAACTCGTTTTGAGGTAGAATTGAACCGGACAAGGCACTGCTTCCCGGTCAGACCGGTCTGACTGGCCGGTCCGGTTCGGGTTTTAAACATTGGTGTAAAGTTGGTCAAGAATTACCAAAAGCCCATAAGAAATGACTAAACACCAATTATGAGATAAGATAACTAAAGTAAAAAGAGCAAGAATAGAAGGATAAAAGGGGGAGCATTGGTTGATAGACATCCCTGCTTATTATTATAGTACTAGTAAATAAGCCCGTGCATACAAATTTTTACTAATATTTTAATTAGTATTATTTGATCTCTGCTTAATAAGATTAAAACACAAAAACAAAAACGGTTTTCTTGCACGACACCACCTCTTCTCATGGTTCCCATTCTCCAGCTGCACCCCCGCCTTGGCCGCTCCACCACCCGTTTTTTCGTTGAAATTCCACTCATATGCCTAGCTTTCTCTACCCCAGCGGTTGAATCAATTTTCTTCAGCACGTCACTACCAAGCTCCCACCACCACATCATACGCCCCTGGGACGCGCACAACCGACACTACATCTGGCCCCTCTGATTGCGGATATCATCACCACCAAATCACACGCCCCCGACGAGAGCCACCAGCACATTCTACGCCACAAAGTCTACAATAGCAGCCACTCCTTTTCTTGGTGTTTGAGCTTCAGTATATTGGAAAGTAATTACATGAAATAACATGGGCAAATTAGGGGCATACCAAATTACATGACTAAAATCGTAGCAATTTATAGATATAGTGCATATAGATAGACATAATATAACAGAAAATGGTAATTAGTTGAACTTACAAGGGCAAAATTGGAACAAAGAAAGATGGACGACGAAATGAGCTAAATAACAAAAACGTTTGGTGCAAAAGTCAAAATTTTAAAACTTGAACGACTGTGTTACAATTTACTATGGGGCCCAATAGTAAATAACAGAAAATTTGAGGGGCGAAAGTAAAAGAGGTAAAAACTATATAATGATTATTTTGTAATTTATCGTAGAGCCCAAAAGAAAATAATAAGAAACTTTAGGGGCAAAAGTAAAAGAGTTCAAAAGGCACAAGGGTTATTCTGAAATTTACAAGTCAAATAACAAAAAACCTTTAGGGCAGAAATAAGAAAATCTAAAATTTGAAAGGTTGTGTTACAATTTACAATGGGGGGCAAAAATAAACAATAAAAAACTTTAACGGTGAAAATAATAAAATGCAAAACACAGGGACTACTTTGCAAATAACTAAGTGCTAACATTTCTCCCCTTTATAGATAGTAGATGATAAATCATACATTAATCTATTGTGGTTTACCATATTTATGTGAATAATCATAAATTATTAAACCTCACCACACAACATCACCTCTTCCCATGCTTCTGATTCTACCGCTGCACCCCCGCCCTAGCAGCCCCACCACCTATTATTTAGCTAAAATCCCACTCTGACGCCCATTTTCCTCTGTCCAGCAGTCGAATCAATTTTCTTCCAGCACGTCGCCACCAAGCTCCCATCACCACATCATATGATCTCGGCGACGTGCACAACCACCACTACATACGGCCCCTCCAATTGCGCATATCATCACCACCACATCAAACCCCTTCGACGAGGCCCACCAGCACATTCAACCCCACAAAGTCTACAATTGCGGTCACCCCTTTTTCTTGGTATTTGAGTTTCAGTATATTGGGAAGTAATTACATGAAATAACATGGGCAAAATAGGGGCATATCAAATTACAGGACCAAAATCGTAGCAATTAATAGATATAGTACATATACATAGACATAATATAACAAAACATAGTAATCAGTTGAAATTACAAAAGGAAAAATTGAAACAAAGAAAGATGGATGACAAAATGAGCTAAATAACAAAAACTTTTGGTGCAAACATTAAAAAATTTAAAACTTGAACGAATGTGATACAATTTACTATGGGACCCAATAGCAAATAACAGAAAACTTTAGGGGTAAAAAGAAAAGAGGTAAAAATCATAATGACTATTTTGCAATTTATCGTGGCGCCCAAAATCAAATAATAAGAACCTTTATGGGCGAAAGTGAAAGAGTTCAAAGGCGCAAAGGTTTTTCTAAAATTTACAAGTCAAATAACAAAAACTTTTGGGGGCAAAAACAATAAAATTAAAAATTTGAGGTTTGAAGGGTTGTGTTACAATTTACCATGGGATCCAAAAGTAAATAAAAAAAACTTTAAACAGGAAAATAAAAAATTTCAAAACATATGGACTATTTTGCAAATAACGAAGTGTTCTAAAGGGTTATATTAAAATTTACAATGGGGGTTAAAAGTAAATAATAATAAAAATTAGAGGTAAAAATAAAAAAATTCAAAATACAGAGACTATTCTGCAAATAACAAAATAGGAACACTTTTCACCTTTATAGATAGTAGTAGATAGATATCTATCTATCTACTATATTATACGTGGTCAAAAAGATATTTGCCGTTAACTTTTCCATCCCAGTTTTACCCTTTTGTTTTGAAATATTTACATTCTCAGCCCATTACTTTCACAAACCAATACCTCATCGTATATTCGTAATATTTGTGTACTCTTGAGCCCAGTTATGTGAAAGAAGGTGGCGATGGGTCCACCTAAAAATTTACTGGCACACCTTTTCCTCTCACCTCTCTCTCCCCACCCCTCTCTCTTCTATGCTACGATGCACGAATACTCCAAAAAAATGGTCGGTCAGTGTCGGATACGTATCGGATGCAGATACTCTACATATATTCTTTGAATGCATATCGAATACGCCACGTGGCGTATCCTGTATTAAAAATAATTAAAAAAGATAGATACACGTATCGGATAGGCTGTGAGGCATATTCGAGGAGTATCAACAATTTATATGAGTAGTGTGATAGTTTTCTTAAACTAGAAAAGGCCCAACAAGAATCAAATTACAATATCTTTTCAGAAAATTAAATATAAAATCGTAAAAACCCTCTATTTTTAACCAAAATAAAAACAACACACAAAGCTTTGATATGCTTCATAATAGTATGTGACTAATGACTGTGCAAGTTATTAGGTATAATATTATTTGATATTTTTATTTAAATTATATCATTATATATAATTATTAAATATTAAATATTTGACGTATCGCATACGTATCATATCTTGTAAATTTAAAAATAATTGTATTCACGTATCTGTATCCGGCGGATACCAATACCCGTCCGTATCCATATCCGTGCAACCTAGCTTCTGTGCCATGCGTCTCTGTCTCTCTCTCTCTCTCCTTGCTTTTTGTTGTTTACTGTTTTAACATACGTCTTTGTGCCACATTATTTGACTCACGTTTAAAGTTAGTTGTCCTATAATTTATATTATTTCCATCACAACTCTTTGCTAATTGTAAGAGAGCCCTTCAAAACTATTTAAAATTGCACAAACACCCTCTAAATTGTGTGAGTTATAGTTATTATTATAATCTATGCTCGAAGAAAGTTTAAGAAGTATACAAAGACTTTATATATTTTAGAAACTGCAAAGACAACTCCGCGAAAATTATTAAATTTACTGGAATATTAAAAGTTCAAATCTCTATAAAATCTACTGAAGTGGCCAATTTTATTTTTGTTCATCGTCTATCATTCCCATTTTGCCATAAGAAAATAATTTTATTTTATTTTAAGAGTCGGACATTGTACTAGAACTCCATAAAATTTCATTAAATTTTCAGAGACACCCACCAAAGTTTTAAAGTTACACAAAAATCTTATAAACAAGAGACTATTGATGAACCAACATAAGTGCATAGGCTTATAGATTTTTATTTTAAGATTGTCTTCATAAATGAAATATCTTATGAATTTAGCGGTGAAGCTTAATTCCAGGAGCTGAGTAAAAAGTACTTTTGATGAGTCAAGATAAGCAAGTAAGCTCCTCCATGCTTAAAATTTGAGCTTTTCCTAACTTATGTAGCACACCCACCTTTTTATGCATCCATCTTGGCTTGTTTCTATTTTGTCCTTTTATTTTGCTTTTATAACTTTCTTAGGTCATATCATGGAGCTGGTGCATAAGAAGAGGAAGAAGAAGAAGTAAAAAACGCAAGAAGAAGCAGCGTTATTGGACTATTTTCGTGCTTCTTTAATTTTTAGTTTGTTTAAAATAATATCACCCTAATAACTATGATATTGTAAATGCTTGAGTTTTGATATTGTACAGTCGTTCGAGTTTGCTATTGTCAAAGAAACTTGTCCGAAATTTTAAAAATTATGTATGATCTCCCTTAAGACTAACCGTAATAAACATAACGAGAACTTGTTGATGTTATCTTAATATTTTAATTAACTTCTTGAGGTTTGCAACAACAATTAAAATAGTTAAAGAACTTTATATGTGATCTTATATAATAGGGAGTGTCGATATATTTTTTATTATGATTTTAGGATGTAATGTAAATGCTTTTTTTAAAAAGAATCAAAGCTTTACAGCGATAGATTCTACGGGAATTCCAAAACGGGAATTAATTATAATGGTAATTAAAACGTGTGAAATACAACATCTCATGAGATTAATTAGGATATCGTAATAAGTCCCCATGCTCGTTTTTTTTATAATGAAATTCATGATCATCTAAGGCTGCTAACACCGAATATTTTTGTGAAGTGTTAATAATCATATATATACATATATATATATATATATATATATATCGTATTGCAATCTTCTATTTTTTTTTCTCATTCTTGTACATAAATTGCATTAGGCTACTTTCTGTAAAACATTACATATTGCACCTATATGTAAAAGTTGCGAAAAACCTTTTTGCGTATCTTTTTGAATATTAACGTGCCTATTAATATTGTTGCATTAACACTTTATTAATTTGCCAATCGTATCGATACGTTCGTTTAACACAAGACCTTATAATATAGGAATTACACCAATTATTTCCTTGTAAAATCAAATAGGCAACTTGACCTCCTTGTATTATCTCCTTATAATACAGTAACCAAAAACAATAAATTTACGGAAATTGGAAGAAATTAAACAAACAAATAGTCAAATATTTTATTCTCTTTATCAATTAATTAGAAAAAATAAGTATCCTTCTTTTGAATTTTTTCAATTAGCAGTTGTCTAATATGCAAGTAATATTAGTAATATAATGTTAACATAAATATTAAGTCTTTAGGAGAAATAAATCATTTTTACTTTAAAAATCCAAAGACAAACTATAAGATGCCATAATCATAAAGTTTATTATTAGCATATTGGACGATTGGGATTGGTAATGGTTTTATGTTAAAAATATAACCAATTTATCATTTATTATTGTTTTTATATTACGTAATATATGCATAACAATAGTTTATTTTAATGATATCAATTAGCAGTTCAATATAATAATAATTAATTAGTACAAAATCGGTACTTGTCCGTGCGCCGCACGGGCTTGATTTCTAGTATATACGTACTAAACAATTTGATTATTGTAATATAATTTAATTAACTCAACAACAGAACATATACCAAAATGCTATAATTAATCCTAAAGATGAAACATTAGAAGTTGGCTGCGAATTGCTTCTAATTAAGGCTTCTTTGAAACAATAATGTGGTTGTGAATATTTTTTAAAGCCATTACGAAGTTTACCATTACTCAAAATTTCGAAATTGTTATTTACTTGATTAACCATAATCACAGCTCTAAATGCTATAGCAGTCTATTTAATAATGCGTTTTGATCCATTGCCCCTTTGAAATTTGGTTATTAGAGAATGACATATAAAATCTTGTTTTCAGGGTTATTGCTTGTAAAGGTTAGTTTAATTATTGTATTCTTATGTGTTTTCATTATTGCTTGGTTATATATATATATATATATATATATATATATATATATATTATCTTAACATACAGTCATATGTAGTGACAAGTAGTTTCTATAAGTAATAGTGGCTAACGTGTGATGAGCTGTCACCTTTGATTTATTGCTCTGGAGTCTCATTATTTTCTTTTGGGGCAGGACATCTATATAACACCAAGAACAGCTAGCAAAAGTTTGGAGTGTTCACTTTTTATTTGGGATACCCTTAACTAAAATACTTACAATATATACTACACAAACACGCATCTATTAATTTTTTTTTTATCGGCAGAGGAAAATTTTATTGAAAGATGAGAGCACAAGAAATACTCCAAGATGTTACATAACCAATTTTACAAGAAATACTCCAAGATGTTACATAACTAATTTTACAAACATTGGAGGGGAAAACTCCACCAATCAATAAGGGAATAGTGAAAATCTTTCTTCTAAACTTTAATTTGATCCAACTCCAAGATTTTCCTTTTATGACTTCCAATGAAGTTTCGACGTTTGCGCTTCCACTTTTCAATGCGGTTTTGTTCCTTGTCGACCAAATCTCCCAATCAACGAAGAACCATAAGAGTTTCCATTCCGACCCGCATTTCGACTTAAAGCCAAGCATCAAGCCAAAATTTGGTATTTGCACCATCTCCAACAATTCTCACAATATTTTCTTTAAAGCAATTTCTTTCATGTTTAAGGGAAATTATGTCCCTCCACCAAAAAGAGTTCTCCTTTTCTTTACTCCCATCAAACCAATCCAAACTCATGGGACAGCCACGTGCATAATTTGAGAGTATGATCTCTTTCCACAGAGGGCTATCATTTTGAAGTAGTCTCCACTTCCATTTCATTAGAAGTGCAATGTTAAAAAGCTTTAAGATTCACTTCCATACCTCCCTTTTCTTTTCTTTGGAAAACTAGCTCCCATTTGACCCGAGGGATTTTCCTGCTATCGTCCTTCTCACCCCCAAAAAAAACTCCTTTGTATTTTCGTCAATTCATTAATAACTTTCTTCGGAGCTTTGTAAATAGAGAAAAAGTGGTCCGAAATCCCTATTAATCCCAAGCAAATAAGCACGGCCTTTCCACCTAAGGATATGTTTTTTCTATTCCAACGAGAAAGAGGGTTTTTAAATGAGTTAACAACTGGAATCCAAGTTTCAGCCTTGTGTGGGTTTGCTCTAATAGGAACACCGAGGTACTTACATGGTAGAGATTTTTTTCGACAGTTCAACACGCTAGCGGCAAATTCATAAATCTCCTCATCTCGGTTGACTTTGGGGATGTTACTCTTTGCAAAATTGATTTTGACTCCAGAAGAAAACTCAAGCAACCTTAGAATGCCTTTCATCACTTTAACATTATGTTCATTGTTTTCGCAAAAGATTATGGTGTCATCCGCATATTGGATATGGGTAACCTCCTAGTCGTTTCCACCAATTCGAACTCCTTTAAATTAGATTCAGCTGACTGGCTCTCTTTATTAATCCTCCTAAACCTTCAGCAGCTATCAAGAAGAGGAACGGGGACATTGGATCTCTTTGCCTGAGACCGGGAGATATTTTGAACTCCTCAGTTGGCGTTCCATTGATCAACACCGATGTCGTGGCTGTATGAAAACATTCCTTCACCCAACGCTCTTCATTTGTTACAGAATCCCATGGCCTTCATCATACTAGCAAGATAATTCCAGTCAACGCTGTCAAAAGCTTTTTCAAAATCGATTTTGAAAACCACATCATTTTTCTTCCTCCTCTAAATTTCATCGATTATTTCATTTGTGGCAACAATGCTGTCTAGAATAGATCGTCCTTTCACGAAAGCAGATTGCTTTTTCGAAATAATCTTATCGATCACCCTACTAAGTGTGTTCGCAAGAAGTTTTGCAAGCACCTTGTAGACGCAGCCAATAAGTGAAATTGGTCTAAAATCACCAATTTTCTGTGGGCTTCTCTTATTTGGCAGAAGGATGATGAATGAAGAATTAGCACCCCGTACAAGTTTTCCATTTTCAAGAAATTATAATAGGAATTCACAAAAATCTTTCTTCTAAATCTCCCAACATCTTTTAATGAAGTTCATAATACAGCCATCTGGTCCAGGAGACCTTGTACCATCGCAACTCCACACAGCAGCCTTAATCTCGACTTTGAGAAAAGTCCTGTCAACATCGAATTATCTTCATCATTAACCTTTTTGAACTCCAGGTGATCAAGTAAAGGTCTACTTCATTCTTGAATTTTGGAATAAGTTCACAAAATGTTCCGTGGTGCCTTTTCTCAATTCTGATTTTTCGTTCGTCCATCTACCATTGAGAAATAAACCTTGTATCCCACATGAGACACTTCTGCTATTCATACAACGATGAAAATAAGTCTTGTTGAAATCTCCCCTTGAGCCATTTTCTTTTGTTTCTTTGGAAGAGAAAGTTATCTTTGAATCTAAGAGTCATCTATTAATTAATGTCTATGTTAGTGTACTTGGTGCATACCAGTAGAACACGAGGGAGGTCATACGAAATGACTTGAAGTTTAGAAACCTCAATGAAGATATACTTCTCGACCAAAACATATACAGCGGAGAATTAATGTACGTCCCCGACTCAACGTGATTCACCATTAGTTCATATAGAATACCCAACTTAGCTAGTGGGATTACAAACTTGGTTGTTGTTGTAGTAATCCATCCATTTAGGTCTCGAGGAGATAAGGTTCACCCGAAATAGATTTATAAGTTATATTTATCTAGTTTAGGATCAACATCGTAAGTTGATCAAGTAATGTTTTCTTTTCATTAAATGCATTATTAATCAAAGAAATTGAGAGTTGTAAAACAGTAAATTCGAAGTAAAATAGGTTTCTTTTTTAAGAAAAACACAGAAGAATCCCTTGTAGATTTTGAGTATGTTTAGCGATGGGAAGATGATTCCTAAATAATCTTATATATCCATGTTGGTGGACTCTCAAACAGACAAATAGGCACGGTTGAAGGGCCATAGTAAGCATTTTTTATTTGTTGTTAGGATATTTTTTACATTTCTATTGATTAGCAATGCTTCGAGCTGAGTGCTCTCCTAGTCTCCCATTTTCGCTTCGTATCATCTTTTCCAGATACAACTCCCAGCATTGCCCTTGGTCACGTTATAACAAATAAAAGGGGGAAAAGGAGTTTTTAGTTTTTTTATAAGAAAGAGATTTTATTAAGGAGCACAAGGAGTGCTCAACCCATCGAGCTAATGGACTCGATTACAAGAAACGTCACATTCTATCTACAAACAAAACATTTGGTTATAAAAGCAGTCCACGAATGAATTCCAGAAGTGCGAATTTTTTGCTCTAATCCAAATCCACACTTCGATTTTCAGAAACTCAATGACTTTCTTTAAATCGGTTCGACACCTTCAACCAATACTTTGTTCTTTCATTCCAAATAGTCCACACAACAATATACCACAGGCATTCTCCCTCTTTAATTCCTTCTTTGACAGGTGGAAGTTTCTTGTGTTGGAGCACATACATTCTCCCTCTTTAATTCCTTCTTTGACATGTGGAAGTCTCTTGCAATGGAGCATTTATAATTCTGGTAGTTTATGAAGCACTTCATGCGGACACCCATCTAATCAAAAATGAGAGACCAAATCTTGAAAGTCAACATACTTTCTCCAAAAATATGCACTGAACTTTCCTCCATCATTCCGCAAAGAACACATGTAGCATCATTTGATATTATCGGCACGCCTCCTCGCACATGATTACTCTTCTTGGTAATTTACCGAGGATTTATTTCTAGACGAAGAATAAGGATTTAACTAGGGCAAAAATTGACAACACGTCTTTACAAAAATCAACCTTTTCAGATATATTTGGCTCTCTAATAATTTCATAAGCAGATTTTACCGTATAAGTTCTGATTTTTCCGCTTCCCGTTTCCAAGTATTCCTGGTTTCACCCGGGATCTACAAATTATTAAGTTACGAGCATAATTAAGTCTGATATAAGTTACAACTCCATGCCAAACGGTTTTCTTCTCCAATCTCAGATCCACACCCATCGTCCCCTCTCCTTTCACCCATTTCGGAATTAGACAAATTCTTGTTTTTTGCAATCAAAAACAACCGTTTATACTCGCTCTCCAGCTTAGTATTACCAAGCCAGGCATCCTGCCAAAATCTTATGGATTTCTCATCACCAATTATTCATCTGATTCTTCTCTAAACAAGCCATATTCCTCTTTGTTCATCTTTGAATCCCATCAATCCTTCCACCACCAACTAGAGAATATGCTACGATTTCTTCTTGGCACATCACGTACACTTACATCTACAATGTCACTATATTTCGAAAGCATCACCCTTTTCCAAAGAGAATCTTTCTCCGTAAACATCTTCCATTTTTACAGCAAATTTGGCTCCATTTAACCCTATTAATTTTCTTTCTTTCTGCACTACCACTCCACAAGAAGTTATGCATGTAGCTTAGTGAGCGTGTTGAAAAACTTTTTTTGTGCGAGGTAGAAAGATAAGTAAAACAACAAAATGTCAGTAATTGCTGATTTACTCAAAGCTGCACGCCCGCTCATGGACATTGCGCCCACAATCAAGCTTTTGTAGTAGTTAACCCTTAGTCCTGAAAGCAGTTCAAAATTTCCGAGTACACTTCGAATTGCCAACACATTTTGATGAGAAACACGAAGAGAACGAAAGAAGTTGCAAAGTTGAGAGATGAAGAGGAAACCAGCAGCAGACATGGCGTACAGTAGGTCGCGTGAGTCGTGTTGCAAGACAACAACTTGCACAGGCCGTGCTGAATGAGTAGAAAGTAGCGTGACACACAACAGTCGTCGAGTCGCTCATCTGATGCACGACTTAGGTGCGCGAAATGAAGTGTTTCATTATGTAGTTAGGAGAAGATCTGGAGAATCAGACTATATGCGAAATTTGGCTGAGCAGTTTCTATCTATTACCTTTCTACATTCTTGCACTTCTCTTATTATTAAATTTCATTTACATACATGAATTATTCCTAATGTGATTATAATGAATATGGAAGAATTGTGCAACTTATGAAAAAATACCAAATTTTATAAAGAACCCTTTTATATATACATATATATACATATATATATATATATATATATATAAATGTGTATGGGTGTGTTGAACTATAATCTAATATACAATTCATACTTTTCTTAGAATTCATAAGACTTTTTTCTTTTCTACCTTCTCAATTCATTTAATTTTCTTAAGAAAATATTTTATTCTATTTTCTATTCTTTGTATAAGAATATGGCATCGCCAACGTTCCATACTAGTGAGTCTTCATCTATTGAATAAATTGAAGAAGTCCTAGCGCCCATGCCACAAAAACAAAACACGTTTAAGAGCAACTAAAAGGACGGAGGAAATGATGATGAAAGACAGTGGAAAGCTAGTGAAAAAATTGGAAGAGATCAAGGAACAACTCCGGAATACCAAAAACCATCAATGGATGGAGTTGTGGCACTCAAGAAAGATAACAAATGAAGAAAGTACCGACCCAAGCAGTTCGACGAGCGCTCTATGATCTTGTTGCTCGATCAGGGAATTACTCTCATCTATGCTTTATTTTATATGTTTTGAGGACGAGGACCTCGTGTGGTTCTGTGTTGGGATGAGAAAGCTAAGCTTTTTGTTATCTTTGCTATATATTTATTCTAGAGTCTAGTTGTTTTTATAGGATTGAATAATTAGACTTAAGCTTGAAGAATTAAAGCATGAATAAGTAGGGATCAATGTTGTTATATATGTAAAGAGTAAATGTGCGTGAATTGAGTACATCTTGTATTGTCAAAAGCATGTTATATTTCATATAGACCATTCATAAGACTTTTTCTTTTCTACCTTTTCAATTCATTTATTTTTCTTGGGAAAATATTTTATTCTATTTTTTTATTTGTAGAAAAACATGGCATTTGGACATTCCATACTAGCGAGTCTCCATCTATTGCATCAATTGAAGAAGTCATAGCGCCCGTGCCACAAAATAGAAAACGTTTAAGAGCAACCAAAATTGCAGAGGAAAGGATGATGAAAGATAATGGAAAGATAGTGAAAAAATTGGAAGAGACCAAGGAACGACTCCAGAATACCAACAACCATCAATAGATGGGATTGTGGCACATTTAAAGAATAGTAACAAATGAAGAAAACACTGACACAAACAGTTCGACGAGCGCCCTATGAACTTGTTGCTAGATCAGGGGAGTACTCTCATTTATGCTTTATTTTATATGTTTTGACGATAAAGACATCGTCTGATTCTATGTTGAGGGTGGGAAAGCTACACTTTTTGTTATCTTTGCTACATATTTGTCCTAGAGACTAGTGATTTTTTTTAGAGCGAGTCACTAGATTAAAGTTTGAAGCACAGAAGCATGAATAAGTAGGGGTCAATGATGTTATATGTATAATATGGTAAAATTTTGAGATGTAAAGTATATGTGCGTGAATTGAGTATATCTTGCGTAACACTATTCACGATGGGCATAAATAGCAAAAAATTTGGGATATTCATATCGAGTTTATGAAAAAAACATAGAAGTTATGAATCTCAAGTAATTTACTCCATTGTTATTTGAAGGAAGTGTGAATTTGGATTGTTGAGGAAATGAAAATAGGGCATCTTTTCTATTACGTTTTAGCCTTCAAGTGCAAAACCCTTTATAAATAAAATAAATCCTCAGAACCCCACTGAAGCAACTATATGTGGAACTCTATGAGTTTTTTATTTCTTTATGAAAATCTCGTATTCTATACTTATGCATACATGAGAACACCATGTAGCATAATGAAATTTTGCATGTCAATAACTTTATTAAACTTGATGTACAATGCTTATCTCTTATTTTGACTATAGGTTGCATTCTAAGAATATATTTGTATGCATGAGTGTTGACATGTTGATGATTTGAGTTCTAGCTTATATTGAGTCAGTTTAGTTTCCTGTTACTCGAGGACGAGCAACGATCTAAGTGTGGAAGCTTTTGATGAGTCTTTAATGTATTCACTTTTAGCACTCATTATTTGGGGCTAAAGGAAGAATTACTTAAGTAATTAGAACATTTTTATGTATATTTTTGTGTATTTTAGATTTTTAGAGATGTTCGGTAAAAACGTAGCATTTTAGGGACAAAATGAGCTAAAATAGAGTGAAGACACATATTATAAAGGAATACCAAATCAAGAGGCAATTGGATGAAAAGACAAGTAATTAGACCAAGGAACGAAGGAGAAATAGCCAAAACACCAAAAGTTATACGATGTGGAGAGTCCGAATGAAGTCGTTGATTCGAATACTTAATGAGCAAGTCACAAAGAAAATCAAAGGTCTTTCTACAAACCATTGGAAAGACAATGAAGTCAGTGTTCCAATGCAACAAACGAATCTAAATTTTGACATCCAATTGCACTGATTTTTGACAAGTTAATTTGCATCATATTTATAAAATAAAGTAATTAGATTTGCAGAGAATTCATAAAAATAAATTCTAAAGAAAACTTTTAAAAAAAAAAATTAACCAATTTGTGAAATGTCTTTTATATTATTTTTAACACATATTTCAAGATAATCCTATAATCACAATTTTAAAGAATTAAATCAATATTAAGTATAGAAAACGTTTGACCATACTACAGATATAGAAGTTATTAGCATTCTATCAAACGCATAGAAAATAAGGGTGATCTAAAATATTTTCTGAAAATTCTTGTTCTCCAGCATTTTTTTCATTCCCCCCCCCCCCCCCCCCCCCTCCATTAATGATTTTGTATCTCTCAGTTTCAGTTCACGTTGCACATATACTATTGTTGACAACGGGCTTTCGTCAGTATTCATTTTACAGGCGATTTTTTTAGTCATTAACATTCAACTCGAACAAATCTGGGAGCCTCAAGAGCATATTGAATAAAGATCACATACATACCTGCTGTTCTACCACTTGAGTGATGAGGAACATTCGCTATCAAAGTACTTTGAAATTGAGTCATAACACAAATTGCAAAAAAAAATCGTCACCACAAATTAAATTATGACACTAAATTCCACATATTCTCAATTTTGATCATCCAGAGGAAAATCAAGCCATAAAACATAGGCCAGACTCAACACGACACTGGTCATCTACACCCCTACAAGCAATTGTGACGATAAATTCCAGAGGTTTCCTATATAGATTCGCAAAACGGGAAATAAACCACAAACTCAGAAGGCCTCAACAATCATTAACACAAGTACTGCTTGTCAGCAGCATTCCTAGACGACTATGAAATACAATGTTTCATTTAACAAACATTGAAAAGGCTGCACGTTGTCATAGCATTATTATTCAAACTTGTTGAGACTAAAGTTCAAGCGTACAACATATTCCACAGCGATCTTCGGTCATATTATAAAAGCACCAGATAAAAATTTATTCACTGTTAAGGTCCAGACGTTTTAAGGAAACACTCATCCACTGGCAGCAACTCTTTAGGGTTCTCCACCAAGCTCAACTCTCAAGTTGTCATAAGGTAAGACTTTTGGCGCCTGGAAAACAAAAAGAAAAAGAAATAACACACAAGTATCTAGAAATTGAATACCAAATAAAAAGTTTCTTTTATACATTGGAGATGGCAGGAAAAAGAATAGAGTGAGTGATCAATCCATTTGGAAGTTTTTTGACTTCCATGCACAATAAAAAAGAAGCCAACATTCATTCATATAGCAGTAATATGAATGAGCCGTTCAAAAGACAAAAATGTGGAAAAGCTTCATCTTCTGCATGTCAAAAACACAGAACGAATCAAGTTGCCTGATTATGACACAGGATACCAAACTGCAATAACAGTCATTCATGAACCATGTTAGATGAAACCATAAATTGGCTACAGGCCTTCTATTACTTATAAAGGTTAATGGTTTCTTTACCTTCAACTTTACCTCATCATGCCAAACAACTAAACTGAAAATAATTACAATGACAACCCAATGTACGTGTCAAGTTATAAAAACAACCTTTCATGTTGCAATAATTGAACGAAAGAGTCATAGTACATGAAGGGGAAGTTGGCTAACAGATGACAAATATGAGTTATAAGAATTTGGCTCTTAATTCTATGGTTCTAAACTATGTCTGGTTAAGTAAATTAAAATATATAAGAATACCATGAAAAAGGAACCTTAAGTTTCTCTGTCTTGCCTCAAACTTGCTTATTTATTTATCACATTTATCCTCCTTGCAGTAGGATCCTAATCACAGTAGCCAAACACCAGGACATGATATAGAAAGATTCTTTTAGTGCTATATATAATAATTCTTCAATTTCTGTAATGTGAAGCGTATCAGCTATCAAATATTGGTCGAATTACACGAAATTTTACATGTCATCGAACAAAAAATAAAATTAAATAAAACATGTGGCAGAAATATATCTATGTTGTTTAAAAACAAAATCAGATGCAGTAAGCTAGATACACCTAAAATTCAGATCTAGCAGAACTCTTATGAGGCAGAAAAATGTAACATTGTTGAAATCCACCTAGGCCAGGCAATTCCATACTTACTGTTCATGGACATTCTCGAAACTGGCACTGTCAGCAACTCGTCCACTATCTATGACTTGCCCAACTCCTCTAATATCCCCATTCTCAAGAGTGCACCCTCTCTTATGCGCTGTACTCCATACTACTCTCAGAACTTAATGTATGCATGTCTTTGTTTACTCTAGGCATGGGACGAACATTTAAGCTGAGAATTCAGTTGTTCCGTAGGCTCCTTCTAGTTTGGCCGATGATATGACACCCACCACAACCTCTACCAACGCTATTCCTGGGACATATACCCATGTCTCTCATCTACCTAATGGATGAGGCCTTTCTACCCACATTATGGTAATTGATTGTCATCTCTTTTTAATATAAACAGTTGAGAGCGGACGGCAAGTAATCAACAAGAATTATGTGCGGGCAAGTAATCAACAAGAATTATGTACTTGAGACTAATTAAAATAGGATAGGTTTAATGTCCTGTAAAATGAATCAGTTGCAATGGAGTGTATTATGTTGTTAGATGGTACACTGGAACAATATACAGATAGCCTGGTTGCTTTGAGGAATAGACACGATCATAGTGAGGATTATGATGAGACATTTGCTAATTGCTCAGATGGGATTATGATGAGATTTTAGCTAATTGCTCAGATGACTAGTGCTTAGATTACTAATCGCCCATGCTGCTTGAAGGTCTTGGGGTTTACGACATGAATGTCAAGAATATCTCTCTACATCGTGCCATCACTGAAGATATCTGTATGAACCTTCTTCCTGGTAATAACTGTTTAATTTCCTACACGATCAGGCAGACTGAAAATGTTTTTGTAAGGTCTTAAGCATACCCCTAGAGCTTGGTTTCAAACATTCTGCAATTATTTGCTAGGATTTTCATATAAGCAAAATCTGATGCCTCCTTATTTCTGAATATATTTCTTTATTGTTTGGTTTATGTAGATGATTTTATCATCCTTAGTTCAAACGGCCTTCCTAGTTTAAAAAAAAAAAAAAAAAATAGCAACAGCTGCATAATATATGAAGAGTTTGGGGACCTGGCCTACTTTATAAGGTTGGGGTTTTTTGTCTCCACATAACAAGTGCATGCAAAATCTAATAGAGTTGAGATGCTTCTATTAATACTCCTATAGATGTGAAACGTTTAAAAGATGAAGGTGACCTTCCCCCAAATCCTACTTTACATCATAAGTCGTCGGCAACATCTATCTCATTAATTCACTAGCATGCATCATATCTCTGCTAAGTTGTCCTTACCATTGTCAATTTATAGATTCTCCAGAAGGCGTTCTCATTTTGTTGTTCTATATAAGATTATTTATGATATGTAAGGGACTCCCAATTGAGGGTTATGGTTTTCTAAAGAGTTCTCCAATAATCGGTTAAACATAGTTATGCAGATAGGATGGTTGTCCAGAGTCTGAGCTTCTGATACAGGATTTTGTTAAGTATGGGTAGAGAACCTGACACAACAAAGAAAGCTATATTTGTTAGGATAAAAAGGTATTTGGCGAAGGGAACTGAGATATTGGAAACAAGGGTAGTAGTTTCTCTTTCCAATCCAAGAAAATTTTACCGTCGTTAGCGTGAGAGATGGTTTATTAACTTACTAGCCAATGTCCAATTCACCGCCAATCATGAAGGCAAGAGTTCACAATTTGAATGGGATAGAGTTTTGAGCTTTCAAGGCCATCATGGATGGTAGTTGTGCACCTTGAAGGGCTGAGGGAATGAGTTAACCAGATGAAGCTCAGGCTTCTTCATCTCCAAGTCCGCTAAGAAAGCAGTCAAAACAGCTCATATACCGAAGGTTTTTACATAGCCAACACAACTAACACCCATCAATTACTGAGAGTCAGAACATTTGGTCAAAGAAGCATGTCATCCTTGGACCTCTTATTATCTCATGGAAATGTCAAGAGAAATGTATACAACTCATCTACAGAGGTTGAAATTTTAAGCTATGTCACAACATGCTTTGAAATTATGTGGTCAGGACTGGGTTTTGCACAAGTGCAACCGTCACCACTTGGTAGTGACCACATGTTCTCAAGGCACGTACAAAACATTGTCATTTTATGCAAGATGCTTATGACACTAAAGCTATCCATCCTTTGTCATGTGTCCATGGAACGAATAGCTAAAATCTTCACCGAATAAATGACTTGTCAATAGTACTTGTTAGTTAGCAATTTTTTGCTGGTTGATTCACAGACAACAGTTTAAGGGAGAGAAGCAAAAGTGTGCAATTGTGCATTTTTACAACATTCACTGCGTTGTGTATTTGAATTATACTAGTATACAATTTTATAAGATTTGTTGTTAAGATATGATAATGAGAAAAAGATTGTTTTGATGAGTTACTTCTGTAGTTCTCCTCTATATAATCACAGTAAATAAGCTCCTAGACTCTTAACATCTTAACCTCAAGTGTGACAAAAGCTCTACATATATCCACAAGTTAACAGAATGAGGTTCTTGCAAATTGGATCAATGAAATATATTCAGCTTGTTTTTAAAGCATCTATTATTAGAATAAAATGGGTTATATGCGAAATGAAATTAATGCTAGGTTAAAAATGAAACGTGTGACCGTTTTAACACAAATACTAATGAAACACCAGTAAGACCTTCCAGTGTATATTAGCAAATTGTATATTAGTTTATACTTCTCTTTTTTCTTGTTCATGGAACAGTAAGCGCATGAAACTGACTGCTTAAAGCTAAAGAAGAGAACATGTTGAGTACATTACTCTTTTCATTGACTGAACATAGTAAAATCACCAATTCCGACTTGTAAATATCACAATATGTGACATTTCGAATCAATCAACAGTGTTTCTGTATTCATCGATTATGTCTTTGTCAGAAGGGTCAATAAGAACGGGATAACAAACTGAAGAGAAACTCAGAAGAGTCCTTTTATAGGAGGTAGAGGAACACCATTAATGGACCAATCCATTCTTGCTCTAAGCTTGAATCCGTTTAACAACAGGTGACTATCTTTTGACTATCTTCCTTGCTAATTAAACAGACTATTATATTACAATAGAACATATTTATATGTGTAGGAAGACATAACATTTTCTCTACCTACCAACATAACCCTCACATACCAAACATTCTTCATATACTAATGGAAGACAGGTGACGATATTCACACCAAATATCAGTTTCTGGATACTTATAACTAATGGTTTAATATTCAAATGCTCAACCGTGATTCTATAGGAGACGTAATTGTTTCATGCTTCTAGCTAAAAAAATTAGTCATTGGTTGGAAAAGAATCAAATGATATCTTTGAAGGTAATTTATCTGTAGACAAAAAGAAGTCCAAGCTATCGCAGCGTAATCTTAGATCATCTACAAATGGTAAATTGATTTACTCATATATGGCATCAATTGTTCTGAGCTGTCATAGGGGAATAACAACGAACTTAAGGGCTAAGGTAACATGGCGGAAATCCACCAAAACATTTGTTGAGTTGTACCTACATACTATAATATTTTTGATAATTTACAACCATGTGGGAGGAGGGGAAGCAAATGATAAATTCAAAGGCGTTGAGAGATGGAGATTTGAAATTTCTAAACTATGACTGACCAAAGAAAACTACTAATTAGCTCAACTTACAACTATAGAAGTGCTTAGAAGTACTGCGTCAAAGCTCAATCTACATGATTCTTGAAAAAGAATAGGATGAGCTGACTGTAAATGGGAGGCAAAAATCAAAAAAAGGGCATTCAGCATTTCACCAGCTAAATCCCATCCCTTTAAATTTTAATACTTGCAGCACTGAGATTAGAAACTAGTATGCTGCATTGTGTTCTAGCTGCACCAAGCCATAGTTCCTAAAGCCCTTAGTTGAGTAACCCGCAACAGTCAAGTGACATTCTCATGAGATCTGGTAATAATCGCTAAGTTCTACTACTAACACTCAGAAAAATAATTCAATGCCAAGTCTCAACCTACATTAGCTTCAAGAAATGGCAATCACCACTCGACTCCATTCCAGAAGAAAACTATTGTAACCTGTGATGTTTTATGTTTACAAATTACAACCAAGACACAACCGTTTACCGCCCAAAGAATGTACCCAACTTTCCATTAGAGCCAATAACCATAAACTCGACCACATAAACAAACATTCACCTTTGTCAAATAAAACATCATATAATATAAATTGAGACTACTTACAAAGGGTATTTTGGAAGCCTTGTCGTTCCACACAGCTAAGAGGCCAAGGGACGCAAAAAAACTCAATCCTCCACACAACCAAGCCAATGCTTCATACTATGATGATGTAAAACAAAACATGTTGCAAGTAAGTTTTGTTATATCGAAATAAATAGAATCACACACATCACAAAAGGTCGTCAATTTAAATGGTCGAAACAGACCTTTCCGACAGTATCGGCGATCCGATCTATACAGGGCTCTGGAAATGCAGTCCCATTATCCCACGTGAGCTCATCATTCACGTGAAGCTTGAATTCAATAATAATCAGAAAATATGAGCATCATTGATTGACCTTCCTAGGGTTATTTTATTAAATTAAAATGGAAATAAAAAAGCAAAGTAAGTGATATTACCGGTTTGTCGGGGACGATGTGTTTGCCGACAGGAAGACCCATGCCGGAGCGTTGGCGGAGAGACGAAGCGACGGATCGAGAAACGACGCCGTTTCCGCCTAAGATGCGGGACGCAACGTGAGTCAATTTTCCTGCCATTGATTGTGAAAAATTACGTAATGCCAAGCAGCTAGGTTTTTTTTGGGTTGTTCTATTAGTATTAGCGACTCAAAATATAATAAATTGGGGGTAATGTCATTCACAACTTTAACAACTTCAACAACCTTTTTTTTTTTTTTATTCATGTAAGATTATTTTTTTATAATATCGAGAATAACATATATCTATTTATTTTTTATTAATATAAGTTAAAAAGTTTTTAAAGCGGTTTGTGACACCATCGAACCAACACTCCCCACTTTATCGAACCAAATCTTTTAGTTTTCAATTCTTTTCTTCCTCTTTATCAGAAATCAAGTGGAAGAAAGAAAATGTAAGTTGATGTTCTTATAATTGAATCTTAATTATTTTAAATAGCGAATTGTTTAATTCTCTTTTATTCACATTAATTTTTCTTTTGTCTTATGGATTCCCAGGAAATACAAAGTTGTTGGATTAGGGACTAAGCAACAATTTTCATTGTTCATGTCTTTTTGTTGCTACAAACAAAATTCTTTAGTAGGGCACGATGGCAGTGAAGCGAAGAAATGGAGCATGATAACAATATGAACAAAAAAATAGAAGTTATTTAATTATAGCGTGTTTTCTCTAACATTTGTTTTGTTTTAGAACCAAGAAGAATTTTAAAAGTTAATATGGTTTTGTATATATGTTTGGACAATTTTAAAAGTTTTAAGGTTTTACAAAGATTGTTTTTGTTTATTTTGTTAAGCATACAATCAATTGTTCTTTTTGTAGGAAGTATTTAAGGGAGTTAAATATCTATGTGAACTGCAAGATGGCTTGATGATCAGTAATGAATATATATATATATATATATATATATATATACTTTCATCAACTATCAAAAAGAGTTGTAATTTTCGTTCTCTAAGAATTAGACTTATGATCATTCTATGTTGTTATATATGTTTAAGTAAAGTTCATAAAATGTGACTTACTATGTGTAGCAATAAATTTTTCTAAGTCTTTAAAATAAAAGATGGAAAAATGGTTCAACAAATTAAACTTGTAAGTTTAAACAATTTATAGAGTAGCAATTTCTCTAATCCTCTATTTTCGATTTTACAAGGACAATGACTTGACCTTTGAATAAGTCTTGAAGGAAATCTTCACTTCGATCTTTTTCAAATTACTTTCATGCTTGACAAACTTTGATGTGAGGGCTTGACAACTTGATCTTGCATCTAAGGGTATTTTGATGGAAGGTTGATTTGAAGATTGATGAAGAAATATATGATCTTTTTCTTTAGTTATTAGGATATGTGGGCTTTGATCTTCTTTGAAAAGACTTCGATCTCTAAAAATATTTTTTTCGAGGGTCTTGTGACCTGGTCTCGAATCAAATAGACTTTTGGTTTGAACATTGTTGAAAACCGATATGAACTTGATTCGAATTTGTTGAATTTCTTGATCTTCGATCTTCTCGGAAGGAGCACGATCTTCGAAACAAAACGGTTATTTGATAGATTTGAAGCTTGACGTCGAATCAAATGGTGGTGCTCGCGAAGAACGCCTTGAATCTCACGAATAACGCATTGAAGATGGATAAACTTTGAAGAGAAAAACCTAGAGCTTTTCTCTTCAAGACTTGAGAATATTTTTGTGTGTTTTTCTCTAAGGGATGGCCTCTATTTATATTTGTAGGATCTAGAGCCTCCTTGCTTGTGATTGGTCGTTTTTCTCCTCAATATAAATATGGATTTAATATAGCTTGCTCATTAAGAAATCTTTTGATTGGCTATAACACATCATATTTTTCACACCTTGTTAGATTAGTCAAAACACATCATCATTTTCCACATGGCTTAATATAATTGGTTGAAATACTCCATCTTTTTCACGTGGCTTTATTTGATTGGCCAACAATGTATATAATATATGTGAGAAAAACAATTAATTTATCTATTTTCTATTTGAATTTAATTTAGTTAAATCCCCCCCCCCCCCAAATAGGAATTATTAGTTTAATTTCTAATACTTATTTGACACTTGTCAATATTTAATTGGAGGAGGCAAAATATATTTGTCTACAATTGTCCCCTTTGTGACTTGTCATGGGTAGCATTTCAAAAATGCTCTTTGAAGTTAATATGTCACAACATATTTTTTTTTCATGCCATCAATGAGATTGATAGAAAATGCACTTTACTTAAAAAATCAAAATTTTAGAGGACTTTCATGTCAACTTATTGAGGCTTGTAATGAAACTTAGGGAGTATACCCTTTTTCTCATGCACACACGTGACACTGCTTTGTTTTTCCTTTTCTTTTCTTTTTGTTTTTTCTCTATGTTGAATTGCACGGGTTTGGATACGGCGGTACGGGTACGATACGATACAAATACGTCGATACGACATTTTTTAAAAATAGCCGATATCGATACGGCAAGGATACATCTATGTATAATAAATTATTAATATTTATTATATGTATTTTTTATTTTTGACAAACAATGAAATTTAAAACTTAAACAAAACTAATTGAAAATACACAAAAAAAATGTTTAACATTAGAAAAGCCATGCATCTTAACTAAAAGAAAACATACAAACGTAAATTATGACTAACAAGTTAAACAACAAGTTAACAAGCTTGTTGTAATATTACAAACTCAAGATGTTTGATACACGACGATTAATGACTATATAAAGTCATATAAGCAAAAAAATTTGAATTAATAATAATGTCTTCAAGTAATTCACTTTCAAAATTAAACTGAACATCAAAGATTTACAATCAAGATTGTTCTTCACGGACTTCTTCGGCAAACGTAATAGATTCAAGTTCCGGTTCATCAAGCGACTAGTCTGTAAAAGTTTGTGGAATTTATATTTTAATTTTAACCCATCAAATATTAAAAGTTTATAAAAAAAAAGCCACAATAGTTCTGATACGCCTAAGAAATTGTATCTAATACGTATCGAGATTTTTTATTTTTCAAAAGTAAAGGATACGCCATGTGGCGTATCGGATACGTTAGTACGGGTGTCGGTATCGATATGTATCGAGTACTGCATAGCTGACTTAGTATCGGTATCGTGCATCATAGTTTTTTCTACTTGGTGGCCTATGTAGACCATTGCATGTGATTTTCTTTCTTCTTTCATCTCCACGGTAATTGTGCAACAACTCTCTGTAATAAACCTTTTGCAACTCGAACTTCAGTGTTCGAATTTAACTGAGGTTAGGAATCATGAATTGGTCATTTAGTTCCATGAAACTCTTAATTGATATCGAATTTTCATAACTTGTGAATAAAACAACTTCTCCACTGTACGAACCAGATGCAATCCCTGTCCAATTACGACAAAACTTAGAACTTTATTAGGATCAAACTATCCCCGGAAGAGTTCTTTATAAGAAAGACTGAGACCCCTACTTTTTTTTATTCTCAGTTTTCCTTCACCTTTATTTCGTTCAATTCAGCAAAAAGAGTGTAAAATATTAGGCAAAAAGCTTAACCGCCGTTTCTTCTTCCCTTTTTTTTTTCCAGCTGATTCTTTTATTTTTTATTTTTTTTCTTTGCAGCAGTTTTCTTTGTTTCTTTGTGCAACAAATCTCAACTTCGATACTTTGAAAATCAGCATGTTCGTGAAGAACAACGAGAAGCAAAAACTTTGGAGCCAAAGTTCTTCTCCGTCTCGTGAGCTGAATGCGATCAAACCTTTCCCTTTTCTTTTTTCTTTTTTTTCTATTGTTTTTTTTCCTCGTTGATAATTCTTTTTGACTTCTTTTTGTATGACAGATGTTGAATCTTCAGGCAAGAATCGACCCTTTTGTAACCTTTTCAACCAGAGATTTTTCTCATTGTTTGTTTTTTGTTCGTCCAAATTTAATATTCTCTTTCCATTAGCATATTCAACAAATCTGATCCATGGACTTTGAGTTTTGATTTGCTTTCCTTTAGTAGAGTGGACACTTGTGACACCAACTAAAATTGCGGTTTCAATCAATTGAAATCATGTGATGCAGTTGTGGCCAATTTTGAACTCCGGTCAATTAAACGTATGGAGCGGAAACTACCCCGAATCCTCTAGTAGATCTTTATCGTTATTCATGTTCTGTTCTTCTTACCATCGAGTATCAATCCATGATCCTCCCTTTGATACTTTGGGATGTCACATAGCCGAAGGAAATGCTACGGAGAGAAGATATCAAGTATCAAACAATGATCCATCCATCAATACTTTGGGGCAACACATTGTCGAAGGAGTTTCTACGACAAGAAGACATCGAGTATCAAACGACGATCCTTCATTTTGATACTTTGGACGACGCATTGCAAAAGGATCCTACGAAAAGAAGACATTCTCAGTTGACGCAAGAGCAAACAATTTCCACGAAGATACATAGCCAATGCATGCATTCTTATTCACATATAATTGCAACTTGGAGATCGTGAAGGATTTATGCGTGTGATCATCCTTGACAAAATCCAAATCTCTTGCAAGGAGAGAAGGAGCACATTTCAACCTTAATTGACACACGAACTTGTTGGCGCGCTGAAGGCTACATAAAATTGGTTGTCGCGAGAAGAAATTTTGCTCGTGAATCTGATTCAAATACATCTTAACAGAATTGTCCTTAAAGACACCTTGAAGGAGTGGACATTACCCTACATCAAAGACACCTTGAGAAGTGAGGACATTGTTTTCACAACACTACATCAAATACACTTTGAAGAGCGGACATTACCCTACATCAAAGACACCTTGACAAAAACGAATATTGTTTTCACAACCCTACATCAAAGACACCTTAACAAGAGCAAACATTGTTTTCACTACCCTACATCAAAGACAACTTGAAGGCGGAGACATGTTTTCATAATTGGCCTCAAAGTAGCTTCAAGGAAGAGACTTATTTTGAAGACTTGGCATAAAAAACGACTTCAATGACGAAAATTTATTTTTTAGGACTTGGCTTCAAACATGTCGGAAAGGAAGAAATTTTCTTTTCAAGACTTCACTGCGCACTCATACTCATGTGTTTTTCCTATTAGAAATGCCAGCTTCATTCGTTAAAGAAACATTCAAGATGACTAACCTTTTGAAGAACTTCACAAATTCTCTTTGTTTGGCATGTCGGAATGACATACATGTTGCACTCCATCCCGATCTTTCAAAGAACCCTGTCGATATTAGAGTGGTCAAATAACATACTTGCCAAACTTGCCTCCATCTTCTTTAAGGACTTCTCTAGATAAATATGAAAGGCATATGCTTTTTGTGATTGGAATGGTAGGTTGAAAGTACCAACTTTTATCGAGAAACTTAAAAGTGTTTATTCGATGATTAAGCGAGCTTGGTGCACGATTGCAACTATCCTTTTGAAGCAAAGCACACATTAAAGAACCCTCTTGGCAGTTTGCAACATCTACTCAAAGAGCTATGTAACATCTTCAATCCAACATAACTTGGTGAAAGCATATAAATGAACTTAGAATTTCTAAGTTGCCTATGTATCTAATAAAGGAGTCAAGTTATAGCGTAGTTCAAAAGAAATAAGATTGGCCAGGAGTATCAATTCTTTAACCACTTTAGACAAAATGGGGACTTAAGGGTTAACCACATAAAATACCGTAAGTGGAGTCACTTATCAGTTTTAACCACATAATTTATCATTGGTGGGTGATGTGCACAATTTATACTAATGCGGGCCAGGAGTATCCATTTATTAATCACTTCGGACAAAGTGAGTGCCGTTAACGGTTTATACTCATGCGGGCCAAGAGTAACGTGCAGTTTAAGCTCGTGCGTCATGAAGCATGCTTCAATCATCAAGGGTAGTATTTTTTCAAGAACTTTCCATTTATCGGGCCAATTCTTAAATCATCTTCATCAATCAACTTATATGCGCCATTTGTGTAGACTTCTTGAACGACAAAAGGACCATCCCATTTTGATGTAAGTTTGTTCCCAATGCTATAGGTGATGCTGATAGGCCTTCTCACAGCGAACATCAAGTCACCAACTTGAAACGACTGCAAGCAAACCTTTTTGTTAAATGCTCTTGAGATGTGGGCTTCATAACACTCCAATCTTTGTTGCGCCTCTAACTTTTTCTCATCTAGAGCTTCCAATTCTCCCAATTGCAAGCGTGCATGTTCCTTTACAGTAAGGCCTACTTGTATCGCTATTTGGTAATAGTGAATTAATTGATCAATAAAATTAAATAAAATGTATATGCACATGTTCTGACCAATTTTCCAGAGAAAAAGAAAAACGCAGGACTAAAAAACAATGGTGACAAATAAATTTTTTTCTAGCTATTAAAATATAGAGGTAATATAGAATTTTGAATCTAAAAATTCTCAGATCAAAATTTTAATAGCCTTATTTTTACAATATAGTTTAATATATGTTTGTTATGTTAGACAATATATGTATATATATACACATGTAAATAAAATATTTATTAACACTTTATATATTTAGGCGTGAGGTCACTAATTTGCGTTGTAAAAGGCGTGTTTTTTGTGGTTGATGTACAAGCTCCATAAGAAGTAAGACTTAAGAAGATATTGCATTTAATATAATCTCGCCCCTCTTATCAAAAATTCTGGCTCCGCCCTTATCACACGTTAGGGTACACATCGCAAATTTTAAGGTTTTAATAGGCAAAGTGAGAAACAGAGCATACGATCGTATAGCTAAACGAGATATACCCTAATTCATATGGAAACACTAAAAAATTAAATGAAGTCTGGTAATTTGTTACTTCCGATCCTTTTCTTGTTCTTTCGGTAACACTTGTTTGTATCGAATTTAGGAAAAGAACAGTTATGAACAATTCATTTTTAACTTCTCTTTTTCTCGATTCTCGTTGCTTGCAATTTAGGAAAAAGAAAGATTTGCAACAAGGCATAAGCGGCTTAGGCGCTTTAGATTGTTGCCAGAATTCAATTGCTATGCAACAAGGCATTTTGGAAAGATTACTCTGTCTTTAATTACAAAATAATGCTCTGCTGTATCTTTGATTGGAAAAGCTAGATTTGATAAGCTATGTACACACACATAATCTATATCACGAATATACAAACACCTGGAAGTTATCGTGGCTGTTGGGGTTCCTGTTTTACTTGGTAAATTTTCTCATAACGTAGCAATAAACTAGACGCAAAGAAAACTTTCACCACCTACACATATCCACAAAAATGGTTTGTTCTACGAATTGGTGTTCAAGGTTGAGGATGAAACACACTACTCTGTCCTCGTTGTGGCGGAGGTTGCCTATACCCAAAATCGACGTGCTCTTCATGCGGCGGATTGGGGCTGTCGTTCATGCCACCCATCGCATCTCCATGCGCATCAATCCCTGCATACTGTTGCATTACCAGCACTGAAAACGTGGCTGCAAAATCTGATGAAGCTAATAAATCCCCTATCGCCCCAAGCTCCGGGCACTCACTCCAATCTGTCAGTCCCGCAGTCAGAGGCGAACTTGCCCCGTAACTCCTTCCAACTATGTACAAGTCGTGGATCGCGTCTAATGATCTTATCGCAGCTACTGTTTCTTCTCCATGGTTCACTACTTTCTCAGTGTACACAACTGATGACTCGTTCGAACTTCTTTCCCTAAACTCATTTATGAAGTCTTCGTCAAGTTGTTTTTCCGTGTCAGTATCTGTTTGCACTGTCAACCCCTCCCCCCGTCCGCTTGGGTTGCGTCTCGCCTCCCCAGTTGTTTCCATTGCATTTTCTCCAGCAACAAAGCGCAGTACTGTGAGATTAGTTCCTGGATGTTCACAAAGTCTGCTTGCATATGCCAATGCTTCCCTGTCATCCGCCCCACCAAAGAATAAAACCGCCACGTGATGGGCTACTTGGTTTGCAGCCAACCTAGTGGATCCGTTCAAGCCTCGGTCGACTAGAACCCCAACTGAACAAGGTGCATTGGCTAAAACATTCTGGTTGATTATCTGAAATGCAGGGTTTGTAGCTTCCATTCCTCCATCCACCGTTTGTTGTTTATGAAAGGGGATTATAATGAGGGCAACACGTTTGTCCTCCGCCACGTTGCAAATGTCTTCGTGCATCGTGGAATAAGGGGAGATAGCTGTCAGTGGGTTGACAGTGACAAAACCTGCATGATGTTCAAAATTCTCGAATGCATTTATTATGTGGTCAGACTGGGCCTGCGTGCGGTTCAAAGCTGGACGCCCTGATTTGCGCGTGTTGTGGACGATGAGCATGGCTGATGCACGCCCAGTGAGCTCCACCAGGTGGAGGACATACGTGCAAATAGGGGATTTCTTGGTGGGGTGTGAAGCTTCGAGGAGGTTGATGATTGTTGGGACGTTTCTTGGGGTGTGAACGCAGACGACAAGGCGAAGTTCACCATCTGCTTTTGCTCTTTGGATTGTTCTTCTTTTGTAGGGTGCAAATTTTCTGGCTGGCTTGTATATGTTTGTGACAATGGGAGCAATAATTGCAGTCATAACAAGTGCCACAATCACCATGATAGCAAAAGATTTGTCATCCAGGACCTGCATTCATTTGGGTAATGTAAAAAATAGTTAATTTCACATATGTTTGGAGTCTTTTTTCCAGTAGATTAAATCCACCATCAGATGCATTACCTTCTGGTCTTTTCCAACATTAAGGACAATCATCTCTACCAGTCCTTTGGTATTCATGAGCAAACCAAGAGTAAGACCATCATAAAATGGAATTTTGTAATAGAGAGCAACAAGGAGTGTTCCTGCAATTTTCCCCGCACAAGCAAGAATGATAACAAGTACTAGAATAGCCCATGTACTCACTCCATTTATCGCTGCAACATTCGTCTTGAGGCCACTAATTGCAAAGAATAGTGGCAGCAACAGCCCCGAAACAAAGTCCTCGAGCCTCTCTATAAGAGTCACTCCAAGAGGTCCGTTAGGAATGACTAAACCGAAGACAAAAGCACCAAACACAGAATGTGTCCCTATTGCATCAGTAATAAAACCAGAAATCATAACTCCCGTGAGTATGAGACACACGTTGAATTCGCTGATTGATTCCCCTTCTGGGGTTCTCCGAATCATCCATGCAATTAATGGCCTAATTACATAGACACAGAACAGAACGAATGCCACGCTCGAAAGTATAACCCATATTGAAGCCAATGACATGGCTTCATTCTCGGCCAGTGCAATGGCAAATGCTAAGAGAATCCATGCACACATATCATTAATTAGGGCAGAAGACATGGCAATTCTTCCTATTTCAGTGTTAAGAAGTTTCAATTCTGCAAGAACACGAGCCAAAACAGGAAATGCAGTAACAGAAAGAGCTACTCCTAGGAAAAGTATGAAGGTTCCTAGTTTTACAATTTGTGTGCTCTGATGTAGTATAAAGGCAAATGAGACGCCGATAAGAAAAGGTATGATCATGCCGGCAATTGCAATGGCTAAAGCCTTTTTGCCGGTGCGTTTGAGCACAGCAATGTCCATCTCTACTCCTACTAAGAAAAGAAAGTATAGAAGGCCAACATTTGCCATTGTTTCGAGGACCATTACACTTCTAAGAGGAAATACTGCGTTGGCGAAATTTGAACTTCTTCCAAATACTGATGGACCCAATATTATACCACCCTGTCACCATTTCAAGGAGCAGTGAGTTAACATTTCTGGAGTAAAGGAAAGGTGAATAAATTAATTATGAGAGAAATAAATATAATGAATTGAATTGCTCAACGCCATGCCATGCAGTTATAACTTACATGTATGCACAATAACATCTAGAAACAATGTGCTACATGCACTTTTTGGTAGGGAGAAGGAAAAAAACAGACTTACAAGGATCTCGGAAATGACACGAGGCTGTCGAAAGGGCTTGAGTATAAAAACCAGAACCCGAGTTGTAACAACGACGAGGGTCAACTGCAATATGAAGAGTGGTAATGAATAGTCCAAAGGGTTGTCGCCCTGCCAAATTCCATTCGTTGTTATCATCGTTGGGGCATAACATACTATAGTCTCCCCGGTTCTATTGATCCCTTGCGCCACCGGATCCGCCATGTTTAAGCAAAATGAATGCAATATTCACCCTTATGTACAATTTTTTATTTTTGTATTCCCAAAATCAACCGCTGATAATTTTTCTATTTTACAATTGAATATGAAGGTCTGTCATTTTTAGTGCACTGTCATGACTAAAGTCACCATTGCTCTCTAAGAATTCATAACTGGAAACAAAAGATTTCCACTCAAGAAAAGTAAAAAACTTGAAAAGAAAAACAAGAAAGAAAAAAAACCATTGTTTTTGGGTGTTTGTGATCTCTAACATGAAGACATTTCGTTTTTTGGGTGGTAGCCCGGTGCATTCGGATACACTATATATATCTTTTGTGGTTAATACTTCTTCAGGTGGAACGGATCCTCTACCCTTTTTCATGTTAGCGTTCAATGTTCCATTTTATGTGGTTAATTAATTGATGTTGATTACTACACTAACTGATTTACTTATTCACCATCACCATGCACACACAATAAGGAAATGAAAGTGCTGTATCTTATTTCGTCCGGGTTACAATACACCTGTTACTGTTACAATGATGAGCCTGATAGATGCCAAAATAATGCTAATCGAATATAAATCGGACTAGCTTGGTCTGGAACACATAATACAACCTGATTAGGCAATGCAAGTAGAAGTACAATGAATTTAATGTAGATCGAATCACTAAGGTACGATCGGTTGAATATCGAATCGTGGCCGTTCGAGATTAGTGTGCATCGAATCGGATAGTGTCGAATCGAGTAGCTTCGATATAGTGTACATCGAATAGGTCTATCTCGAATCCTGAAGCTTCGATACAATGATGGTCGAACTGGTGAGTATCGAATGGGGAAGCTTCAATCGAACAAAGATCGAATTGCTGTGTATCGAATTGGGAAGCTTCGATATTGAGCAGTTGTGAAATAGTCATCAATCCTTCCTGATAATGTCAGAGGACGGGGTATTTATAGACCCCGTCCCGTGAGACCCAGTGGTAGTTGGGGAATTAATATCGAATCGTGCTGATTCGATCTACCTCTTAGACCGAATTATGCTCATTCGATATTCGTTTAAAGTCGAATTCCACCTGTTCGATCAACAATTTTCTGGACCTTTCTTTGAGGCTGACCCAACATTTATATTGTGCATTTCCTAAAATACCCCATCATATAGTCCCCCCAGTTTGGGAGTGGGTCTTGGTCAGAGAGCGGGTTTGTGCTGACTACGTCGCCAATTATATGCCGTTTTTTTTCATTGTTAAAAGTTATGCCCCCCATTGGGAGCCAGGATTCGGAGAACTTGGGTTCCAAATATTCGTTTTGGATTTCTTGGTTCGATCTTCGGAACGCAAGCTTGAATTTGACTTTAATCAATGTCGAATTTTGGGGGTTTGATTTTGCAGTTATTCTTACATACATGCATTATAAATATATTAATTTAAAATTTTAGGTTATTACCATTGATCGAATGGGTCAGATTCGATTTTGGGTCTTAAATCGAATGTCAGAGGATTCGATCAATATTTTGCCTCTTTTCTGGGATTGATCAAATCACGAGCATTCGATCTTGCTTGCTATGTCGAATGCGCCCGATTCGACATTGTATCTGATGGGCCTAATGGGCCTTTTCCCCTCTATATAAAGTGGAAGAGAAGCGGAGAACCTCATTCTTGTCTTTGTAGAGTTTCGGCTGAAATGTGAGTAGCATCGAACGGGCATGGTTTGATACTCACTGTATCGAATTTAACTGATTCGATACAGGGTGTATCGAACGTTAGGTCATTCGACCTAATGCCTTTGAATTATTTTCTTGAGAAAACTAGTTCTTTCGATTCTGACTTTGGTTTGTTTTCTCTTTTGTGCAGTGTTATCCCGCGACCAATATGGTGATTTTGCAGTTTTAATCAAGGTAGTTGACTGTTTGCTTAATTTTGCCTCTCGCTATTTGTATTTAGCTTATGTGTGCTTTTAGCATATCGCGTAGTTGTCATAAGTATCAGGAATGACGTATATGCCTAGTCATCTTTTCTTTTATTTTTTATTTTATTTCAATTTGTGTCGATCGAGATGGTGAGTTCATAGTCTTCGTCTGGGAGTGAGTCTGGTAGGGCCTCAAGCTCCGATTCTATCAACTCAGTAGTGGGTCCTGGAGGTGGTCCGACAGGTTCGAATTTAACTGAAGGAGATGGTTATGAGACCGTTAATATAGGTGCGGTTGATGATCACGAGGAGGATGATGATCAGCCCGCGCTGCAAGCTGGGGGGAATGATCGTTCTTATAGTGAAGCAAGCGAGCAAAATGAGGTTATCGACAAAGAGTTTGATGCTTATGAAAAGATTTCGGGGATGGTGTACACTGCTTATGTGCCACATATGCAGCATAGTCGTCCCTTCCCACGCGAAACGTATATCATAGAAAATAATTATAAATTAGTGATTCCTGGTCCGAACCAGCGTATGCACACTGCTCCTCCTGGTCATTTCACCGTCTTTGTAAGCAATTGGCCAACGAATTACGGTTTTCCGTGCCCACCGAAGTCAGATGTATTCTATTGGTCTATCGGACTGGTGCCAAGCCAGCTGACGACGAATTCGTTTGGGCATATAGTTGGTTTTATCTCTGTCATGAAAGGATTAGGCATGTCGTGCGGGGCCAATGAGTTTTGGGCATTGTTTGAGGTGTGTAAAAGAGAGATAGGCTTCTATCACATAAAAGCACTGAGGAATCATAAATTTTTGAGAGGCGTATTCTACGGCTACGGGAAAGACTGGAAGAAACGATACTTCTATATTAGGGAAAGTTATGCGGATGAGTTCTCCGTATACCATCAGGACTGGGCAGATGTTCCGAAAGTCGCGATTCCTCAGGGGATGGGTTTTCCTAGGTGGGATGAACACTTTAGGGCAAACCTGATACATAACCACCAATTTAATCTTAGAAACCTTGTCGAAAATCACGTGTTGTCGCTAGCGGGGTTGTCTCTTGTTCGGTATACTAGGAGATACACTTTGGTATAAATTCTGCGTTCTTAACTGATGGTGTTTTTTGTTTCAATTTTGAAATGTTAATAATGTTCTATGTCTCTATTTCTCAAGTGATTTCATCATAAATCACCACGCACACATTAGTCGAGTACTGGCCCCAGACGTTGAGGCTTCCCAATCAACTACTCCTATTCCCGTGCCACCCACCAGGAAGAAGAAAACCAAGGGCAAGAAACCCGTAGGTGAAGCTACTGCATCTGCGGGCCAACGCACCGCGTGATCCCTTTGAGGATCTTATCGGTGGGGGTCGTGAAAATTTGCCCCCCCCGCTGAGTTTATTGAGGCGAGAGGTTTTGATGGACATGTTATGGATGAGAGTGAGACTGCTGAACATACTGAGGTTGCGGCGCCGACTAAAAGAAGCAAAGCACCCCAGACTTGCTCTCAAACAAGAGGTGTTATCCCCCCTCTCCCGCGTACAAAGCGATCAAGTGCCTGCTGGTGGTCCGTTTACCCGTTATTGGGGCAAGTGCTAGGGCGGAGTCCAACCAAGGTCCACAGGCCCGTGTCACAGATTATCATCATTCTGAGGAAGAGGCGATCAATGCTCTGAAGGTGATCCTCCCGAATCTCGCAGTGCCCTTCGCGGCATCCGCAGAGGAAAGAAAGAGAGTGGAGCGGCATGCACTTCACTTGATGAGCTCAACAATGTGATCATTCAGTCTGATATTAATTTTTGGTTTATGATTCGTTACTTAATTTTTTGTTGTTTCTTATCTAGACTAGAGGGGTTGTGGATGCAATGATTGAAGGGTTGAAGTAGGCCCACGTGGATAGGGTGAGCGGGCTAGAACGCTTGAGGGCTGAATTCCGAGATAGTGATCCCGATTCACTGAGGGTTGTGTTAGCAGAGAAAGAGAAGGCCCTGCAACCAGTGAGGGATTATGCTTCTCGGGGTAGCAGAGACAGGGATGCGGTGAACTCGCGCATGAGGCTGTTGATCGGCTCGAGTTGTAGGTCACCAACATGCGGAATAGTAAGACTGCACTGGCAAAGCGAGTCGCATAGCTTGAGAAGGAGCTCGCTGCTGAGAAGGAGAGGGCTGCATAGGGCGAAGAGGTTGGATATGCCCGCGGCTTGAGCCAGGTACTTAGCTCTTTTCTTTGATTTTTTAATATATCTTATTCTATTCTTCCTTGTTAATCTTGTTTTGTTGCTTGATTATGTTCCTACTGGGCAACAAAGGGTGAAGATTGCTGAGGAGTTTCTTCGGAGCAACACCTTTCAAGAAATCAGTGCTCGAGGAGGGGTCCGAGATACGAGGAAAGCCCAAGTGCTCATAGTGCAGCAAATCCACAACACTCGCTACCTGCGTGGCAGGTTCAACTCGCAGTGGTTGGACTTGTCGCTAGGTCCTAAAAGGGAAACTCTGCGGTTGGTCGTCGAGGATCCGTCTGTCCTTGTGGAAAAATTCGCGAGCCTTCTTGAAAGAGAGACCCTCGTTTATTGAGGAACGTCTCCGCCTCCTCTAATGCCTGCTACTTATCCCTCCTTAGAGGATGAAGATGACGCCGAAGGCTGACAACCTTGATTTTAATTTTCGACTTTTATGAACAATTCGTTTAAATTTGTTTTGCGCAGCGTTGCCCTTTCGTCTTGAAAAATTTGTTGCTTTGAACTTTTTTTTGCCGTATATCTATTGCTTAATTTTCGTGTTTGTCTTAATCGCTTTCTATGTTTCATTCTTGCTTGCCTTTTCTTTCAAATTTGAGTTCCGGAATTTACTTCTTATTTTGACAATTTCAATGTCATATTGTAGTGTAGAGTTGCTTCAAAGTCTTTTATTTGCGATTGCCTTATTGTTGGCTACGCGTTTTTCGCCTTACTGCGAGATTTCTCGCAGAATATCTTATTCCTTGTAGGGAATTTTTGATCGGCATTTGCCGTTTTAGGCGAAGTGTGTATCTTTCTACTATGCTTTGCGTAACTTGTGGTTTGCACTTGCCATTTTAAGCAAAATGTCATTTCCTCTACTTCATCTTTTTGGGAGTTCGGTCAGCACTTTTCGTTTTTAGATAGAGTTTTCGTCCCGTTTCTTCGTCTTTGAGGGATTTACAGTTAGCACTTGTCATTTTAGACAGAGTGTCCGTCCCGTTTCTTCATTTTTGAGGGATTTACGGTCAACACTTGTCACTTTAGACAAAGTGTCCGTCCTGTTTCTTCGTCTTTGAGGGATTTACGGTTAACACTTGTCACTTTAGGCGTAGTGTCCATCCCGTTTCTTTGATTGAGGGATTTACGGTTAGCAATTGTCATTTTAGACAGAGTGTCCGTCCCATTTCTTTGTCTTTGGGGGATTTACGGTTAACACTTGTTACTTTAGACAGAGTGTCCGTCTTGTTTATTCGTCTTTGAGGGATTTACGGTCAGGACTTGTCATTTTAGATAGAGTGTCCATCCCGTCTCTTTGTTATGCGACATTCTTTTGGGTCCTGCAAATCATCAATGTTATGCATTTAATTTTGCAATACGGGGTTCTGCATTTTTTGCATTTGTCAACACAATATTCAAACAAATTAAATCAAAAGTATCTTGCGTAGAGATATAATCATATTAGAAATAGACCAGAGATCGTCTTTTAAGCTCATCTGCCTATGTTTCCCGAGGGTTTCCTTGGGATTCAAGTCTTCAGTGTCCCTGTTTTATGTTAGTACATATAGCAGCCCCTCATACTCATGAAGATGAATAAAAGCTGTTCAAAATGTCCAGAAAAACTAAGACTTGCAAAAATGAGAAAATATCAATTTAATCAATATGCTCTATCTCCATGGGTTTCAGAGCGTTCAACGCTTCTTGTTCTTCCTGCGGTCGCAATATAAGCAATGCCACATAACATTGCCAACCATCCCTGTGATCCGCTATAACCTCGCCTGTTCTTGCAAGAGTCGAGAATTTTACCATCTGATGGTAGGTTGAAGGCAGTGCTCGAAAAGCATTCAATGATGGCCTTCCCAGAATGGCGTTGTATGGGAAGGGCAAATTAATCACGACATAATGAGCAAGCAGTGTTCTCCTTTAGGGTGCAGTTCCTAGCGAAGTGGGGAGTGAAACCATACCGCTGAGCACTATTTCCAGCTCGCCAAAACCGTGAAGCGAGGTTCTGATCGGCTCTAATCTTTGGTCTCCCAAACCCATTTTTTCCCATGTTGACCACATCAGTGCATTTACGGAGCTGCCCTGGTCCACCAGCACTTTCATTACACCAAAATTGGCTATATCCACCGTTATCATCAAGGGACAATTCAATTTTCCTACCTGAATGACTTGAGCGCTCAAATGGCGCATATCTGCCGTTGAAAATATGACCTCTTCCCGCAGTATCTCATATATTCTCAAAAGATCCACAAAACCGTCGATGCGGTCCGATTCAATGTCCCTTGTGATCTTCTTCCGGCCCTCTGCAGAATCCGCTCTGACTGGACCTCCCGAGATAATAAGTTTGATTCCTTTTCTGATGTTGCTGTCCGTTATCTGAGGATAATATAGCACATGTGGCTCATCGATCACCTTCTGCTTGTCTTTCCCCGGAGAGCGAGACCTATCTATGTCTGTTTTGTTCTCCTGCTTCTTTAAATTTCTGACATACTCCACGAGTTTGCCATCCTTAATCAATCGCTCGATCTTTTCTTTAGATCCTTGCAATCCTCTGTCGCATGCCCATTTTGTTTGTGGTATTTACAGTAATGGGTTGACAACTTGGTTGCCTTGGAGTCTCTCATCTGTCTTGGCTTCTTCAGCCAACCTTTCTTTTTTGTTGTCTCAAATACTGTCATGATATCAACATTTAGGGGTGCGGCCCGTCTTGGTGACGTGTCTCTGTACCTGTTATTCCTGTCCATGTTGCGGTTCTGCTCGTCTCTTCCTCTCTCATTTTTCTTTTGGGGGTTCAATAACAACTGGCTTGGTGGCCATCATGTCCTCGCGGTGCGCCATTTGCTGTGCGGTCTTGTTAATCTCCTCAATCGTCTTCGGCTGCAATCTGAGCAGATCCTCGCTGAAGGCTACGTTGTTGGTCACACAAAAGATTATGCTCATAATCATCTCTCATTTAGGGTAATCTATCCTTAGCAGTTTCGCGTTGAAGCGGCTCATGAAATCCTTCAAGGATTCTCTTGCGCCTTGAGTGATGGAGTACAAATGGGAGTGGCCCAATACCAATCTTCACTGACTTGAGAATTGATCCTCAAACATTTTACTTAGTTGCTTGTAAGTTTTGATCAATCCCGGAGGAATTCAAGTGAACCAATCGAGTGCTACCTCGACCAAGGTGGTGGCAAATATTCTTGCCTGCACATTTTCTTTGAACCCGTACAGACTTAGCGTTAGGTCCATTTGGAAAAGGTGATCGTGCTGATCCGTCTTTCCCTCGTAAGGTTTCAGTTCGTGTGTCTTATCATTGTGCCCTAAAATTTCCTCCTCGATCTCTTCACAGAAATGAGTGCTCTGGATAGCGCTGCCCAATCGCTCCATCCTGTTCTCTGTGATAACTCTTTCTCTCTCGAGCCTGTCTAACTTCCTCGTCGGTTCGGCTTACTCCCTTCTGGAGTCGTTGCCTCGACTCTCCTCTCGTCTCCTCATAATGTTCTCTTCACATCTTCTCAGGTCGTCGTGTCAGCTTTCTTCTCTTCCCCTCGCGTCGTGGTGCGTCTTTGATTGCACCTCAACTGAGTTAGATATTTTCCCTACGGTCGTCCACCTGGGCTTTGTCTCTGTTTCCAACATCTGGGCCCTTGGCCATAGATTACTACTCCCGTGCGCCCTCATCGAGAACTATATGCGGCGATGTTTGCATTGGTGGTGCGGGCAGAGCCTCGACCACTGCTGATCGGATCATTTCCAAGATCTCACCCCTGAGATTACTTGGCAGCGAAGTTGTCGTAGCTGTTGCGCCTGCATCCGGCGCAGGTCGATCCTCTCCCATTGGTCCAGGCATTTCCCACCTCGCGGGCGTAGGAACCCCGACGGGTAACGTTAACGGTCATTCTATTTCCGGGATAGTCTGAGTTGCCGTTGCTCGTTCTATTTCAGCATTGTTACTCTCTACTGCTCTGCTTTGCGATCTAGTTCTCCTAGTTGCCATGCCTAATAAACTGGGAAATGTGGTGTTCCCACAAACGACGCCAATATTTTGGTCTTATTTCGTCCAGGTTACAATACACCTGTTACTGTTACAATAGGCCTGATAGATGCCAAAATAATGCTAATCAAAATAATACAAGTTGATTCGGCAATACAAGTAGAAATACAATGAATTTAATGTAGATCGAGTCACTAAGGTTCGATCAATTGAATATCGAATCGTGGCTGTTTGAGATTTGTGTGCATCGAATCGGATAGTGTAGAATCGAGTAGCTTCGATACAGTGTACGTCGAATAGGTCTATCTCGAATCCTGAAGCTTCGATACAGTGATTGTCGAACTGATGAGTATCGAATGGGGAAGCTTCGATCGAGCGAAGACCGAATTGTTGTGTATCGAATTTGGGGAATCTTTGATATTGAGCAGTTGTGAGATAATCTTCAATCTATCCTCATAATGTTAGATGACGGGGTATTTATAGACCCCGTCCCGTGAGACCTAGTGGTAGTTGGAGAATGAATATCGAATCGTGCTGATTCGATCTACCTCTTAAATGGAATCCTGCGCATTCGATATTCGTTTAAAGTCGAATTTCGTCTGTTCGATCTACAGTTTTCTGGGTCTTTCTTTGCGGGCCGACCCAATATTTATATTAGGCATTTCCTAAAATACGCCCATCATATCCTATTCAACATGACACGTGCATATTGTCCTTAATTCCTATATACTTTGGTTAATTAAATAAAATATATGGTACCACAAAACATGGAATATTTTTGATGAAGTATCATTGTTAATCTATATCGTTACACGTTTTTCAAAACACACTTTTAGTACGTATACCAGTTACTTAAAGTTGTACGTTAGCTTATTTAATTAATCGTATATAATCATAGTTTTACTATTTCATAATTTATATCTACTGTTGATAGGGCTGTGCAAAAAGAATCGGATCGATCGAATCGGGTAAAAATCGATCGAATGATCCGATCCGAGAATCGGATCGAATATTTGATCCGACTTTTGATTTTTGCCTTAGGATCGAACCCCCATTTGATTCGATCCTCGATTTTAGTAGCTGAGAATCGGATCGGATCGAATACTCATCTTATTTTTTAAAAATAAATAAATATATAATAGTATATATAATATTATATTTTTATCTATAAAGCTAAGCCTATTAATGCTACTAAGATATTTCTATATATAATGCTAATATTATATTTTTATATATACACCTACCTAACATCTTTTTCTTGGTCCATTTGAAGGCCACGTTTCTATCTTTGGGAAACATATACAATTGTAAATTTGTAACACTTTTCTCTCACCATATGAAAGTGAATTTTGTAATTCAGTAACTCTGTTTGAATGTTGTGATTGGTCCCATTGATATTAAATTAAATAAGAAAAAAAAAGAAAAAAGGATCGAAATCGAATCGAATCGGATCGAAATCGAATGATTTTGGACCGAATCAGATCGTTTTAAATTGATTCGATTTCGATCCTCATTTCTCCAGGATCGAAATCGACTTCCAGCCTCGATTTGATCCGATTCGATCCGATCCGATCCAAATGCACACCCCTAACTGTTGAGATCAAAGGTCTCAATATCATCACTTGATACTCTTTGGGTAAAGAATTCTTTTAATTTCCCTCATTGTTCTTGATAATAATATAAAACCAGTTAAGGTAAATATTTAGACATATATTATTTATTATATTGATATATGTACATGCATAACAACTTATATATATTAAACTAGTAATCTTCTGTTGTGTACTGATACTGTAATATATATTAAACACAGAGGATATAAGAAAGAGAGATAGAGAGAGACGTGAGGAAGAAGATAGAATTGAGAATATTTTCATAATGATGCAATCTCTGCCAATCCCCATACATAAAGGAAAATGACAAAATAAGCTAACGGCCTGCACACGCATGACATGTGCTCACATGACCTCAGCATGACCTCATAAATCTAAAACATAATAGAATTATAAAAACCAATAAGTAAAGTGCGACATATAAGAAACGTAATACTATTCTAGTTGGTAATTAAACGACGCCGTTGTGCCCAGTATAAGTGGGTCAACGCTCCCAATTCCACACTCAGGTAAGTGTTCTTCTCTCTCTTCGAATCCAGAATCCAACCCTTCCTCCTTTTCAATTTCTTCCAAATTCTCACCGGATTCTCCTTCTTTACACTGCAGGTATGTGACAATACCCCCCGCTGGAAAGGCCCTTGCCCCCAAGGGTCGAAATTCGGAAATTTGCGGGCAATTTCATGGAACTCCTCCCAAGTTGCCTTCTCCGGACCTCCAGTAGTCCATTGGACCAAGATTTCAGGTACAAGGTTCCCCCTTTTTTGTATAGAACGCTTATTAAGGACCAAATACGGTTCAATTTTGACATTGCCATTAGTATCAGGTTGTGGTAGAGTTAGGGTTGCAGTTTGTGTAGACTTGAGTTTCTTTTTTAATAAGCTCACATGGAACACTGGATGAATTAGAGAACTAGGAGGTAGGTCTAATTTATAGGCAACAACTCCTACCTTAGCTAGGATCTTATAAGGGCCAAAATATCTTGAGGAGAGCTTCAAATTGGTCCTCAATTGGACTGATTGTTGCCTGAAAGGCTGAAGTTTGAGGTATACCTCCTCTCCCACTTCAAAAGTTCTTTCAACTCTATGCTGATCTGCATAATACTTCATCCTCTCTTGTGCCTTCACAAGATTTTCCTTAATCAGTTGAGTAATCCGAACTCTGTCCTCAATCCACTCCTTTACCTCCAAGTGAGGACTGTCCAAGTAAGGATTTAAGGATAACTGATTAGGGGTGTACCCATACAAAACCTGAAATGGAGTGAGCTTTAAACTGGTGTGAAAGTTGGTGTTATACCAGAATTCAGCCAAAGAAAGCCACTTCATCCATTTCTTAGGTGTGTCACTCACCATGCACCTAAGATAGTTCTCAAGACACTGATTGAGCCTCTCAGTTTGACCATCAGATTGAGGATGGTAAGCTGAGCTCATGTCAAGGCTCACTCCCACTAGCTTAAAAAGCTCCTTCCAAAAGGTACTAGTGAATACCTTATCTCTGTCAGTAACCAAACTGACAGGCATCCCATGTAGTTTATAAACAGTATCCATAAAGACTTTAGCAACCTTTGAAGCAGTAAAAGGATGAGATAAAGCCACAAAATGTCCATATTTAGTGAACCTGTCAATTATGACCAAAATGACAGTCATACCCTCAGAATTTGGTAGCCCTTCAATGAAATCCATTGAAACATGTGTCCAAGCCTGATCTGGAATAGGAAGAGGTTGTAGAAGTCCAGGGTAGGGAGTGTGTTCTGATTTGTTCAACATACAAATGTTGCAATTCTGGACAAAAACAGTGATATCCTCCTTCATTTTAGGCCAATAAAAAATTGCCTTAACCCTCATATAAGTGCCCATAATGCCTGAGTGTCCCCCATAAGAAGAAGTGTGCATAGCACCCAATATCTGACTCCTTAAGGAAGCTTCTTGACCCACACAAATTCTGCCCTTGAACCTCAAAACTCCATTTATGTAAGTAAAATCAGTGAATAAACTGGAATCCAGGGCTTTAACAGCAATCACATTAGAGAAACAATTATCATGTGAGTAACTAGATTCCACCAGTTTAGCCCAAGTAGGTACAACTACTGAGGTAGCAAAACACTGTCCATCGTCTCCCCTCCTAGACAATGCATCAGCTACTCTGTTCTTAGTTCCCTTCTTATATTCTATATCATAATCTAACCCAAGAAGCTTAGTGATCCACCTCTGTTGCAAAGCAGAGGTGACTTTCTGTTCCAGTAAGTATTTCAAGGCCTGCTGGTCTGTCTTGATAGTGAAATGGTGACCCTCCAAGTAGTGTTTCCATTTCTGAATAGCCAATAAGACAACTAAGAATTCCCTTTCATAGATGGATAGGGCTTGATTCTTAGGACAGAGAACCTTGCTTAAAAAGCAATTGGTCTAGAATCCTGCATCAAGACAGCTCCAATGCCAGTCCCACTGGCATCTGTCTCAACAACAAAAGGTTTGGTAAAATCAGGTAAAGCAAGCACTGGTGCACTAACCATGGCTGCATTAAGTTGATTAAAGGCAACATCAGCTTCAGCATTCCATTTAAAGCCATCTTTCTTGATAAGTTGAGTAAGAGGTTTGCTCATGCTTCCATAGTTCCTTATGAATTTTCTGTAATACCCAGTCAGTCCCAAAAAACCCCTTAAACTCTTCACTGATGTAGGGACATGCCAAGATACCATGCTTGATATCTTGGATTGATCAGTAGAAACCCCATTAAAACTGATGATATGCCCCAAATAATCAATGCTTTCCCTGCCAAAATCACACTTGGATCTCTTAGCAAACAACTCCTCCCTCCTCAGCACTTTGAGAACTTCCTCCAAATGTAACAAATGGTCAGCCCAGCTGGTACTATAGACTAGGATGTCATCAAAGAAAACCAAGACAAATTTTCTTAAGAAAGGAGAAAATACTTGGTTCATGAGGGATTGGAAGGTTGCTGGGGCATTGCAAAGCCCAAATGGCATAACCTTAAACTCATAATGTCCATGATGAGTCTGGAAAGCAGTCATATGGACATCTTCTCCCTTCATCTTAATCTGAAAGTAGCCTGACCTGAGGTCAATTTTAGAAAAAAATTTAGCTCCAAAAAGCTCATCAAGCAATTCATCAATCACTGGAATGGGGTATTCATGTTTAACTGTAAGAGAGTTGAGGAATCTATAATCCACACACATCCTCCAGGTGAAATCCTTCTTCTTCACTAAAATCACTGGGGATGCAAAAGCACTCTTGCTAGGTTGGATCATGTCAGACTCCAAGAGTTCTTTTACTATTTTCTCAATCTCATCTTTATGAGCATGGGAGTACATATAAGGGTGTTGATGCCTTGGGGTACTGCCTGGCTTTAAAACAATTTGATGCTCAATGTTCCTATCAGGCGGCAGTCTGGTAGGTTCAGCAAAAATGTCATTGTAACTGTTTAGGAGTGCTGTCAATTCAGGATTTTCTTGAGCCACTTCTCCAACTACAGTAATTGCAAACAGCTGTCCCAATTCTGCTTCTCTGCTTTGAACCATTTTGTGCAAAGCATCTGCTGAAATCAGCTTACAAGACCCTTGCTCTCTGATAGCTTGAAAGTCCATTCTAGTGTCCCCTTTATGCAAACTGAACCTCATTAATTTATAATCCAAGATAATAGGACTATACAGCTCTAACCAATCACCACCAAGGATTATATGCCTTCCTCCCATTTTCAACAATCTCAATGGAAAGGAGAAAGCCTTTCCTTGCATTGTCCAGGCAAAATCACGAGTTCTCTTGGTGCTTACCAATTTCCTCTGATCTGCAACCTTAATGAGCATAGGTGTAGCATGCTCAGTGTTGCAACCCAGCTTCAGAGCAATATCCTCATCAATAAAGCTATGAGTACTGCCAGGATCCAACAAAATCTGTAGGGGGTGCTTCCCATATTCTCCCATAAGTCTAAAAATTTTCTCTCCACTGCTTCCTGCTATAGCATTGAGAGACACTGTCCCATGCTCCTCTATATTATCCTCATCAACAGGCAACAACATGGCTCCTAGGTAAGCATCTTCCTCATCTTGTGATAACATCAAGTAAAATTGTTTGGCCTTGCACTTATGCCCAAACTCATAGTGCTCATCACAATTATAGCACAACCCTTTTTCCCTCCTAGCACTCATCTCAGCAGCTGTCAGCATTTTCCTACCAGGGTTTGCATGAGTAGGGGTATAGGGTATGGTTCTGTTTGTTACTGGTGCCTCAAACTTCCTTTGAGGTGTAAAATTATGCTGAGGGGTGAACCTCCCTCTTGGATTCCTGATAGCCTCAATGGTCCTGCTCTGCTTCTTAGCTAACTCTATAGCTTCTTGTATAGATGGTGGATCAAACAGTGACAGAAAAGACTGGAGTTCTTCACTCAAACCACTGAGGAAACTTGCTACCAGATACCCATCAGTAATTTCCCTTCCACTCATGAGAACCATGTAAGAACTTAACTCCTCAAACTTCTCTATATATTCCTCCAATGAACGTGTCTGAGATAACTTGTTGAATTCAGCAATTATCTTAGCCTCTTTAAGTTTCTCAAATCTAGCTGCCACTAGTTTGAGAAATTGAGACCAAGTGGTGTTAATTAACATGTGGTTGTAGTTTTGAAACCATAGGGTTGCCTTCCCCTCAAAACTCAAGGATGCCAGTGTGACCCTCTAATGATTAGGAATGTTAGGTACCAACTGAAAATACCCATTACATTTCATAACCCAATCTCTAGGGTTTGACCCATTAAACCTAGGGAAATCAATTTTTGGTGCTGGATTAATGTTTTGCATGGAGTTTGCATGGAATGTTTGTTCATGTTGTGACCTATTTGGTTTAAACTGTTGCTGACTCAGAAATGATTGTGTTGAACAGGGTGAATTACCAGATGGTGTTCCCTGTAATATGGGCTGCTCTCTGTCCTGTAACTCCGATCGTTCCACCAATTTAGACACCTGGGTCTGGAGTGATTGCAGTGCTGAAGTGAGCATACTCAGTGATGAGTTCATTGAAACGTGCCTTTCCTCTCCAATGATGGATTGTTCCTTCAAATTGTGATTTATTGAGCTGATCTGATCCTGGAAATTCAGCTCAATGGACTCACGCCTGATTTGTTCAGTTTGTAGAGCTTCGACAATATTTTTTTGTGTTTCTTCTGCTTTTTTTTGATTTTCTTGTAATTCTTTCAATCTAGTAGTATCAACCATGGTGATAAACCCAGGATTAGACTGCTGATACCAATTGTTGTGTACTGATACTGTAATATATATTAAACACAGAGGATATAAGAAAGAGAGATAGAGAGAGACGTGAGGAAGAAGATAGAATTGAGAATATTTTCATAATGATGCAATCTCTGCCAATCCCCATACATAAAGGAAAAGGACAAAATAAGCTAACGGCCTGCACGCGCATGACATGTGCTCACATGACCTCAGCATGACCTCATAAATCTAAAACATAATAGAATTATAAAAACCAATAAGTAAAGTGCGACATATAAGAAACGTAATACTATTCTAGTTGGTAATTAAACGACGCCGTTGTGCCCAGTATAAGTGGGTCAACGCTCCCAATTCCACACTCAGGTAAGTGTTCTTCTCTCTCTTCGAATCAAGAATCCAACCCTTCCTCCTTTTCAATTTCTTCCAAATTCTCACCGGATTCTCCTTCTTTACACTGCAGGTATGTGACATCTTCACACACGCGGGACCGCGTGAAAATCATTTTTTAATTTTTAAAGAATAAAAAAATTGAAAGATAAATGAACGTGGAGTAAGTTGCTATTTTGGAGGGATTGCAGTTAAACAAAGTAAGTAAAAGGACATTAAAATCTTTGCTATTCTTTTGTTATAAGTTAATTAGGAGAGTAAATTTGGCATCACAACTACCTCCAAATGACTTTCCTTTTAACAAAGTAATAGATGTACTAAACGGGGTAGCAACTGAAAAGGAATCAATATCAATTTATACTTCAAAGATATAAGAGATAAAATATTGTCTCATTTATCAAAGTATGGAAAAAATGCGTAAAACGCCTATGTGTTATTCAAAGGTACAATTATTTAAAATGCCCTGTAACTCTTGCATTTTTTGCTCTTTGTCCTGTAACTTTTTGGTCCAATAAAATTGCCCAATAACTTTCGTTTTTTCGCTTAAATGTGCCATGTTGGGCTTGCAATGGGCTAGCAAGTTACAAAGCATTTTTAGTAATTGAAAATTTTACTTATAATTTTATATGAAATCTTTAACAATTTAAAAATTATAGCTAAAAAAGTTTTAAAATGTTCAATAAACTTAAAATTAGGAGGAATATTACTTCAAACAACAAAAATACTAAAACATAAGAGTAATATTAACTTAGATAACAAAAATACAAAATTTTGACATGTTTTTTCTTAATTCAGAAATGTGTTCAATTTTATTATATATTATCTAAATCATAAAAAAAATTGTATAATTTTAATTTAATTAAAATGCTTATCTTAAAATATTTAGTACTAAACACAAATATATTAAAATGATATATATATTTTTTCAATTCATCAATAGATTTAACTTTATTTATCTAAATTATAAAAATTTGTTATATAACTCTAATTTAAATAACTTAATCTCACAATAACTAATAAACTTAAAAAGTAATAAAAAAGAAGAAGAAGAAGAAAAGACTTATATAGTAAACTAGAGGGAGTCTAGTTTTACTTTGGAGTAAATTCTAAGATTGTAATTTTATAGTAGGTATACTAGAGTTGGAGTCAAATTTGGCTGAAAGCCCTTTGGAGTAGGAACATTTGGACTGAACCACATTAAAACCATGTGTTCTTTACTGCATTCGTTTAACTGTTACAACTGCCATAACTGCAATATTTAAACGATTTTAAAAGATTAAGGAACCAAGATCTTTCAATTTGCATCAAGAGGTGGTCACTATTTCTCAATAGTGTAGATTTTGGTTAAAAGAATCTTTTTGTTTGAAAATGGAAGAAATGAGGGAAGGTCTTTTGTGCATAAAACCACCTATGATAACCACAACTAACTACTCATACTGGAAAATTGCATGCAAAATCTTACAAAACAACAGGATCAAAAGGCGTCAAAAATATTTTGAAAGGGTGGATCCCAACAGTAGATGACAAGAGCAGAGTAAAATCTGAACTTGAGTGCACTGGTGCTCAGGAACTCCTCTCAAATTATAACTCTACTACTTTAATTATTATTCTTGTTGCTGTTGACTATATCAATATAAATTATTGATAACTGTGATATTGTCAAGGATGCATGGAAGCCATCAAGAATGCGCATGAAGAAAATGCCAAAGTATGGGCATCAAAGTTGCAACTTCTGAATGATCAATTCGAATTTATATTAATGGAGGAATCGGAAACAATTGCTCAATTTCACTCAAAACTCAGACACATTGCAAGTGAAGGTAACTGGAATAAAGGTAACTCATTCGTAATCTCTTCTTGCATTCTTTAGTTATATTAATTGTTTTCATTGCTTTCTTACATTCAACCTAAAACCTGATATTTACTCCTTTCTTGCATCGTAGTTACATTTCCTTTGCATTCTAGAATAGATATTTTCTGCATTCACATCATTCATAGCAAAATAGTAATCTTGCAAACACAAGAGAAAAGAAACGTGACACCGTTAGTGTTTTGTATTTAAGTCATTCACACATTAATCCACCACTCCCATGAGATACGATACATGGTTTGCAACTATACTTATCATTTAATTATTACTAGATTCGTGCACTTGCGACAAGAGGAATTTAAGTGTAACATATATTTGTTAACTTCTATTCTTTGTAAGCTACATCAAAGTTCCCATCAAGTTTTTGCCGTCGTTACCGAGGAGTAACGGTATTATTTTGTGTGAACTGTCGAGCTTAATTGATTGAGGCATTAATAGGCTTTTACTGTTTGAGCTAAGAAGCACGCATGGAGTCACTTGATGAAATTTCACCTGCAGTTTTCAACAATAAGAAGAAAGTGCACAAAATTACGTTCATAGCATTATTTATGTGAAGATTTGCATGAGAAATACGCCCAAAGACACTGGCTGAAGAGAAGAAGATTAATGGGGAAATGCGCATGCTGTTCAACAAACAAATTGGTGGTATTCCCTATGTCATTGTCACGGATAATACTTGATTGGTTTACTAAGGCTATGACAAAGGATACAACATGGTTGAAGAATTCAAGGTGAAATTCTCGCTGACCTCTAAAGAAATGGTGGAGAAGAGGAAAATTCTTAATTACGAATAGGATGAAGGCGAGACGATCTTGCAAGCGTGGGATAGGTTCAAATAAATAACCACTAAGGCTAAACTAATATTCATGATACCAAAAGTAACCATGATACAAGTACTATATTATGGGACGAGTATGGAGAATAAATTGTTACTAGATTATGCGGTATAAGGAGAAGGATGTTTGGGGACACATGAAGACCAAACCTTTGCACTTTTGGAAACTTTCGAAGAGGTTTTAGCAAGGTTTCCTAAATTTTTGCTAACTGGCCCTTATAATGTATTCGTTTGGGAAGGAAAACCATCTTAAGAAAAAAATCGAAGAAATGAGCAAATGACGAGAAAGACCAAGGTGCAAAGGTGCACCCAGTGACCCATAATGCTTCACCAAAACTGTCGAGCTACCCAACAATAAACTAAGTGCTGTGTGGGAGGCAACCAACAATAATAAGTTTTTTATTTATTGAGTCTTTTGTTTAATTCTATTTTGAGTCATATATAGCATAAAATTTTTAATTTGTCTTTGAGCTAACCGTTGAGATAGGAAACGAGAAGCAAGTGGAAGAAGATATAAGTGGAGAGACAAATAGGTCAAAAGCAAGACGACATTTGATCAAAGTAAGGACAACACAAACCAGAGCACACATAGCAGATTTTTCTAGTATAAGGCGCGACCTGGCACCACAACTGTTCACATTGCGCGTCACACGTGCGACTAGAACCGCGTTCTGACCTCCGTAGCGCCACAGTTTCAGTATGTAGTGCGTTCCACTCCTCCGTCAATGCATCATCGCGCCTATCATGTGCGATCTCCAAGTCTCGCCTGAAGATTTCTAGCCGAACACGTTTATCAGTTCGAAAGGGAATATGAGACATGCAGATTTCAGAATCTACAGAAATTGGCTGAACAATCTCTATTTTTTCCTTTCCTACCATACCTATACTTCCCTTATGATTAAATTCCATTCATATATGAGTTATTTCCATTGTGATTATATTTATTATGGTGAGTTGTGCAACTTAATAAAAACTTCGAGTTTTTTTAAGAACTCTTTTATATATAACTTTAATCACTTTAATTCTATTATCGCACATAATTCTTAAGACTATTTTTTTTCTATTTCACTATTCATCTACTCTCTTGAAATAAAATTTTATTTTTCTTTTATTCCTCTATTGAAGAACATGAGATTTGGATGTTACTGTATGATAGAATCAAAGACAGGAAAGCCGACAATATTGAAGAAACTTAGCATGGCACAACCGAGCTACGATTTGACAAAATATACATTAAGAAGTTGCTATGAGAAGTATATCCAGTTCTTGACTAGTGATTTTATGGACGAGCAAGCTTTTGCCATCCCAGGGATTAACATGAAGAAAATCAACTTGGAGCAAGTTGCAATGAAATCAGAGATTGTTAATGACTACCTAGTACGTGAGTTCTATGCCCACTATGATCGTAGAGAATCATCAACCATTATCCAGCTTCATGAGGTTCGTTTCAATGCACAAAGAATCAATGAACACTATGACCCGATGAAGAAATCCATGGAGAGCGGGGCGCCTACCAAAATATGTCAAAAGAGGCCGCATCTGAACGGCTCACCGCAAGCAAAATAGCTTTTCGATGCAACTGACAAGGCATGCTTGAAGCTGATTATGGGTTACTTAAAGCTTGTTTCAAAGATCTTTATTTGTTTGTTAGTTCTCGAATTCTACCACCTGTCAATTTGGGAAAAGTTTCAATGGAGCAAGCAAAAATTATGATGAGCATTAAACGAGGAGATAAACCTAACATTGGGGAAATCATAATTAAGGCTAGTGGAGATCACACTGCTGGTAGTCCACCATGCCTCATGTATTTTGGCGTGCTTATCATTGCATCTGTATCAAAGAAGGTTGCCTGAAACATGATACACACATTCATAACCGAAATACATATGCATCAATCACATTGCAAGGCAAGTGATTGAAACATCGTTCCACACTAACGAGTCATTGACAATAGAGTCCATTGAAGAAATATTATCACCAATGGAAAAAGACATTTCATGAGCAAACTACAAGAGGTGAAAGATCATTTGGAGCAAGAGAATGCTGAGTTAGTGCACCGATTGTGATTTGACAATAGATCGTATTATATATATATGTGTGTAGGTTACAAGTGAATGGTCTAGTAATACAACGAGTCTATCTCAAATCAGGCCTACACTATGTATCTCGCGTAGACTTGGTCCAGAACACCTCGAACTAACGTCTCGATGCTTGGATGACAGTGGGATATCGGTGACTAGATCAGATGTATGTCGGTGATTGTCTTCGACATAATATCGAGGATGCTCCCCGACATGATATCGGTGATGTGGTGGTGTGACGTATCAAAGGTACACGAGGTAATCCCGATATCGAATTGTCTTCGACATGATATCGATGATGCCCCTCGACGTGATATCGGTGATGTGGTGGTGTGACGTATCAAAGGTACACGAGGTAATCCCGATATCGAATGCGATATCGAGAGTAAGATCGGGGATGTATTTCGATGTGATGCGTGGTAGCTGAGGGATAATAATTGCTTACTTTGGGATCCGGGTACCGCGTATTTATAGACCTCGGGATCCGGGGACCACAGTAACATATCAGTGATTATTACCGATATGACATCGAAAGTGGCCCCCGATATGGTCCAATATGGGCCTGGTTTGGGCCAGGCCCAATATGCGGGAAATGCCCATATCATGTAGTCCCCCAATTTGGGGATTCTTGTCTTAGAGATAAGAATTCGCAAATTTAATTTTAAATTTCTGGGTTACCTGTACCCTTCGTCCCGCTAGTTCAAATGACGGAGATCAAATATGCGGGGAATGCACTTTGTGATGAACTTTGATGGGCCCCCTAATGCAGTGGGCGCATAGTTTGAGGTCCTCGTTTGAATTTTGTGTTCTTTGGAGTTGAATTTCTTATAAATATGGGAGTTGCACTTCGAGGCGTTTTTGCGTAATAGGATAGGATATCGGGGTTCATCATCGATATCACGTCGAAACGCATATTCAATATGATGTCGAAAGTATATTTCGATGTAGTTAAGGTCTCCGTCTATAAGTAGGGCTTGTAAGAGACTTTGAAGGTCATAGTTTTCTGTGTTTTCTCTGTCTTTTAGTGTAACCACATCGGTATGTATATCGGTAATCATATTCGATAGATGCCCCGATGTGTATTTCGACCTCGGCGTTGTACTTGAATTATTTATTATTATTTTCTCATGCTGATACTCTGATTATTCTGCAGGTGCATTATCTTTTTCTGAGATACTCCGTTAGAATGGGTTTCAGACAATGGATGCGTAAACTTCAAGCCGACCGTGATGCTCAGAAAGCTGCATTGGCTGAGACGGCAGCAGTTGCAGTGGCTCCTGAAACAGGGTCTACATCTAACTTTGATCTGAATAATGCAGCCAGTGAGGTTCTGGCAGAGGTATCGGGAGTTGAATATGCGGGAGGCCCCCGTTCTGAGTCGGAGGCCAAAATTCCTTTGACCGAGAACGTTGGTGGTTCGGGATCGAATACCCATGTCCACTTAGGTGATTTAGTGGATGCGCCCTTTATCATGGTGTCGGGCTCTTCAAGCACGAACCCCATTAGCGGCAAGGGAAAATCGCATGTTTCAGGTACGACCGACAAGGGTAAAGGGCCACTGCATGAGCCCTCGATATTGGGGGGCTTTGCCCCTATCTTTCCTGGAATACCGATTAGGAAGCCTGCCGTTGACCCGTCTAGGGTATCGGGTAGTAAAAGGTCTCGTGACGGGACTGTCCCTAATGTCCACTCGTCCTCGAGTTCGGGCCCCAAGAAGGTGGGTGCAGTCAAATCCTCCAAGCGAGTAGAATTCCCTGAAGCAGATGCTGTACGGGGAATGATGCAGGCTTTTCCTCCTCCAGCAAATGTGCGGGTGCTTACAGAATTCGAGCGGGCCTAGAATATACGCCACAACACTCATATGTTTCAGAGTGTACGTATCTTAGCATGACTTCGATTGATTTCATTTGACTGTTTAACATAACGTTACTGATTGTATTGCGCAGATGGCAAAGCTGGCGGTTTCGTGTCTGAAGACAATGCGCGAGTCCAAGGGTAACCCTGACGCTGTCGCTGCTGAGCTCGAGGCTGATATCTTGAGGATGGGGGAGTTCAACCCCATGGTGTTAGAGAAGTTGGAGGCTGAGAAAGAGGATGCCCTGAAGACATGTCGTAAGCTCCGGGAGGGGTATGATTTGTTGAAGAGCAACTTCAAAACATTAGTGACTGAGATCGACCAAGGAATGGCGTGTGAACTTGCGGCCAACAAGGAGCTGGAGAAACTAAAGGCTGAGGTGGTGGCGGTACGTCTCTCGTTGGAGTTCTCCACTGCCAAGTTAGCTCTCTTGGACTTGGTATATATCTTGTTTACGATATCTGCTTCTATTTTTTCATCCTGTATTTAATAGAGTTCAATTTGTAGGAACGTCGTCCTGACCTCCTCCGGGTTGGAGGGAGAAGTTTATGGAAAGCTCGAGAGGCAACATTTCATGCTTGCATAGGGCAGGTATTGAAAAATGACGGTTTCAAGGACTCCCTCGAATTGAGTGGGTTGAACCCAAGGCACGATCATAACGACCTGCCGATTGGTGGACTAGACGAGGTGGAGGAGGGTGCGGCCGACCTTGACGTGTTTTCTCAGGTTGTTGAGAAGAAGACTGAAGGGTTCCTGTGGGAGTAGCTGTTTGCTGCCTTTATTGTAACTTAAATTTATCCATTTCCGGACTATCTCCAATTCGTGGTTCTGTAACTGAATATTTGTTTCTCTGTTATATTCATAATCTGTGACTCTTCGTGGCCTTGTTGTTTGATAACTTGTTGATTTTTTGTTGTCATGATGATAGAGTATGCAGTATTTCGATATCTGACCCTGCATTCATTTCGTTCTCGTATTTGATGAGAATTCTTTAATCTTCTTGTTGTCAACAAGGAATGATTAGAATTTCCTCGGCATTGGTAGAAACATCGGTAATCTGCCACCGCTCGTGTGTTTAGGATCGACCCCGTTACCACAGGGTATCTTTTTCTTGTGGGTAAGGGCCCATCCCGTTATCACAGGGAACCCGGTACCGTTTAAATGTTTAGGATCGACCCCGTTATCACAAGGGATTTTTTCTTGGATCGGCCCTATTATCATAGGGAATTGTTTCTTGGATCGACCCCGTTATCACAGGGGATTTTTTCTTGGATCGGCCATGTTATCACAAGTGATTTTTACTTGGATCGGCCCCGTTATCATAGGCAATTTTTTCTTGGATCCACCCCGTTATCACAGGGGATTTTTTCTTGAATCGGCCCCGTTATCACAGGGAATGTTTTCTTTGATCGACCCCGTTATCACATGAGATTTTTTCTTGGATCAGCCCCGTTATCACAGGGAATTTTTTCTTGGATCGACCCCGTTATCACAGGGGATTTTTTCTTGGATCGACCCCGTTATCACATGAGATTTTTTCTTGGATCAGCCCCGTTATCACAGAGAATTTTTTCTTGAATCGGCCCCGTTATCACAGGGAATGTTTTCTTGGATCGACCCCGTTATCACATGAGATTTTTTCTTGGATCAGCCCCGTTATCACAGGGAAATTTTTCTTGGATCGACCCCGTTATCACAGGGGATTTTTTCTTGGATCGACCCCGTTATCACAGGGGATTTTTTCTTGGATCGGCCCCATTATCACAGGGAATTTTTTCTTGGATCGACCCCATTATCACAGGGGATTTTTTCATTGATCGACTCCGTTATCACAAGGGATTTTTTGTTGGATCAACCACGTTATCACAGGGGATTTTTTCTTGGATCGACCCCGTTATCACAGGGAATTTTTTCTTGGATCGACCCCGTTATCACAAGAGATTTTTTCTTGGATCGGCCCCATTATCACAGGTAATTTTTTCTTGGATCGACCCCGTTATCACAGGGGATTTTTTCTTGGATCGACCCCATTATCACAGGAGATTTTTTCTTGGATCTACCCCGTTATCACAGGAGATTTTTTCTTGGATCTACCCCGTTATCACATGGGATTTTTTCTTGGATCGACTCCGTTATCATAGGGGATTTTTGTTGGATCAACCCCGTTATCACATGAGATATTTTACTCGTGGGTAGGGGCGCATCCCGTTATCACAGAGAACCCACTACCGTTGAACTGTTTCTTGTCGACCCCGTTATCACAGGGGATATTTTTGTTGTGAGTAAGGGCGCATCCCGTTATCACAGGGAACCCGCTACCGTTGAAATGTTTAGAATCGACCCCGTTATCACTGATGATATTTTTCTTGTGGGTAAGGGTGCATCCCGTTATCACAGGGAACCCGCTACCATTGAAATGTTTATGGTCGACCCCGTTATCACAGGGGGTATTCTTCTCGTTGTAGGTGACCCGTTACCACTCAAGGGTATGAGCCTTTTCTTTGTCTTTTTGACTATGTCTCTTGGTGACTCTGTCGTCGTGGAATCTATGGGTCATTAAGCCCTGTAAAACATCATAGACAAGAAAGATTTTTGATGTAAAAGCTAATATGAAAGCACGAAATGATGTGCATGTGTTATCTGCGGGATGTTCCCTCAATCTGGGAATATTAGTTTTATACAAGAAAAGGTGTTTCCATTGTGTTTTATCGTGCCTGTTGTACCTGTTTAAATGGATAATATTGAATAATCTGGGGCAATGCCCCCTGAATCCCTCTTTTAATATTCCCTATGTCCTTTTTGGATATAGTAATGTGTGATCCTTCGAGCTATGTACCTGTAACAGGGCAATGTGTTAAACATATATCTAGGGGAATACTCCCCAATTCTTCGTGCCATTCTCTGCACTTCCGTAATGTCCGCTTAGGACATATCCCTGCATGAAATATGAGATTCCACAAAGCAACAAATAAAAAGGTAATGACGGATAACGGTCGAAGGCTAGGTAAACCTAACCCGCCTACGTATCCTGTTGAATGGGGAATCAGACCGGCGTAGTTCCCCCTGTTTTAAGTTACATGCCGACCCACGAATGGGCAAAATAAGAGATAGCGGTCGAAGGCTAGGTAAACCTAACCTGCCTACGTATCCCGTTGAATGGGGAATCAGACCGGCGTAGTTCCCCCTGTTTAAGTTTACAGGCTAACCCGCGATGGGGCAATGTCTCAATTGTTCGAGCATAATTTAAAAATTACTGAAATTTAAAATACTGTTCTCTTTGCTCCTTAGGGTGATTACTCCGTGCGCGGAATGTATTCTTGGTGTGGGACTTGTATTTCTTGTCTTCTTCTGATTCTTGGGTGCTTCAGCGAGTCCACATAGCACATCCATCCTTGTATCTGGTCACCTAGAATCTTGCCAACTCCCTGAGGCGTCGGGAATTTAATCTTCTGGTAATAAGTATAGACCACTGCCCAGATCTGGTTGAGCGCCGGTCGGCCAATGATGGCGTGGTAGGGAAATGGGATGTCGACAATTGTGTATTTTATCGGCGTCACCCAGGTGCGTGGGCTTCTGTCAAACATGGTGGGCAATCTAGCTTGTCCAAGTGGCACTACCTCTGCTCCACCGAATCCGGTCAATGGGGTGGATATCGGCTTCATCCGGTCCGGGGTTATCCTCATCTGCTCGTAGGCTTTTGAGAATATCAGGTTTGCGGAGCTTCCGCTATCCACCAGCACTTTATGCACCCGATATTCATCCACATTAATAGTAATAACCAATGGGAAATCTAGTCTACCTGCGGTTAAGGCCAACGAATTAAGTTGCTCCAAGTCTCTCCTGGTGAAAGATATCTTCTGCTCCAAGTATGCTTCCGACATGAATGCATTGGTGTGCCAAATGTAGGCTCCACCCCGGAGTCTCCGTGCTATGGTTTCTCGGCTGTGAGCCGTGTCAGCTCCCAAGCCTCCTCCGTTGATCACGTTTATAACGCCTCTGCTCGGGGCATTCACTATGGTCCTACTACGCTCCTCGGGTGCCTCAATCATCTTCTGCTTTCCTCTTCTAGGTGAGTAATCTCTTCTCGGGGGTAAGGAATGTTCTACCCCTCTAGCATCTTCCTTGGCGCTCCTGACAAACTTGACCAATTTCCCTTCTTTAATCAATCATTCGATTTCATTCCTCATGTGCGTACAATCCTCCGTCCTGTGTCCAGGTTGACGGTGGTACGTGCAGTATTTGCCCGATGACTTCATCCCGGGAGTCTCATTCAATGGCCTGGGTTCTGTCAACCATATGTTTCTTTTTGCCACAGCCATCACCTCCAAAATGCCTCTATTTAGCGGGGTGTACGTCCTTGGTGGCCTTTCCCTGTTGCGATCTCTGTTTGCGTTCCTGCTGGAAAACGAACCCTGACGCGTTGCCATCATCTCGTCTTTGTAAACCATTTCGTTTGTAAGCATGTTGATCTGTGTTATGGTGGGCTCAGTCAATTTGATTAGCTCCCCGGCGAACTTGCGATGGGTCGTACCCTTGAATAGCATCATCATGACCTGTCCGCCATGCGGCTCATCCACCTTCAACGATTCATCATTAAACCTCTTCATATAGTCCCGGAGGTTCTCACTTTCCCTCTGCCGCACAGCGCCGAGGTGTAGCAGGTTGGTCTTCATTCTCTTTTGGCTAGAGAATTGGTTCTCAAATTTTTCTCTTAGTTGCTCGTAGTTCGCTATGGATCTGGCCTCCAGCCTAGCGAACCAATCCAGTGCAGCGCCCGTTAAAGTGGTGGATATGATCTTTGCCTTTATGTTTCCTAAGTAGTTGTGCAGGTTCGAAATGCTATCGACCTGATGGAGATGATCTGTAGGATCACTTCTTCCGTCATATGGCTTGATCACTGGGATCTGTCCCATCTTTCCAATACCTCAGCCTCTATCTCATCCGAAAATGGGGTCCTACTGCGACCCTTCCCATGACTCTGAGTCACCTTCCTCGTCAACTCGACCCTCTCGCGGTCTAGTTGTTCTGAAAGTGCAGGTTTTCTGGAATCAATGTTAGACGGTACAATGTTAGACGATGTTGGGTTAACATTGGATAACATTGAAAGCCGAGAGCTTTTGCGAAAACTGTTCTTTAGTTGCCAAAATTAAGTTTTGCCTTTATTCACTTATTAATCAAGTTCCACGGTTTTGGTTGTTTATGTTTATGTCCAGGAAAGTATCTTAAACATAAGGAAGAGCTTTGGAAGATTCCTTACTTGAAGTTTCCATAATTCAAGCTAAGTTGAATAGTCAACTCACACGGTTTCAAAAGAAGGAAACAATATTGGATTCTCTGCAACTGTGATTCTTTCCAATATTCTGCGAATTTGCCTTGTTAAATCAGTAACAGTGGAAACACGATTCTCTGGAAAGATATGAAGTTCACAAAGAAGGCAATATTCAACAAGGAAACAACAAGAGTTACCAAAACTGTGAACAACACATCTTGGCGTTCAAGACTCAAGAAATCTATAAAGATGTGAAGTTCATCAAGATGAAGACAAGACAATCGTGCCAATAATCCAAGAGATTAATTCTTCTTTGTATTGTCTTAATTTTGTTTTGCGAAGTTTTTGTATCAACTGCTTAAGTCTAGTCCACAGAAGTTAAGTAGTTCTTACTTGTCTGCTTCGTTGAGTCCGATCAACAAAGAGCGTGAGTGAATTGTTGTGAGGAACGTTTTTGTTAAAACCTTTATGGTTATTTCGCCTAAGGCTCGGAAGTTTTTAATAATATTGAAAACTTCTTAAAATTATATCTTCTTGTGTTCTTACTTCCGCTGCACATTATTATTATCAAGAAGATCAAAATAGAGTTAAGGCAATTCCAGCTTAACTCTCAAAAAGTGTTGTGTCAATCCACGGTCCTACAATTTCAATTGGCGTGAGAGCCAAATACCGACTACACTGGTGGTTTGGAGGTGATACAACACCATGGACAGTGTCAATCCTAATACCAACAGGATTCCAGTTTTGGATGGCTCCAATTATGCATATTGGAAGATCAGGATGAGGTCGCACATCAAAGCTATTGATATTCGAGCCTGGCAATCCGTGATCAATGGATACTCTCTTCCAACATTACCAAGAGATGGTGAAGGTGATCTAGTACCAAAACCAGAAGCAGATTGGACAGCAGCAGAGGTAAGTCTCTATAACTCTAATGAAAAAGCTCTTAATGCTATCTTTAGTAGGGTTAATCATCACATGTTCAAGTTAATCCAGAATTGTACAAAAGCCAAACATGCTTGGGATATACTTGAATTACATTGTGAAGGAGATTCTGCTGTTAAAGATTCTAAATATAGACAACTGCTTTTGCAATTTGAAAAACTTGAGATGGGAGAAGATGAAAGTGTTGACAGTTATTTTGAGAAAATTCTTGATATTGCTAACCAATGTGAAAATCTAGGTTTTGCTATGACTAATCAAGAAATGGTTTATAAAGCTATGAGAACACTGTCATCTAAATTTTCTCTCAAGAAAATTGCAATGAGTGAATCTAGAAACCTTGCAAATCTACAGTTTCAAGTCTTGATGAATACTCTTAGAGAATTTGAGATGGAGCTTGCCTGACAACCTAGCAAACATAGGGCTGTGCTTTAAAAGGTTCTAATCTTAACAATGAAAGTGATGATGATTTTGAAATAATTTCTTCAAACTATGGGAAAATTACTAAGAAGTTCAATAAGTTGAATCTTAAAGGAAAAGGTAAAGAGAAGAACCTTAGTAATAGTTCCACAGGTTACAAGAAATTACCTCCTAAGTTTGTGAAGTACATGGCATCAAAACCTACTCCTTTAGAAGCTGATAAGTTAAAAGATATTCAATATTTTGAATGTAAAGGATATGGTCATATGGCTAATGAATGTGCTAACACTCTTAGAAAAAGAGGAAATTCTCATTGGGTTTGTGTAGATGATTTCAATGAAGATAACTTTAGTTCTGGAGAAGCTGAAGAACAATCAGAAGAGGTTCAAACTGCTGCGCTACTCACTCAGATTGACTGGACACCAGAAGACTCCCTGAACTGCTTCGGATCTCAATGTTACCCTAACATTCAGGATCCAACATCAGAACAGGAGACCTTCTTTGCAGATTGGGATGAATTTGATAATGATTCTGAACCTTATCTTGCGTCCTACTATGATGAAGCTAACTTTGATTGTTTTCATGGTACAGTGGATCTAGATGATACTTCTTTGAAGGTGAAATGTCCCAGGAGGAAATCATTGAAGACCTGAAGTCTATCTACCACAAACTGCTTCTTGAGAATCACAAACTCATCAAGAACAACAAAAGCTTGAAAGAAGAGATTGAATGCATGAAGGAGATGCTGAAACTGTATGAGAAAGACCTTGACAAAACTGAGGCTGAGATGAAAGAGGTAAAGGTAAAATTTGAAAAAGCTGAACAAACCATTAACAAATGGAACTCTTCTACATCTCAGCTTGATGAAGTGCTGAGTATGGGAAATCAAGGTAAATATGGTTTGGGCTATGTTGAGAAACCTCCATCTGAAGATGTTAATTCTGTCTACTTGAAAGCTGGTTTTATCAAGGATAGCAATAACTTGAGTTGTGAAATCTCTTCCAACACTGTGAAAAGGCCTAATTTTATCTGTCAATATTGTTTTCAACCTAGTCACATTAAGCCTTGTTGTAAAAAATATAAAATTGTGATTGAGAAGAAAACAGTAATTAATAGTTGTACCAATGTTAGGAAAACCTCTGATCTGAATGTTATCCCAACATTAGGTAACAAATCTGAAGGACATAAAAGTAGAACCTGGACTGAGAAGATAAAAACTCCTAAGGTTAAAATTGTTTGCAATGTTGTCTTTTCTGCTGTTTATTCTAACCTTGCAGGTAAGTGGTATTTTGACAGTGGATGCCCAAGGCACATGACTGGAAACATTGACAACCTGAAAAATGTAATTCCTTTGACTGTTGGAACAGTTACCTATGGAGGAGGCACTAAAGGGAAAATCATTGGAAAATGAGTACTAGATGTTGAAGGATTTCCACCACTCAAGGATGTGTTGTTGGTTGAAGGATTGAAAGCAAATTTAATTAGCATAAGTCAACTTTGTGATGACAATCTGCTAGTTACTTTTGATAAAAGTTCATGTGATGTGTTTAATAGTGACAATGTCCGTGTCATGACAGGTACAAGATCAAAGGATAACTGCTATCTTGCTCAAGATGAAGCAGAATGCTACCATGCCAAGGTAGATGAATCTGTCATGTGGCACAAGAAGGTAGGACATGTGCACTATAGGAATCTGGAGAAACTACAGAAGTTAGAGGCTGTAAGAGGACTGCCTAAGTTGACTAGCCCAGGTAAAATTGTTTGTGAAGATTGCCTGAAAGGTAACCAAACAAAAGCTGTTCATCCACCACTACCGGTACAAAGTACTAACCCTAGAACTAATAAGTGCTTTGAATTGCTACATATGGATCTCATGGGTCCTATTGAGGTTAGTAGCCTGAATGGTAAGAAGTATGCTTTTGTTATTGTTGATTAAATTTTTGAAAGAAAAATCAGAGGCATTCAACACATTCAGAATTTTGCATGCTAGTATTAAGAATCTCTATGGCACTTCTGTAGGAAGAATTAGGTCTGACCATGGAAAAGAGTTTGAAAATGTAAGCTTTACTAATTTCTGTGAATCTAAAGGCATTTTCCATGAGTTCTCTGCACCTAAGACATCTCAGCAAAATGGTATTGTTGAGAGGAAGAATAGAACACTTCAAGAGATGGCTAGAGTTATGTTGAATTCAAAAAACCTATCTAAGAAACTCTGGGCTGAAGCTTTGAATACTGCATGCCATATTAGTAATAGAGTTTATCTTAGACCTGGTACTACTATGACACCTTATGAAATCTTGAAGGGTTCAAAACCAACAGTAGCACACTTTCATGAATTTGGTATTAACTGCTATTTGCTAAAAGATAGAGACTATTTGAGCAAATTTGATCCCAAAAGTGAAAAGTGTATATTTGTTGGATATTCTCCTAATAGTGCTGCTTTCAGGGTCTACAATCCAAGATTGCATACTGTTCAAGAATCAGTGAATGTCATATTTGATGATTTAGCTGTTTCTGCAGGTACTGAAGAAGTCACTGGTTTGGATGTTACTCCAACATTGGACTCAACATTGAACACAGACGCTGGAGATGCTGAACTGGAAACTGGAACAAATATTGACTTAACACCAGAAACCCTCAATGTTAGGCCAACATCTGTGCTGTCAGATTCTGAAGATGAAGTGGTTCATGTATCCAGAAGAGATCCCCCTCTTAGAATACAAAGAGATCATCCAACCTCTCAGGCAATTGGTCAAATTACTGAAAGAGTAAGAACACGCAACAAAGAAAGGGTAAATTACAAGGATATGGCTAAGTTGTGTGTTTGTATGTCTTCTTCATGTACTGTTGAAAATGCTTCTTGTTTTGTGTCCTCCATTGAACCTAAGAATGTAACTGAAGCTCTTAAGGATAGTTACTGGATTAATGCCATGCAAGAGGAACTCTTACAATTCACCAAAAATAGAGTTTGGAATCTAGTACCCAGGCCATCACATGTGAATGTAATAGGTACAAAATGGATTTTCAAAAATAAAACAGATGAGAATGGTGTAATTATGAGGAACAAAGCTAGGTTGGTTGCACAAGGTTATACTCAGGTAGAAGGTATAGATTTTTATGAGACTTCTGCTCCAGTAGCTAGGATAGAATCAATTAGATTACTCCTTACTATTGCTTGCTGTCTTAGGATTAAACTTTACCAAATGGATGTTAAAGGTGCCTTTCTGAATGGTTTAATTGACAAAGAGGTTTATGTAGAACAACCTAAAGGCTTTGTTGACCCTAAACATCCTGACCATGTGTACAAACTTGAAAAGGCTTTGTATGGCTTAAAACAGGCCCCTAGAGCTTGGTATGAGAGGCTAACTGATTTTTTGTTAGGCCTAGGTTTCAATAGAGGAGATGGAGATAGAACATTGTTTGTCCTTAGAAAAAGCTCTGATATATGCATTGCTCAAATATATATGGATGATATAGTATTTGGCTCTACTAACAAGTCTACTTTAGACAAATTTGTTGAGTCTATGACATGAACATTTGAGATGAGCATGATTGGTGAGCTTAACTACTTTATGGGACTACAAGTCAAGCAGCTAGAGAATGGTATCTTCCTGAACCAGGAGAAGTATGCAAGGAATCTGGTGAAGAGATTTGAGCTACAAGAATCAAAGCCTTGCAAAACTCCTATGTCCTCTTCAGTAAAGATAACAAAAGATGGCACTGGCAGCAATGTTGACCCAACATTGTACAGATCCATGATTGGTAGTTTGCTGTATCTCTCTGCCTCTAGACCTGACATCATGTTTTCAGTATGTGTTTGTGCTAGGTACCAAGTTGATCCAAAGTAGTCTCACTTGATTGCTGTGAAGAGGATTCTTAGATATATCTCTGGAACTTCACCTTTAGGCATTTGGTACTCTTATGAAACTAACACTAACTTGGTTGGTTTCAGTGACTCTGACTGGGCAGGTGATGTGGATGACAGGAAATCCACAAGTGGGGCTGTTTTTATTTGGGGAATAATTTGGTCTCCTGGTATAGCAAGAAGCAGAACTGTGTTTCATTATCAACTGCTGAATCAGAATATGTAGCAGCTGGCAGCTGTGTTACCCAACTTGTGTGGCTCAAACACATGCTTTCAGATTATGGGCTAGATAGTGATACACTTCTCATGTTCTGTGACAATCTAAGTGCCATAAGTATCTCTAGGAATCCTGTCCAACATTTTAGAACTAAGCATATAAACATAAGGCATCATTTCCTAAGAGATATGGTAGAGGACAAAATAATCAACATTGAACATATTGAGATAACAAATCAGCTAGCTGATATGTTTACAAAACCTTTAGATAGTGAGAGATTCTTCAGCCTGAGGAAATCTCTTGGCATGTGTGATATGTGAAAATGTTGAGAAAACCAGTGTTGTCATAACACCACTGACTAGCACTGGTATATTGGTTGTGATGTAGTAGTTATTCTGTTGTTATTCCTTTGTTGAGTTGCATTTCTTTTTGAGTCTCATTTTATCATTGTTTTGTCATATTTGGTTTGTGTGGTTGAACTCTTTGATTAACAACTCTCTCTAGTTATCAGTTTCACATCTTTGGTTTTGAAAAGGCTAATAAAACTCTTCTGTTTGTCTGAGGTTGTGATTGCCTAACATATGGAGAAGCTGGGGTACACAAAGTTCACTACTTTGATGTCTATTCAGTTGTGTCTTATTCATATGGGGGTGCATGAAGTTGACAACTTCACTGTTACTCAGTTGTGCTTATTTACATGTTTCTGTTTGTTTGGCCAAGGAACACATGAGGGTGATCCTTTCTACTAGGGTGTTTGAGGTTTCGATTTCTTACATTTAGTAGCACTGATCACTTGGTGATTCTCTTGAATGCAGGTTGGTAAACAAGTATGCATAAGGAATTGGGGTGTTGGGGTCCATGATAAATGAATTGCCAACATTCAAACCCTTTGTACTTGCCTAACTTGCTGCTGTTAATGTTGTTACTGGGGTGTGTAGAGTTCAGGCTGCCCTCATTCAGTTGTGACATTAACTTTGTGTTTAGCAACCTTCAGTTTTTGTTCAGATGAGTTATGAAAATAATAAAGATTAAAAAGAGATGTGACTGTGCTGGCTTGAGGAGTTTTTCATTTGTGTTTACCATCTGCCTATTTAACATTACATTGTTGCATTCATATAGAACTGCATTGTTTTCCTTCTTGTTTGTGAGTTGTGTCGGTTTAGGCTTAGGGGGAGTATAATTCATGTGTTGGGGCATACAATTGGGTGACATACTGCATGTGACACACTGTTCTGTGACTTTCTATGCCGTGGAAGTGAATTGTTCCTTGAATTCATAACTGCTTATCTCTGTGTGTTTCTTGTTATCTATGTTGCTTACTCATGATGTTAATCTGAACAATATGTCTGAGGTACTCACTTGCTATATTGGTTAAGTTTCAGATGTATGTTTGGATGTATCTCAAGCTCTCACATGAATTTGCCTTGGTCAAGCCTGTACCTCCACCTTCGGTTTTGAATGTTATCAAATGTTATCCCAACATTGTGCACAGTCACAGGTCAACATTGAAAACAAGAACTTATAAGTTTTCAGTTTTTTCTGAAAACTGCTCTAGTTAACTGTTAATTAAATATCAAAGCTTGTGCGCGGGAAAACATAGTGGGAAAGTTTTTCATGGTTCAAATTTAGTAACTGACCACTAACATTCATTCTATTTCCTTAATTCACGATTAATTCAAAAATCAAAAACCTATTTTTCCTTATTTGTGCTTGCAAGGTTATTATTTGTGCTTAGCTGCAAAATTACTATCTGCTCTCAAATTCTCTCGTTTTCTCTTTGCAAATTCTCTCAAACCTTCTCTACTAACAATGGCAAGCAAGTCTCCCATGCAAACTCTTGCAGATGTTGCCCTAGGAAGCGAACCCACTGATGCACGCACTCGCTCACACACTAGAAGTGCTGCTGCAAAAACAGTTGAGGCCCCTGTTGCTGCCAAGCGGAAGGCGATTCCCTATGTGCGACGAGGAAAGAAGACCAAACAGGGAGAATCAACCTCCAATGTTGAGCCAACAGTGGAACCAACCACTCCCATCACCAATGAGCCTGAAACTGAGGTAAACGCTGCTGAACCCATCCCTGAATTTGATGCTGATATACCTGTTGAGGGGGAGGGTAGTGGCTCTGTTGAAAAATATGTGGAGATATCCGCGGATGTGTCTGTTGACAAGGTGGCGAGGAAGTGGATTAGCGCTCAAAAGAAAAAGAGAAAAGGCAATGGGGAGAAACTGAAAAATATGTCTGAGTCTGCTAAGGCTAGGGCTGAGGCCAGGAAAAGACAGGCTGAGAGATCAGCTAGGAAGAGGGCTACTGAGGATGAGAAGAAAGCTGAGGAAGAGAAGAAGGCTGCTGCTGCTGCTGAGAGAAAGAGGAAAGGAAAGCAAGTGATGGAAGAGGAAGTAGAGGTGTTGGATGATGAGGATGAGGAAGAAGAAGAGGAGAAGGAAGAGGAAACTGAGGAGGAGCAGGATGTTGCAGCTAATGTTGGGTCAACATCAGGAACAGAGGAGTACACTGATGCGCTATATGTGGTCTACCCTGAGGAGGAGGAGAACTGCTATTCTCCGTACTATCTCTCTCAAGAGTTGGAGAAGAAGTGGGATGCCTTCAAAAGAAGGGAGATTCACACTGAAAGAGCTATAGAGATGGCCAGTTTCAAAGAGAACAAGGTGATGGACTTGCTTGAGGTAAGAGGGCTGCAACAGTCAGTGATGGAGATGAATGACTATGCTCCTGAGATTGTTATGAAGTTCTACCTTAATCTCTCCAAATGGATTAGGGACTACAGATCACCAAAATTTGGAAAGACTTGGGTGAGGGGGAGAGTCTTCAACATTGACCCCTACACCATCAACAAGATCTGTGGCTTCCCCACTACTGATGAATCTGAGGACCCCTACTATGATGATGTAATGGAAGACTTGACTGGAGGGTTGGTCAAAATTTGGAGAGATGCTCTGCCAACCACAAAACTCACCTCCCTGAGTGCTGTCTTACACAAGATAGCTTGTTTCAACTGGCTCCCAAGCAAGAATGTGACTGTACTTACCAAGGAATCAGCAATCTTGGTGTACAAAATCAAGAATGGGCTAGCTGTAAATATGGGGGAGAGGATTTTGAAGTCTATGTCTGAAGTTTCTGGAAGGAAGAATGGGATGCTACCCTATCCCTCACTCATCTGCAAAATCCTTGGCAGTCAAGGATTGAAGACAAGTGTAACTGTGGACTGGAGGAAGAATGATACTGAACTAACAATTCTCCCTAGCTACTTGTCTGGATCAAGGGTGAGAGACCTTCCATGGAATCCACAAGGAGTGGTGAGACCAAGAACTGAGCAGAAAAGGGCTAAGGAGTTTGCTGGAACTTCAGTGCCAATGTCCAAAGAAGAGGATTGCTTGGTTATCACTTTTGCTTTTGTGGATCATATGCTGAATTGGTATAGGGGGCAGATTGCTGACACTCAGAGGGAGATCGAGGAGAGGAAGGAACACCTCAAGGAACTGGAGGACATTGTGAAAAATTTGGAGGAACTCCCTTCTTCACAAGAACGGGGAGAGTAGTTCCAATTTTAATTTTAGTCTTCTAGTTTTTGTTTTGTTGCTTATGAACTGCTAATATCTTTGAACTGCTGGTACATTAATCTCTATTTGGTTTTATTTGATCAAGGGGCTTGTCCTTGATATCTAGCTTTGGCCTGTAACTCTAAGTACTACTGTTGAACTGCTCTAATTGTTCTTAACTGGTATTCCTTGTGAAGGAACTTTTTGAACTGTTTTTCTTGTTAACCTTTATGCAGGAAACTTACTGGTTTCAATGTTGAGGCAACATTGATGAATGTTGAGGTCTGAACATATGTACATATGTGATTGTAGTGATGACCTTTATTCATGTCTTTGTTAATTTAACTTCGATTATGATATCTTGTATTAAGGGGGAGTAGTTTGGTTGTTTAATTTGTTTCATGTTGATCATAACTTTCTGGATATAAAACTTGATTGGAACAGGTATTGGTTTTGTGAAGAAAGGCAAAAAGGGGGAGATTGAAAGTGCAGGTTTTCTGGAATCAATGTTAGACGGTACAATGTTAGACGATGTTGGGTTAACATTGGATAACATTGAAAGCCGAGAGCTTTTGCGAAAACTGTTTTTTAGTTGCCAAAATTAAGTTTTGCCTTTATTCACTTATTAATCAAGTTCCACGGTTTTTGTTGTTTATGTTTATGTCCAGGAAAGTATCTTAAACATAAGGAAGAGCTTTGGAAGATTCCTTACTTGAAGTTTCCATAATTCAAGCTAAGTTGAATAGTCAACTCACACGGTTTCAAAAGAAGGAAACAATATTGGATTCTCTGCAACTGTGATTCTTTCCAAGATTCTGCGAATTGAAGAAGATGTGTTGCCTTGTTAAATCAGTAACAATGGAAACACGATTCTCTGGAAAGATATGAAGTTCACAAATAAGGCAATATTCAACAAGGAAACAACAAGAGTTACCAAAACTGTGAACAACACATCTTGGCGTTCAAGACTCAAGAAATCTATAAAGATGTGAAGTTCATCAAGATGAAGACAAGACAATCGTGCCAATAATCCAAGAGATTAATTCTTCTTTGTATTGTCTTCATTTTGTTTTGCGAAGTTTTTGTATCAACTGCTTAAGTCTAGTCCATAGAAGTTAAGTAGTTCTTACTTGTCTGCTTCGTTGAGTCCGATCAACAAAGAGCGTGAGTGAATTGTTGTGAGGAACGTTTTTGTTAAAACCTTTATGGTTATTTCGCCTAAGGCTCAGAAGTTTTTAATAATATTGAAAACTTCTTAAAATTATATCTTCTTGTGTTCTTACTTCCGCTGCACATTATTATTATCAAGAAGATCAAAATAGAGTTAAGGCAATTCCAGCTTAACTCTCAAAAAGTGTTGTGTCAATCCACGGTCCTACAATTTCATGTTCCATCCTCCTTGATATTACCCGCAGTATTTCTGCATCCTCATTATTTGAATATGCAATCTCGGCGTGGTCGTGACCGCGTTCGATTCTCCGGATTACTTCCGCACTCTCGCGGTCAAGACGTTCCATCTTTCTCGCTATCTCTTGATCCAGGGTCCTGGGGTCCCGTCTCTCTGACCTGTCGTAAGCAGCGGGCGATATCTGTCTGAAGGAGTCCCCCGTATCCCCATGTTGCTTATGTCCTTGACTTGCCTTTCTCTCACCCGATTCGGATTCATGGGGCCTTGCTCGAATGTCCTTTGCCCTTTGTTCTGCTAGTCGTGGAAGCAAAGTCTCCAATGTAGTGTCCATGGCTGCTTTCAAAGAGGCGTTGATATGCGCTTGCATCTCCGGGATTATGGCGGCAGGGGGAAGGGCGCTTCGTCCCGCGACCATTGTCTTCTCCGAGACGGGAAAGTCCGTATTTGGCGCCTCGGCCATTGGAACGTCTGTCGTGGGGTTCTCAGTGGTCGGGCCCTCGCCGCGGGTTCTGCCGTATTTGGTGCGGCGAAGGTTGGACCTGCATTCGTGGCTCGCAGCGGCCTTCTAGGCCCGTGCCTTCGTCGCGGCTCGCTCTGTGCTGGAGGAAGCTCCATCTCGGCTTGGGTCGCTGTCTGTTCTTGGTCAGTCGGGTGCTGAGGGAGTTGCGTGTCCTCCATCCTGGCGCTCCTAGTCACAACTTCGTTAAATTCGGATCGGGTCCTCATTCCTTGCATCTTGGCATCCTTGTCCGTGAAATGGTGTTCCCACAGACGGCACCACTGATTTGACAATAGATCGTATTATATATATATGCGTGTCGGTTACAAGTGAATGGTCTAGTAATACAACGAGTCTATCTCAAATCATATGTATCTCGCGTAGACTTGGTCCGGAACACCTCGAACTAACGTCTCGATGCTTGGATGGCAGTGGGATATCGTTGACTAGATCGGATGTATGTCGGTGATTGTCTTCGACATAATATCGAGGATGCCCCCCGACGTGATATCGGTGATGTGGTGGTGTGACGTATCAAAGGTACACGAGGTAATCCCAATATCAAACTGTCTTCGACATGATATCGAAGATGCCCCCCGACGTGATATCGATGATGTGGTGGTGTGACGTATTAAAGGTACACGAGGTAATCCCGATATCAAATGCAATATCGAGAGTGAGATCGGGGATGTATTTCGATGTGATGCGTGGTAGCTGAGGGATAATAATTGCTTACTTTGGGATCCGGGTACCGCGTATTTATAGACCTCGGGATCCGGGGACCATAGTAACATATCGGTGATTATTACCGATATGACATCGAAAGTTGCCCCCGATATGGTTCAATATGGGCCTGGTTTGGGCCAGGCCCAATTTGCGGGAAATGCCCATATCAGATTGGAACAAATCAAGAAGCAATTTCAGAGCGACAACGCCCACCATTGGAGGGAGTTGAGACAAATTGAGGAGAGTGTGAAAAATGAAGAAAGCCCGACCAGTATTCGTACTATATTTAGTTTGTGGGTGGGAAATCTACGCTTCTTGTTATGCTTATGTTATATATTTATCTTACATTCTGTTTTAGAGTCTAGTTTTTTTTTCATGATCGAGTCATTAGAGTGAAATTTGAAGCATGAAAGCATGAATAAGTCGGGATCAATGATTATATATGCTTAATATAGTACAGATTTGAGATGAAAGAGTATGTGAATACCTTTGGTACATCTTTTGTAATATTGTCAGAATGATTTTTAAGTTTTATAGACAACTTTCAATCTGCTGTTATGTATAATTGTGAAACGAATGTTATTTATTTATGGAAAAATAGTAATGAAGCATGTGATTATTACTCTTGAACAGCTGGCTTGAATATTACTTGAGATAATTGAAGATTTTTATGTGTTGAGGAAATGAAATAGGCCATATTTTTTTATAAATTTGAGTTTTAGCCTTTCAAGCCAAGAACCCTTTATGATAAATGAATATCCATTGAACCCCACTAGAGCCTTTTCTATGAGCTTTTATTTATGAAGCCTACTTACCTACCATGAGCCGAAAGAAATTTTTTATCCAACCTATTTCTACAAATGGATGTAGCGGATTGAATGAGGAATAAAGTAGGAGCTAAAAAAAAAAAAAACCATGAGCGAAAAAGAAAAATATGAAAAAGAAAAAGATGATTAATATAATAGAGGTCACAAATAACCCGTTGCAAAAACTTTAAGTTAGGGGGTGCATCTCGAAATTTTATGAAGTATAAGGTGGTTTGATTCTTGCACAAACAAAAACGCACATGAAAAGATGTCAAAAGGAGCCTAAAATGTATGGCTAATGAAGAAGGCACAAACAAATGAGAAAAAAGAACAAATTAGTAATTTACTTCATACATCTCTAGAACTCATATATCACTTTTTCCATTATAGCCCACACCTGAGCCTGACATTACAAGTTAACAAAGTACCAAATGATCCTCAACATATGAAATCTACTTGAGTCAAGGGTGATATGAGAGTAAAGAGTGAAAAGTGAAATGATTATACGTTAAGAGCTATAATATTATAAAGGGAGAATTACACAAAGTACCCCTCAACTATGGGTAAATTACACAAAGTACCCCTCTTCTTTGGGAAATTACACAAACTACCCTTATGATCAAAAAAATTAAAATAATAAAGACAACCTTTCAAATTCAAATCATAGCAAAGACTAAAATTCGCGGATAATTTATTTTTTCTTAGAAGAAATTATTTGTTATCAATATTTTTTGTCTTTTAAAACGAGATAAATGAGGTTTAATGCAATAATTTTGAATTATTTTTTATTTTTTGTGCAAAATAATTGAAGAGCATGAATTTACATTCAATAGTTTGAAATAAAAAATTACGAAAAATCGGTCGTAAGGGTAGTTTGTGTAATTTCCCAAAGAGAAGGGGTACTTTGTGTAATTTACCCATAGTTGAGGGGTACTTTGTGTAATTCTCCCTATTATAAATTTGCAACATGATGATAACTCTTATGCATGAACAATAGTATCACACACTATTAGAGCACATGAAACTGATTTGACGATGACTTTATTAAATTTGACGTGCTCGTGTTCATCTATATCTCATCTCTTGTTCTAACCATATGTTGCATTATGAGAATGGTCGCTTATAAGTGTTGACATGTTGATGAGTGAATTCTAATCTAGATTGAGTCAAGAGAGTGAGTTTCCTTGAGGACAACAAAGGTTTAAGTTTGGGGATATTTGATAAGTGTTTATTTATTGACATTTACGTACACGTTTTCTTATGTATTGTATACTTCTTATTGCATATTTATTGGTTTTAGTATTGTTTCATGTTTTTCTAGGATTTTATCGAGTCAAGAAAAAATTAAACTAAAAGAGGCAAAAATGGATGGTTTTTTAAGACAAAGAGTCTAGACACTACTTCGAGACCTTTAGGCACGACGAGTAGCGTTGTAGCACTGCAAATACCAAATATAGCCCGAGCAGAGGAGAACACCAGGAGATCACATGGAAGAAACAGAAGTTGGCGCGATCTAAAAGAGATCACGCATGTGAGGCGCACCGGTTAGGCGATTCAGGTAGATAGCGTCTGGCAGGTACGGCAGAGGCAAGAAATCCTTTTGCACTAATTAGGTACAATTGTTCACAAAATTAGAGCATCAATACTCTCCTATAAATACAAGGGGAAGACCACCACCTCATAGTACAACTTACAAGAGCCCGCGAACAAGGAGTCAAGAAGATACTCCAACAACAAAGTTCCACGAGATTCGAGAAGCTTTTGTTATTCTTTTTACTTTATCTGTGTTATTGAATTCTTTATTGATTGTTGAACTCATGACTATGAGGAGCTAACCTACTCATTGTTTAAAGTAGGGGAGTAGCTTTGGTTTATGAATATGTTTATTTGTTTTGCTTGATGTGTGTTTGTTGATCTTACATGTCTAGATTGAATAGTTAATTATGCCGTGTAACTAGTCTTACTCTACCAGAAAATAACAGAAGCACTAATAAGGGACCACCTGGGTGTAGATGCTAAGTTAGTTATATATATGTGTGATTTGTGACATTGGTGTGCCAGCGCAACTGATGCACAACCCCTAGATCACACTAGATTAGTCTTAATTATGAATATTTTGTTAATACGATTCAGATGAGTTAAGTGAATTGCATATTTGATATCTCTAGTAAAACAACTATTGAGCCTAATCCATTAACACGATAGGTTATTAGAGACTCACATATATATGGTTGGGATAGATCCTGCTATAGGTCATGGATCCATTAGATATGAAAACATCAAATTATCTTCAAACATTGTAAGTAAATGTAGGTAGTTTGTCTATGAACTATTATGGTTAAGTCATTGTGAAACCTTACCACTAAATAATCTTTACTATTGTTGTTTACAACCAATCCAATCAATCAATAAATCACTCAATTCTGCTTTAGTTCAGCCTTAGCATTAGTAATCTCTTCTTGCATTCTTCAGTTAATTTAATTGTTTTCATTGCTTTCTTGCATTCAACCCAAAACATGATATTTACTGTATTCTTGCATAGTAGTTAGATTTCCATTGCATTCTAGAATCGATATTTTCTGCATTCAGATCATTCATAGCATAACAATAATCATTCAAGTGATTCATACATTAATTCACCACTCCCTTGGGATATGATACCTGGCTCTATACTTACCATTTTATTATTACTTGATTCGTGTACTTGCCGACAAGAGGTATTTAGGTGTAACATCTATTTATTTGCTTCTATTCATTGTAAGCTACACCAAAGTTCCCATCAAATCCTCTTTATGAACTATGATGTGTTTCTTTGGCGTTTTATTGATGAACTCATTTCTTTGTGAGAATCCGATGTGCGGACCTACGATATCCTTAGATGATAGAATTTCCAATTATGAGCTTGTGTCCTTCGGACTATAAGCGATTTCTGAAGAAATGGGATGTTGACTCGTGAAGTAAGCAAAGTAAGTTTTTGTGTTCGTACCGTATGGTGTACACAAAATCGTTCTAACTACGATCTAGTAGACAAACCAGCTTTTTTGATTGTCATCGTTCATTTCCACCAATGAACCGATCTTGTAGGACGAACATAAAAAAACTTTACCATGTAACAAATAGAGGCAGACCCACCGCTCTAGAGAAGGAGAGAGACATAAATGAAAGTACACGTTGCACATTTCCCAACTGTCAGATTTTGGGCCAAGAAAGTATCAAGGGATTTCGTTTGGTCCACAATTGGTGTTTTAGGAGTATATTTAAGGATCTTCCATATTGTTCTACAAACTTAACATGTCATAACCTAGATATGATGCACTTCAAGAAGAACTTCTTCGATAATATTAAAATCACAAGTATCGACGAGTCAGAAAAAACAAAGGGAAAAAAACACCATGCCCCCTATTCTTTCTGTCGTTTCGCACTTTACCCCCCCCCCCCCCCCCCCCGCCTTTGTTTTGTTGCACCCGACACCCCCAACATTGAAACCGTTAGCACATTACCCCCTACCGTTAGACTTTCCGTCAATTATGAGGGTATTTCGGGTATTTCAGCAATTCCCCGCCCCCCCAACCCTGCAGCCGCTGTTCACTGTTCACCGACGCCGCCGCCATCATCACTAGCCCCGTCGTCGTCATCACCACCCCCAATTTCACCACCACCACCACCGCCATCATCACCACTCCCGTCGCCATCATCACTAGCACTGCCGTCGTCATCACCACCCCCAATTTCATCACCACCGCCGCCGCCATTATCACCACCCCCTCCGCCATCCTCACCACCGCCGCCGCCATCATCACCACTCCCGTCGCCATCATCACTAGCCCCGTCGTTGTCATCACCACCCCCAATTTCATCACCACTGCCGTCGCCATCATCACCACCCCCAATTTCATCACCACCACCGCCGCCATCATCACCACCCCCGCCGCCATCATCACCACCCCCAATTTCATCACCACCGCCGCCGCCATCATCACCCCTCCCGTCGCCATCATCACTAGCCCCGTCGTTGTCATCACCACCCCCAATTTCATCACCACCCCCGCCGCCATCATCACCACCCCCAATTTCATCACCACCGCCGCTGCCATCATCACCACCGCCCCGGCGACTCCGCTTCGAACTCCGGCGAAAAGCGTGAACAGTGAATAGTAAGCAGTGCACGGTGAACAGTGAACAATAGCTGCGGGGTTGGGGGGGGGAATGGCCGAAATACCCGAAATACCCTCATAATTGACGGAAAGTCTAACGATGAGGGGCAATGTGCTAACGGTTTCAAAGTTGGGGGTGTCGGGTGCAACGAAACAAAGGTTGGGGGGGGGGGGGTAAAGTGTGAAATGACAGAAAGAATAGGGGGCAGGGTGTTTTTTTTCCCAAAAACAAAAGTCAACACAAAGCTAGGAGAGATTTTGCAATAATTAATTTGCAGAACAAGTTGGGTCTTGTGATTGGACGGGATGGTAAAGATTACAAACCCTAGGTGATCTATTGTCTGATGAGGGAGCAAAAAAGGCTAGTAAACGAATGGTTATGCAATTTGAAGTTTATCGATGGTTATGCTTCTAACACCAGACGTAGAACCTATATCCTATCGGTATGAAGGGTCGTGACTGCTAGTGAGTGTCTAAAACATTCATTATTAGACCTTATTATCACGAGTTAAAATTTCAAATTCTCCAAGTATTTGGTTTATTTTAGTAGGTTTTCATGCACTTCAGGCCGACCTAGTTCATTTTGGGCCACCTAAAAAACCCGCACCAAAATTGATTTCGTGGCAAGTTATGACAATCTAGGATGACACAGCAGGGACCGACTTTTATAAACAAACAAAACCTGGGGCCCGCAACATTAAATGCACCATATCGATGATTACAGCGAAACTCATATTCGATATGACTTTCGACATGAGTTAAGCGTACAAACAAGAAATGGCACTACACATGTCAGAGGGCTCGACCCAAACTTATCACTACAAAAAATGGGGGACTATCATACGTTTTAATTGTTTGTATCCGTATTTGCAAGATCGCGTGTTTTAAACAACCTAGAGTTCAAACGAGGACCTCATACAATGAGGTAACTGCACTGAGGGAGCGCACCAAACTAGTTCCAAGTGCACTTCCCACATTTTTTATTTACATCCTTCGAACTGGGGGACGTGGGGTACAGGTAACCCAAAAAGTCAAAACTAAATTTGCGAATTCTTATCCCTAAGATAATAATCCCCAAATTGGGAGACTACATGATATGGAGGTTTCTAGCATTTGGGCCCATTCTGGGCCACGGCCCATGAACGATCATATCGGGGATCACCTCCGATATAACATCAAATATAGGATTCGATATAGACCAGCCGCGCCTATAAATACCCCGCCCCGCACACCGAGAAAGGCAGGAAATCCCTCACCTCGATTTGCCCGCATCACATCGAATAGCAATATTCGATATTATACCCGACATAGATATTTGATATGGTTTTGTCCACTTCATCACTCAGCCTCCTATGACGACCTGACCCACTACAAAAAAAACGTCTAATATGGCCAAAATAATTGTCATAATAGGCTACAAAATCGTCACATAAGGCAGGTTATGACGAAAATCTGCACCTTTGGAGTTGTCGCTTTAGGCCCGTCACAATAGGGTTCTAATGACGATATTTCCGTTCGTCACAACAGCTTGTGACGAAATGACCATTAGTCACTACAGCCTTCACTCTTGTGACGATAATTAACCACAATAACCAATAATTTTTGTCACCACAAGCCCATTTCGTCACAACAATTTGACATTTGCATAAGATTTTCGTGACGAATGTTGTGTAACAATAGCCTTATGACTGTGCTGACGAGACTTTCGTCACAAGGTAAGCAACTATACTAATTCTCTCGTGACAATAATTTCTCCACAATAGAGTTATACGTTTCACAGCCTAAAATGACAAATTCATTGTCATTACAGTGTTTTACATATTCGTCACAAGAGCTTGATTTTTTATTTTAAATAATTGTTATAAGCTCTAATATGTACTGTTAATACACAAATCTAATATTCAACCAAATAACAAGAATAATTAAAAAAATCATTGAAACAACCACACTAACAAAAAATAATCTTCAATTAAATGAACAATAGAATTATCAAATACTATATGTACATGATACTAAGTATCATGCCAAAATACGCATAATTAAATCAAAGTTACATTTCAAATGCTATGTACTACTAGAAAAACTATGAAGATTCAACACCTATTAGATAACTATCCTTCCATGTTTCTTCAACTCATTCAACACGAGATGTACCTTGATAAACAAAACAAAGTGACATTAGTAAGTCAAACAAATATGTAAGAAATCATTCGATCAACATGAACATATATAAAATGATATTTTCCTTTTGCAACAGACCAAACAACTCAAAACTACACCTATAAGATGAGAAATATAGAAAAAAAAATTATTTGAACAATTTCAAATATGCATCACTTGATATATCTAGAGAAATCATCTCACTTTTTATCCTCCAAAAATAAATATACATGTTGTAGTACTCTCAAGTGTGGAGCCTTAAAAGAGAATCAGACCAGTTCAAATATGTATGTTGTACATGGAAACTTATAGATTCAAAAATTGCCATATACCATACCAAAGACCAAACATCATATTATATTCAAGACCAAACAGAAAAGTGTACTTACAATGTAAGTACCGACACAAGCTAAAGCATCCCATCACATATATACTCTTTCATATCCCCAACTCTTTTAACAAGAACTCCATCTTGTAGATCATCTTTTTTTCTCCTTTGCTCTTGTAGTTCTATAGCTCTTGTAGTTCTATAGTAGAAATCTGATTATGAAAAAAACTACATAAAAAGTTACACACACACACACATACAGACACACACATATATATATATATATATATATATATATATATACTAGCAAAAAAGCGCACGCGGGGACCGCGTGCAATTCTTCCTTAGTGTAAAGAGTATTTTAGTTTTAATTGTGTATTTTTCGTCGTAATTTATGACATGTGTCATTTGAGCAGGTTGCGGGAATTAATCAGTAACATTGTATACATTTTTTTTTTGCAAAAGAGAACCTAAAATAAAATTCTTCGAGCTACAACACTGCAACATTTTTTGGTGTAATGAATAAAGTAATTCAAAACGTCTTTTAAATATTTTATTATGCACCTAATAAGAATAGATATATCTTAATTATTCCTAAGTATATATGTTATTAGAAATTTGAGATGGGTTGCTTAGAGTTGAAATAATATAGCAGGTTTTAGTGTGTATGTGCGCGTATTTTCTGGGGAACACGTTATTGAAATCGAATCTGGAAATCAGATATGGAAATATTTTACAATGTTAATCTATTTATACAATTAATTCTTGATAAAAATTAAACTAATCCTTCAACTGACCCACGAACTGCTTCACCACTGTATCAAAATTGAGTAGACCCCCAGTCCTGCAAGAAAGCGCATTCTTTCATGCATAATAAGATCATAATGAAACAACAAATAACATTAAAATTAAATTAAACACATACAATAATAAAGAAAACTTACATATAAAATTCCAGCTTGGAGTCTATATTAGTTTACAAATCACCAATCAATACTCCAACGTTTCAATTCAACCTTTATAATAATATTATTTTGTAGGATGAGTAGCCATGCATGAAAAAAAAAATATCCCACCCGCCCTGTATTCAAACTATTGTGATAGTAATTCAGAAAATAGAACTTTATATTTGCAGTAATTTACAGTATGAAATTGACCCATTTTCAAGAGAAAGCAAAGCAAATCAAGCACCACCAAAGTTTAAGCCCTGCAAAATAAACACAAAAAACTAAAGTAATGTTCTTTCATCTAAAACTATAAATCACCACAAAAGGTTATTTTGATTGTAGGGTACAAAGTCGTTTTTCATAGGTAAATGAAGGTGTATACATTATTAATATTTACTTGATATAAATAGAAAATATTTGCACGTACCATGCAATCATAAAGAAAAAGATAGATATGGATAAGAATAAGATTTAATATTGCGAACATTTAGTAATTAACAGAATGGAATGAAAGCAGCCATGATAAGATTAAAGAAATCTCTAAGATCAAATTAAAATAATGTGAACCGTTAAACAAACTCATGATAAGATGAAAGTATAAAAAACTATTTTATTTAGGTAATGGAAAACAGTAATCAACGGAAAATCATGCAATCTATAAAAAATGATTCTCAAATCAAAACAATAATATAAACAATACCATACCTTTCAAAGTTGAGAGTTGAGACGTGACTTCATCTGCATTAACTGCATTTTACCAAGACACGAAGAACAGTAAAAAAAACGTAAATTGAAATGATGAAATGACTCTGCGGATGTTTTCCTTTTAAAATTGTGGAGTAATTTGTGGGTGGTTAAATTTTAAATTTCAAATTGTATCCCATTGTAAGTAAAGAGAATGAGGGAAGTGGGGAAGTGGATAAAAACTGAGTGGAAAACAACCGTATGCAACCCTTCTTTTCTTTATTAAGTTACCAAGTAGTAAGGGTAAAATTGGAAAACACTTTATTGGACTCCCAACTACCCTAGGTGATTGCTTTGCTTATATTATTAATAGATATTAGATATTACACATATAGTCGATGAATAAATTTAAAGTGTACATTGCAGTATTTATGTTGTTATCCCTCATCGCTATCATTTTTGTCTTCTTCGTCATCCTCCAAATCCTCCAAACCAACAATTTGTCAAAAACACTAAGCAATCAAAACAAACTCCAACAAAAGCAAAAACACAACATATACAGAAGCAAGGGACCAAAAAGTAGAAAAAGACACTACCATTGAACTGACTAAGAAATAGATTCATAAAACCAAATGGTTGATAACATCCAAAATAGCAGACTAAACCAACATGTGTGGTTCTTTCACACGCCAAATTACCAGCCCATGGAGTTGTCCTAATGCATACAAAATAATCAACCCCAACCACAAAAATATACTGGCAACTCTGCCTACATACCACCAGGAGATCAACAACTTCAAAAAGACAAACAAGACAAAGTTCAAAAGGACGTTGAATCGCCAGGAGAAGTACATATACAAAAGCACATCAAATGTCGAACAAGACAAATGACATTGTACTCCGTTATTACTGCCGGAGAAGAAACGCGGCAGAAATAAGAGTGCGACAGAACTGGAACAGTCGCTGAAAAAAAATATTATAATTTTTGGATCAGAAAATTCTTTGGCTCGATACCATGTTAAAGTAGAGATGAATTGTGTGAATGGCTTGATTATTCAGCCATGGATTGTATTCAATTTATAGAGTACAAAATGATACAAGAAAGGTAAGATTACACTAATTACACAAATTGATCTACCAACCCTAATTGATCCTCTAACTAATCTTTTTATGTAATCACACTATCCAAGGAAGGATAATATTTTACAGATGTTTTGATGGTGAAACATCATCATGCTTTGCAAGGAACGCACACTCTCAAATTACTTTACCAATTGCAATTAAATTCATGATATCTATGCAAATAACATTCTCTAATTTCACTACAAAAAAAATGTAGGCCTCAAGCTAATAAAGTAATATAGGCCTCAAGTTGCTCTGAAGAAGTTCCTTCGGCATCCTTTGCTGTAAAATAACCTAGAAGATCAACAGAAAAAGAAAATCAAAAAAATCAATCCAGCAACAATAAGTTGGCATTAATATATATTCAGAAAAAAGAAAAAACACACTAATGTCCATTATTTGCACTTCTACTTGGGGCACTTGAGCTCCCCCGTCTTTGTGAATTGCTAATCTTCTTAAATTGCGGTCTTTCCGACATCTACAAACATGAATAACAAGCGTGTTATCACTTTCATGAACAAAATAAGTTAGATAGATAATTGTTCAAATGAGTTTAACTTATGTATTAGATCACAAATCCAGTAATCTTTGTCAATCATAGCACTTTTTCTTCTCCAATGTTGTGTTCATAGAAAGTAATACAACCACGATGCGAAGATGAGATTCATTGAACAAAGAAAATTGCAAAAGTATGAAAAGAAAGCTGAATAAAGTGCTGCAACTACCACTCAAAGTTAATGAGAATCTTCACGGGAGATCTTTTACCAACTCAAACAACTTGACAGAAATCCAAAGGATGATTAATCAAGTTTACTAATTCAGTAACCAAATATAGAGATGCAGTTCTTTTGTATCAAGATAGATGAAATTGATCTAAGGAATTCACATAATGTAACTCATTTTTTCCTGTAGACTACTCAAGCGAGGATATTACAGAACAAACCAATGATATAATACGCAACAAACAACATACGACGAATATTGCCACTTTGCTACAATAAATCACCATTGAACACATTTTTCAGTTAGGAAAGAGCATATATCACACCCTTACAAATTACATTTACATGACATGTCTCCCACTTCAGCTTAGCTTACAAAAAATAAGCCTTAAAATGCCACTGCGCAATACTACAAACAATTGGTGGGCAAGAATTCTCCCAAGTAAACACCCAATTTCATACGTGCATAAAATTGCAACTTACAACCCAATAGAAATCTCGATTCACTTGTAGCAGAAAAGAAATTGAACCCAAACACTAAAACATCATAAGAAGAGACATAAGGTTTATGACTCTTAATTCTAACTACAATTGACCACTAACATTCAATCTTGAGTAAAGAACATAACTCTAACTGAAAAACAATACAAATGAAAAGAATGATTATTACCTTTGATGCTCACAAACGCAAGAAATTCGAGAAAGCTAGGGCTCACGTGAATATTTCTTTTGGGGAGACCATATGAAAAACCTTAGGAAGCTAGAAGCAAGAAGGGTTTGTGAAAATATTGGAGGGAATAAGGGATGTTCTAGAAAAGTTCCCTCCACTATCTATTTTATTTTTACCAAACACGCTCTCTTCCTTTTTTTTTTCTTCTACTGAATGAATACACTTTCTTCTTTGTTTCTTTTGGAGTGAGAATTCCTTTTTATTAATATTATTATTATTAAGTGTGGTACGCCAAGCTTTCTTCTCTATGTTTGATAAGGATTCCTTTTTTTTCTATTATTAAGTGTGGTAAATCCATTTTATGGTAAATGACACTTCAAGTTCAAGCAAAGGCATACATTTAAGCCCAAACATATATTTAAGCCCAAATATTATTTTACTTAGATTAGTCTTGTAGATATATTGTTGCTTTTGTAGTAAGTCTTTATAATCTCTTCTAATTTTGTTAAAATACAAACTATCATTATCATAAATAAACCATAATTGTTATTAATATACTATCAAGCAAATATTTTCTTGTATTTTGTTTTATTATGTCTAATATATATGATTACTTGAAACAATTTTGTAACTTGTTAAAATGAAAGGAATAAATATGAGTATTAAATAATTGGATTTCGATATACGCATATATATATATATATATATATAATTATAATTATTGGTACAAAATATCAACGTATTTAGACATAAACTATCTAATAGTCTTAAAAAAAAACATTTCTCGGTATCTGTACACTGTCGGATACGAATTTCCATGTCCGGGTTCCTAGATTATGTTAACTAATACTTTCATAGAACTAACAAATACAAAATATATTTCTAAAATTACTAATGTACACTACTATGACTAAAAAATTAGTCACAACACCAAAAATATGTGTGGCAATTAATTTCGTCACTGTTTTTGTCACGATACAGTTGGCGCCAAATAGAGATTTTTTTTGCGCAAACTTGCTGTGACTGACTCTCAAAATTTCGTCACTATATACAAATTATTGTGCCAAAAATATATTTCGTGACATTAGAAATTAATATTGTGACGAAAAGTATTTTCGTCGCCACAGACGAGGGTGTTGTGATGAATTTATTTTTCACCACAATAAATTGTCACTATAGATGTTTTTTTTTGTAGTGACCATCGATATCACCTCGAGATTGCCCACCGATATAATATCGAGACTCATCCCCGACTTCATATCGAGACTCATCCCCGACTTCATATCGAGACTCATCACCGATATACGTTCTATACTCATCTTCGACGTAGCACCAGCAGACAGTTCGGTAAAGTCCCGACCTTGAGCAATAGGTTCCGGACCAAGTCTACGCGAGATACCTAGTGTAGGCCTGATTTGAGATAGATTTGTTGTGCTATTAGATTACTCACTTGTAACCGACCCACATATATATATATATATATATATATATATATTATACAAATTATAGTCAAATCAGATACTGAGAGAATTAGCTACTCATAGTCATATTCAAATCACAACAATTCATTATAGATTATTCAAATAAGGAAAAGAAAAGATTAACTCCTGATTTCCCCGCTGCTTTCCTGTACTTTGATTGCTGACTCCTATGGTTCACCTTTGTCCTTCAACTATGATTGTAGTTCAACGAACAATAGAGTTTCTGCTCTCCTCCAACTCTAGAATGCTCTTTAACTCTTTGTAACTTATTTTGCGTGCTTCTAAAAACCGTCCCATAGCTGCTAAACGTAGCCTTTTTTTTATAGTTTTTATTTTCTCTAGGCTTCGTTTTAGGGTTTCTGACATCGACCCACTTTTTTTTTTGATCGCGTGCCTGGTGCGCGATGCCCATTTACCCTGCACCATTCCATCTCTCCAGCTTCCTTGCGCGATCATGCTCTTGCTCGCCTTGCATTCTATTTTCTGGTTCCTTTAGTACCGTGGTTGGTAGCGCGAGAGCTCTATTCTCCTTTGTTACCAAAAAGTGCTAAAATTCTCCAAATAAGTATCGTTTTGCTCCAACTTGACTTAAACTACAAAAACAACGAAACAATACTAAAACAAGTGAAAATCCTACAAAGATCATACAAAAGCCTACGAAATCAGGTACTTAAATCACTATAATAATTTATCATCACTATAATAATTTATCACTCCCAACCTTCAGCGCTTTGAGAGCTCGTAGCCTTGCGTACTTGCACCTGAAACCCTTTTCGACCCCGGGTCTTCCTGCAACTCGAGAACCTTCTCCGCGTCCTCACCCCGCTTTGCAGCCACGAACTTTCTCATACGACTTTGCCAACCTATCACGAGCTCGTCTGCATGTCACATAACATAAAGAATTAATAGGGTAATCCCTACAAAAGTGTAATAGTATCAAACAACTCGTGCAAGAGCAATGTAAACCTAGATGTCTAGAAAGTAGAAATAATAATGTGTCTATGTGACGCTTCGATCTAGGAGCTATACCCAAAGTATAATAGGATTTTGGTGCAAAGCCTCCGCCTCTCAAGAGTTCCTCCTCTGTTAGTAAGGTCAAATCAAACTCATGTTGACTCATGGTACGTAAGAACTGATTGACCCATATAGGGGCACCCACATCATAAGGGGTTTCGATGCGGCTATCCTCCGACCAGAATCGGGGCAAGGACTCAAACTCACCCGTATTCTTCTTCTTTATGTAAGAACATTCTTTCTTCCCGCGTACCCAATAACTAGATTGTGAGCCCAGGAACCGGGAGCCAACATTGGCTCTCACAAAAAAAGAACCCCTAATCCCCACACTTCATATTAAAGATCACTTGGAACAAACACCATAATTCGTTGGTGTGGAAGGACACATTGAAGGCATTCATCACCAAGATGAATGCCACCAAGGAACCTAACGAGTTCAGGGATAATTTCCCAAAAAATACGCCTTTACTACTTAGTAAGACACTTAGTATTGGGCTAATGGGGAATCCCAAGCCGTTTACAAAATGCTTCGCATTGATAGTTATACAACTTTGTTGAGGGGTGTGCATCCTCTCATCTGGGCTAGGAGACTTAATCTCGTATCCATGTGGTTGTAGTTATCCTGGTAATACTTGGGAGTGTGGGGTACGCTGAACACCACGTCCTCGTAACTCTTATGAGTCTTATAGCGTTTGGCCTCAGGTTCGCCATAGAGGTCGAATTCATTTCCTTAGCCCTCAAGATGTTCGTTACCCTCACCCCCAAAGGCGTTTCCCCGCCAAGGTATTGAGAAGTGTCCTACATCTCATTTTCCTCATCAGATAAGGGTATATAACCTAAATCCTGGAGGGGACTCTTGTTAACTCCTCTAGAAATCTCTGGAATGCCATCATTTCCTCCTTGCTGAACATTACTCTAGCAAATACAACAAAAAACTCCTCTAAATTCATGCACTTACGGTAAAAATCTTAAAATCCTATAAATTTTGAACTAAGCTTTTAAATAACCCACCTTTTTTTTTTGCATGTAGAGAGAACGAGCTTTTGCAAATTAAAACTTGCAAAATACATTATAAAAGACCTATATTATAGAAAATTGCAAAAAATTCACTAAGTATGGACATCGAACGTCACTGTACTATATCAAGCATTTCAGCTCAACACAATAACTATATTAAAATTGCTGATCAATACAGGGGCGAATCGAGCGTACCGGATATTGAGTTCCGACATATACCATATATCGAATAAGGATATCGAAAATATACGCTCCACATCTAAAGAAAGTTTGACTTACCTTTGTCGAAAACAGATACAAAATACTAGAAGATAAATGATTTCTCCTCTCCTCTCAACTCTCATTTCTAGGGCCCGACGCGGATGGGCGCATTAATGATGGGCTTTTCGATATCCATATCGAACAAACCATCTTCGATGTGCAACCCCTATAACGCCAAACGCAAGTCCTTGACGTACCTTACAGGTATATTTGACATTCATGTTGAATGCATATTCGATATAGTGTATGTATATATATATATATTTGTGATTTTTTGTAGTAATCCAACATCCAACTATGGGATTGGCACCACAACAGTTTACATTCAAAAATCTGTTTCAAAGAATTCTTATATTGGGGGACCAACTCGCCCTTAAATTTAGAAATATGTAGAATTCACGGCTCACTTCAAGTCGCAAAATATAAACTAAGGGGACACAGGTACCAATAATATATATATATATATATATAAAAATAAATCGAGGGACTACATGATATGGCCGTTTTCACAGCCTAAAGGGCCGACCCACTAAGCAGTTGGGCCAAGACAAGGAAACCCAAAATCCTGCTGTACATCAAAAGTCCATATTCGATATCCACCCATATCGAGAATATATGCTACATATAGTACAGTTGGGCCCAAAATTCTCGAGAGCAATCCCCCGCAGCCTAAGAATACCCCAGTTCTGCACCCCAAGGTAGAGAAAATTAATGCACAACACTGTTCACACTTTACATCGAGCAAGACTTGACATATTCTAAACATTCTCTGCTCGATATACTCCAACCTTCTCGACATGGAGCTAACCCTCGATCTCACTTGATACCCGGTATACTTTGGCGGACGCCCTCCAGCACTCCATGTCCATCTTGCTCGACATCCTCCAACCCCGATATCCATCTTGCCCGACGTCCTTCAGCCTCGATATTCATCTTGCCCGACGTCTTCCAGACTCGACATCCTTCATCTTCGACGTCTCCTATTCTCGACATGCTCAGATTCTCGACATTTACAATTTTCTATTGTGGAGTGTTTAGTTAGTGTTCCAGAATAAGTTAATCTATCTACTTGTAATAGTTCTAAATTAGCATATTTCAGTATTGGTTCTGTATTTTACTTGTAATTCTATACCCCAAGTGTAACCATCGAATTTGTGCTAAAATAATATTAATACCTGCTCCTGAATCCGAGTGGTTAATAATGCACTTCAGCATGACTAACATAATTATGTATATACATTACAAACTTTAATTGATATTGTGAGCATGCCAATGACCAACAAAAAATGGTAATTCACATGCATGATGCACCTGTCCTTTTTTCGATCACACGGCTTCCAGCTATTATCCCTGCTTCAGGTCAACACTTTGTTGAAGCTGTCACATCAAGACAAAGATTTGCCTCTCCTTCGCCCTTATAAAACCCCATCCCTTAGCGCAATTCTCTTCATTCCAATCTTGTGCTAGTCTTTTCTCCTCCTAATAACCATTCATTGTGGAAGTAACTTTAGAAATGGCATCCAACAAAAATACATCACTCGCCCTGTTTCTTGTAATAAACCTTGTCTTCTTCACACTCTCTAGTGCATGTGGAACTTGCCCTAGCCCAAAACCTAAGCCCAAACCCAAGCCAACCCCGACCCCGACGACCCCAACCCCGACCCCGACAACCCCAACGCCGACCCCGCCGACCCAAACCCCAACCCCGACGATCCCAACCCCAAGCAGGCCCACTTGCCCAAGGGATACTCTAAGACTTGGGGTGTGTGGTGATTTGCTCGGTGGATTGCTCGGACTCACCATTGGGACGCCATCAAACACTCCATGCTGCAGCCTCATCCAAGGCTTGGCTGACGTTGACGCAGCCGTCTGCCTTTGCACCGCCATTAGAGCCAATATTTTGGGTATCAACCTTAACGTGCCTGTGTCTCTAAGCGTGCTTCTTAATGCCTGCTCCAAGAGAGTTCCTCAAGGCTTCGTATGTGCCTAGTTCTATACAAAAAAATTAATCCTTGCCGTTTCATGGGAATAATTAATAAGTTTACTTTTGATATTGCATTTCATGTATCTGTCTCTTCTTGTTTCCTAATGTTAAGCAAATAAATATATGGTCTTTTTATTATGTTTAAGTCAAGCTCTTGTGTTTTAGTGCTCGCTGTATTTGTATATCCAAAAAGATATATTTGTACTGTGATGTTTACGTATCATTATGGGTTTCTGTTACCAAGCCTCTATTTTTTTAACATCTGTAACCAAGTTCAATATATAGCTGGAAGTTGCAAAATAAAAAAAATAATGTAAAAAAAAAATAAAAAAAAAATATTAAACGAGGGAGCCGCCGTCTTTTCCGTCGGCACATGGCCGACGGAAAAGACGGCGGACCACCGGCCAAGTAGCATTAAAAAAAAAAAATTCAAAAAAAAAGTTTTTAATTCAAAAAAAAAATCTATAAATAGGGGCATGAGAATCACTCTTCAACATCACAATCACTCTTCAACATCACAATCACTCTTCATCATCTCAATCACTCTTCAAATATATATATATTTTTTTTTTGAAAAATCGTCATTTTTATAAATGGCCGATAAAAATAATCGCAACAAGTTTCTCGATAAAGGAAAAGAGAAACAGAAAAAAGTCCCAAAATATATTTCCAATGTAGGGTTACCGAAAACCCTGGGGATTCTCAATTTTGCTAGTCGTTTTAAATCTCGGCGCGATGGCAACGTTGAAACAAGTAGTCCCGACGAAGTTACCCAACACGTTGAGGAACCTCCGCCACAAACTCAACATACTCCGGTTGCTTCCCAACAACGTCCAACTGCAACTCGGACCCAGGCCCCTACTACGGCGGACGAACAACCACAACGCCCCACTACCACTCGGAACCGAGCCCCTGCTCCTCGCCTAAGGGACCCAGATCCAGTCTTGCCACCTGAAATTACTCCTCCAAGGTCAATCATTCCGCATGGCTTGACGGACGAAGTTCCACAAGTCAACAACGAAGGAGCTTTGTCGGGATTGCAACCCTCGCCAGCATCTGTTCATTCTGAATCTGCTTCTACTAGCCTTAGGCCGCCTAGGGGACGGGGGAAGGGTCGAGCTGCTACAGACACCGACGAAGAGAAGCGCAAAATCGGGGTGAACGGCAATTTCGTCTTTGATCAAGATTTATGTGACGAGCTTACGAAAAAAATAACGCGATCAATTGGCTTTACGATAAAGTCTTTGGTGACCGAACCGGCGATATTTTACTCTCAATTATCAGAAGCACAAAAACAAATATTTATAACCTACTTCAGGGTATGTTCTTTTAACTTATTTTAACACATTTCGCATTATTTATTTATATTATAATTTTGTCCTTATTCTTATATGTTATTATATTTCGAAGAGTATATACAAATGGAATGACGAGGAAACGCCTAAAATCACAAAGGCATTCCATCGGGTGGCCAAATCCACATGGAAGGATTCCATATACGAGGGCAAAAATATGTACAAGAACCTAGATAAAGACCCCGAATGGTACCAAAAGACTTGGCTACCTCGAGGCTTCGAGTCGACGTATTGTGATCATTGGGAGATGGAAAGGAAGATGGAACTCGCACAAAAAGCAAAGCAGAATCGAGAATCCAATAAGACAAAGAGCGTCGACGGTAAGGGTTCCTTAGCTACGTACCATGGTGGATCTGTGAGTACACACGAGAGGAGCTATGAAACGGTACGATACGTTACGATTTCCTTATTTGCAAAATATATTTTGTGATATTGAGTTACTGTTTACCATTAATATTGTTTAACAAAATGTTGTTATAGTATGGTACTCCGCATGTGATACGCTTCGACCAACAATACGTGATGGACCACGCAATAGCGGATCCGAATGGACAAATAATCTATTGGGACCCCCCACAGTCAGAAGGGTATTATGTAAGTTATCTTTAACATGTACATGATTGGTTTGTGCCTATATATTTTTCATTTATTTACTTTGAACATTGTAGGAACGATATTTTGAAGCGCACGAGGAAAATTATGGTCCCCAAGATAAATGGCCGCTTCATTTTGACGTAGATATCGGGGCCATTGCAGATAATAATGGCACACATGGGAGGATTCGAGGCAAAAATAGGCACAATACCCTCGCAGATTATGGTAAGTCGCAGGGCGCAAATCCGAACCCTGCTGAGGCGATAAGAACTGCTAAAGCGGTCAATGCGGCTACTGCTGGGTTGCAAAAAACCGTTGCGGGGTTGGAAAAAGAAATTCACGATGTGCGGTCGGAAGTGACGAGAGGCCTGGAGGAGCAGAGGCAGGATCGAATTCGTGAGCGAGAGGAGATGGAGCGGGAGCGAACTCGTGACCGATAAGAGTGGGAGCATCGTTATCAATGGAACAACAACCCAAACAACTATAATTCAAGCCATTTTCCTCCAAATCAGTTTCATGGAACGCAAAGTCAGTCGTATGATTATTGGCAACAAAACCAGACACAAGGAAACCAGGGTACAAACACGTCGTGGCAGCAAGGAAACCAGGGTACAAACACGTCGTGGCAGCAAGGAAACTAGAGTACTAACACGTCGTGGGAGCAAGGAAACCAGCATACAAACACGTCGTGGCAGCAAGGAAACCAGGGTACAAACACGTCGTGTCAACAAGGAAACCAGGGTACAAACACGTCATGGCAGCAAGGAAACCAGGGTACAAACACGTCGTGGCAGCAAGGAAACCAGGGTACAAACACGTCGTGGCAGCAAGGAAACCAGGGTACAAACACGTCGTGGGAGCAAGGAAACCAGCGTATAAACACGTCGTGGCAGCCCAATTCGTGGCACAATAACGCCATGAGTCAACCACGTACGTGGAACCAACATAACGCCAACACGAACAATTCATGGGAGCAAGCCACAATGCCCAACAATAGTGTTCGAAGTGATTTGGACTACCTGTTGCGGTCTAATAATGATACCCAATTCTCACGTCCGGATGATGCTCAACGTGCCTACGTTAGTGGGGATCGTCAAGCTCGTCAGTGTATACTGTAGCGCCACATGTTACACAAGACGACTCTAGTTTAGCTGATTTAGCAAGTCTGCCTCTCCCTGATACTGACTACTCAACATGTGGATGGTTTGATCCTTAAGTGTTGTATGTTTGATCCTTAAGTGTTGTATGTTTGGTCCTTAAGTGTTGTATGTTTAAATTACAAGTTTGTAAGAGGTTTTTTTAATTACCAGTTATGTTGTTTGTAATAAATTTACGTATGTTAAGTAATTGATGTGATTTATCTATTACTAGACTTAACCAATATTAAAACATGATGAATACTAAATATGTGTTTAAAAAATTAAAAAGTTACAACAAATACAATATTGAACTCGAGTACATTGGTATCAATTGTTATCGTCCATGTCGTCTTCAACCAACTCGTACACGTCATCTGCCAATTGTCCTTCAACGTTAAAGTTGTTCAAATCTGCGCACAAGTTAAGTCCGGGTGACTCGTCATCTTGAAAGAGTTCTTCGGCTTCTTCTTCCTCTTGCATTGACGACATGTCGACTATGTTCCTTGCACGAATAGGGCAAACTGCCCACCATCCTTTCCTCCGTGACACATGTTGTGCTGGATATGGAGTGTAGTACACTTGGAGAGCTTGATTTGCAAATATGAATGGTTCATTGGTAGTGAGAGAACGTGTAGGATTGATATCAACCATTCCGTACATCGGGTGTATTGCCGTACCACGACGAGTAATATTGTACCACACAAATCTAAAAAATACAATGGATTGGACCATATCGTTGCCGCCACACCAGATAACCTCAATGATGTCCTCTAGCGTCCCGTAAAAATTTGTGCCCTCCACCCCATCGCCGCTTCCCTTCACATAAACCCCACTACAATTTGTTTCTTTGCCCTCATTGAACGAGTCCGTACGGAATCTAAACCCGTGCACTTTGTAAGCTGCGTACATTTTTATTAGTGTGCTTGCCCCTAAGGCGAGGGCGTACAAACGTTGATCTACTTCGTACTTTCCAGAGCAAACAGTTTCTTTAAACCATGGCACGAACTCAGCTCTCTTCTTTCTTTGAATTTGTTGTTGAGTAAGTCCGCCACAAAACAAGTCCTCAAACAACCTATCATATGTGCGTAACATAGTTCTCGTCAGTCGTATTAAATAGATAATCGAGATATGTAAAAATATTAATTGTTATATACATACGTGAACCAGCCGTCGACTTCTGGACAATTCATCAGCGTGTAAAGCTCAACTAGCATTAGCTCCTCGGAAGTTAGACGCCGTTGTTTTTTATCTGGATTTAGACCTTTCCCTCTTCGATGGAAAATAGAAAGCTGCCCTGTGAAATCACCACATAATTCGGCCTCATTTTGACTGAGCCTGTTGTATCTCGTTTCAACACTTTTTTTGAAATAGCGCGAACATAAGTGGGTGCTCTCGGACAATATATAAGATGTTGCAATTGAACCTTCAACGCGAGCTTTGTTCAACACAAATTTCTTCAACCCAAGCATTCTCCTATAAACCAACAAGTAATTCAATAATAGTTTAACATAAGTATATGACAAATAATTTTGGAAATATAAAACGGTTTACCTCTCAAACGGGTACATCCAACGATATTGAACCGGTCCACCAACTTTGGCTTCGTAGGGAAGATGTATCGCCAAATGTTCCATAGAATCAAAAAAGCAGGGGGAAATATCTTCTCTAATTTGCAAATTGTTACCACGATAGATTCCTCCAATGATGCCATGTCCGAGGCTTTAATCTCTGTGGCGCACAATGCTCGAAAGAAGATACTAATCTCTACGAGGGCCCCCCATATCGGATCAGGCAGCAAATCACGAAATGCAATAGGTATTAACCTTTGCATAAAAACGTGACACTCATGACTCTTCATCCCAATCAACCTCAATTGTTGTCTTTGCACACAACGTTTAATATTTGAAGCATACCCATCCGGAAATTGCAAACCAACCAGCCACTTACACACTAGTTTCTTTTGAGCTCTATCAAGACAATACTTGGCCTTTGGCTTTACCGTTCTACCATCAGCGAGATCGGTGACAAAAAGCTCTTCCCGAGTGGTCAACTCCGCTAAATCTCTCCTAGCTTTTGAGTTGTCTTTTGTCTTACCCGGTTCGTCCATCACTGTGTTCTTGATGTTGTCGAAGAAATTCTTCTCGCAGTGCATCACATCCAGATTGTGGCGGATCAGGTTCGTACTCCAATAGGGTAATTCCCAAAAGATGCTCTTGTACGACCAATTGTGCTCTACCCCATATCCTATTATTTTTGGTGAGTCTGGATTCGTTGACCTTGGTGGCAGTTGTTCAACAATTGATGCCATTTGAGCATCGGTCCTCCGTTGTGCAGGCCCATCGTATTCTGTGTTTCCATTGAATCCCGTCACGTCATGGCGGAATTCACGGCCCTCTGGTAAGAAACGACGATGACACCCCCACCACGTAGGTTTGTTATCGTGGGGTAACGGGAAGGACTTTGTGTTCTCCATGCAATAAGGGCACGATAACTTTCCATGTGTGCTCCATTGTGACAACATCCCGTACGCTGGAAAATCGCTAATAGTCCACATTAATGCAGCCCTCAACTGGAAATTCTGACTCCTGAATCTGTCGTAAGCACGAACACCATCGTGCCACAAAACCTTCAACTCGTCGATTAGGGGGCGAAGCAAAACGTTAATGTTTTGTCCTGGGCTACGCGGACCCGATGTGATCAAGCTCAAGAAAATAAACTCCTCTCGCATGCAAAGATCTGGAGGAAGGTTTTAAGGAGTCACGAACACGGGCCAACATGAGTATTGGGATCCGAAGTTTCCAAACGGTGTGAAACCGTCCGTACAAAGACCTAGACGAACGTTTCGTGGCTGAGCAGCAAATTCAGGGTGTGTCCTGTCGAAATGTTTCCACGCTTCCCCTGATGCTGGGTGAATCATAACATCGTTCGAAGACCTACACTTTAAGTGCCACGACATGTACTTAGCAGTTGTTGGAGTCATGAAGAATCGTTTAAGCCTTGGGGCCAACGGGAAGTACCATAATTTTTTCTTTGCCACAGGCTTTTTTCTTCCCACATTTTCATACCTATATTCCCCACATTCAGGAGACACTGTGTAATCGGCAGATGCAAATTCCCCGTAGAACAAGAAACAACTGTTATCACAAACATCGATTGTTTCGTATCCTAACCCCAAACCCTTCATTAACTTCTCGGCAACATTCAGATTTGCGGGCAAACAATGGCTATCTTCTGGCCCCAAACACTCGCGTGATAATTTGTAATACTTTGCACACTCAGCTCTGCTAGAGTTATTCTCTAGCTTGGTAGTAAAAAAGTCAGACACCCACTCCAAAACAGACATGTTTTTCGGGCCGCGCATCTTAATCTCAGACCATTTCACCAATTCCAAAAATCGTTTTGCTTCGGTGTTAGGCTCCTCATCGCAATCGACATTTTGAAATTGCCATCGGTAATCATCAACTAAAGCTCCAAAAGAATTGTCGTCTTGAACAGCTATCGGATCGTTTCTAACTGCGTGACTTGACGACGACGCCCAAAGAGGCTATTATGCTCGTTATAATTTTCCCCGTGAAACACCCATACACGATACCCCTCTACAAAACCCCATCGATGCAGGTGAGCAGCTACTTCGTCAGCTTTCAAATATTTTCTATTGGTGCACTTTCTACACGGACATTTTAGATTTCGACTATCGTCTATATAACGTCCCTGAGCTAACGCAAACTGCAAAAAATAGAATACACCTTCGGCAAATCTTTCTTTCACTCAACCCTTCTCGGCCAAACGATCGTACATCCAATTTCTATCTTCATTTTGATACATTATTATCTATAAAATTAATAGTTTTTATCATTATCAATACGACAAAATTACATTTCGTGTCTACAATTAAAAGAGATGATAGTCTATATATAAACGCGTACGTACCTCTTGTAGAAAATAACTCCGCAAACAACGCTCGAAAGAATCTCTAATAACACCCCGCCTCGTTGCTATTCTTCAATTTGAAAAAAAAAGAACTTAAGTTAATTAATTAGATTATTAACATATATATAGCATAAAATGTATAAAAATATTACGTAAAATAATAACTAAATATAAATACGAACCTTAATTTTTGAAACGAAAATATTGTGATGACTTGAAATTATAAGTCGATATCGACTATTTATAGCCAACCCGGGCGAAAAATCACCCGGAAAGGGTCTTTTCCGACGGCACCATGCCGTCGGAAAAGACCCTTTTCCGACGGCATGGTGCCGTCAGAAATGATAATTTTCGACGGCATGGTGCCATCGGAAAAGACCCTTTTCGGGTGATTTTTCACCCGGATCGGTGACGTGGCACCTTTTTCCCTCCCCCATCTACAAATACCCTCAAATTTAACACCTAAAATTCATTCATTCATACACAAACACTCCTATAACTACATTTCTTCTCCCAATTCTTTCTTGATTTTTTTTTCTTACTTATATTTTCTATATATTTCGTATTTTATTATATATATTTTGTTTTCTTACAATATTATTATTCTTAATTTCACATATATATTATTACATTCATAACCCATTTTTATTTATCTATATATATTACAAATTAATTTATATTTTGGTTTTTTCGTAATAAATAAATTAGTTGTTTTTATTTTATTACTATATATATATATATATGCAACAAATAAAAACTATTTTTATTGTTTTTTCCAAATATTCGGACGAACTTGAGAGAAAATTGAACAAAAAAATAGTTTTTTTTCGTGAAAAACTAAATGTTTTATTTTTTTTTTATTTTTATGAATATTATTTTCGACGGCATATTGCCGTCGGAAATGAGATTTAAATAATAATTAAATTTTATTTCCGACGGCATATCTCCGTCGGAAATGACATTTTAATTATTTTTTTAAAATAATTGAATATGTATTCTAAAAAATAAATACGTATTTCGTTTAAAAAATACGGTATAATTTAAAAGTAAAAAATACAAAAATAATCGCTTTTCCGACGGCGTGATTCCGTCGGAAAAGATCCTTTTCCGACGGAATAACGCCGTCGGAAAAGATCCTCGATAATTCCGATGAGACTTTTTCCGACGGTCTTTTCCGACGGGTAATGCCGTCGGAAAAGCCCTTTTCCGACGGGAAATAGCCTTTTTCCGACGATTTTCGTGCCGTCGGAAAAAGGCTTTTCTCTTGTAGTGACGTACACTTTCGTTAACATACGGTGTGTCATATCTGTTATCTATCTAACATTAACTAGAATAAGACGTCCTACACTACCAACTTTTGGATTTTCTAAAATAGTCCTTGTTTATAATATAAGCAAAGCCATCACTTGTTAGACCACGAGACCAAAACTTCCCACTTTCTCAAATTTCTCTAATTTCCCTATGGGTTTTTTATTTTATTTTAAAAAAGATAAGTTTAAAGATCAAATAATGGGATGACCGCCATATATATTTTATAATCAACTTTCACATGTTTTCAAAAGGTAAATCTCACAATTACAACAAACAACAACTAAGTCTATAATCCCATGTAAATTGTGGTAAACATGAGTCTTCTGCCTCCATATGTTTCGGTTGACGAGCATGTCTTCAGTTAAATATTTTAGCTTCATGTCATTTCGTATGACCTCCATCCACGTCTTTTTCGGTCTCTCACGAGCTCTAGCCGTCTATCCTAAGTCGAGATCTTCAACTCGTCGTACCGGTAAATCTATTAGTCTGCGTTTAATAGTTTATTTGTATCTATTAATAATATAAGCAAACAAGTACCCCTCACATTTTTGGGTAGTTGTGAGTCCAATATAATAAAGTGTTTTTCAAATTTACCTCTACCACTTGCATTCTCAAATACTTTGACACACGCAGGACTGAGCGTAAACTTTTATTTAGTGTAAAGAATATTTTAATTTTAACGCGTATGTTTATTATAATTGATGTGACAACAAATAAAATTGTGTCAAGTACATTTCTATAAATTGTTTAGCTACCTAAATTTTGATATGAGTCTTTGTACTATATCATATGGACCAACTTGTCAATAGCATTCCAGTACATATCTCTTACAAAAGTAAAATTAAATAAGTCCTAAAGTTTTCATCAGTGCAAAAAGAAGTAGATCCATAAAGAATGAACATGTTCACAAAAATAAAAAATAATATTCATTATAGATTCCCTAATTAATTTGCAAGTTTTGAAACAATATGAATGAAAAAGAACTTGGTATTAAATAAATAAAAGAAAAACGTAGGCCAGTGTTTTTGTCATAGATAATATGTTAATAGTAAAATGAAACTTAACCGTGGAGTTCAACTTTTTTTTGGGGCATCGTATTGCGCATATTAATTAACATAACAATATAACATGAAAAATACAATGTTATGAGTTATGAGAACTACAAAATCTCGCAATCTAAGAAAACTTTCGTACATCTTTTTTAGAGTCGTTCGGGAGTGGTAAAATACTATTATATGACATACTGTATTCAAATATAACTTTGTGGTAATATAAACGAACTAATTAGTTTTCCTTGAATTTCTTAATATGTATTTTTTGTTGAATCGATCTTGGCATTGAAATAATATCGAAACAATTTTTTGTGGTTAGATGTATTTAATTCTCAAAATCATGAATCTTGCACCTGAATTTCAGTTAATCCTATGAAATCTGAAACTGTCACTGATTTATTTTCTTTCCAGTTCCCACACTCACCAAAACACGTCCCTAATGTTTACAGAGATTGCTTTAATCTTGGATTCTTATGAGGAGTCTCCCCCAAAAAAAGAAAAAAAAACTACCAAAAGAAAGTGAAGAAAATATAGTAATTGCATTACTACATATAGTTATTTTTTTTATTTTTTTCCTCTAAATCCACCCAAATCAAGAAATAAAGAAATATTTTTTTTTTGCACGAAAAGTAAATATATTGCAACCCAAAAGAGTGTTTGTACAAGATACGAGGGGCATACCAAAAGTGGAAGTAATTAAAGCGAGAACACTCAACAAATCTAATGCTCGGATTAGTGCACAATCAAGCTAAGATTGCCTTAGGCTTTGGTCTAGGACCATGACCCTCAGTAACCTCCTGCCATGCCTACTCTACAATAGACCCTCCTAGTCGTTACATCCTAAGGAGTTCCCCCTTCGTTCCAGCTTCAGGCTCGGCATGTGACTGTACTCTCCTATAATCTCCTCGCAGGTCATGGTTGCTCAATGATTGCTGCTCCCACACTAATCCATCACTCTTTCAGGGGAGAGTGGGGAGAGGGAAGAAGCAATTATACCTTTGTCCACCATGCGTGCCATCCTTGTGCCCGTGTTTTGTCCCTGGTAACAACCTGTTGGCCAAATCAAGTGTGATACCTTTCCTTTCACCCAAACAGTATAACCATAGGGTAACAAAGAGACCAAATCATCTAAATTCTGCATATGTTAGCCAGAATACATTTAATGAAATGGTTTTGCCTCTTACCAGTTTTATGTGCAATTCTCACCTGCATCTCTTGTGCAATTTCTTTGCATATATTCTGAACATGTATAAGTGTCTTCTCAAAGATCATGTGATTCCTCCATCTCCAGACTCCTGCCAGAATGCTACCAAACATAGCAGCCCTGACCTGAAAAACAGTCCCCTTCTTCCTGGTAGCCTGACTGAATAGTTCTATCCATTCTTCTAAGTTCTCCTCTCTGGCATACACCCCAACCACCTTCATCATGGTCCTCAGTATTGGTTTTACCTTTTCACACTGAAAAAACAAATGCTCAAGAGACTTATCAGCTTTATTACACAAACTACAATGTTTTTCATTAATCAATTTGAATCTAACTAGTTTATCTCTGGTGGCCAGGCCTTTATGCATTACCAGTCAGTTTAAGAAAGCTACTCTAGGAGGAGAGTAGTCATTCCATACCTGTGTGTTCCATGTGACCTCAATATTTTCTTTATGGTAGATATGGTAACATATATCTATTACCTGTCTTTGATCAGTCTTTTTCCAGTCCCCTGGTGTCATAGTGGTCTGATTCAACATATCATCTCTCAATCTCATAAGGGATTTCCACCATGGAGAATCCCCCTGCCTCATTTGCACCCTCCATATCCCTTCCCTTTTCAGCTTGTATTCCTCTAGCCACTTCTTCCATATTGTTGGTCTGCCTTGCTCTCTTGTCAGGTTTACTATTTGAGCACACATTAAGGCTTTATTACAGCTCAACACTTCCTTTATCTGTAGACCCCCCTTGTTCTCCTCCTGGCACACCTTAGCCTAGGCTACAAGATTTCTTTTACCTTTTTCATTTCCAGTCCATAAGAAGTTTCTGCATAGCCCCTCTATTCTTTTCACCACTCCCACTGGAATAGGGAAGATGACACTCCAAAATCTTTGTATTGCCCTTAGCACTGCTCTTACTAAATATAGTCTTCCAGCATAACTTAGTTGCTTTGCATTCCAGCTTAGTATCCTTGCACTTATCTTCTTGACTAAAGGGTCATACTCTGCTTTCTGCAGCTTTCTTGGACTTAAGTGTATTCCCAGGTATCTAACTGGGAATTTTCCTTCTGGGAATTTCCACACTCCCATCAACTCTGGTTTCTCACTTTCCTTTATCCCAACCAAGAATATGGAGCTTTTGTCCTTATTAACTTATAGGCCTGATTGTGCTGAAAACTCCTCCAGTGCCTTCTTGAAGATCTCCATTGATATTTTGTCTCCCCTGCAGAATAGTAGCAGGTCATCAGCAAAGCACATATGAGTAATTCCAACCTTCTAAGTTTTAGGATGGAAGTTAAAATCCAGGTTAGACTTCACACTGTAATTAATCATTCTACAAAAATACTCCATGAAAAGTACAAATAGATAGGGTGACATAGGGTCTCCCTGTCTCAGTCCTTGTTTTCCTGGCATATAGCCTTCAAGGCTGCCATTCTCACAAAATGAGAAGCTAGTTGTGGAAACACAAGTGATGATTAGTTTCGTGAATCCTTTATCAAACCCAAACCATTAAGCACATTTTCCAAGAAGCCCCAATTGATTGTGTCATAAGCTTTCTAAGATCTATATTAAGCATGCATCTAGGGGAAACATTACTTCTGTTATATCCTCTAATATTCTCTTGTGCTAGGAAAATATTCTGAAACAGATCCCCACCTTTCACAAAAGCATTTTGGCATATATTAATCAAATCCAGCAGAAGATGTCTTATTCTGTTTGCTAAAACCTTGCTAATAATTTTGTATATGATGTTACAGCAGGCTATTGGCCTGTAGTCAGATATAGCAGAAATGTTTTTACCTTTTGGGATGAGACAGACTGATGTGGCATTTACTTGTTTAAGCAGCTTACCTGTCTCTTGAAATTCCTTGACAGCTTCATGAATTATAGTACCTGTGGTAGGCCAGCTTTGCTTGTAGAAGCATGCATTCCATTCATCCGGTCCAGGGCTTTTGTTGTCATGCATGCTAAACAGTGCAGCCGTCACTTGATCTTTCCCTATGGGCATCTTTAATGTTTCATTCATGTCCTCAGTCACACCTTGGGCCTTCATCAAACACCTTGTAATTTATGGAACTAACCTGTCTTTCAACACCAAATAATTCTCTATAGAATGTGGTATGCCAAAGTGGCAGAGAATGTTTTGCAATATGAAGTTGATTATGGCTTCTGAAGGAATCTGGGTGATGGGCTCGGCTTTGACCCATTTGGTAAAGTATTCCACCATTACAAGTATGTTTCTAACGTGTTTTGGGGATCATTGGGTCTACAATGTCTATCCATCATTTATCGAATAGGTAGGGGACCATTTTGGGTTCTCATTATGCTTTTGATTGATGGGTCTGGGTGGCATGTTGTTGGAACTGGGGGCATTTCTTGGCGTAAGAGACGCAATGAGCTGTTATTGTGGGCCAAAAGAACACTTGCCGGAGTATTTTAAGGGCGAGGTTGGGTCCTCCTGAATGATTTGCCCAACTTCCCCCATGAATATCCCTCATCACTAGCTCAGCCTCGTTGGGGCCGAGGCATCGTAGATGGGGCTGTGAATAGGATTTATGGTATTGGATTTATGAAAAAAATGGGATGCTCGTCCTTTGGAGGATATTTCGTTCGTAGAGAATTTCTCATAATTTAGGATATACTCGCATATCTCAGACATCCATATCTTTTTTCCACTTGCAATAGCGATAAAGAATGTTAGAGGCTGGTTTCTTTCCAGAAGGATACTAGTGATGAATGGGACTTTCTAATTGACAACGAGTAATATTTTGCTGAAGATTTTGGACAACCCATTTACTTGTCGATCTTCAAATAGAGGGATTTTCCGAACTTCTAGGTTATTCAAACAAGGTCTTAGCTTGGTGTACTGGTTTTATGTATTCTTTCATTCGTTACTCCTTAGCCTCGTATGAATTGCTTACCTATTGTACAATGAGTAACGTGTCACTTTGAACGAATAGCCTTTTCATGTTGGCTTCTCGAGTTAACTATAGGCCTATGAGCAAGGCCTCGTATTCACTATCGTCATTCCACACCGGGACACTCAGATGGATTGTGATATCCAGGATTTCTTATGCACTTTGAGAGACGTCGTGTCAAAATACGCTTTTGGCCCCTCAACGAGTGTTTTCTGTTGACCTGTCTACCCACATGATTTAAGTGGGCTCGATAGGCTCTGATTCAGTTTCCCGTGCATTTACATAATAAAATCGGCCAACACTTGTGCCTTTCTCGCGAGGCGAATGTCGTGCTCACTTATCTATATTGCACATTTTACAATTCTCTCGGACATCTCTATTTAGTTTAGGAATGTGCACCACGGGCATTTGGCGAGGACACCTATACAATAGGTAAGGAAGTAGGCTCTTAGTTTTCCGGCTGTTGTTATGAGGGCTAGGCTCACCTTCTCCATTAGAGTATAGCGGCTTTCAGCGGAGACGAGAGTTTTGCTAATAGAAAAGATAGGGAGGTTCTCCTTGTCTTGGTTTCATATGAAGCCGACGCTGAAGGTTTCTGCTCCCACATATAGGTACAAGTACAACTCATCTCCGGCTATAGGTTTAACCAGAAGAGGGGGGCTAGTCGTGTAGGGTTTTAGTTGCTCGAACGCTTTAGTGCATTTATCGTTCCATTGAAAATTCTTAACGTTACGTAAAATATTGAAGAAAGGCAATCCTCGCTCTGAGGCGCGCGAGAGAAATCAATTTTCTTTATACCCTTCACTGTTTTGGGCCGTGGAATTACGAGCATGACAGTAGGCTTTTCAGGGTTTATCCCGATGCACCTTATCGTGACCATGTAGCCAAGGAACTTTCCCCCTTTTATCCCCAATGAGAACTTTCGGGTGTTTACCTTCATGCCGAAGCGGTCCATGATGAAAAATTCTTTTGTGAGGTCCCGTGCATATTCGTGTGCTTTTAGGCTTTTAACAATCACGTCGTCCACGTAGACTTCCTTCGTGTTCCCATTCAATCTGTCGAATATCATATTGACTAGGCCCTGGTAGGTGGCCCTGAAATTTTTTTGTCCAAAAGGCATGACCAAATAACAGAAGGTCCCTACATTCGTAATGAAGCTAGTTTTGGCTTGGTCTCGCTCGACTATTACTATTTGATTATACCATTGATCCCCATCCATGGTGAATAGTAAGGCATGTCTAATTGTGGAATATACTAGTTAATCAATGTTGGGTAAAGGAAAACAATCCTTAGGGCACGCCTCATTTAGGTTTGTGAAGTCTACACACATGCGCCATCTTTATCCCGTCTTTGGGACTAAGACTACGTTGGCCGGCCATTGGGGGTACAAGACCTCTATAATTTTAGACACTATGAGAAGGCGATATCCTTCTAACTTGATAATTTTGTTGATTTTAGTCACCATTAATTTTGTCGTCTGTCGTAAGGGCTTGGTGCTTTATTCGACGTTGAGGAAATATTGGCAATGTTCATTGGGGATTCTTTAGGGCGGTCCTCCTTCCCAAGAAAATACCCGCTGGTACTTCATTAGAACTTCAAATATTTACTACTCATTCTAGAATTAGAGACACATCCCTATCTTAGTCTTATGTTCTTCTGCCTCCGACATATTCGTCATTTTTAACTCTTCCATCGGATACATCTTGGCAACCTCCGTTTTGGTCTTTTTTAGAAGGGGATCTGAAAGAGTTAATACATTGGCCATCCGTGGAGTGGTTGCAGTTGGGGTAGGCAGGGCATTATTGCGGTACTCATAGGCCTGAGCTTTGCTGCCTCAGACTTCTCTTAATCCAGCACGTGTCGAGAACTAGGCTTATTCTGTACGTCAATGTTGGCCTTGGCCCCATGATACCAAGAGGCAGATGGTTCCCATGGTATGACAACATTCTTTGGAGAATTCCACTAGATGAACACCGACCGCATCCATTTTGCTATCTCGGAGCCCTAAGGCTCGAAAGGTTGAGAGAAAGAGGACATCAACTGAGCTTCTAGAGTCGATCAGAATGCATTGTACCTCGGTCCTGGATATAGTAGCGTGGACTACGCTAGGGTCCCCATGGCAGTATATGAGTTCTTTTAGGTCATCTGGTTCGAAAACGATATGGGGGACAAGAGCTATTCATACAACCAATATTTCATGGGTGGTGGTCCCTCGTCTCTCCTTCTTCACATACTTTCATTTTTAGTGTGGAGATGAGAGGGCTATTTTTCCTATTTTGGTCATATTGACCGTTCGCCCCGCATGTGTATTGTCGTTATAGAAAGGTGGAGAAGAGGCAGATAATCTTATTCCATCATCTATGCTTCTTGGCACCAGGAGGAGGCGCATAATTTCTCCATCGTCTAATCGATCTCACTTGGAACAAAGAAGTTGTTCTAATATTAGTTGGGGTTGCCCCTCTCGGCTATCCCAAATCACATATATTTCCAAATATCCCTTATTGAGTAACCTGCGTATCTATTTCTGTAAGGAAATGCAATTATTAGTGCGGTGCCCGTATGTACGGTGGTACAAGTAATAATTGCCCGTATGATTTAGTTTGTTGTGCTCTATAACTTCTTGGGGCCAGAGGATTTCTCGATCATGCTCCATGATTTCCAAAACTTCGGCTTGGTTGATAGTCATGAAGGGTAGCGATATCGGGCTCAAATGTCGTCGAGGTGCAGACTGTTCTTCTCTGCGCTGGGAGGATTTCTTTGTTGGCTTTCTCTCAAACTTTAGGCCTTGTAGAATCATGGGAATGTACATTTTCCAGTTATTCTATAGCTTTATCGAATTCTTCTCAGAGAATGAACATCTCGGCCCTTTGCATTAGGTTATGGAGACTTTTGACGCGAGGGACGATGAGAGATTTTGCGATATGTCCCGACCGGAGGCCTTGAACTAATATCTTAGAGAGTATCATTAGTCCATTAGAATCTCATCCTTTATTTGTATTACGAGAAAAATATGACTTAAGAATCTAGGATATGTTTGATTGTACACAATGTGATGTATGAACATATGGGTAAATTGCTCAAAAGTGTGGATTACACCCTCCGCAAGTTGGGAGAACCATGTATGGGCTCTTACCGTCAGGGTAAATTGAAACACTTGACATAGTACTAGATCCGAGGCCGAGATTGGGTCCATCCTGGCCATGTATGGGTTGATGTTGTCTTGCGAGTCGAGACTAGTTTTGTCTCCAGTGTAGATGGGTAAACTGAAGGGCTTCATGCTAGGCGGTATATGGATATGTGCCACCTTTGGGGCAAAGGGGGTTTCTCGGTAGGCAGCCTCATCGTGGGGAATTACGTCATTTTTTTAGGGATTGGACCTCACTTTTGCAATAGCTCTCATAGAGGGTCTGCCAATTAGTTGGCATACCGGTCCATCCTACTCAGGGGTGGCGGTCCAGATTCAGGACTTCCCGAGCATCTTTTGCGTGAACCATTATCTGGCCCCGCAGGGGTCCTTTATGCTGAGACGCGGTAAGCGAGATAAGCGCGCAACTTGTCGTCTACCCAGGGTCGGGCAATGTCGAGTGGCATATAGCGAGGGTGCACTCATTCTTATTCATGAGACGAGGGCGCCCCCTTCGATGTGGCCTATGAGGGAGTCCCTAACAGCGCAGGTGTTATGTTCACCTCTGTTCGCTGGGGGGCTTGTGGCTGTTGTGCACGGGTTTGTAACATGTTTCCCATGAGATCCTTGAAAGGGCTTTGAGGGATTAGTCTGATGGCGGGCTCTTCTAGCACCCTGACGTAGGAGGTCTTCGGAGCTATGGGGAGTTTGAAACCTTCCTCTTGCTGGTCGACCAATCCTTCTGTGGATGAAAGTTCTCTGTGGCCATAGTCCAAGAGTACCAAGAATTTCTTTGTCTTTTGTTGTTTCCTTGTAGCTATTCTAAATATTATTTTTTTGTGGACTTTCCTTGATTTTCCATAAGGGCACCACGGTGTTCCCACAGATGGCGCCATATGATGTTAGGATTCTTCTACGTGATTGATTTGAAAGGGTTCGAAACACCTGTCATTCTTTAGGAAAAGGGGAAAGAAAAGCGCTTCAAAATTTTGCACTTCCGAGGGGAGAAGGTGAGAATAGGTGTGAGTATGTGTTTTTACGAGGGACCGTATTGATGATTTTAGGAAGAATTTTTAATTAGTTAATTTTTTTGTGATGTTTATTATTCAACGGGTTCTTTCGTTGATATTGGCAGGGGAAGCTACTCGAACTACAACAGTTGGCAGGTAGGTGAGAAGTAATAAGCACCTCCTTTTTTTCATCATTCAAGAAAATATTATTTAACAGAGTACAAGGGGTACTCTAACTCCGAACAATTTGTGAGCAACCACTTACAATTCCTCGATACAAATAATCAAACTTGAATACTAGTCAATAAGCGAGTATACAAAATTTGGGAATTGAGACTTACCCCACAACCAGGATCTGACTTTTATCAAGTCGATATCCGAGATAGTTCTTTCATGATCGTCCCCGAATAGTTTCTTGTTCCATATTCTCCATATTTCCCACCAAACATAAAACCACTGCCCAAGCCAAACTTCTTTCACACCTTTACAAGTCGAGAGGCCATTATGCACAAAAAGTGCTTTTTAGGATTGTTTCCAAGCACAATCGAGATGCCAAACCATCGGTAAAAGTCCATCCACACTTGGTTACGAATATGTTAATATGCTAAAGGGACACGTGTAAGGATGATGAGGATGAAGCTTAGTTAGATAAGCATGATTTGTCATCAAATTTAGATATTCTTCTATGTATTACGAGGCCGCTTTTCCGTGGATGGTGTAGAATTGGCCTCATTTGGAAAAGCGCGTTGACCTTTGGGGCAAGGGTCTTCGTATTTCGATGACGATTTTAGTGATGCCGTGATTTCGAGGACATAGATTTTGTGCGTTAGTATCCTCACATGTAAAACTTATTATGTTGAGAATTTTTAGGTCTTCATTAGCCAAATATGTTAGGCAAGAGTGCGGGCTATAATCCAAAGATAAATGTTTTTGTTCTAAAGATATCTCATGGATACAACCATTCTTAGTTTCTTTCTTTTCTCCCTCACTTTTTTTTTCATTTCTTTTTGGCGCTCACATTTTTGTGTTATACGGTACTTTTCTTTTCTTTTGAATTCATTTGCGGAAAATCTGTTCTCCCCCTATACTTCATGACTATCAAGTAGCACCCCAATAATGTATTTTCTTGTTTTATCATAGCTTTGAAACCTTTGCATTTTGTTGTTAATTAGGAAGGAATTTAGCTTGCCCTCTGTTTGATCATCTTTTGTAGTTTGTTCTGCAATCTAACATAATGTAGTTGTATTTATAAACGACCTTACTTGAACATGATCTGTTCTATAGGCTCGTACCTCTGTATCCTTGAGTTCTAAGGAGACAGGAAACTAAGTCTGGTGGATGAACCGTGGTCACTTGATCAGAGCGTGATTAACAACATCGTGGTTTGGTATCCTAGCCATCGGTGTAGTAGAGGATCGTTCTTAGTCGGGTTTCACTCGGTTAGGATGGTCAAGTGGCTGTCTGACAGACTTACCAAATGAATTTATAAAGCTAAAATCTACTTATAGTACTATGGCGTTACTGTGGTTCGAAGTTTTTTTGGATAATAGTTTTATTAATTATTAAGCCTAATTAGCCTTTTATGTATTCGAGTGAACATTATAAACAAAGGAAAAGACGTGACTCCTTAAACAACCCGCAATTATTGACTAAGACGATCACAATACTTATGCTAGACAAAAACGAACGAAATCAGGTACGAGTTATTTTTCAAATATTCCAATAATTAAGACTTTTATATATGGACACCGAGAATTTGGAAAAATCCTTTTGTCAATCATCTGCAGTTGACCCCGTGACTACAATATTGAACGTCTCACATGGAAAAGGACTAAATAAACATGATTATATGCCATAATCTAAAGGCGACCATTCTTTCTCCCTATTCAATTTACTGTTGTAGCGTGTTTGCCAATTTTTAAACGAATTCGGCCGTTCAGTTTACTTCGATGGAAAGACAAAAACAACTTGCATGGTTTTGATCATTTTTCCGACATAAAACAAAAGGTTTGTGTCGTCTATGTCAACTCGTCTTACACAAGTTGTGCAATTTGATTAGTAATCCTATATGTTACAGACATCAGCGTCAAAGAAATATATGTGGACAATAATTAGTAATCCTATATGTTTGATATTGGCTAATATATAGTCCGAGAAGGGACCATCTGCAAAAACTTTATCTATGAAAAAAATTATGTCGGTACAAATATAATGATTAGCAACGAGAACCCTGCAATATGAGTTCTTCAAATATGGGGGTTGTCAAATAATTCACATCATTTTTAACTTGCGAATATCGTTAGTAGTTTCTATTGTTTTCAAATTTCATGCTTATTTTGGTTATATAATAGGGTTAAGTTAGAAATAAAAGAATTTAGGCTCTCCAAATTCATTAAACTTAAGATCAGATAATTAATCACATGTGCAATGGGACAACTCAAGAGGTACCTGATCAAAGTTATCACTCTACCAAGATAAGATATGAAGTAAGATTTTAAGGGAAAATCCAACCCAGTCGGAAAGAAATGAATTGAACATATTTGCATTAATGACGTTGAAACCATTGTTTGAAATCGCAACAATTTTGTTTCATCTGTTTGTGGTGTCGGCAAGGGCAGAATCCAACTAATTATAATTGAAATATGCTAATTAAAGATAACTCGGGCGATAGGTCACGCATCCATTAGACACAGAAAATGATACGACCCAAGATGACGGTCGTAGGGTTTACTAATTAGGAATTTAGTTTATTAAGTTAAGTTATTCTTATATTAGGAGTCTATGTTAGTCTTAGATTGAGAATCTTTATTTAATTTGAGTAGTATTAGATTTCTATTTCCTTTAGTAGTCTAGGTTTAATTGGTTAAGGATTATTAGTCTTAGTATAAATAGTCCAAGTCTTGTAACTTTTATGGATTCAGAAAATAAGTAAAAGTTTAGTTCTCTTAAATTTAGTCTCTCTTCTCCCCCAAATAATTCTTGGAGCTCGTTCTAGCTCGAATAGAACCCTATCCCTAACAATTGGTGCTTTCATTGAGAGTAACAATTGGTGCTTTCATCTTTTGAACTCACTATATCAAAAAAAAAAAAAAAAAGCATGGATGTTTTGCTCTCCAAGACACCCATTTTCATGGAATCGTTCTCTAAAATATCAAAAATGGCGGAAGAAATAAGAATTGACTACAAAGATTTGTCTCGCCGAGCAGAAGCAAATTACAAAGATATGTCTCGTCGGCTCGATCGTATGTCTGGCTTATTGTCAAAAATTGAAAGAGATTTGAGTGCAAGTTCACAAAATCCTCCACCACTACAACTGCCGCCTCCCCCGCCACCAACATCGCCGCCGTCGTCAACAATCGGCAATACACAAGATCTTGATTTTGAAGTTTTGTTCGAAAAACCAAAGGAGTCCACAAAACTTAAGACCAACGTGGAAATTCTTAGATTCAACGTCAACATGGCAATCTTACAGTAACCTCACATTACAACTATAAAAGCATTGTTTTTTCTTGCACAAAATACAAGCAATTCAAAGATGGTGAGCCATAGCAACAATCTGATGGTTTTTCATGCTGGTTGTAAATGCATAGTGACTATGAATTGGAGAAAACGGAAAAAAGGTTTTGAGGACAAGATTCTGTTAAGGGGGAAGGATTGATACGACCCAAGATGACGGTCGTAGGGTTTACTAATTAGGAATTTAGTTTATTAAGTTAAGTTATTCTTATATTAGGAGTCTATGTTAGTCTTAGATTAGGAATCTTTATTTAATTTGAGTAGTATTAGATTTCTATTTCCTTTAGTAGTCTAGGTTTAATTGGTTAAAGATTATTAGTCTTAGTATAAATAGTCCAAGTCTTGTAACTTTTATGGATTCAGAAAATAAGTAAAAGTTTAGTTCTCTTAAATTTAGTCTCTCTTCTCCCCCAAATAATTCTTGGAGCTCGTTCTAGCTCGAATAGAACCCTATCCCTAACAGAAAACTCACTCAATAAATTAAAGAGACATATGTAATATGTTTATGAATTTCTAAACTATATTAGTAGTGAAACCCGAACTCTGAACACCTTTCATCATCATCTATTTTACAACCAAAGCAATCTTTCAATCATCTTCAATTATGTTTTCTGATTTATTTTTGTTTTGCATTCTCTTTCATTTAATGTGCATTCATTTAATTTACTACATTCTCATTTTTATTCCATCATTATTTCAAACCTGCATTCATATTCTGCATTTAATTTTTTTCTCATACACACATCGAAGGCAGTAACCGTACAATTGTCGGTGTTTATGCAATTAAGTGATTCTAGAAATTGATTCACAACTTTCTTGGGATTTGATACAAGGGACTAATGATGGGCCGTCGTGGAAGAACACCAACTTTGTTATCTAGGGGAAACAACATGAAGTATACAACCAGTGGAACAGATGATGGAGAAGCAAGACAAATGCAACCATATGTTGCCAAGGGACAATAATTGGCATGGTTCAAAGTCAAATAACTTGGTTAGTGGTCGTAGGAACAAAGTAGTTCATCAACCACCGACTTGCGACGTTACTTAGATGAATGAAGAACTGATACTACAAGACTGGGCGGTCAATAGGGACCGCCCAGTAGTGACCTAAATTAGGTCGCGAATCTTCAGCGGTCCCTGAAGGTAACAGAGACCTAATTTAGGTCGCTGATAGTCCTAACATGTTTTAGCGACCTAAGTTAGGCTACTAGAAATGAAGGAGTCCTTCAACGACCTAATTTAGGTCGCTGAAAGGCCCTTCTGATTATCAACGACCTCAATTAGGTCGCAGATTTCCTGCTATAAAAAAAAACTTTTTTTTAATTTCTCAAACCCCATTGGCAATAGGGATCGCACTTAGGTCCCTATTGGCAACGATAAGTAACAATAGGGACCGCACTTAGGTCCCTATTGATACTAATCGTTGTTAATATGGCTCTAAGGGCGGTCCCTATTAACAGTAGTCGTTGTCAATAGGGACCGTTAAGCGGTCCCTATTGAAAGACCGTTGTCAATAGGGACCTAAACGCAGTCCCTATTGAATAACTGTTATTAATAGCGACCTAGATACGGTCCCTATTGACATTAGCCGTTGTCAATAGGGACCGCAATTAGGTCCCTGATGTGTTAATAGTGACCGCAATTAGGTCCCTCATGACTCAACATGGACCAAATTGCGGTCCCTACTAATATTCATAATTTAAAATCGTTACTTTATGATTATTTGATGTGCATCGTTGTTTGTTTAATTCATAATTACCACTGTAATTGTTAAAATAACAATAATTGCAACGACACATTGTAAATCCAAATATTACGTATAGGGAACTGTCTGTTTTGAAGATTCATTTACTAGTTTGTACAAAGAATGTCATAATGCATGCTTACAAACTAATTGTATATACATGCATATATAAGCACAATCATTGGTTGATCTAATGATTGAAATTCATAATCATATGTATGTTAACATTAGTGAAGTAAAGCATAAAAACGAATAACAACTACAACTATCTAGTGATGATTAGTTGTAGAACATGAAATATATGTTGAACGTTAATAACTTGCTCAATTTCATTCAATCTATTAGTTCCCAACTAAAATACTATGAGGTTGGTTTTGCAATCATTTATTATTTCAATTCAGATGTTGCAATGAGTTTGGTTGCCAGGAATCACAAACACACCAACATCAATAAAAATAATAAACAAACTTTCTAGGATGAATATTAGTAGGAACCACACTGCGGTCCCTATTTAAAATTAGTGACCTAAGTGCGATCACTATTAATAATTAGGGACCACAGTTAGGTCACTCATTTTAAATAGGAACCGCAGTGCGGTCCCTGTTGCATTATTAGGGACCTAAGTGCGTTCCCTACTAATATTCATCTTTGAAATTTGATTTTTTTTTATTGATGTTGGTGTGTTTCTAATATTCCAGAACAGTTTTAATTTATTGTTTAATATCTATGCTAACATTAGTGAAGTAAAGCATAAAAACAAATAACAACTACAACTAACTAGTCATGATTAGTTGTAAAACATGAAATATATGTTGAACGTTAATAACTCGCTCAATCTCATTCAATCTATTATTTCACAACTAAACTACTATGAGGTTGGTTTTGCAATCATTTATTACTTCAATTCACATGTTGCAATGAGTTTGGTTGCTAGGAATCACAAACACACCAACATCAATAAAACAAAATCAAATTTCAAGGATAAATATTAGTAGGGACCGTACTTAGGTCCCTAATAAGCCAACAGGGACCGCTCTGCGGTCCCTATTTAAGATTAGTGACCTAAGTGCGGTCATTATTAATAATCAGGGACCGCAGTTAGGTCACTAATTTTAAATATGGACCGCAGTGCGGTCCCTGTTGCATTATTAGGGATCTAAGTGCGGTCCCTACTAATATTCATCCTTGAAATTTGATATTTTTTATTGACGTTGGTGTGTTTGTAATATTCCGAAATAGTGTTAATTAATTGTTTAATATCTATGCTAACATTAGTGAAGTAAAGCATAAAAACGAATAACAACTACTACTAACTAGTGATGGTTAGTTGTAGAACATGAAATATATGTTGAACGTTAATAACTCGCTCAATCTCATTCAATCTATTATTTCACAACTAAACTACTGTGAGGTTGGTTTTGCAAATATTTATTACCTCAATTCACATGTTGCAATGAGTTTGGTTTATAGGAATCACAAACACACCAACATCAATAAAAAAAAAAAATCAAACTTCTAGGTTGAATATTAGTAGGGACCGCACTTAGGTCCCCAATAAGGCAACAGGGACCGCGCTGCGGTCCCTATTTAAAATTGGTGACCTAAGTGCGGTCACTATTAATAATTAGAGACCGCAGCTAGGTCACTAAAATCCAAAAATTTGAAATTTTTGCAAACATTTTAGGCGGGATTGACAAGGAAATTTGAATTTAACGAAAATTTGAAAATTTCACCCTCTCCTCTATATATACTCACTGAAAGTGCAAGGTTCTCTGGAATCAATGTTATACGATGTTGGGACAACATTGAGGATAACATTGAAACCCGAGAGCTTGTACGAAAACTGTTCTTCAGTTGCCAAATTTAAGTTTTGCCTTTATTCACCTATTAACTAAGTTCCACGATTTTAGTTCTTTATGTTTATGTCCAGGAAGGTATTTTAATCATAAGGAAAAGCTATGGAAAATTCCTTACTTGAAGTTTCCATAATTCAAGCCAAGTTGAATAAATCAACTCAACAGGCTTTCAAAAGAAGGAAACAAATTGGATTCTCTGCAACTTTGATTCTTTCCAGGATTCTCCGATTTAAAGAAGACGTGTTACCTTGTTAGATCAATAATAAATGAAACACATATTCAAGAAAGGTATGAAGTTCACAAAGAAGGCAAAATTCAACAAAGGAACAACAAGAGTTACCAAAACTGTGAACAACACATATTGGCGTGCAAGTTTCAAGAAATCTATAAAAGATGTGAAGTTCATCAAGATGAAGATAAGAACATCGTGCTAAACAATCTAAGAGATTAATCATTATTTGTATTGTATTCGTCTTGCTTTTGTGAAGTTTTTGTATCAACTATTTACGTCTAGTTCATAGAAGTTAAGTAGTTCATGCTTGTCTGCTTTGTTGAGTCCGATCAACAAAGAGCGTGAGTGAAATGTTGTGAGGAACATTTTTGTTAAAACCTTTATGGTTATTTGTCCTAAGGCTCGGAAGTTTTTAATAATATTGAAAACTTCTTAAAATTATATCTTCTTGTGTTGTTACTTCTGCTGCACATTATTATAGTCAAGAAGATCACAATAGAGTTAAGGCAATTCCAGCTTAACTCTCAAAGTTGTTGTGTCAATCCACGATCCGAAATTTTCAATTGGCGTCAGAGCCAAACACTGACTATACTGGTGGTTTGGAGGTGATACAACACCATGGACAGTGTCAATCCTAATACCAATAGGATTCCAGTTTTGGATGGCTCCAATTATGCATATTGGAAGATCAGGATGAGGTCTCACATCAAATCTATTGATATTCGAGCCTGGCAATCCGTGATCAATGGAATCTATCCTCTAACATTACCAAGAGATGGTGAAGGTGATCTAGTACCAAAACTAGAAGCATACTGGACAGCAGCAGAGGTAAGTCTCTATAACTCTAATGAAAAGGCTTTTAATGCTATCTTTAGTTGGGTTAATCATCACATGTTCAAGTTAATCCAGAATTGTACAAAAGCCAAACATGCTTGGGATATACTTGAATTACATCGTGAAGGAGATTCTGTTGTTAAAGATTCTAAATATAGACAACTGCTTCTGCAATTTGAAAAACTTGAGATGGGTGAAGATGAAAGTGTTGACAGTTATTTTGAGAAAATTCTTGATATTGCTAACCAATGTGAAAATCTAGGTTTTGCTATGACTAATCAATAAATGGTTTATAAAGCTATGAGAACACTGTCATCTAAATTTGTTCTCAAGAAAATTGCAATGAGTGAATCTAGGAACCTTGCTAATCTGTATTTTCAAGTCTTGATGAATACTCTTAAAGAATTTGAGATGGAGCTTGCCTCACAACCTAGGAAACATAGGAATGTTGCTTTAAGAGGATCAAGTCTTGAGAATGAATGTGATGATGATTATGAAATAATTTCTTCAAACTATGGTAAAATTACTAAGAAGTTCAATAAGTTGAATCTTAAAGGAAAAGGTAAAGAAAAGAATCTTAGTAATAGTTCCCCATGTTATAAGAAATTACCTCCTAAGTTTGTGAAGTACATGGCATCAAAACATACTCTTTTAGAAGCGGAGAAGTTAAAGGATGTTCAATGTTTTGAATGTGAAGGATATGGTCATATGGCTAATGAATGTGCTAACACTATTGGGAAAAGAGGAAATTCTCATTGGGTTTGTGGAGATGATTTCAATGAAGATGACTTTAGTTCTGGAGAAGCTGAAGAACAATCAGAAGAGGTTCAAACTGCTGAGCTACTCACTCAGATTGATTGGACGCCAGAAGACTCCCTGAACTGTTTCGGATCTCAATGTTACCCCAACATTCAGGATCCAACATCAGAACATGAGACATTCTTTGCAGATTGGGATGAATATGATACTGATAATGAACCTTATATTGCGTCCTACTTTGATGAATCTAACTTTGATTATTTTCATGGCTCAGTGATTCTAGATGATGAATATTTCTTTGAAGGATAAATGTCCCAGGAGGAAATCATTGAAGACCTGAAGTCTATCTACCACAAACTGCTGCTTGAAAATTGCAATCTCATCAAGAGATGCATGAAGGAGATGCTGAAACTGTATGAGAAAGATCTTGACAAAACCGAGGCTGACCTGAAGGAGGTAAAGGTAAAATTAAATAAAGCTAAACATACCATTGACAAATGGAACTCTTCTACATCTCTGCTTGATGAAGTGTTGAGTATGGGAAATCAAGGTAAAAATGGTTTGGGCTATATTGAGAAACCTCTCTCTAAAGATGCTGATTATGCCTATTTAACAACTGATGTTATCAAGGAAAGTAGTAGTGTGTATAGTGAAACTCTTGTCAACACTGTGAAAAAGCCTACTTTTATCTGTCAATATTGTTTTCAACCTGGTCACATTAAGCCTTATTGTAAAAAATTCAAAATCGTGATTGAGAAGAAAACATGAATCAATAGCAGTACCAATGTTAGGAGAACCTCTGATCTGAATGTTATCCCAACATTATGTAACAAAGCTGAAGGACATAAAAGTAGAACTTGGATAGAAAAGATAAAAACTCCTAAAGTTAAAATTGTTTGCAATGTTGTCTTTTCTGCTGTTTACTCTAACCTTGCAGGTAAGTGGTATTTTGACATTGGATGTTCAACACACATGACTGGAAACATTGACAACCTAAAAGATGTAATCCCTTTGATTGTTGGAACAGTTACCTATGGAGCTGGCACTATAGGGAAAATCATTGGAAATGGAGTATTTGATGTTGAAGGATTTCCACCACTCAAGGATGTGTTGTTGGTTGAAGGATTGAAAGCAAATTTAATTAGCATAAGTCAACTTTGTGATGATAACTTGCTAGTTACTTTTGGTAAAAGTTCATGTGATGTGTTTAATAGTGACAATGTCCGTGTCATGACAGGTACAAGATCAAAGGATAACTGCTATCTTGCTCAAGATCAAGCTGAATGCTACCATGCCAAGGTAGACGAATCTGTCATGTGGCACAAGAAGTTAGGACATGTGCACTATAGAAATCTGGAAAAACTACAGAAGTTAGAGGTTGTGAGAGGACTGCTTAAGTTGACTAGCCTAGGTAAAATTGTTTGTGAAGACTACCCGAAAGGTAAACAAACAAAAGCTGTCCATCCACCACTTCACGTACAGAGTACTAACCCTAGAACTACTAAGTGCTTTGATTTGCTACATATGGATCTCATGGGTCCTATTGAGGTTAGTAGCCTGAATGGTAAGTAGTATGCTTTTGTTATTGTTGATGATTTTTCAAGATATACGTGGATTAAAATTTTGATAGAAAAATCAGAGGCTTTCAACACATTCAAGATTTTGCATGCTAGTTTTAAAAATATGTATGATACTTCTGTAGGAAGAATTAGGCCTGACCATTGGGAAAGAGTTTGAAAATGTAAGCTTTGCTAATTTTTGTGAAACCAAAGGTATTTTCCATGAGTTCTCTGCACCTAAGACACCTCAGTAAAATGGGATTGCTGAGAGGAAGAATAGAACACTTCAAGAGATGGCTAGAGTAATGTTGAATTCTAAAAACCTATCTGAGAAACTTTGGGCTGAAGCTTTGAATACTGCATGTCATATTAGTAATAGAGTTTATCTTAGACCTGGTACTACTATGACACCTTGTGAAATCTTGAAGGGTTCAAAACCAATAGTAACACACTTTCATGAATTTCGTATTAACTGTTATTTTCTAAAAGATAGAGACTATTTGAGCAAATTTGATCCCAAAAGTGAAAAATGTATATTTGTTGGATATTCTCCTAATAGCGCTGCTTTCAGGGTCTACAATCCAAGAATGCATACTGTTCAAGAACCAGTGAATGTCATTTTTGATGATTTAACTGTTTCTGCAGGTACTGAAGAAGTCACTGGTTCAGATGTTGCTTCAACATTGGACTCAACATTAAACCCAGAAGCTGGAAATGCTGAACTAGAAACTGGAACAAGTGATGACCTAACACCAGAAACTCCCAATGTTAGGCCAACATCTGTACTGTCAGATTCTGAAGATGAAACAGTTCCAGTAGCCAGAAGAGATCCTCCTGCTAGGATACAAAAAGACCATCCAGCCACTCAAGTAATTGGGGAAATAGTTAGAACACGCAATAAAGAAAGGGTTAATTACAAGGATATGGTTAAATTGTGTGTTTGTATGTCTTCTTCTTGTACTGTTGATAATGCATCTTGTTTTGTTTCATCCATTGAACCTAAGAATGTAACTGAAGCTCTTAAGGATAGTTACTGGATTAATGCCATGCAAGAGAAACTCTTAAAATTCACCAAAAAACAGATTTTGGAATCTAGTACTTAGGCCATCACATGTGAATGTAATAGGTACAAAATGGATTTTCAAAAATAAAACTGATGAGAATGGTGTAATTGTGAGGAACAAAGCTAGGTTGGTTGCACAAGGTTATACTCAGGTATAAGGTATAGATTTTGATGAGACTTTTGCTCCAATAGCTAGGATAGAATCAATTAGATTACTTCTTGCTAATTCTTGTTGTCTTAGGATTAAACTTTACCAAATGGATGTTAAAGGTGCCTTTTTGAATGGTTTAATTGAAAAAGAAGTTAATGTATAACAACCTAAAGGCTTTGCTAATGCTAAACATCCTGACCATGTGTACAAACTTGAGAAGGGTTTGTATGGCTTGAAACAGGCTTCTAGAGCTTGGTATGAGAGGCTAACTGATTTTCTGTTAGGCCTAGGTTTTAGTAGAGGAGATGGAGATAAAACATTGTTTGTCCTTAGAAAAAGCCCTGATATATGCATTGCTCAAATTTATGTGGATGATATTGTATTTGTCTCTTCTAACAAGTCTACCTTAGACAAGTTTGTTGAGTCTATGACAGGAACATTTGAGATGAGCATGATTGGTGAGCTCAACTACTTTCTGGGACTACAAGTTAAGCAGCTGGAGAATTGTATCTTCCTGAACCAGGAGAAGTATGCAAGGAATCTGGTGAAGAGATTTGAGCTACAAGAGTCCAAGCCTTGCAAAACTCCTATGTCCTCTTCAGTGAAGATAACAAAAGATGGCACTGGCAGCAATGTTGACCCAACATTGTATAGATCAATGACTGGTAGTTTGGTATATCTCTATGCCTCTAGACCTGACATCATGTTTTCAGTATGTGTTTGTGCTAGGTACCAAGCTGAGCCAAAGCAATCTCACTTGATTGCTGTGAAGAGGATTCTTAGATATATCTTTGGAACTTCACCCTTAGGCATTTGGTATTCTAATGACACTAACACTAACTTGGTTGGTTTCAGTGACTCTGACTGGGCAGGTGATGTGGATGACAGGAAATCCACAAGTGGGGACTGTTTTTATTTGGTCGCCTGGTGTAGCAAGAAGCAGAAATGTGTTTCATTATCAACTGCTGAATCAGAATATGTAGTAGCTGGCAGCTCTGTTATCCAACTTGTGTGACTCAAACACATGCTTTCAAATTATTGGCTAGATAGTGATACACTTCTCAGGTTCTGTGCCAATCTAAGTGCCATAAGTATCTCTGAATCCTGTCCAACATTCTAGAACTAAGCATATAGACATAAGGCATCATTTCCTAAGAGATATGGCAGAGGACAAAGTGATCAACATTGAACATATTGAGACAACAACTAGCTTGTTGATATCTTTACAAAACCTTTAGATATCTTTACTCTTTCTAGTTATCAGTTTCACATCTTTGTTTTGAAAAAGTAATAAAACTCTTCTGTTTGTCTGAGGTTGTGATCGCCTAACATATGGAGAAGCTGGGGTACACAAAATTCACTACTTTGATATCTATTCAGTTTTGTCTTATTCATATGAAAGGTGTACAGGACATGTGGAGAATCTGGGGTGCATGATGTTGACAGCTTCAGTGTTACTCAGTTGTGCTTATTTATATGTTTATGTTTGTTTGGCCAAGGAACACATGAGGGTGATCCTTTCTACTAGGGTGTTTGAGGTTTAGATTTCTTACATTTAGTAGCACTGATCACTTGGTGATTCTCTTGAATGCACGTTGGTAAATAAGTATGAATAAGGAAATGGGGTGTTGTGGTGCATGATAAGTGAATTGCCAACATTCAAGGCCTTTGTACTTGCCTAACTTGCTGCTGTTAATGTTATTACTGGGGTTTGTGGAGTTCAGCCTGCCCTCATTCAGTAGTGACATTAGCTTTGTGTTTTAGCAACCTTCAGCTGTTGGTTCAGATGAGTTATGAAACTAATAAAGATTATAAAGAGATGTGTGTTGTGCTGGTTTGAGGAGTTTTTCATATGTGTTTACCATCTGCCTATCTAACACTACATTGTTGCATTCATATAGAATTTCATTGTTTTCTTTCTTGTTGTTGAGTTGTGTCGGTCTAGGCTTAGGGGGAGTATAATTCATGTGTTGAGGCATACAATTTGGGTGACATACTGCAGGTGACACACTTTTCTGTGACTCTCTATGCTGTGGAAGTGAAATTTTCTCTTGAATTCATAACTGCTTATCCCTGTGTGTTTCTTGTTATCTATGTTGCTTACTCATGATCTTGATCTGAACAATATGTTCGAGGTACTCACTTGCTATATTGGTTAAGTTTCAGATGTATTTTTGGGATGTATCTCAAGCTCTCAAATGAATTTGCCTTGGTGAAGCCTGTACCTCCACCTTCTGGTTTGAATGTTATTTAATGTTATCCCAACGTTGTGCACTGCAGCAGACCAACATTGAAAACAGGAACTTATAAGTTTTCAAACTTTTGAAAACCGCTCTGGTTACCTGTTAATTAAACATCAAAGCATGTGCACAGGAAAACATGGCGGGAACGTTTTATTTGATTCAAATTTAGTAACTGCCCACTAACACTCATTCTCTTTCCTTATTCACGGTTATTTTAGAAATCTAAACCCTAATATCCTTAATTGTGCTTGCGATTTCCTTATTTGTGCTTACTCTGCAAAATTACTCGCTCTACTCTCAAATTCTCTCGATTTTCTCTGCGAATTCTCTCAAATCTTTTTTACTAACAATGGCAAGCAAGTCTCCCATGCAAACTCTTGCAGATGTTGCCCTGGGAAGTGAACCCATTGCTGCACACACCCGTTCTCACACTAGGGGTGTTGCTGCAAAATCATATGATGCTCCAATTGCGGTTAAAAGGAAGGCGATCCCCTACGTGCAACAAGGGAAGAAGTCCAAACAGGGAGAATCGACCTCCAATGTTGAGCTAACTGCTGAATCAACCGCTCCCATCACCAATGAGCCTGAAATTGAGGTAAATACTGCTGAACCCAACCCTGAAATTGATGTTGATATAACTGTTGAGGGGGAGGGTAGTGGATCTGTTGAGAAATATGTAGAAAAATCCGTGGATAAGTCTGTGGACAAATTGGTGAGGAAGTGGATTATGGCTGAAAAGAAATAGAGCAAGGGTGCAAGGGAGAAGTTGAGCACTATGTCTGAAACTGCTAAACAATGCGCTGAGGCTAGGAAAAGACAAGCTGAGAGATTAGCTAGGAAGAGGGCTACTGAAGCCGAGAAGAAGGCTGAGGAAGAGAAGAAGTCTGCTACTGCTGAGAGAAATAGGAAAGGAAAGCAAGTGATGGAAGAGGAAGTAGAGGTGCTGGATGTTGAGGATGAAGAGAAAGATGATGAGAAGGAAGAGGAAAAGACTAAGGAAGAGCAGGATGTTGCTGCTGATGTTATGGCAACATCAGGGGCAGAAGAGTACACAGAAGGGTTGTATGTGATCTACCATGATGATGCGGGGGACTACTTTTCTCCTTATTATCTCACCAAAGAGTTGGAGAAGAAGTGGGATTCCTTCAAGAGAGGGGAGATTCACATTGAAAGAGCTATAGAGATGGCCATCTTCAAGGAACAGAAGGTGATGGACTTGCTTGAGGCAAGAGGGATGCACCAATCAGTGATGGAGTTGCATGTCTATGCTCCTGATATTATCATGGAGTTCTACCTGAATCTCTCCAAGTGGATCAGGGACTACAGATCTCCAAAATATGGAAAGGCTTGGGTGAGGGGGAGAGTCTTCAACATTAAACCCTACACCATCAACAAGATCTGTGGATTCCCAACTGCTGATGAATCTGAGGACCCCTATTATGAAGATGTGATTGAAGACTTGACTGGAGGGTTGGCCAAAATCTGGAGAGATGCTCTGTCAACCACAAAACTCACCTCCCTTAGTGCTGTCTTGCACAAGATATCTTGTTTCAACTGGCTGCCAAGCAAGAATGTCACTGTACTAACCAAGGATTCAGCACTCTTGGTGTACAAAATCAAGAATAGGCTAGCTGTGAACATGGGGGAGAGGATTTTAAAGTCAATGTCTGAAGTTTCTAGAAGGAAGAATGGCATGTTGCCTTTTCCCTCACTCATCTGCAAAATCCTTAGCAAGCAAGGATTGAAGACAAGTGTCACTGTGGGCTGGAGGAAAAATGATACTGAACTGACAATTCTCCCAAGCTACTTGTCTGGAGCAAGTGTGAGGGACCTTCCTTAGAACCCAAAAGGAGTGGTGAGACCAAGAACTGAGAAGAAGAAGGCTCAGGCGTTTGCTGGAACTTCAGTGCCTATGTCCAAAGAGGAAGATTGCATGGTCATAACCTCTACTTTTGTGGATCATCTGCTGAACTGGTGTAGAGGGCAAATTGCTGATACTCAGAGGGATATGAGGAAAGGAAGGGGCATCTCAAAGAACTGGAAGTCATGGTGAAAAATTTGGAGAAACTCCCATTCTTCACAAAAAGGCAGAGAATAGTTCCAAGTTTTTTAAATGTTTTAGTCTTCTAGTTTATGTTTTACTTCTTATAAACTCTACTTCTGATATGTTTGTGTGGCTGGTACATTTATCTCTATTTGGTTTATTTTGATCAAGGGAGATGTCCTTGATATCTTGCTATGGCCTATAACTCTTACTACTATTGTTGAACTGCTCTAACTGCTATTTCTTATGAAAGCACATTTTGAACTGCTTGTCTGTTTAACCTTTTATGCAGGAAACTCACTGGTTTCAATGTTAAGGCAACATTAACTTTGGACATGTTAGCTTGTATTGAGGGGAAGCAGTTTAATAGTTTAATGTGTTTCTTGTTGATTCTAACCTTCTAGATATAAGACTTGATTGGAACAGGTATTGGTTTTGTGAAGCAAGGCAAAAAGGGGGAGATTGAAAGTGCAAGGTTCTCTGGAATCAACGTTATACGATGTTGGGACAACATTGAGGATAACATTGAAACCCGAGAGCTTGTACAAAAACTGTTCTTCAGTTGCCAAATTTAAGTTTTGCCTTTATTCACCTATTAACCAAGTTCCACGGTTTTAGTTGTTTATGTCTATTTCCAGGAAGGTATTTTAATCATAAGGAAGAGCTATGAAAAATTCCTTACTTGAAGTTTCCATAATTCAAGCCAAGTTTAATAAGTCAACTCAACACGCTTTCAAAAGAAGGAAACAAATTGGATTCTCTGCAACTTTGATTCTTTCCAGGATTCTCCGAGTTAAAGAAGATGTGTTACCTTGTTAGATCAATAATAAAGGAAACTCATATTCAAGAAAGATATGAAGTTCACAAAGAAAGCAAAATTCAACAAGAATACAACAAGAGTTACCAAAACTGTGAACAACACATCTTGGCGTGCAAGTTTCAAGAAATCAATAATAGACGTGAAGTTCATCAAGATGAAGACAAGGCAATTGTGCTAAACAATCTAAGAGATTAATCATTATTTGTATTGTCTTATTCTTGCTTTTGCGAAGGTTTGTATCAACTATTTACGTCTAGTTCATAGAAGTTAAGTAGTTCGTACTTGTCTGCTTCGTTGAGTCCGATCAACAAAGAGCGTGAGTGAATTGTTGTGAGGAACATTTTTGTTAAAACCTTTATGGTTATTTGGCCTAAGGCTCGGAAGTTTTTAATAATATTGAAAACTTTTTAAAATTATATCTTCTTGTGTTGTTACTTCCGCTACACATTATTATAGTCAAGAAGATCACAATAGAGTTAAGGCAATTCCAGCTTAACTCTCAAACTTGTTGTGTCAATCCACGATCCGAAATTTTCACTCACCACTCTTACACATTAAATTTTATTACTCTTCAAAAAACACCCACCACAAAAATACTATCTTCTTTTTCAACACAAAACCAGTTATCTTTTCTCCAAAAATCACCCCACACAAAAACTTTTCTTCTTTTTACCAACAAAAATCCAAAACAAAAATCACCCAACACAAAAAATAAATCACCAACACAATATTTCTTTTCTATTATTTTGGATGTACACTTTCTTTTCTTACATATCTATTATTTTGGATCTACACTTTTTTTTCTTTCACTTGTTTTTCTTATTCATTCATCTTTTTGTTTTCATTCATATTTTATTTTCTATAATTAGTCTTCATTCATTTTTTTTACATTCATTAATTATTTCATGTCATTATATTAACATTTTCTTCATTATTTTATTGGTTTGATCTTGTTTTAATATTCCGTAATATTTCCAAAATATTATTGTTTTTCTTATTTTCCTCGCAGACTATTAAGGACCACAGTTAGGTCCCTACTAATATTCATAGAGTACTCTATGAATATTAGTAGAGACCTAACTACGGTCCCTATTAATAGTAATAGGGACCGCAATTAGGTCCCTGCTAATATTCTTTTTTCTATGAATATTAGTAGAGACCTAACTGCGGTCCCTAATAATAGTAATAGGGACCACAATTAGGTCCCTATTGACGGAAAAGTAATAGGGACCGGAGTTAGGTCTCTAGCGTTTTTGAGTCAATAGGGACCTAATGGCGGTCCCTATTGTATGAAAAATGATAGGGACTCAATTGTGGTCCCTATTGATTCAACAACAATAGGGACCTAATTTAGGTCGCTATTGGTTATAAAGTATCAGGGATCGCAAAGCGGTCCGTAATACTCCAGTCGCTATTGCCCTCATCAGGGACTTAGTTGCGGTCCCTGATGGCAAGCGACCGAGGTCAATAGGGACCGCACAATAGCGACCTACGTGCGGTCGCTATTGACCTTCAGGGACCGCTGGAGGGGTCAATAGGGACCTAATTTAGGTCCATATTGACCATGTTATCTTGTAGTGTGATGTACGTGGTGATTAGAAAGAATTTCAAAGAAGAAGCTCATGATAATCCGATCAACCATGTGGAAGAATTTAAAGAGGTATGCCGTTATTTCAGTGTGAAAGAAGAGTAAAAGCTGTTAGGATTATTTTCCTACTCACTTGGTATGATATGGATAGAAATGAAGAAATTGACTAGAGGATGATCATTGAGAAGATCAGAAGGAAGTTTTATGCTTTACAATCCATGAAAATATTGAGAGAACAAATTAATGCTTTATAGCAAAGGCATGGATCCACGACAACCAAGGCATGGAACGACATTGAGAGATAAGGAATATGATAAATGAGACGTAGATGAAGACCGTATAAGGTCAATGTCACAATGTTGGTTGGAAGATGCACAATACTTGGAGATTTCTTAACTGGTTAAGTTGAATTAATTCCTAGATCGTAAATGAACTCAGCAGGCAAACACTACACACGACAACATTCACTAGTCTTTCCAACTATAATGCATTTAATTTGATGTGCAAGATCATAATGAATATGCTGGAAACATTTACGGGAAAAGTAAAGGTAAGTTTGAATATTGTGAATGGAAATCTGAAATTCAAAATCGATGAAAATGAAAAATTTGATAGGAAAATCCCACCCCGATTTCAAGATGTGGAAGAAAAAGAAGAACTAGGGGAGAAAGAAACCAAAAGTACAGTAATAACACCTAAATCACTTATATATTTATCATAGTATCGAGCTACGGATGTAAAACTAAGCACTTCTTGATAGGCGACCCATGTCGTAAGTTTTAATTGAGTCTTTATTTCCCCTTTAATTTTATTCTCTTTTTATGTTTCCTTTGAGACATATGCAGTTGAGATCCACTTTGTGAAATAATCTGAGCTTAAATTGTGGAGTCAAGAATCGAGAAGAAAAAGAAACAAAGATGGAAAAATGTAGAGGATCAGTCAATACCAGTAGACACACCACAGTGCAGCAAAAATACAGCGCCACTCACGCTATTTTAGGTTAAGTCGCGTCGATGTTCCAAAAGACAGTGTGAGCCTCACGCCACATCACGCTGCACCAGCATGATATAGACGTGCGATGTACCAAGTCACGCCACCTCTATTTCCCAAAAAGAGCACATTGTCGAGTAAGAAAAGAGAAGACTTCGAAAAATTACAATATCTCTGGAAATTGGCTGAGAAATCTCTATCTCTTATTACTCCTACATTGCCTACATCTCTTTTATGCATTAAATTTACCCAACATGATAATGAGTCTTGTGAATTAGTCTTATTGTGATTAAAATGGCTTAAAACCCAAAAACTTATTAAAAATTGCCATTATTTATTTTTAGAAGTTTGTGCTATTTATTGAAGAACAATCATACATTAACTTTTCATTACTCTCCTAAGCTAGAGGTTTTTTCTTTCTTTTTCTTAGTATCCATTATTTTAGAAGAACATGGCATCTGGGAGGTACTACACCATTGATTCAAGGATGGAAAAACAAACAACCATGAAGTTCGACTGAAAGCTAGGAGAATCAATGCATTCTACCATTTGAACAAGCCATCTATGGAAATGTGGGACGCGGAAGTTATAAAAAATTACAAAGAGAAATCGTATTTGATCAAATGACCATAGACAAAGAGGCATTACAAAGGAATTCGACTATGAAGCCGACTATGAAGTGCTAAAACCTCGCTTCAAAAAGCTTTATTTGGTCGTAAGTTCAAGAATTCTACCAACTGTCAATCAAGGGACAGTTTCTTGGGCCCTGCATATGTTTTCATGCAATCAAACGAGGAGTCGCTACAAATGTTTGTGAAATCATAGTCAAATAAATCGACGAGAACACGAAGGATAGTCCACCAAAACTCATGTACTTTGGTTCCTTAATCACGGCCTTTTGCATCAACGAATATTGTGCCGAGCTTGACACCAACATTTACCACTGAAATACATACCCAATCAACTACCTTACGAGGCAAGTGCTTAAGAAGACATTCCATTCAAGTGAGTCATCATAAATTGCATCATTGGAAGAAATCATGCGACTGCTCCAAAGAAACAGAAGATGTCGCACGTGTAAATTGAAGAGGAAGATGAGAGGATGATAAAAAGACTACGCTGAGATGTTGAACAAGATGGAAGAGATCAAAGAGAAAGCTTGGAATACCAAAGCCAATCAATAGTTAGTATTGAGGAGATTCAGAAAAAATGACAAACGAACAAAAAGTTGATACCAAAATATCAACGAGCGTTCTCTGAGTCTAAGGCTTGATCAGGGAGTCCTCTTATATATGCTTTACTATTTCCTATGTTTTGACGATGTGGACATCGTTTAATTATGTTGTGGGGGCGGAGAAGCTTTGCTTTCTGTTGTCATGTATGCTATACATTAGTTATTTCTAGAGTCTAGATTTAGGGTCTTTGGTTTTTTATTTATTTAAGAGTCATTAAGTTCAAGTTTGAGTTATGAAAGCATGAATAAGTAGTAATCAATAATGATATGTGCATAATATGTGGTACAATTTGAGATGCAAAGAATATACTTATGTGAATAGTAGTACATATGTTTTGCGTAATATTAGCAAAAATATTGCATGTTTAGAAGATGTTAAAAATAAATGTTGTCAGTTCATTAAACACTACAAGAAAAAGGAGTATTAGCAACGGCCACTGGCAACTGGTGTGGTTGCCAATGACTTTTTTGTCATTGGCTACGGAATAAAAACCCTTATCAAGGGCAACAGGCGCTGCCCGTTGCCCATAACTATGGGCTACGGCCAGTCCTTGCCAATGGCCAAGGGCTATGGTTTGGCTGTAGCCCTTGTCTATGGGTAACTGACAGTGTCCGTTGCCCTTGTCCAGGGGCAATGGCATCTTCCATTGCCATTGCGTTTTAAAAAAATGTAGGAAAATAACTATATAAATACTACTATATTTCAGAAATTATATTTATTAGTTTACTTTTAAAAATCAAGTTATTATATATATATATATATATATGTGTGTGTGTGTCTGTTTCACCAAACAAATATATATATTACTAGCTACCTGGCGCACGCGGAAACCGCGTGCAACGTTTTCTTAAACATAATATAGTACTTTAGTTTTAACGCATTTATACATTTAGAAATCATCAAAATAATAATAAAGAATACATATTCTCGTAGATATATTGCACGTGCAGCGGGTTTTAAACATAAACAATACTTTAGTTTTAACACATTTAAATATTTAAAAATCATCAATAATTATAAAGAAATACATATTCTCTTAGGTATACTTAAAAACTAAAACGTGTAAATTATTATGTAAAAATTATATCAATATGCTCAATTATCAAAGTTTGATTAGTTAAGTTGTATAAAGTCAAACATAATAAATTGTTGACTTGTGTATAAATCTAAACTCAATAACAACGAAAAATATTGTGTTGACTTTCTTCATGGTAGAATAGTTGTAAATATATAGGTTTTAAAGCCAAAACAATAAAAAGCTAGTTAAAATATATAGTTATAGTAACGAAGAGTCCTATCCAATCTTCACATTAATTACAAAGTGTGTAAAGAAATAAGAAAAGGAATAAAACAATATGTATTAAAGTAAATTACTACCACGACTACTTTTTCATGAGTTACACTAAAAACCAACATGCCCTTAAACTATTAGTTTGCAGATTATTCTACGATATTCTTCAAGATTCTGGAGCAAATAGAGTTGAAATGCGAGAATTTCAAATTTTCCATAATTATGGTAAGCAACATATATATTGATTTGTTTCATTATAGAACAAGGATCGCATAACCACTGAATAGAGAACGTTTTAATAGTAACAAAATAATTCTTATTTTGCGAAAGACTAATCTTTCTTAGCATTTTTTTCTTTTTCATAACTATTACTCATGTCACGTCACGTGTATTCTGCAGAGTTTGTATGGAAGGAGAACATGCTTAAGACCTACTTTTGAATCTCAAGAATTGTTATATGGAGGGATTGAGTATATTAGAAAGGTTAATTTGGATAAATTTTAATTTTTTAATCTAAATTGAGTTTTGTACCGCTGAAAACCAACGCTCATCTTGGTGGAGTAGATATTGTTTATTGGCTTTGATGTTTGAGACTCAATATTTAATTAAAAAATGTTATTGTATTCTATACGTTTGTTTCTCATGTTTGATCAACTAATGTGAATCAGTTGATAATTAATTTTTTAATAAAACGTTTATGTGATATGCATGAGTAGCCGTAGAACTTTAGTTATTCATCTACGGCACATTAAAAAATGCAATTGTATAGCAATAATTAAAATAAATTGACAAATGAGCACATGATAAAGTAAATTATTAAGGCGGGGACTAAAATATTTCTACAAAAATAAAGAAGAAAAAAACCTTGAAATAGAGAAACTGGAAGAAGTATGAATTAAAATTTAGAGAACATGGTTGAGATATTCCATAAACGGAAACATACGAATAAATTGAACTTACCAAACCTTACGGGGGTTTCTTTATTCGTTGATGGTAGTTAAGTTTATGGTTTTAAATTAGTTTTGGAATGGTTGAGATATTCCATAAATGGAAACATACGAATAAATTGAACTTACCAAACCTTATGGGGTTTCTTTATTTGTAGATGGTAGTTAAGTTTATGGTTTTAAATTAGTTTTGGATTTGTTATCTCATTAATGATGGAGATGATAATAGATAGCAAATGAGAAATATTCCGCAATCAAAACAAACACAAACGATTAGGGATTGGGGAATGATTAGGAAATGAAATCAAAACACTCTAATTAAAAGGATTAAAATTTAGACTGGGAGTATCTCCTAGCAATCTTATCCATTTTTACGATTCTCTCATTGAGCTATAAGATGAAAAAGCCGTTATACAATAAATCTATAATTTTTTATATGGTTATTTTAATAGCATATCTAAGGCTTAATGATTTACATAAAATAGGTACGAAATAAGCATTAAAAAACTAAGCAATATTTTTATTCAAAGAATGAGATCATTACATGACTAAATTGCATTGATTATTTGATAATGGCCTGGATGATGCATCTGATCTGCAACACATAACGATATGAGATAATATAAACTCAGAAATTCTTTATATTCAAAAATGTAGTGCATTACATAGACTCACTTGTGACTGATTATTTGACAATGGATGCATCTGCTAATCTGCAAGACTGCAACACATATAACTATATGAATTAAACATTAGTAATTTTAAATATCTGAACTAATAATTTTTAGATAGAGATAATGATATGACATACCTGCATAAATCAGAAATTAATCAAACATATTTGGAGGAGTGATTGATGAAAATATTCCAAAACATATAAGCTATAGAAAAAGTCGACTGACTGTCATAGTGTATTAACACGGGAGGCATTGGTTTAGGCCATATTGGTATTTCTAATAACATGTTTTTCAACCATTCTGCTTCTTTACTTGCAGAGTTTAATGTTATAAACTCCGATGCCATGGTTGAATCAGCCAAACATGTTTGTTTCTTAGAACCCCATGATATTGCGGCTCCACCAAGAGTGAATATCCAACCACTAGTTGATGCGTGGTCATCACTCTCAGTAATCCAACTAGCATCAGTATAACCTTCCAAAACATTTGGATAGCCATTATAGCATAGGCCATAATCAATGGTCTTCTTAAGATACTTGAAGACTCTAAATATTGCTTTCCAATGTTCTCTACTAGGATTAGGACGAAATATTAAAACTGCCCCATAACTTTTTTTCAAAACCTAAAATGCCCGTTTTTTTCGGGCCTTGTAAAAATGCCCCGTAAGTCTTGTAAAATCTTGAGAAAATGCCCGTTTGCCTTAATCGGGCTAAAAATATATTTTCAGCCAATAATAATAAATATATATAAATAATAATAATAAACATACATATAAATAATAAAAATATATATATATAAAGTAATAAACATATATATAAATAATAATAATAAACATAAGTTTTTGAAACATGCTTATTATTATTATTTATAAGTCTTATATATATACCATAATATATACACTTTGTTTTATATGTTATTTATGGTATATATACCATAATATATGCTTATTATAAGTTTTATGGTATATAAATAAAAACTTATGGTATATATATGTTATTTATGGTATATAAATAAAAATAAAACTTATAAATAAAAAAAATAATAAACATATATATATAAATAAAACAAATAACAATAAAACACAAAAATAAAAAAAAATAAAAAAAAAACCTACCCCTGCACCCCCTACCCCCACCCCCCCCCCCCCCCACCCCCCACCCGCCACCCAACGACTGGGATTTGCAGTGGTGGTGGCGTCAAATCGACGCCACCACCACCGAAATCGTGGCCACCACCACTGCGATTTGGCAGTGGTGGTGGCGGGGCGGGGAGGGGGGTGGGAGGGGGCGGCGATTTGCAGCGGAGGGGGGTTGGGCGGGGGGGGGGGTGGGGGGGGGGGGGTTGGGAGGAGACGACCCCGCGCGGGGGATGTGGATTTTTTTTTTAATTTTTTTTTTATTTATTTATTTTATATAATGTTAAGATATTTATTGTTTTATAAATTAGTATAAAAAATAATATATGTTGATATTATTATTTATATATAATATATGTTTTACCTTTACAAATGATTATATATATGTTTATTATTTTTATATAATGTAAAGTATTTGTTATTTTATAAATTAGTATAAAAAATAATATATGTTGATATTATTATTTATATATAATATATGTTTTACTTTTACAAATGATTATATATATATATATGTTTATTATTTTTATATATATATATTTTTGGGGGGCAAAGTGCAATTTATTTTGGGGTGCAAATACAATATTTAAAGTTACAAGGGTGTTGGGGTGCAAATACAACTTGTTGACGTGGCAGCCACTGTACTGCCACGTAGGCATTTTTAGCCCGATTAAGGCAAACGGGCATTTTCTCAAGATTTTACAAGACTTACGGGGCATTTTTACAAGGCCCGAAAAAAACGGGCATTTTAGGTTTTGAAAAAAAGTTATGGGGCAGTTTTAATATTTCGTCCCTAGGATTACTTGTATACCGACTCGGTTTACCAACTGCAAACGCAATATCAGGCCCAGTACAAGTCATGCAATACATTAGGCTTCCTACTGCACTAGCATACTCGTTTTGGGAAAATGCTCTCCCATCATTTGGCATTAATTTAGTACTAGGGTCGAACGGAGTACTAACAGGTGTACACTCAAAATGATTAAACTTTCTCAATACTTTGTCAACGTAATGAGACTGTGATAACATGATACCTTCATTACTTCTAATTATTTTAATCCCTAAAATAACATCAGCTTGACCTAGATCTTTCATATCAAATGTTTCACATATAAATTTCTTAGTATTATTGATTTGATCTAGATCAGAACCAAATATAAGCATGTCATCAACATATAAACAAATAATAACACATTTATGGACAACATATAAAGGTAAATACGTATTGAGAATGGACAAAAAACAAACATTAGTATTTTTTTGACTCCAAAGTTACGAAATACCAGTATTAGTTCTAATCTTCAAATAAATCTTAATGCATATAAACCCCAAAGCATGTCAATATATAATAACAACAATCGGAGAATATTATATAATCACTATGTTGTTAAAAGACATCAACAAAAATTATAGTGATTGGGCATAGCTTACACATTTGTTTGACATATACGTCCACTCTGAGCTACGCCTCGCTAGATGTCAAATTCCTTTCTGCAAAATATAATATAAAATATTTGTACTGTTATTCTTTAATCTTTGATGAATTCAAAAGTAAAACTATAATTACCAAAGTTCATTTTTATGTAAACTAAACCCATGGTAATACCACATAATCTTGCCAAAGTTAGAAACGGCTGTTAAATCTAAGCTTGTTCCATTGAAAGATTCATACTATATTAACACAACACGAAGGTAACACATGTATGTGGTTAAAAAAAACATAAGAAATACTTTGAAAATAATAAATAATATAATAAAATCTCATGTCAAGCATATGCGGGCATTGAAAGGGAAGTGAAAGGAAAGTGAGCATAAATCTTCAAAATGATGATTAAGTTCAAGAAACACATAAATGATGTACCGAATATAAGTTTTATTAAAAGTATTTTTAAAAAATAAATAAATCATGAATTTAAGAAAACTCATAACAAATTTTGTGATATATAAATTATAAATCTCCCTTGCAATCCTGAAAGAATCTATTAATATAACTCTAAACTTGATAAATACACAATTTTGGTAACTCGAAAATTAAGAAAATAACAACCGGCATAGAAAAAGAAACGTTAAATAAAACAGATAAGACGAAGTCTTAAAAAACAATTAAAAATAGGTAAGGCGAAAAAACATAATTCCAAAAAACTCATAAATAAAACAAATAGATTCAAACAAATTTTATATTCATACCTTTATGGGTGGTAACAATGACACTCTCATAGGATCTGTCATTTTAGGTTGAATCCATCTAACCTGCAAAGCATTTTTAAGAACGCGGTTCTTCAGATAATAGTTTTTGAAGTAAAAATCAAAGAATTCTCTTGTTCTAAAAACTCCTAAAATGATAAGATCAAATACTTTGGAAACAAAACTTCACACTATAATTATCAATAAACAAATAACAAAAAAATGGAAAATAAAACAATTGAAATGAATTGTGTGAATGATTGTTTGAAATATGGAGAGATTTGTGAGTGGTTAAATTCTAAACTTCAATTTTAAATTGTTTATACTATTCCGTAGGTTGAGAAGTGTTAATCCTGTGAAGATTTGCTTAAATAGTAGATAATTATAAAGGTAGTTATATTTGAGACTTTTTTTCAAATTTTAACTTCCGCTTTTTTTGGTAAAATATGAGCGACAACAATGTAAGTTGCTAAGCACAACTGATTTGGATGGGTAGTGGGGACACTTTTAATTTAAAAAGTTTAAAAATTATTTTGTTTGGACCGATGAATTTAAAAAGTTTAAAAAATATTTTGTTTGGACCGATGGTGTCACAATGATGCGGGTAGAAATCATGGGAAAAGGGCTTCATAAAATTAGTGGACTAAAATCGAAATTTCAGTATTCGGTCAAGCAAAAGGCCCAACTTGTTCTGTAAAACTGCTCTGATTGGGAAGGTTCCAGAGATCGTGTGACCTATGGTTGGAAAACTTTACGAGTCTTCTATTCAATGAATTAAACTAGAGGTCATTTGGAATTTTCTACAAAGAGTTATGGCAGTTTTACTAAGATCTGGCAGACTGCTTCGAATTCTGTCTAGTTTGAGTCTTTTTGTCTTCCTTAGTTATTTCAGCTTTTATTTCCATTATTATTTAAGTTGAGTCCGTTCTTATCTTGATTTAGAGTCAGAATTCATATTTCCAAGAGTTAATTTATGTTGGTTCATGCATAGGAAGTTGGAAGATCAAGGGATCATTCTAGAACTAGGTTTTCTCTCCTATAAATAATGATGGTCTTGTAATGTTTGGAACAACTCAGATTGAAATAATAATATAACTTCCTGTATAAAGTCTAAGAATTTTGTTAAACTCTTTTTCCTTTTGGTGGATTCCTTAAGGCAACGAGTGGCTCTACGCTCTTTGGTGGATTTCCATTGAGTAAAGAATGTTTTTGAGTGTTCTCTTGTGTTTCCTCCTCACTTGTCCAATTACCGGTATCAAAGTGGTATCAGAGCCGAGGTTTGATGGCCACTCGTCGTAGGATTTTTCCAGGGGAAGCTCCAAGAGGGGAACGTGATCTTCGTGATATCGAGTTGGAAGATTTGAGGAGACAAGTGCAACAACTCCAGCAGCTCCTAGTTGAGCGCGAACCTTTGAAATATGATGAGTCGCATCATGATTCAGAGGGTGATGATCAAACTGATGAAGAAGTGGACATCCCCTTTCATCATCGTCGTGGTTCGAGCAATAGTTCACGTGGGAGACAAAGTGCTGCACGTGGGCGAAGGTTTGAGAATCACTTCAATATGAAAGTTGATGTTCCGGAGTTTAAAGAAGAAGATGACTACCTTTCTTTTAAAGGTTAGATTTATGAGGGTCCTCCTACTTACGATGAATCAATAGGAGACGAAGATGAAATAGATTTTCGAAATGAAGTTTATGAGGGTCCTCCCATTTATGATGAATTGGAAGAAGAAGCGGATGTAATTGGCTTCGGAGATCATGATAAACTTTTGATGGTAAATTATGTCAAGAAAATATCTTTTGTTGACAATGGTGGTTCACAAGTCATTGAGCTATTTGATCCAAAATATGATTTTAGTGACCAAGTCAAACTTGTGATATGTGGATCTCAAAATACGATGGTACAAGAAGTTAATGATGATCTCCTTACAGCAAAAGACAATGGTCATGACATCGATTTTGTCATTGGAACGTCTTAACTTGACACTAGCAAAGTTGATCGTCAAAATTGTTATTTCGAGGTGATGGAGCATTTGAAACCTTTAGCAATGATATCAACTTGGCATTTGGACTATTCGATTTCACCACTGGTTGAGCTTGTTTTAAAGTTGGTCAAGATTCGTTGACGTGTTCTTTCCTACAAAAGAACAGCACCGTTAGAATTATATGGCAATAAACTTTGTGCACATTGGCATATACATGTAAAGGTCTTGTGCCAATCTTATTATCCTATGATTGGAGTATTTGAGAGCAAAGGAAACTCGGGACGAGTTTTCACGCAGCGGAAGCGAATGATGCGGGAAGAAATCATGGGAAAAGGGCTTCATAAAATTAGTGGACTAAAATCGAAATTTCAGCATTTGGTCCAGCAAAAGGCCCAACTTGTTCTGTAAAACTAATCTGATTGGGAAGGTTCCAGAAGTCATGTGACCTATGGTGGGAAAGCTCTACGAGTCTTCTATTCAATGAATTAAACTAGAGGTCATTTGGAATTTCCTACAAAGAGTTATGGCAGTTTTACTAAGATCTGGCAGACTGCTTCGAATTCTGTCTAGTATGAGTCTTTTTGTCTTCCTTAGTTATTTCAGCTTTTATTTCTATTATTATTTAAGTTGAGTCCGTTCTTATCTTGATTTAGAGTCAGGATTCATATTTCCAAGAGTTAATTTATGTTGGTTCATGCATAGGAAGTTGGAAGATCAAGGGATCATTCTAGAACTAGGTTTTCTCTCATATAAATAGTGATGGTCTTGTAATGTTCGGAACAACTCAGATTGAAATAATAATATAACTTCCTGTATAAAGTCTAAGACTTTTGTTAAACTCTTTTTCCTTTTGGTGGATTCCTTAAGGCAACGAGTGGCTCTACGCTCTTTGGTGGATTTCCATTGAGTAAAGAGTGTTTTTGAGTGTTCTCTTGTGTTTCCTCCTCACTTGTCCAATTTACCGGTATCACACAAAATATATTCCCTTATATTAATAGAATATAGTTTATTAGTTTACTTTTAAAAATCAAGTTATATTCTATATATGTTTCACCAAACAGTACAACAATTGCTTTTCAGCAATTGCATCGATAATTTGCATTATACAAATTTGCATTGCAAATTTTTGATGCAACACATATGTTGCATGGAAATATTCCTGTGCAACATATTTCAATTTTTTATTAAAAAAACGTTGCGCGATTATTCCGCCAATTTTAAATATTTTCCCTTTTATTAATATAAATAATTCATTTAAAGTATATTTTTTTTAAAGTATAATTTTTATGAAAGGAATACGTATTTTATACTAATTTATACATATTTCTGAAATACAGATTGTTTATTTTTTCAAGATATACATATTGTCTTTAAACTATAATCTAAGAATATCACTTTAACGATATACGTATTTGTAAAATATTCTTATACGATTTCCTATCACTTCGTTTTTTACGAAATTTTGAAAAACGCTGTTATTTTTAATAACATTGAGTATGGTAAAAGAAATCGCGGATTTGAATTAATTGACACTCTCTACATGTGAAAATTCAATTTTGGTTTTGTAGAATTTATGTATATAAGATTTAGGGTTTAGGGTTTAGGGTTTAGAGTTGAAGGTAATATAGTGTTATATGGTTACATTGTTTATTGTGCGTCCTTCGTTACTCTATTTTTTACGAGATTTAAAATAACACACCTATTTATTGTTTAGAAAATGCTGGTGAAAGCAAAAGTGAAATTTCAGTTGTTTTGCAACTTGTAAGAAAATATATTTTCTCCCCAAAAGGTTTGTTTGTATCTTTCGTTACTCCATTTTTTACGAGATATGAAAGAACACTCCTAAATTATGATTTAGAAAATGTTGGTGAACGAAAAAGTAATTTCGAGTTATTTTGCAACTTTTGAATAATTACATTTTTACCCAAAAGATTTGTTTGCGTCTTTCGTTACTCTATTTTTGACGAAATTTGAAAGAACACTCGTACTCATTGTTTAGAAAATGTCGGTGAAAGAAAAAGTGAATTTTGAGTTGTTTTGCAAGTTTTGAATAATTTAATTTTTACCCCAAAATGTTTGTTTGCATATTTCGTTACTCCATATTTTATGAGACTTGAGAGAATAGTCCTACTTATTGTTTAGAAAATGATGGTGAAAGAAAAAGTGAATTTCGAGTTTTGCAGTTTTTGAATAATTTTATTTTCACGCCAAAAGGTTTGTTTGCATCTTTTGTTACTCCGTTTTTTACGAGATATGAAGGGACACTCCTAAAACATAGTTTAGAAAACGTTGGTAAAAGAAAAAGTAATTTTCGAGTTGTTTTGCAACTTTTAAATAATTGTGTTTTCAACCCAAAATGTTTGTTTGCGTCTTTCGTTACTGCGTGTTTTGACGAGATTTGACAGAACACTCATACTTATTGTTTAGACAACGACGGTGAAAGAAAAAGTGAATTTTGAGTTTTGCAGCTTTTGAATAATTTTATTTTCACCCCGAAAGGTTTGTTTGCAACTTTTATTACTCCGTTTTTTACGAGATATGAAAGAACACTCCTAAATTATGGTTTAGAAAATGTTGGTGAAAGAAAAGGTAAATTCTGTGTTGTTTTGCAACTTTTGAATAATTCTATTTTTATCTCGAAAGGTTTGTTTACATCTTTCGTTAATCCATTTTCGACGAGATATGAAAAAACACTCTTAAATTATGGTTTAGAAATTTTTTTTGAAATAAAAAGTAAATTTCAAGTTGTTTTGCAACTTTTGAATAATTATATTTTCACCCTAAAAGGTTTGTTTGTGTCTTTCGTTACTCCGTTTTTGACGAAATTTGTATGAACACTCCTACTTATTGTTTAGAAAATGTCGGTGAAAAAAAGTAAACTTCGAGTTGTTTTGCAACTTTTTGATAATTATATTTTCACTCCAAAGGGTTTAATTGCATCTTTTGCTACTCCGTTTTTGACGAGATTTGAAAGAACACTCATAAATTATGGTTTAAAAAATATTGGTGAAAGAAAAAATAAATTTTGAGTTGTTTTGCAACTTTTGAAAAAATTACATTTTTACCTTGAAAGGTTTATTTGCGTCTTTCGTTACTCCGTTTTTTATGAGATTTGAAAGAGCACTCCTAAATTATGGTTTAGAAAATGTTGGTGAAAGAAAAAGTAAATTTTAAGTTTTTTTGCAAATTTTGAAAATTATAATTTCACCCCGAAAGGTTTGTTTGCGTCTTTCGTTACTCCGTTTTTTGACGAGATTTGAAAGAACACTCTTACTTATTAGAAAATACTGCATCACCAATAATCACCGATAAACAAAAGCTAGCGATCCAACTAAAAATAATAATATAATTAATTTTTTTAGTAATTATAATAATAATCTAATTAATAATAATCTAATTAATTTGTTTAGTAATTACATTTACAACTAAAAAGGATCATAATCAAGATTTTTTGTCAATTGAAATAAATACATTAATTATATTAATAGAAATAAAATACATTAATTTAATTAATTGAAATAAAATACATTAATTTATGTAATTGTAATAAAAAACATATAAATATTAAAGAATTCGAAATTTGCAATTTTTTTTCATTGCTTTTTTAATTAAAGAATTCGAAATTTGCGATTTATTTTTTAATTTTAAATATTATTGGCCACAGATTAAATCGGTGGCCAATATTATGAATATTATTGGCCACGGATTAAATCCGTTGCCAATAGTATGAATAATATTGGCCACGGATTTAATCCGTTGCCAATATTATTCATATTATTGGCCACAGATTTAATTCGTTGCCAAAAGGCCAATTTTTTTTTTAAAAAAAATTATTTCCTCTTGGCTACAAAAAGGTTCGTAGCCAATAATTATTGACAACGCAATAATCTGTAGCCAATTGCTAAAGGTGTTTTGGTCTTCCATTATTGGCTACGAAAGATTCCAAAGCTAATAACCATTGGCAACGGCCATCTGTGGCCTAAAGTCATCCGCAACGAGGGTATCGGCAACGGCCTTCCGTTGCCACTAGCTATTGGCAATGAAAAAAGGGGTTATTGGCTACGAAATCTTCCGTAGCCAATAACCATTTTTTTGTAGTGAGAAAGTAAAGAATTGCATGAGATACATAAATTTTTAATGATCTACTTGAACTATATGTTTCTTTTAAAATCTTAAAAAAATTTTGGGGTCCCCAAAGTCCAGGTTTCTGACTTCAACCTTGATTATATTGTATATATTATTCCTAATTCATGAAGATAAAATGAATTAATACTACTATCCTATATATTATAAGAATGGATATAATTTTTTCGACGTTAATGTTTTCTTTCCATTGTTGCCCTTCAAGTTTGTTTTAATTACTCAAAATAAAGGTTGCTTGTGAGGAGTATTGACAATTAACTGCTCCTCTCTCCTCCCTCAAGATTGTCTCTCCTTTCCCACTTTCTCTCTCTCGTGAATTCTGCCAAATCTTCGCTCTCCTACGTGTTAAGTACATCATATTGATGTGAAGAAAATGTTTTATGTTTAATAAATTGGTATTTGCGTAAAATTAGATAGTTTCTCCTTTAATTTTATTTTTTCCCAGATTACCCCTATTCTTTTGTTTTTTCACCTAGACTTTTTGATTGTCAAACCACAGGTAGTTGAGTGGTGCATGATTTGTTGCTAAAAACCTTTTTTAAGTGTTTGTCGAGGTAAAAAGTGCATATTTGTACTTGATTTACAACAAAAGTAATATTTTTTAAAGCAACTGTCGAAGTGAGAAATGCATATTTGTACATGATTATTGCTAAAAAATTATTTTTGAGTAATTGTCTAGGTGAGATATGCATATTTGTTGAAGAACAAATGGGATGAAGAACACTACAAGAATTGAGGCCAAAGGAATGCACCGATTACCCATTCTAAATGACCAAATGCGCATTCTAAATGACAATAGAATGAGAAAAAACGCATTCTAGTGTCTGCATGCCTAAAGCTCGCTTGCTAACGAATTTAGGATGCGATTTCGCATTCCAGATATTCCAGAATGCGGAAATGACGCATTCCTACTTTGGTCAAACCCTGGAATGTGAAACGGCGCATCCTATGTGGTGTTAGAGGAGGGAATGGGAATTTTCGCATACCCCTTAAAGTCAGGAAAAGGAATGCGCCTGTTTCACATTCCATATTTTATTATACGCGTATAATACGCAATATAGTGGAATGCGTATATTCCCATTCCACGATTCCAAAAAAATTTAGAAATATTACGGCGACAATTATTTACCGCCACAATATTTAAATATTTCGGAAAATATGAGATACGAATTTCCGCATTCTTTATATTCTGAAAATTTTAAATATTATTCTGGCGGTAATTATTTACCGCCACAATATTTAAATATTTCAGAACTCATAGAGTGCGAAAAAACCGCATTCTATATTATCAAATCTAATTAAAAAAATATAATGTGGCACTCAATTAGCGCCACAATTATATATTTTTAATATTAATTATAATTATGCTTGTATAATTAGCTCATTAAATATTATAATAATTCGGAATAAAACTTTATACATATTTACCGAGATAATTAGTAGTACTAAGTGTGAATAATTAGTATAATAAACAATAACAAAACATAGAAAAAAAAAACCCCACATTAATCTCTAAATCTTTTCTTCTTCAATACTTTTCACCCAAATCTCCAATTTTTTCTTCCAAACACTTTCCTCAATCTTCAAATTTTCTTCCAAACACATTCAAATCTTCATCCCATCTTCAAATATTATTCAAAAATATCATAGGTTCATCTATAACCTTCTAGGCTTCATCTATTCTTCACCCAAAATCTTCAAATCTCCAGATGTTCATCTTCATAAATCTTCCCAACCTTCAAACATCCAAAAGAAACATCTTAAATTTCTAAAGAAACATCAACAGATTCAATCTTTAAATCTTCAACCTCGTATCTCCAAGTTAGGAAGATGAGTATGTCAATTTGAAGATTGAGGTTCATGTATGAAAGTGTTTAAAAGAAAAAATGGAGATTTGATGAATATTTGAAGATTGAGGTGAAGAATATTGAAGAACAAAAGATTTAGAGATAAATGTTGGAAGATTTAGAGATGAATGTTGGAAGAATATTGATTATGGTGGCCTGTGGTGTTAAAAATGAGACAATTTGGTAGTGTATTTATAGAGTTTATTAGGTCAAAAATTGAAGATTTTGGTGTAGTCCCGCTAAAAATAGGTACTGTAAATACAGAATGCGAAATCACATTCTATTTTTTGGTTTTTTAGAATAATGTAGAATGCGAAATCGCATTCTATTCTTTGTTAGAATGCGAATTCGCATTCATTTACAGCAGGAGAATGCGAATTCGCATCCTAATATATTTAAATCATAAAATCCTAAAGAATGTTAAAAATTCCCAATCCATAATTCCAGATCTACGAAATACATTATTTTCTTCATCATTTCACTTCTTCCTCCTTTTTTCCCCAAATAACACCTAATTACCTTTTTCTCCAAATTATTGTCAAATACAACAAATTGAACGTGAATCTCATAAAGGAATCGATCCCACCTAAAGGTATGCTGCTTGGAATTGATTAATCGGTCAATTTAATGAATATATATGTGATTTTGTAATTAGATGATATTAATAGTTAATTGTCATTATTCTCAGATTTTGATTGTGTTTCATTTACTAGATAATGTATAATGGTGAAGATCGAAGTTGGATATACGATAGACTTGATGTTGAGGATTATTTGAACACCTAATTGACTCCAGTTATTTTTTTTTTGTTTACCGCTTAAAGCCTGGAATGCGATTTCGCATTCCAGGCTTAAGGGTCTTTTCTTTTTTATTTTAATTGGCAAGTCTGGAATGTGATACCGCATTCCAGACGTAATCGGTCAACGCGGCCCCATAGCTAGTATGCGAAATTTTCGCATGCCATGCGATTTTCCTTTTCTTTTTTATTTTGAACGGTGGAGATGGGAGATGGTAGATCCCAGAAGATAGAATGCGCAATTTCCGCATTCTAAATTTTAGAATGCGCAAGTTCGCTTTCTACTGCAAAAAAACTAGAATGAGGAGAAAAACAAGCAAGGAGATGAAAACTCAAAAAGATTGGTACTTGTGATAAATTTTACAAAACCTATATTACCTGAAACGGTGTTTAGGAGAACGATAGTCAGTAAATTGATGACAACCCTCTATGACTGCGGTTGGTAGAATGAATGAGATCAATCGAATTTTTCAATTCGAATATTTGATTCAATTTTTGACTTTCTCCCTAAAATCACCATTTCATTGATTTTCAAATTTAGCGGTGAAGACTAATAATCCTTCTATAAATTAAAATAATTATGATTTTTTAAATTAATTAAAAATTATAATAATAAGATAAATTTAACACTAAAGAAGTATTACTTAGCTAAGCTGATGAATGAACCAAAGCTTAGGCTTATTAAGATTTTATTTTTTCATATGTTATTCTTTAAACTCTCGGGCTCTTCAATCTCAAATAAAACTTTAGGAGTGGTCTTGATTTACCACCGACCTATCACTACAAGAAAATCGCTCATTTCCGACGGCCTCCGATGGATTCGGCCGTCGGAAATGAGCGAAACTCTTTTCCGACGGCACCTGACCGTCGGAAAAGGTCTTTTCCGACGGCAGGTTTCCGTCGGAACTTTTCCGACGGGCTTCACCCGTCGGAAAAGACCTGTCCGTCAGCCTAGTGCCGACGAAAATGATCTTTTCCGACGGGTGAAGCCCGTCGGAACAGAACGAAAAAAAAAAGGCTACCGACGTGACGTCATTTCCGTCGGCATAAAAGACGACATGCGTCTTTTCCATCGGCCTAGTGCCGACGGAAATGGCCGTGGGACCGGCGCCTTTTGAAAAAGGCGCCGGTCAAGTTTAATTTAATTACAAAAAAAAAACAAAAATGAAATCTGTAAATACCCCCCCGAAATTTCTCATTCATCACACCAATCACTCTTCATTCTAAATATTTCAATCCTACTTTCTGCCAATATATCTTTTTTTTGAAAAATTGTCATTTTATAAATGGGCGATAATCGCAAAAAAATTATTGATAAAGGAAAAGGGAAACAGAAATTGTATATTTCCAATACAAATTTATCGGCGTGGTGGCGATGCTGAAACAATTTGTCCTGACGAAGTTACCCAACAAGTCGAGGAACCTCCGCCACAAACTCAGTATACTCCGGTTGCTACCCAACAGCGCCCAACTACAACTCAGGCCCCTAGTCGTGCTCATGAACAACCACAAGGCCCCACCACTCGAAGCCAAAGAGCTGCTGCTCCCCGACTAAGGTACGACCCTGGTACATTGTTTTCACCTGGAATTACTCCTCCACGTTTAGTTGTTCCGCATGGCATGATGGACGAACTTCCACAAGCCAACAACGAAGGAACTTCGTCGGGACAACAACCCTCGCCAGCATATGTTGCTTCTGAATCTGCTTCTAATAATACCAATAGGATGCCTAGGGGACAGGCGAAGGGTCGAGGTACTACAAACTCAGACGATGTGAGGCTCAAAGTTGGGGTGAACGAGCATTTTCAATTTGAGAAAATTTTATGTAAGGATAATATCGACACAGTTAAGCGATCAATTCAAGTTACGATAACAAGCATAGTGACCGAACCAGCGATATATTACTCTCAGTTATCCGAGGCACAAAAAGAAAAATTCATAAACTGGTTCAGGGTATCTTCTTTTAACTTATTTTAACACATTTTTAATTATTTATGTCCATTATAATTTTTGCATTCTACTTATATGTTATCATATTTTAAAGACTATATACAAATGGGATCTACAAGAAACGGATAACATTAGAATGGCATTCCATAAGGTGGCACAAGTAAAATGGAGGGATGCCATATCCGAGTGCAAAAAGCTCTACAGGAAGCGAGCTAAAGACCCCCAATGGTACCAAAAGACTTGGCTACCAATCGGCTTTGAATCGACGTACTGTAATCATTGGGAGAATGAAAGGACGATTAAACTTGCAGAAAAAGCAATGGAGAATCGACTGGCCAATAAGACAAAGAGCGTCGATGGAAATGGATCCTTAGGTACGTACCACGGTGGATCTGTGAGTACACAAGAGAGGTGCTACGCAACGGTACGATATGTTAGGATTTCCTTGTTTGCAGAATACATTTTGTGATATTTGTGTTCCTCTTTAACATTAATATTGTTTTAAAAAAATGTTGTTATAGTATGGCACAGATGATGTGATACGATTCGACGAGCATTACATGCACGCCCACTTAGTAGTGGATCCATATGGAAGAATACTCTATTGGGACCCCCCACAAGCAGAAGAGTATTTTGTAAGTTATCTTAATTAAGCACGTATATGATCGTTTTGCGTCTATACCTTTTTCATTTATTTACTTTGAACATTGTACGAAAATTATTATGATGCGCTCGAGCATAATTTTGGTCCAGACAAAGCCAAATGGCCGCTTCAGTTTGACGTCAATATCGCGGCCATTGCAGATCATAATGGAACACATGGGAGACTCAAAGGCAAATATAGGTGCAATACCCTCGCAGATTATGGTAAGTCGCAGGGTAAAAATCTTAACCCTGCTGAGGTGGTAAGAACACGTAAAGCAGTCAAGGATGCTACTGTTGATTTGCAACAAACCGTTGCGGGTTTGGAGATAAAGATTATCGATGTGGAGGGTCAAGTGGCAAGGGATCGGGAGGAGTAGAGGCAGGAGCGAGCTCGTGAGCGAGAGGAGAGAGAGTGGGAGCGAGCTCGCGACCGAGAAGAGAGGGATCGTTACCAATGGACCAACCCGCATAGATTCAACACCAACAACTACAATTCAAGCAACTTTCTTCCAAATCAGTTTCATGGAGCGCAAAGTCAACCGAACGATTATTGGCAACATAACCAGACACTACCTGGTCAAAACTATCAGTATTGGGACCAAGAGTTTCATGGCACAAACACGTCGTGGCAAGTGCCAATCGGTCAGACGCGTCAGCCAAGTACGCATGGCCAAAACAACGACCTTAATTTTGAACAAGACTTGGATTTTTTAATGCGGTCTGACATTGGTGGGAATAATCGGCACAATAGCTTTTGTGTGGATAGTACAGGTGCCTCCAGTACACGACAGGATAATGTTACGACCCATGTTACTCAGAACGAGGAAACGATAGCCGACCTATCAAGTTTGCCTATCGGGGAGGTCGACTTTATGGGTAATGATTGGTTGAATCTCAATACCGTAAATCAACAATATCGGCCAAGGGGTAAGAGAGGTAAAGGCTCCGCCACTCAGGAATGAAGATGTTATGTGTGTTAGTGTGAGTTTGTATATTTCAATTACCATTTTAAGTGTTGTATATTTTATGTTATTTCTGTTAGTGTGAGTTTGTACGTTTCAAATTGCAACAACTCTAGTGGGCGCCATATTCACAATTTATGATTGTTTAAACTACCCTATTCAATAGTTTAATTAACTTATCACACTATTGATGTTATTTTTGTCCTAATGTGTAACCTGCAACCTGATGTCAGCTAGGAATATTCCAAGTCGATTAGAGGGAATAAAAGAAGCCATAAATATTATGATTATAAACGTAATATATATGAACTGCTATCATCTTATATAACTGAAAATATAAGCTAGTAATTATACAATCTTGTTAATTTTTAATATAAGCTAGTAATTATACAATCCAAGTTTAGTATTAACATAACTATACTATACTTTTCAACTTTAGTTACACAGTACATAGAATTCGAAACCATGACGAAACTAAAGGTGTAGAAATTATATATAAAAAAGCTTCGGAGACCCTTTTCCGACGGCACTATGACGTCGGAAATCAGCGTCTCCAGAGGCTTTTTGACGCGGATCGCTGACATGGTACCATTCCCCCTCCAAAATTCATAAATACCCCCAAATTTTACACCTAAAATTCATTCATTCCTACACAAACACTCAAATTATATCTCTCTAACTACATTTCTTGTCTCAATTCTTTCTTCAATTATTTTTCTTAGTTATATTTTCTTTATATTTTTTATCTTATCATATATATTTTGTTTTCTTACACATATCATATATTATTCTTAATACTTTCATAATAAACTATTTTTATTAATCTATATATATTACAAATTAGTTTATATTTATGTTTTTCGTACCAAATAATTCATTTTTTATAGTTTATATATATTATTAATGTTTATATATATATTTATGTTTTAATTATAGCCTTTTTCGAGAATTCAGACAAAATTTGAGATGAAAATTAACAAAAAATTGTTTTTTTCCGTAATTGTTTTTTTAATATTTATGAATATTATTTCCGACGGCAATGAGCCCTCGGAAATAATTTTTTAATAATATTTAAATATTATTTTCGACGGTACTATTCCGTCGGAAATGGTATTTTAATAATATTTTTTAAAATAATTAAATATGTATTCTTAAATTTAATATGTATTTTTTTAAAAAATACTTATGAAATAATACGTATTTAATTAAAAAATACAGTACAAAACACGCTTTTCCGATGGCATAGTACCGTCGGAAAAGAGGTATTTTTTATGGCGGACGTGGTGTATCATTTGACATAGCGCAACACATGTGGCTTGCACCGATTTCAGAAGGGTCTACCTTGAGTTCTAGGCAATCGCGGCGTGTGTCAGGTTGTGTCGTTAGTTCCTCGACTGTCGCGCCTGATTCATTTGGCTGCACGAGAGATGTTTGCGGCACTACAGGTTCTGAACAGAGTTCTAGAAGCGGTGTTGTGCTCCCAGGTGAGGGGCGAAGGTGGTAAGCCGGTACAGGTGACTGGGCAGTGGAACCTATATTAGTGGTTAGGGCCATAGGTGTAGTGTTTGGGCTATTCAAGGCGGGCTAGGCGCTGGTCGTGTGGTGGATTGAGTAACCGAGGCTTGCACATTTGTGGGGAGACGAGTAGAGTGGCGTTTGGTGGCGAAGTGCCATTTTATGTCTGATTAACACGGTGTTGGAGGTTAAGGTAGAGATGGGGTCGATAGGGAAGACGAATTACCACATGTGTTGCGGGTGTGGCCCAATCTTCCACAAGCTAGAAAGAAAGTCCACTTTAACCTCATACCTCACGTCCTGTTGGTGGCTGTTAATGTGAATTTTAGCGGGTAAAGGGTTAGACGAGTCTATTTCCATACAAATTCGTGCATTACGTTCCCGAGCATGAGAGGCAATGTGTGTATCAATCTTGACCAGTTGGCCAAACAATGTAACTACTCTTATGCAACTACTCGGAAGAGAGCATCAAAGTTGTAATATTCCAATGGTAAGCTTGGGAGTTGGATCCAAGTACAAATATTTATTGGCAACGTGCCTGAACGAAAGAAGTTAGGGTGCCATTGACAAACAACCAAGTGTTTTGGATTGTTCATTCGCACTACATATGCTTTCTGGCCAATACCTTTGATGCACATTGGCTGAGTGAGCTTCCAGAGGTGTTGGAGTTCGGTCTTCATATCAGGGATGGCTCGAAAGATGCCAACCGTCTGTATAATGGGATTTTTCCATGGATCGATGAGGCGCCACATCTCCCAGTGGTGAAGGTGATATATGGTCCATTCCCTGACATTTCTTCGTCACCAGGATCAACCAGTAGTACCTCCATCGTTTCCGCCAGCACCTAAAGCAATGTATGGAATAAAAAACTGTGTGGTAAATGAAAGAGGACGTGACTTATACGTGGGTGGTGGTTGCAGTGGTTCCGTTTGCATTTATGGGAGGGAGGGTGGTAGGTGGGGGGAGGAAGAGGTTGTTGCGGTTGGTAGAGAGATGGAGTTGTGGGAGGTTGTACGCGAACAGAAAGGCGGGCCAGATGGAAGTGGTGGTGGGTGAATAGAAAGGTTGCACGGGAACTGAAAGGTTTGGTGGAAGGTGGGGCGTTGGTTTGGGGGAGGGATGGTGCTGGGTGGTGGTGGTGGTTTGGGAGGGAGCGGTTTTTGTTCTTATACATCCTAAGGAGGAAGCTTAGAAGGGAAGCTGTACAATTTATTATCTTATTTCCTTTTGGTTTTTTCATGTAACTAATTAGAATAATTAGTTTCTTGCAAATGATTCATGTTGCAACTAACTAGAAACGGACGGTGATTTGGATAGTTGCCTGTGTGTGGTCGTTTAATAATTTTGCGAAAAGATATGTAACTAATTGATTATGGGAAAATGCTTATAGTCCCACTTTCAAAATTTCTTTTCTTTTCTTTTCTTTTCTTTTTCTTATTTTCAAATTAAGTCTCAAAACCTTTATATTATCCAAACCATCTACACTACAAGATTTTGCGCCCAATCCCGACCGGCAAATCCCGACCGGAATTTGGTCGGGAGTATTCCCGACCGAATATCGGTCGGGATAACTTGTCCCGACCGCATATTGGTCGGGACATGTTAAAAAACAATTACCGACCGCGTAATAGTCGGGAACGCTTATTCCCGACTGCAATTCGGTTGGGAATAACTGTCCCGACCGATTTGCGGTCTGGAATACTCTGGGCGGGAAATTTCCGGCCCAGAGTGTAGCCCTAATCTCGGCCCAGCTGGGCCGCGCAGCTTGGCCGAGTGTTCGCGACCACATTTCGATCGGGAATGAGTTATTCCCAACCGATATGCGGTCGGGAAAGGGGGAGGTATTTCTATAAATACCTCCCTCCTCCTCTTCATTTTCACACTTCTCTTCTCTCTCAAAAAAATTTCCTGACCGCCGTTTTGCCTTTCGCAACCGGAAATCAGTCGCCACTTCCGATCCGGTAAGTTTTTTCACTTTTTCTTGTATTTTATATTTTATTTAATGTTTTCATATTATTTATTTATGTTATTTTTAATGTTTTAATATTAATTGTTAGATATTGTAGAAGTTGTTAGAATTTAATTAAAAATGCCTTCAGGAATTGTTAGACTTTGGGAAAATATTAGATTTTTATGCCTTTAGGAATTGTGAGATTTTAGGATATGTTATAGTTTTATGATTTTATAATAATTATTATTTATGACTTTAGAAATTGTTAGGCTTTGGGAAAATGTTAGATTTTTATGCCTTTAGGAATTGTTAGGCTTTGGGAAAATGTTAGATTTTTATGCCTTTAGGAATTGTTAGGCTTTAGGAAATGTTATAGTTTAGTAATTATTTATGACTTTAGGAAAACTATATATGATTTTTATATGTGTTAATTTATTTATTTGGACGTTAATTATGGAGTTATTTATGTTATATTTAATTGTGAGATATTGTAGAAATTGTTAGGATTTAAATTGTAAATTCCTTTAGGAATTGTTAAGCTTTGGGAAATATTTATACATTTAGGAAAAAACTATATAACTTAGTATTGATTAAACTTAGGTCATCTCTACAATTAGAAAAATTTTAACTTAGATGATTTTACTTAGTTCGTAGCACTCCTCTTCGACAGCATGTCGTCCCGTGATAGCGATCGTGGCCAGCCCTCGAAGAGAGGGCGTAATGGTCCATCGAGCACTCCACCTACGACTGGTCCACCGAGGATAGGTCCTCGTCTACGGATCATTCATTCTGGCGGTGCACCACCCGCTCCTGTCGATGCACCTGGTACCGATCTTGGCGAGTCCCCTACTTCTTCACATCCACATAGGCGTATCAGATTGAGCGGCGGTACTCCACCAGATCTAGTAGTACCATTTCGACTAGACGATGATCACATAGCATCGACGCCATCGTCATCATCTAGGCCATCGTCATCACCTAGGTCACTGTCATCATCGAGGCCTACAGCACCTAGGCCACGCTCTACAGAGTCTACACCGGCGGGTCTTAGTACTTCTTCCCCTGCAGACGTTGTCGGTGCAGGACCATCTTCAGCGACGTAGCAGAGACCGGGCCGAGGCATATCGAGAGGGCTGCAGGTGCTGGCTGACCGTAGAGCCCGTCGTAGGGCGCAGCTGGATGAGCATGGCGTATTTATCGATGGGAGAAAGATATCGACGGCGATTACCTCGATCATTGGGGAGTTTAAATGTCCAGGGATAGATGTGGGCTAAGTTTAAGGTGAGATTTAGAAAGTTTACTAAATATATATATAAATAGTAAGATTTTTATTTAACGAAACCTTAATTAAAAACCTTATTTAATTGTAGAGCATATACTACATTGATCCGGATGACATGCTTCGTGCACATTCCGCATACGAGGCGAAGGCTAAGCACTGTTACAAGGATATCGTGTACAATGCCAAGAACAACTATTACGACAGGCTCGATGATCCGAAGTGGGCATCGCGTCCGAAGAACAGTTGGATGAGCGACAAGTTAGAGAGGATGTTCGTGACGCATTGGGAGTCGGAGGACCATGCCAAGAAATCCGTGGCAGGCCAGAAGAACAGGCGATCGGGAGAGGCACCAGACCCTGATCGTCATGCACGAGCTACTCATGCTAGTGGGTCCCGGAGCTACACGGAGATTCGACATAGGATGGTATGTCTTATTAAATTGAGTTTCTATACGAATAATATTATTGTCTTAAATTTAAATATCTAAAATAACTAATGTATATCAATATGCAGGCTGCTTATAGACCTCCAGGGGCCCCTCCACCTCGGCACGATGAGGCATATCGTTATCAGCACACACATGTGCCCAGTGGTCTGCCAGAGGGAGCTCCACGTCGCCGCGTTTGGGTTCACCCCATGTATAGGGCTATCTACGTAAGTATTTAAATTGTATAGCATTCTATGATTACTGTATTAATATATGTCTTCCTTAATTACGTACTAACAATTATGACAAAATGAAGAGGAGGAGTACATGCACCTTATGACCGAGAGGTACGAGGCGAATCGTTCTACGTGGCCACCACTAGATCAGGAGCTGTGGAGTCAGGCGATAGGAGGATTGAAGAAGGGGAGGGCTGCGGGTCTCCCTTCGGATGCACGTCACGATTGGTTTGGTTTCTCGACGAAGAAGCACCCAGATACGACACATGATTATGCGAGGGCGTTGGAGAGGGAGAACCATCGTCTTAGGACTGTTACTGATGCAAGGATTGACGAGCTTGCTACTTAGGTAGATTACTTGACCCAGCACATCACCCAGACTGGTGGTACTCCTCCTCCTACTCGACCCAGGCCTTCAGGGGGATTCATGAGTGATGCTCGTCGAGACGCCCCTCCTGATCCTTTTGCGCATGGTGCTCCGGGCTGCACGATGTATGATGAAGAGTACAAGGATGACCTCGATGAGGACCCCGAGGATGCCACTCTCGGTGGCGATGCAGCCGATCTTGCCGGTGATGGTGATGATGGTGATGCAGCCGATCTTGCCAGAGGGTCCACAGCTCCTGATACATTTGGATTTCATGACGAGGACTATGAGTAGGAAAAGTTTTATTTATTTTAGGGATATTTTAGTATTGAAAACTGTGTTAGTTGTTTGTATTTATGTAATATGTTTGATGCTTGGACCAATTATGTAATGTTTAAACTAGTTTCGTATTTACTCTGTAATTATGTTGTATATTATTTGTTCGTTTGATGCGGAGTAGTAGTATTATTTGTTCATTTAATCTAAGTATTGAAAACGTTGTCAGTTGTTTGTTTATTGGAAATTATGCCTATAATATGAAATTAAACAACGTGAATCAAATTTTTTTATAAAATAAAATTTGACCTACTAAACCATAATCGATGTTAGTCATACATACTATCCTGAGAATATGAGTCACTCATTATCTCTTCCTCTTCCTCTTCCTCATTGCCGTCATCGTCCTCGTAGCCCAACATGAACTCCGGTCTCATGCATAAATCCGGCAGAAGGTTATAATGGGTAACAAACACGGGCCAACAAGAGTAGATCTTCCTAGATGGCCCAAAAGGTGTGAACCCATCAGTACATAGGCCGAGTCGGACATTTCTAGGCTCTGCTGTGAAGTCCGGATACGTACGATCAAAATCTCTCCACGCCTCGCCTGCAGCTGGGTGAATCATTCTATTTGTTGACTCTCGACACTTCAAATGCCAAGTCATATGTCTCGAAGTGCCTACAGTATAAAACAACCTCTGTAATCGAGGGCCTAGGGGGAAGTACCACAATTTCTTCCTTGCGACCCTGGACTTTCTACCAGCCTCGTACCTATCGGTCTTGCATATCAGACACGATGTGAGATCCTTGTTGGCATTATCGCCGTAGTACAAGAAACAAAAATTCCAACATACGTCGATCTTTTCGAACCCTAAACCCAAACCCGCGAGCATCTTATTCATGCCTGGAACCGTATTCGGTAGCATTTCCTCAATCTCTAGGTCCATAATATCTTTAGACAAACTTAAGTACTTTTCGCAAGCGACATTAACTACTTTGTGCATCGTCTTAGTAGTTAAGAACTCGGCAAACCACTGGAGCACAGTCTTCGACTTCTTCCTGTTCATTTTTATGTCCCCCATCTGCATCAATTTGTAGAACTCCTTTGCCTCGGGACTTGGATCTTCGTTGCGCACCTCTCCCTCAACAAATCGACCCCCATATGCATCCACAACCAATTCTCTAAACGAAGTATCGGCATGAACCGGACTATCAACGTGAATACTAGCAGACGGTGATTCATGTGCATATGATGTAGATGCCTAGCTCGCCATCTCTCCATGCAACACCCATATCCAATATTGATACACAAACCCCCACTTATGAAGATGATCACGTAATACGTTTCGATCAAAAAATTTTAAATTGATGCATCTTTGGAACGGGCACCTAATACGATTTCTTAGATCTACGTAATTTGTCTGTTGTGATGCATATTGTACGAATTCACAAACCACAACCATGTAATGTTGATTCAAATAACCAGTGTTACTATCTATCCTATCGTACATCCAAGATCTATCGGGACGATAATCCATTTCTAAGAAAATTAAAAAGAAATTGTTACAATTAATTTCACCAGTCAATATATTTATCATTTATATAAAAATTTTAAAACTCGAGTACGACGAAGCCAAGGCAATTAATACTTACTTGTTGTAGCGTAGAAAATACTTAGATCAAGTATTCTTTGCAAACACACGCCCCTCGTTGCATTTACGCAATATCTAAAACAAAGAAACATTAACAAAAAAGTTAATAAAAACGATCTTAATTGAGAAAAACTAACAAAAACAATTATAACAAGAGGAAATCGTATATACCTTAGCAAGGGATGAATGTTGGAATGATTTCTCAAGTGGAATAGGGAGGGGTATTTATAGGGGGGATGACAATTATTCCCGACCGCATCTCGGTCGGGAATAAGCTTGACCGTTGTTATTCCCGACCGACACGCGGTCGGGAATAAGCTTGACCGTTGTTATTCCCGACCGACACGCGGTCGGGAATAATTGTTACCGTTGTTATTCCCGACCGCCATGCGGTCGGGAATAATTATTTCCGTTGTTATTCCCGACCGCATTGCGGTCGGGAATATTAGGGTTTAGGGTCTAGGATTTAGGGTTTAGGGGTATTGGCGACCGAAGATCGGTAGGGAATAATATTCATATTCTTAATTTCACAATTTCGCTCTCAATTTTAGATAAATCGTTCATTTAATGATAAAGTAATTCAATATTAGTTATATATTACTGAAAATCTCAAAAAAAAAAAACAATTTGTTGCACGTTCATGAATCGTTTGAAGCGTCGATTCATATTGTCACTTATAAATAGATTAGTATATGTAGTTGCTAATAATGTAACTACTTACGATTATGTTAAACATATGTTAATATATATATATATTTATATATATATATATATCACAATTAGCCTCTCTATACTAACGTTCGTAACAAACGTTAATCGGCAATTGTGAACTCCTCATTACTATGTATGATTATTATATGTAAAACTGCAAACTAACTTAACTTATACTCCGGTAAACTATACTAATTTAATAATTAAAAGTACATTAAACTAACTTACTAATAGTGCAACTCATGAATTTAATGAGATTCTATAGTTATGTTCCAAAAGATCGAAAAAATGTAAAATTGGCTATTTTTCCCGACCGATCTATGGTAGGGAGAAATATTCAACCCATTCCCGACAGATCTTCGGTCGGCATTGACCATTATTGCAGACCACCTGGCGGTCGGGAATAATATTCAACACTATTCCCGACCGATATGCGGTCGGTATTTCCCGCGTTTCTAGGCAGCATAGCTTTGTCAATCTAATTTCGATCGGCAATTTTTCAAAATTTGGCGGTTTTTTGAAATTTTTGAAAAAATTCAACATTCCCGACCGAAAATCGGTCGGGAATAATCAAAACAATTGGCGGGATTTGGTGGAAAATTCAAATTTGACGAAAATTCAATTTTTTTTAACTTTTTCTATAAATACATTTCATTATTCTCCTAATTTTTTATCTCCACACACTTTTTCCATCTCCAAAAACTTTTTTCATCTCCAAAAATTTTTCAAACACTTTTTTTCATATTCAAACAGTTTTTCAAAACCTTTATTCTTTCAACTTCAAAATTAAATTTTTCCACTTCTTTATTCAACTTTTCAATAATCAAAATTTTCGGTCGGGAATAAGATGAATATTATCCCCGACCGCATAGCGGTCAGGATTAATTTGAATGTTATTCCCGACCGATAACCGGTCGGGAATAATATGAATCTTAATCCCGACCGATATGTAGTCGGGAAAAGTCCAGACCGGTGGTTGGTCGGGAGTTCCCGTAAAACAGCCCGACCGGGATTCGGTCGGGAATCAAATTGGGGACAACACGACCGTTTAGCGGTCGGAAGTTTCCCGACCGCATATCGGTCGGGAAAGACCTTCATACAATCCCGACCGAATTTCGGTCGGGAATAATATTCATATTATTCCCGACCGGTTATCGGTCGGAATATATCCCGACCGTTGACTGGTCGAGAATTTTGCTTGCCGACCGAACCGCGGTCGGGAAACTTTTCCCAACTGAAGCATTGCCGATCGAGAATTCCCGACCAAATAGCGATCGGGAAAGACCTTTTCCCGACCGCGGATGGGTCATTCCCGACCGGATTTGCGGTCGGTAGTAACCCGATTTTTTTGTAGTGCTATTTTGTATTTTTTTATTAAGTTGAAGTTGATGTAGTTTATTTACGTTTTTTTCATTTGCTTGCCCTTTGAAGTCTTGGTTTCCCTTAAAAAAATAACACGAATTTTGAATAAATTGATACATGGTTGCACTTCTAATTATTGATTACTCAATAAATCAAATTTATTATGAAAAAAAATCCACAACACAAGAAATTGAATCATGAAATAGTTAATTCAAAACGTACACTTAAAATAGTCAGAAAACTTGTGCCCCGCTTTGTTGCAGTTGTAGCACTTGCCCACGAATTTCTTCGGTTTGGAAATTCCACCCTTCAGTCCAATCTTTGGCCCAGGTTTAGGCTTCTTGTTCTTCAAGCCTTTGTCATGCTCCACCACGTTTGCCCTAGCAGCGTTGGTGTTAACAACAGCATTGGAAGACTTTTTATCTCCACCCTTGTTGTCTTCTTCTATACGAAGCCTGACAATCAAATCTTCAATACTCATCTCCTTTCGTTTATGCTTTAGATAACTCTTGAAATCTTTCCAACCAGGTGGTATCTTTTCGATGATACAAGCTACTTGGAAATATTCACTCAAGATCATCCCCTCGGGATGAATCCCATGGAGAATCAATTGAAACTCTTGCACTTGACTGATCACAGTCTTCGATTCTTTCATCTTGTCGTCCAAGAATTGACCTACGAGGTATTTCTTGGCACCAGCATCTTCGGTTTTATACTTATGGTCCAAGGATTCCCACAATTCTTTTGCCGTTTTCTTCACGCTATACACTTGGTACAACGTGTCTACCAAACCGTTCAGAATCAGATTTTGACAAAGAAACTCAGAGTGCTTCCATGCATCAATTGTCGCCTGCGATTGTGCATCAATTTCATCCTCTATAACATAAGGAGGATCTTCTTTCAGGAATCTCGCAAGATTCAACATGGTGATATAAAACATCATCTTTTGCAGCCAAGTTTTGAAATTCTCTCCATCGAATTTCGCTGGTTTCGCATTATGGCTCATACGAACCGTGGGAACAACCGGATTTTCCAAACTTGCCATACGTATAGGCATAGTTTTCAGAGCAGTGCCAGGAGCTTGCGATTTCGACATTTGGGGCGTCTTAAGACTGGCATCAATAATGCTCTTGTTCACGTTTTCGTTGGTATCAGACATCTGAAACGTTTCAAAAGTTTTATTAGAACACATAAGAATTACGAAAATTCTTCAAATTATTTTGAGATACAAAAACAGTTCTTTTGTAGTAGGTGAGGATTCAGATAATCATTCACGAATAAAAACTATAATTTTGTTTATATATATATAATCTACATATATAATTTTTGTAAAAAAAAAATATTAGGGTTATTAAACCGAGTTTTGGAAAATAATTTTCTGAAACAAAAACTATCGTCAATGGTTTAAACTGTTCCTCTCAAGACATAAACTACTTTAAGATTGTTAGAAACAACGGAGATAACAAACATTATTTAAATTGACATGCAAATAAACAAAATAATTAGTAACGCAAAAACTGAAAATAACCGTAGTAAGTGGTCGAGTCCTTCTCGGTTTCCTTAAAGTAGTTTAGTCCTCTCCACGTGCTGAGATCGTTGGACTAACTCTTCCCAGGATAAAACAACCTTTCGAATTGGCTGCTAGCACTCGCAGAGCAATCCCGGCGAACTCGAACAGTAATAGACTACCACAACCACATAATGATTAAAACCTTTTTTGTTTTTCGTGTATGCAAAAGTGTATTTTTTGCTCATATGAACCCTATGGGGAGCGACCCCTATTTATACTAATTATGGAGAGAGTCGGCTGACTTGATTAACAAGGAACGGGATCTCTTAGATATATGCAAATCTCTAATTAAGATAATATCGAATCGTAATTAAGATAATACTATTTCTTAGGATGAATTTGGACGCGTTTTGATGCTTCAGATTTAATATAGAAATATTATTCGAATCTGAATTTATTCTATTACCTAAAACAGAAAAATAAATATTGAAGTTGCAAAACAAGGCCCACACGAGCGGGAGCCCGACAAGCTAAACGGACCGACATTCGGCGCGCAAGCCCGAATCGCATTAGTCGCACTAATTTTTGGCTCGCATTTGCACCCCTCTGCGCACACGTAGGAGAGGGAGGAGACTCTAGCCAACACATTCTTATCATGCTAAGAATGCATTGTTATTAATTAACCCAAAAAGAAAGTGCTCTTTTTCCCATGTGGGATGGCCCTCTTTACTTTATGGTTTTTTCTTCATTTACTTCAATATTTTTAGCTTTGTGTAGCTATCTTTGAGCATCAATTTCTCATTCACTCGTGTACCATTTTGAGCGTGCAATATATCATTTCAAAGCTCTCACATAGGAGAAGATGTTCCCATCTTGAAGTCGTCAATACGACAAGTGGAACCCGCTCAAAATCCGACCCGAAGTCAGCTATACAAACCCATTTCATTTAATCAATTTTCCAACATCAACGTTAGCCAAACCTTGGATGAGGCTACAACATTGAGTGTTTGATGGTGTCCCAACGGTGAGTCCGAGCAATCCACTGAGAAAATCGCCACACACCCCAAGTGGTAGAGTATCCCTTGGGCAAGTGGCCTTGCTTGGGGTTGGGGTGGTTGGGGTTGGGGTAGGGGTCGTCGGGGTTGGGGTAGGAGTTGTCGGGGTTGGGGTTGTCGGGGTCGGGGTCGTCGGGGTTGGGATCTTCGGTGTCGGGGTTGGCTTGGGTTTGGGCATAGGTTTTGTGCTAGGGCTAGTTCCACATGCACTAGAGAGTGTGAAGAGCACTAGGTCTGTTGTAAGAAACAATGCGAGTGATGTATTTTTGTTGGATGCCATTTCTAAAGTTACTTCCACAATGACTGGTTATTAGGAGAAGAAATGTCTAGCACAAGACTGGAATGAAGAGAATTGGGCTAAGGGATGGGGTTTTATAAGAGCGAAGGAGAGGCAAATCTTTGTCTTGATGTAACAGATGCATCAAAGTGTTGACCTGCAGCGGGATATTAGCTGGAAGCCGTGTGATCGGAAAATAGACTGGTGCATCACTTGTGAATTACCAATTGTTGTGGTTATTGACATGCATGTTTCTATTATAAAAACTCGTATCGTATATACTTAATTATGACTTACGCACGTAGTCCACGATATTCATGGCTGGAATTAATACAGGAAATACGATGGAGAATTTACCTTGACATAGCACAGCCTCGCAAAAAATATCACTTTCTTTTTTAAGCTTAGTGCCTTAGTGGTCCAGAAGTTTTAGATTAGATACGAAACACTCTGTTATCTTCTGTACTGTACTGTACACATGCACGCATAATAATAGGTACGTACGTTTACTATCATACCATTTTCTGGTTCTTACTATTTTCTGGTTCTTACATCATTTACTATTTTCTGGTTCTTACATGCGAACTTCATTCACTACAAGAAAACTGCACAATTGGAACCATTAATTAGGTTCCAATTGCCCCTTTTTTGGTTCCCGTAGACCATATGGGAACCACTTATGGGCACCAAAGGCTCTGTCTCCGTTACCCCCGTGGCGATTGCCTTGGGAACGAATTAATTGGTTCCCATTGCTCATAGTAATGAACGTGTTTGGTTTCCGTTTGGTTCCCATTGCTTTAGGACTGGGACCCAATGCTGACATGAGATACACATTATTCTGCCAATGGGAACCAACTTGTCCAAATTACGGGAATGCTAACTTCGTTCCTATTGCTTAATTCAAAATTTAAAAAAAATGGCGGAAATTTAGAATTTTGTAAAAAAAAATAGGGGGAAATTTGAATTGTTTTCAAAACAGTACAATTTCGAATTTTTCATATTGGCGCCATTTTGATTTTGAAAATTTTCAAAGATTTCATTTTTGATTATTGTTGTTGTTGTATAATCTGAAATTATCATTTTCATGGTAATATGCTTAATTTCGTTTTGTGTTATAACATTGTTGTATAATATTTAAATTATTGTATTTTTTGAATATCACTTATATTGTAAATTTGTAATAGGTAAAATGTGTAATATTATAAATTAAACAATACCACTATACAACACAAATTTGTTATTAAGAAAATTTAGGATACAACTATACAACACAAATTTTAATAAAAAATAACAAAATAAATGGATTTAAATAACATAATTAAAATTAATTATTTTGTTTCTTCTTCTTCTTCTTCTTCTTCTTCGGATTTCTTCCTCTTGTTCTTCGGATTTTTTCTTCTTTTTGTTCTTAACGAGTAACAAAGAAGCTAAAAAAAAAAACTTATTTTGTTTCTTCTTCTTCTTCTTCTTCTTCGGATTTCTTCTTTTTCTTCATCTTGTTAACGGATTATAAGTAGCCATATAATCAACAATAATTCATCTCAAATGACAGCATATAAGTAGCCTGTAGCCATCTCAAATGACAGCAATAATTCATCTCAAATGACAGCAATAATTCATCTCAATCGACAGCAACTTACTGATTCATCTCAAATGACAGCATATAATCAACAATAATTCATCTCAAATGACAGCAACTTACTGATTCATCTCAAATGACAGCATATAATCAACAATAATTCATCTCAAATGACAGCAACTTACTGATTCAGGCGTCGGTCGTGGCAGTCAAACGTGGAGCGGTGGCGGTGCGGACTGCAGCGTCGCGGTGGCGATGCAGACTGTCGTGGTGCGAAGGTACGGAGGTGCGGCAGTCAAACGTGGATCGCGGCGTCGCATCTTTCGTGGTGGTGCGGCTCTCGTGGTGGATCGCGACTGTCTTGGTGGTGGTAGTCTGGTAGTGCGGCTGTCGTGGTGGTGAGGCTGTCGTGGTGGTGCGGCTTTCATGGTGGATCGCGGCTGTCGTGGTGGTGGAGCGTCGTCGTCGTCGGCTTTTTTTTTTTGGTTCCCATTTTGGTGGCGGCGGCTAGAAATGAGATTCAAGGTGTGTGAAATGAGAGAGAGAAAGAGAGATGGAGGCTGGTGAGGGTTGACTGAGTGTGAGTGGTGAGAAAAAAAAAACCTAATATGGGTACGAGACAGTGGCCAGCTGTTTTTATACGGCTTCCTCAATTATTGGTGTCAATGGGAACTAAATATTTAGTTCCCATTAATTGGTTTCCATTAGAACCCATATTTATAAAAAAATTAATTACATTTTTTACCACAAATATATTTTAAACGTGTTTCGTTTCTCCATTTCTCGATAAAATTTGAATTTACATGCCTCATTAGTGTTGGGAAAATAGTTGTTCAAGAAAATACTGAATTTGAAGTTGTTTTGCATCTTTTGTATAATTGCGCTTTCTTCCCCAAATTTTTTTTAAACATCTTCCGACATTCCGTTTTGTACGAAATTTGGAGGAACACTCCTATTTTACATATCTTAGTGTATGGTTAACAAAAATTAAGGATTGAAGGTGTTTTACAACCTTTATGTATGAAAATACAAGTTAGAACTATGTTGTATATAGGTTTTAAGGATAGGGTTTAGGGTTTATAGGGTTTAGGGTTTAGGGTTTAGGGTTGAAGAGAGGTATAATATTTTATATTATAATGTTTATTTATCGCATTTCGTTACTTCGTTTCGGACGAGATTTGGAATGACACGCTTAACTAGTGTTTCCAAAGGATTGGTAAAAGAAAAAACTTAATTCGGATATTTCTTTAACTATTCTATAATTACATAAACCCCCCGTTTATTTGTTTATCGTATTTCGTTACTTCGTTTTGGACGAGATTTGAAATGACACGCTTAATTAGTGTTTTTAAAGGATTGGTAAAAGAAAAAACTTAATTTGGATATTTCTTTAACTTTTCATTAATTAAATAAACCCCCCATTTATTTGTTTATCGTATTTTGTTACTTCGTTTTGGACGAGATTTGGAATGACACGCTTAATTAGTGTTTTTAAAGGATTGGTAAAAGAAAAAACTTAATTTGGATATTTCTTTAACTTTTTATTAATTACATAAACCCCCCGTTTATTTGTTTATCGTATTTCATTGCTCCGTTTTGGACGAGATTTGGAATGACACGCGTAATTAGTGTTTCCTAATGATCGGTAAAAGAAAAAACTTAATTTAGATATTTTTTTAACTTTTCTATAATTACATATTCCTCCCGTTTGTGTGTTTAACATATTTCGTTGCTCCGTTTTGGACGAGATTTGGAATGACACGAGTAATTAGTGTTTTTTCAAAGGACCGCTAAAAGAAAAAACTTAATTAAGATATTTCTTTAACTTTTCTATAATTACATAAACCCCCATTTTCTTTGTTTATCGTATTTTGTTACTTCATTTTGCACGAGATTTGGAATGACACGCTTAATTAGTGTTTTCAAAGGATTGGTAAAAGAAAAAACTTAATTTGAATATTTCTTTAACTTTTCATTAATTACATAAAACCCCCGTTTATTTGTTTATCGTATTTCGTTGCTCCGTTTTGGACGAGATATGGAATGACACGCTTAATTAGTGTTTCCTAATGATCGGTAAAAGAAAAAACTTAAGTTAGATATTTCTTTAACTTTTCTATAATTACATATTCCTCCCGTTTCTTTGTTTAACATATTTCGTTGCTCCGTTTTGGACGAGATTTAGAATGACACAAGTAATTAGTGTTTCCTAATGATAGGTAAAGAAAAAACTTAATTTAGATATTTCTTTAACTTTTCTATAATTACATATTCCTCTCGCTTATTTGTTTAACATATTTCGTTGCTCCGTTTTGGACGAGATTTGGAATGACACGAGTAATTAGTGTTTTTCCAAAGGACCGCTAAAAGAAAAAACTTAATTAAGATATTTCTTTAACTTTTCTATAATTACATAAACCCCCCATTTTCTTTGTTCATCGTATTTTGTTACTTCGTTTTGCACGAGATTTGGAATGACACGCTTAATTAGTGTTTTCAAAGGATTGGTAAAAGAAAAAACTTAATTTGGATATTTCTTTAACTTTTTATTAATTACATAAACCCCCCGTTTATTTGTTTATCGTATTTCATTGCTCCGTTTTGGACGAGATTTGGAATGACACGCGTAATTAGTGTTTCCTAATGATCGGTAAAAGAAAAAACTTAATTTAGATATTTCTTTAACTTTTCTATAATTACATAATCCTCCCGTTTCTTTGTTTAACATATTTCGTTGCTCCGTTTTGGACGAGATTTGGAATGACACGAGTAATTAGTGTTTTTCCAAAGGACCGCTAAAAGAAAAACTTAATTAAGATATTTCTTTAACTTTTCATTAATTACATAAACCCCCCATTTATTTGTTTATCGTATTTCGTTACTTCGTTTTGGACGAGATGTAGAATGACACCCTTAATTAGTGTTTTTAAAGGATTGGAAAAAGAAAAAACTTAATTTGGATATTTCTTTAACTTTTCATTAATTACATAAACCCCCCGTTTATTTGTTTATCGTATTTCGTTGCTCCGTTTTGGACGAGATATGGAATGACACGCGTAATTAGTGTTTCCTAATGATCGGTAAAAGAAAAAACTTAATTTAGATATTTCTTTAACTTTTCATTAATTACATAAACCCCCCGTTTATTTGTTTATCGTATTTCGTTACTTTGTTTCGGACGAGATTTGGAATGACACGCTTAACTAGTATTTCCAAAGGATTGATAAAAGAAAAAACTTAATTCGGATATTTCTTTAACTTTTCTATAATTACATAAACCCCCCGTTTATTTGTTTATCGTATTTCGTTACTTCATATCGGGCGAGATTTGGAATGACACGCTTAATTAGTGTTTTTAAAGGATTGTTAAAAAAAAAACTTAATTTGGATAGTTTTTTAATTTTTCATTAATTACATAAACCCCCCGTTTATTTGTTTTTCGTATTTTGTTAAACATTACGTATTTTAAATAAGTGATTGATTTGTGAAATAGAATATACAAGAGTTTTAATTGTAATAATTAACGTTTTCGAGATAAAAAAAAAAGGTATTTATTAAATATGAGTCCAACTAAACTAGATTTAATCATAATACCAATTAACAATCATTATTTATCGACACTACAAAAAATACGCAAACCGACAATAACACCAACACGACATGTATCGAAATCACACAATCTATCAAATTGTAGGTAAAACGAGTTCTAATAATCTGTCAAACTTAATTGCATTCATCAAATAATCCAACATTCATAAAATATTACAACTTAAATCCAAATAATTCAACATTTATCCAAATATTCCAACTTTGTGCCAAAAAAACCAACATTCATCAAAATATTCCAACTTAACATAAATATCCCAACCACTACTGTCAAAACACCACAAAACACCATCAAACACCACAAAATCCCATCCTAACAACTTTCACCACCACAATAACAGAAATTCAAAGTTTACTACTTGTCCCGAAAACGCAAAATATGTAAAAAAACAATATGTCCATATATAAGAATTTAAAAGCCACCATTTCCATCTCCAATGAAGTCATCCAGAACGAGATCTCGCTGCGTCTGATCAAATCCATGTTGTTGTGTCCCTAAAGTGTGTGTGTGATTTTTGTGTGTTTAGTGTGTGCGTGTGTTAAGTAAATGAGTAAAGTGATAAGATTACTTAGTGTATACGATTACTTAGTGTAATCTTTTTTTTTGTTTATTTTTTAATCAATGGGAACCACATTTTGGTTTCCATTGCAATGAGGTGTCACTAACGGGCACAACACTCAATGGGAACCAAATACTAGTCCCCTTTAATATGTGCATACAGTGCTTTAATATATAATATGGATAACAGGCAATGGGAACGGAAAATGTCGTTCCAATTAGGTAGGAACGGATTTTGGTGCCCATATTTTCGTCTCCTATGCGGATTATTCTTGTAGTGATTATTTGAGGTACTTCTTTCGTGAGTCTCACCCATTCAGAAGCGAGTAATATTCTCGAATGTACTGTTAGCTTTGAGATAAAATTACACTACAAAAAAAGGGGTCATTTATTGGAATATATTTTTTTATCGGAATATATCGGAATCAAACCATCCGCGGGCGGTCACGAATTCCATTGAACGAAAAAAAAATATTCCGATAATTTATCGGAATATATTTTTTTTGCGAATAGAATGTATGGTTGATCGATTTTTTGATATAAAGCATCATTTAAGAGAGAAACACTTTTGCTTTTTATAATTGGTTTATAAGTAAAGAAAGAAACAGAATAAGATAGTTGGTATTTTATTTTTGGTGATATAAGGAAAGGAAAGTGAAGAAGAAAAAATGTTGGTGTTTCTGATTTGGATTTGGGAAATGAAGAACTGAGGAGAAAGTGTTAGGTTTTTTAGAAAAGATAATTGGAGTGTAGTGAAAATTAGTGTGTGGAATGGTGGGTATATATAGAATTTGGGTAAAAAAATTGAATTTTCGGAAAATTTGAATTTCCACCAAATTCTAAGGTTTTTTGCGACAGCCGAGCGGTCACGAAATATTTGAATTTTCAAAATTTATTAAATTTGTGACCGCCCAACGGTCACGATATCATCCGCGATCGCCTGGTGGTCACGAGGGGTCATTCGTGACCGCCAGGCGGTCGCCCCATATTCTTCGTGCCCGCCCAGCGGTCACGAAATAACCTTCATTCAACATTTTTTGATTTTCGTTTGTTTATATAAGGTGTGTTGTTTGTTAAATTGATAAATAGTCAGTACTAAGTAAATTAAAAGGTTTTATCTCAAAATCGCATATAACATATAAAACAACTTGATATATATGATGATTAGTTCTGGAACATAAAATAGGTTATTCGTTCATAACTCGCCTAATCACATCTAATCTACTATTTTAGTATGTTAATTACTAATGTTGTGCTAATGTAGTAATGAATTCTATTGTTAAAAATCATAAACGCATCAAAATCGCTCCATAAAAATAATTTTTTTTTGAATATTATTAGTGACCGCCCGGCGGTCACGAAAGATTTTACGACCGCCTAGCGCTCACGAAAGTCCTTTATTCGTCTGTTCCATTGGTTCCAGATTTGGCTTTACATTTTTCTAAAAGTAACATTTTATATGTGATATCCAATGCACTCAAAATTTAACATTACATATTTAAATTAAAAATAAAGGTACGCAATAGGCCAAAAGATAAATTACAATAACATTACAACATTAGAATAATGACAATTTAAGAGTCCAACATTACAATAAAAATAAAAATAAAAATAAAAACAAATAATCGTCTGAACTATAAACGTCCCCACCTGCAGCAGCGACCTCGTCCACACCATCATCCTCACCATCATCATCACCATCATCCACACCATCATCTTCACCATCATCCTCAACACCCAAATCTACACAATCGTCAGCGGACATCTCCTCCTCATCGGAGTCTACATAAGCGTACTCCTCGATATACGCAGGCCTACTAGAAGAACTAAGAGCAAATGGATCTGGTCTCCGACGCGTCGATTGAATTATATGCCCAGCTCTCGTCCTACGAGCATTCCCCAAGAACGCCGAATCTGGATCCGATGGAAGTTCCCATCGCATCTTCTCTTTGAACATGACTCTCCAGAGGTCTATTGTGGCATGCATATCAGTCATCTTTTGATCTGCGCGCGAAATAGTCCGCTCATTCTGCGTCTACGATTCCTGGATGCTCGCCCGTGCATAATCTTCTTGTTTTCTATACTGAATGGCGTACGGTTCCGGGCGTGATTCCCTCGGTAAGCTGTTCACCTTCCCCTTATTCACACCTTCGTCCTCTTCTTTGGCTCATCGCCACCTCTCCTGTGTTTCTTTGACTGCCGCGACACCTCTATATGATCCTCTGTGGCTGAATGCTTAATCGCCTCTGCCTCCAATGTGTCGTGCATCCAAGTCTTCTATTTTAGAGCATATTTCGGATCCTCGACCCTCTCAAAGTATTGTTTCTTCGTGTCGTACATCAAGTTCTTGTAACAAGACTTCGCCTTCGCTTCGTAGGTCGCTTGTACTTCGTATTTCTCTCTCGCACTGATCCCATATATATTTTGCAAATTAATAAAGTTTTAAGATTATTCTTATTACGTCGTTTGATTTATTGATACATTAAATTAAATAATATGATATATTTGTGAAGTAATTCCTCACCGAAAATTTAATAAACATGTCGCCTCGCACTTCCTTGGGCATTGCTAAGTAGCTCGGCCATAATTCTTTCATGAACTGTCTGATCAACTCTGTGATCATTGTCGCAACCTCGTTGCTAATGGGGGGGACTCAAATAGGCCACGAGAAGACAATCTAATGATCTCCCTCTAAGTCTTGTCAGTGGGTGCCTGCGCACCTTTGGAGGTGCCCCTAGTTGCACGCTGCTGCGTGGCAGTGAATACTCTTGATACTGGAGTCTCTGTCGGCCTCTAGCTTGGGCCAGCTCTGGTGGAACCCGCGGAAGGTGGTGCTCTAGCCCTTGATCTTGACGTAGTGGGTGCGACATCGACCGAGGCAGTAACATCACAAGAAAGGCGGTGCTGTAGTGAAGGCGTCAACGATGTAGATGCGTTGGGGGCCGCAACATCGCAACTACGACATCCATGTGTGATAACTATCACGAGGTCCAAGACTACCTCGGCCACTAGCAGCAGGGGGAACATCGGGAATATCGTGAACATCGGGAACATCATAAGCACTCAAACATTGTGGACCAGTGCCAGTCCGACGACGACGACTGCATGACATGTCCAATATATGCTAGAAAACTACGAATAAATAGATGATTGAGGGAGATTCCCTAAACTTCAATCGTTACTAAGTTATACAAATTCCCTAAAGATCATTTATACTAGGTTATTAAGATCCCCTAAAGATTATTTGTTATAAGTTATAAATATTCTATAAGGGCATTATTTCTAACTTATAAAGTTACATAAAAATAACTAAACTAACAATTTAACATGCATTTAAATTTACAAAATAACAATAAGTAAGCTAAACTAAATAATAATACATTAAATTACCTAAACTAACAATTTAACATGCATTTAACTAACAGTCTAACATGTAATAAATATTCTCAAAAGACATTATTTCTAAGTTATAAGCATCCCCTAATTGCACTACTTCTAAGTTATAAATATTTTCTAAAGGCATTCTTGTTGTTATAAAAATCTTTCTAAATAAATTATGTCGAAGTTATAAAGATTACCCTAAAAGGATTATCTGTAAGTTATAAAGACCACTTACATGCATTATTTATACGTTATAGAGACCACCTAGATGCACTATTTCTAATTCATAAAGATATTCTAAAGGCTTCATTTATAAGTTTAACATTAATTAAACAAAATTAATAATATAACAACTATAAATACTACTAAAAATTAAATATAAAAAATAATAAAAAAACTAGAAAGATAAATACTTAAAATAAAGAGAGAGAGAGAGGGGCTTACAATTTGTGAGGAATGAGAGAGGAGGAGGGGGGGGGGGGGGGTTATATAGAAAAGCCCCCATGCCATCGTTGGGAGGTCGCAGATTCTGCGGCGATCGTTGGGCGGTCGCGAGCTGGTGGTCACGGTTGACCGCTAAATATTGTAGTGTTATGACTTCATTAATCAAATATATATAAACGGGGGGGTCCAAAATAGGGGCCAAATTTTAGGAAAAACAATAAAAAATACTTCTTTCATTAAATAAGAATTATATATTGGTCATATTGTTGGATAGTTGTGTAATTGTAGGACCGTGGATTGACACAACACTTTTTGAGAGTTAAGCTGGAATTGCTTTAACTCTATTTTGATCTTCTTGATAATAATAATGTGCAGTGGAAGTAAGAACACAAGAAGATATAATTTTAAGAAGTTTTCAATATTATTAAAAACTTCCGAGCCTTAGGCGAAATAACCATAAAGGTTTTATAAAAAACGTTCCTCACAACAATTCACTCACGCTCTTTGTTGATCAGACTCAACGAAGCAGACAAGTAAGAACTACGTAACTTCTATGAACTAGACTTAAGCAGTTGATACAAAAAATTCGCAAAACAAAATGAAGACAATACAAAGAAGAATTAATCTCTTGGATTATTGGCTCGATTGTCTTGTCTTCATCTTGATGAACTTCACATCTTTATAGATTTCTTGAGTCTTGAACGCCAAGATGTGTTGTTCACAGCTTTGGTAACTTTTGTTGTTTCCTTGTTGAATATTTCCTTCTTTGTGAACTTCATATCTTTCCAGAGAATCGTGTTTCCATTGTTACTGATTTAACAAGACAACACATCTTTTTCAATTCGCAGAATCTTGGAAAGAATCATAGTTGCAGAGAATCCAATATTGTTTCCTTCTTTTGAAACCGTGTTTGTTGACTATTCAACTTAGCTTGAATTATGGAAACTTCAAGTAAGGAATCTTCCAAAGCTCTTCATTATGTTTAAGATACTTTCCTGGACATAAACATAAACAACCAAAACCGTGGAACTTGATTAATAAGTGAATAAAGGCAAAACTTAATTTTGGCAACTAAAGAACAGTTTTCTCAAAAGCTCTCGGCTTCAATGTTATCCAATGTTAACCCAACATCATCTAACATTGTGCCGTCTAACATTGATTCCAGAAAACCTGCACTTTCAATCTCCCCCTTTTTGCCTTTCTTCACAAAACCAATACCTGTTCCAATCAAGTCTTATATCCAGAAAGTTATAATCAACAAGAAATAAATTAAACTACCAAACTGCTCCCCCTTAATACAAGATATCATAATCAAAGTTAAATTAACAAAGACATGAATAAAGGTCATCACTACAATCACATATGTACATATGTTCAGACCTCAACATTCATCAATGTTGCCACAACATTGAAACCAGTAAGTTTCCTGCATAAAGGTTAACAAGAAATGTGCAGCGATCTCCAAATCTTCACTAGAAGACTAAAATTAAAATTGGAACTACTCTCCCCCTTTTTGTGAAGAAGGGAGTTCCTCCAAATTTTTCACAATGTCCTCCAGTTCTTTGAGGTGTTCCTTCCTCTCCTCGATCTCCCTCTGAGTGTCAGCAATCTGCCCCCTATACGAATTTAGCATATGATCCACAAAAGCAGATGTGATAACCAAGCAATCCACTTCTTTGGACATTGACACTTAAGTTCCAGCAAACTCCTTAGCCCTTTTCTGCTCAATTCTTGGTCTCACCACTCCTTGTGGATTCCATGGAAGGTCTCTCACCCTTGATCCAGACAAGTAGCTTGGGAGAATTGTTAGTTCAGTATCATTCTTCCTCCAGCCCACAGTTACACTTGTCTTCAAACCTTGACTGCCAAGGATTTTGCAGATGAGTGAGGGATAGGTAGCATCCCATTCTTCCTTCCAGCAACTTCAGACATAGATTTCAAAATCCTCTCCCCCATATTTACAGCTAGCCCATTCTTGATTTTGTACACCAAGATTGCTGATTCCTTGGTAAGTACAGTCACATTCTTTCTTGGGAGCCAGTTGAAGCAAGCTATCTTGTGCAAGACAACACTCAGGGAGGTGAGTTTTGTGGTTGGCAGAGCATCTCTCCAGATTTTGACCAACCCTCCAGTCAAGTCTTCCATCACATCATCATAATAGGGGTCCTCAGATTCATCAGTAGTAGGGAAGCCACATATCTTGTTGATGGTGTAGGGGTCAATGTTGAAGACTCTACCCCTCACCCAAGCCTTTCCAAATTTTGGTGATCTGTAGTCCCTACTCCATTTGGAGAGATTAAGGTAGAACTCCATGACAATCTCAGGAGTATAGTCACTGAGCTCCATCATTGACTGTTGCAGCCCTCTTGCCTCAAGCAAGTCCATCACTTTGTTCTCTTTGAAACTGGCCATCTCTATAGCTCTTTCAGTGTGAATCTCCCTTCTTTTGAAGGCATCCCACTTCTTCTCCAACTCTTGAGAGAGATAGTAGGGAGAATAGCAGTTCTCCTCCTCCTCAGGGTAGACCACATATAGCCCATCAATGTACTCCTCTGTTCCTGATGTTGCCCCAACATTAGCAGCAACATCCTACTCCTCATCAGTTTCCTCTTCCTTCTCCTCATCCTCAACATCCAACACCTCTACTTCCTCTTCCATCACTTGCTTTCCTTTCCTCTTTCTCTCAACAGCAGCAGCACCAGCAGAGAGTAATTTTGCAGTTAAGCACAAATAATAACCTTGCAAGCACAAATAAGGAAAAGTAGGGTTTTGATTTTTGAATTAATCGTGAATTAAGGAAAGAGAATTAATGTTAGTGGGCAGTTACCAAATTTGAACCATGTCAAATTTCCCCACTATGTTTTCCCACGCACAAGCTTTGATATTAAATTAACTGTTAACCAGAGTGGTTTTCAGAAAAAAAACTGAAAACTTATAAGTTCCTGTTTTCAATGTTGACCTGTGTCTGTGCATAATGTTGGGATAACATTTGATAACATTCAAAGTCGAAGGTGGAGGTACAGGCTTCACCAAGGCAAATTCATGTGAGAGCTTGAGATACATCCAAAAATACATCTGAAACTTAACCAATATAGCAAGTGAGTACGTCAGACATGTTGTTTAGATCAACATCATGAGTAAGCAACATAGATAACAAGAAACACACAGAGATAAGCAGTTATGAATTCAAGGAACAATTCACTTCCACAACATAGAAAGTCACAGATCAGTGTGTCACCTGCAGTATGTCACCCAAATTGTATGCCTCAACACATGAATTATACTCCCCCTAAGCCTAAACCGACACAACTCACACACAAGAAGGAAAATAATGTAGTTCTATATGAATGCAACAATGTAATGTCAAATAGGCAGATGGTAAACACAAATGAAAAACTCCTCAAGCCAGCACAGTCACATCTCTTTTTAATCTTTATTATTTTCATAACTCATCTGAACAAAAACTGAAGGTTGCTAAACACAAAGTAAATGTCACAACTGAATTAGGGCAGCCTGAACTCCACACACCCCAGTAACAACATTAACAGCAGTAAGTTAGGCAAGTACAAAGGCCTTGAATGTTGGCAATTCATTTATCATGCACCCCAACACCCCAATTCCATATGCATACTTGTTTACCAACCTGCATTTAAGAGAATCACCAAGTGATCAGTGCTACTAAATGTAAGAAATCGAAACCTCAAACACCCTAGTAGAAAGGATCACCCTCATGTGTTGCTTGGCCAAACAAACAGAAACATGTAAATAAGCACAACTGAGTAAGAGTGAAGTTGTCAACATCATGCACCCCAGCTTCTCCACATGTCCTGTACACCTTCCATATGAATAAGACACAACTGAATAGACATCAAAGTAGTGAACTTTGTGTACCCCAGCTTCTCCATATGTTAGGCAATCACAACCTCAGACAAACAGAAGAGTTTTATTAGTCTTTTCAAAAACAAAGATGTCAAACTGATAACTAGAGAGAGTTGTTAATCAAAGAGTTCAACCACACAAACCAAATAAGACAAAACAATGATAAAATGAGACTCAAAAAGAAATGCAACTCAACAAAGGAATAACAACAGAATACCTACTACACCACAACCAATATACCAGTGCTAGTCAGTGGTGTTATGACAACACTGGTTTTCTCAACATTTTCACATATCACACATGCCAAGAGATTTGCTCAGGCTAAAGAATCTCTCACTATCTAAAGGTTTTGTAAACATATCAGCTAGCTGATTTGTTGTCTAAATATGTTCAATGTTGATTATTTTGTCCTCTACCATATCTCTTAGGAAATGATGCCTTATGTCTATATGCTTAGTTCTAGAATGTTGGACAGGATTTCTAGAGATACTTATGGCACTTAGATTGTCACAGAACATGAGAAGTGTATCACTATCTAGCCCATAATCTGAAAGCATGTGTTTGAGCCACACAAGTTGGGTAACACAGCTGCCAACTGCTACATATTCTGATTCAGCAGTTGATAATGAAACACAGTTCTGCTTCTTGCTATACCAGAAGACCAAATTATTCCCCAAATAAAAACAGCCCCCGCTTGTGGATTTCCTGTCATCCACATCACCTGCCCAGTCAGAGTCACTGAAACCAACCAAGTTAGTGTTAGTGTCATAAGAGTACCAAATGCCTAAAGGTGAAGTTCCAGAGATATATCTAAGAATCCTCTTCACAGCAATCAAGTGAGACTGCTTTGGATCAGCTTGGTACCTAGCACAAACACATACTGAAAACATGATGTCAGGTCTAGAGGCAGAGAGATACATCAAACTACCAATCATGGATCTGTACAATGTTGGGTCAACATTGCTACCAGTACCATCTTTTGTTATGTTCACTGAAGAGGACATAGGAGTTTTGCAAGGTTTTGATTCTTATAGCTCAAATCTCTTCACCAGATTCCTTGCATACTTCTCTTGGTTCGGGAAGATACCATTCTCCAGCTGCTTGACTTGTAGTCCCAGAAAGTAGTTAAGCTCACCAATCATGCTCATCTCAAATGTTCATGTCATAGACTCAACAAATTTGTCTAAAGTAGACTTGTTAGTAGAGTCAAATATTATATCATCCACATATATTTGAGCAATGCATATATCAGAGCTTTTTCTAAGGACAAACAATGTTCTATCTCCATCTCCTCTATTGAAACCTAGGCCTAACAGAAAATTAGTTAGCCTCTCATACCAAGCTCTAGGGGCCTGTTTTAAGCCATACAAAGCCTTTTCAAGTTTGTACACATGGTCAGGATGTTTAGGGTCAGCAAAGCCTTTAGGTTGTTCTACATAAACCTCTTTGTCAATTAAACCATTCAGAAAGGCACCTTTAACATCTATTTGGTAAAGTTTAATCGTAAGACAGCAAGTAATAGCAAAGAGTAATCTAATTGATTCTATCCTAGCTACTGGAGCAAAAGTCTCATCAAAATCTATACCTTCTACCTGAGTATAACCTTGTGCAACCAACCTAGCTTTGTTCCTCATAATTACACCATTCTCATCTGTTTTATTTTTGAAAATCCATTTTGTACCCATTACATTCACATGTGATGGCCTAGGTACTAGATTCCAAACTCTATTTTTTGTGAATTGTAAGAGTTCCTCTTGCATGGCATTAATCCAGTAACTATCCTTAAGAGCTTCAGTTACATTCTTAGGTTCATTGCAGGACACAAAACAAGAAGCATTTTCAACAGTACATGAAGAAGACATACAAACACACAACTTAGCCATATCCTTGTAATTTACCCTTTCTTTGTTGCGTGTTCTTACTCTTTCAGTAATTTGACCAATTACTTGAGAGGCTGGATGATCTCTTTGTATTCTAAGAGGGGGATCTCTTCTGGATACATGAACCACTTCATCTTCAGAATCTGACAGCGCAGATGTTGGCCTGACATTGGGGGTTTCTGGTGTTAAGTCAACATTTGTTCCAGTTTCCAGTTCAGCATCTCCAGTGTCTGTGTTCAATGTTGAGTCCAATGTTGGAGTAACATCCGAACTAGTGACTTCTTCAGTACCTGGGCTAGTCAACTTAGGCAGTTCTCTTACAGCCTCTAACTTCTGTAGTTTCTCCAGATTCCTATAGTGCACATGTCCTAACTTATTGTGCCACATGACAGATTCATCTACCTTGGCATGGTAGCATTATGCTTCATCTTGAACAAGATAGCAGTTATCCTTTGATCTTGTACCTGTCATGACACGGACATTGTCACTATTAAACACATCACATGAACTTTTATCAAAAGTAACTAGCAGATTGTCATCACAAAGTTGACTTATGCTAATTAAATTTGCTTTCAATCCTTCAACCAACAACACATCCTTGAGTTGTGGAAATCCTTCAACATCCAGTACTCATTTTCCAATTATTTTTCCTTTAATGCCCCCTCCATATGTAAATGTTCCAACAGTCAAAGGGATTACATTTTTCAGGTTGTCAATGTTTCCAGTCATGTGCCTTGAGCATCCATTGTCAAAATACCACTTACCTGCAAGGTTAGAGTAAACAGCAGTAAAGACAACATTGCAAACAATTTTAACCTTAGGAGTTTTTATCTTCTCAGTCCAGGTTCTACTTTTATGTCCTTCAGATTTGTTACCTAATGTTGGGATAACATTCAGATCAGAGGTTTTCCTAACATTGGTACAGCTATTAATTAGGTTTGTATTAATTAGGTTTGTATTAATTCGTTTTCCTAGAACACTATTTCGAGCCCACGTATGAAACAAGGAATAATCGGTTGAAGAGGAATGAAGTTGCGTTGAATACTGACTACAATAGAGAGTTATCCATCTTCTAGAAGAATAGAGAAGTCATGGGAGCGGGAAAAAGGAAACAATTATCAAATGTAGAGTACAACTCCATTGAGCTATACGTACTACTAAACTACCCAGAGCTGGAGTCGTGCTTAAGGTACAATTGCTTCGTATTATTCCTTTTAATTCCTTTCCAATAATTGTATTAGACCTTGTATGGTGTTTTTCCAAAAAACTGTTAAGTTTGATGAGCACATGTGTAATGGTGTTCCACAAGGCAAAATTCAAGAGCGTCGTAACATATTTTTTGTTTAGTGGCTGAAACAAATGGTTAGGTCGGGCTATTGTAGTGAAGCAATCCGGGTTGTACAAGTAGTACATGGTCCATGTCCCACTGCCAGGGCATTTAGTGGTTACAAAGTTAACGGATGTTGATTTCGAACCACCAATGGATTGAATACAAAACAATCAAACAACAGTGGAATTTATCTTAAGGTAGCAACGGACGATCCAGAAGAGTTGAGTTATTATGGAACACTTCGTGAGGTCATAGGGGTTGATTATTTTGGGAGTGGGCGTACACTAATAGTAGTTCTTTTCAAGTGCGATTGGTTTTATTTGATAATAGGGATTAGCGTGCACCCGACATTAAAGTTGATTGACATTGATTCTACTAAGCATCTCGCTACCAATGAATAAGAGCCATTTATTCTTGTGAGTCAAGCTCAACAAGGCTCTTATTTTCGGAATGCATGGTAACGACTCCAATCTAGAAGGGGATGGTGGTCTGTTTGTACAACACAATGGAGACAAATTATAGACACAAAGTCTTTAAATATTGACCTTGTTGAGAGTCTTGAAGACGTTGAGATCTTCCAAGGCAAAACCCTACAGATTTCAAAGTTTTCGTCGATGTGAGCTCATTTAATGTTCATAACTTGGTTGACAATGACGTTTTAACGATAAAAAATAACCCAACTTACGACGAAGAGCCTGAATTTCCCAAAGAGGATCATCATGTTACATCTTCTGAAAGTGAACCAGATGCCGGAGCACATGAACAAGATAGCGATCCTGACTATGAATAATTCCTAGAATTATATTATAATTTAAAGAAGCAGAACAATGATTTCTACATGTTTTTATTTGAATTATGTAATATTTATTGTCCCTTATTATGCAAGATTATTAATTAGAATTTATAGGCGTTTAATAATAATTTCGAATTGTGTAATATTTGTTGACTATAGTTATGAAATATTTTGTGTTATATAATAATATGTAGTAGTTTGATAATTAAAGTGTATAATTAAAATTGGTAAATTTGGGTTTTTTATAAAAATAGTAAACATAAAATATCTTATTAAAAATAGAACAGTTACACTATAGTAATTGAATTACACTAATATTGTTGATTAATTAAAAGTATTCTAGTATTTGATTAGCCAAAAGTTAAAATTAACATTATATTAAAAAAATCTGATTTCCACGTTGGCTGCAGCTTAACTCGTAGCTAGATCCAACTCATCTCCCTCAGCTAGCGAAATTTTGGGAGCTGAATGCATACACGGATGACTTTCCAGAAGGTTTGAGATTGCATAGCCCTTATCCTAAAAAACAAAAAAAAAATTCCCTCAGCTCACATTCCGCGCAAAGTCCGCTCAGCTAAAAAATTTCACAAAAATTTCTCGCTCCAAAATCGTACAATTGACAGAAATTGAGCTCCGAATTTGTTCCCCAACATTTCACTACTAATCATTCCTCTTTTGTTCCCTAAAATTACGCCCGAAGAACAATTCTCCATTTCCGCCGTGTTTTGCTTCAATTTCGCCGCGAATCACTTTAATCCCGCGAATTACTACAAGGGTATGTGTCTTCTTTCCCTAATTTAGTTTAATTCCCGTCAATTTTCAATTTTTGTTCGAATTAGTGTTTATGTGATTTTGCCCTATTTTCGGTTTTGTTTCATGTTGCATGTTAGGAGGATGTTGTGTCTTTTCTTTGTGTGGTTTCAGTTTTTGAACTGCATGTTATTAAAAAAAAAATTACAGTTATTTTTTCTAAAAAATGATTTTTAAAATTTCTGTTACTGTGACCTGTTAAAAATTGATTGGCGTTAAGTATGTTCTCTATTGAGTTGAGTGTGTTGAGTGTTTTGAGTTGAGTGTGTTGAGTTGAGTTGAGTGTTGTGTGTGTTGAGTTGAGTGGTATTGAGTGTGTTGAGTGTCTTAGTGTTGAGTAGCAACACTGTGTTTTTGAATTATGTTGAGTGATGTGTGCTATGGTGTGTTCATGCTTAAGCGGGTTGTGATGATGATGGTGGTGAGTTAGTAGTGCATGTGTCGTTGTGTTGTTCGTGCCTTTTTTGTTAATTGTTATATGTGAAGGTAATAATTATTTGGCTTATAATTAGAGGTGGAGATGATATTCTGGATGTTAAGGCCTTTGAGCTAATTTAAAAACAAAGTTGTTATATTGGTGGAAATGATTTGAGGTTAAATGGTTTAGTGTTTAAATGATATAGTGTTTTTTGTTGAATATTGGTGTGATTTAGCGTTTAGTAAAGGCTCTGAGTGTTTAAAAAATATACTAAAAGTGTAGAACATGATGAAAATTATTGTTTAACTTGATCTCAATAAAACTGATATATATAAGGACTGATTTGTTTGCAACAACATGATAAGTTAGAAGTATATATGTTAGAACATGACTATTACATTAGTAATTAAGTACAAGTATTTATATCTTGGTGTAACATTTCACTATTGCATTAGCTTTTATTATGATTTTTCCATTAGGTTGATCAATTGTTCTTATTTAATAATGTTGTAATTCAGATGCTTGAAATATTTTTTACTTGTATTGCAGACGACACGTACTAGACATACGGTAGCATCGAGTTCTGGTCAGGAAGATGTAGTTGAATCGTCAAGAGCTGTTTTGCCTCATCACGCTGGGAGGGCGGAGGTTTTTTCCAGCTCCCGGCTCCGCCACTGTCTCAGCCAGGTAGATATGGTCCACGCGCTCCGTCTTAGCCACGTTACTCTTCACTACGTGCCCTATCTCTGCGAGTCCCTTCCCAGCCAGGTTACTCTGCACCGCGCGCCCCGTCTTAGCCAGGCATATCACAATTTAGAGGCCCTTCGCAGCCAGACATATCAGCGCCACGAGGCTCATCGCCAGGTAGTTTGTCGTCTCGTGAGGCCACACAACGCAGAGCCACAGACGCTGTTCCAGGGTCTTGTGGAAGAGTTACCCCCCTCCCCCCCCCCATGTTCGTTTCCTGCATCTCGTCAAACTGAATTGCCACCTAGTGAGATTCAGCATATGGCACAAGAGCAACAGGCATTCATGACGCAATTTATGTAGCCACATATGATGATAGCTGGTTACTCGTAGTTCATGCCACCACCGATGTGGAATTTTGAAGGCGTTTACATGAATCAGTCGATGATGTATCCGATGCCCCCATATTCGATCAGCTGGGATTCAATCCACCAGCATATCATCCTTACTTTTTCGATCCTGTCGCAGCAGATGCGTCCTCGTATGGAGGATTTAGGCCACAAAGCGCCACTAGGTCACAACATTATACTGGATTCCAAAGGGTCCTCAGTCCATATGATACACAGACACCATGGCCATCTAGAGGGTCTACAGCCCAGGGGGATACAGTGACACCTGGAGGAGAAGAATCTATGCCCGAGGCGGATAAGACGGCTAATGAGTATGAGGGAGAACCGGCGAATGAGCAGATGGTTTTTGAGAAACCCTCCCTCGAGGCCTTGGCTGTTACTGTGACTGTGAAAAATTATAGCCAAGAGGTTGAGGTTCCCGGGCAGCCAAGGGTCACTATTGGTGGTCTTAGGGAAGACCAAAATCTAGTTGACGATGTGGTTGATGATACTCCGATGATGACAAAGGAGGAAGAGCTAATGTTAGTGGGTAGCCTCGAGCCTAACTATTTTACGTGTGCATGTTCCTCCTAACCCGACGAAAAGGCCTCCACTTACGTTGTGTACAAATGGGAGCTTCGTCGACCCTCGTGCGGTGCACTTAGCTGGTGATATAGTTAAGTGTGTCATGCGAAATAACGATAAATTCACCTACCGGAACTTCATAGTGGAAGAAAAGAATGATGCCTGGCATTCCTTTATGGTATATTATTGAATCGTTAAATAAAATGAATTTTTTTCCAAGAAATTATTCTGATAGAAATATGAATAGAGTTTTCATTTTTGAACTTTAAATGGGAAGTAACCTGCTTTAATTATGTATAGTTGAAAGCATGGTGTATCAGAAGAAGTAACGTATATATTTTTCCACTTGTTTCTTGTTATTGGATTTCTCGTTTTGTGTTTCCAAATTATGAGTTTAAGGACAGATTTCATTTGATCTAGCTTCCATTGAAATCTGAAAAATAGATGTTGCAAGTGTTATAGCTTTATTAATTGACAATTAATAACATTTGCTTGTTATTTCTTCTAGTTGTTCAATGGTTTGTTTCTAATATAATTATACTATTTGCAACAACATTATCCGTGGGACAAAGATGACCATACGTTGATTAAAAGATGCTTCAATAAGATTGGGCAAAAGAGCTTTCAGGATGGCATGAACAAAACTAAAAAGTGGTGGATCGCATACAAGACCAACAAGGCATCATGGACGAATCGGAAACTTTGGATGACTATGGAGCATTTGAAAAATGCTATCCTGCATTGGTGAGACCCCAAGACCATAATAAGGTCGAGGAAGGCCCCGGGGAATAGATTGAAAAGAGGAGGTGCGAATTACGTCGGAGGGTCGATTGGTCAAGGCATCCACATGGAGAGAATTGTAAGTTTCTTTATTATTACTTATACTTTATTTAAATTATTTTATGTAGAGCTTTTACGTTTAACATAAACAAACTGTACTTTATTTGGACAGGCTGAAAAAGAATATGGAGGGAACCAAGACCTAGTCCCACATTCGCCGTTTGGTTGAAGACCCATTGTAAAGTGCGGCCGGATAAATCACAGAAGTGGACTACAGCTTGGGCTTGGAATGTATACATGAGTTAATTTCATTAAATCATCCTTTCTTAGTTTGTGCGTCGAAAAACGCCGGGGTTAGCAAAACCTTTTCTCAACTTTCTGAAGTTAAAGGAAAATTGTGTTGAATTAGGCATATGAGACCTCTAACTCATGTAAGATTTGTTGAATTTGCTGAATTAGAAAAAAAAAATTCTCGGTTTGTGTCTTTTCTTTTTATAATTACATTTCTTTTTTTATAAAAAACCTATTGAGCTTCTGTTAATTTTGTCAAATCATGTTCCATGACTTGTAGCTTACTTTCTAATGATGATTCTTAGAAGTTGGTCTTCTGAAATTATATGGAGTAGTGTTGGGCTTTAGGGCTTTTGTTGAGTGGTGTGTTGAAACTGTGTTGTGTGGTTTTACTTGTATTGTAGTTTCTGATGAGTGATTTTGGTTGTTGAGTGTGTTCAGTGTTGAGTGGTGTTGAGCGTTGAGTGGTGTTGAGTGTGTTTTCTGTTGAGTGGTATTTTCTGTTGAATATGTTGAACGTGGAGTGGTGTTTTCAGTTGAGTGTGTTGAGTGTTGAGTGAGTTGAGTGTTGGTTGGTGTTGAGTGTGTTTTCTGTTGAGTGGTGTTGGTTGTGTTGAGTGTTGAGTGGTGTTTTCTGAATGTGTTGAGTGTTGAGTGGTTTTGAGTGTGTTGAGTATTGAGTGGTGTTGAGTGTGTTTTCTGTTGAGGTGTATGAAGCTAATAACTTACAATAGATTTGTTAAATTTGCTAAATTAGAAAACAGTTTTGCTTATACAATTTTGTATTTTAACTTGTAAGTTATAGTTTTGCTCATACACTTTTTGCTGAATTATGACTTACTTTTAGCACTGAATTAGGAAAACATTTTTGCTCAACACTGAATTAGGAAAACAGATTTACTTATAACTGTAACTTGCTGAAGTTTTGCTGAAGTATAGTGTATGAGACTTGCTGAAGTTTTACTTAAGCAATCTGATTTGTTAGAATAAATTCATCTCCTGTTGAACTGAATATCTATGGTTTTTGGTAGATATGAAGTGAATAAGTTATTTTCACTAGACTTTGTGTGAAGACTTAATATTTTCTGATTGCCTTTCTAATTGTTAAAAAGTTAATTAAGATTCCCTTCTAATACTAATTATTTCTTTGTTTGGTCTTAGTTGAAGTACTTGGACTTGTGCGCCGATGATCTCGGGCCTTACCCGGAAAAGTGGGAACCAATAAATATGAAGCAGTGGCTACTACATTCGGGAGGAGGGAAGAAGGGATTTGTTCCCGGCTTTTCTACATGTGGGGATCCCGAGCTTATAGGGTTTGAACAAATTAGAAAGTATTCCAAGTTCATTAAATTGGGGGGATCAAAAGAGGTCGTTCAAAAAGCCGCAACATATATTGTTCAACTCAAGTTGCAGAATGCCGCAAAGCAGGCGCAAATCGCCGCATAAGCCAAGCATATTAAAGATATCGAAGAGCGATAGAAAGCTGATATGAGGGTGATCTATACGAAGTTGGACTCTCGTGATGCAGAGGATGTTGGTGGTTCAGTAGGTCTAGATGGTTCAGGGACTGGTGGTTTAGACTACATAGGGGGCAGTGGTGGTTCGGGGGACAGAGGAGGCAGTGGTGGGTTAGGGGACATAGGGTGCAGTGGTGGGTCACAAGATGGTTCACATGCAAATGATACGAACTGGTTTGCAGACTGAAAATTCCTCGTACCTTCACTGAGCTAGCTGAACTTCTTTATTTTGTAGTATAATTCATGATCCTCGCTTACTAACCCATCCACATAGTTGTGAGGTCGTTCTTCTCAAACGTGAACCCTCATTGTAGGAGATGTCTTGAGGCACGTTATTGTAACCTTGTGTTGTGAGCCTAAGTTCCAATGTAACATCTGATCTGACTTCAATTTGTAGTGTTTTTTTATGTCTCTTTCAGTGATTGCAACTTATCTCCCCCTAAGACATACATTACCATCACCTTCTTCATAATGAGCATAGTATTCGCAAACAACAATGTCGTTCACAATACCTGGTCGTCTCATCAAGCACCCTAATCTCGATGGCTCCAGTGTCTCCTCCAACCTTTGTATTTCTAGTTCATCTACAAAGTGGCTTTTAAAAGTTCCTGATATAGGTTGAAATAGCTGGCACTGAGGAATCGATAGGGATCGAATGTCAGTTGAGCCAAAAGATGATTTTGATGCTCTTGTTGGTGTTCTAGTTGCTGGCTCAAAAGTGTAGTATCTTTCAGATGCAATGTTATTCTACAAAGAACAATTAGCAAAATAACTTTTTCTTTCCATAAGTTTTATTGATAGGAGAAGTAAAGCAGAATTAGCCTTATGAATTATGAGAGATAATATAATTGTAAAATTAATTAGATTTATAAATGAGAGAGTTCTTAATTAGAAATTTGGAAACTTCAATTAAGTTGCATAACTCTTCAATAATAAATAAAGTCACAATATAAATAACTCATGTATCAATGAAATTTTATCATAAGGAAATATAAGTATGATGGGAAAGGTGAAGATAGAGATTGCTCAGCCAAGATCCGCAGATTTTGGTTTCTACATGTCTACTATAGCCCTTCGAACTGAGAAACGTGTACTGCAAGAAAAAGCTGGCGCGCGATTAGCCCTGATCACGCATTTTGATCGCACGTCTGAGGCTCGGTTGGAACTTTGACACGGCATTGGACGCGATATGTACTGGAATTTTGGTGCCAAATAATCAGATAGCGCTAATTGATCGCGCGTGTGATGCGCGATGGGAACAGTGATCGGGCGTGCTACATGAAACATGTTATGCATGCTCTGATTTATGTTGTTCTTACTTTATCCAATATCGTCTTGGTTTTGTTCTGTTCGACCGTCCACTTATGCTTTCTTTCACTTTTTTATTTTTCCTATCTCAATGTTAAGTTCAACAAGAAATTAAATAAAATGCTTTATATGTCTCAAATCGAATTAAAATAAAAGACTCGATAATGAAAAAAAAGGAACTCACTATTGTTGTTGCCTCCCACACACCGCTAAGTTTACGCTCGGTTAGCTTGACAATTATGGTGAATAATCAGGGGTCCTTTGGTGCACCAATTGAACCGTGGTCTTTCTCCTCATTTGCTCATTTCATCACTTTCTCCTCTTCCACTAAGCTCTCCTCTAATACTATTGCTTCCTAGGGAGTTTTGCAAATGTTTCTGCAAATGTTTCCAACATTATATATGATTCATCTTCGTTCTTCCCAAAATCCCTCTCCCTGGACATCGTCCAGTATTAACTTATTCTTCATGTTCATTTTGTAGTAGAAAGCTTTTACCATTGTATCTTTTCAAATTCTGCTTATTGGGTTGGCCTTCTTGATTATTTCTTTGACTTGACCCACGCTTACATAATCATCTCACCTTCATCTTGCGCGTAGTTAAAAATTTCCCTCTTTGCTATCATTGTTTTAGAGGTTGGCGAAAACATGGCTTTAAATTCTTCAACTATCATTTTTCATGTTGCATCATTTGTCATATCCTTAGTGAACCAATCAAGTGCTACTTCTATCAAGGACATAGGAAATAACATTAGTATTCATGATGAATTGTTTTAAATCAGACCGCCATACAAACTCTCAAATCGTGTGATATGTTGCACCGGATCTTCATCATAGATCCCATTAAATCGATATTTCCCAACCAGCCTGCTCAACAATATACGCATTTCCTCGTTAATTTATTCTTCTTCATCTAGTGTCATTTGGCGTAACTCTCGTGCAACTCTTGAAAGAAACGGTGCTCTCAGCGTATTTTTGTGGAAACGGCGCCAAAAACAAGAGAGGCGTATTGAGGTGTATTTTCTTCTTATTGTTGAATAGTGCAGGTGAAATTTCACTGAGTGGCTCCGTGCATGCTTATCGACTCAAAATAAGAAAAGCTACTAATGTCATCAACAATTAAGCTCAATGATTGCCACACGACAAAAAGAAACGCAGTTACTCCTCGGTAACGGTGCCAAAAACTTATTGGGGGCATATTGAGGTGTATTAGAATAGAATATATCTTAATACGTGATTGTTACACAAAAAACCCACTATGTGGATAGTGCACGAATCGAGTAATAATAAAATGATAAGTATAGTTATGAACCGTACCGTATCCCAAGAGAGTGATGGTTGTATGTATGAATCACTTAAATGCAAAACACTAATTACTATCACTATCTTTTCTCTTGTATTTTCAAACTGAGTTCCTTTGAATGATTTTTAAACTAAAGATGCTTTGAATGCTGTTTATGCTAATAATTCTTAATCTAGAATGCAATGGAATCAATTTAAGAATGAAAGAATGATCAAATATCTATTTGGGTTTCCAGTTTTGAATGCAATAAAATAATTAAAGTACTTAATATAATAAAATCACTTAAACTACGAAAATTGAGAAGATGAGAGTGATTAACTAAGATAAACTAAATTAGACTAGATAACAAAATTTCATAGATGATTGATTTTGATTTGAATAATAGTTGGAAAGATTGTTTAGAGATTGTGTTTCTAATTACCCATCGTGTTAATGCAATCATCCCAGTTGTCAGTTGTTTTAGAAGAGATATCAATTACACAATCCAATTAACTCATCTGAATCATGATAACAAAATGTACACACTCCAAAATGTACACAGTCCAGATTGATATAGTGTGATCTAAAGGTTGTGTATCAGTTTCTTTCGCAAAATCAAAGTCACACTCGGGTGCTTCTATTTTATTCCAGCGAGAGTAATGTTAGTTACACAGCATAAGAAACTATTCAATCTAGACATTCAAGGTCATCAAGCACATATCAAGTCAAGCAAATAAAGATATTCATAATATTAGAGTTACACTCCTACTCAAAATAACGAGTAGTTAGTTTCTCATAGTCATGAGTTCAATAATCAACAAAGAATTGAATTTCATAGACAAAATAAAAAGTTAAAAAAAAGCTTCTCGGATCTTGTGGAACGTTGTTGCTTGACCCTCTTCTTACTCTCTTTTGCTATCTTCTTCTCCACTAATTATTTTCTCTCTAACAATGGCTCGACTAATCTAAAAAAATACTTTTTATGGTGTGTTTCTCTTTGGTGAAGAGTCTCGTGGTTTCTTCTCTTAAAAAGTGGTGGAAATGTGGTGAAGACTTTTATGTGCAGTGGTGGCCCAACTGCTAAACGTAGCATCCTATTTATATTTTTTTTATCTGCCCTAGGCATCGTTTTAGAGTTCTGACTTGCGGCCCAATTTTCCTTTGATCGCGCGACCCTCGCGCGATGTGCGTTTGATGGCGCACCACAGGCGCGAAGCCATGGTGATCTCATTGCCTGATAGCGCACCGCCGGCGCGCGGTTATTGTGATCTCACTCCATTTTGATTACCTCTCTATGTTCTTCTCGTTTCTTTTCTTCAATAACGCTATATTTGGGATTTCACCTTTTTATAGTGTCGTAGAGCTTGAACATCTCAAAATAGTGTCTTTGACCAATTGTTGTCCAAAATATCCATTTATGGCCTCGTTTATTCTCATTTTGTCTTGACTCATTAAATACCTAAGAAAACATAAAACAATAATAAAACAAGCAAATTCCATATCATAAGTATTGAAAAGCATAAGTAAAAAAAATACTTATGTCACACAAATGAGACACTTATCAATAAGATGATGTATGCCCTCTAATTGGATGATGAAGTAAATGAGCTACGATAAGATGTGATTTTTTGATATACCAAACTACTTATTCGAATTGATGGAATTTTTTATGTTATAACTCGAATTCGTAGTACCGCAAATATTCAACCTATCAGGGCTTTGAAAAATTTATGAGAGTGAATGTTTCGTATGCATGGCTTTCCAGTGTTCAGAAATGCTCTTATTCTTCCCTATTCACAAGTAGTTATTTGTTTTTATCCACAAGTTCTCATGTAATGTAGTGTTCTTTTGTGTACGACGTTTTTCCTTTTATTACAGTTATTAGAGATATGTATAACCAATGAAAGCATAGTATCGGTGAGGATAGGTCCACATCGAGTAGTAAGTCCAATAGTTCCAAGTCAGATTCTGATAGTGGTGACGGCTCGCGTACAACAAGCGTGGAATGCGGCTTTCTTAGCAGGGTCTATTTAGGAATCAGTGTGCCAAGATAGTTTTGATTGAGCGATAGAGGGGGTGGGCCTGGCACAAGTGGCAGAGGGTTGAACCAGGGTGCCACTAGTGCAACGAATCACGGTGAAGAAAGCGAGAGTGACAACCCACCCGGTGTGATAATACATATCATGTCAAGAAGAAGTCACGATGGCACGAAAGTGACTGGTGAGTGTCGAGAAGGCTTAGAGGTAAAGCTACCTTAGCCGTATTTCAGTCACCATATTATCTATATAGCTAATTAGACATCGAATAATATGTCATTGGAAAGCCACATGAGTCTAGGTCGCGACACAACAAGCGGAATGCGATTCGGAGATCCAGAGAGAAAGTTATGCTCAAAATAGTAATATTGCGCATAATACATCGAATTTGCAAAATTCGATGTGTTCTGAGCACATCGAATTTGTACAATTCGATGCGGTCCTTAGATGACGTTTAAGCCCATCTAATCATGCCTATATATACCCCCTCACTCCTCACAAGTAAGGGGGACCGACAGAGATGCCACGCATCGAATTCAAGTCGATTCGACACGCGCATCGAGCCAAGTAGGTTCGATGCGCAATCTATCAGGCCTCAAATTCACCTTGTTTAACATGGATGCATCGAACCAAGTAGGTTCGATGCGCAATCTAGCATGCCTCAAATTCACCTTGTTTGACATGGACGCATCGAATCAAGCCAATTCGATGTGCTCCCAGATCAAACCCTTATATTTCCCAAAAGCTACACGAGTCAGGGTCCCGAATCAAAAAGCGGATCGAGGTTTCGATCATCCTACAAAGAGATATGATCGAAACCGTGGAGTCGCGCCAAGTTGTCTCGAATTCACCCTGTTCGACATAGATGCATCGAACCAAGCCAATTCGATGCACACCAATATCTAACCCATACATGGCCTGAAAGCTACATGAGGCAGGGTCCGTAATCAAGAAGCGGATCGAGGTTTTGATCATCCTACAAGGAGATATGATCGAAATCGTGACGTCACGCCAATGCTGAACCAAGTGAACCGCGCAGCCCAACCTAGGGTTGACCTAATAGAAGCAACTCAAAAGAGACAGATGAACTACGTTCGACTTGATTCCCTCAATGGGATACGTAGGAAGCTTGGCTAGTTCTCAAGTTCAGTCTGATATCATAAGTATCTAATGCCCGCAATACAACAGTCGTAGAGCGTCGAATCTCTCCCGTTCGACTGTTCCGTCAGCTTGGCCATTTATGGATTATTTCCTTTCATCTTACATTTCCTTATTTGTAATAGGTGTTGCGGACCAACTTAGTCCGTTTATTGTAATAGGATAGCATTATTTTTGTTAAGTCTGGCCCCACTGTATCAATTTCTCGATGTATTGTAACCTAGACCAAATAACACCAAAATACCACCGGAGGCAAAAAATGGACTTGAATATCCTATAAAGATCAGGTTCTTCAGTTCCAATGGATCACAAGTATTACTGAACAACTTACAACATTCATAGAGATTATGTTATACGATTCCGTGAGAAGCATGAGAGGATGCACAAGCCGCCTCAGGCTGGATGAACGTTTTTGTAGGTCACTTCGTTAGCGTTATGCATCTTTTAAACCTGTGCACCCAGTGATACATGGCATAGGTCTATGCCACATGCATCTAACACCAAATTCTATGGGGGCCATCATTACATTCGTTCTAGTAATAAAGGCGTTTAATTTGCCACGTGAGTCTGCAGAGTTTTAGAACCTCTTTAATATAGTTTTTGCTCCACGTGTAGGGGACGAGGGGTTTTATTACGTAAGGGACGAGAAGAATTATTGTTTTGTTGTCGTCACCAAAGGTGGTTATGGCAAGACGTAGAAATAGCGATTTTTCCATGGTAAAAAGACCCCCTGGGGATTTAATGAATTCCGCGAAGAATATTGTTTCGAAACATATAACTATTCCTAGAGGGATAGGAAGGCCAGGTTGGCAAGAGGGCTTCAAAGATGATTTTGCGTTGAACTACGTGTTCGACATGACTTTGAGGATGTAGTTACTAGAACATGTGGTCTATCTCCATCTCCCTATGTTAAGAGAACGACCTTGGGTATATTGTTGCTTTTTTAATTATAAAGTATGAGTGTGGGCTTTGTTATTAAAATATTCTATAATGACGTGTGCTTGTTAACCCATGCAAAATCGCTAGTGATAGGGCATCAATCGCAAACGAGACAAATGTTCGAAACTGATGCTGCATAAGACCAAGCCCCAGCACAGAGGCAAGTTGCGGCGTCCGTGCCGATCAAGAGAACATGCGGTAGAAGGGGCGAGAGGCTTCAAACCTAATCCTAGCGAGGGTGTATTTGGCCTTCGAGGTACAAAGCTACAGATATGTCGATTCTCAAATTCGAGGTACACACTGACGGGCATTGATGGCTGGGCCGGCCATGTTCTATTCATTTAGGCCGGCTATATAGCCATACCATTGTTCATTACTATCAATCTAGGTTGAGCAAGAATGCTGTCTTCTCAAACAATGTACAAGATAATGCAAAATATAAAGAATCACCAATTTTATTTCTCCATATATCTTGATGCTGAAGTGAGAAAATTTATTTGTAGGCGCCCTTTCCGCTAGAAGCTGCAAGTTGCTCAAATTACGAACATGAATTGTCATAGACGCGCATACTGCTCGAAATATTTTGTTTCATGTGAGAAAAATTGATTAACACAATAAAAGATGCTCCTATAATACAGGTTCTGTAGCATCTCTTTTAAGCTTTTCCAGTAATTCGAAACACCTAAATGATGTAGAACCGGTTTGGAAAGGAGTCTTTGCCTTTAGTTAACCAAATCATTTTCCTAGTCCTTTTCTAAATAGAAATCTGTGACACTACATGGCCGAAAATTACGAAAGATTTCGAAATTCTCATGGCCCCATGGATAGACTTATAACCAAAGGACTTGAAAGTCCCAGATACCGTTTGTGTTTGTCTAACATATCTTGTGATCGTTTAAGTCAATATATGCGGTTGCAGCTATGCACAATCAGTACCTTTGTTTTTTATTAAGAGATTATAAAACTTTCTTGAATCTTATCTAAAACATTAGGAGCTCGTTTGGTTGCAAGAGGCCCTAATATGCCTCTTCATATTAAGGCATACAAAGATCCTTGTTATGGTAGATTTATCAATTTTGGTTGGTCATGTTGTACTTTACTTTATTATGTGGGTCCCATTATATCTTTCCTTTGGTTGTACATGCTATTATCCGGATTAATACATATTATGTCTCAAATTCCTTTTATACCCTTAAAATATATACTCTCAAATTAGCAATTACATTACATTTTGTGTAAAGCAAAGATCAAAGTTTCAGTTTTGAGTTACGTTTCAACGAACTAAGTACTGGAAATATTTCGAAAAGTTTTTGAAACGTTTCGAAATATAATAAAGAATGTTTGAAATAAAATTTATAAAATATTGAAGAGAATAACCCCTTTTTCTTTTTATTTTGCTAAGCATCATTAATAACCAAAATTTTATTTAGGATCCAATGCCAATTCAATCTACAGTTCTGAATTAATGAAAATAGAGTGTCAAATATACATAAAAACTTCATGCGAGTCATTTTCCATTTTTTTTAGCAAATAGTAATTATTATGCGAGAATTGCAATTACCAAATTTCACTAACGTGTCAATATACATAAAAACTCCATGTGAGTCATTCTTGCATTTTTGATAGGAAATAGCCAAAATACTAATGACTTTGCCACAATAGTAATTACCCAATTCCACCACCGCTTCATTCCCTCAACTCTCAAGCCCGAATTCCACTACTTTCACCCAAATGTTAAATTGAAGAAGAAAAACTCATCCGAAATATGAAATGGAGGCAGAAAACAGTTTGCAATTGTTCGGATGAAGGCATATTAGGATTTACGGAGTCCATTTTCAACCGAAATGAATCCATTTTGCAAGAGTAGTGAAGGGACAAGAGAAAATTAGTGAAATTGTTCAGAACATAATCCACTTTTCGTTCTCAAATGTCTTAATTTTCCGTGTTAATGCACCTGATTTTTTTAATAAAGATAACAGCTTTTTGACTTGTGATTTGGGATTTTAATATAACCAAATTTCATGTAAAAAAAGGGGCAGTTTTGATTTTTCAATTGGGGCATTGAACTCCATGGATTCTCCTGGAAAGAAGCAGATGAAGAAACAGTACTAGGAAGCATTTTTCGGAGAGAAGCAAATTAAGAAACATATTTGTTTGGTGATAACACTCCAGTGGAGGTTGTGGTTGGAATTCAACATAAATTTTCAGGGGCAAAGATGTAGTTTAACGTAAGTAACTTTTTTACTGTGGAAGTCACTTTCGGAAAACGACCCCTGGAGAGCTTACTATTATGCCGCATGAAACCCGGGGCAGTCAGTTTACCCTGGATTAAAGCCAAGTAACCAAAACTAATTTAGTTACTGTTGAACCCATTTAAAAACCCATTATAGGGCATATAACATCGTACCAAACGACCCCTAGTAAATTTTGAAGTAAATAAATAACTAGTTTAAGTAATTTACCAAATTTACGATGTCTTAAAACATTAAACGAAAACATTTATATTGCTATTAAACTTAATTATAAAGTTCTAACTTTTGTTAGTTTTAGTTTACTTTTGACTTATGTCTGTGTTTCATATATTTAGATAATATCAATTAAAAAAGAAATGGAACTTTATATATAGAATCAACTCGGATATGTGATATAATATACTATTAGAAAATCCTTCATGCCTTATTCTTAATTCTGACATCTGAATGAAATGTTATAGCCAAAACAGATTTTACGGAAGCTAGCGAGAAGTGGAAATTTCTGCAACATACGTGCTAGTTAACCCTAGCCTCACTACCCAGCAAAGAAAGAAAGAAAGACAGAAAAAAAGAAATAAAAATTGATGACTTTTGTTACTGGTCTACTTTATTAGATATATTTATATAATATTAATATTGTTAATTAGCTTACTTTATTAGATATATTTATATAATATTATTCTTGTTAATTAGCTTACTCATATTATGTAGTGGACCTATTAATTCGGCCCAAATCTTTGCCCCTCAGCGAAATGGGGGATTAATATCGTAGGGTCCCTGATTCTCAACGCGGGCCAGAAAAACTTTATGTTGGTAGCAGTGGACTAGTTCACCAAGTGGGTAGAAGCGGAACCCCTATCTAGGATTACCTCCGGGGCAGTTATCAACTTCCTATGGAGGTACATAATATGCCGTTTTGGTATTCCCTGATGCCTAGTTAGTGATAACGGGCTCCAGTTCACAAGCTAAGACTTTGAGAAATGGTGCCACTATTGGGAGATAAAGCACCGCATCGCTTCCGTAGGATATCCTCAAGCCAACACTCAAGTGGAAAGAACTAATTAAACCTTGCTAAAAAATTGGAAAGCAAGGCTAGACTGGCATAAGGCTAATGGGTGGAAGAAGTCCCGTGACTCCTATGGGTATAGGACCACTCAAAGGACCTCCAAGTGAGAAACTCCGTATAGCCTAACCCACGGTAGCGAGGCGGTGATACCTCCCGAAGTCGTGGTGGAATGCTGGAGAGTTCGAAAATACGAAAAACAGGCAATAGCTCCAATCTTGCCTTAGCATTAGTTATCCTAGAAAAAAAGAGGGCCCGTGCGGCCATTCAGACGGAACAGTATAAGGCGCGCATGGCGCAACAGTTAAAATAGCATAGAGGTTAAAAAGGACCGGAACCTTCCAAGTGGGAGATTTGGTGTTAAAAGGGCATTTTCCACAAAAAAACTTAAGAAATCTTCAACCCAAATGGGAAGGACCCTTCAAGATCGCTAAGATCATCGGAGGTGCTACCTATCAACTAGAAAACCACGAGGGAGAAGTGTTCCACAACACCTGGAACGCATAAATCTAATAAAGTACTATGCTTAATGTAAACGTACTGCATACAGAGGCACACTTCTTTGTATATAAATAAAACACTGTTTACAGTAGATGATTCTTACATTGTCAAAAGGGAAATAGCGTTGCTATTACAAAATCATAGTCTCAAGAGGACTATGGGCAACCTTACCCCGCGATATCATCTATCTACAAGCAAAAAAAAAATTGAAGGAAGCCAGTTACACTACTTTTACATAGGTTTATACACACAAGTTTTACGCAGAAATGGGGAAATGTTTAAGGTCCTCTGCTAGACGCTTCCTCTCGGATCAAGCGGCGTTGTTGTTCCTAAGACAGGTCTATTGGGTTGACGACGTCCACGGACGGCACGACCAAGTCATTTGAAACTCGCGTGACGCCCGAAGAAGGGGCCAGAGAAGCGTTTGGAGGCATCTGCACGATGCTCAAGTTAGGAATAACGACTATCGTGGAAAAATCAGGGAGGCGCCGTGCTACTTCCTGACACAACTTATATCCAATTTACACCATGTCCCGAAACTCCTCCCTGAGAGACCCACGAGGGGGAAGGGAATTTGACATGTCCATGACTGCCTGAGCACGAGCCAATACTAGAGTTACCTCGTGCCTCCATGTTACTTCGGCCACCTTCTGATGCACCGCATCCCTCTCCTCGGAAACCCCGAAAAATAGCTCCTCCACGGCACAGAGCTGATCCTGAAGGTCCTCTATCGTCTCCTCCAAGAAAACTTCTCATTCCCGTTCCAATACAAGACGTCATTCTATGTCCCACGACTTCTCTGTCAAATTCTTCAACGCTATATCGTGGATGTCGTGCACCACCTTACGGTCAGTCTCGAACTCCTCTATCTTTTTCTTAGCTAAGGAGATCCTTCTCCAAATCGTCTATGTGACGGTATATCAGTTCTATCTTGGACGATGCCTGGTCCATCCAGGAACCCACAACATTGATAACCATGAACAGCTGCAAGTAAGGCACAAAAGCGAGGGCTATTCCAAGAAAAGCTGAAGAAAATAATCATACCTCACAAAGATCCTTGCAAGCTAGGTCTTGTAGAGAAGAAAACGGAATAGTATTCAGCATAAGAAAGTTCGACAACAACCACTTAAGAAAGTCCGACAAAAAGCCACGTTGGGAGAAATCCCGAGGAACGCTTCCACCCCCGTCGACATCTTCCCATGCTCGCCCACCACGACCCGAGTCCCTATATCGGGGGCAGGAGGTCGATGTTCTTCGACCACATTCACCTTGTTCTCCCCGATAACGAGAGATACATCGGGGACGCCGCCCTCTTCGATAGGTAAAGGGACTACATACACCCAACGAAACGACCGGATCCGGAACAACCACCGATTCTGGCCCTCCTGAAACCCTACGGGAAGAACTCCCCAACTTAGACAGAAGATTATCGGCTACTCAAGATATGGGATCCCCGATCAACCATAAGGGGAAGTGGTCCAAGACCGGATGCCGACGAACCAACTCAAACCCCGAAAACGAGGATCCCCCTCCGTCCCCGCTACTCGGACCACCCTCAGAAGTGCTACTCAAAGTCGTTCCTTTAAACGCGTTCATGGAAAAAAAACTCCATTTCGGACCCTGTAACAAATAGTGAATGCAAGATGAGCCATGATAGAAAAGCAAAAAAAAAAGAGGGTGAGAGAGCATACGGAAAAAGAAGTTAGCATGGAGTGGGCGGGGAGCAAACTCCAGCGCCGCCGCCCCTTCTTGAAAACTCGCCAGGGTTAAGGCTTCAACAAACCACAAATATCGTTGCTCCCCGAGAACAACTGGGTGTCTTGCAAGACAACCGCCTCCCGTACAGCCGCCTCTGGACTGCATACTACGTACTCCAACCCCCACCGAGTTAGCACCTTCCATGAGGAAGCTAGCCTATCCCTGGGTTTTAGGAAGAAAAAACGAATCTTCTAATCGTCTGGAGGGGTAACACGCCCACTAATGGTAGATAGGATAAGTTATCCGAGGGGGTGAGACAAGATAAGTTATCATACGAAAAGTACAAGGCTGGTGGCCCACTTATCATGGGGTCCTGTTACAATTGGTCAAGTTAACCAAACGCGAGATAAGGCAGTACCAAAATTTTTACCCATCCATTTTGGTTGATCCAAACGCGTTGGTACACACTATTTTGAACCAATATGTACAAACGAAAAAAGTGATACATCTCGTGGATCAACTGAGCAGGACAAAGGTGTTGGCCAGCCGATATTCGTCGAGCTTGTCAACAAATAGATATTCCTGAGACAATTCGATATCCGATGTTAAAAAAAAAAGTGAATATACAGTTACTTACACCTTACAAGGCCAAGATACGTCTATCAAATATGAGTCTTTCATTTGGGTAAATAGCAAAAACCATATGTATGTTATCTTTAATTGGCAAATAACCCCTATGCTATTTTAATTGGCAAGAAAACCCCCGTGATATTCAAAAATTAGCAATCCTATTGAATTGACCGGCATGTACGTAAATTGATATCAAAATGTCATTTTTATTGTATTTATTTGATACGTATGGAACTAATGAAGTTCAAATTAAACTATCTGCATATGTTTTATTATTAATTTTGACTATATTTTGTACCCATTAATTTTATTATATTTCCGTATGATTTTTAAAAGTATAAAAAATACTACAGTACAAATTGTAATATTTATTGTAATAAGAAGATATTTATTATAAAATCATAATGCATTGAAATTCTTAGTTATTGATATTGTCATTATGAAAAATGTCCTTAAAGGGCTTTTTGCCAGTTTTTGAATTACACAGGGAGGTATTTGCTAATAAAAATAACACGGAGAGTCTGTTGCCAATTAGAGATAACACATGGGTGGTTTTTGCTAATATATAGTTCATTTGTTTTTTTTTGGGTAAATAAGGGTCCTTATTTTAAGTGCCAACACAAAAAATATTTCGAATGAAACGTACTGAAAATAGTAGGAGGAGGAAGTAAGTTTCAGTGTTTCACAGTCATGGTAAATGGCAACGTACTGCTTGTTTACGCGGAGTAGGGGTTACAGAGCATCTCCATAATTCCTACAAAGCTTCATCAAAACAATTGGTATCACCCTGCAATATGCAAAAAGTAAGTGAAAATACTTGCATAAGTACATGTGATTGAACACAAATGCTATTGTTAACCGGAAATACATGCATAAAGATAATGCTGATATCTGCACTTACTAGGGGACTGTCAGAAATATAAACTTGTGGAAATATCGCCTTCTTCAACCACTCTAAATCATCACTACCATTGCTTGGTTGCTGATTGTACCTATCTGTTAACACTGGAGAACCAATGATCGTTAAGATCTCTAACTCGGTGAGGCATGGAATGGTTTCCTTAGAGGGTAGATCCCTAAGCTTTTTGCAACTCAGAATGTATAAAAATCTTGCAGTGAAGAGATGTTCCCAAGACATTCAGGTAAAACTTCGATTAATCCAAAACTGTGTAACTTTAAACGTGCTAAAGCAGACAAAAATGCTGAAGCTGGTCTGGCAGAAATTCCCAACACTTAGATATCGAAGGGACTGTGAAACTTGAAAGTGCCACCGAGGGTGTTATAGAAGTAATTTATACCCAGTGAATCTGCAAAATGACCAATCCTCAACCGATCCAAGCCGCCAAGAGAGTTGCACTATATGGAGAAATTCATCAATTTCGGAAGAATGCAAATGTATAAGTCCGATAGATGCGTCATGCTCGACAGGCAACCAATCACCTCAGAAGGATACGTCAAATTTGGCAAATCTCTCAAATGGAATATCTGAAGCTGTTCCGCACAATGCTCCAGCATTTCTAGTGGCAAAGTAGTTAGCTCTTGGCAATTAGCAATAATTATACTCTCAAGAGAAACGACACCACTTTTTGATTCTCCAGTGCTTTGATATGGAATTGATTCGAGTTTTGGGCAATTACGTATCACCAACTTCTTTAGAGACAGTAACCTATGCAGACCATTAGGCAATTCTCTCAAATTTTCACAATTCAATATCTTCAAGAATTCAAGGGATGCTCCACCCCCTAATGAGCATGGTGCAAAAAAAACAGTGTTTCGAGGCACGTAAAGTGACTCGGAGCACTCCTAACTGGGGGCAAATTCCAATGTCCAAGTTTGTAAGGCAAGGAAAAATTGACACTCCTGCATCTGCCAATTCTGTCAATCTATCTATGTTCCATAATTTCAAGCTTTTGAGTGCTGGAAATATATTGTTGGATGTGTTGTTACTTTCAATGCCATCAAATTTAAGCCATATGGTTTTTATATTAGGCAGATCAATTAAAACCACAGATTTGAGATGTGGGAGTTGGCCTAACATTCGAATTTCTTCACATTGATAGCAACAGGACAATGTAATATTAACTAAATTATCAAGTCGTAGCCAGTGATCTGCGATGCCATTGCGATCTGCCATTCATATGGTCCACAAAGGAAAATTTCTACCTTGTGCAATAAGTTTTCCTAGTTCCTCAAATTCCAGGGAACATCTGTTCCTTTGAAGGTTTTCGCTCTTATTATGGACCAACATTCATCGTACGACATGCTCATTAACTGATAGCACGGAAGTGTTTTCACCATTTCAGCAACATTTCTTCCTCTCGTGGTAACAATGATGCCATTTCCCTTGACAGAAGTAATCCCATGCAAGGAACTCATAAAAGCATCCCACTTGTGTGAATCAAGGACAAGCAAGAATTTTTGACTTTCCACCTTCTCCCGCATCTTTTCAAGAACCACTTGTCAAGATGATTCAAGAATCATCTTAAAAAGAGTCACCACATTGAAAGGCTCGGAAGCGCACACCTAGATCTTCTTATCAAAATGACTTTTTATCTTTAAGTGGATGAATATTTTTCGAGCCAAAGTCGTCTTTCCAAAGCCGCCCATGCCAACTATGGGGATAACTGAAAGGACTTCATCAGTTGGAGCCGTAACTAACATTTCAACAATAGCTGAGAGATCATTCTCCCTCCTCACTACGACTGGGTCTACACTGAATGAGTCAGTTTCCCGATCCGAATGGTGGATTGAGTGAAGACTGAATTGCTACAATGCCATAACTGTCGTTTTAAGGCTAGCTCTGTGCTTTTTCGTTCATGACCTCCAACTCCTTGTTAATATCCCTGATTTTACGAGCCATTTTTATGCGGAAAACTAATGGATTAGAAGTCGAAGGCGAGAGATGGCTCACCAGTCTTTTCTTGTCAATTTTTCTGCGGAGACGATGATAGTTGATCTCATCCAACACATTATCGGCTTTGATCTCATCGTTGGACAGCTTTTTTGTTGATCCTCTGCTCCTCAGCGTCAGACAAGTAATCACGAATCATGAGCAGCGAGTCTTTGAGCTTCACCATTTCTTTCTTGTAAGACCCAATGAGATTGATCTCGTCCATTGCTTTCATCACCAAACTTGAATAGAGGCACCAACAACAGCTTATTCCATTAAAATTCACACAAATACAGAGAGTGAAAGAGTAGTAGCTCAATTGCTTTAACAGAACCAAAGAACAATTTGATGTTATCCCAAATAATGCCACATTCACTGAAGAGGGGCCCAAATCAATTAAAAATGCATATCAAAGGGCAACGGCAAATTTGAAATAATTGAAAATCTGAGAGGGATACCAAAATTAATTACCTAATTACCAGGAAATTACGTGGGAAAATAAAATAGAAACAGTAAATCATTGAAGTGGTGAACATAAAGTTTAGTGGAAAACTGACTTACGTCAACGACAAAGGTGATTAGTGGAAAACAAATCATACATGTATTTTCATGCTTTTACAAATATATTCAAAAATTCTCAAAACATTACGAAAATCTTTTTTAAAAAATCTTTTTTAATTTCAGTTGGACCAATACCTACTCCAAACTCGAAACTTTAATCATGGGCACGACAACAACGGTGAGAGGTGAGAATTTGTGACACTTACTTATCAAGCATAACCTCAAAAACTATCCTTTTTTACTTTTTCTCTTTTTGGCTAGGTTTTTATACAAGATTATAAATTTTTAAATTTTTTTATGATATAACAAAATTATACAAGATTCGTTGTTGCGTTTTCGGCCTTCATCTTACGAAAATCACCAAGTGCCACTTTTCGAACTGCGTCCAGTTGGATGCGTGATGGACTATCAAAAAGAGTTTGAGCAACTTTCTAATTTTGTTATTGGTTTAAGTCACGATGCTTACTTGAATGGTTTCATTTCAGGTCTAAAACCACAGTTACGTGCTAAATTAACATTGTTCAAACCTCGGATTTCCATAAAGCTATTGGCCAAGCCAAATTACTTGAACGAAAAATCGGTGACACATATCCCCGCTACCCCTATACTCGCCCACAACAAACACAGAGCCCTACTCCCAAACGCCCCTTTTTTGCCCAACCACCACTACTCGTCCTCCATTACCTATCCGACATCCAAGTCCAACCGTAATGCCAAATTGCCAAATTAAAGATTTATGCTTTAATTGTGACAAAAAATTTGGCTTAGGCCACAAATGTAAAACACCACAATTTTTTCATCCTAATGGCTAATGATAACTCACAACCCACTGCCAATACTTTGGATGACCAACACATGACTGCTCCATTTGAGGACACTTGTGATACGCACCCTCCACCACAACATACAAAGGGTCATTTTCACCTATCCATGGCTGCCTATATGGGTATTTTCTTCCCCCAAATATTATGTGTTGTGGGCTATGTCAAGGGTAAACCTGTCACGGTTTTAATTGAGATAGGTTGCACCCACAATATTATTCAACCACGTATTGCCGAGCATTTCGAGCTGACAATCGTGGCCTCCCAAATTATTAATATAATGGTCAGAAATGGTGCATTTTTGCAATGCAAATGATTGTGATCAACATATGTCCTCCTCGAAGAAGCCACGTTCCAAGTTCCATTGCTGGTGCTCTCTATTCAAGCAGCTGATGTCGTTTTGGGCTGCGCTTGGATTGGGACACTAGGTGATTTTTTCAGGAAATCTCTCAGTTATTTGTTTAACATTTTCTTAAGGATGGCAAGTTGACTACTTGACACGTATCTGCGACACTCGGGCCAGTTTCTCCGGCCCAGGTACGCTGTTTAATGAATTTTGACTATGTTGCTTCTTTACATATGTTATGTTTTGCAGTAACCACAACCGCTGAAGTTCAAAAATTTTCTAAATTGTTGATTGAGTATAATATGATTTTGAAGAGCCGAACAACCGTCCTCTCACCACATTCACGATCATCACATACACTTAACACCAAATTCTACACCTGTCAAATCTCATCCTTATTGTTATCCTCATATTCAAAAACTGGTTATGACCTGATCAGTTAATGCAATGGTGCAAAGTGGACATATTCGCCCTAGCAGAAGTCCTTTTTCATCTCCCGTTTTACTTGTAGGAAAAAAAGTCGGCACATGGCGCTTTTATGTTGATTATCGTGGTCTTAATGCCATTAATATTAAAGATCAATTTCCGATTCCTATTGTTGATAAGTTGCTTGAGGAACTTAGAGGTGGAACTGTGTTTAGAAAGCTTGATTTACGCTTTGGATATCATCAAATACGTGTGGCTCCTAATGACATTCATAAAACTGCATTTTGAACATGTGATCACGAGTTTGTTTTATACCTTTTGGTTTAACAAATGCCTAATCCACTTTCTAGGTAGTAATGAACGGCCTATTTCGAGAGCACTTGCATAAGTTTATTTATGTTTTTTGATGATACATTAGTTTACAACCGCTGCATGTCTGACCATGTCACACATTTACGCGATATTTTTGCACTCTTATCATCTAACCAATTTTTTGCTAAACGATCTAAGTGCGTCTTTGGCACCCATAGTGTTTATTAACTTGGTCACATTATTACTTCAGCAGGTATGTCGGTTGATCCTGACAAAGTAGCAGCAATGCAAAACTGGCCACGACCCATGTCTCTCGTGACCCTACTTAACAGGATACTATCGCAGATTTGTACATCACTATGCTACACTAGCCGCTGCCCTCACCAATTTACTAAAAGCAGTCAGTTTTACATGGGATACAACAACCCAAGAGGCCTTTGAGCAATTAAAGAAAAAAATGCAAGAACTTCCTAAAATATGTTTGCCCGATTTCACGAAAGAATTCGAGTTCATGACTAATGCTTAAGCAGTGGCAATTGGAGCAATTATGTCCCAAAATCAGCTACCCGTGGCCTTTTTCAGGAAGAAAATGTCGGCCCAAATGAGCGTTGATGTAGCCTACAAGAAAGAACAATACAGATTAGTGGAAGATGTAAAAGAATGGGGACACTGTCTATTTAGCAGAAAATTCACCATCTATACAGATCGCCACATTGTAAAACACATTCTCACACAATATTTACATACCCCCGCACAACAGAAATGGATGATTAAGCTTTTTGGTACGATTACGAGGTAAAGTACAAACCTGGTCGGAACAACGTTGTTGCTTTCTTGTGTAGATCCGACATATGGTCTCACAATGACCGTCCAAACCAACCCTCTCATCAAAGACTTGCATGTTTTTTTTGCAACCTTACAAGGATAAAAAGCGATCAAAAACAGTGTGCAACAACATGATACACGAGGGCATTATCAAGTCATAGATGGTATATTATTCTACAAGGGTAGGATTTTTGTTCCACATAAAAGTGCACTACAACCACAAATATTGCATGAATTTCATTCATCACGAATTGGTGGATATTTAGGCATCAAAGGAACATTTCATCAACATTACTAGCCTAAACTCAAAGAATCAATCACACAATATGACAAAGAATGCCAAGTATGTCAACAACATAAATACTTAACTACCAAACCTTTTGGTCTACTAACCCCGCTACCAATTCACCAACAAGTTTGGGCACATATCACAATGGATTTCATTACGCATATGCCATGTTCAAACGAGAAAAAAGTTATATGGGTAATGGTTGACATGTTAAGTAAATTTAGTCACTTCGTTGCCTTACCTACAAAATTGAATGTTGCTTATCTTTCTCCAATTTTATTAACTCACATATATAGTTTACACGGTTTACCTTGTTCTATTGTGTCATATAGAGACCTAATATTTCTAAGCTGGTTTTTGAAAGAATTGTTTCACAGGTTAGACACATCTTTAAACTACAATTTGACCTATGACCCGTAATCAGGCGGACAAACTGATATGGTTAATCGACCCCTAGAATGTTATCTATGATGTTATACGATGAACGAACCAGATATTTACCATTTGCACAACTATGGTTCGACACAACAACACATTCAGCAATCAACACATTGCCATATGAAGTTATGTTCGGCAAGAAGCCACTACTATCACAGATCTATACATAAGAAGATTCCAACAACGCCACAATCAACACAACATTAATGTACTAAAATCAGGTTTTGCAGAAAAATAAATCTAACATGCAACACGCTCAACACATAATGATTTCCACTTATAATTCTAATAGAACTGATATTCTATTCAACAAAGGCAACCCTGTTTACCTCAAACTTCGGCGACACCGTCAACTCTCTTTTCGACAAACTGGATTCTATAAACTTTTTTGACAACTTTATGGTTTGTATAAGATTCTCTGGCGCATCGGCTCTGTCGCGTACAAACTTGATCTCCCCACATACTCAAAGATCCATCATGTATTTCACGACTCTTTACTACACCCTTGCAATGGCACGCCATCTGCCACGCCGCCACTATTACCGCCTTTGAATTTCGACGGATAGTTCATCTCAACACCGGATTCTGTGATCGACAACCGTGTGGTTTGGAAAGGGACAACAAGTTAAGGAAGTGTTGGTATCGTGGAAGGATTCGTCAATCGAAGAAGCAAGTTGGGTAAAATATGATGATGTGAAGAGCAATTATCCAGATCTGATGCATGGACTCATTTTTGAAGGAAAAAAAACACTATTCCACTTCCGCAGCCACAAAAAGTGGGAAATTGCCCTAATATTATTTCCATACTTCTGAGACAGACATATATAATGGATCCTCAATTGCAACTTTGAAAAATAAGAAACTAGTTGCTTTCACACTACGCAATTGTGAACAAGGTAACTCTTTTCAATGAGAAGATGCGTGAGATAGAAATTGATAGCTTTCACACTTTTTTTTTTAGGTCAGGTAGCTTTTTTTCCAGTTACAACAATGACTCAGCAAAGCTGATCTTTGTTTTACCCCCCATTTTTTTAAGCAGAGAACTAATAAAAGGCATCGCATGTGATTTAGAGCAAGATCTAAGAGCATATAATCTTAAAAGATAATGAATAAAACCCAGACATGTCTCCCTTAGTTGCAACCCTGTCCTTGTTGCAATTTACATGAGACAAAGTTCCAACGACTTACGAATGTGCTCAAAGCGTGTAACATCGAGTGTCTTTGTAAAGATGTTTATAAGTTGAAGTTCAGTACAAGCATGATGTAACTCAACAGTCTTGGCATCAACCAATTCTCTAATATAATGATATCTTATATAAATATACTTAGTGCAAGAGTGTTGAACTGGATTTTTAAAGACATTAATACCACTAGTATTATCACGATATAACAACAGTTCCTTTTGAGTAATAGCAAAGTCTTGCAACATTTGTTCCATCCAAACCAACTATGTTCTCTCACTATAAACACTTTGACTCGATACAAGACGAATAACACAAATTATCTTTCAAAGTTGGTCCTCTAAAGTGTCGAGTCTCCTCCTTATATAGGCATAGACAGAATCTCTATACATCTTCGGTTGCAATCATCGCATATCCTCTTTCCTTATCTGAGAAGCTCGACAATTCTCTAGTTGCAATCGGTGTGGATCTTCTTGCCATATCCAGTAAATTCTACAAGACCTTTAAAATATTTCCAATTGTACATGCCTATTAAATATGTGTAGATACATAATAAGAAGATTTAAAAAATAAATGTATTAAGCTCCGTAAAACTTGTTTTTCCACGTGAATGTCCATATGTATTCATTGCATACCATGATTGATCCATGTTTTAGGCGTTTCTATTTACGATGGACCACGGGCAAGTGAATTGTTGAACATTTCTGATACTGTTACGCTTCATCACGAGTACAATTCAAGAGCTTGCACATTTGAAATAGTGAATAATTTGGAGGCAGTTGTTAAACCCATACGTAAACATGGAAGGGATGTTTGTTTTATCTTTCTTTTTTGAAGAGTATATGTTGCTAAGAACTCCTAAATGAATGATTGTATTTTCTATTCCTATTGTAGTGACCATACCGAATGTATTGTTACTGAGGATAAAGAGGCAACCAACTATTTCCTAGGACAGCTTGGCAGGTAATAGTTCAAACTAGTCTCATGTGTGTACGATCTTCCCTTGGAATATGATATAATCAAAAATAACGCTTAGCGTGAGCGACCCAATCTAAAGCATTTGATCCATCAAAATGATTAAGTGTTACATGTGGTGGCTTTGGTACTGTAGACGAAACGTCACTACCACTGTATAATGGATTATATGTGTTTGAATGACCAGCACTGCTGGTAGTCTCAACACCTTGCGGTTTTTTCAATAAAATAGTTATATAAACACGTAATTCATCCACTTGTTCACGCATCCTAGCAATATGTTCGTTAGATTTAGTTCGTTAGGTTTATGTCCAAAACTCTCTCGTTTCAAGCACCATTTTGGGTTGAACCAACACTTGCCCATCGAAATTCATGGCGGGTAGTGGTGGAGCAGCTCATGGCGGCGGACCAATACATACGCGCAACAAGGAAATGTGAAACACGTTATCAAGCTTTGCATCCAGAGGTAGATCTAAGGCGTACACGATGGATCCGACACGACACATGATCTGATATGGTCTGTAGTACCGGCGGCTTAACTTATTCATCAACGAACGGCGGAGAGTCATTTTCCGATACACACGAAGCTTGACGTACACCCAGTCACCAACAATAATTTTTTTATCCAAACGACACTTATTAGCTTGCGATATCATCCGACTTTGAGAACGTTGCATGTTAGCTTTAATATCGTTGAAGATCTATTTTCGTGTGACCAAAGTAGTGTTTATGCATGCGTTATCGGATGAACCCGGTAGATAAGTGGGCATGGGGTGAGGTGGTCGGTGGAACAACGCTTGAAAATGGGTTGTTTGTATGGTACAATGGGGACTTGAGTTGTACCAATGTTGAGCTATAGGTGAAAAACGAATCCACTGATTCGGGCGACCTATTATGAAACATCTTAGGTAACATTCAAGGTACCTATTCCCACTTCCGTCTATCCATCGATTTGTAGGTGATAGGTTGTGCTGAAATGTAGATCAAGAAATTATGGAGACTTGAGAAGAAGACGATATAATAAATCAATAATAAATGGAGACTTGTGAGAAGACTTTGAATAGGGAGAAGATATTTGTATCATTATATACGTTTGCCAGGGGTGGGTCATTGGAATAGAAATTCGAGTATTTTAACCGACCCTACACGGTTTTTACCCGAAATTCGGGTGAAAAACCCAAATCGAACCCGGAAACCTGGTACCACAACCCGTATTCCAAGAAACCTGGTAGGGTTCGGAGTCTATTTTTTTCCCGGGTAGGGTACCACAAACCCGCATTATATATCTGATAAGATTTGTTTTTCACGTTTTTTAAGTAAAAATGTTTTTTACCTTAGTTCTATTTATTCCACTCTCAAAAGCTCACTGTCTCACGCGAGTCACAACGACTCTCAAAAATCAAAATCAAGACACTCTCAAAAGCTCACAGTCTCACTCTCACCTCACGCTCAAAACTCACTCTGTGATTCACGCTCATTCTGCCGCGACCGACGAGACGTCGGCGCGACACCGACTAGACACCGACGCGACATCGAGCACATCCATCTTCTATCGCGTAGCTCCCTGCATCCATCTTTTGCAGTTAGGGCTTTTGATTCTTTTTTCAAATTAGTTGGGGGTTTTAGTTATACATTGTAATTTGAAGTTAATAAACTATATTTAAAGTTAATTGGGGATTCAATTTTGATTCTTTTGTGTAGTTAGGGTTTATGCTCAATTTGTAAATTACCTTGTTGTGTTGTTGGCCTTTTGAAATTGGTACTTTGGTGGTGCTATGTTGTTTAGTTAATAGGTCATTAGTTGGTGTTGTGTTGCTTTTTGAATTGGTCATGAATTGGTAACATAAATTTGTGAATTGGTCATGAATTGGTGACTTGGTGTTGTTTTAAATTCATGAAATGGTAATGACGGATTTGGTGTTCAAACATGGTGTGTTTTAATTCATGAATTGTTGTTGGATACTTGGATTGAATGTTAAACGCTGAAAGTGCAAGGTTCCCTGGAATCAATGTTATACGATGTTGGGACAACATTGAGGATAACATTGAAACTTGAGAGCTTGTACGAAAACTGTTCTTCAGTTGCCAGATTTAAGTTTTGCCTTTATTCACCTATTAACCAAGTTCCATTGTTTTAGTTGTTTATGTTTATGTCTAGGAAGGTATCTTAATCATAGGGAAGAGCTATGGAAGATTCCTTACTTGAAGTTTCCATAATTCAAGCTAGGGTGAATAAGTCAACTCAACACGATTTCAAAAGAAGGAAACAAATTGGATTCTCTGCAACTTTGATTCTTTCCAGGATTCTCCGATTTGAAGATGATGTGTTACCTTGTTAGATTGATAATGAGGGAAACACATATTCAAGAAAGATATCGAGTTCACGAAGAAGGCAAAATTCAACAAGGAAACAACAAGAGTTGGCAAAGTTATGAACAACACATCTCGACGTGCAAGATTCAAGAAATCTATAAAAGATGTGAAGTTCATCAAGATGAAGACACGACAATCGTGCAAAACAATCCGAGAGATTAATAATACTTTGTATTGTCTTCGTCTTGCTTTTGCGATGTTTTTGTATCAACTATTTACATCTAGTTCGTAGAAGTTAAGTAGTTCTTACTTGTCTGCTTTGTTGAGTCCGATCAACAAAGAGCCTGAGAGAATTGTTGTGAGGAACATTTTTGTTAAACCTTTATGGTTATTTAGCCTAAGGCTCGAAAGTTTTTAATAATATTGAAAACTTCTAAAAATTATATCTTCTTACTTTTAAATTCCGCTGCACATTATTTTAGTCAAGAAGATTAACTCCTACTTAACTCTCAAAGTTGTTGTGGCAATCCACAATCCGGCAATTTCAATTGGCGTCAGAGCCAAACACCGACTACACTGGTGGTGTGGAGGTGATACAACACAATGGAAAGTGTCAATCCTAATACCAACAGGATTCCAGTTTTGGATGGCTCCAATTATGCATACTGCAAGATCATCATGAGGTCTCACATCAAAGCTATTGATATTCGAGCCTGACAATCTGTGGTCAATAGATACTCTCTTCCAACATTACCAAGAGATGGTGAAGGTGATCTAGTACCAAAACCAAAAGCAGATTGGACAGCAGTAGAGGTAAGTCTCTATAACTCTAATGAAAAGGCTCTTAATGCTATCTTTAGTTGGGTTAATCATCACATGTTCAAGTTAATCCAGAATTGTACAAAAGCCAAACATGCTTGGGATATACTTGAATTACATTGTGAAAGAGATTGTGCTGTTAAAGATTCTAAATATAGACAACTACTTCAGCAATTTAAAAAACTTGAGATGGGTGAAGATGAAAGTGTTGACAGTTATTTTGCGAAAATTCTTGATATTGCTAACCAATGTGAAAATGTAGGTTTTGCTATGACTAATCAAGAAATGGTTTATAAAGCTATGAGAACACTATCATCAGAATTTGCTCTCAAGAAAATTGCAATGAGTGAATCTAAGAACCTTGCTAATCTACGGTTTCAAGTCTTGATGAATACCCTTGGAGAATTTGAGATGGAGATTTCCTCACAACCTAGCTAACATAGGGATGTTGCTTTAAGAGGATCAAGTCTTGACAATGAAAGTGATGATGATTATGAATTAATTTCTTCAAACTATGGTAAAATTACTAAGAAGTTCAATAAGCTGAACCTTAAAGGACAATGTAAAGAAAAGAATCTTAGTAATAGTTCCCTAGGTTATAAGAAATTTCCTCATAAGTTTGTTAAGAACATGGCATCAAAACATACTCCTTTAGAAGCTAATATGTTAAAAGATGTTCAATGTTTTGAATGTAAAGGATATGGTCATATGGCTAATGAATGTGCTAACACTCTTAGAAAAAGAGGAAATTCTCATTGGGTTTGTGTAGATGATTTCAATGAAGATGACTTTAGTTCTGGAGAAGCTGAAAAACAATCAGAAGAGGTTCAAACTGCTGCGCTACTCACTCAGATTGACTAGACGCCAGAAGACTCCCTGAACTGCTTTGGATCTTAATGTTACCCCAACATTCAGGATCCAACATCAGAACATGAGACCTTCTTTGCAGATTGAGATGAATATGATACTGATATTGAACCTTATCTTGCGTCCTACTTTCAAGAATCTAACTTTGATTGTTTTCATGGCTCAGTGAATCTAGATGAAGAATATTTATTTGAAGGAGAAATGTCCAGGAGGAAATCATTGAAGACCTAAAGTCTATCTACCACAAACTGCTGCTTGAGAATCACAAACTCATCAAGAGCAACAAAAGCCTGAAGGAAGAGATTGGATGCATGAAGGAGATGCTGAAACTGTATGAGAAAGACCTAGACAAAACTGAGGCTGAATTGAAGGAGGTAAAGGTAAAATTAAATAAAGTTGAACAAACCATTGCCAAATGAACCTCTTCTACGTCTAAGCTTGATGAGATGCTGAGTATGGGAAATCAAGGTAAAAATGGTTTGGGCTATATTGAGAAACCTCCCTCTGAAGATGCTGATTATGCCTATTTAACAGTTGATGTTATCAAGGAAAGTAGTAGTGTGAGTAGTGAAATTCCTGTCAACACTGTGAGAAAAGCCTACTTTTATCTGTCAATACTGTTGTTAACCTGGTCACATTAAGCCTTAATGTAAAAAATTCAGAAGTGTGATTGAGAAGAAAACGGGAATTAATTGCAGTACCAATGTTAGGAAAACCTCTGCTCTGAATGTTATCCCAACATTAGGTAACAAAGCTGAAGGACATAAAAGTAGAACTTGGATAGAAAAGATAAAAACTCCTAAGGTTAAAATTGTTTGCAATATTGTCTTTCTACTGTTTACAGTGAATGTTCAAGGCACATGACTGGAAACATTGATAACCTAAAAGATGTAATCCCTTTGACTGTTGGAACAGTTACCTATGGAGGTGGTGGCACTAAAGGGAAATCATTGGAAAATGAGTATTGGATGATGAAGGATTTCCACCACTCCAGAATGTGTTGTTCGTTGAAGGATTGAAATCAAATTTAATTAGCATAAGTCAACTTTGTGATAATAACTTGCTAGTTATTTTTGATAAAAGTTCATGTGATGTGTTTAATAGTGACAATGTCCGTGTCATGACAGGTACAAGATCAAAGGACAACTGCTATCTTGCTCAAGATGAAGTTGAATGCTACCATGCCAAGGTAGATGAATATGTCATCTGGCACAAGAAGTTAGGACATGTGCACTATACAAATCTGGAGAAACTACAGAAGTTAAAGGCTGTGAGAGGACTGCCTAAGTTGACTAGCCCAGGTAAAATTGTTTGTGAAGACTGCCTGAAAGGTAAACATACAAAAGTTGTCCATCCACCACTTCAGGTACAGAGTACTAACCCTAGAACTAATAAGTGCTTCGATTTGCTACATATGGATCTTATGGGTCCTATTAAGGTTAGTAGTCTGGATGGTAAGAAGTATGCTTTTGTTATTATTGATGATTTTTCAAGATATACCTGGATTAAGTTTTTGAAAGAAAAATCAAAGGCCTTCAACACATTCCAGATTTTGCATGCTAGTATTAAAATCTATATGGCACTTCTGTAGGAAGAATTAGGTCTGGCCATGGGAAAGAGTTTGAAAATGTAAGCTTTGCTAATTTTTATGAAACTAAAGGCAATTTCCATGAGTTCTCTGCACATAAGATACCTCAGCAAAATGGTATTGCTGAGAGGAAGAATAAAACACTTCAAGAGATGGCTAGAGTAATGCTGAATTCTAGAAACCTATCTAAGAAACTGTGGGCTGAAGCTTTGAATACTGCATGTCATATTTGTGATAGAGTTTATCTTAGACCTGGTACTACTATGACACCTTATAAAATCTTGAAGGGTTCAAAACCAACAGTTGCACAGTTTCATGAGTTTGTTATCAATTGTTATTTGTTAAAAGATATAGACTATTTGAGCAAATTTGATCCTAAAACTGAAAAGTGTATATTTGTTGGATATTCTCCTAATAGTGCCGCTTTCAGGGTCTGCAATCCAAGATTGCATACTGTACAAGAATCAGTTAATGTCATTTTTTATGAACTGACTGTTTCTGCAGGTACTGAAGAAGTTACTGATACAGATGTTGTTCCAACATTGGACTCAACATTGAATACATACGCTGGAGATGCTGAACTGGAAACTGGAATAAATGTTGACTTAACACCGGAAACCCCCAATGTTAGGCCAACATCTGTGCTGTCAGATTATGAAGATTAATTTGTTCTTGTATCCAGAAGAGATCCTCCTCTTAGGATACAAAGAGATCATCCAGCCTCTCAAGTAATTGGACAAATTACTAAAAGAGTTAGAACACGCAACAAAGAAAGGGTCAATTACAAGGATATGGCTAACTTGTGTGTTTGCATGTCTTCTTCATGTACTGTTGATAATGCATCTTGTTTTGTTTCCTCTGTTGAACCTAAGAATGTAACTGAAGCTCTTAAGGATAGTTACTGGATTAATGCCATGCAAGAGGAACTCTTACAATTCACCAAAAATAGAGTTTGGAATCTAGTGCCTAGGCCATCACATGTGAATGTAATAGGTACAAAATGGATCTTCAAAAATAAAACTGAGGAGAATGGTTCAATTATGAGGAACAAAGCTAGGTTGGTTGCACAAGGTTATACTCAGGTAGAAGGTATAGATTTTGATGAGACTTTTGCTCGAGTAGCTAGAATAGAATCAATTAGATTACTTCTTGCTGTTGCTTGCTGTCTTAGGATTAAACTTTACCAAATGGATGTTAAAGGTGCCTTTTGAATGGTTTAATTGACAAAGAGGTTTTTGTAGAACAACCTAAAGGCTTTGCTGATCCTAAACATCTTCACCACGTGTACAAACTTGAGAAGGCTTTGTATGGCTTAAAACAGGCTCCTAGAGCTTGGTATGAGAGGCTAACTGATTTTCTGTTAGGCCTAGGCTTGAATAGAGGAGATGGAGATAGAACATTGTTTGTCCTTTGAAAACGCTCTCATATATGCATTGCTCAAATTTGTGTGGATGATATTGTATTTGGCTCTACTAACGAGTCTACCTTAGACAAGTTTGTTGAGTTTATGACAGGAACAATTGAGATGAACATGATTGGTGAGCTCAACTATTTTCTGGGACTACAAGTTAAGCAACTGGATAATGGTATCTTCCTGAACCAGGAGAAGTATGCAAGGAATCTGGTGAAAAGATTTGAGATACAAGAGTCTAAGCCTTGCAAGACTCCTATGTCCTCTTCAGTGAAGATAACAAAAGATGGCACTGGAAGCAATGTTGACCCAACATTGTACATATCCATGATTGGTAGTTTCCTATATATATCTGGAACTTCACCTTTAGGAATTTGGTATTCTTATGAAACTAACACTAACTTGGTTGGTTTCAGTGACTCTGACTGGGCAGGTGATGTGGATGACAGGAAATCCACAAGTGGGGGCTTTTTTATTGGGGGAATAATTTGGTCTCCTGGTATAGCAAGAAGCAGAACTGTGTTTCATTATCAACAACTGAATCAAAATATGTAGCTGCTGGCAGCTGTGTTACCCAACTTGTGTGGCTCAAACACATGCTTTCAGATTATGGGCTATATAGTGATACAATTTTCATGTTCTATGACAATCTAAGTGTCATAAGTATCTCTATGAATCCTGTCCAACATTCTAGAACTAAGCATATAGACATAAGGCATCATTTCCTGAGAGATATGATAGAGGACAAAGTGATCAACATTGAACATATTGAGATAACAAATCAGCTTGCTGATATGTTTGCAAAACCTTTAGATAGTGAGAGATTCTTCAGCTTGAGGAAATCCCTTGGCATGTGCAATATGTGAAAATGTTGAGGAAATCAGTGTTGACATAACACCACAGTCTAGCACTAGTATATTGGTTGTGGTACATTAGGTATTCTGTTGTTTTCTTTTGTTGAATTTATTTCCTTGTAAGTTTCATTTCAGCTTTGTTTTGTCAGATTTGGTTTGTGTGGTTGAACTCTTTGATTAACAACTCTTTCTAGTTATCAGTTTCACATCTGTGTTTTGAAAAAGTAATCAAACTTTTCTGTTTGTCTGAGGTTGTGGTAGCCTATCATATGGTGAAGCTGGGGTACTCAAATTTCACTACTTTGATGTCTATTCAGTTGTGTCTTATTCATGTGGAAGGTGTACAGGACATGTGGAGAAGGTGGGGTACATGATGTTGACAACTTCAGTGTTACTCAGTTGTGCTTATTTACATGTTTCTGTTTGTTTGGCCAAGAAACACATACGGTGATCCTTTCTACTAGGGTGTTTGAGGTTTAGATTTCTTACATTTAGTACCACTGATCACTTGGTAATTCTCTTGAATGCAGGTTGGTAAGCAAGTATGCATAAGGAATTGGGGTGTTGGGGTGCATGATAAGTGAATTGCCAACATTCAAGGCCTTTGTACTTGCCTAACTTTCTGCTTTTAATGTTATTACTGGGGTGTGTGGAGTTCAGGCTGCCCTTATTCAGTAGTGACATTAGCTTAATGTTTAGCAACCTTCAGCTTTTGGTTCAGATGAGTTATGGAAATAATAAAGATTATAAAGATATGTGTGATGTGCTGGTTTGAGGATTTTTTTCATATTTGTTCACCATCTGCCTATTTGACACTACATTGTTGCATTTATGTAGAACTGCATTGTTTTCCTTCTTATTGTTGAGTTCTATCGGTCTAGACTTAGGGGGAGTATAATTCATGTGTTGAAGCATACAATTTGGGTGACATACTTGGGTGACATACTGCATGTGACACACTTTTCAGTGGCTTTCTATGCTGTGGAAATGAATTTTTTCCTTGAATTCATAACTACTTATCTCTGTGTGTTTCTTGTTATCTATGTTGCTTACTCGTGATCTTGATCTGAACAATATGTCTGAGGTACTCACTTGCTATATTGGTTAAGTTTCAAATGTATTTTTGGGATGTATCTCAAGCTCTCACATGAATTTGCCTTGGTGAAGCCTGTACCTCCACCTTCTGGTTTGAATATTATTACATGTTATCCCAACATTGTGCACTGCAGCTGGCCAACATTGAAAACAGGAACTTATAAATTTCGAATTTTTGAAAACCGCTCTGTTTACCTGTTACTTAAACATCAAAGCGTGTGCGCGGGAAAACAGAGTGGGAAGATTTTATTTGATTCAAATTAAGTAACTTCCACTAACATTCACTAATCTCTCTCCACTATTCACGGTTGGATTAGGAATTAGAGACCTAATTTCCTTAATTGTGCTTACTATTCCCTATTTGTGCTTACTCTGCAAAATTTACTCTCTAAATTCTCTCTATTTTCTGCAATTTCTCTCTCAAATCTCTTGTACTAACAATGTCAAGCAAGTCGCCCATGCAAACTCTTGCAGATGTTGCTCTGAGCAGTGAACCCACAGCTGCGCGCACCCATTCTCACACTCGGGGTGCTGCAAAATCAGATGATTCTCCAGTTGCGGCTAAAAGAAAGGCGATCTCTTACGTGCGACGAGGAAATAAATCCAAACAAGGAGAATCGACCTCCAATTTTGAGCCAACTACTGAGTCAACCGCTCCCACCATCAATGATCCTGAAACTGAGGTAAACATGGCTGAACCCAACCGTGAAATTGAATCTGATATAACTGTTTAGGGGGAGGGTAGTGGATCTGTTGAGAAATTTGTGGAGAAATCTGTGGATAAGTCTGTGGACAAATTGGTGAGAAAGTGGATTACGACTGAAAAGAAAAGGAGCAAGGGTGCAACGGTGAAGAAGGCTGCTGAAGCCGAGAAAAAGGCTCAGGAATAGAAGAAAGCTACTGCTGCGACTGCTGCTGAGAGAAAGAGGAAGGGTAAGCAAGTGATGGAAGAGAAAACAGAGGTGGTAGATGTTGAGGATGAAGAGGAAGAGGAGGAGAAGGAAGAGGAAAAGACAGAGGAAGAGTAGGATGTTGCTACTGATGTTAAGGCAACATCTAGGACAGACGAGTATACTGCTGGGCTATATGTGATATACCCTGAGGATGATGAGGACTACTTTTCTCCTTATTATCTTTCACAAGATTTGGAGAAGAAGTGGGATTCCTTCAAGAGAAGGGAGTTTCACACTCAAAGAGCTATAGAGATGGCCAGATTCAAGGAAGAAAAGGTGATGGATTTCGTTGAGGCAAGAGGGATGAAACAATCAGTGATGGAGTTGAGTGACTATGCTCCTGAGATTGTCATGGAGTTCTACCTGAATCTCTCCAAGTGGATCAGGGACTACAGATCTCCAAAATATGGAAAAGCTTGGGTGAGGGGGAGAGTCTTAAACATTGAACCCTACACCATTAACAAGATCTGTGGATTCCCACTTACTAAAGAATCAGAGGACCCCTATTATGATGATGTGATGGAAGACTTGACTGAAGGGTTGGTCAAAATCTGGAGAGATGCTCTGCCAACCACAAAACTCACCTTTCTTTGTGCTGTCTTGCACAAGATAGCTTGTTTCAACTGGCTGCCAAGCAAAAATGTCACTGTACTGTATAAGGAATCAACACTCTTAGTCTACAAAATCAAGAAAAGGCTAGATGTGAACATGGGGGAGAGGATTGTGAAGTCAATGTCAGAAGTTGCTGGAAGAAAGAATGGCATGCTGCCTTTTCCCTCACTCATCTGCAAAATCCTTAGCAAGCAAGGATTGAAGATAAGTGTCACTGTGGGCTGGAGGAAGAATGATACTGAACTGACAATTCTCCCAAGCTACTTGTCTGGATCAAGAGTGAGAGACCTTCCTTGGAACCCAAAAGGAGTGGTGAGACCAAGAACTGAGAAGAAGAAGGCTCAGGAGTTTGCTGGAACTTCAGTGCCTATGTCCAAAGAGGAAGAGTGAAGGGTCATAACCTCTACTTTTGTGGATCATCTGCTGAACTGGTATAGGGGGAAAATTGCTGATACTCAGAGGGAGATTAAGGAGAGGAAGGAGCATCTCAAATAGCTGGAGGACATGTGGAAAATTTTGGATAAAACCCCCTTCTTACCAAAAAGGGGAAGAATAGTTCCAAGTTTTTTTAATTTTAGTCTTCTAGTTTATGTTTTGCTTCTTATGAACTGCTGATATGGTTGTGTGGCGGGTACATTCATCTATATTTGGTTTTTATTTGATCAAGGGACATGTTCTTGATATCTAGCTGTGGCATGTAACTCTAAGTACTACTGCTGAACTGCTATTTCTTGTGAAAGCACATTTTGAACTGCTTGTCTGATTTACCCTTTATGCAGTAAACTCACTAGTTTCAATGTTGAGGTAACATTGATGAATGTTGGGGTCTGAACATCTTTGAAAGTAGTGATGACCTTAATGCCTATATTTGCTAATTTAACTTTGAATATGTTAGCTTGTATTGAGGGGGAGCAGTTTAGTAGTTTAATGTGTTTCTTGTTGATTCTAACTTTCTAGATATAGAACTTGATTGGAACATGTGTTGGTTTTGTGAAGAAAGGCAAAAAGGGGGAGATTGAAAGTGCAAGGCTCTCTGGAATCAATGTTATACGATGTTGGGACAACATTGAGGATAACATTGAAACCCGAGAGCTTGTACGAAAATGGTTCTTCAGTTGCCAAATTTAAGTTTGGCCTTTATTCACCTATTAACCAAGTTCCACAGTTTTAGTTGTTTATGTTTATGTCCAAGAAGGTATCTTAATCATATGGAAGAGCTATGGAAGATTCCTTACTTGAAGGTTCCATAATTCAAGCTACGTTGATTAAGTCAACTCAACACGGTTTCAAAAGAAGGAAACAAATTGGAATCTCTGCAACTTTGATTATTTCCAGGATTCTCCGATTTGAAGAAGATGTGTTACCTTGTTAGATCGGTAATAAAGGAAACACATATTCAAGAAAGATATCGAGCTCACAAAGAAGGCAAAATTTAACAAGGAAACAACAAGAGTTACAAAAGCTATGAACAACACATCCTGGCGTGCAAGATTTAAGAAATCTATAAAAGATGTGAAGTTCATCAATATGAAGACAAGACAATATGCAAAACAATCCGAGAGATTAATCATACTTTGTATTGTCTTCGTCTTGCTTTTGCGAAGTTTTTGTATCAACTATTTACATCTAGTTCATAGAAGTTAAGTAGTTCTTACTTGTTTGCTTCGTTGAGTCCGATCAACAAAGAGCGTGAGTGAATTGTTGTGAGGAGCATTTTTGTTAGAACCTTTATGGTTATTTGGCCTAAGGCTCGGAAGTTTTTAATAATATTGAAAACTTCTTAAAATTATATCTTCTTGCTTTTAAATTCCGTTGCACATTATTTTAGTCAAGAAGATCACAATAGAGTTAAGGCAATTCCAGCTTAACTCTTAAGGTTGTTGTGTCAATCCACGATCCGACAATTTCAAACGCTAATGAACACAATGACTTGAATTAATCGCTTTGAATTGTTATGCGAAATGCTAATGAGGTTGTACTATCTTTTAATAGGTCATGGTTTCGAAGGGAAAGAGAGTAATGGGTACAAAATCTGAAGGGAAACTTGTGTCGAAAGGAAAGGAAGGTAAGAGGTTGAGTGCCAAAGCCAAAGGCAAGCGGCCAATGAAGGAGGTTTTAAAGGAGAATACAAAGAGAAGGAATCCGAATGCATCAATATCTATTAATGACGAAGAGGTGATATCTTATCAACCAACCGCACCTCAAGCTGTTAGCCTTTCAGATTGCGAGCCCTATGAAAGCGACGAAAGCGGTGACGCGGTTAGTGTTAGTGATTCTAACACTAATACATGGAATCCCAATGAAAAGGAGAGGCTTAAGAGGAGGAAGAAGACTGGGAAGAAGTCTTGGATTTGGGACCATTTTGTGTTATTTCATCACGAGGGGGAAAAGGTCGATAAGGATAGATGTATACATTGTGACAAAGAGATATATGCAGATTCTACCGTACACGGTATCTCAAGTCTAATATCTCATTACAAGCACTACAAATTGAAGGCAGGTGAAGTTGAAACCAATCAACAACGTCTATCCTTTCAGCCACCTCGGCCGAATCATCGTGGTGGACTATTGAACTCGCATTTTGAGTAGGACAAGGTTATGACGGCCTTTTGCAAGATGATAATAATTGATGAGATGTCGTTTAAGACTGTAGAAAAGTGTAGGTTTAAGGGTTTCATGGAGTCTTCATGTCCTATGTTTGTTATTCCTACACGGAAGACGTTAACGAAGAACATTCTACTATTGTATTTGGCGGAGATAAAGAAGTTGATGTCTTTCCTAAAAGCGCATGCTTAGAGGGTTTGTATTACTACCGATACATGGACGTCGATTCAGAGGGTCAACTATATGGTAATCACTGTGCACTTTATTGACAATGATTGGTGCTTAAAAAAATAATCATTAACTGTTGTACCATTACTAGTCATAAAGATACGGATATAGGCGTCGACGTGGAGAAGTGCTTGATTGATTGGGGCATAAACAAGTTGAATACGATTACCGTGGATAATGCTTCATCCAATGATGAGCCACAACTTAAAGAATTGCTGAACACTTATAATATGCTTTAAGAACTTTTAATCATTAGTTTGTTAGCTTAAATTGTCTTATTAGAAATGTAGCAACTGCATGCATTACTGTACATAAATGATTTGCTATTTGTAGCCCGTTGGAACAGTGGAGAGAATATTCAGAAAATTTGCAACACAATTCTTCTCTCTCTTTATTCTCTCAGAATCCCCTCCCCTTTCTTATCTTCACAGGCAAGAAATAGAAATATATCAAAAAAATATAGCATTTGGTATCTTATAGTTAGGTCAATCCATGGTTGATACTAGGCTTAAAGAGTTGCAAGAAACACAAAAAAAAAATGGATCACATCTACAAAAAGAAACACAGAGGCAGGTTAACGTGGAACATAGGTTACAAGAACAAATTGGGCTCCTTAACACTCAAATCCATGATCACATTAGACATTTGGGTGATAAACAAAATTTATTCAATACTTAATTTAACGATCATATGGTGAAAACTGATACAAGACATGCTGAATTCATTGCTGCTTTTCCCCAAACTCATAATCAAATTATTCAATTATTTGAGAAGCTGAATATGGACAATACACTGCCATTTGTAATGGGATCACCTGAATCCATGTTGGGTACACCTGGATCTATGATATCCGAAGAGTTTCGGCCAAGGGGTGGTGCAATGACTATGGAGAAACCGGCTAGGCATGAAGGTAGCAACAATCAGCTGCAGTGTGCACTACCGAGTCCTCGGTTGGATTTTCCTAGTTTAATGGGACTAAGGCCACGGAGTGGGTGGTTAAGTGCATGGGCTACTTTGATTTGATGCCTGCATCATCAAATCTTCAAAAGGTAATACTTGCTACCCTCCATTTTGAAGGTAAGGCTGAGTTGCTGTATCAAAATCATAGAACTCAATTTTTTGAATTAGTTGGGAGCAATTTATGAAGGAGGTGTCCTCTAAGTTTGAGGAGCTTAAGGAAGCTAATGTAATTGCTGATTTTAATATACTCAAACAAACACACTCACTAGATGATCATATTGACAAGTTTGAGGAGTTGAAAACATACATGGACATTGTATCTCATAGAGATTTTGATGAAAAATACTATGTTGCTTGATTTGTTAGTGGGCTTGGTGAAGAGCTACAGTCACATGTCCTCTTATTTGACCCTCTAACTCTCACTCATGCTATGGAAATAGCTAAGAAACATGATAAAGTTAATGAGGCAACAAGAAAAGTGAAAAATAAGGGAGGTACATCTGGGTACACCCCTTTCAGGAAGCCTGAGTTGGGATACTCCCCTCTTGTGTACAAGGCACCTCAACCACCCAACAACACAATGGTTAGGAAACCTTTAACTGTAGAAGAAATGAAGGTTAGAAGGGAGAAGGGGCTTTCTTACAATTATGATTATCCATGTGTTTTTGGACACAAATGTAGGACTAAGCAATTCTTTCTCATGCTTACTCAAGAGGAAGGGGATACTTATTTGGGATCCTTAATGGGGACAGTAGAACTAGAGCATGAGCAGGTTCAGGTCTCGTCCAATGCCATTACTGGAAAGGTCACCTCTATTACCTTTATATTGTTGGGAGAGTATGGCAGACAACAACTACTCATACTTTTAGATTGTGGAGCTGATAAGATTTTTTTAGACATTGATTTAGCAAATAAATTTGGGTGTGTCATTGAGGAAGAAACTCATATTCTGCTCAAGGTAGATGATAATAGAAGAGTTGTTAGTGACAAGAAGGTGAATGGGTTTCAGTGGACTATGCAGGGCAAGACCTTCAAGTTTACTATAAGGTTATTCAACATGGGTAGTGGACACATGATCCTAGGGGGTGATTGGATGAAACAATTCTCTCCTACTGAATTGGACTATCATGGCTCCTGTGTGGGCCTCACTATGGGAGGTGAGAAGGTATCTTTTCAATCTGTTATCCCTGGAGCAGAATGCCAATTGATCTCAAGTGAAGCTATGTCTAAGTTACTTTACGTGAATAGTGATACACTGTATCATGTGGTTTATGCTATCACTATTGCTGATGAGGACACTCTGGTTAGCCCAGACTTAAAGGAGTTACTGAGTAGTTATGGTGATATATTTGCAGAACCAGAGGGTTTACCACGTGTCAAGCATATTGAACACCAGATCCAGTTGAAGGTTGGTAGTATCCCTAAGCTGCAATATCCATACAGATACTTTCACTCAGCCAAAGATGAGATTGAGAACATTGTTAAGACAGTGTTCAAGTAGGGTGTGATACAGCACAAAAAAAGTCCCTTTGCTTCTCCTTTGTTATTGGTTAAGAAGAACGACAATACCCGGAGCTTGTGTGTTGACTACAGGTATTTGAACTCCCTCACAGTGAAGCATGACTACCATATACCAGTAATTGATGAGATACTTGATGATCTCCATGGATCATTTTTTTTTTTTTACTAAAATTGATCTGAGGTCTGGCTACTTCCATATCAGAATGGGGGAAGCAGATAGGCCACTCACATCTTTTAAAACCCATGAGGACACTATGAGTTCCTAGTCATGCCTTTTGGACCTTGTAATGCACCAGCTACCTTCCAAAGTTTGATGAATCAAGTGTTTGCTGACAATCTAAGGAAGTCCGTGCTTGTGTTTTTTGATGATATCCTTGTTTACAGTAAGGATTGGGACACTCATTTGAGTGATTTATCTGAAGTGTTGGCACTGTTGAGAAAACATAAGCTCTATGCTAAGTCCTCTAAGTGTACTTTTGGTCAACCCCAAGTGAAATACTTGGGGCACATTATTGGGCAACATGGAGTGTCAACTGACCCCGTTAAGATTGAGAGAATGGTCAATTGGCCTAAACCCACCTCTGTGAAAGGATTGAGGGGTTTCTTGGGATTGGCTGGATACTATAGAAAGTTCATTAAGAACTATGGCTTGGTGAGCAGGCCCCTCACTCAGATGTTGAGAAATGATGCTTTTTAGTGGATCGAAGAGTCTGGAGCTTCTTTCATCCTACTCAAGGAGTTGATGACTAAGGCCCCTGTTCTAGCATTTCCAAACTTCTCAACATCCTTTGTATTTGAGACTGATGCTAGTGGTAAGGGGATTGGAGCTGTCCTAATGCAAGAGGGCAGGCATGTTTCCTTCTTGAGTAAGGTTCTTTGCCCAAAGAATCAGGCATTATCTATATATGAGATGGAATTTTTAGCTATTCTACAAGCTGTGCAGAAATGGAAGCATTACTTACAGGGTCCTCACTTCCTTATAAGGACTGATCAACAAAGCCTCAAGTACTTACTTGAGCAAAAGATTACTTCTGCTTTACAATAGAATTGGGTGTCTAAGTTTCTGAGACATAACTATGAAATTCATTACAAGAAAGAAGAGGAGAATAGAGTGGTCGATTCTCTATCCAGGGAGTCAAGTGACACTACTGAGTGTCTTACCATTACTGTGGTAAAACCTATGTGGCTAGAGCAGGTTGTAGAGAGCTACAAGGAGGATTATTTTCTTTCTTAACATATTGGTTGTTAAGACTATTGACCCCATTGCTTACTCTGACTTCGAGGTGACAGCAGGGGTGTTGAGGTTCAAGAAGAGGTTATGTGTGGGAAATGATCTACAATTGAGGCAGCAACTTATTTCTACTCTTCATGACTATCTCTTAGGGGGGTCATACAGGGAACCATGGTACTTATGTGAGGGTGAGGTCACTGTTCTTTTGACCCCACTTGAAGACTGATGTGCACAAGTTTGTGCAAATGTGTGATGTTTTCAACATGACCAAGGCTGAGCACACTCTCTACCCTAGGTTGCTCCAACCTTTACCCATTCCAGAGAAATGTTGGACTCATATTGCCTTAGATTTTATTGAGGGATTACCTAAATCTGAAGGAAAAGAAGTTATTTTTGTGGTGGTTGATAGATTTAAAACATATGGTCATTTTATTGCTTTAAAGCATCCATTTTCTGATAAGGACATTGCTAGAGTGTTTATGGATAATATCTACAGGTTACATGGGCTCCCTACCAGTGACAAGGACATAATCTTTACCAGTCATTTTTGGCAAGAACTATTTAAAATTATTGGTGTGAGCTTGGATATGGGCTTTGCCTATCACCCCCAGTCTAATGGATAGACTGAGAGGCTCAACCAGTGCCTGGAAAACTATCTTATAGGGATGGTGTTTGATAACCCTACTAAGTGGCACTCATTCCTACCTCAAGTTGAATGCTGGTACATCACTAATTTTCACTCTAGTTTGAAAATGAGCCATTTTCAAGCTCTGTATGGAGTTGCACCAGATACACTCACTATTTCACCCTATTTAAACTTTCCTAATGAGAGTGCTAAGGATGTGATCACTAAAAGACTCAGGCTCAATTCTTTACTAAAGAATCATCTGGTAAGTGCCTAGGAGCGCATAAAGTTCTTTGCTGATCAGCACCGCACTGAAAGAGAATTTTCAGTGGGTGATGAATTCTTTCTCAAATTGCAGCCATTTCGACGGAATTCAGTGGCATTAAGGCGCAATTTGAAGTTTAGTTGCAGGTTTTATGAACCCTATACTATTCTGGAGCGCATTGGCTCAGTAGCATACAAACTAACACTCCATGTTTCATTGCTCAAAAAGAAACTCAACCCTAATCTAATTCCTAGCCCTCAACTACCATTCACTAATACTAATGGCTCTCTTCCAATTTACCCCCTTTACACACTGGATAAGAGATTTATCAAGAGAGGTACCTCAGATTTTGATTCAGTGGATTAATGGTGACACTGATTAAACAAACGCAAAATTTAAGATGTGAATATATTAATTTTAACTTCCGAGCCGTAGGCAAAATAGCACAAGGATTTATCAAAATATATTTCTCACAACTCTCAAGCTCCTCACTCTCGAATTGCTCGAACTCAACAAAACAGACAACAATTATTCTCACAATTCTAAACCTAGAACCAATTGAAAAACTCACAAACTTTGCAAAAGCAGGACAATACTCAAATTTATTAGCTCTTGTCTCGTGTTTGTCTTGATGTACTTCACACCTATATGTGGGTTCTTGACTTGGAATTCAAGCTGTGTTGTACACGGTTGATAATTCCTCTAGTTTCCTTGTCGGACTCCTCTTCTTTGTTCTTGTCGTCCTTCTTTAATAACAGTTCCTTTGTTAGTAATCTAAATTAGGAAAGACTCCTTATTCAAATCAGAACTCAACTTGGATGTTTGCTACTTGCACTCGAACACCTCTTTCCTTATATGTTGAGCGATTAGCTTTAACTAAGGAAACTCCTCTTTATGGAAACTTTGAATGATCAACCTATGACAAGTTCGTTTCCTGAATAATAACCAAAGACAATAACAACTGCGGAATTAGATTAGTTAAGTGAATAATGCAAAACAATAATTAAGATATTCGAAACAAGATTGTAAAATAGATTATGCCAGCCAATATTACTCTTACATTGGCCTTATAACATTGTCAGAATACTTGCACTTTCATCTTCAACAAGCAAGTGCGCCACCAAGTTAATTTTACTCTATCTACACTTTTATACTATTTAAGAAAAAACTAAACAACCATCGTAAAGATTTATTCTTAGGGCTTCTTTTACTAGTACCAAATTTTAAATTTTTTTGCTAATCAAAATAACATCATTTGTCAATTAGCAGTAACAGAGAGATAGATACTCTTTTGCTATTAGCTCTCACAAATAATCCACATTAAAAAAGAATAATTGAAAGTTTTAAAGGGTACCATAATCAATTGACACCTCATGTTAAGTTTTCTGGAAATTATAGAGAAAATGCCAAAGCTGAGTAGTAAAAACGAAATAAACTGAAAGAAAGTGTGAGACGGCCCAATTCTATTCGATTCACAATAATGCATACCACATGCTAACGTTAAATTGCCTCTGACATATAGGAAAAGAATGCCAAGACTTGAGAATGCTTACGTTCCTCGAAATTACAGCTAGCTAAGAACAGAGGAACAATAAAATAAAATGGTGAATTAAGAAAACCGTGTGGAAAACGGAGCCTTGATAAGAAGACGATATAACAAATTAATAATAAACGGAGACTTGAGAGAAGACTTTGAATAGGGAGAAGATACTTGTATTATTATGCCATTGACGGGGAATATCTTCTTCCGCACTTGGGTGAAGCATTGTAGGAAGCCTCACAATACATGGTCAACATGATACCCATGATTCTCCCAAATGAAAACAGCATGGCAATGCTTAAGGCTATCCTCTCGAGTAAGTTTGGCAACGGTGTTCAACTTATGTTGTAAATCTTTCGGAGAGATGCCCCCCGATACAAGAGTTTTTGCTAACTCCTCCGTTATAGCATCCACTCCAAAAAGGGCATGGGACAAACTCTTCTCCAACTCAGCCTCCCTCGATGCCCTGGCTGCCTTTTCCGCCTCCAAAGACTCAACTTTTCCGTTCAGAACCATCCCCGAGGACTCCAACTCCGATACTGAACATTGGAAACACTTGTTATTGGGCTCCAGCTCTTGCATCCTCCGAGTGACCTTCGCCCAAGGCAACTCGTACTTCTTCACTTTCTCCCTTAAGGCCTTATTGTCCTCCTCTTTCTTATGGAATCTCTCCTCTGCCACGACAACATTGTCTCCCAGGTTCTCAACCTCAAGTAAGACAACGGGAAGCACTTAGGCACCTAAGAACAAAATCAAAGTATAAAAAAGAGACCTAAGGATGCACAGAAAGATGAACAGAAACAGAACTAACTTACCATTAAAGCCATCCAGTTGAAGCAAGCATGCATGAACTGCCATCCATCTATAGGTAGTGCATTGGTAGATGCGAAAAAATAGAGTATTGTTCCGAGAGCAGCCTCCACTCCCTCCGTGTCAGGTACCTAACTCAAAATTGGAAGACCTGAAGAAGAAGGCGCTCCCAGAGATATATAGGCGAACCTGCGAAACAGCGGGGATATCGGACATTATGGCGAAAATGAGCCATGAGGCGCGGATTCTGTAAATGCCGAAGCCATAGACCTTAGCTCCTCCAACACAAAGGTAGCCCTTCCTAGGTAAGAGTCCGAGGGTGCGCTATCGGAGGCCAAGAGTAGAGAATCTCCACCAACGTTAATTATCCTGCTCCTTGCGCGCAAACGATGCACGCGTAAGAATGTAATCCCTCAAATTTTAAATCAATAGAAAACCAAGGTTCGGAGGTACACCTAAATCGAAGGCATCGTCCAGCAGTGATGATCTTTCGTCAAACACCATCGGATCCTTCCCCATATCTGTAAGAATTAATCGACAATTGTTAAGTAAGTAGCGCATCAGATAAACCTCCTAAAAAATATATGAGGGATACCTAACAAGAACCCACAAAGGTTCAATAGCAGACTCCAACAAAATGTTGGCAACAGAGGGACCAGGAGTCACCGCCAGTGACGCCAACGAAGGAAGGTACACCGTCTGTGAGGAAGCTGCAGACTTATCCGATGAAGAAATATCAATATATTCTGACGTGGCGGCTGGAGGACCAACAGCAGGACCAGTGGTAGGGATAACCGGGGTAACATAGAGGGGAGGCAAAGGGACCCCACTCACCCCTACATCATCGTTCGCCTTCTCTAGGGTAAAGGCGATAACGGTATTAACAATCGAACACACGTTTGGGCGCCCCTCCTCGGGTGCCTCCGACGTCCCGCCTGATGACCGAGACAGGGCAGGTGAAGCTAAGGACCAAGTCTGCATTTCGTCAACAGGGACCCCAGCGGTATCGGGAACCCCGACATCCCCCAAAGCTAGTACGTTGTATGTGGCCTATGCACCCTCGGAAGCTTCCGTACCGCCATCAATATCGCCACCCTCATCCATATAAGGCTTCAACGCCACTGCTGCATGAAACAAAAGAACATCAAATTTTGACAAATCAAACACAACGAAATTAAGCATTGTTAAGGAATAGGGTAGGTAAAACTTACCAAAAGAAGTAGCACAACCCTCGGGGATAGCCAAAGGCTTATTCCTGCTATACAGATGAGCAATATGCCTCAACCCCGTGGTCCGATAGAGACTCGCAAACTTGGCTGACTCCACCAACGCATTCGCCGTGAACATTGATGGAAAAACTAAGGTGTCATCCATGACTCGCTCGAGGAACTCGGGCTCCTTCCAGGTATAAGGCATATCCCATTCCCCTACATTGGGTCGGACAAAGAAGATTTTGTTCTTCCATGTACTATGTGAGCTCACGTTCCCCTAGGAAATGCGATCATCGTTGACCCGATGACCAAAACAGTAGAAGAGAGCCCTCGGGCATTTCTTCAATTCGAAGATAGCGATGAACCTCTCCTTCGTACACTACATCCTTTTGATCAGACACAAAAAGGCAAATAACAATAGCGCGGTAAAGGAGTTGGGGGTAACCTGGCCCGGGTATACGTTACAAAACTTACATATTTCACAAAAAAAGAGGGGGAAGAAAGACCGCAACCGAGCCCATACTTGCAAATAGTATATCGTGAGGTGGTGGGCTGGAGGCGTATTACCCCTTTGATTCCGCCATCAAAATCACCACCGTCTCGTTCCTACCCGATACCCCAAAATTTTTGCAGACTTTCTGCACCTTGTCGTGAGTGGCAGTTCTCACGGTGACATCAACATTTTTGGGTGTCCCGCAGGGCCCCACCGTTATTGGAAGCCTTCCGGGACTTCTTCATCTTTTTGACACTACCACTGCCCCCCGCCTTCACCACCACAGCGGCCCCCCATTTCCAAGAAACCGAAGCAGAAACTCTTGTCACCACAGGAGGGTCAGAAACCGGTGAGAAAGCAACATCGTCAGAAATGGAGGCAGCAAAAACAAGATCGGTGGTGCAGAGAGAAGCCATTAAAGGAGAATTGAGAACTTGGAGAAATCGTAAAAGTACAGAGAGAGTGCAAGATTGCTTGGAGAAGATGAAGGCTCAATAATTTGCTAAGTGTAGGAAAACAAGGAGGTAAGAGGTACTTATAGCCCTATAAATTAACGGGTCTTAATTACCCACCACCCTAATTAAGTTCACCGCGATGCCACATTCATTAGCACAAAATCCAAAAAGACTACGACACCACATTCATTGGCACAGATTCTAAAAAATTCAGACCGCTATGCCGCCGCTCCTAAGAGACGAGGTCGTCTGTTATACTACCGCTTCCAAAAGATGTGGACTTAATGGAGCCACATCACGCAAAAAAAAAAGATGAAAATAAATGTGTATATAGGTATAAATGGGTAAACACTAAGCCTATTAGTAGGATAATGGTAACGTACAGTTCCGATACTCTCTCCAGGACAGAATGAAAATTTCCTCTTGCCTCTAAAAAGAGAGCAACAGAAATTGGGGGGGGGGGGGTGTCCAAAAACCACACTCTCCCATCATGATGCCCACAAAGCATCACGAAGACCTACCCCCTTATTGGTAGACTAAGATGTTCTTCCTGATACTGGAAAACTGATGCCCTAGTCAAAACACGATAAGTATCTCACAGAGTAAAAATTTGACGCAAGGCATCATAAGTTTTAAACAACTTCACGAATACCCCATAGGGATATGATGCTCTAGCACTTACTTTATAAAACATATTACCCAAGACTTACCCCCTCGTGGCCCGATACCCCGTAAAAGGCACATCGGGACCTCTTTGAAAATTCCCTAAATAAATCTTCCCCCTTGAGATTTACCTGTTGGACAAATGGCATCGAAGCAAAGGAACAATACACGTCATGTCCTCATCCACCAAACTGATAAGACCGAAAAAAAGGTCAACTTAGCACATGGGAGACACGTTGCATCAAGAATCCGAAGGCGGCAATTCCTAGAAGATATGTTAACTTCCTCAGAGACAGTTGTCAGAATTAAAAACGAACACCCCACTCCTTTACACATGCGTTGAAACACTTGTCAAAGGGGAATACCTCACTTGTACTACAACTAACTCCTATAAAAATGCGGAAAGATTGAGAATAAAAGGACAGACTCTTTGGGAGGAGAAAAAAGGAATTAATTATATATTCTTCAACTCAGGCAAAGCGTTATAATTTACCGTTATATTCCTCAAAAATAAATAACTGTTAATAGTCAGAAATACTCAAATATTGGTTGTGAATACCCCAATATATTAGTGAATGTAAAATGGCCACGAAAAATCCAAAAAAAAAAAAATAAACGAAAAATAGCAGCATGTTGAACTTTCTTTAAAAAAAAATATAGAGTTACCGAAAATAATCTTAAAATTGAAAGCATCTTATATTACTAAGAAAATAGTAAGCACACAAGATTACTAATCATATGGCAAAGAAAATCAAAAGAAAAGTCGAGTGTGCCCACTACAAGAAAATGGGTTATTGGCTACGAAATATTTCGTAGCCAATAACCCATTTTTCCGTTGCCAATAGCTATTGGCAACGGAAGGCCATTGCCAATAGCCGTTGATGATACACTCGTTGCTAATGACTTTTGGCTACAGATGGCCGTTGCCAATGGCTATTGGCTACGGAATCTTCCGTAGCCAATAATTGAAGACCAAAATACCCTTTGTCATTGGATACGGATGCTTCCGTTGCCAGTAGCCATTGGCAATGGAAATAATCAGTAGACAATAGCCATTGGCAACGGATTATTTCCGTTGCCAATAATTATTGGCTACGGAAGACACCCGTAGCCAATAACTATTGGCTATGGAAACTTTCGAAGCCAATATATTGTCTACGACAGTATCCGTAGCCAATAAAATCTGATTCTCTATAAATACTATGAATTTTGGTATTGTTCGAAACACAACACAATCCATTGTTTCTTTTCAAATGTACATTAAATTGTTGTCTTGTATTTGTTTTCGTTTATATTTTCGAATAATAGTTTGTTAATATTTTTTTGCTAACTATTTTTCATTTTATTTTGCAAATCAAGTGGATGCACATATTCAAATAACCTTGGATCGCTGGATTTTGTTTATTGGTGATGCAATATTGTTCCGTACTAAATATCAAAGGCCATTACTTCAATAGGTAAGTACTTACACTAATACTGCTTTTAGTTTAAGTTGTATGAACTACATTAATTAATATATGTACATTTATTAAATGGCTAGATAAGTTATGTATTCACACGGAGATATAAGTTGGATGTACGATCGCTTAACTAAAAATGGCCATTTGACTCAAAGATTTGTTTATGGGGTTCACCAATTTATAATGTTCGATTAAGATCAAACAAGTTTGTTAGACCGTTATAATAATCCTAGGTGTACATGTATAAAATGTGACAATAGAAAGTTCTTGACCGAAGAAGAAGTAGCCATTGACCTTTGTAGGTGGGGGTTTGTAGAGCAGTACCATGTGTGGGTAGCTCACGGTGAGAATTACACTACAAGTACGAAGAATTTTGTAGGAAAGTCGTCAAGTCAAAACGTAGGAAATGACGACTATGCAGTTTGGGACGTTAACGTAGGTTCGATGAGCAATCTAGTTGAGGATGCCTATGGAGGGGAGTTTCCTGAGGCCAATTATAATGAAGAGATGAACTGTGATGCAACATAATTTCATAAACTGTTGAAACTCGCTGAGACGAGGTTGCATAAAGACAAAGATAAGTCAATGTTGCAGTGGATGGCTGAGTTTCTAACATACAAGATTGAGCATAACGTGTCTACAGCCGTAGCAAATAAGTACTTATAGTTAACTCGCGATGCAATGGCTCTTGAAGATGAACACCTATTGCCTGCTACAATGTACAAGTTGGAGAAAATGATGGGTACTTTAGGGCTTGGTTACAAAACAATCGACGTGTGTGAATATAATTGTTTCTTGTTCTACGGAGAGTACGAGAGTGCTGAATACACAAGGTGTATTGTTTGCGGGAAGGATAGATACGAGCCCGATAGAAAGCAACTAGTTTCGAAAAACAAAATTATGGTACTTTCCTTTGGGTCCCCGCCTACAAAGGCTCTTCATGATACGCTCTATCTCAGAGCACTGACGTGGCATTTGAAGTGTAGGGAGTCGAATGACAAAATGATTCATCCAGCGTCCGGAGAAGCGTGGAAACATTTTGATGGGACTCACACTCAATTTGCATCGGAGCCACGTAACGTTCGTTTAGGTCTTTGCACTGATGGATTCACTCTTTTTGGAATGTCTTCGTCTCAATACTCGTGTTGGCCTGTATTTGTAACCCCTTATGTCGTTGCTCCAGATCTGTGCATGTGGCAAGAGTATATCTTATTGAGTTTGATCATATCGGGTCCTAAAGGCCCTGGAAAAAACATTGATGTTTTTCTAAGACTAGTAATAAATGAGTTGAAAGCATTGTGGGAGGTGGGAATACCAACGTACGACAGCTTTCGTCAGCAAAATTTCCTAATGCATACAGCTGTCATGTGGACTAGTAGCAGTTTTCCAGCTTACGGGATGTTGTCTCAGTGGAGCACACATGAGAGGTTGTCTTGTCCTTATTGCATTGAGAACATAAAGATGTTTATGTTGATGCATTAGAAAAAACAAACGTTCTTTGATTGCAATCGTCATTTTCTGCCTGAAAATCACGAATGCTGCTATAGTAAAAGAGATTTCATAAAGTATAGAGATGAAACAGATGAGCCTGCATATAGAAAGTCAGGAGAAGACATGGCAGCTATTGTTGCTGATTTGCCAGAGGTGCCTTTTGGAGCAAAAACGCATAAGATTCTAGGATTTCAAAGCTCGTGTTGAGGGTTCAATAGCAAATGCCTTTATAATGTTGGAAATCACCAATATGCGTTCTCACGATTTTGGAAAAAATATAAAAACACAATACAATCGACTAATTAGGAATGAGAACCTCTCAGGACAACTATCCATTTTCCATAAGAAAGGAGAACTTGTACTTATTGATACATGCGAGCGATGTCTTACTGCCGATGTATTTAAACTTGTGGAGTTGTATACGCTCTTAAACTGCCCGCATGTTGACGGCTGGGTCAAGTGAGAAATTTAAATTACTTATAGTTTATTACATTTGTTGATATTTCATTAATTAAATTCTCATTACATATGCAATGTTTCTTTCTCTGTTTGTGAACAGGTTGTTTGAAGACACGTGTTGTCAGAACCTTAGTGCAGAACATACACAGTGCAAACGGAATCCTGAGTTTCTTCAGTGGTTCAAACAAACAGTCGTGTCAGCACATTATGAGGTCGACCCATGCCTCGATGAGTAGTTATGGGGATAGTTGGTATCGGGAAGTACGTTTCCAGTGACATAGTTAGGGTCCCTAGTAAGAGGAATGTTGAGAAAATCACAAACATTGGACAAATTTGTCATGTTCTGACCACCACTATGGTCTTGACTAGTTCCCACATTGTTGTCACGCTCCAATAATTTTTCTCCCCAACTCAGCTATCCGCATATTTGAGGCACGCACTAATTCTCGTGTCTCCAGCAATAGTTTTTCATGTGCGGCTAACTTCTCGTTCGTTTCTCATTCCTTCATAGAGATCCTTACTTGCTCCCCCTGTGACACTTTCCCCGAAGAAATGCCACGTGCTGCAGCATTAGCACCGCCAGACAGTCCTCTGTACCTCCCCTTCTTGACATTTTCATTTGCTTCCGCGACAAACTCTGGAATCGAATCCGCTGGCCATGTGGCTTCATTAAGCCCATATTCTCTTTTAAGTATGGCACAATATCTCTCCTACACAATTTTTCAATAAGAATATTTAGTATATAAAATGACATGTACAACAGAAATAACTTTGATATAACGATATACTTACCCAATACGCCTTGTCCTCCTTGTCCTCCTTGTTCGCCTCGTGGACCTTTTTTCACCCGAGTCCACATGTACGACTCATGACATTTCAATTGCCTATCGAAATACTTTTTCTACAACGAAATTTTGAAAGACAAATTAATAATATTCTATATTCTATGACTAAATTAGATCACTTCAAAATTAATAATTTGTAAGTAACGTACGCGTCTCTGTGAATGCTCCACGCCACTAAGTCTTCCACCGATGTACGTTGAACTCACAAAGTTATTGTCGGTGTTGCTCTTGTTTGCCTTTCTGTTCTTCGATACCTTTTCAGAGATTGCCTTTGTGGTACTTAGCTCCCAATATGGTTTGTATTCCCGCATCAAGGCATCAGACATCAAGAAAAAGGCTGCCCTTCGTAAGCAGGATCATTACACCTTGCGTAGTATAACTTCTTGGCCCAAGACACATTGCAAGAAAATAGGGTAGTCGCATATATTCTGAATCTAGCAAATATTATGTCCTCATCATCATTATCCCACGTGTAGGTTTCCTTGTAAAATTTTAATGACTCATTAAAATAAATTAATAATCTAACATTATATACCAAAGTTGAAAATCAATAAAGTTAAATAAGGTATTAAGTACATGCTTACCCTAAACCTTTTTTCCATTGAAAATTTATCTTCGTCAGTGACTTGGCTAAAATTCTAGGCCCTAGTCCGATAGCACCTCTTGATAGTGGCGCTAATTGTGCTATTGATTCGATTTTTTCCACTCTTCCATTCTCCAAACTCATTAACCTCGATCTTTTTCACTTCAAGGTATCCGAATGCGGCAGGTCACCTTTCGTCAACCCACAACAACCACGACGAGAGGCCCACTCGCACTTGAACGTTGGGAACTTGGAGACATGCGCTCTCTTGACAAAGCTGGCGATGTCAACTCTTGATCTTCATCATCAATTTCGGCTTCGCTTTCTTTGTTGTCTTCCGGTTGCACATCCATCAACCTGTGAGCCATGCGCCTAGGTGAAGGAGTGAGAGGAAGGGCCCTTGACGCGGGGACAATTGGCGGCAAAATCGTTAAGAACCTTCCATCGGTCGTCGTTGTTTCATATGGAATATGAATGGGCTCTTGCTCGACAACATTGTTGCGGCCTTCGGTGGGGGCAATCCTTCCACGAAGGGACGTACCAATTCGTGTTAAATTTTGTAGACTAATCTTAAAATTTCCTTTACCATTTTTTCGTGGGGCGGGATTTATATCAGCCATAACGAAAGCACTACTATTTGGAAAAGAGAAAGAGATATAATGCTAACTTTAGAAGATAGATGATAATGGTTTGATATAAAATTGAAGAAATATAGTAGTACTTATAGAGTTAGTTTTTCTTTTTTATCGCATTGGCAATGGAAGATGCCGTTGCCCTTAGACAAGGGCAACTGACACTATCCGTTGCCAATAGCCAAAGGCAATGGCCCATAGCAAAGGGCTACAGCTTGGCCTGGCGCCTAAACCAAGGACTACGGCCAGGCCGTAGCTCTTGGCTATGCATCAGACAGTGTGCGTTGCCCTTGTAGAAGGTGTTTTTTTTCGAAGTAAAAAGAAAGCCATTGGCTACGAACTCTTCCGTAGCCAATGGCAAAACAGTCATTAGCAACTACACCCGTTGCCAACGACCGTTGCTAATACAGCTTTTTCTTGTAGTGGACGTTACTAGGCAATAAGAAAATTCATATACAAGGTCTATGATTTGTGTACTAAGCACAACACACAATTAGGTATCATATCATACACAATTTATATATTGAAGTATAAATAAAATTTACACAAATATGTGACAGTCGCTACTAGACCTACTGTGTCTCCAGCAATAGTTTTTCATATACGGCTAACTTCTCGTTCGTTTCTCTTTCCTTCCTAGAGATCCTCACTTGCTCCCCCTGTGACCCTTTCCCCGAAGAAATGCCAAGTGCTGCAGCATTAGCACCGCCAGGCAGTCCTCTGTACCTCCCCTTCTTTACAATTTCATTTGCTTCTGCGACAAACTCTGGAATCGAATCTGCTGGCCATGTGGCTTCATTAAGCCCATATTCTCTTTTAAGTATGGCGCAATATCTCTCCTACACAATTTTTCAATAAGAATATTTAGTATATAAAATGACATATACAACAAAAGTTACATTTATATAACGATATACTTACCCAATACGCCTTGTCCTTCTTGTTCACCCAATTGTCCAACAGTTCGCCTCGTGTACCTTTTTTCACGCGAGTCCACATGTGCGAATCATGATATTTCAATTGCCTATCGAAATACTTATTCTACAACAAAATTTTGAAAGACCAACAGTCCACTGGTGTACGTTGAACTCACAGAGTTGCTGTCGGTGTTTCTCTTGTTTGCCTTTCTGTTCTTTGATGCCTTTTCAGAGATTGCCTTTGTGGTACTTAGTTCCCAATATGGTTTGTATTCCCGCATCAAGGCATCAGACATCAAGAAAAAGGCCGCCCTTCGTAAGCAGGATCATTACACCTTGCGTAGTATAACTTCTTGGCCCGAGACACATTGCAAGAAAATAGGGTAGTCGCAGATATTTTGAATCTAGCAAATATCATGTCCTCATCATCTTTATCCCACATGTATGTTTCCTTGTAAAATATTAATGACCCATTAAAATAAATTACTAATCTAACATTATATACCAAAGTTGAAAATCACGAAAGTTAAATAAGGTATTAAGTACGTGCTTACCTTAAACCTTTTTCCATAACAAATTTATCTTCGTCAGTGACTTGGATAAAATTCTCGGCCCTAGTCCCATAACACCTCTTGATAATGGCGTTAATTGTGCTATTGGTTCCGTTTTGTCCACTCTTCCATTCTCGAAACTCATTAATCGCGATCTTTTTTCGCTTCGAGTCGTCCAATTGCGGCATGTCACCTTTCGTCAATCCACAACAACCACGACGAGAGGTACCACCCACACTTGAACGTTAGGAACTTGGAGACGGGCGCTCTCTTGACAAAGCTGGCGATGTCATCTCTTGATCTTCATCATCATTTTCATCATCATTGTCGTCTTCGCTTTCTTCGTTGTCTTCCGATTGCACATCCATCAACCCGTGAGCTATGCGCCTAGTTGGAGGAGTGAGAGGAAGGGCCCTTGACGTGGGGAAAATTGGTGGAAAAGTCGTTAAGACCCTTTGATCGATCGTCGTCGTTCCATATGGAATGTGAGTGGGCTCTTGCTCGGCAACATTGTTGCGCTCTTCGGTGGGGGCACTCCTTGCACGAGGGGACGTACCTATTCGTGTTAGATTTTGTAGACTAATCGTAAAATTGCCTTTAGCTTTTTTTCGTGGGGCGGGATTTATACAAGCCATAACGAAAGCACTACTATTTGGAAAAGAGAAAGAGATATAATGCTAACTTTAAAAGATAGATGAGAATGGTTTGATATAAAATTGAAGAAATATAGTAGTATTTATAGAGTTAGTTTTTTTTTTATCGCATTGGCAACGGAATATGTCGTTGCCCTTGGACAAGGGCAACGGACATTGTCTGTTGCCAATAGCCAAGGGCAACTGACACTGTCCGTTGCCAATAGCCAAGGGCAACGACCCATAGCAAAGGGCTTCGGCTTAGCTTGGTGCCTAAACCAAGGACTACGGCCAGGCCGTAGCCCTTGGCCATTGGCAACGGCCAAGGGCTATAGCCAAGCTGTAGCTCTTGGCTATGCAACAGACAGTGTCCGTTGCCCTTGTAGAAGGTGTTTTTCTTTTCTTTTTTTCTAAGTAAAAAGAAAGCCATTTCCGTAGCCAATGGCAAAACAGTCATTGGCAACCACACCCGTTGCCAATGACCGTTGCTACTACTGCTTTTTCTGGTATTGGACGTTACTAGGCAATAAGAAAATTCATTTACAAGGTCTATGATTTGTGTACTAAGCACAACACACAATTAGGTATAATATCATACACAATTTACATATTGAAGTATACATAAAATTTACACAAATAGGTGACAGTCGCTACTAGACCTACTGTAACACGGTTTATGCGATCACAACTTTTAGTATAGATATAAAAAGGACGAAATATTTAAAATGCCCGCTAACTTTTTTAAAAAAAGTTAAAATGATAGTTTTTTTGGACCTTGCTAAAATGCTCCGTATTTTTAAAAAAAACTTTCAAAAATGCCCTCGACCCTTATTTGGGCCAAAATTGCCTAAGTGGGAGTACAAAATTGTACTTTGCACCCCAAAATAAATTGCAATTTACACCCTAATATATTTTAGGGTGCAAAATACAATTTAATTGGGGTGCAAACTGCAATTTTGTACCACCACGTAGGCAATTTTTGCCTGAATAAGGGCCGAGGGTATTTTTAGTAGACTTTTTAAAATATATGGGGCATAAAAAGAAGCTCGTGTAATATAATAGAAAAAAAGTCAACACGAGAATTGTTACACCTAAATTTCACTTTGTCCAAGTGCATGAAGCAAATAATATTAAAATGGCAAATATACTTACGAACCAAGTCACTACAAAATTTAGGGGTCATTGGCGACCTCCGGGGCGATCGCGAATGAGCCTTGGGCGTTCGCCGAAAAGTGGTCGCGGAAGTGGCCAGTCGTGCCTCATCCGCGACCGCACGGCTATTGCAAACTCGCAACCGCCGACCCGTGAGTCCTGGGCTGTTTCTCGTGAGGTTGCGCCGCAACCGCCAAGCCGTCGTGGCTTTCTCCCGGCGGTCACGGCATGACTCGCGACTGCTGGGCAGTCACGGAGAAGGTTGCCCTAACATCAATAAATATGTTATTTGAACGTCTTTGTAGAGTGCGACATATATAAAGAGAGATAAGAATAAGAGAGAAAAAAACTTGTGAGATTGATAGACTTTGTGAGAGATTGTCCTTAATCTATGAGGCACAATTGTATCTTATTTGTAGTCGTAAAGTTGCTCATCATCATCATAGTGGAAATTCTAGCTTGGATCACCCCTCGAGGTAGACTAGTCAAACAGGGCTAACAGATTGTCTTGAGTGTTGATTAGTATTTTATCATTTTCAATTGTGCGTGTTTCTCTATTCTTGTTGTGGTTATGTAATTTTTTCGATATGCAATTAGTGGTATCATAGCATTAGGCTCTGATGGACGTTATAATTCTACAAGAGTTGTATGATGGACGGAGGTAAAATGAAAATCGAGAAGTTTGATGGGTCGAATTATGAGTTCTAGCATATGCGACTGGAGCATTTGTTATATGGTAAAGATCTATAAAGATCTATAAACTGACATAGATGTCAGGTGCAGACTCGAAAGTTCTTAACAGAAGGCTGAGCGTAGTTTGGTTGACACTGGGGAAAAATGCGGTATTCCACACCATAGAGGAGACAACCACGAAGGGCATGTGAAGGTTATTGCAGACATGTACTATAACTCATCAGCAGCCAATAAAGTCCATCAGATGCGACATTAGTTCTACTTGAAGATAACAGAGAACACGACGGTGTCAGATCATCTTAATAATTTTAACATGATTGTGTCGAGGCTGAACTAGGTCGAAATTGATTTTGGCGACAAAGTCAAAGCCTGCGTTTGTTTGCCTATTTGCCATAGAGTTACAGCAAAACTATCACGCACATTAGTGCATCAATCGGGAAGGGGAGGTTGAAGAATGATGGAGTGAGAGACCTAATTGTCATTGAGAAATTCACTTGAAAGAGTCGGGTAGTTTGTTGTGGAATTATTTATGATCAGTTATGAGTACGGTGGATAGAGGTAGATCAAAGCAACTGGGCTCGAATTCGAATCGGGTTATATCAAAATCCAGGAATTCAAAGAAGATGAGAGTTCCAATGAGTGTCGGAATTGTGAAAAGTAGGGTCGTTACAAAGCTAATTGGCGAGAACCAAATAAGTATGAAAGCTCAGCAAATGTAACCCTTGAAGATAATAGTGATGCACAAGTTTTAACAGTATATTGTCCACTAGAGTATTGGGTTTTAGATTAAGGAGCGTCGTTTCATGCTTGCCCTGATAACATTTTAACGGAGAATTATGTTGTTGGAAATCCTGAAAGGGTCTATCTAGGCAATAATTTCCCCTTGGATCTCGTGGGGAACGGAGATATTCGTGCTAAATCTGGTAATCGAAGCATTTGGACGATGCATACCATGAGACATATTCTTAGCCTTAAGAGAAATTTGATCTCTGTAGGATGGTTGGATGGTGATAGTTATGATCTTAACTTTTGTTCAAGTGGTTGTAGATTAAAAAAATGAGCCATGGTGGTGGTTTTGGTTTAAAAAGGGCACCTTGTATATGACTGAGATTAAACTGTATAGTATTGGAATTGCTGATGAACATATTGATGCTGATTTGTGTCATTGTCGACTTGGCCACTTGAGTTTGAAAGGGATGAAACATCTGTGTTAGAAAGGTAAGTTGTCGGATGTTGGAGCTGGTACTTATGGGGACCGGCGCCACTCACGTCTCTTAGTGGAGCATTGTATTACATGACTTTCATCGATGACGCTACGAGAAATTTATGGATGTATTTCTTGAAGTATAAATCAGAAAATTTTGATGTCTTAAAGAAGTGGAGAACACGAGTAGAAACCAAAATTGGTCTGAATGTGAAGTGTTTGAGGTCTGACAATGGTGGCGACTATGAACTTGCAGAGTTCAAACAGTATTGTGCAGAGAACGACATTCGCATGGAGAAGGCTATTAAGGGATCCCTCAACAAAACGGAGTTGCAGAGCGTTTGAACATAACAATAAATGATAGGGCCAAATGCATGAGATTGAAGAGTGGATTACCGAAGGGGTTTTGGGCATATGCAGTTAACAGTGCAACATTCCTGATCAACCGAAGACCATTCGTTCCACTGGAGTATGGTATTCCAGAGGAGACTGGGAGTGGTAAGGAGGTAAACATGTCATATTTGTGGGTATTTGATTGTATGTCGTATGTTCATATTGATGTTGCTGCTAGAAGTATATTGGATGCTAAATTAGTAAAGTGTACGTTTATTGGATATGGTGGTGATGATTATGGCTACAGATATTGGGATGCTGAAAATTGAAAAGTAATACGTAGTCGAGATGCCGTATTTAATATGAATGTGTGGTACAAAGATAGATTGGGTGCACCAATTACTTGCAGTGATGACGTTTTGGATGTGCAAAATTCAGATGAAGAGGATGTCTTACACGAACATGAGAATGTTGAGCCCCAACCTTGCACACCAGTGTCTATGTTGAGGAGGGAAAGTAGACATCGTTGGGCTCCAGAGAGATATAGCTTTCCTATACACTATCTTTAGTTGACTGATAGTGGTGAGCGGAAGAGTTATGTGGAAGCAATGCAGAGTGTTGCTACAAGCAAGTGGGAGCTAGCCATGGTAGATGAGATGGATTCCTTGATGGCAGATAACACATGGGAACTCGTGGAGATTCCTAAGGGAAAGAAGGCCTTGCATAATAAATGGGTGTGCAGAATTAAAGAGGAAGTCGATGGAAGCAAGCGTTACAAAGAAAGATTTGTTAGAGAACACCTTGCTTCTTTTCTGAAAGTTGTAGCTAACCCAAAATAATCAGAAAGCGGAGGCTAGTATCCAAAGAGTTCAATTTCAATACTTTCAGTTGTCAATCAGCTCCTACTGATATTCGACTAGTCTTGTCCTATACAATGAGCTCTAAGCTTTTTTTTTTTATAAATCTGGAATGAAACATATAAAAACATTTTTATGAGTCAAAAGGACTTATTGAGATTTAATGCATGAGGATTTTCTATATTATATATTATTGGAAAACATGATCGTAAGATAATGTTTTTCAAAAGAGTTTATACTTTCATGTCAAACTATAACACTTATTAGATCAATCATGTCATAACAATCCAGCCATATGACTCCCAACCTTATACCTCCTCTCATGAGCGACCTAGATAAAGGTGAGAACGTACCCAAGTACACGACTCAACTCTCATTCACCCCGTTGGAACGCTATGTCCAGACGTATAATAGAGTTTGCTCAAAGCGACGCTGGATTGTGAAACCTACCTGATAGCCCTATGCTATTCAAGAGAATTTCATACATCCATGTCAGGGTAAAATCAATAGCCATCTAGTGGCGTGCCATCAAGTGGCAATAATTTATGCCATCAAGTGTCAATAATTTAGCCATCAAAGTGGCTTTAGGAATGATCAATCCTTAAACTAATTCTATGTACAATATTGGCATGCTTTTAAAATAGGAAGCTCAGTACATAGATACTCAAGAGATAATTCAATATAATATAATTGCCATAATATCAAAGGAAAATTCATGATTTGTAAACAAGTACTTGAGCATTCCTCAAATCATATATAACATTTGTAAACAGACTTTGAAAACATCATGCTTTCATAATTTTCAGGATAAAATACTTTTGTATATATTACGTATAATTTTCATTACATCCAGAAAATATATAATTTTGAATCACACCTTCATCTGAGCACTATTGCATCGTATTCGCATAAGGCATCACGACTTCTCACATCAAGCACGATGTCTAAATATCCTACAATGACTTGTGTGTATTGATGAGCTTGGGAAATACTTATCATTATCATACTTTTACACTTGTTTAATTGATTATTCTTTATAGTGTTGTGGTATTTTATGTTTGTTTTCATGTTTAGTAGGTTGAAATATGATTTGTCAATCAAGAATCGAAACATCAAAAATTCACAGACACCTGTGTAGATTGAGTTGTGTTTGGTTCTTTATATCAATGGAAAGACACAGATATCTAGTTTCCAACACAAAAAGAGGTTTGTGATTCTGAGAAAGTTAAGACCAAAACGGTGAAGTTGCGTAAAGCTGAAATGAACATATGCAACTCGCGCGCTCGATGACGGTCGGGTCAAAATGGCTAATTAATGGTCTATATTCAGTCTTGGAAGCTTCCAAATGGAAGACTCTAGAGTGTCATTACTTTTGTGATCAATAATTCATCAATTAGATGACTTTTGTGATTAATAATTCATCAATTATATGACAACTTTGGACCATTGGATCAAAACCCGATAAACGGTCTAGATTTCGTCTTATGCTTTTGCTTCAACTATAAATAGACCTCACATTTTCCATATTTCAACACACCAATCTTCTTCATTCTCTCTTCACTTAGTAGTCTTTCTATAGTAGTAGTATTCACTAGTAGTTTGTAATTTTGGAGGAGTAATTCGGAGTTTGTACGGGGGAGTCCACCAGAAGCTTTACGAAAGTAAAAATTCGTACCGATCTCTAAACTCTCTATACTTTTCTCTCTTTACTTTATGATTTTATATTTATCTTATAGTCTTGTTCTATATTCCATTATGTGCTAAATTTACTTTGCTGGGATAGTGACGTAGCCTAATTACGATGATCTAACCTTTAATTAAAACGTATTGTTACGATGTCAAAATAATTGGTGTATTTATTTGTGAATATAATGCTTCTAAAATTTTGGCCAACTGTTGGATGAACTAAGGATCGAATTGAAACTCAGAAGAGATTTTCGTGAAATAACTTTGAAGTAAATACCGTGAATTCTCATTAGAATAGAAATATCTATCGTTTTCACGTGGTTGATAAAATGACCACCAAACATACATGTGCACATCTTCGTAACTATACTCATTTTCTAGTTGTAAAGTTGTAGAATTTATGTATAACTTGAGAAAGAGTACATAAAGCATAAATGGTGATAACCAACAACAATTTTGAACGTGAAATTCGTAATAATATGCTTAATTAAAAGTTAGATCAGACTAATGACGATGAAACCATGATTCCCGGCGCTTCTCTTATTGTCTACACTTATTTATTGAAATACTCTTGTTATTCTATTGTCTCAACGCCATACTTTGTTAAAGGTTTTTATTGTAGTTAGTAAATTGTTAATCTTTTCGCTTGAACAATCTGAAATCTGATTTCTCAAATAAAATTAGAGTTAATAAATTTTGGTAATTAATTATTTATTTCTCGTGGGATCGACAACCCTATCTTTCACTTTATTACTTGTTACGATTTCGTGCACTTGCAAATTTATCCACAATAAGTTTTTGGCGCCGTGGTCGGGGAATAAAATTAATTAATATCAATACCAGTTAACCCTATTGTTAATTTGAGATTATGTCTTATATGTGTTAATAATTTAGTGTAGTAAAAAAAATCACCTTGGTAGAAAAGAAAGTTTGGTTGCTCGCAAGCTTTTTAGTTTTTGTGACGGTAAATAATTATTTTTTCTTACTGTTGTTTTTTATTTTCTGTTTACTTTCAAAATTGAGAAACATAAAAAATCTAAAAGAGTTACAAGGAGTAAAAGCTCAACACGTTTACCTTTTGATCCTGAAATTGAAAAAACTTTACAAATACTGCGTAGGATAGAAAACGGTAAAAGCAAAATGAGTGGACTTATAGAAAATGAATCAAAAGCCTTGCCGAACTACGCTGTCCCAACAATCTTAGGTGCTAACACAAGCATCCAAAAGCCGTCAATTGCTTCAAATAATTTGAAATTAAACCAGCAATTATTCAGATGATCCAAACATCGGTTCAATTTGGTGGACTCCCGAGTGAAGATCCTAATACACATATAGCTATTTTTTTTGAAATATGTTATACTTTTAAACACAATGGAGTTTCAGAAGATGCTATCAAGTTGAGACTATTCCCATTCTCATTATGGGACAAGGCGAAGAACTGGCTCAATTCACTCCCTCAAGGTAGTATCATTTCCTGGGAAGAATTAGCACAAAAAATTTCTAGCTAAGTTCTTTCCCCCAGCTAAAAGAGTAAAAATGAGGAATGAAGTCACTCGGTTTGTGCAACACGACATGGAGAATCTGTACGAAGCATGGGAAAGGTACAAGGAAATGCTTAGGAAGTGTCCTCACCATGGACTTCCCAAGTGGTTGCAAGTTCAAACATTCTACAATGGGTTGAGTGGAAACACTAGAACCTTAGTAGATGCAGTTGTAGGAGGAGCTTTAATGGTGAAAACCACAGAAGATGCCTATCAACTATAGGAGGAAATGGCGTCGAACAATTACCAGTGGCCTTTTCAACGACATAAAAGGCCGGTTGGTGTGCACAAGATAGATGCTATCACAGCATTAATAGCACAAGTCGCTACTCTCACCAAGCAACTGGGAACAATGAGGGTAAATGCCATTCAGTCCACATCAACAACATGTGATTTTTGTGGAAACTCACATTCAACTGCCAACTGCCATTTGGTAACCAATTCTGAAAATTCTACTCACAATCAAGAAGCAAATTTTATGTCAAATTTTAACAGGCCGTAGAATAATCCATATTCCAACACCTATAACCCTGGATGGAGGAACCACCCTAACCTCTCTTGGAGCAAGAACCAGAACCATATCAGGCCTCCTCCTAGATTTCCACTGCACTAAGAAAAAAAACCTTCCCTGGAGGACATTGTCACTCAGTGAGCCACTACCACAAACCAATTAGCCTCAAGAACTGACCAAGTCATCAACGAAACCAAGCAACGGTTCCAAAACCAAGGAGCATCCATCAAAAAATTAGAAGTACAAATGGGTCAACTTGCCACGACTCGAGCCGAAAGAGCACAAGGAGAATTGCCGAGCAACACAGAAACCAATCCTCGAGAACATGTGTAGGCAATTACACTAAAAAAATGGAAAAGTGTTACCAGAACCTGTTGCCTCACAAGCAGAGAAGTTTCATACACATTAACATGAATGTGAATCTGAGCTAAAGCACACTTCTGTCGATGCACGACCACTGAATGTGCAAGAAATTCCATTTCCACAAAGATTAAAGAAAACTAAACTGGATAAGCAATTTTCTAAATTTCTTGATATCTTTAAAAAATTGCACGTTAACCTTCCTTTTGCAGATGCTCTTAAAGAGATGCCAGCTATGTCAAATTCATGAAAGAAATTTTATCAAATAAGAGAGAGCTGGAAGAACATGAAACTGTATGCTTAACCGAGGAGTGCAGTGACATTCTACAGAAGAAATTGCCACCAAAGCTCAAAGATCCAGGGAGTTTCACAATTCCTTGTGTAATTGGGAATTCACATTTTGAGAAAGCATTGTGTGACTTAAGTGCAAGTATTAACCTGATGCCTCTTTCTGCGTACAAGAAGTTAGAACTTGGAGAAGCCAAACCAACCACTGTGTCCCTTCAACTAGTAGACAAATCAATCAAGTATCCTAAAGGTATGATTGTAGATATATTGGTTAAAGTTGATAAGTTTATCTTCCCTGCAAATTTCATCAGCCTGGACATGGAAGAAGATCATGATATTCCAATCATTCTTAGTCGCCCATTCCTTGCAACTGAGAGAACTCTAATTGATGTGTAAAAATGAGAACTTACCATGAGAGTGCAAGATGAACAAATCACCTTGAATGTCTTCAAAGCTATCAAATACCCATCAGAAGTTGATAGTTGTTTCAAAATTGACATTCTCGATAAGCTAGTTGAACAAGTATTCGACAACAGCCACTGAGAGGATTCACTCGAGGTATGTCTAATAAAAGAAGAGATAGATTTTGATAATGATGATATTGAAAGATGTATTTTAGCCCTTGATGCAATACCGATTGATTACAAAGGAAAGGTTGATGAGCTAGAGAAAGGTACAAATACCACAATCCCATCTATTATCAAGCCACCAACTCTAAATCTTAAACCAATTTCTTCTCATTTAAAGTATGCATTTTTGGAAAATAATTCAACTCTACCTGTTATCATCTCATCGTCATTGACTAATGTTGAAACAGATAAGTTGTTGTGAGTTCTAAGAGATCATAAAACTGCCTTAGGGTGGTCCATTGCTGATATCAAAGGCATCAGTCCTTCGACTTGTATGCACAAAATACTAATTAGGAGAAATACAAGCCAACTGTCGAACATCAACATCGTCTGAATCCCAATATGAAGGAATTGGTAAAGGCTGAAGTATTAAAGCTTCTAGAAGCTGGAACTATTTACCCAATTTCAGATAGCTCATGTGTGAGTCCAATACATATTGTGCCCAAGAAAGGAGGAATGACTGTAGTGAAAAATGAACAAAATGAAGATATTCCCAGAACAACAAACACTGGATGGAGGGTGTGCATTGACTATCGAAAACTAAATAAGGTAACCCGCGAAGATCATTTTACTTTACCGTTCATTGATCAAACGTTGGATCGACTTGCAGATCAACCTTATTACTATTTTTTTGATGGTTATTCTAGATATAATCAAATATCCATTGTACCTGAGGATCAAGAGAAAACAACTTTCACTTGCCCATATGGTACATTTGCATTTAGAAGAATGCGTTTCGGTCTTTGTAATGCCCCTGCTACTTTTCAAATGTGCATGATGTCTATTTTTTCTGACATGGTGGAAAAATTCATTGAGGTTTTCATGGACGATTTTTCTTTCTTTGGTATGTCATTTGATGACTGTTTGACTAACCTGGATTTAGTCTTGAAGAGATGTGAAGAGACAAACTATATCTTGAACTGGGAAAAGTGCCACTTCATGGTAGAAGAAGGAATTATCCTATATATATGCGAGAGGCATTCAAGTTGCTCGAGCCAAGATTGAGGTAATTGAAAAACTTCCACGTCCTACATCAGTAAAAGGTATTCGTAGTTTTCTTGGACATGCAGGACTTCACATGCGTTTCGTCAAAGATTTTTCTCAAGTCACAAAACCATTGTGCAACTTGTTGGCAAAAGAATCCACTTTCACATTTGATGAAGAATGTCACGAAGCCTTCCACTTGCTGAAAAAGAAGCTAACAGAAGCACCAGTAATTTCCACCCCCGATTGGAATGTTCCATTCGAACTGATGTGCAATGCAAGTGATTATGCTATTGGAGTAGTGATGGGCCAAAGAAAGAACAAAGTCTTACATGTGATCAATTATGCCATTTGAACTCTAAGTGACACTCAAATGAATTATGCAACCACAGAGAAGGAGTTATTAGCAATTGTTTTTGCATTTGATAAATTTCGTTCATATTTCTTTGGTTCTGAAGTTATTGTGTACACAGATCATTCAGCAATCAAGTACTTGCTTTCAAAGAAATATGCAAAACCAACGTTGATTCGATGAATCATGCTTCTTCAAGAATTTGACGTGGAAATCCGTGACAAAAAGGGCTCAGAAAATGTTGTTGCAAATCATCTATCACGATTGAAAGTTAAAGAACGACATGAACTTCAACCAATCAATGAAGTATTTCCTGCTGAGAGGCTATACGCTATGCAAACTACCAATACTCCATGGTGCGCTGATATTGTTAATTACCTTGCATGCAATATTATTCCATCTGAATTAACCTACCGGGAGAAGAAGAATTTTTTTTTCGAAGTCAAACATTTTTTGTGGGATGATCCATACCTCTACAAGCACTGTCATGATCAACTTTTAAGAAGATGTGTACCCGAAGAAGGAATTGCTAAGGTATTACAACACTGTCCTTCTTCAGAATATGGAGGACATTTTGGCGGAACAAGAACTGTAGCGAAGGTACTTCAGTGTGGACTTTATTGGCCAACTTTGTTTAAATATGCTCATGTTTTTGTTAGTTCGTGTGATCGATGTCAAAGGACATGAAGTATTTCAAGACGTAATGAAATGCCCTTGAATAATATTCTTGAAGTTGAATTATTTGATGTTTGGGGCATTGACTTCATGGGACCAGTTCCTTCGTCATACAACAACTACATTTTGGTAGCAGTTGACTATGTGTCAAAGCGGGTGGAAGCCATTGTTTTACCAAGTAACGATGCAAAGGTGGTGATCAATTTTCTTCGAAAATACATATTCACCCAATATGGCACACCCAGGGAAATCATCAGTGATGGAGGTAAACACTTCGTTAACCACTACTTTGAATCTTTATTAGCTAAATATGGAGTACGCCACAAAGTTGCAACTGCTTACCATTCGCAAACCAGTGGCGAAGTGAAAATCTCAAACAGGGAAATAAAGTGAATATTGGAGAAAACAATGAATTCTTCAAGAAAAGATTGGTCCAAAAATCTTGATGATGTACTTTAGGCTTATCGCACTGCTTATAGAACTCCAATGGGTATGTTACCATATCATTTGATTTTTGGAAAAGCTTGTCACTTGTCGGTCGAATTTGAACACAAAGCTTATAGGGCTGTGAAAAGGCTGAACATGGATATGAAACTGGCTGGAGAGAAGAGAATTCTACAACTCAATGCTTTGGAAGAATTCAGAGGTGAAGCTTATGAAGATGCCAACATCTACAAAGAGAGCACAAAGTGATGGCATGACAAACGCATACTACAACGTGATTTTGAGTCTGGTGAACAAGTACTTTTGTATAACTCACGTCTTCGACTTTTTCCTGGACAGTTGAAATCAAGATGGTCTGGCCCATTTAAAATCACAAAAGTCTTTCCATATGGAGCTGTTGAAATTCAAAACAATGATAATGAAGCATTCAAAGTTAACGGGCAAAGACTGAAGCACTACATGGAGGCGAGTTTGAGAGACAGAAAACATCAATGACTCTACATAATCCCGCTTGAAGTCATTACCAGAAGTCAAGCCGATGACCATAAATCAAGCACTCTTTGGGAGGCAACCCATATTAGTTCTTTCTTTTTATTGTTATTTTGAGTTGTATTGTATGTATGCTTTTTTTTCCTTTTATGTTCTTTACAGTTAACATGGAAGCAGCTAGTGGCGTCTTGGGAATCTGACGTTAAAAGACCCTGTTTGCCGATTTTTAAGAAAATTGGATGGGAAGTCAATCCTCGACTCATATAAGGCATTTATGCCGTTTCTAGACGTAAAACCAGAGAAAGATGTGAGCCACACTAACAAATATTATTTTCCTATCACGTGCCATCGTTTTTATTATTGTTTATATTTGTTTCTTTGGTTTTAGACTTTAGGGGCAATGTCTCATCTATGTTTGGGGGACATTGTTTATTGTGATGGCTTCTATTATCTTTACATTGGTTAAAAAAAACTACCACTTTACTTCACATAATTGTTCAGATTATGGATTAATGATGAGAATTTTGATACTTATGGTGATTTTTGTGATGATGATGAGCATGATATACTATGTGAACAACGTCTCGTTTAATCTATGTTTGAGCATGCCTATCTTCATATACACTTTTCACACATTGATTTGCATTGGTGGTTGAGCATACTCGGAGAACGGTTATTGAGATAAGTAAACTAAGGGAGATACACCCGAGCTTTATAAATAATTGATCACCTCTTGAAGCAAAATCGTTGATGATGATTCACTACAGAAATGATTTAGGCCATCTTTTCTTTAACAGGTTTGATTCTTTCAAGCCATACCCATCACAAATAAAATAATCACCATAACCCCTCTGAGCCTTTCATTAACGCCTTTTTTTTAATGAGCCCATTTACCTATCCCGTGTAGCCAGAAATAGTTATCTTACCCTTCTAGAGACTGATTTGCACTTAGGAACTTTAAATGGAAGGAAATATGTGAAAACAAAATGTCAAAAAAAAAAAAAAAGATAAATATGAAGATCACCCCTCTGGTACATATGAATAAGTTTGGGGGAAATATGAGGGAAATGAAAAAAAAAAGAGAAAGAAATGAGGGATATGAAATGTTGTGAACAAAGAAAATGAAAAAAGAACCAAAGTGCAAGAGATTTCTAAACGTAATATCTTATGTCTCTAGCTTTGCTTTTACTTATCCTTCAGTGAGCCCATACCCGAGCCTAATGTTACAAGCTGAAAAAGTCCTATTGATCTGTAGTGAATCTTATTCAGATTAGCAGAGAGATAGTGTAAAAGTTATACATATGGAGTTAGGATGATTAACTTTGGTGAACTTTTTTTGATAAACTTATCCAAGTAACTCAATAATCATTGCATTTATTGTTCACACGTTGCATATGGAGATTGTTTGTGAAAACTTGATTAACCGCCAGGTTGTGAACGAGTGTGTCATTGCTCTGATTCTTTGAATTCTCATCAAATAGTAAAGAAACTCTCAAAATTGATCCAGTATTTAAATGATAATGTGAAATAATTTTTTATTCTGTCATTGGTATTTTTTTTTTAGTCTTGAACGTTGCGATGTTTACTTTAAGCATTTTGCTTGAGGACAAGCAAACGAACAAGTTTGGGGGTGTGATGAGCTTGGGAAATACTCATCATTATCATACTTTAGCACTTGTTTAATTGATTAATCTTGATAGGGTTGTGGTATTTTTATGTTTGTTTTCATGTTTAGTAGGTTGAAATATGATTTGTCAATCAAAAACTGAAACATCAAAAATTCACCGACACATGTGTAGATTGAGTTATATTTGGTGCTTTATATCACTGAAAAGAAACAGATGTCTAGTTTCCAAAGCAACAAGCGGTTTGTGATTCCGACATCTGGAGAGAAAGTTATGACCAAAATGGTGAAGTTGCACAAAACTGAAATATACATACGCAACTCGCGCGCTCGATGACCGTCGGATCAAAATGGCTAATCAATGGTCTATATTCAGTCTTGTAAGCTTCCAAATGGAAGACTCTAGAGTGTCATTATTTTTGTGATCAATAATTCATCAATTAGATGAATTTTGTGATCAATAATTCATCAAATATATGACAACTTTGGACCATTGGATCAAAACGAGATGTCATCTTATGCTTTTGCTTCACCTATAAATAGACCTCACATTTTCCATATTTCAACACACCAATCTTCTTCATTCTCTCTTCACTTAGTAGTCTTTCTATAGTAGTAGTATTCAATAGTAGTTTGTAATTTTGGAGGAGTAATTCGGAGTTTGTACGGGGGAGTCAACCGGAGGCTTTACGAAAGTAAAAATCAGTAACGATTTCTAAACTCTCTATAGTTTTCTCTCTTTACTTTATGATGTTATATTTATCTTATAGTCTTGTTCTATAATCCATTATGTGATAAATTTACTTTGCTGGGATAGTGACGTAGCCTAATTACGATAATCTAACATTTAATTAAAACGTATTGTTACGATGTCAAAATAGTTGGTGTATTTATTTGTAAATATAATGCTTCTAAAATTCTGGGCAACTTTTGGATGAACCAATAATTGAATTGAAACCGAGAGGAGATTTTCGTGAAATAGCTTTGAAGTAAATACCGTGAATTCTCAATAGAATAGAAATATATCTATCGTTTTCACGTGGTTGATAAAATCACAACCGAACATACATGTGCACATCTTCGTAACTAGACTCATTTTCTAGTTGTAAAGCTGTAGAATTTATGTATAACTTGAAAAAGAGTACATAAAGCATAAATGGTGATAACCAACAACAATTTTGAACATGAAACTCGTAATAATATGCTTAATTAAAAGTTAGATCAGACTAATGACGGTGAAAACATGATTCCCAGCTCTTGTCTTATTGTCTACATTTATTTATTGAAATACTCTTGTTATTCTATTGTCTCAACGCTATACTTTGTTAAAAGTTTTTACTGTAGTTTGTAACTTGTTAATCTTTTCGCTTGAACAATCTGAAATCTGATTTCTCAAATAAAATTAGAGTTAATAAATTTTGGTAATTAATTATTTATTCCTCGTGAGATCGACAACCCTATCTTTCACTTTATTACTTTTTACGATTTCGTGCACCTGTGAATTTATCCACAACATGTATCATTATTAGGATCAATCGTGAAAGTTTCACTAAAGGTCAATGAAAATAGTATATACTTATTAGTAATGATTTGATATGAAAACAATTCTCATTTGAGAGTACCGGGAGAGAAGCATACAAGATTCGTTCTAGATAAAATTCGATCGTAAGGGATGGTCAAGAAGCATGTGGGATAATGAGAAACACGATTGTAAAGTAAATCATTGTGGTAAAAGAATGTTTAGGTATTGCTGAAAGTAGCAATATATCAAGAAATTGGTCTAATATATCAAGAAAGTCAAATAAACTGACTCAATCGTTGCACAAAAGTAACTTAGTCATGAGATTTATGAAAAAGGGGTATATATGAAGAATATTTTCAAGCGTGTGTTGCTCTAGAAATAAGCGAGCCAAATAAAAGCTTAGGATTCATAGGAGGAAAAATCTATTTACAAGTCTTGAGGGAGTAAAGGCAAGGATGTTGAACTAATATTTGTGAAGAATGGAGCTTCGTTGAACACAATAGAAAATAAAACTTAAAGGATAAAACTGTTTATAGTCTGTTTCTAATAATGAAGTATTTATGTGCATGAATTTAAAGATTTAAGCCAGCTAAGAGAATAAGAGCCAATATATTAGCTACATGATGAATAGTTAACCAACTTTGGTAAAGGCTTGGTGAATACTATGAAAGTTTGATCTGCATTGAGAACTTCGATTCATTGGATTTATAATTTTTGTTATCCTTGTATATTATGCTTCAAGATTCCCCTAGCTAAATTGAAGATGTGCACACAACTATAACTATGTCTCATTTTTGTTCTTTGTGAAATGTATAATACACACACACGCACACTATATCCTCATGTCTTCAAAATAATTTTTAACTTACATAGTAATTCATCACTATTACCTTGGTCTGCAAAAAGTAGTCTCTAACTTGTTAAGGAGCGCATCCTAGAAAATCAAGGTTTCTCAATTGATTATTAACCACTATCTTCAATTACCAATCAACCTTGGTCGGTGCCAAGCACAATACCAAACCGCATTAAACAAAGCACTAGTCGAGCATTGAGGACATGCTCACTACAAATTAGTATTGGCTTCAAAATGGCCCAATTCGGGCCTAATACAAAATCTTAAGCTTCTCCAGATTCCCATCTACCTGTCATTAGTGAGCACAATATTGAAAAATGATAGATGACACGCTTGGTAGCTAATCTGACATCTATCCTTATAAGTTAATACTGGCCTTCATAACAACCACCACATCCTAACATACCATGGGGCAAGCCTCCTTCATAATGCATATTAATTATGATCAAGAATATTATTCCCGCTCTCATACCACTTGTAACGCCCCTTACCAAGCACCATGCTCAGCTCGAGGCGCCACTGCTATAAAATTTGTTAGAGAACACCTTGCTTCTCTTCTGAAAGCTGCAGCTAAACCAAAATAATCAGAAAGCGGAGGCTAGTATCCAAAGAGTATTAAATCAGCTCCTACTAATTTTTAACTAGACTTGTCCCATACAACGAGATCTAAGATTTTCTTTTATATATTTGGAATGAAAACATAAAAATATTTTTTGAGTCAAAAGGACTTAGTGAGATTTAATGCAGGAGAATTTTCTATATAATTTTTGTAAAACATGATCGTACGAGAATATTTTTCAAAAGAGTTTATACTTTCATGCCATATCATAACACTTATTAGATCAATCATGTCATAAAAATTCGGCCATATGACTCCCGACCTTATACCTCTCCTTAGGAGCGACCCAGATAAAGAAGAGGAAGTGTCGAGGTACACGCCTCAACTCTGATTCACCCCGCTGGAACACTCCGTCTAGACGTAGAATAGAGTTTACTCAAAGCGACGCTGAATTTTGAAACGTACCTGATAGCCCTATGCTATCTAGGAGAATTTCACACATTCATGTCAGTGCCAAATCAATAACCATCAAGTGACAATAATTTAACCATCAAAGTAGCTTTAAGAATGATCAATCATGAAACTAATTTCATATACAATATTGACATGATTTTAAAATATGAAGCTCAGTACATAAATCCTCAGGGATAAATCAATAAAATATAATTGCCATAATATCAATAGATCAATTCTAATTGCCATACCTATCGACAATAAAATCGTAAGAGAGTTCTAATAGATCAGTTTGTGTAAAACCTCAACCAAACGTCTTAGTCGGAAAGAAGACCTTACCGATCCTTAGCCTTTCTTGTCAGCTTCATTCAAGCCCTTAGTTATTGACGATCGTGTTTCTCTAATATTTTGTTGCAAGGCCTGTGTGTATTTTTTCATGGAGGAAATGATTTTTTCTCATACAATTTAATTTCATCATTTAACTTTAGTAAAAGGGCTAGTGCATGTTCTGCTAGTGCGCCGCATGTGGACGAGGGTTAATATGTGATGCGGGGTAATTTCGTCTGCTGACTAGTCACTCCACGTTAGACTAGCTCGAGCTCCTGATTGGTCCAAGCTAGCTTTGAGTTCGGAAAACCTGCACTAAAAAACACGACACGTGAACTAAGCCAGGGCAGGCCCGGAGTAGGCGCTATGATGCCTGGTTAGTTGATGCTCGTTGATGGCGTCTACGTCAGCTAGAAGTCAATGATACGAATTGGGGAGGGTGTTGATTACGGACTGAACTTGGGGTTAAGCCAAGATGCCTACGTATCCCATGTAGGGAATCAAGCCGAACGTAGTTCATTATTTCTCTATGGTGGCCGATCGTGGTCGAAGGTGAAGGTTGGACCTTCATCAATCTTGACAGGTCAAAATGTTATAAGTCAATCTCCGTAGATCAATTTCTGTAGGTCCACCTCCGTAGATCAACCTCTGTAGGTCCACCTCTGTAGATCAACCTTTGTAGGTCCACCGCCGTAGATCAACCTCTGTAGGTCCACCGCCGTAGATCAACCTCTGTAGGTCCACCGCTGTAGATCAACCTCTGTAGGTCCACCGCTGTATATCAACCTCTGTAGGTCCACCGCCGTAGATCAACCTCTGTAGGTCCACCGCCGTAGATCAACCTCTGTAGGTCCACCGCCGTAGATCAACCTCTGTAGGTCCACCGCCGTAGATCAACCTCTGTAGGTCCACCGCCGTAGATCAACCTCTGTAGGTCCACCGCCGTAGATCAACCTCTGTAGGTCCACCGCCGTAGATCAACCTCTGTAGGTCCACCGCCGTATATCAACCTCTGTAGGTCCACCGCCGTAGATCAACCTCTGTAGGTCCACCGCCGTAGATCAACCTCCGTAGGTCCACCGCTGTAGATCAACCTCTGTAGGTCCACCGATGTAGATCAACCTCTGTAGGTCCACCGCTGTAGCTCAACCTCTGTAGGTCCACCGCTGTAGATCAACCTCTGTAGGTCCACCGCTGTAGATCAACCTCTGTAGGTCCACCGCTGTAGATCAACCTCTGTAGGTCCACCGCTGTAGATCAACCTCTGTAGGTCCACCGCTGTAGATCAACCTCTGTAGGTCCACCGCTGTAGATCAACCTCTGTAGGTCCACCGCAATAGATCAACCTCTGTAGGTCCACCACCGTAGATCAACCAGAGGAGTAACTATGAGAAGAGGAAAAAGTGTCTTGTAAATGAGGAGGAATCTGGTATTTATAGATGATCAACCTCCTTGATTGTAGTAGCAGGTATGGGCCATTGTTAATGGGCCAAGGCCTTATATGTCATATGACATATGTCATAAGCTGTATTCATATGCCATATGGTATATCGGGCTTGCATAATGGGCTTTTGGGCCCTTTTGTTGGGACGACTTATTTGGGCCGATCTGGCTCATGAATGGGCCTTTTGGGCCGGTACATTTGTAGGACAATAGTGTTTTGATAGGCTCAATAAGGGAATCACACCAAATTATGGTACAACATAAGTCCCCCAGTTTGTAAGGTGGTCGTAACTTATGGACGCCTTGCAAACTTATATAGCCGAGATGCCATAATTTGCAAGTCCGAATTGTCCTAATATATGTTGAGACCACTATTGGTGAAAACTTTACCGGCAGTGTGGAAACCGAACAAGTTCTCTTTGTCGAAGAGGCAAACCGTCTTGTATAAAGGGCGCTTGAGTAGCAAAAAGCGTTATGCTCTTATTAAGAGGCTAAGAGTAGCATAGGATGCCGCAAACGAAACTATACAAAGAATCACAAGCGGGTGCTAAAGAGCACAAGAAAATATACAAAAAAGGCTCAAATTGCGGCTGGAGCCCGGAGGAGCAAAGTTAGATACTCTGGGAGGCTGCTGATTAGGCAGCTATAGCCAAAAAAGACCTTGAGGTCGCTTGAGCCAAGCTTGCAAAGCTTCAAATTGATCATAAGTCTCTTTTAGATAGGCTTGACAGTCGGGATAGAACCATCAACAAATACCGAGCGACAAATAAGGCCTATGTAGAGAAAGGCTGTAAGTCGAAGGTGATCATCGCGACTTCGAAGAAACAACATGTGACTGACGTTGCTGCTGTTGTTGTACCCTTCCTTTGGATTATCTTGTGGCATCCGACAATGTTGTTTTTCCTATTGCTAACTCTGGGATTATGACGAGTACCGCCCTTTCTACCGCTGCTGTCGTAGAGACAGAATATGCGTTGGTTCCTTCCTTGACTATTTTTGAGACAGTCGCCACCTCTGAGACAGCATTGACTACTGCTCCAACTTCTTTTGTTTTAAAATCTCATCCGTCTGGTCTTGTTTTGATGGCTTCCATGCTCCGATGAAAGACCTAGAGGTAACTAGTCAAAATGCCAGTGTGAATCTCCTACTGGTTCCGGCTTGTGCCTCAAAGAAAATTAGGTTGGCTTCACTGCTGAGGATCGTGCACGCATGGAGAAAGAAGTTGAGGAACACTGCCGTAGTTATTCCAAAGTTTTGGTTGGTTGTGGTCTTATAGAAGAGCTCTGCCTTGTCATTGATGCAATAGAAGTCTTGGAAGGTGTTACTTATGTGGGGAAAGATGATATTGCCAATGGTGGTCAGACTTCTTGAGAGTGGAAGGTGGCCTTATTGGCCTTACTTTTTTGCACATGTGCCTTTATTTTTCTCTTCAACTTCTTGTACATTTGATACTTATTTCTTATCTTTTTGGGACAAGTATAGTTTTGTTCTTCGCGTTTTAATACTTCGATTTGGTTTCTTCTTTTCTTGATCTTCTTTTCTTTCTTTCTTCCTTTCTTGATCTTGGTTTCTTCTTTTCTTGATCTTGATTTCTTCCTTTCTTCATCTTGATTTCTTCTTTTCTTCATCTTGCTTTCTTCTTTTCTTGATCTTGCTTTCTTCCTTTTTTGATTTAGTTCTTACATTTGTTTAATTCGGTAGGGCTTACGTTGCTTGCCTACTTAATGGGATATTCACCCAATAGGCTCTTCACCTAGTTTTATTCGGTAGGGCTTACGTTATTGCCTACTTTATGGGATATTCGCCCAATAGGCTCTTCACCTAGTTTAATTCGGTAGGGCTTACGATAATGGCCTACTTTATGGGATATTCACCCAATAGGCTCTTCACCTAGTTTATTTCGGTAGGGCTTACGATAATGGCCTACTTTATGGGATATTCACCCAATAGGCTCTTCACCTAGCTTATTTCGGTAGGGCTTACGATAATGGCCTACTTTATGGGATATTCACCCAATAGGCTCTTCACCTAGTTTATTTCGGTAGGGCTTACGATAATGGCCTACTTTATGGGATATTCACCCAATAGGCTCTTCACCTAGTTTATTTCGGTAGGGCTTACGATAATGGCCTACTTTATGGGATATTCACCCAATAGGCTCTTCACCTAGTTTATTTCGGTAGGGCTTACGATGATGGCCTACTTTATGGGATATTCACCCAATAGGCTCTTCACCTAGTTTATTTCGGTAGGGCTTACGATAATGGCCTACTTTATGGGATATTCACCCAATAGGCTCTTCACCTAGTTTATTTCGGTAGGGCTTACGATAATGGCCTACTTTATGGGATATTCGCCCAATAGGCTCTTCACATAGTTTATTTCGGTAGGGCTTACGATAATGGCCTACTTTATGGGATATTCGCCCAATAGGCTCTTCACCTAGTTTATTTTCATCATCTTGTGTGATTTTTGTGTCTTCACTTGTATGGGCCTTGCCTTAATTTCATTGCCGATGCTTTGTTCTGATAAGGTATCGATCATCAATGTAGCTTTGTTTGCGGGAGAGTTTTAGCACTTGTGCATTTTTGCTCATTGCTTGTTGTGTTTTTCGAGTGCGTAGGACTCCAATTTATGGAACTTGTAGCCTAAAATTTTTTTTGTCAGCCATGCCTTGTTTCTCCTTTCCACCATGCCCCTTTGTAGGTGAGCAACGACTGAAATGTTGGAATAGAAGTATTCTTTTGTCATTGTTGAGTGTGGTGAATGGATATTCGGAGAGCTGTTGTGCAAATAACCACTCCATCTATTTTGGTCCTTTATCTTGTTTGACCAAGAACTTAAGTCACAATGGGTATTTTTGCAATCCCCAACGTCAATTGCGGTTGACCCGGTCTTACCTATCATAAGTTAGGTCTTCGGGGGCTATTTTGCAAATAACCATAGCACCTTCTTCTTTCTTAAAACCAACCGTTTCACATTACCTCCATTAGAGAGAAATCGATCGTGCGACATGGCGGAAAAGATCGGCCGAGCGAGAGAGATCGGGAAGCTACAGTTGACCGTTGTTGGACCAATTCGGAGGTGGATCTGATCGTTCATGGAGTGAATTTGTCCGGGTTCCGTTCAGTTTGGTTGTGGATCTACTTGTGCGTTTAACGACAAGGGAGATCGGAGGGGAAGAGTTTCAGCAAGCCGATCAGTCCGTACATTCTCCAAGGCTGCTAGGAGTTCACCAGGAGTTCGCACGGTTCGGGGAGTTCAGCGAGAAGAGTTAGCCGCTGTTCATCGACGCGAGGAGTTCGTGCTGCCACTCATCGGCGTGAGGAGTTCCGGCGTGCTAAGTTTTGATGGAGGGGTCGTTGAAAAGAGTTTGCGAGTTCGAGAGTTTGCACAGCTTCAAGGAGCAGCTCGTACATGCCGAGAGTTCGTGGCGTTTGTTCAGCGATCGAGCATTTGGAGGTTATGTGTTCGCGGGTGCACGTTTCTGCGTTGGGATCGTTGCATCAACTCTCCTATAGCAGAAGGTTCTTATCGTTGCTGAGTAGCGGCGTTGATCCTCTTAGTTTCTTTCGTACACCTAGTCATTGTTGCATGTGTTATCACCATCATTTGCATAGCTATAACAACTTGTGCCAGTTGTTTCAATCATATAGAGAGTCCCCCAGTTTCATATTGCAGTTGAGTTGACAATGATGAAAGTGTCAGGATGTTATCATCTCTACAGTTTGTAGGAGACTTTCATCCGTCATTCTTTTTTAAAGGTCATGTTGTGCCTTGTGTAGTGTATGTGACTACGCTCTACCACGTTGTGTAGAGTGACGTCGTAGTGGAACGTCTCTTGATTGTTGTCGGATTGTGTGTTATGACTAAGGGATGCCCCAGGTTAGCCCTAAGCAGGGGCCATGGGTTGACCCTTTGATTGTGATTAATGGGGGTATTTATAAGCTGATTATATCCTTAGTTGTATGAGTGTAATGTGCTTTCTTTTGTAGGAGTGCAATGTGCTTTCCTTCGATGGGTTGATCCTCCATGTTGACCCTAACAGTTGATGTGCATTAGGAGGGACGTTAGTTCTAGGACTAACGTGGTTGACATGATAGGGTTGACGTGTCATTATCCATATTATGGCGCACCATTAAGTCCCCCAGTTTGTAGCGGGGTTGTCGCAGTCGAGCTCGTTGCAAACTTCATAAGTGTCCATAATTTGATGCTTCACATGCAAGGATTTCTCGTTCGTCGAAGTTTTGCAGCTGTTCTCAGAGTTCGCACGTTGGGAGTTCAGTTGCAGATATGCTCGTGCATGGTGAATTTGTGACGGAGAAGATTGCGTTGCTGATGTTCGTCGGCGCAAGTAGGTTTCGCGGCTACTGTTCGTCGACACAAGGAAACCGTGTTGCTGATGTTCGTCGACACAAGGAAGTCGTGTAGCTGCTGTTCATCGGCACGAGGGATTCATGCGTGTTGTTGTTCGTAGACGGCATAAGGAGGTCGCGCGGGCTGCTGTTCGCTGGCGCAAGGAAGATAGTTGCAAAGCTGCTCGTCGGCACAATGAGATTAGGTTTGCTGTTGTTTGTCGATGCAAGGAGATCGCGCATCTGATGTTCATCAACACAAGGAGATCGCGTGACTGATGTTTGTTGGTGCAAGGAGGTTGGGCTTGCTGTAACGTTGGCGCGATGAGTAGCCGTACAACTGTTCCCCGAGGAGATCACTAAGGCTGATGTCCGTGTAAGGAGTTCCGGGCGAAGCTGCTGTTCGTTGGCGTTCATTCGAGTCGCAGTGAGGAGTTCGTACGCTGCAAATCTGTTTGGCGATGAAGATTGCATGTTGTGGGAGTTTGCTTGCGCCGCTTACCATAGTGATGAACACGGGTGTTTCTTTTACAGTGCACTTAGTGGTTTCCCACAGACGGCGCCACTGATGCGGGGTAATTTCGTCTGCTGACTAGTCACTCCACGTCAGACTAGCTCGAGCTCCTGATTGGTCCAAGCTAGCTTTGAGTTCGGAAAACCTGCACTAAAAAACACGACACGTGAACTAAGCCAGGGCAGGCCCGGAGTAGGCGCTATGATGCCTGGTTAGTTGATGCTCGTTGATGGCGTCTACGTCAGCTAGAAGTCAATGATACGAATTGGGGAGGGTGTTGATTACGGACTGAACTTGGGGTTAAGCCAAGCTGCCTACGTATCCCATGTAGGGAATCAAGCCGAACGTAGTTCATTATTTCTCTATGGTGGCCGATCGTGGTCGAAGGTGAAGGTTGGACCTTCATCAATCTTGACAGGTCAAAATGTTATAAGTCAATCTCCGTAGATCAATTTCTGTAGGTCCACCTCCGTAGATCAACCTCTGTAGGTCCACCTCTGTAGATCAACCTTTGTAGGTCCACCGCCGTAGATCAACCTCTGTAGATCCACCGCCGTAGATCAACCTCTGTAGGTCCACCGTTGTAGATCAACCTCTATAGGTCCACCGCTGTATATCAACCTCTGTAGGTCCACCGCTGTAGATCAACCTCTGTAGGTCCACCGCCGTAGATCAACCTCTGTAGGTCCACCGCCGTAGATCAACCTCTGTAGGTCCACCGCCGTAGATCAACCTCTGTAGGTCCACCGCCGTAGATCAACCTCTGTAGGTCCACCGCTGTAGATCAACCTCTGTAGGTCCACCGCCGTAGATCAACCTCTGTAGGTCCACCGCCGTAGATCAACCTCTGTAGGTCCACCGCCGTAGATCAACCTCTGTAGGTCCACCGCCGTAGATCAACCTCCGTAGGTCCACAGCTGTAGATCAACCTCTGTAGGTCCACCGCTGTAGATCAACCTCTGTAGGTCCACCGCTGTAGATCAACCTCTGTAGGTCCACCGCTGTAGATCAACCTCTGTAGGTCCACCGCTGTAGATCAACCTCTGTAGGTCCACCGGTGTAGATCAACCTCTGTAGGTCCACCGCTGTAGATCAACCTCTGTAGGTCCACCGCTGTAGATCAACCTCTGTAGGTCCACCACCGTAGATCAACCAGAGGAGTAACTATGAGAAGAGGAAAAAGTGTCTTGTAAATGAGGAGGAATCTGGTATTTATAGATGATCAACCTCCTTGATTGTAGTAGCAGGTATGGGCCATTGTTAATGGGCCAAGGCCTTATATGTCATATGACATATGTCATAAGCTGTATTCATATGCCATATGGTATATCGGGCTTGCATAATGGGCTTTTGGGCCCCTTTGTTGGGACGACTTATTTGGGCCGATCTGGCTCATGAATGGGCCTTTTGGGCCGGTACATTTGTAGGACAATAGTGTTTTGATAGGCCCAATAAGGGAATCACACCAAATTATGGTACAACAATATGGAATGCAAGGTGGCTGCGTATGCTTACCTCAGGATCAGTCCTAATTAAATTATAACTTATCTGTTCAATATTAGTCTCCCAGACATCGACTCTTGAATTTCGCACAATTGGCCCACAATGTTGTGTATTGCATGTATATGTCCTCAATGTGAAATCATGCTAGGACAAGTCCCCAAATTCTCTCGTTATATAGATAACTTCAATAATCTTATCCTTATTACAATTGATTTCAGTTTATGACTGAAACTCAAACTTGAGAAAGGGATACATTCAATTTTGAAAAATAAAACAAATTAAACCATGAACTTTAAGCTTAAAAATATTTAGTCTTAAAAATTTGGGTGTTACATTGACCATCTTCTTACTCGCTTTTGCTATCTTTTTCTTCACAAACTATTTTTTCTCAAACAATGACTTTGCTAATCTAGAATAAGAATTTAATGGTGTTTTGCTCTCTGGTGGCAGGGTTTCTTTGTCACAAAGAGCTTGTAAGTGATGGTAAAGGCAATGAAAACTGTACCCTAACTGCTTAATGTAGCCATATATTTATAGATTTTTCTCTACTCGAGGCTGTGTTTTAGGGTTCTTAATTACTTTTGCCAAAATTTCGTCTTGATGGCGCGCCACCCGTGCGATGCGTTATTTGGACGCACGACATTTTGATTTCCTCCCTCGGTCTCCTGGTGTCTATCTCTTCCATCGCATTAAGTTCGGTATTTTGCCTTATTCTAGTCTCGTGGCGCTCCCGTAGCACCAATACCGAAATGGTGTTTTGACTAATTGTCGCCCAAAACATTCATTTTCGGTCTTATTTAGCACCGTTTCCATAAATACCTAATAAAACAAAAAAACATGCTTATAATATACCAACATAAAATTTAACTCACCAAACAATAAGAAAGGCCATAGAAACCATACTACTCTAAAAATCTACAGAACCATACAAAATAGAGAAGATAAACCTTTAGGGGGAATTGCAGCAGAAAGCGTAGGTACAAGGCTTGAGAGCATTTATCTTTGATTGACTGCCTAAGTTTCTCTGCAATATTTATGCTTAATTTCATATTGTCAGGAGTAAAACAATGTAACTAGAAATGAGGAGTAACTAGTAGAATGATGGAGTTTGGTAGAAGGGACTATAGATTTGGTAAGGCCATTCGAAGATCGGGGCTAAGGGCATTCCAGTAAAGAAAGACTATAGAGTGATAATGGTAGTGATGTGATATAGATAGTTCACGATGAATCCAAGATGGTTTAGGTGGATACATGTTGCAATGCTAGGTTATAAGTAGCTATTATTTATTAGAAACGCGTAAAATACCCAATTTATGTTGGTTTTCGCAACTTTTGCCCACCAAATTTTTGAGCCTTGTCCAGTACCCAAAACGAATGTGAATTTCCATCAGTTTATGCCCATTCAGGCCTCGACCAGGCTTTTTACCCATGTTACTGCCATTTGGCATAACTTGCACGCCACATCATCAAGTTTTACTTTTTTTACTAGAAAATAAAATTACATGGAAGCCAAGTCACAAAAAGAAAATAGTAGTAAATAAAATTATTTCAACTTAATATAAAAAATAGGGAAAATTCCAGATTCATATCCAAATTTGGCCCTTTTTGTACTTGGATATCCCAACTTTGCTCCGGGTAGCACTGTGATACCAAAACTATCAAAAACTAATTTTTTTGTGCGAAAAAACGTCATTTTTCAGATCATTGATGTCATTAAAAAGGGAAAATTAGTCAAAACACGTAAGATTTGTAGTAAATTATTAATACAAATAGTGTAATTACTTCATACACCCAGTTCATCAATTCACCACCATCACCACCACCATCCCTACCACCACCACCACCATTGACGTCCAATTTGTACTCAACATTGGAAACAAGCACCTTCCTCCAGTCTGTGACCTAATTAATATCTCAATTGAGTCAAATCTAAACTCAAACTTTACCTTTCCACCGCCACCACCACCACCACCCTACCATCGACGTCCAATTTGAAATTGGCATTGGCAGCGAGTTCCTACCAACGAACTGAGCCGATGAGATGAGGTGGAAAAAGAGGGGTTTGATGATGAATGCAAATTTAACTTTAGAGTTTTAGATTTCGGGTTCGATTGAGAGCTCATAATGGTAAGGGTAGCGAGATGATGGTGGTGGTGGTTTTACTTTTTTAAATTTGGATAAGATGGTATACTTGTTGAAAATCAAGAAATTTATGGTGCAATGTGTAAACCAAAGTAAATTTAGGGTGTATTAATGTATTGCATATTTTGCACTATGCTTCTCAGTCTCTAAAATATCTAATTTACCCCCGAAAATCTGGTCGTGCAGTTAACACGCGTTTAATTTTTCTCGGGAAAGGAGTTTTTGAAAGTTGAGATAGTATGGTGCTGCGCAGAGCAAAGTTAGAGTCAATAAATTGTGAGGAAGAAGATAGTACAAATGAGTGAATAGGATACCAAGGCGTCAACGATCTTTCGAATTTGAGAAGCTTTCCTTATCTCTTCTATCTTTGTTCATGTTATTCAATTCTTTACTTGTGATTGAACTCAAGACCATGAGTAGCTAAACTACTCTGTGTTTGGACTAGGGATATAACTATGATTTATGAATATGCATATTTGTTTTTCTTATGTGTGTCTATATTGATTAGTTCTTATTCTACATAATTAGTGTTATTCTCGCTAGAATAACGAAAGCACTACCCTGGAATCACTAGAGTTTAGAGTTAAGCTAATTATGCATGCATGCGATTTGTGACCTTGATACGCTAACCCAACTGGTGCGCAAGCCGTACATCACACTAAATCAATCTTAATTATGTACATTATGTTAACATGGTTGGATGAGTTTACTGGATTGCATGTTTAATACCTCTTCTAATAAAAGTGACAACTGTACTGATTTTGTTAGCGCGATAATTAAGTAGAGACATAAGGACATAGTTCGGATAACTTCATCTATAGATCGCAAATCCATTAGACGTAGAAGAACTTAAACAAGCATCAACCATTTCTAAGAAACAGAGGTAATTCAGTAGTGAAACACACCCTCAAAACATCTTTTTATCATTTGTTTACAGTCTATAGCAGTCAACCCTCAATAATATTTTATTGAGTCTTATTTATTTTTTCTCTTGCATTTAGTTATTCAATGTCTTTTCTTTTTATTCAATCTTCTTTCATTTAGTTTTCTTGCATTCAATTGTTTTCCTAGCATTCACCCTGTTTTTATTGCATTCTAGTTATAATGTACTTTTACATTAAAGATTGTTTTCCAAAACCTGCAATTATAATTTTCTGCTTTCAAAGCATTTTGCACTCATACAACACTCATCCGACATTCAAACTTAGAAGGTAACAATTCGTACTTTAGCATATAAGTGATCTAGGGTTAATCCACCCTTCCCTTGGGATACAATACTTGGTTCATAACTATACTTACCCGACTGTGCAATTGTGAAAAGGGCGTACACTTAGTATTTTACTTACTCACATATTTTCACCTCATTTATTTCCCCATCAAAGTTCATGAATTTTTGTTTTTTTATGGATGAGGTCACGTAGATGAGGCACATGATGATTCAAAAAAGAAGGCTGGTATTGATACATGACAAGGGGAAGATGACGTGAGAGATGAGGAGTCGAATGATAGTGATTAAGATTAGTAGTGTTGTTTCAATTGTAATAGAAAAATCATGTTGTTCTCCTTCTATTTCTTTATAATTCATGTTTCTTTGCTTTATTTTTTATTATTTCTTGTGCATTACTAATTAAGTGTAAGTACATAAAGCACTATAAAAATAAGTTCTATGATAAATTAATTATCATAAATCACCAACATAGTTAGGTAAATTAAAATACACAACTAAAGAAGTTCAACAAGATACTAATAAACTATTAAACTATTAGAGTGTTAATCAAACATGAATAAAATAAAAAAACTAGTCTAAGCTGACTTCATCGTCTCTGCCATCCTTGCCATCCTCCTTAACCTCGCCCTTGTGGTCTGACTCGTAGTCCGAGTCCAAGCCCAAGTCGTGATGTATGTTGCGCCAAAAGTTATTCATCCTCACGCTGCTCTTGTACATACAAATACAAAATTTAAGAAGCATACTAAGCCTTGTCTACGATGTGTTTGGCCGATAGATCAACTAGCATAAGTTCTTGGTGCCTTGGGAATCTCCTCGACACTCTTCTCGGGTCTCATGTTGCTAGTAGAAGTTGCGGCCTAAAGTGGGGTTGCTACCAGCATAATTAGGATCATCCCCTCTCAAAGTATTATTTCTTTTCCTTATTAATAATCCTCTTTCTAGCAAAGTACTGAAATATATTGGATATTTTATTATGCGAGGCGTTATCCCACTTGTATATACTCTACAAATAAAATTATGAGGCTTGACAAATATGATAAATAAAACAAAATAAAAACACTAACTAAAAACTTTAGAAAATAATTTGTCACCTCAAATCGAAGCCAAAACTTCTCTCTCATCCTTTGAGGAACGTTTGAGTCAGTGGGATGAAACTATTCAAAAGCCTCTAATGGTCATGCTAATGGTCTAAACTATCCTCTGCAGCTCCATAAAATGTTCGCACCCATTCATGTATATTACGTGGCTATGTCAAAAATTAGCAAGGGGCGATCTCCCCAAGCCACTCCCCAAGGGGGTCGGACCTAGGTACTAGATCCATTACCGGATGATCCAACTCGTAACTATCCCTGCCCATAAAGTCTTGCTTTAGATGATCCATGGGGTGATGGTCAAGGTCTACTAGGCCCAGATATTGATGATGAAGCGGGCTTCTGTTGTCTCTGTGGTAATGGGGTCAATCTAAACAATCTAGTTGGTGTTGATTACCTTTGTGAAATGGTCGTGCTCCAAACGATCCAGCGGGTGACAAACTCTTAGTAGGCACTGAAGCGGACTAATCCAAACAGCCGGAAATTGGTGGTCCTATAGGAGTGTATTAGGTAGATCCACCTAGTAACCCACGAGGCGAAGGGGTCCATGACATATGTGGCATAGTGAATAAAGGAACAGTCTCGACGTGCACTTCGTCCTCATGGACACTATTTGGGTCAGATGTGGCATAGTGAATGAAGGAACATTCTCGACGTGCACTTCGTCCTCATGGACACTATTTGGCTAGTCTGTGACTAGAATCGAGAGGGTCGACAACCCTTCGTCAAGGGACTAACACTAAAAGTTGAACGGTGTCGTTGAGAATCTTCTATATTTAAAACTAATTCCATAAAAATAATTATAATACACATAAATTAAATTACGTACATCAATTCTTAATTATATTTATCTACGAAACCTTACTACTATTTACAAATATCTAAGTTAGATCAAAATTACTTTGCTACACATCTAAAATTAGAAATCGAGATCTCTAAAAGTATCATCATTTCCAATTTTTTTACTAAGTTATACACTATTTTCAAATATCTAAATTAAAAATCTAAACTACTTTCCTTCCCTTATTCTATACAACCAATTATCTACCTTCAGAAATAGAAATTCTAATTTTGACTAAGTTACAGTTCTACACTATTTTTCTAAAGGTAGAGATGTTTAAACCTAATAATTCTACATGATCTAACTAATACGAAGGATTAAGTACAACAAAACAGAATATAGTAACATATCTACAACTAAAACTAATATAAAATCATTAAATAAATACAATATTACTGACATAAAAAATAAAAAAAGCACTAAAATCTTTCAATTGAATGAAGGGGAAGTTTCGTGTTAGGCGGTCCCTAACGAAGGAGGGGGCTGAGAGAGGGGGTGTGAGATGACGAGTAAGGGGCGACCCCTAAATAGTGACTGTCTAACGGTCGCTATTAATGCCTATTTTGACGGTAAAAATCTCTTCCAAATGGGTAGCGACCGCTGGGGTGCGGTTGCTTTTCTCGTTGTGAGCGCCCAGCGGTTGCTAATGACTTCATCACTAATGTGTGGTTCTCTTGTAGCGTTAACTTTTAATTAATTTAAAACGATGATAATAACCCCTCAATGCAAATAGAATATTCTACTAAGCGTGTGAAATTCTTTTTCTCTCCACAAAATCAATATAGAAAAAAAATGTAATGATTTAAAGTTTTGTAATTAAAATTCCGTGAAATTGTTTTTGAATTTAATCTAAATTCTGGTATATCATATTACTGGAAGGAAGAAACTCAGCAATTACAAATTATATTTAACAAATTAGTATATGATGAGTAATTAAATATCTTATTTTATTGTAGCGTAATTATCGAAAATGCCCACTCTGATTTACATCGTGTGTACAATTTATTCAATACTGATCAAGTGAGCTTTCGAAATATTATTTTTTGTATATATTATTCTATTGAAGATACTACTAATTAATCCAATCGAATGAATATATTTTTCTTTTGAAATATCAAATAACAACCGTCTCAGCAGGTTACCTGTTTCATCGCATCGAATCAAATCGGTTTTTAACTATAGAATGGGTCAGTGAGCATACAGTCCAGTGAAGAAATCATTTTCCTAATTCTTATATTACTATTATCCCGTGAAATTTACTACAATGAGACTGAGTGTGATGGGGATATTTCAGGATTGGGCCGGCAATAGAGTTGGGCCGACCCATTAACGTATCGAATCTGGCCCATTCGATACCTTCAGCGCATCGAATAGTTATGATTCGATGCGCGTATCGAATAGTTATGATTCGATGCGCGTATCGAATTGATATGATTCGATGCGTAATTTACAGCTGTTTTCGGGGCCCACAGTGCGAGTTGCTATATATAGGGCAACTTTGAGCATTCAGAGGGGGATCGAACTCATGTCCCAACCTGACCACATCGAATTCCGCCATTCGATACGTCCCTCCATTCGATATGCTCCTCAATTCGACACGAACCAAGATTCGATACGTTCCAAAGTCCTGTTGAGATTATATAGCGTTGGCTCGGCATCGAACCGGCACCGTTCGAGGCGTGTATCGAACAACCGCAATTCGATGCGTTGCATACTTAGTATTATTATTGTATTTAAATCAGTGTAAGATCTGTAATAGATAGTAGGTGTTTCGGACAAAGTTAGTCCGGTTATTTCAAGTGGATTAACATTATTTTGGTTATTTATATTCCCATTGTACTGTATTACTGTGTTCTATTACCGTGACGAAATAAGACCAAAATATTGGCGCCGTCTGTGGGAACATTGTTAAACACTGTTTTTAAATAGCGTAGCTAGGATGACAAATAAAAGGCACTTGAATGTGGTTGAGAAACAGCAAACCGAGAAAAAACTCAGAACAAAGTCAGATCCGAGACAAGATAGGCTTGAGCCTAAAAAACAGGGGCAAGATAAAATAGAGAGTCAATTGTTGAAGCAATGGCAAGAATGCAAGATGGAACCTTTGGGAGGATTCAAAATCGTACAGCTTTTCAAAGAAAGTTTTGAAAAAGTAATCAAGATTGGAGCAGAAATGGATTGGATGATAGAAGCAGCTTTGATAGATTGCCTTCGCCGCAATTCAGATATATTTGCGTGGTCTGATTCAGACCTTCAAGGGATAGACTCGAGAATCATTGTACATCATCTGAATGTAGATAAGAGTGCGAAACCGATACGGCAGAAGAAGCGCAATTTCAGCAAAGAAAAGAACGAAGCAGCTGAAAGAGAGGTGCAAGAACTCTTAGCAGCTCGACATATTTATGCTATAAGATTCTCAGAATGGTTGAGCAATATTGTGTTGGTCTTAAAGAAGGAAGCTACATGGAGGATGTGTGTGGACTATACTGACTTAAACAAGCATTGCCCGAGAGATCCATTTCCTTTGTCGCGGATAGATCTACTAGTAGATTCTACAGCAGGATGTGCATTACTGAGTATGATGGATGCAAAGAGCTGGTTTTCATCAAATCTTCATGGCAGTGCAAGATCAGAGTAAAACGGCATTTGTAACTGATACCGGAGTGTACTGCTATAGGGTGATGCCTTTCGGATTAAAGAATGCGGGAGCAACGTTTCAGAGGTTGGTGGCTAAAATGTTTTACCATCAAATTGGGAAGTCAATGGAAGTATATATTGATGATATGCTTGTAAAGAGTCTTAAAGCTGATGAACATGTGCGACATCTGGATGAGGCATTCACCATAATGAGGACATATGGAATGAAACTAAACCCTAAAAAATGCACTTTCGGAGTGACGGCTGGAAAGTTTCTAGGATATGTGGTAAATGAGAGAGGAATCGAGGCTAATCCGGATAAAATAAAAGCAGTACTGGATTTACCTTCGCCTAGGACGGTGAGAGACGTACAATGCTTGGTGGGCCCCCTGACGGCCTTGGGAAGATTTATATTAACATCTGCCGAGAAGAATCTCCCTTTCTTTCAAGTGATGAAACGGAACAAAAATTTTATCTGGACTCCGGAATGTGAAGAAGCGTTTAGGCAAATGAAGAAATATCTAGTAAGCCCGCCGTTGTTAGCAAAACCGGAGGAGAATGAAATGTTGTATCTCTATCTGGCAGTATCTGCAAATGCAATCAGTACAGTACTACTTAAACAGAGAGGAGCTCAGCAACTACCGATACATTATGTGAGCAGAGTACTGCAGGGGGCGGAGAGGAATTATTTGGAGATAGAACTGTTTGCATTGGCAATTGTTGTTACAGCTCGAAAGCTGAAACCGTATTTTCAATCTCATCCGGTTACTGTGGTGACTGACAAACCATTGAAGCAAGTATTGACGAAACCAGAAACCTCTGGTAGACTGGTGAAGTGGGCGGATGAACTCAGGGAGTTTGGGTTGGAATTTAAGCCGCGAATCGCGGTCAAAGCGCAAGCCCTAGCAGATTTCATGGCCGAAACCCTGGGTAATAGTGTAGTGGAGACCGCATGTTGTATATTTTCTATATCAAACCAAGAAGGAACCAGTAGAGCAACGACGACATGGATATTGCATACTGATGGATCTGCCACAACTCACGGGGGGGGGGGGGGGAATTGGAATACATTTTCTGTCCCCAGAGCGAAGGGAATTTGAATTTGCCATCAGCTTGAATTACATGGTGACAAATAACGAAGCTGAATATGAAGCAATAATTGCAGGGATTAAAATGGCACTCGGACTCAACATTGAACATTTAGATGTGTTCACCGATTCGCTTTTGGTGGCAAATCATTTCTCCGGAAAGTATGAAACACGCGAGGAAACTATGAAGCTATATGCTGCAAAAGTTAAAGAATTGGCAAGGAGGTTCAAATTTTTTGATATAACTCAAATCCCCAGGGACGACAATGCCAAAGCAGATGCGCTATCTAAATTTGCAAGTTCTTCAGAAATTTTGGCAGAAAAAAGAATCACACTTATGGTTGCTGACAAACCTTCAATTGGGAAGTCAAAATATATTACCACAGAAGTCAGGGTGGAATTTATAATGACAATACAAGAGGACCCGTCTTGGAAGGATGAAATTATGATTTATCTTCAACAGGGCATTTTGCCAGCGGATCCGAATGCTCAACGCAGAATGCGTCTGCGTTACAAGGCATACAGGTTCACTATCAGTAATGGAGAGTTGTATAAAAGGTCTTTTGAAGGACCGTTGTTAAGATGTTTGACCCCTACTCAAGCTGAATATGTCATGGAAGAGATCCACGCAGGTAGCTGCGGAAATCATTCCGGGGGCCGAGCGTTAGCTCAACGAATATTACGTCAAGGATATTACTGGCCAACTCTACGTAAAGATGCAACAGCTTATTCGAGAAAATGTGACAGTTGCCAATACCATGCTCGCTTTATTCACAGACCGGCACGTCAACTGCAACCAATCGACATGGCATGTCCTTTTGATCAATGGGGAATTGATATAGTTGGTCCGTTTCCACCGGGCAAAGGTCAAAAATGATATCTAATAGTGGCAGTGGAGTATTATACAAAATAGGTCGAGGCGGAACCTATAACGTCAATCACGGAGAATAATATGATTGAGTTCATCTGGAAATACATAATATGCCGTTTCGGTATACCGAGATCCATTGTGTGTGATAACGGAACGCAATTTACTGGGAAGCACATTAAATCGTGGTTTGGGGAATTAAAGATATCACACAATCTCACGTCGGTATATCACCCACAATCCAATGGACAAACAGAATCTACTAACAAAACATTGAAGGATTACCTTGAAAGGAGAGTCAGAGCCACGGGGAAGACATGGCCAGCAGAGCTTCAAGGAATATTATGGGCATATAGGACGACCCCGAGAACATCGACAGGAGAAACCCCATTCGTTCTTGTCTACGGCACTGAAGCAGTATTGCCTGCGGAAATAGGTATGCCAACGCGCAGGATCACTGATTATGATCCGGAACAATCGGCCAGGTTACGACAGATGGATCTAGATATGATAGGATCCACGAGAGAGGATGCTTATCAGCGCACTGTTGCATATAAAGCCGCAATGGCCAAGAGCTATGATAAGAGAGTCCAATTCAGAAGTTTTGAAGTAGGAGACTTGGTTCTTAGAAGCCTTGCAGCTAAACAGCATATCGGGAAGCTTGAACCAAAATGGGAAGGGCCTTTTAGAGTCACACGAGCAAGTTCACGAGGATATTATTATTTGGAGACTTTAAAAGGAGTTCAACAGAAACGCCCATGGAATGTGCAACATCTCAGGCGTTATTATGCATAAATAGAAGAAATTTCGTTAAATATATGTTTCTTACACACATTTACGATGATTCTGTTTAGAGATTATTATTAACTGAAAATCTTCATTTGTTAAATGATGCAGAAAGAAGAACATGACGGAGGGGTAAGAAGGCCCAAAGTGGTCCACTCCCGCATGCTAGAAAGAAGAACATGACGGAGGGGTAAGAAGGCCCAAAGTGGTCCACCCACGCATGTCAAAAAGAAAACATGACGGAGGGGTAAGAAGGCCCAAAGTGGTCCACCCCCGCATGTCAGAAGGAAGAACATGACGGAAGGGTAAGAAGGCCCAAAGTGGTCCACTCCCGCATGCCAGAAAGAAGAACATGACGGAGGGGTAAGAAGGCCCAAAGTTGTCCACTCCCGCATGCTAGAAAGAAGAACATGACGGAGGGGTAAGAAGGCCCGAAGTGGTCCACCCACGCATGCCAAAACAGAAAAACATGATGAAGGGATAACCCAGTTGACATCTCCATTAGGTAAGACAATATTACTCTAACAAAAACAGTCACAACTCAAAGTGCTCATGATCTTACTGCAAATGAGAATAGGATATTAATTGGACATAATCACAACAACGAGCAAATTGATGAAGTATTGCGTATGGAATACGTTATAAACACCATTTAACGAATGAATGCATACCAAAAAGCAGATAATGTCAAACGATTGAGTCGTTTTCATTGGAAAAGCAACCGTCTACAATTACAAGGTTTTGTACAAAATATGAACTTAATAACAGCAAAATAGTGTAGCCAAACTATCGCTATTCTTCAGATGAATGGGGGGACTCATCACGGAGAACCAATCCCATTGAACGGACAAAATTGGCACAATTGCCCTGAATCTGATCTTCTGTCAGAATTAATTCCTCAGTTTGTGCCCAGTTGTCAGGCAAGACAATTTCTGCTCTGTCAGCAGGATCTTCGAGTTGATACCTACTGGGAGAAATTATACACTGGGCACTAACTGATAATCCTGGTTCACCTTTTTTGCTGGCCAGCGAAGGGGCCAGGTTACCTTGAGCAGGACATTTTATACCTACAAAAGCTGTTGAAGGACCTGAAGCCTTAGATGCGTTGCTCACCTTCTTTCTTTTAGCCGCAATTGCAGGGCGAGTATCTTTGAAATCAGTTCTTTTCGGAGGACTTCTAAGAAGAATCGTAGACCTGGAAGTTCTCGGTAGCAATTCTGGCTCACTATCGCCCGAACCAAAAACATCATGAAGAACCTTTTTAACATTTTCCGGATCACCCGGAGTAGTGCTGGGGGTGATCTTCTCTTTACCCTTGGGTACATGAGGTGATTTGGGCCTTAAAGGGCTTGAATGGGACTTTTTTGATTTTTTACGGTCCCGCCACACCGTATAGAATGGATCGCCAGAACGAGGCGTGTGTAACTCATCATCGTCATCATCACTGTTATCTTTGGGTGTTTCCATTTTTGCGTCACGCCTTACATCAAGCATGTCATTGCGAAAACCTTCTCCAAGGTATCCAAGATGCCCTATTTGACCAACGCATACATCCATCCCATACTGCATGTCAGCAGCACCGCGTAATAATTCCAGGCATTTACATACATTACACTGCCTAAATTTCTCAACAACAGCACACCTATATTCTTCAGATTCAAAATACTGAATTCGGCAACGCAAGTTGGAAATGGCATTTTCAGCATCTGTATTTGAAGCCTCTAGGAAACGATTCACGCGTTTTAGGGATTCGTTATCCTTTTTCAACGCATTGATTTCAGCACGCAAAGCTATTGCGTCCTCTATCGCTTTCTGGGCTTTCACTTCGGCATCATGTTTATCACGGATCGCCTTAGATGTTTTCAACTCTGACTCTTTGGCGCGTTTCAGTGCATTTTGGCGACTGTACGTTCCATTATTGATAGTAGTACGCAGATTGTCGACAACAGCGTTATGTTGATTTTGCACCTCGGCTAACCCGCTATAATCTCTGCATAGCCGATAAATGGCTAAGATGACAGCAGCAAAGAAAAGGCGCCCAAAGCGAGTCAAACCTTGAAACCCCAATCGGTTGATTACATTTTGACGATCCAATTGCGGCCACAAACTTTGCATAATCTCTCCAGCCTGCTCCTCTCTTAGTCGGTATCCGCCCAGTGTGGCACTCAATGATTCTGAGTTTTCATCATTGAGAAAATCATAATTACTAAGGCTTCCAGGCGGAGCAGGTCTTGGATTCCCTGATGGTCGAGGCCTCTTGGGAGGAATGCTCTGAGCTTCGCGGGCGGATATATTTTCCATTGATTTTCGTTTAGCGACTTCATACCAGGGCTCATCGGTTGAGTGAGAAGAACTTGCTGTTTCTACATTGCGTTTTTCCTTGAAATGGGGATGAGCAGCATTAAACTTAGCTAAGTTGGCAGCGATTTTATCGTCTTCTGCATCGATGTCCTCCATTATCTCAATTTGGCGGTTGGTGCCGACTCTCATACGTCCACCGGTATCGCTTGGTGTCATCACCAATCTCCTCGCAGCAAAGTTTTCTTGACGTTCAAAGTCACTGACTATTGGCACCCGAGTGCCCGCACTGATACCTCCAAGTCTTATGGTAGAAGGGTTCCGCGAAGATGTATTAGATGGACCCGCACCGGAAGGCTCATTTTTTTCATTATGATCGCCCATTCCCTGAGCACCATGAATATTCTCAGGAGATAAAACAATTTTGCTGCGACTTCGAGATTTTATACGAGCCATATCAGCCTAAAAATATAATTTTTAAGAAGTTTTCTATAAAATTAAACAATTAGTAACGTGTCGAATTTCGGAGATTCGATACGTCCCGTGTCGAACAGACAGCGTTCGATGCGGTCCAGAAGCAAACAAAAAAATATACCCTCCAGATAAAAACAAGAGTGTCAGACATGTGGTCCCTTATATATAGGCCCATGGGCCGCGACTGTTCTGTGCGCATCGAATTTTCATAATTCGATGCGCGCATCGAACGGATCACTATTCGATACTCACTATTTCACGCATCGAATTGTAACAATTCGATGCCTAACAATTCTTAATACAGTTATGTTGTGAGTTTGGAAGTCGTCATTATTCTATTAACGTCTCCCAAACTGGGGGGACTATGTGATGGGGATATTTCAGGATTGGGCCGGCAATAGAGTTGGGCCGGCCCATTAACGTATCGAATCTGGCCCATTCGATACCTTCAGCGCATCGAATAGTTATGATTCGATGCGCGTATCGAATTGATATGATTCGATGCGTAATTTACAGCTGTTTTCGGGGCCCACAGTGCGAGTTGCTATACATAGGGCAACTTTGAGCATTCAGAGGGGGATCGAACTCATGTCCCAACCTGACCACATCGAATTCCGCCATTCGATACGTCCCTCCATTCGATATGCTCCTCAATTCGACACGAACCAAGATTCGATACGTTCCAAAGTCCTGTTGAGATTATATAGCGTTGGCTTGGCATCGAACCGGCACCGTTCGAGGCGTGTATCGAACAACCGCAATTCGATGCGTTGCATACTTAGTATTATTATTGTATTTAAATCAGTGTAAGATCTGTAATAGATAGTAGGTGTTTCGGACAAAGTTAGTCCGGTTATTTCAAGTGGATTAACATTATTTTGGTTATTTATATTCCCATTGTACTGTATTACTGTGTTCTATTACCGTGACGAAATAAGACCAAAATACTGAGTAACCAAAATGGCGTTAAAATTTTGGACAGCGATTGGGAAATTAATGATTACACTCTTTTATTCTCTTATCTAATCAATAATCATTTGCTTTTATTTCCAATGATGAAGCCTTTTTCATTAATTTGTTTATAGAGCCTAGATTTCTTTTTTTTTTTTTTGTTTTTATCCTGTTGTTTGAAATTATGCCTATGTTGCTCGATTTAATTGTACAAATTTCGAACAGTACGTTAGTTTGAGTTAGTTTGTTATAAATAATCTCAGCTAAATTTATGAATCATAATGGATTTCAATCAACTCAAATATTCTACTGAAACGCGAAATTTCCATATGAAAAGTTGCATATATAGTACTTAGATATGCGCACAAATAAGGAGTTGAACTGCGCAACAAGAAAAACATAATAAATTTTACAAATATCTCACTTCATTATTAGCACCAAGCCAATGTCCTCACGCACGAGAATAGGTTCCCTCTTTTCATTATTTTGGGAAAAGATGGCGTCAATCGTGAACAACTTAATAGGCCAGTTATGCACACTGGAAGCCCGGTGGAACCTTCTTGGAGCAAACATTGAGAAGCAAGCTAAGAGAAATCGGCACATTCAGGTTGATGCCCAAGACATTAGCTTTGATGGCTGTGCAAAGGCAAACGGCCGCCTCAAGATCAGCCAATCCTTCGATAAGAGTGCAGCATGGAGTTTTTGGAGGTGACCCGATGACTACGCCGACCAACCCCCCTAGCAAGTTGGCGCATACACCTAATTTTAGGGCATCTCTAGGGCACTTTGCAGGGCTGGTGCTAGGCGGCGGAGGGCATAGCTTTGGCTTAGGTTTTGGTTTTGGTTTAGGAGTGGGGCAATCTCCACATGCACTAGTGAGTGTGAAGAACACAAGGTTTAGAACAAGAAAGAAAGCTATTGATGTTAGACGCTTTGAAGCCATTTCTTTAATGCAAACCCTAATATATAGTGTAAAAGGGTTTGAAGGTGATGTGATGAAAATGTGATGCGAGGAGATGGCTTTATAGGTGAGAAAGTGATCGTGATTGATCATAGGATTATAATAAAGTTATTTAGTTAATTTATGGTATAATATGGATTTTAGCTGGCAGCCATATTAGACGTTCGGCAAACGTTTGGATTTAGCGAATTAGGATTGCAAATTGCCATGTTACTACACAGCTACACTGGGTTCTAAATCTATGGATTTGTCTAGCATTATCTTCTCTGAACTTTCTGACTCTATCAGATTGAGGTAAAAAATAATGTCCCATACTGTGCATTTCCAATAGACATTTCGGTTGTTGCAGTAATTAGCAGTAACACTGCAAGGACAAGAGTCACGAGTAGGCCTATGGGGAAAACAATGTTGATATTTCTTTTTTATTTAGTATTTCTAATTGATAAAATGTATGTAAGTATTTTGTATATCTTTTGTAGCAATTCCTCTAATATATAATCTTGATAGTTTCCAGGGCATTTTATAATTTCTGCCAGATAATTTCCATCAACTTCACCTTTTGCCCTTTTTTGGACCGGGCTTTATTTTTGCCCGGTAATTGTTTTTTTTTTTTTTTTAAATGCCCGACGAGCTTGGTCGAAGCCCAGAGTTGAGCCCGTCGGGCATTTAAAAAAAAAATAATTACCGGGCAAAAATTATAAGTTGGTAAAAATTAACGGGCAGAAATTATAAAAAGAGAAAATGTGGATGGCTTCACCCCGCACTTTGTCTAATTGCTTAGAATTAATTACCTATATCGGTCACGGAATTAGATAAAATCTATGAAGAATATATATGTGTGGCTAATTCTGTGTTAACGCCTCTCGATGGTTTTCTTCCTTAATTAACATGACTTTTTTACCTGCTTACTGATTTACCCTTGTCAACATCAAAACCTCCTCTACGCTGCCGCCACCATAAAAAGCCCTTACGGAAAATGAGGGTGGTATTTGGAGATATTCTTGGCAATTCCGACTATTATTATACTCTCTCAACTCTTCTTGTTTAATGATGTATCCAGATTTTTGTTGCAAGTTGCATAATTTTCACTCGGATCATGAACCAAAGACTCCAAATCCGGTGAGCTTTTGTTCATATGGCAGTTTTTCATATCACCATCAGAGGAATTTAATTGTTTGTCGATGAAAACTTGTTGTTGACAGGCGTTATTTGATGGCATTTGTAGCCACCACTTTGAATTTGGGGATAAATTAGTATACGAAGGGATTCGGTTAAAAGGGACGGAGCTCGTGTTCGAAGCTCTTTTGGCATCTTCTTATACCAAGCATCGGTTGGCCGTTCTCTGCCAAGAAGCCCTTGCTTTGGCTAGTGTCATTTCTCTTTGAAATTCTCTTTTTCGATTTTGCAGTTGAGGTGTTTGATGAAATGGGTCAATCAAATAGGGGAGGGGAGGTGGTGGTGGCGGCGGCAGCATAAAGGAGGTTTTGATGTTGACAAGGGTAAATCAGTAAGCAAGTAAAAAAGTCATGTTAATTAAGGAAGAAAACCATCGAGAGGCGTTGAACACAGAATTAGCCACACATATATATTCTTCATAGATTTTATCTAACTCCATGACCGATATAGGTAATTAATTCTAAGCAATTAGACAAAGTGCGGGATGAAGTCATCACCATTTTCTCTTTTTATAATTTATGTCCGTTAATTTCCACCAACTTATAATTTTTGCCCGGTATTTGTTTTTTTTTTTTTTTTTTAAATGCCCGACGGGCTCAACTCTGGGCTTCGACCAAGCCCGTCGGGCATTTAAAAAAAAAACAATTACCGGGCAAAAATAAAGTCCGTTCCAAAAAAGGGCAAAAGGTGAAGTTGGTGGAAATTAACGGGCAGAAATTATAAAAAGCCCATAGTTTCCATATATAATTACAAATTAGCATATATTACGTTGTATATATAAACTCTAATTTCATTGATTAATAAAATTAATGGAGACCATTGAATCTTTTATACTATCGAGTCTTCTCTTCGAAATTTCAAACGCTCCCAATCCCGCCTCTTCCGACACTTCTACGCATCATATGGCCAGCCCGATCAATTTCTTCCCTGCCTTGGCTGTCAGAAACCAAAGTTAATCCATATTAAAGTTAATCCCAATCCCACCTCCTCCTTTGAACTTTTTAAGATTTATTCTCAAGTCTATCAAGTTCTCGATCATATAATTCTCATTTCTCACGTTGTCGACTTTGACCGGAAAACATGTGGTCGTCTTGATGTCGTCGTTCTCCAATGGATCTACGACACTACCTCCAATGACCTTTTTGATACTAACATTGAAGCCAATGAGAAAGCGATGGATGCTTGGAACCGTGTTGCAGATCTATTCCACGGCAAAAATTATCAAGCCGTTAATCTCAAAATCAGTTCTCCCACACATTCTCGATGTTTTTCCAAATGTTGGTGCCTACTATCAGCGCCTTCAGATCTTGGCAGACACGTTCACCAATCACATCTTTAATCAACAACTTCTTCAACATTTCACTGGTCTCAACGACACCTATGGCAAAATTCCTACAATTATACAACAAAACGATCCTCTCCCACTCTATTTCTAAAGAACGTTCTATGCTCACGCTCGAGAAGACAAGTTTAGCAAAGATTGGCGCTCGTTATTCTAATTCGACATTGCCCAGGGCGATTCCTTTTAACCCTCTTTGATGGTCCTACTCTTTCACCAACGAGTTCCCAACATTCTTGCAAGTTTTCTCCTTCGTGCAGCAATCGCAAAACACAATCCAGGAATGCGAAAAATTTTAGCAGCCTCCATCTTTTAGCACCCACAACATTGGCCTTACCAACCTTGGCCAACCTATCAACCATCACCTACCCTTCATTTGCCTTATCCCACCGCTATGTAGTCTCGACCTACCTCATCGGTTTCCCAGCAGCCTGGAATTTTGGATCCCCGTCCATCGCAATATTTCCACGTTGTTGTTGCCCCCTCTTTCGCAGATTATTCTTTCACATACATCACTTTGGGCGATGCATACTATGTCCCTCAATCCTCCAAACAAATTTGGTGCACGGATACGGGTGCAATGTCACACATGATGTCTAATCAAGGTACTCTTTTGTCTTATCATAATTCAAGCTCTCATAATTTTATTATTCTTGGAAATGGTCAGGTTATTCCAATTCATTGTTCGAAATATGCAACCATTTCCCCTCATTACCCCCTTTCGTTGTTACACAATGTTTATCACACTCTTAAGATCATTAAAAATCTTTTGTTTGTTTGTAAATTTTCTTTGTTTAACTTTTCCTCTTTTGATTTTGATTTTTTTGGGTTTTCTCCAAAGGACCTTCGGAAGTGCAATAGTGTGGGCGATCTCTATCCACTCATTCCCCTCTTCATAAAAGCCTGAATCTCCTATTCGACGACTGTTGCCGCCTGTTCTCTCATTTATGGCATGCTCGTTTAGGGTACCCAATAATGTTACATTAATATTATCTTTGTCAACGTAATCTGATAAATTGTAACGAACAAATTGGTTTACTCTTTGTTCGTCTTGAACTCTTGAAAAAAAAATTAACATTTTATAAATCTCAGCCCACTACTACTATGCAATTCGATATTGTTCATATTTATGCTTGGACTTCGTTAATCTTGAGTGCGTCAGGTCATTGTTATTATGTCTTTTTTTCAATGATTACATAATTGTTTTTCAATGATTACATAATTGTTTTGTTTCAATGCTTAAAAGTTAATTTGAACCAGGAAACGAGAATTTTCAACGTGACAATGATAGAGTTTGAGAAAAGTGTTTTTCGTCAATTTTGTATTACATATGGTATAAAATTCAGATTTTCTTCCCCTCACACCTCTTCTCAAATGGAAAATTCGAACTTAATATTAACACCATAATAGTATAGTTCAAACCTTACATTCCTCACACCCTCCAAATTGCAACCAACCTCTTAAATATATTGCCAAACAAAAGCTTGGGCTCACTATCTCCTCTTCGTCTCCTATACCGCCAAGATCCTTCTGAGGCTCATCTTCGAGTTATGGGGCTCTTTGTTTTCCCCTCTTTTCCACCACCACCAATAATAAGTGATGAGCGTTTATTTAACGTAATTTAAGTACATGTTTACCGACGCTTTTGTATAGTCTTGGTGCATATTTAGTGGTTTTCGTATGTTTTGTCATATTATAGGTTTTAGTCGAGTCAAGACAAAATGAAGGAAAAAAGAGCATATATAATTAATGCTTTTGGAAGATAATGCAATCAAAGCGTTACGACACCACTTCAAGCGCTACGACACCACGCCAAATGATGCAACCCTAATCACATGCACGTGGAGAAGCTAGTTATGTACACATGTGATTTTGGTCTTTGGTACGCTAACACAACTTATACGCAACCCCTAGATCACACTAAAATAAATCTAAATTATGTATGTGTTGTTAACACGAAGTGGATAAGTTAATTGGATTGCAGACTTAACATCTCTTCAAAAAACAATTGACCATAGTTTGTTTTGCCAATGAGGTAGGTCATTACATGCTTAAGGATTTTATAGTTAGGATAGCTCTAGCTATAGGCACAGATCAATTAGACGCCCAGAACACACGCACATAATCAAGCATCTAATAGAGTCATAGGTAGTTTATCTATGAACTATTCTGGTTATATAAGTAGTGAAACCTAACCTCCAAACATCTTTTAATCATTTATTTACAGCTAAAGTAATCAACTATGAATCTTCTTAATTCTGTGTTGTTTAGTTTCTCTCTTGCATTATTTTCCTTAATTTAATTTCTTTACATTCAATCTGATTTTATATTAGTTCCCATTGCATTCTAATTGTTTTCTTGCATCAAAATCATTCTCTTTGCATTCACATGGTTTTCTTTGCATTCAAGTTTAGTTGTATTATGCATATCAAACTGCTTTCTGAAACCTGCATTCATAGTTTTCTGCATTCAAAGTTGTCTGCATACATACATTCATTCATTCATACATTCGTGACAAACGTTAGTGCTTTTACATATAAATGATACTGATAAGCAGTCCACCACTCTCTTGGGATACGATACTTGGTTCGTAACTATACTTATCATTTTATTATTACTTAACAAGGCACTTACGAAAAGAACCATAGGTGTACTATTCTTCTTTACATACTAAGTTCATAAATATCGTTTGTGTTCCCGTTGACAAGTTTCAAGCTCGCTCCACGCCATGCATCCTTTTGGGATACCCTTCTCATCATTATGGTTATAATTTATATGAAATAAGGAGTTGAATAATTATATATCGCCATGTAATTTTGGACGAGAATCAATTTCCATTTTCTACCCTTTTACTTGTCTTTCTCACCCTTTCAATTTTATTGACCAAAACATCACTCCACTAATTCGTCAACAGCTCTTTGGGCCAACTCATTCTTCATCCATGCCAGATACACGTTCTCTTACCATCCATGCCCAAATTTTACCGCCACCATAAACTCATTTGTCTCTCACCATGGATATTCCACCATCCAAAGTTGCTTCGTCCTCTCTCATACGCCACATCCCCATCCTTTGTCACCTTAAACGGTCACACGCGGCCAACATGGCATTTACATGTTTAAACGCATATTCTTTTTCCACACATTGGTCAGTAAATTAAAAACCCTCTTCCTCGTACCCCTTTGGCCGCATTATCCAAGCCGGTCACGAAGTTGGCAATGAATTAATTTGACACTCTTATTAAAATAAGACATGAGAATTGGTACCTCACCCACCTTATATCAATATTATTCGTTCTATGCGGATTTCTCGACATAAGTATAACTCAAACGGTTCTTTCAAGCTGCATAAATACTGTCTTGTAGATGATGGACATTTTCCACAAGTGGACGTGGATTATGTTAATACCATTAGTCCAGTGGTCAAACCGGTGACCATTCTTATTGGTTTGAGTATTACCTTGTCTAAAGCTTGGTCCTTACACCAAAGTGTTGTTAATAATGCCTTCGTTGGACGATAAATTGAAGGGAATAATCTATATGCATCAGTTTATGGAATTTCGAGAACATTTGACACCAGATTATGTGTGCCTCTTGAAAAAGTCTTTATACGGCCTCAAACAATCCCCTCGTTCTTGGTATCAATGCTTTGTTTATTTTGTTGCCTCCATGGTTTCTTTCAATGCACCCCTGATCACACCTTGTTTATCTATCAACGAGGGAATGAAACGACCTATCTTTTACTCTAAATGGAGATTTTATTTTCATCAGACTTCCGCATTTCAATTATCACAAGTTTTAGTTCAAAATTTGCTATGAAAGAGTTATGTTACTTTCATGCCAATCGTCTATTTATCTCTCAACGAAAACACACCAGGTAAATGATCGAGTGCGGAAACAATTACTTGTAAACCGTACCTTACCTTGATTGATACTAAAAAATCTTGGAGCAACAGTGCAAAGTGCCCCTTAATTGGATCCCCGTTATATCTGTAGCATGGCTAGCACACTTTAGTACCTTACCTTCAAGAAGCCTAATATTTATTATGAGGTTCAACAAATCTACCTTCACATACATGATCCCCGCACCGAACATGTGCATGCGCTCAACAAGGTTATATGTTTTATTCAATTCCCTCTACATCTCAGCTTACACCTTTTCCCCTCTATTTCAACCATTATCTCCTACATTGATGCTGAGGGAGGGAGCTGCCCGGAGACTTGATGATCAACATCTGGCTATTGTGTGCTTCTTGGCAATAATTTGATTTATTGGTCGATGAAGCGACAACGAACTCTCTCTCCACGAAGTGTTTAATTATATACACAAGAATACAAAATCAATCCTAATCTTTGATTACGAAAACTATATACCAAGATTATATGCTAAAGGACTGCTACAAAAGATATACATAACATTTACATATATGGGATAATTCTATCAAACCCCCCAAACTATGGGGTCATTTACCGCACAGGGTCAGAACTTTAGTTTTAGCGGCAGTGCCCCCTAAACTTTGGTCGTTTGTGCGAATTTCTCCATTTTCCAGTTTTTTGCAATTTTTCCACCAAAAATCACCGAAACAATTATTTAAAGTTTGACTAAAACCTTCGTCTCGATGAGACGGTTCCAATAATGGTGACGGTGATGCAAAATTCAAAGTTATAAGATGGAAATTCTATTTTAAGTGCAATACACTTAAATTAAATTTCCCGTGTATTGGCTTTGAATTTTGCGACACCGTCACCACCATCGGAACCGTCTCATCGAGACGAAGGTTTTAGTCAAACTTTAAATAATTTTTTCGATGATTTTTTGTGGAAAAATTGCAAAAAAATGGAAAATGGAGAAATTCGCTCAAACGACCAAAGTTTAGGGGGCACTGCCGCTAAAACTAAAGTTCTGACCCTGTGCGGTAAATGACCCCATAGTTTGGGGGGTTTGATAGAATTATCCCATATATGTAAATGTTAGTATATCTTTTGTAGCAGTCCTTTAGCATATAATCTTGGTAGTTTTCGTAATCAAAGATTAGGATTGATTTTGTATTCTTGTGTATATAATTAAACACTTTTCATTGGTTGATAAAATCAAAGAAAACCATTGAATCTTTCGGTAAACATGAAAATATTTATAACTAATTCCCTCATTCATTTTACAAAATAGTAGTTTGGTAAAAATATATATGTATTACGCTTTCCAGGCAGTACTAGATACTTAATATAATAAAGGTTATGATAGTATATATAGTAACACGTATGTACATGTACAACTTGAACTTAAGAATAGATTTCAAGAAAAACTAAATGAATAATATCTACGATGCAAGTTTTCTCTAGTTGCAATCTTGTTCATGAGCGCTTTCCAAAGAAAGGTAGCAATTTTGAGAGGAGATTTGGTTTTCCATAAGACTTTTAGCGAAGAATTACCTTCAACTTACCGTTTCTTTGGAAATAATGTTGCAGAAGAGTATTTTGTTGCTATTTATTACAGGTTAAACAAGGACGAATTATTAAAAATACCCGTTATATTTTTTTAAAAAGTTAAAATGCTCGCTTTTTTCGAACCTTGCCCATATGTTTAAACAAGTTAGCAAAAATGCCCCCCGGCCCTTATTTGGCCCAAAATTGGCTACATGGCGGTACAGTCAACGCCACGTCAATAAGTTTCTCCGCTACGTCATACTTTTCAACAAAAAAACGTTTTTGAAACAAACCCTTCTAATTTGAAATATTGTATTTACACCCCTATATATATGTAATTTTTTTTATATCTTGAAAACTATTTGTAAAAATAATAAAGAGTCTAACATATAAAAAAATACAATTAAATAAAATAATAATCATAATTTATTTATATTTTAATTTTTTTTTGTAAAAATAATAGTTTTTATATATTTATTTAACAATTAAAAGAAATTAAAAAAAAAATACATTCAAAATTACCAACAACGTGATACTACTATTCTATGACGAAATTACCAATCCTAGTTTCTCTAGCACCAGGAACCCGAGAATCGGAGAGGAGGCGGAATTGGGCGCAACGGCGCGTGGAGAAGAAGCGGCGGACTCGAGGCGGAGACCAGAGAAGTGCGCGCCAGACGCCGCCTCCATTACGTCGTCTATTGACTTTGCTTCGATCTTCATCGCTGTCATCGGAGGTGGTGGTGGTGACGATAGGGGTTTTTTATTTGGGGGAAATTTTAGTGGTGGTAAACATGGCGGGTTTGGGTAGCGGGGGTGGTGATGGATTGAGAGGTTTAGTGGTGGTGGTAGTGAAAGAGGAGGAAGGGGTGGGGGGGGGGGGGGGGGCAGGGGTGGAAATGTGAAAGTCGGGAGGAAAAAGAAATTTTCTTTTTTTAATTATATTTATCATCATTATTTTTTTTTTATATATGTATATTATTATATATATATATGTTTATTATTATTATTATTATTATTATTTATATATACATGTCTATTATTATTTATATATATATCTATATTTATTATTTTTACAAAATACTTATATATGTGTTATATATATATGTATTTATATATATATATATATATATATTGGGGTGCAAAGTGCAATATATTTAGGGGTGCAAATACAATATTTAAAATTAGAATGGTTTGTTTAGAAAATATTTTTTGGTTAAAATATGACGTAGCGGAGTAACTGGCATTGACTGTACCGCCACGTAGACAAATTTGGCTCGAATAAGGGCCGATGGCATTTTTGCTAACCTTTTTCAAATATTTGGGGCATTTTGGCAATGCCCGAGAAAAATGGGCATTTTAATTTTTTTTTAAAAGATAACGGACATTTTTAATAATACGTCAGTTAAACAAAATTAAAATATTTTCTAGGCCATGATATTTTGAGTGCGCATGCACGGTTCTTATTACTTATCAAATACAAGTAGAAATGATTTTACCGTGATTATTTTAATTCAAAGTATATATACTACAACAATGCAAGGCTACAGAATATACGTATTTTTCATAAGATTGAATTTTAAATAATCTACACCTTCAAATTTGAAGAAGATCCATAATAAACTTCAACACATCTTAATAGCCACCCATATTGGGTACAAGCCAGACGAACTCGTTCAGATTATTTTTAGGCAAAAATTGCCCAAATTCGAGAGTTATAAACTATGTCTTTCTTCTCTGGCCTAAAAATTATAGGACAAAGGTTAATGTTAAATTGTATTTCTGTCATATATATGTTAAATTGGTGAAATTTAATTCTTATATGCTAAATTGGTCTTAATTTATTTCATTTATTTGTTGCAAATGATATTGTGCCTAAAAGTTACAAGAAATAGTTGCAGTAAACGATTTTTTTTAATGAATTTGGTTTCACATTGTTTTTAATTAGGAAAATTTTACCCGCACAACTTTGACTTATTATCATTGACAACTTGCTTTGGAATTGAGCTTCATATTTTTAATTCAATCTATTGCCATTTCTTTTTTCTTTTCTTTTGTTTTTTGATACGATATTGCCATTTCAGTTTCAATCATGTCATGATCGTAATTAGATCTTGGCAGGTCTTACGCGAATATGGATATTTTGCGATACTTCGATATGACTTTGGTTCTCTCACGTAACATACAGCTTAACTCTCTTAGCTTCAGTGTCAATACGGATACAGTAAAAACAGGACAAACAAAAACTTATATGGGTCATCCATAATTGACGCATCGAAAGGGCCTGGGAATACTTTTACAACGTAGCTATAAAAGGAAACCTAATAATTCAGTTTTCACATGGAAGCTATCGGACAATATATTGATAATTACAGTTATAAATTGAATCGACGGACAGTACTCTCTTTCCGAGAAAATGAGCTACTGCAATATACTTGTATGATCATAACCTCAACTTTTTTTCATACTCTCTCATTATTTCGTATGCTTCCCATCCGGTAAGCTTGGGTCATTACATTGCAGTTTTACAATGTTAGTTTATTTCTTATAGTGGGCAAAGGAATTAAAACACATATATTTTTAAGTTAATAATATTGAATTAGGCTGATTAAATAATTTAAATTAAGGAACTTACTAAGTATTTAATTAAGTATATGCGGTGTAATGTCTAATACTCAAATATGAGGATATCGGAGGGTTCTAATTATTCATGACTATATGAAGGATTTTGGTCCCAAAGACTATTATCTTCTCTTCTTTTCCCATCAATAATTGAGCAAAAACTCATCGTGACTGAAGTCCCACAAGTCTTTCGCAGCTTTGAATCTGTATAGGTCAATGTATTGATTTACAGGTTGTGAGTTTCATTATAATTTACATGGGTAGATTAGATACGTGATTTTATTCGCGATAAAGAATTTAATGATACAGAACCATTATGTTAAATAATATTGGAATTCGATATTCAATTGTAAAGTTTTTTTTTTAAATCCTTGATTATGATTATTCTTCCGGTGTGCAATTCATTGTGTTTATTTATTATTCATTAGAATTGTTTCAGCATGTGATTAATTGCTTGCCAGAATATTGTATGCATCTTAGCATGCATAGTACACTATAAAAAAAAACATCCAATAGCATGGTAAGTCATCCATCCGAATTTCCATTTTCGAATGTATGACATTTAGAATCGAAAAAATTCGATGCAATTAACATGAGGGTCAATTGTATCGGGTTGTTCAGATGCAGCCACGTGGGCTACATTCGAAAAATCCGATGCAAAGATTGCATCTGAACCATCCGATGCAGTATAATTGTCCCTCAGGTCTATTGCATTGGATAAATCCGATGCATAATTATAATAATAATATAAAAACCACAGGCAGCCCCCACCCCCCCCCTCTTCACGGTTTCACACACAACACACCGTTGACCGTCACCACCGGCTGCACCGTCGCCAGAACCCAAAAATAACGGTAAGCAATTCTCCTCTACTCAAGGATTAATTGGATGCAATTTTTATTATTTTTCGTCCATTATTTACTATATTAGTGCGCTTTTTAAATTGTTGATAATTTTGATTATTGCCATTGAAATTGAGATTATTGTTGTTATTTGTTTATGTGAATATGATTATTTTATTGTTATGTTGAATTCTTATAATAGTTTTGTGCTATTTTTGAAAATTTGAGATTCTACGCATTGATTTGTAGTTTAACAAAAGATTTAGGGTTTAAAGTGTAGTTTAAAAAACTTGAGGGTAGATAAAGTAGTTTTGAGAAAGTTATGGTCTCAATTTGAAGTTTAAAATTTTTGTGGTGTTGAATGTATTTACTAGAGTTTATTGTAGGAATAAGATAATTAATTAGAAGATTTGGGCTTGTTTGCAAATATCTAGAGTATCTGGTTTATAATATTGAACTTTGGTGGCTACTTTGTAATTTCAAAAATGTGTTAGAAATTGTAGTTGAAACAAATTAATACTCAACTGTGCTGTTTAAAGTATTTGTGGGGCAAAAACGTAATTTTTTGGAAACTTTCTTGTAGGGATATGATACATAGAAAACTTGAGTTTGAATGGAAATATATGAGGAGTTTTGCAAACTATAGAGCATTAAGTGTAATTAAATGACTTTAGTTCTTATTTGATTGTTAATATTTTATAGTAGTTTAGAAAATGTAGCTTATATTAACTTTATTGTAGGAATTATATTATTAATTAGAAGTTTTGGAGTTATTTTCGAATATGTAATAAGTTAACAGAAAACATATACATCGATTAGAAATTCCAATTAGTTATATTTCTTATTAGGACTGAGTTGTGAAGAATAACTTTTCTGTAGTGTTGAAATATAATTTAGTAAGTTTAGAGACGATTATATTGTTATATTTGTCGGTTACATACCATGGCAGATAGAGATCGGCGATCGTCTAGGGGTGGAGGTCGTAGGGGTAGGCATACGGGGAAGGAACCTACATCTAGTAGTCAGCAGTCACATAGAGTCCCGATGCACCAGTTTAACCCACTGCTTGATGATGATGATGATGATATGCTGGCTCACCCTACGAACTATGACCCGTATGAATTTATTGTTGACCTCGAGATTGAGCCGCTTCCATCGATCAGCACCGTGACCACCGAGTCACCGCATGGCTCAGCGCATGCCTCAAGTTCCTATATGTCTGGAGTTTCGCCCTCACAGTCTGCTGCTTCAGTCACGCCGACATCATCTCGAGAGCCCGGCGAGCCAGGACCATCACATTCCCCCGATGGTGATGAGGAGAGAAATCTTCGGGGCCAGGGCAAATGGGCACCTATACTAGAGAACCCCGATGATAGGGAGTGGATCACATTTTATCCATATAGCTGATCGTTGAGGAACCAATCGTCCATTAGTGCGTCGATTCCTGCTATGTGGAAGAAGTTATGTAAGGGCTTGTGGTTTCGATTCAAGGATTTTCCTCGAGTTTATAGGCACAGCGCATGGGACGAATTTTTTGTAAGTTTTTTAATGAAATTATAATTAGATATTAAACAAAGTTAATTAAAATGCTTATTTTTTAATATATTGTCGTTTCGTTTTTTTCAATATTGTTGTTTTTAATTTTTTATATTATTTAAAATTCGCAGGGCCAATATCAATGGGATGAAGACGACGAGTATTTAGTTAGGAGTGTTTGAAAAATGATTGGCAACAAGCATTCTAGCGAATGCTTGAGCTCACTGAATTGAATATTTTTGGTGATAAGGGACAAGCACGAAGTGCGTAGTAGACGTGATGTATGGATTTCAGAAGAACATGACCAGAAATTCATGAATTATTGGGATGGGCCTATACACCATAATAGGTGGCCAAAAGCCAAAATAAACAGGAACAAGGTTCCGAAGTGTAACTGATTTGGTGGAAGGTGTTCGAGCCAACAAATTGCAGAAAAAGTGGTAATTTTTATTTGTTACCAAACATTTATTTGTAAAATTTGGTTCTTTAAATACATATTAGGGTGTCGTATTAATTTGTCGTATTAAAATTTGGCCCTTTTTAAAATCTGATGTATTAATTTTTTAATTATTTTGTGAAACGTGCTAAAGATGTGGGTGTTTGACTCCACAATTGTCGATAGCAAGGATGTACAAGCTTGGCCGAGTGAAAAAAACAAGACTACTGGGAAAGTTACTAACCTCTAGGCAAGTCATATCAGATTTTCGAATGTTAGCTGCTCACAATGCCCTAAAAAAGTTGCTAACCTCCACTAACGCACCCTATACATCATCCGGTAAGAAGTCTCTCAAACAATATGAACTAGTCTTTGCATAAACACATGGTAGTTCACTTTTCATTCCTGTTACTTTTACATTTTGCATCTGCACGCAAAGGCCAATATCAAAAGCATAACCGTTGGGAAACTTCAAACTGCACAACCATTCGCACACTTGCCTCTTTTGATCATTTGTTAGACAATATATTGCATGAGGTTTGTGTGTGCGTTGATCCGATACCGTCACTAAAAATAACTCACTTCGGTTGGTATACTTTCGCAAATAAAGACGCGCATTCATGATGTCTTATGTCTTTTCTGTGTCATCTATGACCGTATTCTTCATGTTGTCGAAGAAGTTATTCTCACAATGCATCACGTCTAGGTTATGACGTATCAAGTTTGTTGACCAGTAAGGGAGCTCCCAAAATACGCTCCTACGACACCTGTTGTGCTACATTCCAGCCCGTTGGATTCCTTCTCCAAAACTGACCTTAGGTAGGTGTGCAATGTGACGTTTCATTTCTGCCCCTGTCCTCCTACACAATAGTGTGTCAGTCTCTACGCGATCCTTTTAGAAATCAGTATCATTGTGCCATAATTCGTGATCTAACAGAAGGAATCTATGATGACAATCGAAGAAGCTTGTCTTCCTACCCTTCTTAAGTTGGAACGCTTTCGTGTACTCCATACAATAAGGACACAACAACTTTCCGTGCGTACTCCATTCAGACAACATCCCATACACTGGGAAATCACTAATAGTCCACATAACCGCAGCGCGTAACTAAAAATTCAGTTGTCTTAAGCTATCCCACGTATGTACGCCGACTTGCCACAAAGAGACTAACTCATCAATCAAGGGGCAAAGGAAAACATTTAGGTTCTTGCCATGGTTGTTAGGGCCAGGAATGATAAGACTTAAAACGATTGTCTCATGCACATATCTGGTGGGACATTGTACAGTGTTACGAAGAGAGGCCAACAAGAATAAGGACCCGAAGAGCTGCGGAAAGGGACGAATCCATCAATGCACAATCCTAGTCTTACGTTTCTATCCTCGGCGCAAAAATCAGGATAATGATTATCAAAGTATTTCCAAGCATGGCCGGACGCCGGATGTATCATGTGATCTATATTCTCACGACAACTGGTATGCCACGTCATGTGCTGAGCAATTAATCGATACATGTACAATTGTTGGAGTCTGGGAGTTAGCGGAAAGTGCCCCAACTTCTTACGAGAGATTAGTTTGTTTCTATTTCTTGGATTTTAAAATGGTTCGAAACAAGGTTCCTCACAAACCGGACACGCCGTATGTTCGATAGACCCGAACTCCCCATAGAACAAGAGAGAGTTATTTATACACGCTTCATAAGTTTTTACACCTTGCCCCAAACTTTTCATAAGTTTTTTTCATTTGTTAAACAAATTCAGGTACTTTAGCCCAATATTCGGGAGGGGGCAAGTCATGAATTATTCTTATCGTGTTGTTACAAGATACACTACTGAGATTTTGTGATACCTTGTTCGACATAAACTGAGAAACCCATCTTAATACCGGTTCTTCTGCATCACTAAGCACTTCAAAGAAAGTCATTGCCACACTATTGGGCTCCCCGGTCGCAATTTCCATATTAGAAGTGACGTTAAGAAATTGACCATCAAATGCATTTGTTGCCATATTGCTCATTCGGTCATCTTCTTGACCCCTATAACTATTCGATGATGACCCTACTTCAATGTTTAAGTATATATCACCCACCGAGCTGTCACCTAACTCACCGTGATAAGCCCATATCATATAGTGTGGTACGAACCCCCACTTATACAAGTGCATATGAATAGTATGCCTAGTTAAATATTTTATGTTGGTGCATTTTCTACATGGGCAACGAGCTCGACCACAATTCAAATTACTATTCTGCGAGAATGCGTAATCGAGAAAGTTTGACACACCAACCTCTAAATGATAATTCAAGCTTTCTCTTTCGTGTAGCCGCTCGTACATCCAATATCGATAGAACCACCAATTACTCATCATTTGCATTATTTACTGACAAAATAACGAAATACGAAATTAATAACCAAATTATTTTTTAAAACATAAATATTGGATAAATACATACTTGACAAGGGTAGAAATGATGAACAAACCTTCATACGTAGGCTAACTTAATTGAGCTTCAACGAATATACTAAAGACAAAATTTATTAAAATTTATGATAGATTGAAAAAAGTAGTGAGAGGTTGGAGAAGAATTTGTGAGTGATTCAAATGGATGGAAGTGAGTGCTTAAATAGAGTGAGAAATGGGGTAGTGTTCATAGTTGCAAGGAATATTTTCAATGCATAATTACTTGTATGGGGAAATTTCCATGCAAATATAGCTATGAATCATAAAATTGTGATGTAAAAGAACATCACATGAACATTTTTCCTTGCATTGAGCAATCGCATGGAAATTATAGCAATTGCCTCGAAAAATTTCCATGCCAAGATAAACTATGAATCCCAAAATTGCGATGCAAGAGAGAACGGCATGGTAAAATTTCAATGCATTGAGCAATCGCATGGAAATTATAACAATTGCATTAAAATATTTCCATGCCAAGATAGACTAAGAATACCAAAATTGCGATGCAAGAGAGCACGGCATGGTAAAGTTTGTGAGAGTTTCTCTCTTTTTGCATCATTTTCTTGGGATTCTTTACGGAATCAACAATTCTTTGATTATCGTGTGTTGTTCCAATCTTTCCTGTAAGCTTCCGCTACGTCAGTTGGCATCAGCCAAGGTTCGTTCATCACTATGCCCCCCAGAAAACATTAGGAAGAAGATAGAAGTGAGCAATTCACACAGTTACGTTAGCAAGTTGAATTGTAAACACAACAGATGGCAGCCATGGTTGCACAACATGCTGCTCCAGCACCAAGACCTGAAGACCAATCGTTCAAGGATTTGGAGGAAGAGAATCCATTTACTCGGAGACAATGTGTCCAAGAGTACAATCCATGTTGGGAATCAGGGTTTAAGGTTGACATACCAGAATTTCAAGGAAGGTTGAACCCAGAAAAATTCTTGGATTGGGTAACCGCAATTGATGAGGTTTTGGACTTTAAAGATGTTCCAGATGACAAACGTGTTTTTCTCGTTGCAACTAGGTTTCGGGGGGAGTAGCGACATGGTGGCCACAAGTTAAGGTGACGAGATCTCGACAGTGGAAATCTAAACTTGTGTCTAGGGATAAACTGAAGAAACATATGAATAAACGGTTTTTACCCTACAATTATGTGCGTACTATATATCAACAATTGCATAATTTGCGTCAAGGGGAAGAGTCTGTGAGTGACTATACCACTAAGTTCCACTTGTTAATTAGTAGCAACGACTTGATGGAAACATAGGACCAATTGGTGGCACGTTATGTGAGTGGTCTTCGTCTACAGATTTAGGATACTCTTAATATGTTTGACCCAGTCTCTATCTCTAAGGTACACCAGCGAGTAGTGGATATTGAGAAGCAACAATCGCCAAGAGTCATGAACCATCTCAGTATTCGGAACTCGTCGGGTAGCTCGTAACAGATCACACGTCCCGGTAACGTTGTGCAATCGGGGCTACCAAAAACGGGCACTATCCAACAACCAGCACGCCCTGGGGCTAGTATCAGTTGTTTTGGTTGTGGAGTTACGGGTCATAGGCAATCTAAGTGTCCTAAGAATGCCCGCAGAGGACTATTTGTTGATGAGACTAATGGGGAGTATGATGGTTTGCCTACTTTTAATGAGGAATTCGAAGAATAAGTAATAGATGATGAAGATTTTGTTACTGGGGACGTTGGCCAAGCTTTACTGGTGAGGCGCAGCCACATTACTCCCACGGAAAACAAGACTGACTGGCTGCGCAAAAACATATTTCAGTCAACATGCACAGTAGAGGGAAATGTATGTCGAATGGTTATTGATTATGGCAGTTGTGAGAGTGTAGTGGCTGAGGAGGTTATTAAGAAGTTGGGTTTACAGACTCAGAAGCATCCCAAACCTTATAAATTAACATGGTTGAAGAGAGGCAATGATGTCAGGGTATCTCAACGTGCTCGGATCAATTTTCGATTAGACCGACTTACAAGGATTAGGTTTTTTTTAATATGGTAGAGACGGATGCGTGCCACCTACTGTTAGGTAGGCCATGGCAGTTTGATAGGCGATCAGTTCATGATGGGTTCTCGAATACTCATAACTTTCTGTTTGGTGCTAAGAAGATTGTGTATGCTGCCTCATAAAGGTCAATAGTCAAGTGGGAAGGGTGCCAACATCTCGACTTGAAAGAGATTTGGGGCAGAGATGGAAGAGTCAGGAATTGTGCATGTGATGGTGGGGAAATTGGTAGAAGATGATCACGAAGTCCCGCTGGCAGTTCAACCTTTGTTGCAGGAGTTTTGTAATATTTTCCCAGACGCGTTGTCATAAGGATTACCACCTTTGCGTGACACTCAGCACCAAATTGACTTGGTGCTTGGTGGCGCTTTACCTAATCGTACACATTATCGGATGAGTCTCATAAAACAGGAGGAGTTGCATAGGCAAGTGGATGAAATTTTTGCTAAGGGGCACCATGAGGGAGAGCTTAAGTCCTTATGCTGTTATTTTCCTTCTAACTCCAAAGAAACATGGGACATGGCGTATGTGCGTGGATAGTAGAGCGGTTAATAAAATTATTGTACATTGTCGCTTTCCTATTCCCTGACTGGAAGATCTATTGGATCAACTTACTGGTGCGTGTGTGTTTAGCAAACTGGACTTGAAGAGTGGGTACCATCAGATCCGAATTAGACAAGGTGTTGCGTGGAAGACAACCTTTAAGACTAGGGATGAGTTTTATGCTGAAGTGAATAAGTGCTTGTTTCTCACTGATAGTTTAGTGTTTTTGGGGTATGTGGTCTCGAAGGATGGGTTAGCAGTTGATACATCTAAACTGGCGGCAATAAGCCAATGGCCTCGGCCCACAACTATCACTGCGGTTAGAAGTTTTCATGGTTTGGCGTCTTTCTATAGTTGTTTTATCCCTCACTTTAGTAGAATCATGGCGGTAATCACGGATTACATCAATGGTAGTATTTTCAGTGGACCGACGAGGCTGCTATGTCTTTCCAACTAATCAAGGAGAAATTGACCACTGCTCCCGTGTTGGTCTTAACTGATTTCAATCGCCTATTTGAGTTACACTGTGGTGCATCAAAGGTTGGTATTGTTGGTGTGTTGAGTCAGGGTAATAGCTCGCGACGGTTCATATTTTTGGCCATCTTTGCGTAGGAGTGTGGGTAAGTTTGTGGAGCATTGTCGGCTTTGTCAACTATCTAAGGGTGAAGCTATGAATGTTGGGTTGTACATGCCACTACCTATTCCAACACAGCCGTGGAGGAATGTGAGCATGGAATTTGTTGTTAAGTTACCACGAACTGAACGTGGATTTGATTATATTTATGTGGTGGCGGATCATTTTTCAAAGACGGTGCACGTTATCCCTTGCAAGAAGACTACTGATGTTGTTAATGGTGCCTTGCTGAACCTTCGTGAGGTTTATCGTTTGCATGGGCTGCCTACGTCAATTGTGTCTGATCGGGATACTAGCTTTCTTAGTCACTTATAGCGTAGTTTGTGGCGCATGGTGAATACACGACTGGATTTCAGTAGGGCATATCATCCACAAACAGATGGTTAAACCGACGTTGTGAACATTTCTTTGGGTGATCTGTTGCGTTGCCTTGTGGGTGATAATCTTATATCTTGGGATCATAAATTGTGCCAAGCTGAGTTTGCTCATAATCACACTGTCAACCGAAGTTCATGGTTTAGTCCTTTTCAAGTAGTGTATGGCCTCGTTCCTAGGGGTCCCCTTGGTTTAGTTCTGGTGACTGCCTCGGTCAAGATGCATGGCAAGGCAAAGGATTTTATCCAACAGTTGCAGAAGGTGCGCTCCCAGGCTCATGACCACTTGCAAGCTGCTACCATGGATTACAAGCGTGTTGCTGAAGCGAAGAGGCGCAATGTTGAGTTTGAGGTGGGTGACTTTGTATGGGCAGTGATGACTCGGGATCGTATTCCAGCACAAGAGTATAACAAACTCTCGGCGAATAAGCTTGGTCCAATAGAGATTGTTGAGAAGATCAATCCCAATGCCTATAGGTTGAAGCTGCCTAGCCATATTCATACTTCTGATGTGTTTAATTTTACGGAATCAACAAGTCTTTGATTATCATGTGTTTAAGCTTCATCTATGTCACCCATCCACTACAAAAAAAGGGGTCATTCGTGACGTCAGGGTCATCCGTGACCGCCCGACGGTCAACAATGACGTCGGGGTCATCCGTGACCGCTTGGCGATCACAGATGCTTCCTGGGTCATCCGTGACCTCCCGGCGGTGACGAATATAGTCAAACAATCCGGGACCGCCCGACGGTCACGAATACCACTGAAAAAACTAAAAAACAAATCTGGTAATTTACTGGAATATATTTTTCTTTTGCGCATAGAATGATTTTTTGATATAAAACATCATTTAAGAGAAAAAAAAACTTTTGGTTTTATTTTGGGTTATAAGAAAGAAAGAAAGAATAAGAGAGTTGGTGTTTTTTTTTTTTTTGTGGATATAAGGAAAGAAAAGGGAAGAAAAGAAATCGTTGGTGTTTTTGTTTTGGATTTGGGAGATGAAGAAATGAGGAGAAAGTGTTAGATTTTTTTAGAGAAGATAATTTGAGTGACAATTGGTAGGTGGATTGGTGGGTATATATAGAATTTTGATGAAAATTTTTAATTTTAAGAAAATCTGAATTTCCCTCTCGATTCCATCAAATTCTGAGGTCTTTGGCGATCGCCCACAAAATGTTTGAATTTTCAACATTCCTGAAACTTCGTGACCGCTGGAGATATCATCCGCGACCGCCTGGCAGTCACAAGGGTCTTTCGTGACCACCACGTGGTTGTCCCATATTCTTCATGACCGCCCAACGATCACGAAATACCCTTATTTGTGACCGCTAGGCGGTCACCAATAACCCTCATTCCACATTTTTTTATTTTTGTTTGTTTATTTAAGGTACGTTGTTTGTTAAATTGATGAAATAGTTACTACTAAGTAAATTATAATGTTTTATCACAAAATCGCATATAACATCTAAAACAACTTGGTATATATGATGATTAGTCTTAGAACATAAACTACTATCTTAATATGTCAATTACTAATGTTGTACTAATTTATTACTTTAATTCACATGTAGTAATGAATTTTATTTTTAAAAATCATAAACACATCAAGATCACTCCATAAAATTAATTATTTTTTATGAATATTATTAGTGACCGCGCGGCGGTCACGAAAGATTCCGCTACCGCCTAGCGGTCACAAACCAATTTCATGACCGCCCGGTCACCAATAATCCTTATTCGTGACCGCTGGTTGGTTACAAATAACCTTCATTCAACATTTTCTGATTTTCTTTTGTTTATTTAATGTGTGTTGTTTATTAAATTAATAAAATAGTTACTACTAAGTAAATTATAATGTTTTCACATAATATCGCATATAACATCTAAAACAACTTGATATATATAATGATTAGTTTTAGAACATAAAATAAGTTATTCGTTCATAAATCGTCTAATCACATCTAAACTACTATCTTAATATTAATTATTAATGTTTTACTAATTTATTACTTTAATTCACGTGTAATAATGAAATTTATTGTTAAAAATCATAAACACATCAATATCGCTCCATAATTTTTTTTTCAATGAATATTATTAGTGACAGCCCGGCGATCACGGAAGACCCCTCTTCCGTGACGGTCGAGCGGTATTCCGCGACCGCCTAGCAGTCACAAACTTGTTTCGTGATCGTCCAACGGTCACGAATAACCTTCATTCAATATTTTTTGCGAACCCTCATTCACAAAATATTTAGGATCGCCTGGCGGTCACGAAACCCAACGGCTAGTTGGCTTCGTGACCGCCCGGCGGTCACGAATGCCAACGGGTAAATGGCATTCGCGACCGCCAGGCGGTCACGAGCTGCTAGATTTTAAACTATAAATACCATTTCTCTTACTTTCATAATTCACATAAATCTTCACAATTTCTTAAGGTATTCTCGTTTTTTTTATTTACATTGTCTAATATTTTTTTCAATACTAAATTTTTGTATGATATGTTAACTTGTTTATTCATTTGTTGATAGATATTGTCGTAAATACATCGAGGGTACTCGTAGTGGACACAAGATTCATGAAGATCGTTTTTTCACGCTTCAAGAAGTAAGTTGATCAATTTATAACTTTACAACCTTATCGTGCATGATAATTGTTACGTTTTAAATTGTTAATTGTTAATTGTTTGTAAAATTAATTGTAATTTGTTATTTCATGTAAATTTACACTTAGATAAATAGTGGACTATCAAGCAGATAGAAATTGGATGTACGATAGATTCGAGAGCAATCGTTATTAGCGAGATTGTTTTGTGGTTGGGGTTTGCACGTTCATATAATTCGTTTCGCAACAAGATTCCTATTTAGATCTAGGGGCGTATTAGGTGCCCGTGCAAAAAATTTAGCAATTCAAAGTGTTTTGATCGATTCCAAGTCCGTGATCATCTTCATAAGTCGGGATTTACATCTTGATATTTTGAGTGGATTTTGCATGGAGAGAAGTTTACCACGACTACTATAACATTTATCGACGAACCTTCCGGCCCATCACACGCCAATATTCCCGACAGCCCTGTTCGTGCCGATGATTCGTTTAGACAGATGGTCGTGGATGCATATAGAGGTCGATTTGATGAGGACGAAGTGCGTAAAAAGGGTCCAAATCCCGATGCTAGAGCTTTCTACGGCTTGATGCGTCTAAGTCAGGTGAAGATGCACCCTGAGAGGAGAAAAACCGTCCTGCAGTGGGTTGGAGATTGGTTGAATTACAAAACCATTCACAAGGCGAGTAACATCATGTCCGACAATTTTTTAAAGATGTCTAAAGATGGGTTCGACCCAAAGATTTAGAAGTTGTTACCTCAAGACACGAAAGGGATGCATAAGATGTTGGAAACCTTGAGGTTAAGGTACGTGAAGATCGATGCATTCACAAATCACTATTTTCTGTTCTACGGGTTTGCGACGAGCAAGGACTTCCTAAAATGCCCGATATGCGGGGAAGATAGATACGAGTCTCGTTGGAAGTCAAAGGTCGCGAAGAAGCATTTGTGGTATTTCCCCTAGGTCCTCGTCTTTAGAGGTTGTATTATACCGAAGGCACTGTAAAACATATGAGTTGGCATTTGAAGTGTCGAGAGGCCACAAATCGAATGATTCACCCAGCTTCAAGTGAGGCATGGCGACACTTTGATAGGACGCATCCGAATTTTGCAATTGTGCCTAGGAACGTACGACTCGGTTTGTGTACGGATGGATTCACACTATATGGCTCATCTGGGAAGAATTACTCTTGTTAGCCAGTGATGGTAACCCCGTATAACCTCCCTTGCGATCTTTGCATGAGGCAGGAGTTCATATTTTTGAGCCTTACCATTTATGGTCCATTTATCTTAGACCACTAATTGACGAGCTTAATGATTTATGGAGAACGAGTTTGGAGATGTTCGACAGCTCAAGGAATGAAAACTTTCAATTACGAGCGGCCTTGATGTGGACGATTTGCACTTTTCTTGCGTATGGAATGTGGTCTCACTGAAGTACGCACGAGAAGTTAGAATGTCCTTATTGCATGGGAGACACGAAATCGTTTACGTTGCAGAATGGCGGTAAACAGTGTTGGTTCGATTGCCATTGTCGTTTTTTGCCCGAACATCATAGGTGGCGGTATGACAAGAATTCAATGGAAAAGGGCAAAAGTCACTAGAAGCACCTATTCTCAAGAGAAGGATGCATAGCGAATTCCTACCTCCTTTTAGAGCTATCCAATATGTATGCACAATATCTAGATATATTCGCGAGTACTAGATTGAACCGGCTCAACAAGAACGAGACTTTTGAGAGTACAGAGTGGGATGATGAGTTGTTGTTATTTCAAAAGAAAGGGAAGAGGCGGTTGTCATCCGAAGAGTTGGAGCATATTGAACTGTACACGCTTCTTAATTGTAAAGAGTTGGACAGATGGGTCGAGTAAGTCAATATTCTTTATTTTACATGCAAACACTCTCTTTATTAAGGATAACTTGTATGTACGTGCAAACACTCACTTTATTTTACGTGCAAACACTCGCAGATTGTTTATAGAGGAGGAGTGCGGTAGACTCAGTGCCATGGAGGTGCAAAAGAAGAGAAACACAGAGTACGTGGCATGGTTCAAGCAGACCTACTCGAGTGGCAACTACATGACAGGCGATCGTGTTAAGCCGTTGCTCGCAGGTCCACTCAACTCAACGTTGTACTATGAATGGGAGATTCTGAATGGGTTCCGGGTTACACATATATGCATTTGGGCCCTAAGAAGAGTGATTGTAGCAGTGTTTATGTGAAGGGGAACACGGGAGGATCTGACGCCACCATCTTCTACGGGACATTGAACTAAATCATAGAGGTGGAATATTTGGGAGGTAGATGATCTTCATACATTGTATTATTCAAGTGTAAGTGGTATGATATTAGAGCTCTAGGGACTCGTGTTCAGGAGACGTACAAAATGGTTGATATTAACCCACGATGGTCTCTCACAACCAACGAACCTTTTATTTTTGCAAATCAGACCCTTCAGTCGTACTACACCATATCCGGAACTTACGAATGGTCAACCAGTTGAAAAGGGATGGATGGCTGTATCTACTATACCAGCTAGGCACGTGATCCACATGTGGTCAATAAGTGATTTGGGCGAAACAGAATAGTGATGCCAACAGAAGTGTTCCATGAGAACGAATCTGTAGGGATTAATATATTCGTAGACTTTTGCACGTTTGATATGGATATACAATTAGGGCGGGCAGGTTAGTTTGAGATCGTCGAAGATGTACAAGATAGAGGAGAAAAAGAAGCTGAAGAGGAAGACGAAGAAAGTGAAAGCATAGAACTAGATGATGATGATGATAGTGATACTGATTAATTGATTTGTTTTGTAATAATTTTAAACACAAGTTTGTGACGCACTTTATTTGTAACGGTTTGTTAGTGCTGTAAAAGACAGTTGTATTATATTTTTCTAAAAGTAACATTTTATATGTCATATCCAATGCACTTAGAATTTAACATTACAATAATGAAAATTTAATGAAATTTTAAGATAAATTACAATAACATTACAACATTACAATAATGAAAATTTAATAGTCCAACATTACAATGACGAAAAGTTAATGATCCAATATTACATTACACAATTTAAAATTTAACAGAATACAAATAAAAATATTAATAATCATCGGAACTATAAACGTCCCCACTTCCAGCAGCGACCTCATCCTCACCATCATCATCACCATCATCCTCACCATCATCCACACCATCATTCTCAACACCCAAATCTACACAATCGTAAGCGAGCATCTCCTCCTCATCGGATTCTTCATTAGCGTACTCCTCGAAATACGCAGGCCTACTAGAAGAACAAGGAGAAAATGGATCTGGTCCCCAATGCGATGGCCCAGTAATCGGTGGAATCATATGCCCAGCTCCCATTATACGTGCAGTCCCCAAGAACGTCGAATCTAGAACCTATATAAGGTCCCATCCCATCTTCTCTTTAAACATGACTCTCCAGAGGTCCATAGTAGCATACATATCAGTCATCTTTCGATATGTGTGCAAAATAGTCCGCTCATTCTGCGTTTGCAATTCCTGGATGCTCGTCCGTGTATAATCTTCTTGTTTCATGTTCTGAATGTCGTACGCTTCTGTGTTACCGCTCGTCCCTTCACCCTCAGCCTACACATTTCAAGAAAGAGTACGTCAAACTTAATTACACATATATTAAGATTACTTAATTACACCCATATTGTTAATTTTTATAAATCATACCAGTCGACGTCTGATCTCTTCTATGTCGATGGATCCACCAAAAAAAATGGGAGGTGTCGTCGTCCCCTCTATTGGCTCCTCACCTCCACTCCTATTTTTCTTGGATTGTACCTCTACATGATCCTCTGTGGCTCAATGCTTGATCGCCTCCGGCTCCAACGTGTCGTGCATCCAAGTCTTCTATTTCAGAGCATATTTCGGATCCTCAATTCTCTCATAGTACTGTTTCTTCGTGTTGTACATCAAATTCTTGTAACAACACTTCACCTTCGTTTCGTAGGCCGCTTGTACTTTGTATTTCTCTCTCGCACGGATCCCATATATATTCTGCAAATTAATAAAGTTTTAAGATTATTCTTGTTACATCGTTTAATTTATTGATACATTAAATTAAATCATATGAAATATTTGTGAAATATTTCCTCACTCAAAATTTAATAAACATGTTTCCTCGCACTTCCTTGGGCATCGCTAAGTAGCTAGGGTAGAATTCTTTCATGAACTGTCTGATCAACTCCGTGATCGCCGTCGCAACCTCATTGCAAGTGAGGGACTCAAACAGGCCACGAGAAGACAATCTAATGATCTGCCTCTCAGTCTTGTCAGTGGGTGCCTGTGCACCTTTGGAGGTGCCCCTAGTTGGGCGTTGCTGCGTGGTAGTCAATACTCCTGATGCTGGAGTCTCTATCGGTCTCCGGCTTGGGCTAGCTCTGGTGGAACCCGCAAAATGGTTCTTTGCCCTAGACTCTGATGCAGTGGGCGCAACATCGGGCAAGGTTGCAGCATCAAAAGAAAGGCGGCGATATAGTGAAGGCGTCAATGATGTAGATGCGTTGGGGGCCGCGACATCGCAACTACGACCGCCATGTGTGATAACTACCTGAGGTCCAAGACTACCTTGGACCCTAGCAGTATGGGGAACGTCGAGAACATCAGAAACACAGGAACGTTGTGGACCAGTGCCAGTTTGACGACGACGACTGCCTGACATGTCAAATATATGCTAGAAAACTACGAAAAATTATCTAAGTTAGATGATTGTGAGAGATCCCCTAAAATTCAATCGTTACTAAGTTATAAAAATTCTGTAAAGATTATTTGTACTAAGTTATTAAGATCCCCTAAAGATTATTTGTTCTAAGTTATCAAGATTCTATAAAGGCATTATTTCTAAGTGATAAAGTTACATTAAATTGACTAAACTAACAATTTAACATGCATTTAAATCTACAAAATAATAATAAATAAGCTAATCTAAATAATAATACATGAAATTACCTAAACTAACAATTTAACATGCATTTACTAACAATTTAACATTAAATAAATCTTTTGTAAAGATATTATTTTTAAGTTATAAAGACCCCCTAATTGAATTACTTCTATGTTATAAATACTTCCTGAATGCATTCTTGTTGTTATAAAAATATTTCTAAAAGAATTATCTCGAAGTTGTAAAAATTACCTTAAATGCATTATCTCTAAGTTATAAACACCACCTACATGCACTATTTCTAAGTTATAAAAAGCACCTTAAGGCACTATCTCATAAAGATTTCTTAAAGGCATTATTTCTAAGTTTAACATTATTTAAACTATACTAATAATATAACAATTATAAAAATTAATAAAGAATCAAATGTAAAACATAATTAAAAAACTAGAAAGAGAAATACTTAAAAGAGAGAGATGAGGACTTACAAATGTGAGGAATGAGAAAGGAGGAGGCCATATGGAGCTGGCTGACCGCAAGCGGGAAGTTCTCCTGCATGTGGTATCCGCGACCACTGAGCATTCGTGGATGTGCCCCTGCCATCCGCGACCACTCTATATATTGCTTGGCTCTGTTAATCAAGGTAAGATTCATTAATTATCCCACGCTGTTCACTTGTATATCAAATATACACTTTCGATATCGAACTTTAACCTAACATCACACCCGACATATCACCCGATATCACATCCGACATACACTTCCACTGCAAAAAAAAAATAGGGCAACAACGATGCCAAATTCTGTTGGTAAAGTGTCAATTTCCATTGGTAATGGGTTACCAACAACGATGCCAAGATTACCGACGGCTATTTTTGTTGGTTGTTAGGTTGGTGAAAGCTTTGTCACTAAATTCAGCAACAGATGAATGATTCCATTGGTATACTTTCACCCAATCTTAACTCAAATCAAGTATGCCAACTATAGGACTACAATCTTAGGATTAACTCCAAAGTACTAACTAGACTCCCTCTATTCTTGCAACACCTAAGCGTATATTATTTCGATATACTCTTTTTCAGTCATGATACTTTAAGATGACTCAAATTTCATTTGGCAAAAAGTTTCCCAAGAAAATACTTGACTCGATAAAGGATGATTGACTGAAAATTATCGCTCAGAGCTTATCCTCTCCAGGCCTCGAGTATTCTCCTTATATAGACATTGAGAATCCTGGTAAATCGCTATTAAAACATATCCCGCAATCTCCCAACATCCTCCAAAATTTAGCTTGCAAAAGTATCTGAATTGACTACTACTTCACACCTAATGTGCGACTATCGGAGACCCGCCGTTGTGAGGGTTGCTACCACAAACGCGAATCCGCGCTGAATGCTTTATGGGTGTTGAGAGGGGAAGTTCAGTAGTCGGTTATTCGTTTGGGAATATCCTCCAGTCTGCGAAAGACTTAGGATTAGTGTACCATTGTTGTGTACGAGAATCGAAAGTAGTGAGATAAATGTAAAGCAACTGGAAGAAGAACTCGAGATGATGAACAACCAAAGTTAGGAGACGATTCACTGAATGTTTGAGAAGACGAAGACGGGGTTGGAAGGTAAGGTCAAGAATCTGCAAATTGAGAACAAGAATCCTATTTGTGTTGTTTGTTATTGTTATCAAGTTGTATTGAGAAGTTAAGAATCGTGGGAACGGTGTGTTCTTTGGAATGAATAAGTTCGCTTGATTAGGTTCAATGTTAATTTGTGTTGTTTGGTTTAATGTTGGTTTGATTAATATTGCAATGTAATGGTTGGAATTCCTGATGATTTTGGAAAAAGTGGTAATGAACAGTCAAGTCCCTTCATTGGAAGCTAATTGATTCATCTCCCTCCCCTATATTTAACATATGAAAAGTCACCATTCATACTATGAATAAGTCACTAATCCAAATAAACACTCACACGGCACGGCACAACCTCCCCTGCCTTTAAAAAAAGAATCTACCAAAACGATAATCATCGGTGCTATTGATGCAATTGTTTTAAATGGATCCGAGTTTCACCCGCTTAGCCAAATAAATTCTTTTGGATAGGATTGTTAGGTATGATAGGAGGCATAGATTGTCTAACATTTATGCATTGAGGTGGGGTTTGAGAATAATTAAACAAGATCTAGACACGCTTGTTGTGGAACCATATTTAGAGGTTCAACTGGAGAAGAAGATAAGAGAGTTGAGGCTGAAGTATGCCATGTTTAAAAGGTTTTGCGATATTTCTGGAGTCAATATAGAAGGCCTTGACTTGGTTGTGTTAGTTGGACCTGCATATAATTGGATCTTGGAAGTGGTAATATTTCACTCCTTTGTAATTGTTTAAAATGTCGTTTATCAATTACGAATATGTTTTAATGTTTATTTCATTTCGGTAGGAGACACGGTGGGAACTGTATTTCAGACTTCATGGTTCACCTAATGCCAAAAACATGCATACTCTGTTTCATGAGATGCGTTGTGCTCTATTTCCTAGTGAGGCTCTAATTATGGAAGACGAGGAATTCATACATGCCGATTCTTTTCACCAAGATGTCCCTCAAGATGGGAAGATTGAATTGTCTAATAATGAGGAAGATGTAGGAGATGGTGTTGTTGCTAATGAGATATAAGATGTTGGAAGTGTTGTTTTTTATAAGATAGAAGGTGTTGGAAGTGTTGTTGCTGATGAGATAGAAGATGTTGGAAGTGGACCATGTTTTGATGGGGACGGGGATGATGAAATGGGAGACGATTAGTTAAAGTTTATAGATGTTAAGTTAAGTTATATTGATAGATGTTTAGTTATGTTGATTGAGGTTGAATTTTTGTAATGCTTATGGACAATTTAGTTTTTCTGTTTTGCTTATGGTCTATATTGAATTGTGATGGAGGTGTTTACCCCTTGTGAATATATGGTCTTTCTGTAGTCTAATGAAATGGACTTTGTCTACTTTGATCTTATGAATATATGGTATTTTCATATTGTTCGCAACCTTAGACCATATGTTCCTTAACTTATCCGATATATAGTCATAACACAATCAAACTCATTGTATTACAATGATCAATAGACACCAGATAGTTGAACAGAACCTCAGCAAATGTTCGTATATCAATCACACCAAATTAATGCACATGAATACCATTATAATGACTATTACCAAATAGATTCCATCAAGATATCATTAATGTATCAATTTTGTTCCCAAAATATAACTCAGCCAATACTGCTGAAATTACAGCACGACATTTGGAGATCACAATTGCAAAGTGGATTCAAGTGAAGATCAAAAACCTACATCAACATCACTTCTAACCAACAGCCTATGCACTACATAAAAGACAAAAGGATCATTGGTCTTGATGGAAACTTTCTTATGGAGTCTTCTACTTATTCTTCCCTTTCCCTTTCCTCTTATCCTGGTCATTCCCTGCATGCTGGTCTTTGTTGTTTAGGTTGTCCATTACTGCACCTAGGTCGGATAACTTAAGATATTTCCTGTTGGTACTAAGTGCTAAGTTAGGAGTCCTATTCTCTTGTGATCCCAGAACCTCTTAGTTTGCCCTAAGTTGAGTGGTAACCTTTGGGGTAGCTTGCTTCTGCTTCTTTTTGACATAATTGGATAAACCAGCCTTCATCAATACATGGCATATCACCCATATTTGCATCCTCTCTTGAAAGGGCTGCTTGAGCTGCTAACTCTTCTTTTCTTGCTCTCTTTTTATTCCTTTGAACTGGCCCAATTTTGCATGGCAAAGGTGGTGCAAGTGGAGTTGGGTTTGTTGATGAGATAACGCTAGAGTAAGGATCAGAAAACACCACCTGAACAATAGGAGTACAATTATTTTCATCACCATCAGTAAGTTCACATGATATGGATGTAAGGGATATAATATAACAAAATCAACATGAAGTAACATACCATCCTACTGTCTACATGAATCATATTACAGATCTCTAATTAATACACATCATAGTAATATCAACTAAAAAATACTTAGAGTAAAGAATAACAATCCACCTTTTTGGTAGTAAAGAATAACAATCCACCTTTTTCGCAGCAGACCTCTTCTGCCTCCTTAATGACCTGAGTTGAGTAAAATAGTATCAATGTCTATCAGACCAGTATCAATATTGGAGGCATCATCAAACTCCTCCATATTTTGTTCCAATATTTGTCCATCGTGTTTAGGGGGTACATCAACTGTAGACTTCTCCCTCCTATTCCTTCTAGCAGACCTGAAACTCTGCCCAACCTCAACATGCTGTTCAATTATCTCAGTTGTAGGATCAAGTTCTCCCCTATTTTGTGATAAGGTGAAATTATTCTAAAGGGGTACAAAAGTAGTTGAATAGCCTCTCATGGGTCTAGTGGACATGTTACTTTGTTCACCTATATCATGAGGAGAGGTAGGAGGTTGAGTAGGAGGTTTTTGTTGGAGAAGTAGGAGGTTGTACGACAGGGTTTGGTGTGGCCCTCTCTTATTGGCCAGGGGTTGGTGTAGCCCCATGTTGTGGGGCAGGGGTTGGTGTGGCGCCATCATGTTGTGTAGGGGTTGGTGTAGCCCCAGTAACTCCACCCTACATATAACAACATTAAAGTAAGTTATATTCCAATACAAACAATTAGTCTACAACAAATTAAATCACAAAAACAATCAAACACTGTATATGGACCATGACATACACATGTAGATAGCTTACCATTTTGCGTCCTTCTATCACATATCTTTTTATTGTGACTTTTTTGGCCACAATTTCCACACTTTAGAGAGATTTGCATCCTACTAACAAGAGTTGGTTCTGGTGCAGCAATTGCCTTCTCCCTTGTTCTCACAACAGGGGGTTCATCAGGGCCCCTAGTCCTTGCCTTTTTGGGTCTACCAGGGAGTCTACCAGAATTTGATGGCAAGGGGGGGTGGGGATGTAATCCCCATCTTTCCATAGCGCAACACCAACCCATAAATTGCATACTGGTACACCGCAATACAAGTTTCAAGTGTGTAACACTCAGCAACATAGTCAGCAATTTGTTCTCCACCATGCAGTATAACACTAGTTGCATGTGATATGGAGGTTTCTAGCATTTGGGCCTATTCTGGGCCACAGCCCATGACCGAGCATATTGGGGATCAATCCCGATATGACATCGAATGTAGGATTCGACATAGGCCAGCCGCGCCTATAAATATTCTGCCCCGCACACTGAGAAAGGCAATTAATTCCTCACCTCGACTCTCCCGCATTACATCGAATAGAAAATTCGATATTACACCCGAGATAGAAAGCACGGTGGTTCACTGTCAGAATGAACCGAGAATGGAGCCGGTGGGAGATTTCATCGCAATAGAGATCGACCCGAGACAACCGGAGCGCAGTTTAAGGATAGGAGCTACTATGTCGCCTGATATCCGAAAGGCGTTGATAGAATGCTTAAAAAGGAATGTCGATGTATTCGCCTGGAGCGATTCTGACTTGATTGGGATTGACCCAAAGATTATAAAGCATAAACTGAATGTCGATCCGCGGGCCAAACCGATATGGCAGAAGAAAAGGAATTTTAGCAAGGAGAAGAGCGAGGCGACAGAGAAAGAGGTTGTGGAAAAGCTTAAAGCAGGACATATTTATGAATTGCATTATTCGGAGTGGCTCAGCAATATCGTCCTAGTTCTGAAGAAAGCAGCAGAGTGGAGAATGTGCGTGGAGTACAAAGACTTGAACAAGCATTGCCCACGGGACCCTTTCCCATTTCCAAGGAACGACCTTTTAGTAGACTCAACAGCCGGATGCGCCCTATTTAGTTTCATGGATGCCAAGAGCGGTTTCCACCAGATTTTTATGGCAATGGAGGATCAATCGAAAATAGCCTTTGTTACGGACACGGGCATGTACTGTTATCGTGTAATGCCTTTCGGTCTAAGGAACGCCGGAGCAACGTTCCAGAGATTGGTGGCGAAGATGTTTTATAGCCTAATAGGAAAGTCGATGGATGTATACGTGGACGATATTTTGATCAAAAGTTTGAAGGCACAGGATCACGTAAAGCATTTGGAGGAATCGTTTGCCATTATGAGAAACTATGGGATGAAGATCTACCCCAAGAAGAGTACCTTCAGAGTGGCAGCGGGAAAATTTCTGGGATATATAGTTAACGAGCGCGGAATTGAAGCCAACCCAGACAAGATAGAAGCCGTGTTGAATCTCGCTTCCCCACACTCGGCACGGGATGTGCAGTCCCTTTTGGGACGTATAACAGCCTTGGGACGTTTTATTGCGACCTCAGCAGAGCGGAGTCTTCCTTTCTTCAAAATCTTGAAGAAGGCCAAGGACTTCCAGTGGATCGAAGAATGCGAAAGAGCGTTCTAACAGTTCAAGAAGTATTTGGTGGCACCGCCACTCTTGGCGAAACCAGATCCAGGGGAGACGCTCTATCTATATCTGGTGGTTTCCGCCAACGCCATTAGCACAGTATTAGTGAAAGAAGCAAACGGAAAGTAATATCAAGTTCATTATGTCAGTCGTGTTCTTCACGGAGTAGAAAAGAATTATCTGCAAATCAAACTATTTGCCTTGGCCGTCGTCATGACGGCTCGTAAGTTGAAACCTTATTTCCAAGCTCACCCAATAATGGTCATGACAGACAGACCACTCCGGTAGATCATGACCAATCCTGATACCTCGGGGAGGTTGGTAAAATGGGCCATAGAATTGGGCGAATTTGGGATTGAGTACCGTCCTCGTACAACCATTAAAGCACAGGTGCTAGCCGACTTTATGGCGGAGGCACTAGGTAATAGCTTAGACCATTCGTGCCACCATATATTTCCTATAAGCCAGGACCCTGGTCCCAGCTCGAAACCCGCAGCATGGCTACTTCATGTGGATGGATCCTCCACAGCAAACGGCGGTGGAGCAGGAATTCACCTGGTGTCCCCAGATCGTAGGGAATTTGATTTTGCTATCAGTCTGAACTTTCCTATAATGAACAACGAGGCGGAGTATGAGGCAGTTCTGGTAGGAAGCAGAATGGCTAAGACCCTCTGTTCGGATCATCTGGAAGTCTTCACGGATTCGCAGCTAGTCGCTAACCATTTCTCGGGATTCTTCGAAGCAAAGTAAGAAACCATGGTTTTATACTTGGTAAAGTTTAAAGAATTGGCAGCCGAGTTCACTACATTCAATCTGACGCAAATATCTCGATCGAAAAATGCAAAGGCCGATGCTTTATCGAAATTCACTAGTTCCTCAGACATTTTTGTGAAAAAGCGTGTGACTTTGCTGACCACCTCTAGGCCCGCGATCGGAGTGACAAAGGCCAGCAAAAAATGGGCCGACGTGGAGTTTATCTTTCCTATCGCAAGTACGCCGTGTTGGAAGGATGAGATATATGATTACCTCGCAAACGGAACCCTTCCGGCCGATCTTAACGCCCAAAGACGGCTGAAGCACAAGGCGTACAGGTTTACCATCTACCAGGGCGAACTCTATAAGAGATCTTTTGAAGGCATACTGCTGAGATGCGTGTCACCAACAGACGTCCAATACATACTAAGGGAGATACACGCAGGTAGTTGTGAAAATCATTCATGAGGGAGAGCTTTGGCCCAGAAAATATTAAGACAGGGATATTTTTGGCCAACGATACGACAAGATGCCACCATGTACTACCGCAGTTGTGAGAATTGCCAGTACCACGCCAAACTGGTACACAAGCCAGCTATACTGATGCAGCCCCTAGAGATCACTTGCCCGTTTGATCAGTGGGGAATCGATATAGTTGGTCCCCTACCAATGGCCAGAGGTCAGAAGAAATTTCTTTTAGTAGCAGTAGAATACTTTACGAAATGGGTGGAGGCTGAGGCTTTGATGCACATCACGGAGAAAAATATGATAGACATTGTCTGGAAGAACATCATATGTCGCTTTGGATTACCCCGAGTTTTGGTATCAGACAATGGTACCCAGTTCAGAGGAAAGACAATGGTTGCATGGTGCAAGGAATTAAAAATATCCCAGCATTTTGTTGTGGTATCCCACCCACAGGCAAATGGACAAGTGGAGTCCACCAACAAGACTCTTAAACAATATTTGGAGCGGCGACTGCACATCCACAGGAGAGGCATCGTTCACTCTAGTATACGGGTCCGAGGCAGTAGTCCCAGTTGAGATTGGCATGCCAACATACAGAATAGCGGAATATGACCCGCAGCACGATTCACGACTACGAAAAATGGACTTAGAAATGATTGGTTCCACAAGAGAGCAAGCTTACCAACGGACAGTGGCCTTCAAAGCGGCAATGGCCAAAAATTTCGATAAACGAGTGAATCTTCGAAGCTTTCAAGTAAGTGATTTGGTGTTGAAGAGCGTGAAAGCAAGTAAACATGTTGGGAAAGTGCAAGCCAATTGGGATAGACCCTATAGGGTTACCCACGCCAACGCAAAAGGTTATTATTATCTCGAGGACATGCATGGCAAGCCCCTTCCTAGGCCATGGAACGTGCAACACCTTAGGCATTTTTATTCTTAAAAAATGCAGCAATTCAATCACTATTAGGGATGTTCAGCTTTTAAGTATGTCGGATAATCAGATTGATGTGGTGATACTTTGGAAAGGAGGTGAGTTGAATTGAGGAGCCGAATGGAACATTGCGGACACTCACATGGAACTTACTACGATAACTACAAAGCATTTCAGCATTGCATTGGCTTTGCGTGGGTGACTATAATGAAATCTCAAGCCAGGAGGATAAAAATGGTGGCCCACGGCGTCCAAATTGGATGATACAGAATTTTCGGGATATGTTATTGGATATGGGGTTAAGTGAGATTGAATTTCCTGGGCCTCGATTTACATGATGTTGTCGTCGCCTTTCACCGCACACAGTTTGGGAGCGATTGGAAAAATGCGTGCGCAGACATTGCATGGCGGGATCGGTTTCCTCTTGTAGGGGTGGACCACATAGTGACCATAAGGTCAGATCATCACGCTATTCATGTTCGCTTGAGGGGTTACAAGGGTACGAGTAGACTACCATCTCTCTTTAGGTTTGAGGCGTCAGCGATTATGAAAGCCGAGTGCGGGGAGGTCGTAAGGCATAATGGGCATGATTCAGGTGGCGGTTAGCTGAAGGATAAGATTGAAGGGTGTCGTGAGGGGCTGATGCAGTGGAGTAAAATCGATAGGGTTAATTTGAATAAATGAATCTCGGGATTGAGGAAAGAAATTGGCATATTATGCAATGGATGTCTCAGGGTAGCCTCAAATGAGGAGGAGAAACGACTTTGTGGACAACTCGAGGAATTATTAGAGTTGGATGAAATTAACTGGAAACAAAGGGCTAAGGTGCAATGGTTAAAAGAGGGGTATGGAAATACCGCGTATTTTCATAAGAGGGCTAGTGAGCGTATGAAGAAGAATGAGATCACAGGGTTAAGGGATGACGTAGGTGTTCTTCAAACGAAATCGAAAGAGATTGACCAATTGGCAACAAAGTATTTCAACACTATTTCCAGTTCAGTGTTCCTTCAGAGGCTTCTATTGAAGAGGTGTTACGAGATGTTAGCGAGCGGGTCAGTCCTGAGGTGAACGAATGCTTGCTCCAGCCATTTACAACGGATGAGGTACAATGAGCACTTAACGATATGTATTCTTTTAAATCCTCTTGTCGTGATAGTTTTTCTGTTTTGTTTTATCAAAAATTCTGGGATGTGGTGGGTGATGATGTTATTCGTTTTGTGCTATCTTACCTTAATGACCATATCCTTGATCCCTGTGTTAATTTTGCACATATTGTTCTTATTCCTAAGTGCACTAATCCTGATTTGATTTCTCAGTTTCGACCAATTAGCCTCAGCAATGTTTGTTTTAAAATTGCATCAAAAGCGGTGGCTAATCGTTTTAAGCCTTTTCTTTCGTCTATTATTTCTCCCTCTTAGTCCGCGTTTGTACCCGGCCGCCTTATCACTGATAATATCTTGGTGGCTTTTGAGGTTAATAATTTCTTGAAAAATAAAACGATAGGGAAAAGATGCAATATGACGTTGAAGTTGGACATGAGTAAGGTCTATGACCGAGTCGAGTGGCCCTTCCTGGAGATGATAATGCTTAAGCTTAGTTTTGATTCAAGTTTTGTTTCCCTCATTATGCTTTGTGTTAGATCAGTGTCTTACTCTATTTTTCTTAATGGGAGAGAATCTAGCGTTTTTTCCCCAACAAGGGGCATTAGGCAGGGGGTCCCTTATCCCCCTACCTTTTCTTATTCGTTTCTGAGGTGTTTTCAGCACTTATAGCGCGTGCGGAAGAACGTGGGAGCTCATGGGCGTTAAAGTCAGTCGTCTTGCACCTCAAGTATCACATTTACTATTTTCGGATGACACTCTTTTGTTTTGCGAGGCGGATGTGGGGTCGGCCAAATGTATAAGGGGTATATTGGAGCGTTATGAGGCAGCGCCGGGGCAGCGAATTAATCTTGATAAATCTGTGGTGGTCTTCAGCAAGAATACTGACGCACAAACTCAAAGCGGTGTGGGGAACCTTTTAGGAGTGGCGGTTGCAGAGAAACGCGAGAAATATCTTGGGATGCCATCGGTTGTTGGTAAGTCTAAAAAGGAATTGTTTGATTTTATTAGAGAACGTGTTTGGAAGAGGGCTCAGAGTTTTAAAGGAAAAACATTGTCGGGCGCGGGGAAAGAGGTTTTAGTGAAGGCCGTGATGCAATCTATTCCTACTTTTATCATGAGTTGTTTTCATCTACCAGATTCTTTAATCAAGGAGATAGAATCAATTATTATTAATCATCGGGTTGTGTGAGAAAAGATGTGTCGAATGAAGGTGGATGGGGGCATTGGCTTTCAGAATTTACGGGCTTTTAATTTGGCTCTCCTCACGAAACAATATTGGTGAATATTGACGGATCCTACTAGCTTGTTGAGTCGAATTTATAAATCAAAGTATTTTCCGAACTCTAACATTTGTGATGCTATAGTTGGGGCGGCGCAATCTTTTTCTTGGAGATGTCTTTGGGAATTGATTCCAGTATTACGGATAGGGTTGAGGTGGCATGTGGGGAACGGGTCTACTAATTCGGTTTGGCATGACGAGTGGTTACCACGACCAGCCACATTTTGGCCGACGAATCGTTTCTCATGGTCTAAGACTTTATTGATGCGAATACGGGTTGGTGGGATGTGGCGATACTGAGGAGTTTTTTTGTGGGAGGTGGATGTTGAGGTGATTCTAACTATTCCATTGGGTGACAACACTAATGAAGATCGGAGAATATGGCATTATCAGAAAAAAGGCAGTTTTCGGTGCGCAGTGCGGATTACTTAATTATGTCGCAAGGGCTGTTGAGAACCGCAAGGAACGCGATGTCAATATCCAAACCACATTTCGCATGGTCGAAGGTATGGAAAATTGCTTGCGAAAATAAAATCAAATTATTTCTTTGGCGGTGTTGTATGGATATCTTACCGACTAGGTGGAAACTCGCGCGACAAAGTGTGTGCGTGGAAAAAGCATGTGTTGTTTGTCATGAGGGTGAGGATACGTTGAGGCATAACCTGTTTGAGTACCCCCTCGATCGTCAAGTTTGGGCGCTCTCTAATATTCCTATGAGTTGTTGGATCCAAACGTCGGAATCGTTTTGTGATTGGGTTGTGCGCATGGTCCGAACTTTGTCGCCACGGGAGGTTGGGGTAGTGGGTACAAATTGTTGGACACTTATAGAAATAGCATATTGGCAGGGGAGAAAGAACAACGATCAGATGAGATGGTGTCGTTTGTACTTTCTTATGCGACAACTTGGGCGAAATATAACGACAAGTAGGGCGTATAAAGGACTTGCGGACCGAGGGCAAATCGTGTGCACTGGCTGGGGAGGTGATTAAAGTAAACTTTGACGTGGCGAGCTTTGTTTCAGAAGGGTCGATTGGGATTGGGATGGTTGCGCATGACAGTCATGGGGAATTGGTGGCGTGGAGACAATGTCTCTTAACGTCATATATGGAACCGGCAGGGATTGAGGCACTTGCGGCTTCGGGGGTAGTAAGTTGGCCGATTGAGAAAGGGTGGGAAAATGTTTTATTTTAAGGGGACTGTCTTAGTGTAATTCACGACATTATTTATGGTGATGACACGAATGTTAGGATAGTCAATATTTTGAATAATGTTCGTCGCCCTTTGAGTTTTCACTCGGGTTTCTTCTTTCGATGGGTGCGGCGTGAAGCTAACGCGTTGGCACATGAACTAGCAAGGAACGCCATCGAGGATGCAAATGGGTTTGATAATGTTTAATTTTCTTTTTTTAGAGTTTTGTAGTTAGGAGAACTAGTTTTTGCTCTTGGTTTGAGCGTTAACTGTACCGCTTGGTTGGCACAAGTTTTATGAGTAACATAAGTTTGATTTGGAGTTAAAAAAAAAAAAAAGCATTATTTTGGTTTAATCAAGCCAATTGTAACGAGTTTCTCGGTGTATTGTAACCAAGATGATATAAGACCAAAATATGCTGAAAATACATGTCAAACCTACATTCCATGTTATGCACAGTACGTCAATACAAATAAAATTACAAAGTTTTTAATATAGATCGAATTGCGGAGGTTCGATCTATTAAATGTCGAATCAAGCTGCTTCCATATTGGGTATGCCAATTCTCTTGTATCGAATCAGGTTGCTTCGATGTAGGAATGGTTGAAGTTGTTGAATATCGAATTGATATGCTTCGATCGAATGAGGTATATCGAATTTTGTTGCTTCGATCGAATGATGATTGAACTACAGTGTATCGAATTATGGGGCTTGGATATAGAGTAGTTGAGAGCTGGTCTTGAATGCGTGTTGAGAATGTCAGAGGACGAGGTATTTATAAGCCCCGTCCCGCGAGCCCCAATGATAGTTGGAGAATGAGTATCGAATTTGACTGATTCGATCTATCTCTTAGATCGAATCCTGCGCATTTGATACTCGTTTAACATCGAATTGCTCTTGTTCGATATACAATTTGCTGGGCTCTGCATTATGGGCTGGCCCAATATTTATATTGGGCCTTTTCTAAAATACCCCATTAGTCAATCTATTAGAGTCATTTAACAGAGGGGTGAAAATTAAGTATTTTGGTTACGTACACCCCAAATGAAATGTTTCTTAGGATATGTTAACAGAAAGAGTCCGCCTAATGGAGAAATGCATATGATTTTTTGTTTGGTTAGAATGATCGACCTTTCCATCGAGAATAAGTAAAGATTTGGGCACAAGTACCTGAAAAACAAGTGTCAAAGGAATTGCTACGCATCAACGGATAACTTCAGTGAACCTCAATATTTATTCATTCCTTTGATTAAATTATATTACTACAGCTTTCTGCTAGAGGTAAAAAGGAATTCAAACTTTGTAATTACTCAAATTGTACATGCCAAACATTCTAAAAGTTAAATACTTGAATTAGAATTTATTTACCAGCATTACTCAACACAGTGGTGAACAATTTTACTCGCTTTTGTTTACTCTCGCTTCTGTTTATAAATTGGGTTTGATAGGAACTTCTTAATCATATATAGATCAAATAAGTTAGGCAAAACGATGGAAATATGTTATGCAACTTCGCATGCATAACGTCATGTTCAACAAACAATTTCTTTTTTGGAAGTAAATGATAATAACGACACTAATACGATCGTAAGTTTTTCTAGGATTTAGAATTTTAAAAATTTTGGTCTTTGTGCTACACGAAAATAAATAATATACGTAAATAAAATTGGGGAAAATAATACTATAGGGCAAAGTGTTTGTGGACATAAATCAAGCGATGACAAGGATTTACGTGGCTGGGCACATCGGCGATGACACGTACATATTGGGGCCTAATTATATGACTACACACGTAAATAACATTTATAATTAAACTAATGCTAACTAACAAAACGACCTCAACATTAAATTAGTAATTTCACCTATGATGACGCCTTTTTGTTATGTTTATAGACAATTATGATTCCCGATAACCGTGTCAGCATTATATAAGTTATAATAAGTAGCCCCATGAACAAAATTGAGGGCGTCACAGATTTATCAATGACTTAAAGATGAAAATGAGTTATCTATCTATCTACCTGTATATATATATATATATATATATATATGTACATATATATGGAGAGGGGCGGGGGGCGGAATTGAAGGGCGTATGTTTGATATCACTGTTGAATGTAATAAGTTATGATGTATGCCCCTATATGGTTTAAAGCCTCAAGAGTATATTGATGCTCCGACTTATAGCGGAGGAATACTTTGGTTACATCTTCAAATACAAATAGGAATTATCATGAAATAATCATAACCAAATAGTACTTCTTTATTTCCCAAAAAGTTACTGCAATTGAAAGATTTTCTATTTTCTTGGTTACCATGACTTGCGATGGAAAGAAAATCATTTATTATAATATGTTCATACACATGCACACCCAGGGAGGTCATCAAACTTAATTGTGATGGATCGGCACTGAGCAGGTCCTACAGGTATCGAAGGCGTGTTACATGATTTTGCAGGTATGATAGTTGATGTTTTTTCCAAAGCGACGGGATGCAACACCAACAATATGGCTGAACTTTGGGCTATTCGCGAGGAAGTATTGTGTGCTTTATGTATTTCAATTTCGCATCTCATTATTGAGATTGATTATGAGTTTATGTTTTGTAGCCTAACCCAGCCGCGTGGTCGTACGATAGCAGAGACACTGATACTCCTCCGCGAGATTCGGAAGATGTAGACTAGGTTCACCGCTCTGGCCATGTACATATAAAGAGACGAACATGTTCACGAATGTGCTGACCCGACAGGGTTCCAGCCGAACCCAAGTGGATTGCCCCCTACAGACACTTTTTTGATCAGCCTGGATGAGTTGTCCACCCGGACTGGAAAGTTTTATTTTGATTGATATTTTGTGTATATATTTGCTCCTATCGCGCCAGACTCGACCTGTACCCCTATGTTTGCACATTACCCGACTTGGGTCTAATAATAAATAAGCAAGTTTTGTTAAAGAAAACAAAAATCATACACAAACAATTAACTGAATACTGCCTAATTCTTAGCCTTTGAACTTGAATTAAGTGATTGAAGAAAAGCTTCTGCTACATAAGTCAAGCTAATTAGGAAGGTTGTGATCGAAAGGCTTAGAAAACATATGTACAGCCATAGAGGTTAGATTTACCAATTTATATGACGTGAATTATGTTTGTTTCCTTGAAATAATATTATATCAAACTATTCATTTGCTATCTAAGCTAAAATGCTTAACTATTTATCTCTGGACCACAGTCTGTTTGAAAATGCTAAGAAGTTTTGGTAGTAATTATTGTATCATATTTCTTATACATTTTGAAATTCTGTCAGAATTGGTAACACTTTTTAACCCCTTAATTAGGCATGGAATTGTGAATTGCGATACTTATTTTTATTTGTAACTTTAATATTAGTCGAACACATGATGCAGTTCCCTCAAAGCCAAGGCAACATTTCCTATACACGAATGAGTGGTGGAATTTTAGAATCTTTATATCAAATTGACAGTAATTTTAATCCACAGTTTTAAAATTGTGGAAAACAAATTCTTAATATGTTAGGTTTTTCTAAATATCTAATCCAAACACATTCGAATGTAAAAAATATGGATAGATAATATCTTTTAGAAACACAGATATATATATATATAGCCGTTACCCGCCGAGAAATTGTGGAGTTATAGGTGAATTTAGGAGTTATAGCCGTTACCCGCCGAGAAATTGTCTAAATTGCCCCTCTGTAAGTGGCACGTGAGTGAGGCGTGCAAAGATTCGACGGAATATTCGTTGAAAACGCAGCATAGGTCGTCGGGGGGGGGGGGGGGGGGGGGGGGGGGGGGGGAGGGGCAACGTTTCGATAAGTTGAAAGCAAGGAGGGTACATAACGTGCAAAAAAACAAAGCAAAGGGGGGAATGTGCAAACCGAAAAGAAGAATAGGGGGATGTGCTTTTTTCCCTTAATAAAACCTGCAGCCTGACATTATTTCATAAGGCAAGTTCAACTTAACAATTTCCAACTCCAAATCCTTCCCCAATCCATAGTTTACCTTCACGCATAAAGTTTATAACACGCTGACAATCACATTACATATATAAATCTGTTATAATAAATCCATATACATTTTGATCGGACAATGAATTGGTGGTATGTCATAGAGAATTATGTTAAAATTGATAAATTCTTATTTATTATAACTTTGACAATTAAACAAAAAGAAATATTTTGCAATGTCGAGATTACTCAGACGAGCTAGCTCAATTTGTTTTTTCCCCGTGCCTTTTGAGTGCTTTCAGTAGTCATATATAATTTAAGCAATAATGGTGTATTTTATGATTTGCCTGATTTGAAGGAGAGCCTTATGGAATAAAGCAATTCAACATTAAATTGAATGACATGTGTATATTTAGGATAAAATATATGCATTTGACTTTTGTATCTTCGCTTGTTGTTTTACGGATATTTAATTATATGGGGAGTTTATTGTAACCAAACAAGACAGGAAAAGGATCCGTTTGGTTCTCTACGAGAAAAGATTTCATATATTTTTGAATGATAAGCTAAACACATTTCCAGAAGGTGAAGGTAACTATTACATTATTCCTTCAGTATCGACCAAAGCATTATTTCAGAAAACATTATTATAATTCTGTCAACTACTTTCCTTAAGAATATACTTTCTTTGAGAAATTTTGTTACTCAAAACATCCTAACAACTGGTCCAAATGCAAGTTTTAGTTTGGCACAAATATATAACTACAAAAAAATTTGTAAGTCATAATATTCTATTTCTACCCTCCTAATCGTCCGAAATCACGATAACAGAAGTATTAAATTTCAACTGAAAATGAGAAGTCTAATTAGGGGCGGTGGCAAAAACTTATAGAAGTTGTTTGTCTTGTGCTTAAAGTTATTTCAAGTTACTTTAGATTAAAATTCGGGGTGTATAGAAATGAATAACTTTAAGAAGCTATACAAGAATTAAGTTATAATTAGGTTCATGCAACAGTTAATGTGAAATAACGAGTAAAATGCAAAAACCTACCCTGTGTTATTTCTAATTAGCATAAAAACCCCTGTATTATTTTTATTAGCAAAAATCCCCCTATGTTATTTCATAATTAGCACACGACCCCCAAACCTCATTTTAGGCTTTGACCTGATGTGAATTTACTTTTGTGTCCTTGATACAAGTCTGGAAATATAAAAAAAAAATACATTTTTATTATTGCTTTTACTTAATTATAACTATTATTTTAAATTAACATGAGATAGCTTTTTATTATTTTTTCCCAATATAATTTTATATTAAAAAAATAATAATAAATGAGCAAGGGCGTAATAGTAAATATATACCTGAAAATCGAATCCAACTTGCATATGGAGCTGAAAGGGGGCTTTTTGCCTTTGACCAAATAACACAGGGGAGTTTTTGCTAATAAAAATAACACAGGGGTTTTTTTGCCAATTAGAAATAACACAGGGTAGGTTTTTGCATTTTACTCGTGAAATAACTTACTCCTCTCCTAAAATTCGTAAAATACCAAATTTGCAGAAGCAGTTTTATAAGCACCGCATAACCAACTTCTATAGTTTATGCTTTTTAAACTTTGATATGGGTATTTTCCGTATAGGGCCGGCCATGGGCCAGGCCCATATTTGGTCTAGGTCGGCCATGGCCATGTACATATCGAATATAATATTCGATATCGTACAGCTCATGTGTATGTCATGTGTGTGGTTCACGCATCCCAAGGTCTATAAATAGCTTTAAGTATACTCATACGTTAGTCACTCTATATCGAAGACGCCCCATATCATCCTCGATATAGCACCCGATATGTATCATCGATATATATCATCGACATCAAATCCGATATTGTACCCGACGTCATCCCCGACATATAAGGCTTCCGATATTATCCCCAATATCACCTTCGACATCACATTCGATATCCACGAGATACTCGACATACCATTATTCCTAATTATATATTTAACCTATCACTAATGAACTACGTCCGACTTGATTCTCTCAAGTGGATACGTAGGCAACTTGGGATAACTCGAGTCCAGTATGAAATCATCAAAGATCCATCTGTCCCCTTACCACGTCGCTTGTAGTACATGTTTGCAAATGACAAAGTTGGTTCCAGGGTGGTGTAGAACCAGTATGATGTGGAGTGTCTTGTTAGCATGCCAAGCCAGCGGACGATAATGCACCAAATCATTAGCACCGTCTGTTGGAACGCACTGGAATGTACTTGAAAACAAGCACGCTACCGTAAAATTCAATTGAGTTCATCTAGTGTAATGGCAAGTTGCAGCGCCATTGGACCTATGTTTTTCATGCTCATCCTTACGACTCTGGGCGGGCTCAGACTCATCAAAACCCTGGAGCATATCGAGTTTGGACTTTGCTCCGCCAATCAAGATAAGTCATATTAATTATATTATATTATCCACCTGCATATTCTGCAGTTAATTAGGTTATGTTGATTCACCCACATATCGAATACCACATTCGATATAGAGCGTATTTTTGACATGGACATGCACTTTCGATAAACGTTATTCTCGATAAACAATCATACCCGATATCGGGATGGCTTTCAACATCTCTTAAGCCCGATATCATAACTTAATTATACTTCTTCATTGGATACATGTTAGAAATGGCAAGAGTCTCATCTACCTACACGGTAACATGCCATAAATCAGAGCAACGTCTATCTATATAGTTTCATGCATAAATTAGCAAGTGGAATATTTTCCTACGCGGTACCAAACCTAAAATGAAAATAAACATGTATCTACGCGGTAACCCGCCTATTAAGGCACAACGACTGGTACCTACATGGTATCTCCGCCTCTTAAGGCACAACCAATAGTACCCACATGCTATGCCCGCCTAATACAGCACAAAGACAAGTACCTATGCGGTACCACGCCTCTTAAGGCGCAGTAAAGCACTAAAATGAGACCCCAAATCTCAAGGGCATATAATCGTTGCCAATGCCTCCTTTAAATCTAGCCCGAAGATCCTAAGGACAAGCAATTAGCTAGACGCCTACTCCGCATAATTATAATAAACTAAAGATAACAACTATATAGTGGCAGAATACTGTTAGACGCTCTTAAATAATGCGATGACACGATTAAATGAATAAATCATTCATACCATAATTTTACTGCAATGGCGTTACACCCGTCACCGTATTGCGACTAATCTTACAACCATAAACACATTCATTATTGCATGCAATACGGGAGAGTCAAGAAAAATACCAAATTCTAAAACATGTTGCTGTCCCAGTGATTACATCATGTATATCCACCATTAGGGGTTAACGTCTTACCCACATTGGTCAATCAATTTAAAAGCAATCCACTCTACGTGGTACGGTATGACTTTAACCTTTACTAACAATGTCAATTCCTAAATGAAACCAGCACAAACGGTAAATTCTCATTGCTAATGAGATCTCCAATAATACCACTGCGACTATAAGATATATAATACAACGTTCAAACTAAACAGCTATTGTTCAAATATTTAAGGATGCATTGATTAAATATGGACGTAAACTGTCATTTACAAACATTGGCATGGGAGCCTCCAATCTGCCATGACGGGCTTTAACTTTTCCAAATGATGTTTCATATGATTTTTACTCTTGTTGCAACCTTGCTTGACTTCAAGCATTTTACTATCAATCGATTCACCTACGAAAACAGGTAGAAAATACCTCAAACAGTAAATGATACCTCATATCCTGCCAAAAATGGCAAAGAACACCCTAACAGGTACACAAATCCCTTATCCTACGAGATAAGGTAGAGAATACCCTTACGGGTAAAAATATCTCTTATCCTACGGGAAAATTTGGAGAATACTTTAGCAATTCGGTATATCTCATATCCTATGATGATATGCCAACAAACACCTTAATCTGCATATTTATCGTACAATTGGCAACAGATAACTACCCAAGGCAAATGCTAGAATTCAAACAAGAATCGAATATTCAAACAAAATAGTCAAATAAAGATTACGATTATCTAAAGCCTATTAGACAAGCATAACAGAGGCGACATAGCTCTACTCACACTCTTAGTTTCTATATTGCGACACACACTTCACGCCAATAAGCACGAGTCTCTTTAAAAATCTCGACAACGACATCTCCTTCAAATAAAGGCGAGGAGGGACCACATTCCCCACCCATCAAGATAAAAAGGAGTTGATAGGAAACTATCCACATTCTAGTTTCTAACTTATTGAGAAATTTATATCAATATATATTGATTGCATATTGTGCTATCCGTGATAAATAACAGGGAATTAGCGACCCCACGCCAACGAAAGGTGTGAAGATCTACAATCTTACGGGATATTGAATCTCCTATCCACATACATAAGGAGGAGAGAACCCAAAAGGGGCAAAAATCTACAAATTCTACTGGATATTGACTTCCTTGTAAACCGAGATACGGAAGAGAGAACCCAAAATGGGCGAAAAGCTACAAATCCTATGGGATATTGCACAACGTTCACCTTAAAATACAAAGGTAAGACCCCGTAACAAGGCATCGACCGCTTACTACGAAAACAGCAGAAGGAATGCAAGTACAAATTGATAAGCCTCATCGGGCGTTCACGTTGAGAGGAGGCGCTAAGAGAAGGAAATTCCCAATAAAGACAAGTTTCCTAACAAGGAGCACTTCTCTCCGATAATTCAAACGTGGACCTCTATGTTACGTAAATTACATTGGCGGTCCATCAACATCTTTGAATGAATTAACGTATTCGAGCTCCGTCATTTGAACTAGCGGGACAAGAGGTACTGATTATTCAAACTTAATTTTAGTTTATGAATTATTATTTACAATAATAACTCCTAAACTAGGGGACTGCATGATATGAGTATTTCTCGTATTGGGTCGGTCATGGGCCAGGCCCATATTTGGTCTATGTCGGGGATGGCCCCCGATTTGCATATCGAATATAATATTCGATATAGTACATCTCATGTGTATGTCAAGTGTGTGGTCCACGCATCCCAAGGTCTATAAATACCCGAGTTCCGCAAATCAAGGTAAGCTTTAAGTATACTCATGCGTTAGTCACTCTATATCGAAGATGCCTGATATCATCCTCGATATAGCACCCGATATGTATCATCGATATATATTATCGACATCAGATTCGATATTGTACTCGACGTCATCCACGACATAGAAGGCCTCTGATATCATCCCTGATATCCCCTTCGATATCACATTCCATATCCTCGAGATACTCGACATACCATTATACCTGATTATATACATAATCTATCACCAATGAACTACGTCCAGCTTGATTCTCTCAAGGTGATACGTAGGCAGTTTGGGATAACCCGAATCCAGTCCGAAATCATCAAAGATTCATCCGCCCCCTCACCCTGTCGTTTGGAGTAAATGTGTGCAAATGACAAAGGTGATTCCAGCGTGACCTAGAACCAACATTATGTGGAGTGTTTCGTTAGCATGTCAAGCCAGCGGAGAATAATGCACCAAATCAAACTTTTTTTAATTCAAGCAGTTGGAGAAATTGGCTCAAAAGCCAACGAACTTTTCATAAGAATTTTCAAAAACAATCTACAAATTCTCTAACAATTATCTGAAAGAGATTGATCCAAACGGGGCGTTTTCGTTTGGATCAATCTCCCCATCTCCCTTCAATTAGAAAATTGGTATTTGTAAAATGGCCCGTAAAGAAAGTCAAATAGTTGCATTATTTGACATGTCCTCCAAAACCAAGGGAATTGTTATATAACTCATAAGCAAAGTCTATTTGTTACTTCGAATCCGGAGACTGGCTTTTGGAGATCCTGAAGGAAGAACTTTTAATTATTTGTTTAATCCCCATTTGGATTCGAACTATTCGACATTGTATCAATTATTGTTAATTAAATAGTTGGGAGAGAAGAAAACAATAGTTCGACCCTTCAATTTAATAGTGATTTTTGTCTGTGGATACCGGTGGCGGTAGTTTATGCGCACGTAATACTCAGTTCTCCAATAGGGTTTTTATCAAACTTAGCCCACTAAGTTGGTACATTTTCAAATTACACCCACTATGTTGGCACTCGTCAAACTTAACCCACTATATTGGCGCTGGTGTCAAAACTCACCCATTATGTTGGCACTCGTCAATCTTAACCCACTATATTGGCGCTGGTGTCAAAACTCACCCACTATGTTGGCATTCGTCAAACTTAACCCACTATATTGGCGCTGGTGTCAAAACTCACCCATTGTTGACACATGTAACTGGATTTGCCCACGTGGACAGCGCGTGGTGCCACGCGCGACAACTATTTACATGTGGCATTTTTAATGTGACAACTATTTACAACAATTCTGACGATAATCCGTAAACTCCGGTGCTATCGTTGCTTCCACGACAATGAGTAAGATTAAACCTTTCATTGTTGGTATATATTGTAACAATGTGATTTTAATTGGGGGTGAAAGTGTTATGGTGTGAGAGAGAGAAAAGATGGAATGTTTTGTGGTAGATTTAAATTTAAATAGGAGAAAAAAATGAAAAAAATAGGAGAAAAAAATTTTAAAAAATTACCTGGAAAATGAAAAAAAAGAATTAAAAATGCCACGTGTAAATAGTTGTCGCGCGTGGCACCACGCGTTGTCCACGTGGGCAAATCCAGTGACATGTGTCAACAGTGGGTGCGTTTTGACACCAGCGCCAATATAGTGGGTTAAGTTTGACGAGTGCCAACATAATGGGTGAGTTTTGACACCAACGTCAATATAGTGGGTTAAGTTTGACGAATGCCAACATAGTGGGTGTAATTTGAAAATGTGCCAACTTAGTGGGCTAAGTTTGATAAAAACCCTTCTCCAATACATTATAAACCTTAATTAACTCAATTCAGAGAACAGTACCGTCTATATTATTGTTGTTTCTAGAAATAGACTCTAGATAATTACAAGAAGATCGTGGAACCAAGGAAACAATAACATGTACATGCCTTTAAAAAAAAAAAAAACAGCTTAAATTATTACGAGACAGTAATTATTGATTAAGTGAATCTTATAGTTAGCTCAATGCAGAAAATTTATATATTTATAACTAATAGTTCAACTTGCAAATAATAAAGTTTCTTTTAGACAAAATAATTTAATAAATATATCGTAACCATATTTATTTATATATGCCTCGTTAATAAGAATATAGAAAGGATTTTTCTACATAAACTGTTGTAAATGAACAAAAAGTGAGGAATAAGGAATCCATAATTATACATATGCCAGGGACGACATATGTTTCAAGAGGTGCTAGCTAAATTCATCAGAAGAAAAAACAAAAAAAGGTGCTTCTAATAAGTAATAACCTTATTACTATATATATATATATATATATATATATATATATGCTATGAAGGAAGGAAAATTGATGATCTCCAGATTTTGGTTTCCAAAAAGCTGGAAACTTGAGTGTATAACAGTTATGAGGTCATAATTAGAATCAACAGATCAGTTTTTGTGATAGCTATATTATATAATCGCTTTTCATTATAACTAAATGTATTAAGATTTTTCTAAGCTGGTCGCAACTCACAAGTCAACACCAAAGACTTGATATATATCTCACTCATTCTTTCACTGTCACAGGCTTCTGTGGCTTATATCGCTTCAAACATTTTATTCATGCATGAATCTCAGGTTGCCACTTTTCCCGTATTTAAATGAAAGGGGGTTATCTTTATACTTTTTTCCTAGTTTCTGGAAAGTTAAATACATGAATCTCAGGTTGCCACTTGTGCAGTCATCCAACGAACCGTGGCTAAACTGAATTTTGTTCCGAATCAGAGTCCAGAGAGAATGTAATTTAAAACCTTCTAATATATTCGGCCCTGCTAATTGAACAGATATCTTTACTTGGTACGTTAGTAAAGATACAAAAATAATGTTTATTATTGTTGCTATTATATATTGTGTGCTAACTTTTTGTTCAAATTTGTACTTTTGATTTTGTGAATAAATAAGACACAAAATATTATAAATTCTATATATGTAGCTATCAACAAATTAAAGACAAATAAATGTATTGTGTATATATATTTATCTTTATATTAAGTGGGAAAGAAAACGAAAAGAACAAATGTATTATACTGCACACCAATTTCAAATAGTTGGGGTTAATGTACTATTATGGGTTTATTGGGGTCAAACAAACTAATGATAATTATATGGAAATAATAACACCTCCTATTCCGATTACCGATTTACAATTAATTAGATCATGTGCGGCTGAAAATATGAACTGTATTATGTAGGATGGAGTTGGATCTTGTTCTACATATAAAAAGTACATCTTCTCCTACACACCTGAGATGTTTGCCATGTGTCTAATTATTTATTTTTGAACAAAATTTATTTGCTAAACCTTATCTTGGTAATTCCTTGATTTTCTCTCCTAATATCTCCGTAAAAATCTCTTCCCCTTAAATTAGGAAAGAAAATTAATCATTGACCGCACAGAGTGACCTCCACTTTTTTGAGTTATTGTATTTGCACCCCAAATTTAGTAATAATGTTTACATTTGAAACATAAAATCCTATTTCAAATTATTTATGTGGAAAAATAACAAAATATAAATTAGTTCAAATAAAGTATAAATATAAACTAGTTAAACAAAATAACAAAAAATGTGATTTTTTTATTTTTATTTTTACTTATTAACAAAATAATAAAAAGGAAAAAAAACACTTAAGTTATAATGAGTTAATAATTCAACGTGAGTTCTCTTTAATTTTGTTTTAATAAGTAATAAATTAATTAAAAAAATAAAAAGAATAGTTCTATTTAAAGAAAAGTTAGAAAAAGAAGAATTATTCTTCTTCTCCCCTTTCACCCCACCACCTAACCCCCTCCCCCCAAACTCACTACCTTCATCGTCACCTACTCCGAAACTGCCCCCCCCCCCCCCCCCAACCCCACCACCACTCAACCCACAACTACCTCCACAAAATTCTAATTTTTGCATGTCTCCTATTGCCTTTCAAATTGAGAAACATGTACTGCAAGAAAAGTATGATGCGCGATGTGTCCATTCCGCATCTCGATCACACGTGTGAGGTGCGATTCAACTCTTGGCGTGCTATTGGACGCGGTGTCTTCCGGAATTTTGGTGCCACATAATCTGAACGCAGTTTGGATCTCGCGTGTTCGACGGGATGTGAGCAGTGGTGGCGCGTGAGATCACGCCTACTACTGGAAAAATCGGCTATGTGTGCTCTGATTCGTGTTGGCCTTACTTTATTCCAATATTGTCTTACGTTTGTTCGGTTCGCCTCTCCACTTATGGCTTCTTTCACTTTCTTTATTTTTCCTATCTCAGTGGTTAGCTCAACGACAAATTGAAATAATATGCCATATATGACTCAAAACAGAAATAAGCTAATGACTCGATAATTAAAAACATACTATTGTGGGTTGCCTCCCACACAACGCTTAGTTTATTGTCGGTTAGCTCAATAATTTTGGTGAAGAATTACGGGTCATTTGGTGCACCATTTTCACCGTAGTATTTCTCCTCCTTTGCTCCATTCTTCACTTTTCCTTTAGTAAGTGGTTTAACATTCAGTTGGAAGGGAGTGTCTTCAAACCTTGCTAAGGTGTATAGCAAAATTGGACTATTGGCATATGACATACCCAAGAAATCACCCCAAAATGTGTCCAAAATGTTCCTTCTAATTGGAGTTAGGCTACAATATAATGTGGTCACATGGCGAAGGGTTATAAGGGTGGTAGGAGGGCATAGCCGTGAAATCATTCCATATTGCTGCAATGTTGAAGCTATGAACTCTCCCTCTGCTTGTTTATATTTCAACAGTACTCTTCTCCTCTCGGCATCTGAAATTGATGCCCCATCCTTCTTCAGGTCCACCAATATGTTCATCATAAAATTTTTCTTTCACTTTCTCTGCTCCATGCAAACTCCGTTCATTAGGGTATGAATTTCGCCAGTTGGCATCTTCAAGTAACCTTCCGTAGTGATTTAATCTATAAAGATTTTATTCTTTAATTAAAGTCCATAGTAGAAGTTCTTGAATAACGCTTCCTCCCCGAGGTTTCATTATGGAAACTCCATGATCATATTCTGATATGTCTTCTAAGTGTCAACAATTGCTTTTCCATCATATTGTTTGAACTCAAGAATCTCCTCATGTTGCCTCTTCTTCCCTTCAGTGGTCATGAAATGGATACAAGAATTTTCCATCAAGCAATCCCATGAGTATGATCTTTTGTTGTAGATTCCATCGTACCATGTTCTTGCCGCTCCCTCGAGTGAAATAATGAACCAACGTGTTGCTATAATGATGTCACTCCACCAAAACTTGTAACATATTGGGGTTAGTACGTCTACTGGTGGGTCGGGGTCTTCTTCCAAGTCTCTGCTGAATTGCTTCTCCTCAATTAGTCGTAATAGGTACAAATCGTATTTTCCTTGCATGATCTCTTGTAGATTCTTGTCCCCTTCACTATTTACATTGGCAATTTCCAGTGTAGAACATCCTCCAAATTCTTTGATTGGTAAATTTTCAGTAAAAGTAGTGTTCAAGCGTCCCTACTTTTCATCGTTGAGAAGCGTTGGTGGAAGATCACTAAATGACAGCATGTGTGCTCCTCAACTGCAACCGACAAAAGCTATTAGTGTCACAACAATTAAGCTCAGTGATTCACACAAAACAATACTGTTACTTCCCGACAGCGGCGTCAAAAACTTTACGGAGGCGTAAGTCTAGCAAATATAGAATATAAGTTAACTTAGAAATGTTACACTTAAATCTCACTTTATCGCAAGTACACGAATCAAGTAATAATAAAATGGTAAGTATAGTTACGAACCAAGTATCGTATCCCAAGGGAGTGGTGGATTAATGTATGAATCACTTAAATGCATCACACTAATGGTTGTCACAATATTTTCTCTTGTGTTTGCGGGATGTAATGAATGCTTATGAATGCTTTCTATACAAAGATTATGTGAATTTTTTTCATGCTAAGAATGCTTAATATATAATGCAATGGAAATTTATCTATTATGCAGAAAAACAGTAAATCGGGTTTTTGGTTTTGAATGCAAGAAAACAAATAAACAATTAAAGCAGTTAAAAAGGTAAACTAATGAATACTAAAAGAAAGATTGATTAATTAAACTAAACTAAGCTAATGACATAATTTAATGATTGATTGATTGGTTGTGGTTGTAAAGAATAACACGGAAGATTGTTTAGAGGTTGGGTTTCACAATGATTTAACAATAATAGTTCATAGACAAACTGCATATATCTACTTATAGTACTTGATAGTTATTTAATGTTTGCATGTATAATGGATCCGTGACATATGGCAGATGTTATCCCAATCATACATCTATGAGCCTCTAATAACCTACCATGTTAACGGGATCAACTCAACTGTGAGTTGTTTTAAAAGATATATCAAATTTGCAATCCAATTTAACTCATCTGAATCATGTTAACAAAACGTACATAATCAGGATTGATCTAGTGTGATATAGAGATTGCGCATTAGTTGCTTTCGCAAACTCAAAGTCACAAATCACACACACGCGCACATGCACACACACACACACAAACACACACACACACACACACACACACACACACACACACACACATATATATATATAATATAAGCATTCTACACTCCGGAGGCCCCCACATGAGTGCTTTTGTTTTGTCCTAACAAGAGTAAGGTCAATCATACAACATAAATAACTATTCAATTTAGACATTGAAGACCATCAAACATACATCAAAGTAAGGCAAATAAACATATTCATAAATTAGAGTTACTCCCCTACTCTAAAGAACGAGTAGGTTAGCTCCACTTAGTCATTAGTTCAATAATTAACAAAGAAGTAAATATCATAGACAAAGAAAAGAGATAAAAAAAGCTTCTCGGATCCGGTGAAACGTTGTTGCTTGGCTCCCTTTTGCTATCTTCTTCCACACAAACTATTTTTTCTCAAACAATGACTCAATTAAACTAGAACAAGACTTTGGTGGTGTTTTCTTTATGGTGACAAACTCTTAGGGTTTCTGTGTCGGAAAGTGGTGGTTCTGAAAACTTTTGTGAATGGTGAAAAGCTTGTTGAGAGTGGTCTAAAATCTCTATCCTAATTGTTGAACGTAGCCTCATATTTATAGTTTTTATACGCTTTGGATTTTGTTTTAGGGTTTTTTACGTTAGCCCAAATTTCGTCCCGATTGCGTGCCGCATCACGCACCACATCGCGCCTCTAGATCACGCTACTCTCTTTTTCTCCATGCGGTCTCCTATGTCTTCCTCTTCAATCGTGCTATTTTTGGTGTTTCACCTTAGTGTAGTGCCGTAGCCCTTCTCTAGCGCCTGAATATGTTAAAATTCTTCATTGTCGCCTAAAAACATCAAATTTTGGCTTCTTTTAGCCTTGTTTCATCTTGACTCTATAAAATCCTAAGAAAATTGGAAATAATAATAAAACAAGTAAATATGCCATCATAAGTATTCAGAAGTATAAAAAAATTGATACTTAAATCACGCTAAATAAACCCTTATCACTTCGCGTTTCCCAGCCTAAGCACACTCATAGAATGCTCCGGCATCGAGATTTGGCTCTTCTTCGCATACATCTTCATCAGTAAATTGGCCCCCATATACATCCATGAACATTTCTTAAAACACACCAACGTGAACAAGGCTATCTACATTAGTACGAGTTTGCGGTGGGTTGGTTGATTCTTCGAAATACGACGTGGAAGTGTAAATGTTATGAGATGTTACCATAACATCGAAGCTCTGAAATGTTATGATATGTTATCTTAACAATGAGATAATGAAGTGTTATTACAACATTGAACATTAATACTGAACAATCTTGTTTATCTTTTATATTATTGTTTTGCCTTATTAACATATTAATCTTGCTCCACAAGTTGTAGTTATCTATGTTTCCATCATTCGCACTTTCCTTCGAAGAGTCAACTTTGAGTCATTGAAGGAAAGTTCGACCTAGAAGAATGTTACATGGAAATGAGGTTCTTTGAAGATACTTTCCAAGGATGACGTTGATTAAAGAAGAAGTCTTTCTTAAGAGAAACTCGTGATGCTTAAGGAAACCTACCTTGACAAAGACTGAAGTTGATAAAAAAAGGGAACGATGAGGATAGAGGACAATCTTTAATGTGCACGACAAGCCTTGCAATGAAGACTCGCTTATCTACTTAAGGATAAAGTACATCAAGACTAACAACAAGACAATTGAGCAAAATAATCAGAGTGATTAGATCATTTGTGTTTAGTTGTTTGTCTTGCTTTTCTGAGTTTTTAGATTAACAAATCGAGTCTAAAGTCCAGTTTAGAATTGAAGAATTAATCTTAGTTGGCTTGGTTGAGTTCGAATCAATTCATTGTGAATAGCTTAGAATTTAGGGAATAGTGTATTGATTTCATTTCCGCTGTCATATTCTGTGATAAGTATAGCGTTGAGATAATTGTGTTACCGCAACACCGCATAGCATTGTATCAAGTCCCGATCCACAAACTTTCAATTGGTGTCAAAGTCAAGCACTGACTTCACTAGTGTTTGGATTTGTTACTTCAAGATGAAAAACGTGAATCCAAACAACAACAGGCTCTATGTGCTAGATGGATCCAACTATGCATACTAGAAGATGAGACTCAGAAGGCACATCAAGCCCTTAGATATTCGAGCATAGCAAGTTGTAATCAATGAATACTCCTTACCAGTCATGGTACGAGATGGAGATAATGATGTTGTACTCAAACCATAATCAACCTGGACTGCTGTTGAGACGAGTCTTACTAAATTTAATGAGAAAGCACTTAATACTATTTTTGCCTGGGTTGATCATCATGCGTTTAAGTTAATTCAAAATTGTTCTTCAGCTAAATAGGAAGAACATTTTGATGGTGATTCAAGTGTGAAAGAGTCTAAAGATAGGCAGCTATTAATTACTTTTGAAAACTTATGCATGGGTGAGAACGAGAGTGTTGAGAGTTATTTTTAAAAACTTCTGAAAATCGCTATTCAATGTCAACAACTAGGTTTTTCTATTTCAAATATAAATTTGGTTTATAAAGCTTTTAGAACCGTCTCTTCAAAATTTGAAATAAAGGCTATTGCAATGATGAAGCTAGAAATCTTGCACAATTAGATTATCAGGTGTTATACAATGCTCTTAGAGAATTTGAGATAAATTGACCTACCCGTACGAAAAAACAAAGATATAGCACTGCAGACTCAAGGATCTGATCATGAAAAGTATGATTGTGAGGAAGAAATTTCTGCTAACTATGGTACAATCAACAAGAAGTTTAACATGTTAAGTATGAAGAATAATTCTAATAATAACTCACTTGGTAATCCAACAACTGACAAGAGAAAATTCCCTCCCAGAACTGCTAAGTATGTTGCTTCCAAACCCACATCACATGAAGCTAAATAGTAAAAAAAGGTTCAATGATAAGAATGTAAAGGTTGGAATCATATGGCTAATGAATGTGCTAACACTCTTTGCAAGAAAAGAGATTCTCATTGGGTTTGTATAGATGATGATTATGAAGAAGAAGTGTTGGAACAGAAGATCAACATGAAGAAATGCATACTGTTGTGCTAATAACTCAAATAAAGTGGACAGAAAAAGACTGACTAAAATGTCATCACAACACTAGAAATCAATGTTGTCACAAAACTCGGTAAGGAAAACCTGCCCATGAGACATTTTTTGCAAATTAGAATGATAACAATTTTTGTAATTATTCTAATATTTCGAATGAGTCTAGGGATACTAACTTAGATTGTTTTCATGGAACTATAGTTCTGGATGAAGATTATTACTTTGAAGGAGAGATGCCTCAACAAGAAATTATTGAAGATCTAAAAGCGACCTTTGAGGCACTACTTATGGAAAAAGCTAAGATCAGCAAAAGTGAAAGAATTCTTATGGAAATGAATGAACTGCTGAAGGATCTACTTCTTCAAGTCAGCTAAACCTTGTAAAAATGGGAGTAGAGTTCAAAAAGGTAATGGTGAAATCGGATGTGGCTGAACAGACCATTGCAAAATGGAACATGAGTAACACTAAGCTTGATGAGCAACTGTGTGTGGGAAACGAATGTAAAAATAGTTTGGGTTTTACATAAAAATCTATTGGTTTTATCTCTATCTCTGGTTTTGTTAAATCATGTTCTGATAAAGGTAATGAAATTTATTCAGTCTAAGAAAATCACCTACATATGTCAATACTGTTTCCAACCTGGTCACATAAAACCATACTATAAGAAGTGCAAGAAATTCCTTGAACAGAATTCTGAGACAAGTGTTACAGATGAAAAAGCACTTGTCGTGGAGAAACAGTTGTTTCCATCATTCACGCCTTCATTATAAGAGCCGCACGAGTTTGAGTCAAAGAAGGAAAGCTCAACCTAGAAGAATGCTACATGGAAAGAAGATTCTCTGAATATAATTTCCAACGATGAAATCTATTTAAAGAAAGTCTTTTTTAAGAGAAACTCGTGATGCTTAAGGAAACCTTCATTGATTGAGACTGAAGCCGATAAAGAAGGAAACGATGAGGATCAAAGAGTCTTGAGGACAATCTTTAATGTGTAAGACATGCCTTGGCGGCCAAGGCTCACTTATCTACTTAAGGCATGAAGTACATCAAGACTGACAACAAGACAATTGAGCAAAAGAATCCAAGCGATTAGATCATTTGTGTTTAGTTGTTTGTCTTGCTTTTTTGAGTTTTTAGATTTGACAAATCGAGTCTTAGTCCTGTTTTGAGTTGAGGAGTTAATCTTTGTTTGTTTGGTTCAGTTCGAATCAATTTATAGTGAGGAGCTTAGAATTGAGAGAACATTGTTTTGCAAGATAATTATTTTTAGTGATTATTTAGCCTCAGGCTTAAGAGATTATGCTTATATAATCTCGTTAAAAATACTCACTATATTGATTTCATTCCCGCTGCTATATTCTGTGATCAATACAGTGTTGAGATAACTGTGTTATCGCAATACTGCATAATATTGTATCAAGTACCAGTCCATAAACTCTCCAGTATCATGATGTAGAGGCCCAATGCACGTTCTCACCACGCGACACCCGAATCCAATATTCGTACGAGAAGGCCCGACTTAAAATTGACTACGTATTGTGTTTTGATCAAAAAAGTTTATGTTGTCGCATTTGAAACACGGACGCCTAAATCGGTTATTTAGATGTAAGTATAGTGTTTGTTGTGAAGCATATTCTATGAATGCCCGAACGCCAACTAGATAACTATCTTTCAAATAACCATTGCTATCTAACATATTATACATCAAAGATCTATCGTCGTGATAATCCATTCTTTATCTAAGTAATTAGAAAACAATTATTTACAATTTATTTTACCAAAGAATGTACAATATATAACAATTAATTTACGTCACAAACTAGTTAAAACATATACGTACTTGTTGGCGCGTAGAATTCCAATCATCAAGTAGGTTGCGTGCACGTCTAGCCTTGTGACGTCGTACGGAAATATTTACTATCAACAAACTTAACGTTAATATTAAATACCAATTATCGCAAAAAAAGAAAATTAACAAAAGTAATAATATTCAACCTTAAATATTAGTAGTAATGGTCTGGTTGTCACAAAACCTCCGAATTTTATTAGTGATGGCTGAGCAGCCGTCACTAATGGGTTCAGATCATTTGTGACAGCTTGACCACCGCTAATGTGTTTTGGCCCATTAGCGATAGTCCAACTGTCACTAATGAGTTTATTACACTTGCGCGGTTGAGCCGTCGATAGTAAGTGTACACTTAATAGTGAGCGACAACTTGACTGTCGCTAGTAATTAGCAATGGCCCAACGGTTCCAAATATCATAATTACCGATCGTCGGGCCGTTGCAACTCATTCCCAATGGAGGCAATTTCGACCACACATTTGCGACGGCCTAACGATCGGTAGTTGGTCATTACCAACCGCATTTGGGTCATTAGCAACAGCTCGAGCGATCGCCAATGCCTTTTCTTCTTGTAGTGTGATTTTCATATGAGTTGGATTATTCTCCTCATTTGATTCTACTGTTGTACGGGGATTCCTTCTTTATTATGAGGCTCTTCTATTTGATGATCTTCTTCTATTTGTGTATATTTTAAAGAGTCGATTAATCTTTGTGGAGTCTGAAATCTTTTTTACTCGACCATGCATGTCTTATCACTAAGAATTGATCGTTATGTTTTAAAGAATTGCTCTTATCTCGATAGCTCACAAAATTTGTGGGTAAATAAATCCTTATAAGTAATTAGCTTGATCAGATTATTAAGTAAGTAATCATACGCGTTCCAAAACGAGGTGTGTTGATTGGTCTAATTTGATATAATACTATAAAACTTTATCCTTTCTCCAAAACCAGAAAAAGGAAGAAATTAAAAACAAAAACACATTTCCATCCATTGAATCACAAGATTATCAAATTATCTGATATAGATATAGTAATACAATTATTGCGTTTGTGTCAGTTGTCTTACCTGTTTGTGATATAATAAACAACACCTCCCCCAAATGCATACCACAAATGATCCCCAAGGCCCCCGGCTATATAAGAAGCACGGGATCTCTTTAAAGTGCATAATCTGCCAAACACAAATTTCCGTCCCCACAGCTTTTCTTTTTTGTTAGCATACAAACTTTTCAACACAAGTACAAAGTTATTCACGAACTAAAAACCAAAGCCACTAACTCCCACTTGACAAATGGCCTCAGTATTGCCTGAAACAAGACAAGATGCCGAAACTCTCCCGGATGCTTGGGACTACAAGGGCCGCCCCGTGGTCAGATCCACCTCCGGCGGATGGGCCGGGGCCGCCATGATTCTAGGTATGCTTCAAATTAACTTTATTCTCTTTATGACACCGTCCAATATATTATGATAACACTGTTTTCATTTAATAAAGGATGCCTTAAGCTTCATAATCTTATGTTTGGTTTGTGTAATGATCAGGGGTTGAGCTATGTGAAAGGTTAACTACACTTGGAATAGCGGTGAATCTTGTGACATACTTAACCGGCACCATGCATTTGGGCAATGCCAGCTCTGCCAACACCGTTACCAACTTTCTCGGCATATCTTTCATGCTCACTTTGCTTGGTGGATTTGTCGCCGATACCTACTTGGGAAGGTGAACATATTAATTTGATGTATCCTAGATAATTTCCTCGTTTTATACGTCTGTTATATAATTATTATTTGTTCACATTCTCATCTTGTTTGCAGATACTTAACCATTGGAGTCTTTGCTACCGTCCAAGCCATGGTAAGGAACATCATTATTATGCTTCTTATAATATGCAAAAAAAGAAAACACAGAAAAAACAAATTAATTTTATAACTAATTAAAAACAACAAAAAGCAACACATATTTTTTTACTGGTGATGAGGAAAATCGGATGAAGAAGCAACCATTAAACAAATGAGTTATATCCAAAGTTTTTGGGTTGTAATGGTTTTTAATTAAAATATTCTTCATGATCAGGGTGTGACAATCCTTACAATATCCACCATAATTCCCAGCCTTCGTCCACCAAAGTGTGATCCGGGCAGCGTTTCGTGTGTTCCGGCTAGCGGTAAACAGCTTATGGTCCTCTTTGCAGCTCTATATCTAACCGCCCTCGGCACTGGCGGGCTAAAATCCAGCGTCTCCGGGTTGGGTACCGACCAGTTTGACGAATTGGACAAGAAAGAACGAAATCAAATGATCAAATTCTTCAACTGGTTCTTCTTCCTCATTAATATTGGATCACTTGTGGCCGTCACGGTTCTAGTGTACATTCAGGACAATATTGGAAGAGAATGGGGATACGGAATTTGCGCGTGCGGCATTGTTACAGGAATCGTGGTATTCTTAGCGGGCACGAGACGGTACCGTTTCAAGAAGCTTGTGGGCAGCCCCCTAACGCAGATAGCGTCCGTGTTCGTGGCCGCGTGGACGAAGAGGGCCCTGGAGGTGCCGTCGGATCCTTCCCTTCTTTTCAATATTGATGATGATGTTGCTGTTGAAGGCAAGAGTAAAAAGAAGCAAAAGTTACCACACAGCAAAGAATTCCGGTTAGTTAATTCTTTCTTCTTCATCTGTTTTATTTATTTATTTAGTTATTACTTTTGTCAGAATATATAATTAACTGCCATCCCTTTATTAACTCCGAAAATTGTTTTCTGGTTAGTTCACGATTAAATATATAAAATTCTACGTGAAGGTCACGTACATGCAGGGATCAGAGTCGTTTTTATGGCTTTATATTCAATAAACAGAGTACGAGCTAGTTTGAGCGAGTTAAAAAGCTATGAAGTTGTAATTTATATCGACGAAAATTCTCGAGTCAAGTGATTAATATGGTGGTCCATTTACCATATTATATTTGATATCTATCACAATTTAATTGGTACATAGTATTTCTTTTTCCTTCTTTTATTTTGATATAAACTAAAAAGATTGTATACCTTGAATTATTCATGAGATGCCAACAAATGAAGATAGACCAGCTGGGTATGCTGGAAATTTCACGATTGTGTGGTCCATCAATTGATGTCAAGCTATCAATCAAAGTATATAGAAACTAATAAATTATAGTATAGTATAATTATATTGATTCCAAGACTAGTAGTAATTTGGTTACAAGCAACAAATCCTTGGCAGCCAATTAGAGAGTTTGGCTACTTGACTTAAGGTTGAATTATTTCCTGGAAATAGACGATTATATATGGAGGCATGTGTTGGTTAGGTGATGACCAATTTGTTCAACTTGACTTTGACGTGGGTCCAATTTGATGTTGAATTTAAAAATCTCGATTATTATTGTTCATCATAAATAATATTTCTTTTTCTCTAATTCATATTTATTCATGACCTCTTGTTTCCTGGACGAAATGGTCGGACCTTATTTGTTACTTTTATGGCATTTCTTTATCAGGTTCTTAGACCAGCTAATTAAATGTGTGAACCAATGTGCTAATTTAAAGTCGACAGCACTTGAACCTATGTATCTCGAAGTCTCCAAATAATTAAAGTCAGTAATAGTACTTTCTTCTTAATACATAGATATTGACGTGATGTAGACAATGACAAATATAGTTCAGTATATATTGTCAGTCTATAGAGATCTTGAGTATATACTATGGGTAAATACTGCATAAAAACCCACGGTTGAGTTATTTGTCTTTTTTCCAGAATTATATATATTAATTAAATTACACTGTTCTTGGCAATAATTATATGGCTCAAATGATCGGTCTATGGAATCCCAAGTATATACTACTATATGTGGAAATTCTGGTGCTAAATGACAACGGTGGTCAGTCCATGTGGGCTCTTTACTTCTTGCATCATTTTTCACGAGCAAGAGAATCTCTCATATGGATAATATTATCTTCACGGACAGTTATGCATGAATAATTTGCATCTTTTTTTTATCATTAGTACTGTATATTGCTGAAAACATTAAAGTATAATAGTTAACGATTCATACAGCTATTTTCCTGTACATTCAGTTCTACACGCTTTCTTCCTCGATGGGTGCATGCATCACTCATTGATTCTCCAACTATATTGTGCATATATATATATATATATATACATATAAATACATATACATGTACCACGTATATAATCTGGACGGTTGAGTGAGATTCCAATATCGAGATGCCCAGGGGTTAAGATCCAAAATCCTAAACAGTAACTTTGAAATTAAAACTAAACAGACTAATATTTAATGAAATAAGCATTGAGAATTATGGACATATCTAAAGGAAATCAAATAATAATTAATCGAGTCTACGAAACACATATATAGTAGATATTTAGTATTCTAGTATGGCCTAACTTTTGAATTGTCAAGATTAATATCTAGCTGGTGTCGCCGCATATCAATTGACAAGCATTCAAATTCTTTGGTTCCAGTTTCTTGGACAAGGCAGCAATTAAGAACCCTGACGTGTCAACCGGCAAGGAGAATAAATGGACACTCTCAACTCTAACTGACGTGGAAGAAGTAAAAATGGTGGTCCGAATGCTCCCCACATGGGCCACAACCATAATGTTCTGGACCGTGTATGCACAAATGACAACATTCTCGGTGTCTCAAGCCACCACCATGGACCGCCACATCGGCAGCTTCGAAATCCCTGCCGGTTCTCTGACTGTTTTCTTCGTCGGAAGCATCCTTCTAACCGTCCCGATTTACGACCGAATGATCATGCCCATATGCAAAAGGGTCCTCAAAAACCCGCACGGTCTCACTCCTTTGCAACGCATCTTTGTCGGACTAATTTTATCAATCATAGCTATGATAGCTGCAGCACTAACTGAAATCAAGAGACTACACGTAGCGAGATCGCACGGTATCACACACGACGCGCAAGCCACGGTTCCAATCACCGTGTTTTGGTTGATCCCCCAATTCTTACTTGTCGGGGCTGGTGAGGCGTTTACATACATTGGTCAGCTTGACTTTTTCCTTAGGGAGTGTCCCAAAGGAATGAAGACTATGAGCACTGGTTTGTTTCTAAGTACACTTGCATTAGGGTTTTTCGTGAGCTCGATTTTGGTGACCATAGTGCACAAGGTCACTAGCATGCAACACCCGTGGCTGGCAGATAATCTTAACGAAGGAAAACTTTACAACTTCTACTGGCTTTTGACGATATTGAGTGTGTTGAATATGGCGATCTTTTTGATTTGCTCGAAATCGTACGTGTACAAGGAGAAGAGGCTTGCTGATGAGGGCATTGAGATGGAAGACGAGGGACCAGTCTTGCATTGATTTTGCTTCAAGTATATTACTGAATAATATTTGTGTAAAAGAATGGAGGACATGAAGCCGGAGTGTCTTCTTCCTTTTTTTTCCTTTTCTTTTGCCAGCCCTTTTTCTACATATTTTTTTTGGCTTCTTCTTTTTTATGTTTTTGATGTAATATACGTAGCCAAATAATGAAGATATCTGTTTGGCTAATAAGCACTGAGGAAGGAAATTGTAACACATCAGCTAAGCAATCATGTTTACCTTGTATGTTGTAAATTGATGTACTTAACTACTTTTCAAATGAAATTATCGAAGCTTCTTTAAACTCTGCGATCCCGATCGATACTATAACATTTTATAATTTTATGTCACTCATTGGTGAATCTTTTTATCTTTATCATAAAATTTTAACTCAACAATGTTTTAGAATTTAATGAATTAAATCAAATATCAAGTATTTTTAACAAAATATTTAAATTATTTAAACAATGGAATTGATCAAGGCAAAACTGAAAATGCATTTACAATTACTAGTTAGAGGGGAGGTCATTGTAATTATTCAAATTTGAGGGGAGGTCTTTGTAATTATACCAAACCTAAGTGGGTGTAATTGTAATCATCCCTTACAATTACTTGTTAGAAAGTTGGTCATTGTAAGTATTTAAACCTCAATGAATGTCTTTGTAATAACACCAATCCTCAGAGGGTGTAACTGTAATTATCCCAAAAGAAAACGAAAAATACTAAGTAAACCACTATACAATATATTGGGCCCTCGAGCTGAGTTCATCATTGTATTTGTATATATGTATGTTCAAAATTTGAGGCCCACAATTTATAACTATAGCCCAGCCGAAATGCCCTCCATCCTGTCCGGTCTAGTCAGCGGCATGTCTCTATCTCAGGATCAAGTTAAAAAACGAATAATACCTTGTTATGGGTCTCCTCCGTCACCGCATATTGCAGCTCTTCTGACGGCGCCACATCACTGATAATACCATGTGATCTAGAATCCGTAATCACCATGAAGTGCTACAACTTCAATGGCACCACTAACACGATTCATCACTTTAGTGTCATGACCAAAGTGAAGAGAATAAAGGAATAGCATGCATAACCTTATTAGTCCTCTAAGCAAGAGGCTTCACTTACCTAGAAGGAATGGAAATCAACAACCACATCATATACATAAGTCACAACGTGTGTTCAGATAACGTATATCTTAGCTTTCTTTAAACTATAATATTTAAGTTTTTTTTATATAGTTTGGAATAATAAAGTTTATGACAGAGAAGAGCGTTTCGTGAAAATCTATCTCATGCCTAGAGCTCAAAAGAAGAAGGCTTCGTGGGGAAGGAGTCTGCTTGAGATCAAAAGAACTTCTATTTATTGGCAAAATAAATGTTTCCGCGTTGTCGTTTACCTTTCGTTTCCATTTACTTTTGGATGTCTGAATAGTTCACATATATTTCTATCTAGTGAGTAGTTTGACGCCTTTGATTTATTATTCGTGTTGGATTTAAATTAATTAAAAGTAATTAATTAAATGTGTGTGGAGCACCCATTCGGGTTGACCCACAACCCATGTGTTTTAAATTCAAACATGAGAAGTGGAGGGACACTACAAGATTTCGCGCCCATTCCTGACCGGAAAATCCCGACCGGATTTCGGTCGGGAGCATTCCCGACCGAATATCGGTCGGAATGACTTTTCTCGATCGATATTCGGTCTGGCATTTTTAAAAAACAATTCCCGACCGCATATCGGTCGGAAAAGAGTATTCCCGACTGCATTTCGGTCGGGAATATTATTCCGACTGAAATGCGGTCGGAAAACCCTGGGCGGGAAATTTCCCACCCAGGATGTAAGCTTAATCTCGGCCCAACTGGGCCGAGCGTTCCCGACCGCAATTCGGTCGGGAATGAGTTATTCCCGACCGAATTGCGGTCGAAAAAGAGAGAGGTATTTCTATAAATACCTCCCTCCTCCTCTTCATTTTCACACTCTCCTTCTCTCTCAAAAAAATTTGCCGACCGCCTTATAGCCTTTCGCGACCGGAAATCTGTCGGGACTCCCGATCCGGTAAGTTTTTTCGCTTTTTTTTGTATTTTATATTTTATTTAATGTTTTAATATTATTTATTTATGTTATCTTTAATATTTTAATATTAATTGTTAGATATTGTAGAAGTTGTTATAAATTAATTAAAAATGCCTTTAGGAATTGTTAGACTTTGGAAAAATATTAGATTTTTATGCCTTTAGGAATTGTTAGGTTTTAGGAAATGTTATAGTTTTATTATTTTATAATAATTATTATTTATGCCTTTAGAAATTGTTAGGCTTTGAGAAAATGTTAGATTTTTATGCCTTTAGGAATTGTTAGGCTTTGGGAAAATGTTAGATTTTTATGCCTTTAGGAATTGTTAGGCTTTAGGAAATGTTATAGTTCAGTAATTATTTATGACTTTAGGAAAACTATATATGATTTTTATATGTGTTAATTTATTTATTTGGGCGTTAATTATGGAGTTATTTGTATTATATTTAATGTTTTAATATTAATTATTAATGTTATATTTAATGTTTTAATATTAATTGTTAGATATTGTATAAATTGTTAGGATTTAATTTGTAAATTCCTTTAGGAATTGTTAGGCTTTGGGAAATATTTATACCTTTAGGAAAAACTATATAACTTAGTATTGATTAAACTTAGGTCATCTCTACAATTAGAAAAATTCTAACTTAGATGCTTTTACTTAGTTCGTAGCACTCCTCTTCGACGACATGTCGTCCCGTGATAGCGATCGTGGCCAGCCCTCGAAGAGAGGGCGTAGTGGTCCATCGAGCACTCCATCGAGTACTCCACCTACTGGTCCATCGAGGATAGGTCCTCGTGTACGGATTATTCAATCTGGCGGTGCACCACCCGCTCCTGTCGATGCACCTGATACTGATCTTAGCGAGTCCCCTACTTCTTCACATCCACATAGGCGTATCGGATCGAGCGGCGGTACTCCACCAGATCTAGTAGTACCATTTCGACTAGATGATGATCACGTAGCATCGACGCCATCGTCATCATCTAGGCCATCGTCATCATCTAGGCCATCGCCATCATCGAGGCCACCGTCATCATCGAGGCCTACGACACCTAGGCCACGCTCTACAGTACCGACGGTTCCTAGTACTTCTTCCCCTGCAGACGTTGCCGGTGCAGGACCATCTTCAGCGACGCAGCAGAGACCGGGCCGAGGTGTATCGAGAGGGCCGCAGGTTCTGGCTGACCGTAGAGCCCGTCATAGGGTCGAGCTGGATGAGCACGACGTATTTATGGATGGGAGAAAGATAATGTCGGCGATTACCTCGATCATTAGGGAGTTTATGAAGACGTGTGTTCCTTCATACACCGAGGTCGCTTCAGAGGTACGGGGACTGATGTGGGCTAAGTTTAAGGTGAGATTTAGAAATTTACTAAATATAATTATAAATGGTAAGATTTTTATTTAACGAAACCTTAATTAAAAACCTTATTTAATTGTAAAGCATATACTACATTGATCCGGCTAACATGATTCGTGCACATTCCGCATACGAGGCGAAGGCTAAGAACTGTTACAGGGATATCGTGTACAATGCCAAGAAGAACTATTACGATAGGCTCGATGATCCGAAGTGGGCGTCGTGTCCGAAGAACAGTTAGATGAGCGACAAGTTAGAGAGGATGTTCGTGACGCATTGGGAGTCGGTTGACCATGCGAAGAAATCCGCGGCAGGCCAGAAGAACATGCGAGCAGGAGAGGCACCAGACCCTGATCGTCCTGCACGAGCTACTCATGCTAGTGGGTCCCGGAGCTACACGGAGATTCGACGTAGGATGGTATGTCTTATTAAATTGAGTTTCTATACGAATAATATTATTGTCTTAAATTTAAATAGCTAAAATAACAAATGTATATCAATATGCAGGCTGCTTGTAGACCTCCAGGGGCCCCTCCACCTCAGCACGATGAGGCATATCATTATCAGCACACACATGTGCCCAGTGTTTTGCCAGAGGGAGCTCCACGTCGCCGCGTTTGGGTTAACCCCAAGTATAGTGCTATCTACGTAAGTATTTAACTTGTATAGCATTCTTTGATTACTGTATTAATATATGTCTTCCTTAATTACGTACTAACAATTATGACAAAATGAACATGAGAAGTACATGCGCCTTATGACTGAGAGGTACGAGGTGGATCGTTCTACGTGGCCACCACTAGATCAAGAGTTGTGGAGTCACGCGATAGGAGGATTGAATAAGGGGAAGGCTGCGGGTCTCCCTACGGATGCACGTCACGATCGGTTTGGTTTCTCGACGAAGAAGAACCCAGACACGACACATTATTATGCGAGGGCGTTGGAGAGGGAAGACCGTCATCTTAGGACTGTTACTGATGCGAGGGTTGACGAGCTTGTTACTCACGTAGAGTACTTGACTCAGCACATCACCCAGACTACAGGTACTCCTCCTGTTCGACCCATGCCTTCAGAGGGATTCACGAGTGATGCTCGTTGAGCCGGCCAGCGTTCCTCCGCCCCCCTCCTGATCCTTTTGCGCATGGTGCTTCGGGCTGCATGATGTATGATGATGAGTACGAGGATGACCCCGATGAGGACCCCGAGGATGACACTCTCGGTGGTGATGCAGCCGATCTTGCCGGTGATGGTGATGATGGTGCTGGACCCTCCACAGCTCCTGATACATTTGGATTTCATGACGAGGACTATGAGTAGTTGTAGTTTTATTTGTTTTAGGGATATTTTAGTATTAAAAACTGTGTTAGTTGTTTGTATTTATGTAATTTGTTTGATGCTTGGACCAATTATGTAATGTTAAACTAGTTTCGTATTTATCCTGTAATTATGCGGAATAGTTGTGTATTATTTGTTCGTTTGATGCGGAGTAGTAGTATTATTTGTTCGTTTTATCTAAGTATTGAAAACTGTGTTAGTTGATTGTTTATTGGTAATTATGCCTATAATATGAAATTAAACAACGTGAATCAAATATTTTTATAAAATAAAATTCGACCTACTAAACCATAATCGATGCTAGTCATACATACTATCCTCAGAATCTGAGTCACTCATTATCTCTTCCTCTTCCTCTTCCTCATTGCCCTCGTCGTCCTCGTAGCCCTCCTCTTCCTCGTTGCCCTCCGTTGCTGCCTCCTCGTCAACCACATCAAATCCCTCGTTGGCCAATTGGATATTCATATTGAATGAGGAAAGGTCCACGCATAAGTTAAACCCTTCAGATGCATTCTCTTGTAGCACTTGGTTCGGCATCCCCGCGTCAACATCTTTTGATCCTGCAACTGATGACATATCGATTATGTGTCTGGCAGGAATAGTGGATGCGGCCAACCATTCTCTCTGTCCCAGTCGCCCTATCGTCTTCTTTGGAGAGGGCACATAGTATGCCTGTTTAACTTGGTTAGCGAATACAAACGGCTCATTGGTGTTGAGGGTACGCCTCGGGTTGATGTCAACCAACTTGTACGTTGAATGCTCCTGCGTACCTGCGTTTATATCATACCAAACACATTTGAACAAGACTATGTATAGGGGCCGGATTCTGCCCCAATATTCCACCTGTATAATGTCTTTCAACGTTCCATAGAAGTTGGTAGCATCGGATCCTCCCATGTCTCCCTTTACATAAACACCGCTATAATCACTCTTCTTCGGGCCCAAAATCATATCAGTGTGAAATCGGAACCCATTCACGATGTATCCCTCGTAGGTTGCCACTGAATAAGCCGGACCTGTGATTAGAGGATCTATTCGTACGTCGGTCTCGTATTTCCCACTTGAATATGTCTGCTTGAACCATGCTACGTACTCTTGGTTCCTCTTGGATTGTATCTCCATTGGACTTAGTCCGCCGCACTCATCTTCTACAAACAGTCTGCATAGGAAAATCATCATAAGTTAGTTGTCTTTAAAGTGCTTAATCATTTCATTATTAAAAATAATTAACGACCACTTACTCCACCCATTCGTCAAGCTCTGGACAGTTTAGAAGCGTGTAAAGCTCTATTTGCTCCATCTCATCGGAAGTCAAGTATCGCCTTTTGTTTAGTGGCTCTATTGGCGCCCCTTTCTTTTGAAATATTGTAAGCTCATCATCCCACTCCGTGCTATCTAGTGTCTCGTTTCTGTTGAGTTTTTTATATTTAGTCTGAAAAGAAACATCCAAATATTGAGAACACATATTGGACAGCTCAACAAATAGGTATTGATTGGCTATGGATCCCTCCACCCTCGCCTTGTTCTTTACTGAACCCTTCATGTCGAACATCCGCCTAGTTCATAGAAATGAAAGATTAGGCAAAGAATCGATATTTGTAAAAGATAATTGTTAATAAAAATATAAAATCGTACCCCTCGAATGGATACATCCATCTATAATGAACTGGACCACCAACTCTAGCCTCGTACGGAAGGTGTGTGGCTAAATGCTCCATAGAGTCGAAAAATGAAGGAGGAAATATCATTTTCATCTTGCACATGGTAACAATAAACGATTCCTCCAATCGCTCCATATTTTCGGCCGACACCTCTGAGGCGCAAATCGCCTTAAAAAAAAGGCTAATCTCTACTAAGGTCCCCCAAATCTCGGGTTCCAAGAATTCGCGAAATGCAATCGAGATCAATCTCTATATGAAGACGTGACAATCATGACTCTTCATTCCATACAATTTTCCTTGTTGTTTTTGCACACATCGTCCCAAGTCCGAGGCATATCCATCAGGAAACTTCAGTTCGGTCAGCCAATCAAGCACCATGTTCTTTTGATCCCTCGTAAGACAATATTTTGCCTTTAGCTTTATGTACTCACTTCCTCTGCCACTGGGTTTCAAGAATAATTCTTTACGGTTGGTCAACAGCTTAAGATCGTGCCCCGACTTAATGTTGTCCTTCGACTTAGCATCGCCCAACACCGTGTTGATGATGTTATCAAAAACGTTCTTCTCACAATGCATCACATCTAGATTGTGGCGAATCAAGTTCGTGGACCAATAAGGTAGTTCCCAAAAGATGCTTCGACGACACCAGTTATGAGTCGTGTTAAATCCCGGAAGCTTTGTGGAGTTTGCCCCAAATCTAACCGATCGTAGCCTATCCACAATTGCCCTCATCTGCGCTCCTGTCTTCCTTGGAATGGGCGCTTCAAGTACCTCCCTACCCTTGTAGAAATCCTTCTTGTTGCACCTCCATTTATGACCCTCTGGTAGAAACCGACGATGACAATCGAACCACAAGGCTTTTCCACCATGCTTAAGTGTAAAAGAATTTGTCTCACCCATGCAATAAGGGCACGCCAGCTTATCGTGCGTGCTCCACTGGGACAACATTCCGTAAGCAGGAAAATCGCTAATAGTCCACATTAGGGTCGCTCGCATTTGGAAGTTTTCCTTTCGTGAGCTGCCATATGTCCACAAACCATTACTCCACAAATCATTCAACTCATCAATCAACGGTCTCAGCAAAAGATCCAAGTTCTTTCTAGGACTCTTTTGATCGGGTATAATAAGGCTCAGAAAAATGAACTCCGGTCGCATGCATAAATCCTGCGGAAGGTTATAAGGGGTAACAAACACGGGCCAACAAGAGTAGTTCTTCCTAGATGACCCAAACGGTGTGAACCCATCAGTACATAGGCCGAGTCGGACATTTCTAAGCTCTGCTGCGAAGTCCAAATACGTACGATCAATAGCTCTCCACGCCTCGCCTGCAGCTGGGTGAATCATTCTATCTGTTGACTCTCGACACTTCAAATGCCAAGTCATATGTCTCGAAGTTCCTAAAGGATAAAACAACCTCTGTAATCGAAGGCCTAGGGGGAAGTACCACAATTTCTTCCTTGCGACCCTGGACTTTCTACCAGCCTTGTACCTATCGGTCTTGCATATCGGACACGATGTGAGATCCTTGTTGGCATTATCACCGTAGTACAAGAAACAAAAATTCTTACATACGTCGATCTTTTCGTACCCTAAACGCAAACCTGCGAGCATCTTATTCATGCCTAGTACCGTATTCGGTAGCATTTCCTCAATCTCTGGGTCCATAATATCTTTAGACAAACTTAAGTACTTTTCGCAAGCACATTCACTACTTTGTGCATCGTCTTGGTAGTTAAGAACTCGGCAAACCACTGGAGCACAGTCTTCGACTTCTTACTGTTCATTTTTATGTCTCCCATCTGCATCAATTTGTAGAACTCCTTTGCCTCGGGACTTGGATCTTCGTTGGGCACCTCTCCCTCAACAAATCGACCCCCATATGCATCCACAACCAATTCTCTAAACGAAGTATCGGCATGAACCAGACTATCAACGTGAATACTAGCAGACGGTGATTCATGTACATATAATGTAGATGCCTCGCTCGCCTTCTCTCCATGCAACACCCATATCCAATATTGATACACAAACCCCCACTTATGAAGATGATCCCGTACTACGTTTCGATCAAAAAACTTTAAATTGATGCATCTCTGGCACGGACACCTAATACGTTTTCTTAGATCTACGTAATCTCTCTGTTGTGATGCATATTATATGAATTCACGAACCCCAACCACGTAATGTTGATTCAAATAACCATTGTTACTATCTATCCTATCGTACATCCAAGATCTATCGGGACGATAATCCATTTCTAATCTAAGAAAATTAAAAATAAATTGTTACAATTAATTTCACCAATGAATATATTTATCATTTATATAAAAATTTTAAAACTCGAGTACGACGAAGCCAAGGCAATTAATACTTACTTGTTGTAGCGTAGAAAATACTTAGATCAAGTATTCTTTGCAAACACACGCCCCTCGTTGCCTTTACCGCAATATCGAAAACAAAGAAACATTAAAAAGTTAATAAAAACGATCTTAATTGAGAAAAACTAACAAAAACAGTTATAACAAGAGGAAATCGTAGATACCTTAGCAAGGGATGAATGTTGGAATGATTTCTCAAATGTAATAGGGAGGGGTATTTATAGGGGGCTGACAGTTATTCCCGACCGCATTTCGGTCGGGAATAACAACGGTAACAATTATTCCCGACCGACATTCGGTCGGGAATAACAACGGTAACAGTTATTCCCGACCGCAGTTCGGTCGGGAATAATCTTGACCGTTGTTATTCCCGACCGAATTTTAGTCGGGAATAAGAATTACCGTTGCGGTCGAGAATATTAGGGTTTAGGGTTTAGGGTTTAGGGGTATTGGCGACCGATTTTCGGTAGAGAATAATATTCATATTCTTAATTTCACAATTTCGCTCTCAATTTTAGATAAATCGTTGATTTAATGATCAAGTAAATCAATATTAGTTATATATAACTAAAAATCTCAAAAAAAATTGAATTTAGTTGCACGTTGATGAATAGTTTGAAGCGTCGATTCATATTGTCACTTATAAATAGATTAGTATATGTAGTTGCTAATAATATAACTACTTACGATTATGTTAAACATATGTTAATATATATATATATATATATATATCACAATTAGCCTCTCTATACTAACGTTCGTAACAAACGTTAATCGCCAATTGTGAATATTCCTCTTTACTACGTATGATTATTATATGTAAAACTTAGAGGTGGCAGTTTTACCCATCAACCCAATAACCCACCTAAACCCATTCTAATTAAATGGGTTATGGGTGACCCATTTAATAAATGGGTTGGAAATGAGTCACCCATTTATAACCCATCTTTAAATGGGTCACCCATGGGTGACCCACTAGACCCATTATGACCCATTAAAAAAAAACACAAAGTATTGACTTAAATCTGAAAATATTGGTGTACTGTTTATTTCTTGGGTAATATGATATTTTTTAGTTTTTTAGGCTTAGTATGTCTTTTTGATGAAATATAGACAGTGGTTAGATTTCTTGAATGTAGTTTATTAGGCATCATGTAGCTATCGACGGAAAAAAAAATTTGACGTGGGCGGATATTTTTTTAGTTTATTATGTGTAATATAGCTATCGACGGGAAAAAAATTTTTGCCACGGGCCGAAAAATATAGCTATCAGGAAAAATTTGCCACGGGAAAAATTAATTTGCCACGGGAGTTTATTAGGTATAATATAGCTATCGGCGAAATTTTTTTTTTGATGGGGCAGTTTTTTTTTTTTAGTTTATTAGGTGTAATATAGCTATCGACGAAAAAAAATAATTTTGAGGCGGGCGGATTTTTTTTTTTGAGTTTATTAGGTGTAATATAGCTATCGACAGAAAAAGAATAATTTTGAGGCAGACTGATTTTTTTTTTTGAGTTTATTAGGTGTAATATAGCTATCGACGGAAAAAGAATAATTTTGAGGCGGACAAATTTTTTTTTATGAGTTTATTAGGTGTAATATAGCTATCGACGGAAAAAGAATAATTTTGAGGCGGGCAGGTTTTTTTTTTGAGTTTCTTTTCTAAGCGTAACATGTTTTTTGTGTAACATATGTATTTTTCATTATTTCGTTGACACGACATATTTTTTTCTCGAATGTGCATATTTTTGATGTTTTTCCTATAATGTGTCATATTTTCATTATAAAAATATTAAACGGGTCATTAATGGGTTTAATGGGTGGCCCAACCCATTTATAAACCAACCCATTAGTAACCCATTTGAATGAGTTACTAATGGGTTGTGTCATAAATGGGTTGGGTTATAAATGGGTTGACCCATTTATAACCCAACCCACCCATTGGCCACCTCTAGTAAAACTCCAAACTAACTTAACTTATACTCCGGTAAACTAACTAACTAATAGTGCAATTCATGAATTTAGTGAGATTCTATAGTTATACTTAACAATCACATCAAGATTTTCCAAAAGATCGAAAAAAAGTAAAATTTACTATTTTTTCCGACCGATCTGCGGTAGGGAAAAATATTCAATCTCATTCCCGACCGATTTTCGGTCGGCATTGACACTTATTGCCGACCGAATATCGGTCGGGAATAATATTTAAACTTATTCCCGACCGCATTTCGGTCGGGAATAACATTCAACGTTATTCCCGACCGAATATCGGTCGGGAATAATGTTTAAACGTTTTCCGACCGCAGTGAGGTCGGCATATCCCTCGTTTCTGGACAGCATATTATTGTCGACCAAAATTCGGTCGACAATTTTTGAAAATTTGGCGGTTTTTGAAAATTTTTGAAAATTTTCAGCATTCCCGACCAAAAATCGGTCTGGAATTATCGAAAAAGTTGGCGGGACTCGGTGGGTGATTCAAATTTGACGAAAATTCAATTTTTTTTAACTTTTTCTATAAATACACTTCATTATTCTCCTCATTTTTTCATCTCCACACACTTTTTTCATCTCCAAAAAACTTTTTCAAACACTTTTTTCATATTCAAACACTTTTTCAAACACTTTTTCCTTTCAGCTTCAAAATTAAATTTTTCACTTCTTTATTCAACTTTTCAATAATCAAAAACTTATTTAATTTTTTTGTGTTTTAGACTGAGCAATGAATCAAAAATTTAATTACTCATCTAAAACACAAAAAAAACTAAATAATATTTTTAAAATATTTAAAAATAGTAAAAAAATAATATTCCGGTAATTATTACTGGAATATTATTTTTGTTGTTCTGATAAATTGTATTCCTGACCGAAAATCGGTCGGGAATAATATGAATATTATCCCCAACCGGAGCGCGGTTGGGAAATGCATGAATTTTATTCCCGACCGGAAATCGGTCGGGAATAATATAAATATTATTCCCAACCAAATATCGGTCGGGAAAAGTCCCGACCGGTCTACGGTCGGGATTACTCGTAAATAGTGTTTGACCGAATTTCAGTCGGGAATACGGAAAAGTATTACCGACCGATTTTCGGTTGGGAAATAAATTGAGAACAAAACGACCGGGAATCGGTCGGGATTGTTGAAATTTTTTTTCGGTCGGGATATGTTTTTCCGACCGTTGAGCGGTTGGAACTTTTCCCGACCGATATTTCGTCGGGGTTGGCGGTCGGGAAATTCTCGACCAGAGTTCGGTTGGGAAAGGCGGTCGGAAAAAGCCCTTACCGATCGAATGGCAGTCGGGAAACTATTCCCGACCGAAGTAATGCCGACTGGGACTTCCCGACCGAAAAGCGGTCGGGAAAAGGTTATTCCCGACCGCCGATGTGTCATTCCCGACCGGCTTTGCGGTCGAGAATAACCCAATTTTTTGTAGTGGGAATTGAGGTTATTTTCTATTCCCATAACTTCCACTAACTCCCAATTTAAACAAATATCCGGAGAATAACAAAAGTGAGAAGAAAGTACAAGAGTTTTACTCTCATACATTTTATACACCATAGTGTTAGTAGTATTTCTATTTTATCATCTATTTTGTACAAACATCACATTCTAAAGGGATTTGGGTTGTGAACAATTTGCTGGATTCGTGTTTTACGTGATTTGGCAAGGATCAAAGCAAGTACGCCGCATAAACGTAATTGTAATCAACCAAGGTATGTTTTCGTATTCTTTTTTATGCGTTTTAATTGGTGAGAAATGCCTTTTCGTTTAGATTATTTTGTTCAATAATCTTCATTGGTATCAGAGGTTTTAATGGTTGATTATATCACGTTTTTTCTGTCATTCTTGTGCTCTAATCCATGCCAATAGTATGTCATGCATTTTATATCACTTTTGAGAAAGGATTGATGGTGGTTATGATTTTCCGTTTTTTCAAAACTCCAGATTTTTTTCTCTGAAACAATTATTGTAGCATCCTTATTTTCTGGAAAACAAATCTGTAAAGTTTTGAAGTTTTTGGCTGGGTAGTTGTTCAGGAAACAATTGTTTAACAACAAATTTTTAGAATATTTAGAAATTCGTAAAAAAATATGTAGTCCGTATTATGCTTTGCTCTTTATATGGTTAGAAACCTTATGTTAAGGGCTTCATAACTCCACTGGAACTATCTAATTCGGACTTAGTATGAATTAATAATGAATTTTCTAAATTTTAACCGACTTTACGTTAATTCTAAAAATTATGTAAAATGCATGATTAAGAAATCAAAACACTTGATTTGGTGTGTTGTCGTATGCTGATGAAACACTCCGCTTCATGCTGATCCTAGGCTGTGCTGGAACCAGCTTTGTCCTTTACACACATGTACTCCAAGTAACGTGGTGAGGGGACGGATGGATCGTTGATGATTCCGGACTGAACTCGGGTTATCCCAAGCTGCCTACGTATCCCTTTAGGGGAATCAAGTCGGACGTAGTTTATTTGTCTATTCTGCACTGCGCGGCTTTACGGTTTTGACCATACCTCCTTACAGGAAGGTCCAAACCTCAGACCGCTTCTTGATATGGAAATTAGACTCATTTATCTTTCCATGCATATAAGGTACATGTTGGGACGATAGGTATATCGGTAGTGACATCCGATATAAGATCGGGTATTCTGGCACCTCCGTGATATGTCGAGGTTCCACCATATCAGCCATATCTCGAGATAGGTATGTCAAAACCTCGATCTGCCTCTTCCTATGGATAGCTGACACGTGTAGATTTCCATACATATATTATAGATGTAGAATGGATAAGTACATCGTTAGTTATGTTTGATATAAGATCGGGTATTGTAGTATGTCGAAGGTATGTCGGGGGTCTATGTCGAATATGGCATATCGGGGATGATATTTGATGTACCCTTCGATATAGACATGACGGGGTGATCCCTAGGTGTTTTTCCATCAGTTATGGCCAAGGGGGAGGGGTATTTATAGGCGTTGGACCTATATAGAATATGATATTCGATGTACATTCGATGTACATTTCGATATAGTGCAGGTTCTGCGCAGTCCCACCATTTTGGGCATAACTCCCACTCCGGACCTCGGAAGTGCGATCCTCTTGTTGCATTGTGACCTCGACACCCGTGGCTTTCCAACTACATATCATAGACGGATTAGTTCGTTATATACAAATAATGGCAATCCTTTCAATTGTGGCATCCACGTGACATAACACGTATCGCTACCATATTATGTAGGCCTACACTACGTATCTCGTGTAGACTTGGTCCGAAACACCTCGAACCTACGCCTTGATGCTTGGATAGGAGTGGAATATCGGTAACTAGATCGAACGGACGTCGGTAATTGTCTTCGATGTGATATCGAGGATGACCCCCGATCTGATATTGGTGATGAGCTGGTGTAACGTATCAGAGGTGCACGTGATAATCCCGATATTGAATAAGATATCAAAAGAGATATCGGGGATTTATTTCGATCTGACACGTGGTAGCTGAGGGATAATAATTGTTCCTTTTGGGATCCGGGCACCGCGTATTTATAGACCTCGGGATCTGGGGACCACAATAACATATCGGTGATGATTACCGACATGACATCGAAAGTGATCCCCGATATGGTCCAAAATGGGCCTGGTTCGGGCCTGGCCCAATATGCGGGAAATGCCCATATCAACACTAAATTCATTACCCACTCTCGTCGTACTCACGAGGCAGCACACTTGTTTAGATACTTATGTCGGATCTTAAAATAAATCGAACCATTGAACTCCGAAGGCCTAACAATGGGAGGGTAGTTAGAATATGATTGTCGGATAATGTGCGACGCGTGTGGGAACGTGCGGACGTTCTGTTGTTTTCTATAAATTAAAATTCAATTTTGTGGATCAGAAATTGGATTTTTTATTGATGGAAATTTTCAATATTCTAAAAAAAATGATTTTAATTGAAAACATATGGATTTGTTTTTTGATAAAAGATGAGTAGAACATCACCTTCAAGGGTGGCTATTGGAAATTTTTAACTTTAAGAGAACATAATTATATTTGGAATGTAATTATTGTTCTTTTATTTATGTTTTGAATTTGATTTTATTGTATTAAATGATTTAATGCCCTATTATTTTTAGATATGGCTAGGTCCTTTAATGCTCCTCGCATTCTCCGGGGGAATGCAAGGCAAAGGTAAGCTCCTGAGCGCATGAAGAGACTTAGGGAGTTACAAGTTTATGGGACGGATCTGGCTCACACATTACCTCAACATATAAATGTTATGAAGAACAAGATAAAATATCTTAAGCATTTGGGAGTATATATGGATCATGAGTCTGAGAAAAGAATTTGGAAAAATTCGTTAAGTCCATATTGGACTACTATTTTTGAGGATACACGTAGAGTCTTGGGAGAAAGTAAAATTGTAGAAGTTTACTTGGATTCTAAATTGTAGAAGTTTACTTGGATTCTATGATTGCGAGATGGAAAAAGGAATGTCAACAAACTTTGAGGAAGACTTTCTTTTTAAGCATGAATCCTAGCCTAAGAGGTATAATGCATACCTATAGAAGGCCTCCCGCAAACGCTAGGGTTAAATGTGTTCCTCGAGATAGACTCACATATAGTCTGCTTAAAATATTCGACCCTTCTTGACAGCTTCAAAAGAGCTATAGCTTCAGACGAGATATGGGATGAGATGAATTGATGTGTTTTTATTTCATTTCGTCGTGTAAATATTGCCTTTATGTTGTGCTTTTCATTCAATGCATGTATTTAACAAACAGTGAATAATTTGTTATATTTGTGTAAATATTTTGTAAATACATGTTTTATGAATGTTATTTTCTTATGGCACGACATATGATGCAAATGATATATGTTTAATCATGATGATTAAGTGTGAATTCTAAGTATGAAGAGTTAATGGATTCTCACCAAGAACTTATTAATTTTGCATTAAGTAACTGAGTCAGTGACAATAATGTTTTAGGTTAACATGATGATTGGATACTCCAAGTGACCTTTTGATTCTTACCTTATGTCAAAATTGTCATAGATGTTAATTGCCGATCTGAACAAGGGTGACAAACTGAATGGTGACAACTATGTCACCTGGTGTCAAAAGATCTGGTACGTAATGAATGAACATTATACATTGGATGGCATCAACCAAGTGATGGTGGATCCTGGAACGGGAAACAATACTCAAGAGAGGAGGGATCAATAGGCTTACCTGGCATGGAAAAAGAAAAACTCAACTGCTTGTGCCATCTTGGTTAGCTCTGTTGTGGATGATCTCATCCGTGAATGTGAGAAGCACCATATTGCTCATGATATATGGGTGTATCTAAGAGAGAAGTATGGTGGGACCTCAATCACTCGTCTGAGGCAACTGACTATCAAGTTTGACACTTACAAAAAAAGAGGTGATCACACCATCAAACAGCATTTGAGGGAAATGTCAAACATGATAAGTGAGTTAGAGACATCCATTCAATCTCTGATGAACAGAAGGTTCAAGATTTGATCCGATCTCTTCCTGACAAGTGGGAGCAATTGAAGGTAAACTAGACTAACAATGACGGCATCAAAACCTTTGCTGATGCGGCTAGTCATGTGGAGGTTGAGGATGAGCGACTTGGAGCTGTGAGACCCATGTCAGGTGCCATGGTTGCTGAATCCAGTCCCCAAGGTGCTTCTGGAAAAAAGCGCAAGAGGAACTAGAAAAAAGGAAAGAAAGGAAAGGAGACTGGTGAAGGTTCTAGGAACAACAATCAGAACCGTAACAACAAGAAGAAGTAGTTTGTAAGAAAAAGAAGGACAAGAGCAAGATGAATTGCTTTAACTGTGATGCACTCGGGCATTTTGCTCGTGAGTGTACCTAACCTAAGAGGGACAAGGTATTACTCACTAACACTTCATAGCATATTACTTATGTCTCTAGTATTGTTTTACTCACTGAATCTATCCTTTGTTGATTGTAGACTCAGGAGCCACATACGTTGTGACTAGAGATCGAGAAGTGTTTGTAGATTTTCGTCGACTTCCTGCTGGTACTAGATGGATATATGTAAGAAACAGCGTACGAGTGGCGGTGAAGGGAATTGGTACATCAAATTAGAGTTGCAGGGTGGCTGAACCTTAATCCTGCATGACGTCTTATACGCTCAAGAGATTCGACGAATCTCGACCCTCCGTTTCTAATACATATTTATGAAAGCCTCTCGGCTTTCGAGATCCGATCCATCATCAACTCAGTCAGATCTTCTTGTTTGCCTGCTTTGATTAGGCTTCCTTTAATTGACGTATTTGATCGTCATTTCGTGCCTGCAGCCCTGCAGGATTCGACCTTTTATCAGCTGATTGAGTAGCGTAATAAGGGGCACAACTAGAAGAGTTGGCCCTAGATTTTCTTCTTATTTCTGTTGTTGTTCTTATGAATTTAGGCTATGTATTGAAATTTTCTCATAACATATTGTGTATCTATTATAATAATAGGTGTGTTGGTACTGGACATCTGACTGATGGCTTTATTATATTAGATTGTAATAGACGGATGTTTAACTATTATATATATCGTTCTATGTTGTTAATGTCTCTTTTTCTGTTGATGTTAATACGTGGCATGCTATAATAGGTCATATTGGGCAAGACATGATGAATCGACTAGTTAGAGAAGGACTGTTGGGTCCATTATCTAAAGTTGATTCACCTACGTGTGAACACTATCTTGCTGATAAGATGACTAGAAAACCTTTTGGCAAAGCTGTTAGAGCAGAATTTCGTTTGCAATTAGTACATTCTGATATATGTGGTCCAATGACTGTGAGGGAAAGGTAAGGAGCCTCCTATTTCATTACTTTCGTAGATGATTTTACACGTTTCAGTCATTTCTATTTGATCTCTCACAAATCTGAAGCATTTAAAAAAATATATAAACGAGCTTGAGAATCAAATGGACAGAACAATTAAAACGTTAAGGACTGATCGGTGACGCGAATATCTATTAGATCAGTTTAAGGATCTTTGTAGTGAAAAAGGTATCATGAGACAACTAACTATTCCTTATACGCCTTAACAAAATGGGGTTGTTGAGAGAAGGAATAGAACATTGTTGGACATGACTAGGTCCATGATGGCACAAGCTAACTTGCCGATCTCTTTTTGGGGAGATGCTTTGTTAACTGATGTGTATGTCTTGAACAGAGTGCCATCAAAGATGGTACCTTCCAATCCTTATGAATTATGGCCAAGTAGGCAACCTGATTTAAGTAACCTTAGAACTTGGGGGTCAGCAGCTTACATACATGACTCTACGAGTAAGTTTGGTAAGTTGGGTCCTCGAGGGAAGAAGTGTATCTTTGTAAGATACTCAGAACAATCTAAAGGTTACGTATTCTTAAGAGAACAAGAAGGTGGATCAATTACGGAGATCGAATCTCGTAATGCAACTTTTCAAGAGAATGTGTTTCCTAGTAGAGGTGATATAAGAGATAAAAAACCTCTTTATGAGTTAGTGGACTCAACTGATTACTACTCATCTCTTGATCCTAATGGGAGCTCTCAGCCTCTCGAGGACTCAACGGAGTTTGAGCCCAAAAAAAGTACTAGGAAAAATGAGCCCAAACGTCACTATGACATAGAGGGACATGCACTCATAGCTTCTCTAGAAAGTGAGCAAGAACCTAAGAGTGTTAAGGAGGCTCTCTCTGGTTCTGCAAAAGATGAATTGAAGATGGCAGTGGAAGAGGAAATGAGATCCATGAGATCAAACCAAGTATATGAACTAGTTGATCTTTCATCTAGGCACAAAGCTATTGTGAGCAAATGGGTTCTCAAAATAAAGAGAATAGCCGACATAACCATAGAAAGGTACAAAGCTCGTTTGGTGGCAAAAGGTTATACCCAATCAGAGGGTATTGATTGTGAAGAAACCTTCTCACCTGTTGTGAGGTTTGCCTCTATTCGCTTACTTTTGGCCATAGTAGCTAACCTGTATTTAGAATTACACCAAATGGATGTTAAGACTGCTTTTCTCAATGGAGAATTAGAAGAAGAAATCTACATGGAACAACCAGTAGGTTTTGTTCTTGAAGGCCAAACAAACAAGGTTTGTAAATTGAAAAATTCTATTTATGGTCTTAAGCAGTCCTCCTGACAATGGTACCTCAAATTTAACAAGGCTGTGATATCTTATAACTTCGTCATGATAGATCAAAACCATTGCGTATACGTGAAGAAGTCCAAGAAAGGATTTGTAATTCTCTCTTTATGTTGATGACATATTGTTAGCCAGTAATGATAATAAGGGATGTATTGATGACATCAAAGGTTGGTTGTCGTCAAAATTCAAAATGAAGGAATATGGGTGAAGCAAATTACATACTTCGTGTGAAAATCCATAGAGATCGTTCAAAGAAATTATTTGCTCTTTCACAAGAGCCTTATATTAAAGCGATTCTTGAACGGTTCAGGATGGAGAGGTGTAAACCCATCGATACCCATGTGGCTAAATGTGAAGGCTTATGTCATCTTATGTGCCCTAAAACTCTAGACGAAAAAGAAAAGATGTCTAATGTACCATATTCCAGTGCAGTTGGGAGCTTGATGTATGCTATGTTGTGCACTCGCCTTGACATATGTTATGTCGTAGGTCTAGTTAGTAGGTATCAATCCAATCCAGGAATGAGTCACTAGAAAGCAATTAAGCGGATCATTAGATACCTGAAAGGAACTGCAAACTATTTCCTATATTATCAAGAAAGAGTCTATCCTTCGAATGATACACAGATGTTGATTAGGGAGGTGATTTGGATGAGCGTAAACCCACCTCTCGTTGTGCTTTCTTGCAGAATAATGGCGCTATCTCTTGGAGCAGTAAGAAGCAAACTTGTATTGCATTGCCACAATGGAAGCTGAGTTTGTGGCATGTGCATATGCAGTACAAGAAGGTGTTCGGTTGAGAAGATTCTTTCAACATTGGGGAGTGGAAGATGTAGACTCCTGAAGAGGTTTAATATATGAAGGTAGCTCTTCTTGTCTACTATCAATTTTATTTTCTATCCATTCTAATTGTTTCCCGACAATATGTAAGGACATATTAGTAAAATTATTTTGGCGGATGAGATGATAACCTGGTTCTTTGGCATCACTCGGAGTAGTAAAAACAGGACGACATGTTATAATATGATCATTGACCATAACCCCAGATTCCTCGAGAGAAGGATATTCAAGGGAAATTTGTGAACCATCAGATTTTGTCCATTTAGGAATTATCTTTTGGATAACCATCAAATTGTCGTTACTATATTTTCCGAAGAAATAAGTAAAAAATGGACTATTCTGATTACTTTGTTCCATGTAGTTATACCATTCGGCACGAATGTTACTTCTTTGGTCAGTGGAAAAAGTTTTAATAAACCATTTTCTATTGGTTTTATTATTTTTACAAAGAAAATCAATTTTCAAATAATCCTTATCAATGTTGAATCTGTAGTTACAACAAAGATTTGTGAAGGATCAGACGAAGTTGGTTTTTTCAAATCATCGTGGTCAAATTGTTCATAAATTGGTTGGGCATAATTGTTCTCAACTCTAACTCCTTGAAAACTTTGTCTCGATCTTTCAGGGATACTACAAGATGTTCTCCACGGGCTAGTGCGAGAGGAAGATTCGAAAGATTCATAATCATGGAATCTTGCTGATTGTTGCCTATTGAATTTAATATCAAGAACACCATCAATGTGTTGAATAATTTGTTCAATATCAATGTTTTCTATAGGTTGGGTTCTAGGGATAGATCAAGATGGTAAAAGCCAAGATTCAGGGAGATTAATTTTTTTTCCATTCTGTAGTCTTAGGGACTATCAGATTGTATTTCGATTTATTTATTTCTCAGAAAAATAGTTTGACCAGAAGGTTTTTCATTGTAAATAGCTCTTACGCTTAATTCTGTATTCGTAACTTTGTAATGTATTATGTAGAATATTTCATAAATATGAGACCCGTACTTCATTTTATAACTATGAGTCTTAACATTGAGTGTTAAGATATCCATGATGTGAGGGTCATTTATAGAAATGGTAAAGTTAGGATAACAGTTAAAATAAATTGGTCCATTACAAAGACTAGTTTCAACTAAGCCAAGTAAGGAATCATGAAAATTAAGATTTCTTCTGTCCCTTAAGGCGACGATTATGCTGGTATCTAAACCATCTCTAGTGAGAGGTTTGATAGAAACCTGAACAAGACCAATATGTAAAATTTTGTAATTATTGTTGAGGTGTTTGTTGACAGATTTTTTAGAAAAAAGATGAAGAGTTTGTTGATCACTAATAAGAGGTAGAACTTGTTCTTCAGTCTTAATAGTATAAGCAGATCTAAAGTCTAATAAAGACTTTCTATAAATAGTACTTTTATCGATATTTGGGGGTTTCCAATTAAATAGATCTCTGTCTTCCCATGTGTTTTCAGTTCTACAAATAACATTACAATTTTCACTGGACTCTGTTGATGTGGAAGAAGAGGCCATATTTCCAAAAATCTTGTTCATAATTATAACTTCTAATTATCTTACAACTTGGATCAGACAACGAAATTCAGGCTAAAAAATTCAAAGAGCCTGTTACAACGTGTCGAAGTCCTTTAGTTGTAGGAAATTTAGATTTGTTATATTTATTACACACTTCTTGGATTTTATGGCTCTGATACTATTCTATCAGAGTATAATAAAAATTTGTTACGTTATTTTGTTGAACGAATATGTATGGAATTAAAAGATCCATAAAATTGATTATATATATCGAACAAAATTGATTATACAAAGGAAAGTACAGAGAACTTACTTGATGAAGTTTATAACTTGGAAAGATTTATTGATAGGCGAGATATTGTATAAAGTCGATTTCAATCAGAACAAACATTATGATAAAACTCTCACTTATTTTTTCTAACTATTAAAACTCTCACTAAAAGCTGTAAAAATGCAAACAATTTTTAGACTCTGAGGATTGATGGCTTCTCCTCTTCTTCAATGCTCCAATATCGATAAAAGTACTATTTATAGAAAGTCTTTATTAGACTCTAGATCTGCTTATACTATTAAGACTGAAGATCAAGTTCTACCTCTTATAAGTGATCAACAAATTCTTCATCTTTTTTCTAAAAAATCTGTCAATAGACACCTCAACAATAATTACAAATTTTTATATATTGGTCTGGTTCAGGTTGCTATCAAACCTCTCACTAGAGATATTTTAGATACCAGCATATTTGTCGCCTTAAGGGACGGAAGACATCTTAATTTTCATGATTCCTTACCTGGCTTAGTTGAAACTAGTCTTTGTAATCGACCAATTTATTATAACGGTTATACCAAATTATGCACGACCAAGAACCTCTACACACGTGGCGCCTCGACAACGAGATAAACGAAAAAGTTTTGGAAAATTTATCAAATAAGTCAAAATTAAGCCCTAACCCAACACTTGGGCTCAATTCGACTTATAAGCCAAGTTAGAGTTTAAGCTGCGTTAGAGTTGAAAGGCTCATTCGAGTTGAAGGCTTATTTGAGTTGAAAGGCTAATTAGAATTGAAGCAATATGTTTGAGTTGAAGAACCTATTCAAGTTGAAACATCACATTCGAGTTGAAAGATACCATACGAGTTGAAAGCGTATTCGAGTTGAAGGTCTATTCGAGTTAAAGCAATCTATTAGAGTTGAAACCTATTCGAGTTGAAACAGCCCATTCGAGTTAAACATCCCATTCAAGTTGAAAGGTTAATTAAAGTTGAAACAATCTATTAGAGTTGAAGATCCATTCGAGTTGAAACATCTCATTTGAGTTGAAGAGCCATTTGAGTAGAAAGTGCTATTCAAGTTGAAAGTTATTGGAGTTAAAGTCCTCATTTGAGTTGAAAGTGCTATTCGAGTGAAAGGGCATAATTCGACTTATTTTCACTATTCGAGTTGAGCAATCAATCAGCCCGTAAAGGCAGGAGTCCAATGTAGCCCACTCCAGTAATTACGGAAAGGTTAAGCCTATAATCATTATCGAGGTACGTTTTTTCTGAGAGAGATACAAATATTCGAGTTATTGCTACTAGTTGTTGCAAGCCATTCGAGTTACAGCAATAAGTCTGTTGAATTCTTATTGAAGCTCTGAAATCGAGTTATCCAGCTAAATTCGCGTTATTCAGCCTGTTTAGAGAAGTTTAGAACATTTTCAATATTTTAGCATATTTCGACATGAGGCTATAATTGGAATTATAGGCTTACCTCTTCAAGGGCCCATTGCTAACTTATGCATCGTAGTACCTTCGCGGGGTCAGCCCCAGACTAGTTCACGTGTCGTGTTTCTAGTGCAAGTTTCCCAAACTCAAAGCTAGCTTGGGACCAATCAAGAGCTTGGGTTGGTCTGATGTAGAGTGACTAGTCAGCAATCAAAATTCCCCCGCATCAGTGGCGCCATCTGTGGGAAACCATTAAAGTGCATTGGGATAGAAACACATGTGATCATCCCTCATAACTCTGAGCACCAGAGCTCAAACAACTGTTACCAATCAACCACCATGCCATTTGACTCGAGTGGAGAGGATAGATAATATAGCCCTTAGTCAACAAATGGATGAGACTTATGCGGATAATACAACACAAAGCCATAGAAACGTTGCACCGACTCAGAATCAAGTTGTCTCTCAAGCAGTAATAGCGTCGTTTCCACCAAAGCATTTGTTACAAATAGTAAAAACTCTACAACAGTTAGGCGCCATACCTAGTATTGTGCCTGCTGCTCAACATGTAATTTAGAGATAAACCAAACATCGTGCGCAGAACTCCCAATCACATGTTATTTGACCAACCGATCAAACACGTCAGAAGAGAGACAAAGAGGAAGATGTGATATCTCAGTCACTTAGGGAGATTCGCCAAGCATCCTTATGTTCACCCCTTGAGTTATGTTGGTGGATCTAGACCTAAAAATCCTAGAAGAGCACATGAGCCATGCGGTATTGAGAGGAATGATTAAGTGAACCCATATGATAGAATTCATAGAGGAATAGTTATGGATAGAAATGAAAGGCATGACAGGCATCAACACAACTTAGAAAGGAGGGAACAATACTGTAGTAATCATGAGCCTACTCCGACGAGGTTAGATGAAGACTGAACAAGACCGATTTAATATAATTGGGATAATGACAGAATTTATGAACACTCACCTTTATGTGAGGAATTGCATAGTGTGGTCTTACGGAGAGGATATGATATTACCAAGATGTCCATCTATGACTAAACTACTGATCCGTCATCACACTTGCATGTGTTAGATAGAATACTAAGTCTGGGAATTTTTGACGCTAGGATACAAGTATGACTCTTCTCAATATCATTAGTATGAACTACTAATCCATCATCACACTTGCATGTGTTAGATGGAATACTAAGTCTGGGAAGTTTTGATTCTAGGATACAAGTACGACTGTTCTCAATATCATTAGTAGGAGTATCGCATGAGTGGTTTGCGCGTAATATTCCAGGCAGCATTTACAGCTATGAACAATTGTGTGACATGTTTCGATCAAAGTTCTCTACTCTTTTAGAAGATCCTTTGGAGGTCGACTATTTGTGTCGGCTGAAGCAAGCTGAGAAGGAGTCACTTTCATGCATACATGAAGAAATTCAATGTAGATATGTTGAAGGTTAAGACGCCTACTCCAAGGGAAATTCGGGGAATCCTATTTAAAACTTCAAGGAACTGAGCCTTGGCCAACAATTTAGTGCGAATCCCACCGCCAACCATTGAACTGATCATGAACATATTGCGTCGTGAGATGGAAGTTGAATAGATGAATTAATATAATGGGGTTGATTACTTAGATAGGGCAAACAGAAGATGAAGGATACAAGACACAATGATATGCCATGGAGAAGTGGTCAAGATCAAGATAACAATGACAGAAGGAGGGTCAGATTGCCTGTAAACTATAGTCCATTGAACACCAGTATCATGGAGATTTATGCAACTGTACACTGACAAGGCTTGACCAGAAAACCTAACATATTCAAGGAAACTAAAAACTCTCGTAAGTCCAATGAGTATTGTCGCTACCACTTGACAATGCTACTCCCTTTTTGTGGAGATTGAAGGTCTAATAAAAGAAGGAAATTTGGCACAATGTGTGCGGGAACCTAAGCGAAATAGCCCTTTGGCTATAAAAAATAGAGTTGATGATATCGCACAAAGAGAGGAGCAAAGAAGAATTGACATGGTCGCACAACCCCTACATATAGAGAATAAGTCTCTAAGAGGAATAATTAACATGATATCTGCTGGACCGACATGAGTTGATTCAAACCACGCGAGGAAGAAAATCCCAAAGAAAGTAGGCTGAGGTGTTTACACTATAGATGCCTCTCTTGTAGGGGTAGAAGAAAAGATGGAGGGTATCACTTTTGATGAGACTGATCGCAGAAAATTAGACCCTTAGGTGGTTGAGTCACATGAGTTGAACTGCCCGCTGGTTGTGACCATTGACATAGCGAACTAAACAATGAAGAATGTCTTAATCGACAATGGATGTTCATCAAACATCATTTTCAGCGATACCTTGGAAAGAATGAAACTAGGACAACACTTCATGATGAAAGTGACTACACCCTTACAAGGATTTAGAGGAGCTACTGTGATACCGATCGGTATGATAACACTCAAACTTCCTTTGTAAACCACCCAACTAGGCGAACGAGAAATCTGCAGTTTCTGGTGGTGGATGCTCTGCTCCATATAATGCATAATTGGAAGGCCTAGACTGAATGAATTCAAAGAAGTGGTATCTACTTACCACCAAAAAATAAAATTCCCAACGCCCAGAGGAATAGATGAAGTCTGTGGTGACCATAAAGAAGCATAGAATTCATATGTGTCCTCAGAACACAGAAGGATGCAAAGAAGCCATAGAGATTAAGGGAGATTAAAGCCTCGGAAGGTGTTAAGACACTGATTTTGAAGGAGGAGCAGAATAAAATATTGAAGAAATATAAGGCGCAGCGGGCACAAAACAATAAAGTAGAACCCCTATGGGGTTTCAAAGAAGTATGTATTGTAAGAAACGACCCTACAAAGGTGAACCGTACCGGAATTCACGTTAAAGAGTTCCAAGTGGTGGACTTGGTACTACAAAAGGTGGAAAATACAAAGCATGTTGACAAACAGCAACCAACATGGGAAGGACCATACAGAGTGATAAGAGCAACCATAAAGGGATGCTACTACTTAGCGTCTCTTGATGGTAATATTTTGAAGAGGTCTTGTAATATTCAGAATATGCGTCGCTTCTACTCATAAGGGATGCAACAATCAGTGATGAACCACGAATAGATATAGTTTCATTTTTCAAGAAAATAAGGCATCTGATGTGCAAGCGCCTGTAGATGGGTAGGTTGAACATTACAACATATAAATTCTAGATCACGACTTATGGGAGTCAATGTGAGGTTCCAACCTTTGTAACTCGGCGCAATGTAAGTACCAATTAAACTACGTTTGACTTCATTCCTACCTATAAGGGATACGTAGGAAGCTTGTCGTGGCCGCAAGTGCAGTCTTAAAATAATTAAAAAAAAATTCTTGGCCCGATAAGTTGAGAAAAAGTTGTGAACAATTCAACTAAATCATTAAACTAGCCATTACAAATATGGCTCACAATGAAAAGACTTGACTAAAACTATGCTACGCGAAGAGTCTATTGTGCGAAATTTCCATAAAGTAGGCAAGATACAACAACCCCACAGAAACTATACTAGGTGAAGAGTCTATTGGGAGAAATTCCCATAAAGTAGGCGAGCTACAACAACCCTACAGAAACTATACTAGGCGAAGAGTCTATGGGGCGAAATTCATATAAAGTAGGCGAGTTACAACAACCATATAGAAACAATACTAGGCAAAAAGTCTATTGGGAAAAAATCGATAAAGTAGGCGAGCTACAACATCCCTAACTAAATTAAGCTAGGTGAAGAGCCTAATTTGTGAAAATTCTATAAAGTAGTCGAGTTATAGACACCCTTACCAAATTAAGCTAGGCAAATAGTTTATTGGGAGAAAGTCTGGTAAAGTAGGCGAGCTACAACATCCCTACATATATTAAGCTAGGTGAAGAGCCTATTGGGTGAAAATCTCATAAAGTAGGCCAGCTATAAATAGCCATACCAAATTATGCTAGTTGAAAAGCCTATTTGGTGGAAATCACATAAAGTAGGCAGGCTGCTAAGCCTAGCCGAATAATACAAATTGAAGAACAACATATTTATGATCAATCTGAAGCTTCGTGAGCTCCGCCCAAGAAACCTCAAACTCTTATTTGGCCTTAGTGGCCTCTTCAACGACCTCCTTTCTTTGCTACTTGACCACAACCTGAGCATCCTTACATAATTTCAGTGCTACCGAATAACACAAATTGAAGAACAAAATAATTAAATCAACCTGAAGCTTCGCGAGCTCCACCTGACCAGCCTTAAACTCTTCTTTGGCCTTAGCCGCCTCATCAACAGCCTCATTTATTTGCTACTTGACCACAACCTGAGCATCCTTATATAATTTCAGCCCTACCGAATAATACAAACCGAAGAACAAAAGATTTATGATCAATATGAAGCTTCGCGAGCTCCGCTCGACCAGCCTCGAACTCTTCTTTGGCCTAAGTTATCTCATCAACAGCCTCGTTTCTTTTCTACTTAGCCAGAAGCTGAGCATCCTTACATAATTTCTTCTACTCCTCATCAGAAGTTGGTGCTTCTCTGGAAAATTTCCTATGCGACATCCTTAGCTACCCTCTTGGCCTCTTATTAAAGCTCTAAGCATAACAAGTTTTATTACTCAAGCCATCTTAGGCAAAACTCTTAGCCTCTTGGACAAAGAGAGCATGTTCGACTTCAAAACTGACGAAAGGGTTTTGACCGATTATGGATTTAACCTAAGAACATAGTGAAAAATGCAAATTATGACATTTTAAGTGTGCAATGCGCTCGCATGCTACAACCACCTTAAAATATAGGGAACTTATGATGTACTAACTTTTGCATGACCAGTAACCTCTTGACAGGTGGCGCCTCGAAAACGAGATAAGTGATAAAGTTTCTCATAAATTTGGCAAATAAGTCAAAATTCAGCCCTAATCCAACACGTGTGCCCAATTTAACTTATAAACCCAATTAGAGTTGAAGGTGTTGTTAGAGTTGAAAGGCCCATTCGAGTTGAAAAGCGCAGACGAAAGGCTAATTATAATTGAACCAATCTATTAGAGTTGAAGAACTATTCGCTTTGAAACATCACATTCGAGTTGAAAGATACCATTCGAGTTGTAGGCCTATTGGAGTTGAAAGGCTAATTAGAGTTGAAGCAATCTGTTACAGTTGAGGAACTATTCGAGTTGAACATCCCATTCCAATTGAAAGGTACCATTTGAGTTGAAGGCCTACTCGATTTGAAAGGTGAACTAAAGTTAAAGAAATTTGTTAGAGTTGAAGACCTACTCAAGTTGAAAGATTCCATTTGAGTTGAAGAGCCATTCGAGTAGAAAGGCTATTCGAGTTCAAAGTGTTATTAGAGTTAAAAGGGCATAATTCGAGTTATTTTGACTATTCGAGTTGAAAAACTTATCAGCGCATAAAGGTCGGGGCATAATGCGGCCCACTCTGGTAACTAAGGAAATGTTAAGCCTATAAATACCCAGCTAATCATCATTATCAAGGTACATTTTTCTTTGAGAAATCCAACTATTCGAGATATTGATATTCGAGTTATAGTTATTTGAGTTATTGTAATTCTAGTTATAACTATTCGAGCTATCGCTATTCAAGTTATATTAGTACCAAATCATGTGTTTGGTGAGGTGTTTGGTGAACCACAAGCTACGAAGTGGTACGTCTATAGCAGAGCATACGAGTCAATTCCAGGACCTCGCGAACCAGCTTGTTACCGCTGATTGGGTCCTGCAAGATGATGAACAAGCCATCGTGCTTCTCAGTTCTTTAGTTGATAATTGAGAGACACTCGTCATCACTCTGAGTAACTCGGCTCCTGACGGTAAAATATCGATGGAGATGGTCACAAACGCTCTCCTAAACTAGGATGCTCGAAGGAAGGAGAATCATACTAAAGAGTCATAACGAGGATGCTCGAAGGAAGGAGAATCATACTAAAGAGTCATATGCCCTCACAACGGAAGACGCAGAGGACGAGGACGAGAACGAGGAAGAGACAGGGGTAGAGGAATAGGCCAATACAGTGGAAGTGTACCACAAGAATCGAACAATGTCACGGACGAGGTTAATCAATATGAAGACACGCTAATATGCTATCATTGTGGCCTTGAGAGTCACCTGAAAAGGAACTGTCGTAAGTTCTTGAGAGAATAACTAGCACAAAGTAGTGAAAATAACAAGTCTGAAAATGGTGATGCATTGGTTACCATTTTTGATGATGTGACATAGTTTTTATGAGATAGAATACCTTTCTCCATAGTGATGTTGGAGAAAGAGAAAGAAGAAGTACGTAGATTTAATTCTCAATGGTGATTTCCATTCTTTTTGTTGAGTCGAGAAAAGAGAATGATGGTGAGAATAGTTATATCTCCAAAATTTGATTTTCTTTATCTATGGGTTTTCGGAGAAAGAGATAAGTGATGCGTTTGCCTTTCTTTAGGGTCGTTTAAAGAAAGATGAGGTATACGAAGGAGCTATATATCTCCAACTTTGTTTGCCTTTCTTCAGGGAATTACAGAGAAAGAGAAGTTTTGAGCAAGGGGGAGCGTTCGCCCTTACATATAAAGTCGTTCGAGGATGATCCTAGCGAGAGATAAATTGTGTTCCTCTTTTGAAAAGAGAAGAAATAAGAGAGTGAAATACGGTTGAGGCTGGAGGGGGAGATTGTTGAAAAGTTAGCTTTGTCCAGCCACAACCTAACCGACATTTACTCTCATGTTTCATGATCCGACAAAGCCAACTACAAGATGGTGATGGCAAGACTAGGACATCTCAACATTTTCTCCTCCTCCTATAATATGTTGCGATAGCAAGGGAGAAAAATACAACGAGAGAGAGAAAACAAGAAAAGAAGAAAAAGAGAGAGAATTTGAAATACTTATTGTGTGTGTTAAAATATAAGTATTTGAGGATTGTAAATTTTTATTTGTGTGAAATAAAAGAGTGTGTTTAAAATCCAACAAGTTGTTAATCTATTGAAATGCAATTCAGCATTTCATTGGCAGCACTTTCTTTTGTAGATGACGGCATCATAAGGAGTGTGATAGCAAATAGTAAGGAAGACAGGTTTTGCGTATTTTCTCAAACAAGGGTCTATTGATACTGTTATAACTTAATCTTTCCAACATATAACTGCGGGTGCAATGAGATTGAAGAGCAACAAATGGTCCCTCAGCTAGGTTTTTTTCTTACTTCTCTCCTAAATTTTGGTATTTTCAGCAGAAGACGCAAACCTTGTCAACCAACTTGTACTAGTGGTTGACGATTTCTTAGTACACTGACATTTGAAATTTCTATATATAAAGCCCAAAGTACTGTATTTTCGTGCTTGAGAATGACTGGCTAACCACGTAAGAGGATCCTCTTTGTTTGGTTTGTCACGTTGGAATAATGTTAACCACACTTCCTCTTATTGTGATTTGTACTCACTCTAGATCTCGATTTCCGTATGACCGAGTCAAAATTGATACACACACTAAGCGTCCCAGTCTAGCTACTAGTAGAACATAGTTTAAAAGCAAATGGATATAATGAATGTCTTGTGAATAAATATAGATCTTGATGCATTGTCACGGACTCGCCAAAAAGATCAGTACATATATATTTCCACATCACAAAATAAGTACAACTATCCCGATGAAGACTTACCATCCAATGAAAGTCCAGAAATATTGTTTTCTTTATATTGAAAAAAGAATGAGAAGAACTTTAAATCCATAACGCTAATTTGTTTTGATTAAATTATGAGGCCAGTACGTGAACTATAACCCCTAATGCATGTTTTATTGTTAAAATAATTATAATAGCCAGTATACTTCGTCATAGTTTAGGCTTAGGTGTTGCAATAGTAAAATAGATAGAGTCTAGTTTTATGTTGAAGTAATTCCTAAAATTGTTATCCTTAAGTAGGTATATTATTTGAGTCACAATTTTTGGGTGAAAACCTCGTAGACTAGGACCAATTAGACCAAACCACGTTAAAATCCTTATGTTCTTTACTACTTTCGTGTAACTGTTTTAAAGGTTCTCAATTGCAATGGTAAAATTGGTTCCTAAGTTTAAAGAACTAAAATCGGTATTACTTTCGTTTACAGTTGCAACTACTGCCAAGTTTAGATATACTCCTATAAAAATAATATTGATCCAAGATCTTACAATTGACATCAAGAGCGGGTCACTATTCTTTATAGTGTAGATTTTGGTTAAAAATATCTTATTTTTGTCTTGTGTTCTTTTCTCAATGGAGGAAATGAGGGAAAGTCTTTCGACCATACAACCACCTATGCTAACTGCAACCAATTATTCCTGCTGGAAAAATCGGATGCAAAACTTCATTAAACAGCAGGATCGGAAGGCGTGGAAGAGCATTCTGAAAGGGTGGAGTCCCCCATGTAGATGACAATGGTAGAGTAAAATCTGAACTTCAATGGTCCGATGCATATGAACTCCTTGCAAACTACAAGTCTACTGCGTTAAATATCATTCTTGTTGAAGTTGATTATGATCAATATAAAAGTATTGCTAACCGTGGAATTGCTAAAGAAGCATGGCAGGCTATGGAAAATTCTCATGAAGGAAATGCCAAAGTCCGAGCATCAAAGTTACAGCTGCTGAAGGATCAATTTGAGTTTGTTCTGATGGAGGAAACAGAGACAATTGCTAAGTTTCACTCAAAACTCAAACACCTTGGTGAAGCCACCATTCTTGGTGCAGATTTTCCTAACTCCAGAATCGTGCTAAAACTACTGAGGTCCCTTCAAGAAGATTTGCAATGAAAGTCTTGGCAATTGTAGAAGGGAAGGGAATTAACACTCTGCCACTTACTGACTATAAGATTTATGAATGGGTGATAATTTTTTTAATCACAAGGGTGCACTATATATAGTTTTACAACATGGTCAGATAAGTACAACTAATTATGGTAAGATAATTACAAGAGATATTTTAAAATATATCAACTAAGGAATATCCCTAATATGCCACTGCATGAGATGTGCTTCATGCGAGAATGAAGCACCGGGTGAAGCGAGAGGCGAATGGCACCCAAATTGTCACACAAAATGTGGGGCGGAGATGGTAAGACAACACCAAGATCGCCAAAAAGGTGTTGAAGCCACCGAATCTCGGCTGCGGCATTCACGAGAGAACGGTACTCCGACTTAGTGGACGAACGAGAAACAGCCCGTTGACGCCGCGAAGACCATGATATAGAATTAGAACCAAGAAAGACCATATATGCCGAGGTGGATGTCGCAAAGGCTTGGTCACCCGCTCAATCAGCGTCCGAATACGTTGTACGATGTAAAGAGGAAGAACGACGAATAAGTAATCCGTGAGTAACCATACCTTTCAAGTAGTGGAGAACTCCTTTGAGAGCCGACCAATTTTGTTCACAAGGGGTGGTCATACGTTGGGCAAGGCGATTAACAGCAAATGCAATATCAGACCGAGTGAGAGCAAGATATTGGAGAGCACCTATAACGCTCCTATACTCCAAAGCATCCCTGAGAGAGGAGGAAGTCTTAGGAAAAGAGGAGGAAGCCAAATGTGTAACAAGAGGCTTAGCACAATGCATTTGGTGACGGGCGAGAACGTCGCAGGTGTACTTGTGTTGAGATAAGAATAGGCCCCCTTGCAACGGCACACCTCAACACCAAGAAAGTACGACAAGGCACCAAGGTCTTTGACTGCAAATTGACGGCCAATGCGTGTTACAATGGAGGAGATAAGCGAGTCGTTGTTCCCCGTGATGATGATGTCGTCAACATAGACGAGGATATATAGAAGATCAGCACCACGGGAGAGAACAAATAGGGAAGAGTCAGACTTAGATTGTATAAAGCCAAACGGACAAAGAGCCTTACTCAATTAAAGATTCCACTCATGTGGAGCTTGTTTGAGACCATAAAGAGATTTCTTGAGATGACAAACATGACCCGGAAGAGATAGATCCGAGAAACCCAGGGGTTGAGTCATAATTACATCCTCAGAGAGCTGACCATGAAGAAACACATTAGAGACATCTAGTTGGCGAAGATGCCAACCGCGCATAACAGCAAGAGAGAGGATAATGTGAACTGTGATCGGGTTCACAACTGGACTGAAAGTCTCCTTGAAATCAAGCCTTTCACGCTGATGAAACCCCTTAGCTACAAGCCGATCATTGTACCTATCAATGGAGCCATCGGGGTGGCGTTTCATGCAGAAGACCCACTTACAACCTATGATGTTCTTTCCCACTGGAGAACGAACCAAATCCCAAATCCCAGGCCAAAAACGGGTCGGGTCGTTATTGGTGGCCAAGGCGGGAGGAAGAGAACCGGTACTGGAAGCGGTCTCAGGCGACGGTGCTGCATCGACTAGTGGGACCATAGGATGAGAGATACGATGTGGAGATGGTTGCGGGCTGGAAGAAGTTGAAGGGGAAGTCTTTGAATTCAATGTTGCCCCAACATTGCTCCAACATTGAAACCAGAATGTCTAGAAGAGACAGGGGTAGAAGTCACTGGTTTTAATGTTGCCCCAACATCTACTCCAACATTGAAACCAGAATGTCTAGAATGTCAGGAGAGACATGGGCCGAAGTCACTGGTTTCAGTATTGCTCCAACATTGACTCCAACATGGAAACCATAATGTCGAGAAGAGGTGGATGCACTCCCTGGTGGTAAGATAGACCTTGAGACGGGTGCGGACGAGACGACCATGAGCTTGGCAGAGCGCATCACCGTGGGAATGCGAGAAAAAAGCGATAACCCCGAAAACTTCGTTTCCACAAACTGAACATGGCGAGAGATAAAAATGCGCCCACTATCCAAATCATAACTCCGATAAGCACTTTGGGATAGAGAATACCAAATATAGATACAAGGACGAGATGGAGGTGTGAGCTTCCCAGAAATATAAGGACGTAACCATGGAAAGCATAAGCAACCAAAGGTCCAAAGCTTGAGATAATTAGGCGATCGACCAAAGAGTTTGCCAAATGGTGACTCATGATTAAGCAGAGTCGTAGGAAGACGGTTGGCAAGATAAACAGCAGTAAGGACTATATAACCCCAAAAAGAGTGAGGAAGAGATGCTTGTTGGAGAAGGATGCGTCCACTGTCCCATTTTGCTGCGGTGTATGAGGCGCAGTAGTGAGCCAAGCAATACCATGGTCAGACAACTAGGAACGAAGGGCAACAAATTTACCATAGTTGTCTGAGTAAAAGTTCTTTACTTTGTGGCCAAATTGTTTTTCAACAAGGCCGTGAAATTGACCAAATACTGTGAAAACCTGAGATTTGTGTGTCAATGGATAAATCTAAGAGTACTTGGTAAAGTGGTCAACCAATAAAAGATAATAACGACATCCATTAAAAAAGGGCACAGGCGAGGGACCCCGAACATCTCCATAAACATAATGTAAAGGATGCAACGAGTGTAGAGAAGTAGTAGTGAAAGGCAAACAGACACTTTTATTTGATAAAAAAAATGACAAAATTCAGAGTTTGCAGAATGTAAAGCATTACATGGTAAAGAAAATTGCCTAACTACTAAACTACTAATCGCCTCAGATCGGTGTCCTAAGAGACAGTGACAATTTGCCCTATAAGTCCGTATTCCAGCATTCGCCAAAGGAGATGTCGCAAGAGGCGAAGGTAAATGCAAATAATAGAATCCATTAGTGCACGCCCCTCTTAGCAATCTCGCCCCCGTAGCCTGATCCTTTACAAAAAAAGTGATAGGGATGAAATTCAAGAGTAACATTGTTTTGCAAAGCAAACTGATGAACCGATAATAAATTCTTCTTAGAAGAAGGAACGCATAAAACCAGTGTAAGAGTAAACGGAGGATCAAAAATATTGAAAGACGATGAGCCAACAGGAGTAATCGGCAAACTTGAACCATCTGTAAGAACAACCTCATCAGTACCATCGTATTCAGAGTGGACTGAGAGGTTCTGAACATCCAAAGTGAGAGTATGAGAGGCGCCAAAATCAACTAGCCATGTGTTGCAATCAGACTGGCCCGTAATAGGTGATGTGGCAACGTTGGCTAGAGGTTGCTGAAGTTTACGACAAGTCCTAGCACTGTGGCCATAGATGCCACAAATCTGGCAAGTGATGTTAGGACGGTTCAAACCCTGACGATTGTTAGGGCGAGATTGCTGAGATTTACCGTTCCTATTACCAAGATAATTGTAGCGACCACGTTGTTGAGGACCCTACCCGTGACCGCCATGATTTTGACGAGGGGGCTGATATGCGGTGACATTGGCAGTAGCAACTAAGGTTTCGACCTGACCTGCAAGCCTCTTAACATAGGTTTCATGGGCAATAAGGCGATCGTGCAACTCCGGGAACGAGAGGGGGTGTCACGTCCATGAATTTGTGCAGCAATATCACGGTACGAGGCACCAAAACTGTTGAGGACGAACAAAGTAACATCGTCATCCGAGAGGCGATGGTCAATGATAGAAAGTTCATCGATCTTGCTCTTGATTAATCGAAGAAACTACAAAACTGACCATGACCCAATTGTCATAGTGGAGAGGAATTCTTTCAACTGCATAACCCTGGAACGGGATTTGTTAGCAAACGTGTGCTGAAGCATTTTCCATGATGCGGTAAAAGTCTTTGTAGAGGAGATGAGGGACGAGAGATTCTTGGGTACCTACCCAAAAAACGCAGACAAGAGAAGGGCATCTTGTCGAGTCCAATGAATGAATGCAGCAACCGAGTCTGGAGAGTCGGTGCGAGTAGGGCTTGGGGTGGAACCATCGGCATAACCAAGAAGTTATAGCCATACAAGAGGTAGTGAACTTGGGCACTCCATGAAGGATAATTTCTCGAGGTTAATTGCAAGGGAAAGTTAGTATGTGCACTAATGGCACGAGTTGATCACCAGAGGGAATTAGCGGTGGTGTCAATGGCGGTCGTGTAATTGGCAAGCCATTGGCGGTGGAGGACTGCGTCGACTTCGAAGAGAGCGGCGTGATGCCATTGTTGCTAGGGTTCTGGAAGACATAGGGATCGAATATTCTTATTAGAGAAATTTCCCTGCTGATACCATATAAGATTTATGAATGGGTTATGATTTTTATTAATCACAAGGGTAAGTATATATAGTTTTACAATATGGTAAGATAAATTGTGGTAAGATAATTACAAAAGATGTTCTAGAATATATCAACTAAGCAATAACTCTAATACTGGCCTCATGAGATCGCTCACTACATGGCATATGAAGCTAAAAGGGGAAGGAGACACCATTGCCAAAGGAGTTGCACTTCATGCAAATCTCCAATAGATCAACCTAAGCACTGAGTTGATCCAATCCATGGCACCTCTTACAATTGGTTCAACAAAATGAACAGGACGTTGAATAAAGGTAACTCTTCTAACACTGTTGCAAGTCCCTCTTATACTTTTAAAAAGGCTTCTGCTACTCCTAGACTTGACAGCAAAAAGACTGAAAGAGGTATTGAATGCAGGGAATGTCATGGTTTTGGCCACATAAGAGAGGTTTGTGCAAACCTCATGGAGAAAAACCAAAACAGAGCCCTGCTCACAAGGAAAAAATCCAACCAGAATGATAGGGAGACTACCATGTCAATATTTGAAGCTGTATGTAAAAGAAATTCTAAAATAGAAACTCAATTCAAAATCCTAACACCATTTGGAAGCCAAGTCAAAATGAACCACAAATATTCGAGCTAGAAAGGAAAGTACTATCACTATCTGTTTAGAAGATCTTCTTACTGGAGATCTAAACACATCTCTCAAAGCCCACAAAACACTTGATGATCTTCTTTCTCGCACACAATAAAAACTAGAAACAGTCATGAAGAATGTCAAGTTACTTACTCCAGGAACTGTAAAAACTAGAGAAATTTTGGATACTCAGAAAGTTGCAACTAGCAAATTCGGAGTAGGATTTTATGATCCTGCCAAACCAAAACTCCTTAAAAATACCATGTCATAGTGTCAAAGAAGAAACGGATGCCCAAATGAATAGAAGTCCCACCGGATTACTCTCAGATGCAACTCCAGAACAATCATGTAACTCCAAGTTGCAATTCGAATAACATTAACTCTTTGTTTGTTCCAATTAACAGATCCCAGAGAAGTCGATTTGTTCCAACTTGCCATCACTTTGGGGTAAAAGGTCACATTCGACCCTACGACTATCAACTGTGGGAATCTCAGCAATAGATTCCGAGCAAACCAATTGAAGTGGCTCAAAGGAAGACAAAGAAGAGTCGAAAGAAAAAATTCAAGAGAAGTGCACCTACTGTTGCACCTGTGAAGCCAGTAAAACAAGTGGGTTGAGAAATCAGCCAAAACTCTCACTTGCCTTGTTGCTTGCAACCCTGTCTTCAACACACTTCCAACTCTAACTCATGGTTCTTTGATAGTGGTTATTCTAGGCACATGACATGAAATAAAAGCATCTTGAGCAACTTCATGGATGAACGTAACGGAGATATGATCTTTGGAGATGGAAACGGGGGAAAAATCCTTGGAAGAGGAATATTGAATGTGAAAGGTTTTCCTAAACTCCGAGATGTATTTTATATTGATGGCTTGCAAGCAAACTTAATTATAACAAGTCTGTTGTGTGATGATGATCTCTTTGTGAAACTTACTAAAGATGAATGTGAAGTTATTGATCAACATGAGAATCTTGTGTTACAGGGACAAGAAGTACAAAAAATTGCTATACCTTGACTAATTGGAACCCTATCATGAGATCACTAACTTGAAAGTTTAGTGTTGATATCTTACAGATCTATGGCACCAAAGTTTGGGTCACATGAATTTCAAATCACTTTCCAAGCTTCACAACATCCAAGTCGGAAAGGACTGCCCAAACTTGGTCCCAAATCCACTAGAAAGTGCACTTCGTGCATGGAAGTGAAGCAAATGAAGACCCAACCATACAATGTTGCAAGACACTCCTTCTGAAAGAATTCTTGAACTTCTCCACATGGATCTTGTGGGACCAATTCAAAAGGAAAGCATCTCTGGCAAATGCTATATTTTTGTATGTGTTGTTGAATTCTCACGATTCACTTGGGTTGAGTCTTTGAAAGAAAAAAATGAATCTTTTATTGTTTTAAGAAACCTATGCAAAAATGTTGCAACAGAAAAGGATTTAACAGTTAAAAGAATCTGAAGTGATCATGGTAAGGAGTTTGAAAATTCCAACTTTAGTAACTTCTGCAATGATAAAGGAATTTTCCATTAGTTCTCAGCATCAATCACATCACAACAAAATGGTGTGGTTGAACGCAAAAACAGGACGCTAGTTGAAATGGCGCGAGTCATGCTGAACTCGAAAAGGATGGTAATATAGTTTTGGGCAGAAGCAGTAAATACTGCATGCTACCTGACAAACCGAGTGTATCTACGTCCAATTACAAAAAAGACTGCCTATGAGATATGGAAAGATAAACGACCTAGTGTTCATCACCTTCACAGTTTTGGATGTACTTGTTATGTTCTTAATGATCGAGGATAAATGGGTAAGTTCCAATATAAATCTGGCTTGGACATTTTTATCGGTTACTCTTGCAACAGTCAGGTGTACATGATCTTTAACATCCGTACCCAAACTGTTGCATCAGCCTCTTTGGAGCTTTCGATCACTGAACTGGTTGAACCAACTCACCACTCAAAGAAAGTAGAAGATGTGGCTCCTAAGGGAGTTGCAACAACTTCTACAGTTGCAACTGGGCTTGAAGCAACTTCAGTTGCAATTGAGCTTGAAGCAACTAAGACAACCCCGCATATAGAAAGTTCAAATGAGCAATCATGTCCAGAACACAAGAACGCACCTCCTCACATCAAGAAGAATCATCCACCTGAATCAGTAATTAGTGAACTGAACAATGGTGTAAGAACTCGAGATCTCCCTGAAAGAGGTATGGTCAAATTAGTGCATTGACCCACATTTTCCATCTTATGCGTTAAAGTTAAAAGGAGCTCCATATGGTCTTTAACAAGCACCTCGTCTTAGTATGAAAGACTGGCCATCCATCTCCTTGAAAACGGGGACACTAGAGGGAGTGTTGATCGTACATTTGTTTTCAAACATTTCGGAACTCATATCCTAATTGCACAAATATGTAGACGACAATGTGTTTGGGTCCAAATCTACTAGCGAGTTGCAACAATTTGTTTATGTTTTGAAAAATGAGTTTGAATTGCGCATGGTTGGAGAATTGACTTACTTTCTTGGATTGCAGGTCAAACAAAAGGACGATGGAATCTTTATCTCTCAGGCTAAGTATGCAAAGAATATGGTGAAACGATTTTGGACTAGATCATGCCAAACCAATAAAAACTCCCATGGGCTAAACAGACTGACTCAGTAAAGATGAGAGTTCCAACTCTGATAATCCAAGTCTTTACTGAAGTATGATTGGGAGCCTACTATACCTTATAGCCAGTCAACCTGGCATTTACTTCAGTGTAGGAATGTGGGCACGATATCAGGCGAATCCAAAGGAATCACATCTTAAAGTTGTCAGAAAATCATTCGATACATTCCTGGTACACTTGACTTTGGTTTCAGTTACAACTTTAACGAAAATGTATCTCTTGCAGGATATAGCGATGCGGATTGGGTCGGATGTGCTGATGATCGAAAAGTTACGAGTGGATAATGCTTTTATCTTGGAACTAACCTGGTTTCATGGTTTAGTAAGAAACAACACTCTATCACTATTTCTAAAGCTGAAGCTGAGTACATTGCTGCAAATAGTTGTTGTATACAATTGTTTTGGATGAAGCAAATGTTGCAAGACTATGGTATTAATCAAAAGGAACTTCTGTTATTTTGTGATAATCCAGATTAACACTCTCGCGCTAAGTATATTGATATAAGGCACCATTACATTAGAGAATTGGTTGAAGCCAAGACTGTTGAATTACATCATATTTGTACTGAAATTCAACTTGCAGACATTTTTACAAAGGCACTCGATATTACACACTTTGAGCACCTTCGTAAATCATTGGGACTTTGTCCCATGTAAATTGCAACAGAGACATTGTTGCAAGCAAGGATAACATATCTAAAATCTATTCATTATCTTTGAGATTGTGCGCCTTCAATGTTTGCTCGAAATCACACGTGATGCCCTTCAGTTGTTCTTTGCTTGAGAAAAAAAAAGGGTAAAACAAAGGTTGACTCTGCTGATGTTGCAACTTCAAAAGCTACTTTATCTAAAAGAAACAAGTGTAAAAGCTATCAATTTCTATCGCATGCGTCTTCTCATTGAAAAGAGCTATCTTATTTCACAAACGTGTTAGTGTGAAAGCTACCAGTTTCTTATGTTTTCAAAGTTGCAATTGAGGCTCCATGATGTTATGAGTCTTACTTAAGGACACATATACTTAGAAGAGGTTGGATATTCTCTAGATATTTCATTCCTTAGGGGGTTATTAAGTCGTTTGTGATTTATATGATTTAGATTCTTCCTTATCCTTTCTCGATAGCACTTATTTTGTGTAACATTAGAGTGTGTTGTATTTTGTTTGTCCATAAGATTTTCTCTCCTTCATGGTTTACTCACAAGATTGTGCTTATCCGATCTCCTATCCTTGCGTATCTGATAAATATGACTTACAATGAAAGGTTGACCGAATATTGAGGAGATTGTGTTTTGGTCGAAAACTTTCCCTCCTTTTTACTTTCTAGAAAGTACTTATTTATTCTTCCATTATTCCTTTCCTACTCACCTAATATTTCTATCTTCTCCATCTCTCAGCTCCTCTTTTAGAAATTCACTAAACAGATGGGCGCCTCTTCGAAGAATCTAGGAACTATGGAACGCGATAGTGATGAGGTCATTGATATGGATCCCTTACCGACCATACCACCTTCCGACCCACCTTATGTGGTGGAATAAGATGAAGATTTGCATCAAGAGGATGCTCCTGATCTTCCAACTGCGGATGAGCAACAACACATCATGCAATATTTCCACTCTAATGTCTCACCTCCAGCGTCGACGCTTGAAAAAACCTCTGCATCACGCAAAGGAAAAGGGAAATTGGGCGAATTATATGCCACTCCGGCCGATTTTGCATAAACTTTGGCAAAACCCACTGCTCTTGTCCCTTCCGGGGTTGCAACTCAGAAGCTAACTAAGGCAATTACTTGGAAACCAGTATAAGGGCAAAAATTGCACCAGATATCTGTGAATTCCTCATCGAATGAAGAGGATGAGGATGAAGAAGGTCCCGTGAATCTCGAGGGAGATACTGATGCTGAACCATTTGCGAAAAAGCGGCATTCAACACCCACTCAAAATAAAGGTACACCTTCAATTTTTCAAGATACTAATGCTCTTCCATAAGTTGCACCTGCCTTCATAGCTCTAAAGGCTACTCGGGCTTACCCTGAATGCTTTTGTACACCGGAGGCACAAGTCAAATTTGCGAAGTACCTGCATCGCTCCATTGTGGATGAACGCCCTCTGGAACAGGATTTCTATGCCAAAGCTGACGTACTTGGTCTGTTGAAGAAGATGGGTTGGCTAGATGCAACTCAGAAGGCTAGAGCATGCAGTCACCTAAGTGCAGAAGTTCTATGACAATCTCATGACGCAACTGGATGATGAGGGGTCGTTTCAATGGCACATGGTGTTTGTGTGTAAGCACATCTGCGCCATCACCCATGAAATCCTATCCTTGTCCATGAGTGTACCTGAAGTGGAAGCTAGAGATAGGTATGAGTTGGGACTGGAGAAGAATTTGGGCAAAGTTACATCTGAACTCACTAGAATCAAGGTTAAATGTTGGTATCTTGGGTCTTCCCTTACCACCAGTGATCTCACAACCAAGTACAGTCTATTATTTCAAATCTTAGTTCGCCACTGGATGCCTTGCACAAAACCAACACAATGAACTTTGATGTTTCCTCTGTCTTGTTTTGAATTGGTACTAGTGTTGAGTTTGATCTTGGAAAACTTGGTTTTAAGCGACTGTATCGAGAGACCATTCCACAATTATGTTGTGCTCTTGGATTTCCGTCTCTTATTTAGAGGGTTCTAGTGGATCAGATTCCTGATCTCAAGCAAAGTGAGGATCAGTTGACTATTTTTGAAACTATGCGCGCCAGCACTAAAGTCATCAACAAGCCACAACCCTCCCTAGTTGCAACTAGCAGCTCATCCAAAAAATGGACCAACTCGATTCCCAACGCCACGGTCAGTTTTGTAGGGGTTCGCATGGAGCTCACTCGCTTGCATGGACTCTATGATCAGCTGAGCAAGTTGTATGACGAGTTGTGCATAACAATAACTGTCATGGACTCCATGCTTGATAAGTTGTTGCAACAGTCGGCTACTCCTTGATCTCTTTTGTCAAAAAGGGGGAGAAAGGTCTGAGGGAGAGGTGTGCATAGTGGAGAGCACGGGATGTAGTGCTTAGTTTTTTGAAATTTTCTCGAACTCCTCTAACTTTTTGAAAATTTTAGTTTTTGTTGGTTTTACAAGAAGTGCACCGGTGTTGCAGCTGTTACTTCTTCTGCACACTGTTTTTCCATTAATATTTAAAGTTATGCTTTTAACTAACCTCTTGTGCAGATGGACCAATGATTCTGACAAAACAAATCAAATGGGAAAATTGTTAGGGCTGATTTCTTATGGGCCCAACTAGGTTAAAAATTGAACTTGTTTTATAAATCATATTTATTAAGTTAATCTTATTTTGATGGTAGTTATCTTATTAACATGCCTTATCTTAAAAAGATACTATTTTATTTTATTTGATTAACTTTCTTGATGATTAAGATATTAATCATAACTCCTTATTATGTATCTAGACATATTTAATAGGCATGTACATTGGATATATTCTGAGATATCTTGCAGAATTTGCTGGATAAGGCAAGAGGATCTGCGTGGATTACAACTGGAGATTCGCACAACTGATTAGATAAGGGAAGAGGATCTATACCTATGCCTATATAAGGAGAAGACTCGACACTTTAGAGGACAATCTTTGAAAGATAATTTGTGTCATTCGTCATGTATCGAGTAAAAGTATTTTATTGAGAGAACTTCTTGTCAGATGAGCTTTTAGTTATCTTCGAGTTCTCCGCCTCAAAAAAATTATACCGAATAAAGTTGAGGCTTAGGTGTTGCAACAATAAAATAGATGGAGAGCAGTTTTATTTTGAAGTAATTCCTAAGATTGTATCCTTAAGTAGGTATATTATTTGAGTCACAACTTTTGGATGAAGATCCCGTGGACTAGGACCAATTGGACCTAACCACGTTAAAATTATTTTGTTCCTTTTTACTTTCGTCGAACTGTTTTAAAGGTTCTCAATTGCAACAGTAAAACTAGTTTATAAGTTTAAATAGTGAAAATCGGTATTCCTTTCGTTTACAGTTGCAAGTATTGCCAAGTTTAACTATACTCGTATACAAGTAATATAGATCCAAAATTTTATAGAAGCCATAAAGATAATAATCCTAAGCTACATTTAGTTAAACTGTTAAAATAGTAAAGCTTGTAGTATATATATATACTATTGTCAAAACAATAATTGTTGCTACAAAAGCAAATTTTTTTTGTCTAGTTTATCCTTTCAATCAAGATTAAAAGATTCTATTTTTTTTAGATACCGTATTTCTTGATTGGCTACTAATATCAACTCCTTTAACAAAAATACACAAGTTACATATGTATTTCTCACTTCAATTAGTAGGTAAATGATATAGACATATCAAATCTCCTAATTGCCGAGCAAAATAGCACAATACTGTACAAAATGTCACTTTTCCCCTTTCAAATTCAAACCATAAATCTTAATTAGCTGGTATTCGTGATTAAAGGAAAATTATGCATAAATTACGGAAAACTGACTGATCTGATTGTACTAAAGAATCTTTTATATATATATATATATATATATATATATATATATATATATCTTTTTCTGGATATACACGGATTCCTACTTCTTGCAGTTACTTTTAAATTGATTTCAAGCAAAATTACTTTTATATTATTTCAAATCAAAAAATAACAATTGGACAAAAGAATATTTGCAGTATTTAATTTTTCTAACATTTGATTATGTAACTTGACAACAGTTAATTTGATAATTTTGAAATCCCCAAAGTATATATTAAAAACATGAAAAGAAAAAGAATTCCAGATAGTTTTTTAATTTTTCATATAAATCATTTTCATATAGGATTATCAGATTTTATATTGTCATAAAAATTAAACACTAATAAATCGATTCACACTTTTCTGATTAAAATATTACGAAGTGCACTATATATACATATGTCTTATAAACCCTCGATCATTCAAAATGTTACGAAGTGCACTATCTATACTATTATATAAAGAAAGGCAAACAGTGACACCAAACTTTTGATTTCCTGTTTTAGCCTTATAATTTTATTGTTAGCACAATAGTTTAATTATTGAGTTCCTAATTTAACCTTATAATTTAAGTAGCATCAATAACTATAGTAAATATGGTGATTGATGATTTAATTTTCCAAAATTTAAAACTTTCTATATAAATTCTCTATCCTTATTTATTGATTTTTACTTATTCAAATTATTCTTTCACCGTATAAATCAAATTAAATTCTTAATCACGCGGGGACCGCGTGCCAGCGTTTCTAGTATATATATATATATATATATATATATATATATATATATATATGTGTGTGTGTGTGTGTGTGTGTGTGTCTTGTAACGAAACCTAACTAATCAATATGTATTTGTAATTTAAAGTTTTATTATTAACTAATTAAGTGACATAAAGTATTTGTTGTGTTCGCATATATATACACTAGAAATTTGACACACGCGGGGACCGCGTACAAATTATTAATTTTAAATTTGAAATATAAGTGAACATCCGTGGGAATTCCTATTTTTAGGAGGTGCAGTTAAACAAAGTAAGTAAAATGACATTATAAACCATGCTATTAATTTATTTGAAGAGAGAGAAATGAGGGTATTTTAGGAAACACAAAAATTAGTATCCCAACTACATTTTTGTGAGTAGGAGAACTTTGGTTTTAATATAGTAATAGATAAATATATGGGCAAAATATTTTTTTTTGCCCTTTATTTTGTGCCAAATTCAAGTTTTGCCCTTTAATTCAAGTTAACTCTCTTTTTTTATATAAAAAATGCCCGGCGGGCATCAAAACTGGGCTGGTTTGATTTTTGCTTATGTGGCGTCTGACTGGGACGCCACTCGGACGCCACGTGGAGCCACGCCATAATTGTTTTTTATAATCTTTACCTTAAATCTTTATAATTAGTTTTATTATTATAAAACCTTAATATATAATTTTAATTTCAAAAATTCAATTTTTAATAACTAATAAATTTTATATAAAAAAACAGAATTGGTGCTAAGTACTGTAATAAAAAAAACAGAATTGGTTCCCATCCAATTATACTAATAAGTAATGGAAGTACTGTAAGGGTAACAAGAAATCATCTTCTGGTTCGCTGGCACCGGGGTTCCGATTCCATTCGACGGACGAGGAATTGGTGCGCTACTATTTGAGGCGCAAAATCTGCGGCAAAGGTTTTCGCTTTGATGGCATGTTTGAGATCGATATTTACAAGACCGAGCTGTATTTTATTTGAATTTTAGTGTGATGTGTGCAATTTGGGAGTTGACTGTTTGTTGTGTTAGTCATTTTGGTTTTGGTGATTGAGATTGGAGTGGGAGTGGGAGACGCGTTTGATTGAGAAGGATTTGGGTGAGAGTGGTAGCGGCGGCGAGGAGCAAGGGCTGGGGGTGGTTACGGGAAGGGGGTGTGGTGGTGGGAGGGGGCGCGGAATCGGGTGGGGATGGGGAGGCGACGGACAACGGGGAGGGGACTGGGGGTGGTAGAAAAAATGGTAGGGAAGATGATGAACAATAAAAATTTTATTTATTTTTTTGGTTTTTTTGTTTTTTATAATTTATATAATTTTTATAAATTGTTAAAAATATAAAAAAAATAATTGGAAAAGATAAAAGAAAAGTTGCATATATATATATATATATATACGTGTGTGTGTGTGTGTGTGTGTGTGTGTGTGAAGATGATATATTTTTTTTTCTTTGAATTAAATTTTTTTATTATAATGTTTATAACTATTATAAATTTGTAGAATATATATATATATGAAGATGCTAGAATTATTCTTTTTTAGAATTGTTTTCACCATTATAAATTGTAGATTATAAAAGAGTTGTATATATATATATAAATATATATGAAGATGCTACTATTATTTTTTTATAATTTTTATCATCATTATAAATTGTAGATTATAAAAAAAGTTGTATATATATATATATAAATATATATGAAGATGCTAAATTATTCTCTTTTTTTTTGTTTTTTATAATTGTTATCACCATTATAAATTGTAGATTATAAAAAAGTTGTGTGTATATATATATATATATATATATGCATATATATATGCACTTTTTTTATTAAGTGGAGTCTCAGTCAGACGCCACGCAAGCAAAAATCAGCCCAGCTCAATTTTGAAGCCCGCCGGAATTTTTTTATAAAACATTATAATGAGTTAACGGACATTTACTAAACCCGTAAAATTAAAGGGCAAAACTTGAAGTTAGCACAAAATAAAGGGAAAAAAAAATATTTTTCCCTATATATATATATATATATATATATATATATAACTAATTATCTTTTTAATATTTCGTGGCAAATAGCATCGCCCAGTCAAGAATGCGTGTATAAAGGTTTTCCTCATTATGTGTTGCGCTTGAAAGAATAAGAATGGGACAATTAATTTTAAAGGGTATATAGCTGTGAATAGGGATTTTGCTCTAGATATATATATATATATATATATATATATAACTAGCTTATTATTATCTTAATATAAACAGAAACTATATATGTATACACATTGACGTAAATGTCAAAAGAGAAATGAATATATGTTAATAACCGCCAATCAAAGTAAAAGAAAACTTGTGGACGAAAATAAGTATCACTTAAGTACACAAGATCAACATATATGATAAAGGAAACTATAGAAAGAAATTGTGTTGAAATTCATAAAAGAAAACATGAATTTATTCCGAAAGGCTTGTTTTCATATATTTTAGAAGAATGTATAGTATTATATATCTCTTAATTCATTATTTTATTATGAGAGAGAAACTTTATAGAGCAATTGAAAAAAGAAAAAGTAATTTTTATATGATAAGCTTAGACTTATGATGAACATAAATATATCAGAAACAAGTAAGCATATGAATGTGGTAGCCGAAAAAGAGAGAGTTTAAAGGATTTTGAAAAAACTTATATGTACAATTAATAATTAAGTATGACGTGTAATATCCTTTTACTTTTAATTAAGTCGCGGTTAATTTCTCGTGCACAATTTTTGTTTAGACAAAACTTCTATTTTATATAACATCTATATATTATGATTCGTCATTAATTATGAAGTTAATGATACTCTGTTTTTCATTGAAGGGCTTCTTGAAAATATACAATGGGTTATTAACAAAAATATGATACTTTATTTACGACCAAAAGAAGTAACTTTTTATTATATTGCTAGAAGAAATATATTTTGAAGTGAGAAAAGAAATAGAATGTAGATTTATGACATAATTGATTGAGTTTCAATAATACAAGAGAAATTAGTTAGTATAAATATTTTAACTCTTATAATATTTAATGGACAAGGGCAAATTAGATAGCCAAAAAATAATTGCTTTTCCAGCAGCAATTATTGCTTTGGTAATATCGTTAGCCTTATATAAAGAAAGTAACGTTATTGACAAAAAACCTTAATCCGCTCTCTCCTCCGGTGATCTCTCTCGCCGCTCTCCTCCGCCGCTCCTCTTTCCGCTCGATCACGTGGCGGTCGTATTGCTCCACTGTGCCGACGAGAGGCGCTTGCCGGAAATCGGGGCGCGAGAATCCGTACTCGACCTCGTTGATCAGGCACGCCGTCGCCGCATCGGAGAAGAAACCGTCGGTCTGAAAGCTTCCCGGAGCGCTGGTGCAATCGTGAGGTAACTGTCGGCGAAGGAAGCGGCGATTGAGGAAGACGCGGCGGAGCGACGGTGGTGGTGGTGGTGGTGGTGGTGGTGGTGGCCGCCGCTCAAGAGGTGGAGAGGATCGTCGCAATTGGAGCTCGTCATCAGTGGGTTTGACATTGCTACTGTGACTGAGTGAGAATGGGAGTGGAGTGGTGATAGTGATTTTCGATTGGTGTTGCCGTCAGATTTCTGTCGGGAATATTGCAAGTGGGTGTCGGGAATCTTGTGAGTAGGTGGGTCAGGCGTGTGAGACCACGTTGTTCCCCACTTGTTACGGTCCGAGTCAGCCAATGACGTTAGGGAGCGATTTCCCACCAATCTCCACCAACTTTGAACCGAATTCAAAGACAAGAAGTCTTTCATCATTACCGCCACTTTTCAAGCGGAATGCGAGCAACTCAACCGATCATGGTGCGTCTGTTTGGAATCAACAGAGCATCGGCATGACGGGATCAAAATCCTTTGCTCAAATTTTGCAAACAACACCTGAGGCAACCAAGGAATGGAAATTTCGCAATGTTAACAAATCCCTTGTTGATGGTGCGAACGGAAAACGTGAGATTGTGGCTCATAAATCCTTCTCGATGGTTGATGGGAAGCGGACGCTTATATTCAACGAGGAGGAGTGCGACAAACTTGATGCGCGATTGGGAAGGTCTCTATTTGTAAGTTTCCGACTCTCATTCCGAATTACACATTTGTTAAACGTGCATTCGAGCGACTTAAGCTCATAGGCGGTTACACTTATGGTCCCCTCGGTCCAAAACATTTGCTTATTAATTTGGAACTTGAAGAGGATTATTCGAGGTTGTGGCATAATGGCACTTTAAAATTCCTTGGTATTGCTAACGGCACCATTTTTAAATGGACGCCGGAGTTTGAGATTGATAAGGAACCGCCGGTTGTTCCTATTTGGATCGCTTTGCTCAAGCTCCCACTCAGATTCCGCCATCGTGAGTGTTTCATGGAGATAGGGAAGTTTTTTGGGACACCATTGCGCATCGACGATGGAGCGGCACTCTTATCCAGACCGTCACTTCCTCGCATTCTTGTAGAGGTTAATGTTCTTGAGCCAAAGTTGGAACACATCCAACTCGCTACCACACGCAAAGGGCGAATGAATAAGATTAAACAGTCGGTGGTGTATGAAGATTGGCCGGCATATTGCTCGAAATGTTGCACTTTTGGGCATGTGGCCGTTACATGTGCCGTTGAAAACAAAGGGGCAGTCATTGATGATGACACTTATGTGGAGCTTGCAACATATCACAACCAACGAGCGGTAATAAAAGGGACATATGCGGCTCGCTTCAAAGGTAACAATTCTTTCAATGTTCTTGACTCGGATCAACAAGTTCTAGAGCAACCGACAGTTAATGAAGTGGAGGACACTGCAAATAGCAAGCCAGTGGCCATTCCAACCACAAAACATGTCGATGTACCCTCGCATAAGGCCAAAAAAAGAATCATTCCGACGCCGGTTAAAACTGACAAGCCAAATCCGGTTAAAGGAAAGAAAAGTGAGGAAGTGGTGGAATCTAACGATGAAAATGGTTTAGAAGCAGAGGAACATAGCAGCGAAGGAGAAGAGGCAAGTAGCCAACAAGAAGAAACCGACGAGGACGAAGCAAAGGAGGAGAAAGAGCAAGGCCCGAAAGAGAAATCTCCTTTCGAAAGAAAGGCGGAAACAATGATACACTACCTTAGAAACAATGAGATAACTCTTGAGGACCTCCTCCAACACGAAAAGATTCTTGCTCTTTATATCGAGAAGAATCTGCATCCGTGCTGGGACCAGGTTACTGCAGAATTGTTGAAGTTTAAGAAAAAGGCGAAAAAGCTAGAAAAGTGGCAAAAAATAAGTTGCAAAAGGAAGAAGAAGTTGACGACGAATAAACTGTTTACATTGGACTTTCCCTTGGACGAGGACTTTGTTATAAGTAGGCGGCTAACACCTGCTAATCATGTCAGGAGTAAAGTCATTGTTTTTACTTATTGCTTAATGGCACTCCTTGGCCGTAGGCGCAAAGAGTGTCGTTTTTACTTGTTGTACTTTCTTGTTAGTATTTTCGGGCTGCATTAGTAGTCCTTGGATGCCACTGGTGATCAAGCCGGCACGGCTCATCACTCGGTAATATTGTTACCGCGCCCCCTTTCCTTTTTCTGTTATAAAACCTCTATTTCTCTCATGTTGACATCAATCTATTGAATTCCTTATTTACTCCTCTACACACTATTTAATTTTGTTATTAGTTGGGATACATGCGTATTTTAGTTTTGTCTTTATTTAAACCTTATCATTAAAGGACAAGACTATTACTCTCTTACAAAAACAAAATGTTAAGATATATAAATTTTCTATCAATAAAAATTAATTATATTATATTTAAAATAAACTATAAATCACGCAAGATCGCTAGTCAACGATTCTAGTATATGGAATAAGTTAAAGTATTTAGCTCCAAATCACTACATGAATGGGGGTCAATCCTTTGGTGGGAAAGAATATCGACAAAAGGGCCTCACTAGCGACCGCCCAGCATTCGATTTTGAGATTAGGGCAACCAAGTGTGGCTGGGTTGAGGGTAGCGGTCGCTACTGAGGGTATTTTCTATAAATAACTCCCCTCTCTTCCTCATTCTCACACTTCACAATTCTCTCCCTCCCCTCCCCAACCCTCTCTTTTGCAATTGCCCGACAGTCGCAATCTCGGAGATTGTAAGTTTCTCTAGTTTTCTTCGGTTTATGTATTATATTTAATATTTTAGTAGTAATTTTATACGTAAAATTTTTAGTTTAGCATTTAACTATCGTTTGTGGTTTAAGGTACTGTTAGCTCTCATAGAATTGTTAGCCTCTAAACATTGTTTATACCCTTAATTAGGAAATGATTATATTTCTAGAGAATGGACATATAACATAAAAATGATTATGCTTCAAAGAATTTCTAAAACCTAGAAATGATAATATTTTTAGGAATCTCTATTTAGGGAATCTCTGCAACTTAGAAACTATAATAGCTTTCATCAACTTAGATTTGTAAGGTTTTATGTTTTTTTCCATTTATGTCTTCTATTTAATGTTTTCAGTACTATTTTTTTGTTTTTTGTAAAAAAATCTTAGTATAGCTTTATAAATTGTTACGTATCTCATAACTATTTGATTTTTATAATTTTTTCATATATATGTTAGTTTAACCAATTGAATTAAAAGTTATTATGTATGCCTTTAGAAATTTTTAGATCTAGTTGAACTGCTAGTTTTTAAACATCATCAATGTCGTTAGAAAATCTATATAACTTAGTATTGCTTAAATTTTAGGTCATTTTTAGGTTTAGAAATGACCTAACTTAGAAATCTTGACCTAGTACGTAGTACGTAGTTGACGATATGTCAGACCATCCTACATGCTCATCGCGTTCGACTGGCGGTGACCACCCCTCTAAGAAGGGTCATGCAAAAGGTAGTGGGAGTGCCAGTACTCGCATCCAGTTAGTTCATTCGGGTACTCCAGCACTTGCTCGCATTCAGGTCGATCCCCCCATCCCTTCTCAGCCTCGCGATCCATTTCAGTCACCCGTCTAGACCTAGACTCGTGTGTCCGAGGGTGGATCAAATGGAGCTAGTCCACTAGGGTGACGCATTTCACATGGATTAGATTATCCTGCAGGAGGTCGGCGCGGCAGACGTCCCATACATTGTCCATATCTAGGCCTAGTGTACATAGACCACCGTCTCCTGAGTCTACCGGAGCAGGACCGAGTTGTAGGGCGGCAGAGTCTATAGGAGAAGGACCATCTAATGACATGCATGAGCGTATTGGTAGGGGAACCTCTAGAGGGGTTTTGGTACCGCAAGATCTGAGGGCTCGTCCTCTCATTTTTTTGGATGATCGTGGACTTTTTAAAGATGGGCGCGAGATTTTGGTGGCGATCATAGAGATCATCAAGCAGCTCTTGATGGAGTGTTTTCCCACTTATGGGAAGCTCCCTCATACTATTAAAGACGCTATGTGGATGAAATTTACGGTGAGAAGTTATTATATATATAAGAGTATTTTATTTAATGTAAGTAACAAGTTTAAAATTATAAAACAAAACCTGGAAAATATAAAAACCTTAAATTATTTGTTGCTTATATGCATGATCAGTGAAGTCGATTGGCGTAAGGCACATAAAGCATACGAGGTCAAGGCTAGAAAGACGTTTAAGGAGTTGATTAACAACTCGAAGAAGAATTACTATGCGCAGGAGGATGACTCAGAGTGGGTGGGTCGTTCGAAGACATGGTAGGTGAACAACATGTTGGAGGCGGATTATGTACGTCACTAAGAGTCGTCAGATCAAAAGGAGGTGTCTAAGAGGGCGCCGAGGAACAAAAGAGGAGGGCAGACCCCTGAGGAGCTCCCTCGTGCACGTTTGACTCATGCCGGTGGATCCGTCGGCTACACGGAGATCCACCACAGGATGGTAGGTCTTAATAAATTTGTTTCGGCATACACATCTGACAGATGAATACATATTGGGAGCTCCTTGTAAGCGCGTTTGGTTGGATGCTTCCTACAGGACTATCTATGTTAGTTTCTTCAATATTTAATTTGTTATTTATTTTTTGAATTCTATAATAACTTCCATAGTATTATCTAGGTTCAAGCTCAAAGGGACGTACGCTAATCCTATGGTTGACCAACTAAACCATCTATACTAATTGGTGAGGTTTACATGTTCGGTGAATCATGAATGCTAGGTTACGAAAGGTAAAGAAGTAGGTTGGTCATTAATTCGAAGGTGGGGCTAGTAGATGGAAGTACTAATGTAAGGCTATGAATTGAGCTAACGCCCTTTGTAACACAATGAATATGGTTCTCTTTGGTATACTAGCTAAAGAAAGAATGGACGAATTATTTTTTCTGCCCTGCAACTTTGCCTTACAATCTTAAATGCCCAATTTATTTTGGACCGACTTTTTTTTGCCACGTAACTTTTCATTTTTTCACCAAATATGCCCAAGACGCCCTATTTGGGCTAAATTGCTTACGTGGTGGTCAAGTCAACAAAGCGTGCGGCCTAGTCAAAAAAGCGCGACGTCACATCATATTTTTTCGACCAAAAAACGTTTTTGGTTATTGTATTCTCCTTTTGTTATATATATATATATATATATATATATATATATATATTAAGGAATTAAACATCTTATTTTATAAATAAAAACCTTTAAAATAATATTTTTTCCCTCATTAATACATATTATGGGTGCAAGTACAATTTTAAAATATTATAAGGGTAATTTTTGAAAATATTATAAGTTGTGTAATAAGAGTATTGAGTTAAAAATGTTTTTTGGGAGAAAGAATTAAGGACGCTGTGTTGACTAGGCAAGTGTTTTATTGATTGGACCGCCACGTAACTGATTTAACCTGAATAAGATACTTTGAGCATATTTGGTGGAAAAAAAAAGTTACGGGACAAAAAAAGTCGGCCCGAAAAAAATTGGGAATTTAAGATTTTAAGGCAAAGTTACAGGGAAGAAAAAATAATTCGTCCTATTATGTATATACTAATTGTTATAAAAATGAATAGAAGAACTACATTTCCTTGATGAGAAAGAGGTATCAGGAGGATCAGTCTAAATAGCCCTTCATTGATCCCGAGTTGTGGGAGAGAGCACCTGGAGGAGTGAAGAAGGGGAAGGCGAAGGGCTTGCCTTCTGAAGCAGCTCCAAGGCTTTTGGTAACCAATTTAGGAAGGAGAGTGACTAGACGCAGGGCTACATGGAGAAGTTGGAGGCAGAGAACCAACAATTGAGGACCACCACTGACCAGAGAGCTAACGTATTACAGCACATTGAGAGCTTGACCCAGCATGTTACGATTGCGGTAGGTACCTCAGCTCTATCACTTCCTACTATACTCATCGAATCAGTCGGTAGATCCTATAGTAGTACCATGCCGAGGCTGACTCTGCCGCCGCCGCTATCGCCTCGTATTATTCGTGATCCATCTGCTCTGATTTGTTCGACTGTGCCGATGTATGCGCCTGAGTATAAGGATGAGGATGAGGATCTTGATCTTGCTGATGGTGATGAGGAGGATGATGTTGGAGCGACCATTCCAAGTGGCTTCCGATACGATGGTGGTGATTATGCTGACGAGTAGTAAAAGTAGTTGCCATTTTTTATTGTACTTAAATGGATATGTTAGTGTAATTGAGTTCTATTATGTATTGTTTGGGTAATTAAGATCTATTGATGAAGAATTTATGTGTATGTAGATTTATGTAATTAAGTTCTAACTGTGTACTCTTAGTGTAATTAAGTTATGTTAATGATGTACTTTTCGTAAAATTGTATTTTTTTTTCAATACTAGTTACTGCGTACTTATACGTTTACTTATTTCAATCGCATTTCAAAACATTGCATTCATAAAAAAATAATAATTATAATATTTCTTAACTATTACAAAGTATGAAACTGAATATTACATTATAATCTCACGCTATTCATACAAACTATCATTTAACTCTAAATCCCTCGCGCATTGTCCTCTTCTTCGGTATCACCAACGTCATCGTCTAAACCAACATCTGCAACCACCTCATATTCACCATCCCCTAATTCAACATCCATATTAAATGGGATTAGGTCTATACATAAATTCAACCCTCCAAATTCCTTTTCGACCCGGGCGGCCTGTCGTCTTTTCTAGGTATGTGGTATAGTACGCATGTAGTGTTTGATTAGCAAAATCGAACAGCTCATTGGTGGCGAGGGTACGTTGAGGGTTAGTCTCAACCACTTTGTACATTGAATGAATGTTTGTACATCATTATATATCACAAACGTGATAATGTATAGCGTCTTCTTCCTTCCCAATATTCCACAGTATGATGTCTTTCAACGTTCTGTAGAAGTTGGTAGCCTCAGATACTCCCATGTTTCCCTTGACATAAACCCTGCTACAATCACTCTTCTTCGAGCCCAACATCATATAGGTGTGGAATCTGAACACATTCACAATGTATCCATCATAATTCGCCATTGTACTACTCGGACCACTGATGAGAGGTTCTATTCGTGGATCTCTCTCGTAGCCCCCACTGGAATATGTCTGTTTGAATCATGTTACGTCGTCTTCGTTCCTCTTAGTTTCTACCTCCATGGGACTGAGGCCACCGCATTGCTCCTCTTCAAACAACCCGTACAATGTAAAATAACAAATTAGTAATAAACAAAACAACAATGTGTTTTAATAGCATCGCGATTATGTATAACGTTTACTCACTCGGCCCATTTGTCAAGCTCTGGACAATTAAGTAGCATATATAATTCAATTTGGTTCCATTCATCGACTATCAGTTGTCGCCTCTTGCTTAGTGCTCCTACTGGCACCTCTTTCTTGTGAAATATTGAAAGCTCGGCATTCAATTATGTCGTATCTAACGTCTTGTTCCTATTGAGGCGGTTATATCTAGTCTGAACATTGATATGCAAATATTGAGAACAAAAATTGGCGAGCTCTAAAAGTAGGTACGAATTAGGAATACAACCTTCTACATTTTCTTTATTACTCATGGTGTTTTTAATATCGTACATACGTCTATGAAAACAAATATTAGTTGAAGAAACAAACAATATTGTTCTAAAAGATTAACTAATGTACATCTCCAACGGGTGCATGCATCTGTAGTGGATCGGACCTCCCACTCTAGCCTCGTACGGCAGGTGTATGGCCAAAAACTCCATAGAATAATAAAAAAAAGAACAAGGAAATTGTTCTCTCCAGCTTGCATATCGTAACAATAACTGATTCCTCTAGCTACTCCATATCGGTATTAATCTCCGCATGAAAACGTGACAATCATTACTCTTCATACCTTACAACTTTCCTTGTTGCTTTTGCACACTTCGTCCCAAGTTCAAGGAATATCCGTCAGGAAACTTAAGGACCACCCAATCAATCTAACACCTTACTCTTTTGCTCTCTCGTGAGATAGTATGTTTCCTTAGACTTTATAACTTCCTTTCTACTGCCAGTATGGTACTAGAAACGTCTCTTTACGGTTAGTTAAGATCTCCAAGTCTTGCCTAGACTTGATTTTGTCCTTCGTCTTAACATTGTCCAACATTTATTGCTGATGTTAGCAAAATCGTTCTTCTCACAGTGCATGACATCTTGATTGTGACGAATCAAGTTTGTGGACAAGTAAGGTAGTTCCAAAAAGATGCTTCAACGACACCAATTATGAGTTGTTCCAAACTCTAGGATCTTTGTTGGGTTTTGCCCAAAATTAACCGATGGTAGACTATCCACAATTGCCTTCAATTCATGACCTATTTTCCTTGGAATAGATATTTCTAGAGCCTTTCGATCTTTGTACAACTCATTTTTGTTGTTCCTCCATTGATGATGCTCTAGTAGAATCCGACGATGACAATCAAACCACGATGAGTGTCCACCTGCTTCAATGTAAAATAATTTGTGTCCCCCATACCATAAGGGCACGACAACTTCCCATGCGTACTCCACCGGAACAACATTCCATATACCAGAAAATTGATGATTGTCCACATCAGGGTCACTCATAATTGAAAGTTTTCTTTCCTAGAGTTGTCATACGTCCACAAACCATTACTGCACAAAAATTTAGCTCGTCAATCAGTGGTCTCAACAATACTTCCAATTGCTCTCTGGGACTCTGTGGGCCAGATATAATAAGGCTCAAGAATATGAACTCAGGCCGCATGCACAGATCGAGAAGAATGTTGTACGGGGTGACAAACACAAAGGCCATCAAGAGTAATTAGTTCTAGATTGCCCAAACGGTGTAAATTTGTTAGTGCATAGATCGAGCCGTATGTTTCTAGGTTCTGCTGCAAAGTCTGGATACGTCCGGTCAAAGTGTCGCCATGTTTCGCCTGAAGCCGGGTGAATAATTTGATTAGTTGATTGGCAACACTTCAAATGCCAAGTCATATGCTTTCCAGTGCCTACAGTATAGTACAGCCCCAGAAGACGAGAACCTATGGGGAAGTACCATAAGTTCTTCTTTGCCACTCTTGACTTTCTACCACGCTCGTATCTTTCCTCCTTGCATATTAAGCATGATTTGTATTCATCACTCACGTGCTTTCTATAGTACAAGAAACACTAATTTTTACAGACATCGATCCTCGTGTACCCAAACCCCAAGCCTGCCAGCATCCTATTCATGCCAGGAAACATATCAAGTAATATTCCTCAATCTCTGGGTCCATACAGTCTTTAGACAACTTTAAAAACTTCTGGCAAGCAACACTGCTAGCTATGTGTATTGTCTTGTACGTCAAGAACTTTGTAACCCACTGCAGCACAAGTGTTGCATTCTTACTATGTATTTTTATATCTCCCGGATGAATCAGCTCGTTGAACGCCGTCGCATCGAGATTTGAATCTTCGTCACGCACTTCTCTCTTAATAAATTGACCCCCGTATGCATACATGGCCACTTCTCTCAAGGAATTATCAACGTGAACCGGGCTATTTACATGAATATTAGTGGGTGGTGACTTGTATAAATCCAATGTGAATGGCGCGATCGCCTCCTCCCCGTGCAACACCCAAACCCAATATTTACACGTAAAGTCCGACTTATAAAGATGATCACGGATTATGTTTCGATCAAAAAACTTTAAATGGTTGCATTTATGGCTTGGGTTTAGATCTAAGTAGTTTTTTGTTGCAAAGCATATTGTAAGAATGTGCAAACCCCAAGAATAAAGATTTTTTTCAAATAACCATCGTTATCTAATATATTGTACATCCAATATCTATCGACGAGATAATCCATTTTTTATCTAAGAAAATAAAAAAAAAAATAATTACAATTTATTATACTAAACAATTTGCTATACAAAACATCCCAAACATGTTATAACACAGAAGTAAGAAATATACTTACTTGTTGAAGACTTGAAGCGTAGAAAACTCGTTGTCAAGTATGGTGTGCCCTTAGCTACTCTTGCTGCGTTTACAACAATATCTAGGAATAAACAACCAACATAATCAAATTAGCGTTCATTACAATAAGAAATTATTGTAAAAAGGGAAAATAAGTGAGTTGTAAGTTGGAAACAACGTGTGTACCTTAGCCAATATGTAAGAATGGAATGAATTCTCAAAGTGAACTAACTAGTATCAGTGACAACCCGACGATTGCTAATGCTAGTTACTGTTGCTATTAGCAACCGTCGGGCAGTCGCAAATTTGCCCATTTTTCAAAACCCTAAACCCTAACATCAACGACCGTCGGGCGGTTGCAATTGAGGGTCATTTGCATGTTCATGTTTGAAATCTACGCATTTCGCATGATAATTTAAGGCATATTATTGTTTAATGATAAATTACAAGAATAATGTGTACAAATGAGTTAAATAAACACAAATAATAGGTTTTATTGCACATTCAAGCATCATTTATAGCTTCGGTTGATTATGACACTCCTTACTAATTACAATGGCGATGCACGTAATGATTATATATATATATATATATATATATATATATATATATTGGATGGGATACTATATAAAAATCACAATAACATCTATACTTACATTGGTAACGAATATCAATCGCATATGAGGCGATTATAATAATTTTGCATGATTAGTTGTAGAACATGAAATAGTTCAATTGTTAATAACTTAGGTAATCAACTATAAGTTAATATTTTCTTAACTTAATTACTAGTACACTAATTAAATATTATTTCAATTTAAGTTTATTAAAAATATTCTTTATTAAAAGTCACAAACACATCAAAATCGTATTAAATAAATCAAAAAAGGAAAAAAAAATACCTAGAATTATGACCGTTGGGGGTTGCTACTAATATTCAAACATCATTTGCGACCGCCCGACGGTCGCAAATCTAAAGACGAGGCAGTTGCAAAACAGGGCAAAGTCATTTGTGACCGTCCAAAGGTCGCAAGAAATTGGGACTATTCATTAGCGACCGCCCGATTGCTAATTATCCACATTTTGGCGAAAAATTCAATTTTTCCAAAAATTTGAATATTTTGTGATCATCGACGGTCGCAAAAAACCCTAATTTTGTCAGGTTTAAGATGTAATTTCAAATTTTCTGAAATTTACACCCGAAAATATATATATATATATATATATATATATATATATATATATTTCATTCATCCACCCTCGTTTTCAATATACCAAAATAATACTCATCAATAAACACCCAACACCTTTACTTTCTCTTCAAAAAAAAAAAAACACCAAACACATTTTCTAAATATTCAAACTCTTTCATATCTCAAAAAAGAAAATCAAACACCTTTACATTTTTTTTCTTCATTCATTTTTCTAAATCTTTCAACTCTTTTATTTATACGAATTTCCTTCATTTCTTTTCTTTATTCATTTTCACATTCATTTTCCTTTCCAACTCTTATACTTATTTTTCTAATAAACCCAACACTTTCTAACTTTTCTTCATTTCCTCATAATTTTCTTTGTTTTACATACATTAGTTTGTTTGCTCAACTCCAAATTCTGAATTTGTCTATCAAGAACAATAATATTCTAGAATATTATCGTTTTTTTTTAATTTTGATAACCACATTTGTGACTGTCGGGCGATTGCAAATGACTTGAATATTATTTGTAATCGTCGGGCGGTTGCAAATGACATCCAACACATTTGCAAACGTCTGGCGGTTGCAACTGACGTGAAGGTCATTTGTGGACGACCAGACGGTTGTTAGTGACATAAAGGTCATTTGTGACGACCTGACGGTTGCTAATGAAATGTCATTTGTGACCTAATGACATAACGGTCATATGTGGCCGCGGGGCTGTTGCAAATAAAATAAAGATCATTTGTGACCGTCAGACCATCACAAATTTTCGATTGCGTATCGATCGCAAATATTTCACGACAGAGGCAATTGCTACCGCCAGGCGATCGCAAAAAAAGTCGTTTGTGACCTTTTTGCAACTAAAATAATTTATGGGGTCTTTTGCAACCGCCTGGGCAGTTGCAAAAGATCTTGTTTCTTGTAGTGAATGATTGATTACAACCCCAAAAATTAAAATATTGATATGTTCTTGTACTAGAGCTATACTAGCCAAATACCGTATGGCTCTCGTGGCCATTGCAATATTGTGTCCGACGGGGGCTCACAGTTCTTTAGTGGATAACAATGTGTGATAATGACCTTTATACATTTAACTTTGGTATTTTGAATAATACTGTAAAATAAGGATTGTAAAATTCATAACCTTTGCTCAATTAAGAATCGCGCACCTCTTACTCTGATTTAGGACCGGATAGCCTTAGGTTGTCCAATAAGAGCTTCGACAATCCAGCTACAAATATGGCGTTATGATACGATCGGGCAACGAGCCAACGACTAAAGATCATCAACACTTTCATTGCATATTCATCTATTTCTAACTGTAAGGGAAACCTGTTGCAATCTTATGCCAGATTCGTTAGAGAACTAGTCTTAACATCTGAATGCGTATTAAACTGTTATTTAATCTATAGTTCCTTATTACACTGATAAATGCAAAAGAAATTTTCTTTTTGTTTTGACAAACTCATTTTGTCTCTTTTTTGTATTCCACTTTCGATACATAAAAAATAGGACAAATTAATATTTGTGCCCTATAAGTTTACGGTTTTGAAGAAATTGCACATTATCTATCGAGTTTTTAAAAATGCCCTGACTTATGCATTTTTCTTTAAAAAAATGCCCACTCGCTGCCACATCAGAAAAATCGCAGACGTGGCAGCCGATTAGGCTTAATAGACACACGCCACTTTAAAAAACGCTTAGCCACCTCAGTGTTACCCTCCTTTCAACAACGACTTTGGCTCTCTTATTCCATATAAAACCCAAACACTTAGCATTTTTTCACAAGCAAATTTCCCCCCAATTCTCTTCTCACAGCGGAAACCCTAATTTTAAAATCCAAAATTGCCGATTTTGTTGTAGAATCGCGTCATTTGAAAACCCTAAGAGTAGTTTTTACTAAGTCGACGCACGAGAATTTCATTCCGCTCCTAAATCGCGACCTAAACCCTAAAATTGAACCCCGCTAGCCCTGATTCACCCACAAAAATTTTGACACAGCATTAGTAGCTCAGGTGGTGTTGTACTTGTGTGATAATGCCGAAGTTACGGTCCCCCTTTAACCATGATGCTCCCTCGCCTATTTATCGTAAGTTTTTACTTCATTTTCGTTTTGTATATTTGCATGTCCGCAAGTTAATAAGAGTTTTAGTGAGTTGAAGTGCCAAAAAGTACTATTTTTATTTGACAATTGTGTGCTTAAGTAGTTTTGTGCTTGGGTGTCACTCACTGTTGACTTAGGGTTTCATATTTTTCTTAATTATATGCTTCTTTGTGGATTTTGTGCCATATTATGCCTCCATGTGGTTGGGTTTGTGGTTAACATTGCATGTGGTTCCCTCACCATTTTTGTGCGGTGTGGTGTAGTCATGTTAGTAAAAATGTGTCATATTTAGTGATAATTTATAGTTCATTCTCAAAATGTGTCAAATTTAGGATGTAGTTTTCCTTTGTGCAGATCCTAGAAGCAATCTTATAGCACTAAATGTCTATTATGGAGGAAGGTTACACTCAAATCCCTTTGACGTTTATGTTGGTGGTGGAGTCATGAAGTTTGACTACTCATACATTAAAGAGATAAACTTGGAGCTTATCAACATTTATTCTGATAATATGAATGTTGTGGGTGATAGGAAATTCTACTGTGTTATGGAAGGGTGGTTTAAAGTCATAGAGGATGATAGGTTTTTGGAAAAAGCCCTAAAAGCTGCACTACCAACCAGGGAGTTTGATCTGTATTGTGATTTTGAGATAGATCCACCTTTTCCAGACATGCCTCCATTACCTGATGTTGCTGTGAATGAAGTTGTTTTAGTAACACCTGGATTGGATCATACAGTAGAGGTTAATGATGATAATATTTCAGGTAATGTTGAAATATGAAGTGACAATGAGGATAGAAAACTGAGGGAATTGGCTGAAGCTACACCTAATGGTGAGGGAAGAGAAGTAACAGATATTGAGGTTGGTGTTTCTGATCATTCCAGTTTGGGAGAAAAGCTTGATCCAATCATTATAGGAGTATCTGGTTCTGACAATGAGGATGATGAAACATATGAGGAAGAAAGTGAGGTATCAGATGATACAGAATTTGATGAAAATGTTGATGATGATATAGTTGCATCAGAGTGTATGAGTCTTATAAATCCTACTGATGGTGGAGTAGTGATTGTGGAAACTGAAGACACCATTACTGTGATGATTGAAGACATACCTAGTGACAGTGATGATGACACCTATGAGGAGGAGAGTGAGTACTCTGATGACTCAGATTTTGAAGAAAATGTTGATTTATGTGAAGACTCAGAAGAGGATGATGGAATAAATACAGAAGACATGAGGGCTGGTAGGAATGAAAATGCTGGCAAAAATAGAGTTGAAGTGTCTGGTGACGAAAATGATGTGGATGTTGGCGGTAATGGTAGAAAAACTCAGGCACAAGACAAAGGGAAGGAGATTTTGATAGAAGATTCTGAGGGTGATAGTGAAGATTTTGATTATAAAGAAGAAAGTGAGTATACAGATGAATCTGATTTCGATGACAATGTTGATGATATTGAAGAAGAAGAAAATGCGAGTGTCAGTTTCAATGCTACTATGAATCAGAATCCCAATACATCAAGAAGTCCACAAGCTAATACACAACCTAGAGAGGATTTGAATGGGTTGAACAATGAAACTACTGTTGAATATGAAGATGAACCAGATGTGGTTGCCAACGTTAAAAGAGTTCCTGTCAATCCACTCCCTTATGAAGAAAAAGATTCTGACAGTGATGACCTTGAGGTTTTTGACACTGGTGACAAATGGAACCCTACATTCAAGTTGAAAATGCTCTTCTCCACCAAAGACCAACTTAGAATGGTTGTGCGCACAGATGCCATAAACAATAGAAGAAGTGTTAAGATAGAGAAGAGTGATCCAACAAGGATTTACTTCAAATGTATTCATGATGCTTGTCCATGGAGTCTACATGGGCTGAAAGTTAATGGTGAGGAGACATGGCAGATAAGGTAATACAATCCAGCTCATTATGTGTCTGACTATTACACACTTCAGCAATACCAAAAAGTGTATAGTTTTTCCATTCATCCAGTTCCTGGAGATCAGATTTGGGGTGTTGAAGAATATATCCCTCCACTCCCTCCTAATGTTGGAAGAATGCCAGGAAGGCCAAAGAAGGCAAGAAGAAGGGGGAAGAAGAACCAAGGACTGGCAAGAACAAGAAGAAACAAGGCAAGGGCAACAAGTACATTGTTGTTAAGAGTACAAGAAGGCAAGGACAGAGTAAATGTGGGAAGTGTGGCATGCTGGGGCACAATGCTAGGACTTGTGGTAAAAATCAAGAAAATGAGGCAGATGGAAGTAGTGAAAGAAACCCTGAGGTGGTTGGGGAATCATTAAGACAAGGCAGGAAGAGGAACATAAAGAGGACCATTGAGGTAAATTTGATTGACTCTCTAAAAAAAATGTCATATTCTGTGTCAATGTCCCTTTAATGAACCTCAGTTTTGGGTCTAAATTAGAATGTTGGAATTGCACCAAATGAAGCGGAACTACAAGTGGAACCACAAGTGGCCAATGATCCCCCAACTGTGGATACCGAGTCAACACCATCTTTGAGAAGGAGCAAAAGGCTCAGCAATACAAATGTGACTGAACCAAATATGGTAAATTCTACAAATGAAAACTTGCAGGAATCTTCAATTAATGGCAGCAGTAGAAGGAAGCTAACATTCGTAGAGGTAAATGGGAAATTTTTCCTCTTGAAATTTTTAAAACAACTATGTGTTAATAGTTGCTTTGTATTATGTAGCCAATAGAAGAGGAACCACAAGATCCTCATGTTGGAGTTGACATAGAGAATGGAGTAGAAGAACATGACAATGATGAAACTCTATCAGGGTTTGTTGAATCATCAAGAACTGCTAGGAGAAACAAAAGGAAGAGGACTATTGAGGAGAATAATCTGAAGAATAATATGGTCCCAGAGATCCATGTTGCTCAAGCTGGTTCTAAACATACAAGTGAGGATGATGAAAGTACTCTCTTTGAATCATCCAGGACTGCAAGAAGGAATAGAAGACTTAAAAAGAAAGGGTAGATGAATGTAGCTAATGGTAATCTTCATATGAAGGCTGTTATTGAAGGACATGACCTTGATAAGCAGACTGACCAAATCATTGAAGGTGTTGAAACTACTACTATAAGTGAAGCTGTTGAGTCATCAAGGACAGCTAGGAGGAAGACAAGTCAGTCAAAGAAAAAGGTCCCTCAGATTAACAAGAATATGATGCCTCCAACTCAGCCTGTTGAATTAATTGTAGAGGAGTCTGGTGAGGCTGTAGTAGTAGATGGTTGGGTCACTACTTTGCTGAACAAGAAGCCATCAAAGGCTCCACCAAAAATTACAGACCAACTAAGTGAGTGCTTTCAAGCTTTAGGCTCTCAGAAAGACAGGATTAATCCATATGAAGGAATCAGCAGGAAATATGTGAAGATTTCAAATTTGGCTGCTGCAATCAGTAAAATCAATGATGAGGATGAGTTGTTCCCAGGGGGGAAGAAGGTTAAGCAAACAAAGAAGAAGGGTGTCAGCAAGAAAGGGAAGGAAAAAGTTTAGACCTTTTTGGACTATGCAGTTGTGTAATAATTAAGCATTTTTTTTTGGTACATTTGGATGGGTCTTTTAGTTACTACACCGTCTGTGAAGTTAGATGTGTGATCATGGTTAGTAAATATTTTGTAATCTGGTATGTGCATTGGTTACCAGGTTAATTTTGTTTGTGGCTAAAATATGTCCAATGTAAAATGAGCAAAATATTTTCTGTAAAAATTTATATTTTGGAAGCAAAATTGCAATCAATTAATAGAATATAATGTTGGAAACCTTCCTCAGCAAATTTCTTGTCGATTAGTGAGATCCACCGCTCCCCCTGACACGAGTGTCTAATCCACACTAATTGTTCAATATTTAATTAATTTTTTCTACCACTAAGTAACAATTGCATCAATCGAAAATGGGCATTTATTCAAAACATACATAAGTTATTGGGCATATTATTATATCAATCATACTAAAAGTGTTTATTTACTTTAGGAACCATACTTACAGGGCATTGTTATAGTTATATCCATACTTAAAAGGCAGTTTTAACAAAAGTTTTTATAAACTTATTGGGCATGTTTTTGTCTATTTTAATACATATTGGGCATTTTTTCACAATACATACTTTAGGAACCATACTTACAGGGCATTTTATTAAAAGTTTTCCTAAAATGATATTTTCACTTAACGAACTAATTTTAAGGCTAACAATTGATAATCACACACACACAACAGTCTGATACCCAATCTAATTACTCCCATTGCTATCATATAAAACAAGACACAATAACATTCAACCAAATCAACCAAATCACAAAACAAAATTATACAAGTAGATTGGTGCATATTGCCAATACAAAACAACAAAAGCAGTTGGCAAACATACTTAATCAGACTTGCATAATCGAATCTAAGTACACATACTAAGCCAATACCCAATGGCTTCAACACAACCTAACAACAATCAAACACAATATAATAATGATAACATAACATAATCTAACCCAAACGACCAATTTTTTTTTCCTGATTAAGCATAACGTTAATTTTATCTTCTTGCTCCTTTGCGGTTCTCTCGTACAACGAACGCATAATATCGTCTTTTGATTCTTTCTTCGACGCAAGCTCTTCTTCAAGTCCCTTAACTCTAACATGCACCCTATCGATCCTTTTTCGCAAAATTGGTATCACAGCCCTAGCATATGAACAAATGGGCGGATCTTCCCAAATGCATAGTTGACATCCACAGGGCCAACGCGGACAACCGTGGAACCTTCGGCCTGGGTTACCATCGGTCATTGAGACGCGCACGACAGCGGGTCTTACACAATTGCATACCAGATGAGAGCTCATGGTCGATTCGGACATTTTCAATTTGGGAATTGGGGTTAGGGTTCTTGGTCGATTTGGGGGAAATTATTTTTAAAAAATATTATTAAGACCAAGTGTTATTATAAGATAGCCAAAGTCGTTGTTGAAAGGGGGGCGTTACTGAGGTGGTTAAGCGTTTTTTAAAGTGGCATGTGTCTTTTAAGCCTAATCGGCTGCCACGTCTGCGATTTTTCTGAAGTGGCAGCGGGTGGACATTTTTTTAAAGAAAAGTGCATAAGTCATGGCATTTTTAAAAACTCAATAGGTAATGGGCATTTTCTTCAAAAACGTAAACTTATAGGGCACAAATATTAATTTGTCCTAAAAAATAATAAATTTGATAGGATTGTCAAACATGAAATATCCATGATATGTTTTTGACATATTCACTCCTAATAAAATAAACTCCCTTGAAACTCTAATACTAGACTCAAAAATTATTGATAGTGAGCAGTAGCTCCATTGCATATGTATGACACAAAACAAGAGTTCAACTAGAGATGCCAAAAAAATTGATAAAACCACAAAAACTTTCAAAATTATTGTTAAGTACATATGTTGTCACTATTATAATTAATACTATAAAAGTGTGTTTACTTGAGTAAGAAGATTGTCATAGCTCCTAAAGTCGAAGTAGTTTTTGCTGTTGTGTAAAACGAGAAAATCGAGTGCTTAAATTAAGCGTTCTATTATTCAGTATGATTACTATTTTCTTATATCCAAGTGGATTGCCACTACGGTTCGATTATCAAAGGCGTTTCAGGGTTGGAATCAATCTTTCTACCGTTGACTATGATTGAACCTGTGTTGGTGATAGTTGCTTATCATCATCGAATATGACACATTGTGAACATTAGAGTTCAACGATGGTTTGCGCATTGTCCATGCACTAATTGGTCCATGTCATAACTCCCAACCATTTTGTCGGATAATAAAAGATCTAGACTCGAAAGACATGAGCGGATGTAGAGAATTGCACAATCTCCAAAAAGAGAACTTTGATAGCAAAGAACAAAAATTGTGCGAATGTGCATTGTAGTTAGAAAATAAACATTGAAGTCAGAAGAAAACTAAATCTTGATTGACAGATGACATATTTCCATTATGCAGAAGGAGATTCCCCGTCAAAGTCGAAGAGGACAAGGGAAAGTCAACAATGTTCAACAAGATACAGCTCAGAATGGGATATAGTGGCTCACTGAGTAGCTTAGACACATTCAAGAGAGAGATGTCAAGAGAAACAATACTAACTATTGACAAAATGAGTCTTGGGATTAATAGAAACATACCATGTTTGTAAAATTGCTTTGATCAATCTACTTGCCAACCAAACAAATATTCACGATAACATTAAACCTTCATACTTGGAGTCTCTTTCCTCTAAGATGGCGATTCTCTTCTTGTAATTGACATCTTAATTCGTAGAACACTTCCATTTAATTTATAAGGACGCTTACTATCTCAAAAAGAGGTCTAATCGTGTTCAGATCTAAGTTTTCTTACTTGATGCAAGAAAGGGGATCGGTCTAATTTTTTTGTCTATTAGCATTTGAAGAGTATACTATAGGTAAGAGCAAGATGTCTACTAGCTCTCCTCAACCATCAACAGTTCAGAGGACAAATTACCAGTAAGTGGCGATATTTCATATCTTTCAATATATAGCTAGAAACAAACCTACAATGATGGTTGGACCGTTATTTCTTGAAAGCAAACATATAGGAACACTAACGCATATTAAAATTACCAACTAAGTGCAGCGGGACAAAGTATACACCTATTCTTGACGTTTTACTTTACAACATTGATAATCAACTAATTATCAACATTCATGTATCCACCAGGTCAAGCATTGAGGTAATAATAATATCTATTTATGTTTCTCTATTGATAGTGTATTTTGACAATTAGTTTTATTTTGCTAAAGTGTTTTGTTCTTTCCCATGGCTTTATGAAGTCAGAAGACATATCGTTGGAAAAAATTCAAGAAACATTGTGTTTTTAACACCTTGTACCAAACTCGGTCCCTTGTGTTATTTATTTAGCATGAAATCTTCTCGTGGTTTAAACAATCTTACACGAAACCATGTGTTATTTCTTTGTACAAAATCTCTCGAGTTTCAAAAATCACGTATTAAACCTTACGCGAGTTCATGCGAGGACTCACCAACAAATTCATTAGATGAGGACTACCAGCCTTAAAAGGTGACGATAATACACTCAAATACCATCACAAGTGACTCCGCCCTCTGCTATAGAAGAATCTGATTCTGTCACCTTCAAATGAAGCCCACACCTGTTGGAATCAACTCCTTCGACGTAGCCACAACCAACAAAACTATAACCCTCCAACGAACATGCATGTACATAGAGTTGTACCACTACGAACACTACATTTTATTCTTAACTAACTGTGATACATAATAAGAATGAAACTAAAACGAGAAGAAAAAAAATTTGTTATAAATGAACAAGCCACGCCATTATTTAGGCCTGTACAAATGTCTCTCCATAACTAGACAACTATTTCAGCACAATTTTCACATTATTACAACAAAAATAACAAATATGGAACAACCTATATGATTAGCTCCCAGCTGGTTCGCTGGGTGTTACAATAAATGGGGGAGAGATACACATACAGAATATCGACGGAGCAGAAAATGTCGGTATTTTCTATCCCTCCTTGGTTTGATAATGTCATTCGAGAATCAAGACACAGAACTACGATCTCATAAATGATACAGCAACTATTACTGTTTTTACAACATGGCATCTATTCAGCAAACTTCAAAGGGCTTCTCTGTGTCCTGGAATTCAGAGGTATACATAACTGTAAAAACATCTCGTGTATATCTAAAATGCAAATACCACGCAAACGTATCATGTTTTACGTTTGGTTTACAACCAAAATGAAAACCTAACGGTAATTGTCATAGCACTCATGCTAGCAGGTTACATGATAATGCCATATAGTCAAAAAAACATCCATAGCAACACATGAACCATAAAAGAAATACACAAGGAAGAACAATGTACCTCTATAAATGTTAAGAATCTTCAAGAGAATTAATGAGTTCTTCACTGATCTCACCAAAGATATCTGGACATCCATCCCACTTTGCTTGTTGCCTGGCTTCCCAATATCCACCCACATAACGGAATGTTCCCTCACCTTCCCTTTGAAACCATCTAGGTGTCCAACCATGTTCTTGCAGTTTCCTCGACTGTCATTTATGCATGGAAGAAATGAACCATATATAATCCAATTACCTTTTTGACATTTTTATAGTTGCACATCATTGGTTATAATGAATGCTATGAACACACATCAAAGTATTTAAAATCCTAATTAGTTTTCACTATTTCAATAGTATAACGTGCCTTAAATTACAGTTTTAAAACAAAAATTCGAGAATAAAGAGCCAAACATGTACTTCATGGGCAGTACCAACTTTCCCAGCCTTGTGCAACAAATAGATAAAGAATTTGGTAACCTAACCCTGATAATGGTCCTCAAAGTAGTTTCTTATAAAGCCTACTTAGCAAAAGTGAAGCAAATAAAGCAAGGTATTCATGAACTTCTGCAACACTGAGTACTTATAGGGATAAGCTTTGGTTTGAATTTCCCTGACAATTAAGACATCTAAAAACTTGGAATAAAGTAAGAGGCATAGTATGAAAAGGTATAACATTTACATGAAACAGTTACTAGGCCGGATCCCCAGCCAAAAGTACATACGTCTAAAACCTTTCAGTTCTAATAATTAGGCTATGTATAAACAGATCATATATATTAAGATCCCAATATGTTCTTCAAATAGCATTAAGTTAATCACAAGCTAGTTTATTTAGGTCTCTCAATAATTGTGGACCAGAATGTTTGTCCTAATTATGTGTACATCAAAGCATTCAGCATGCCCTTTTCATTGGCAATTCCGCGGCTCTATAAATGCCGGCTGGTACCAGGTAATAACACACACACTACAAGATTCAATGATAGTATAATAATACAACTTTAACTTGGTTTCATGATTAAAATAACTTGAATGGACTCCATATATGCTGGCCTACAAAGAGTTGAAAGTATAAGGCAGTTCAGTTACTTTGGATTTTATTGCTACTCAATTAAGCTGTCGAACAATAAAATATTCCTTTCAATCTCATCTTTTGCATAAACTTATAGCACCATCAAGTTCTCACAGTCGTTCCCAGCTACATAGTTTCATGCAGTATTTTTTTCTCTTCAATCTATTTAGTTCGTTTCTGCCAAATCATACCACATTTATATATTATGCATATCACAAAGTAATCTTGTATACCATTCTCTGTCGCGTTTCCAGTCGCAGCTTCTCCTCATTTGCTTTGTCATATTCCCCGTTTTCCAAATGTCGCTGATCTGGTCTCAGTCTTGAATCTGTAGGTGGGAGCTTCTCCTTCATCCAAGGGGTTAAAGAAATTTAATTAGACTGAGCTACGAATTAACTTGACATGCACATGGAAGAAAACATGTGATATGCCGTTCATACCTTGAGTCCAGGTGTCAACTCATTCAGTGTAAGTGCAAAAGAAGTTAAATTATAGCGAGTGCGGTTTACAGGCAGCTCATTCCTCTTCCACAATAATCGTGCGTCAGACCTATCTTTCACATTGCCAGTTCCTTCCCCATTTATAAAGAACATGCTCTCATCCCACTTCCCAAATAATTGAGCAACTTTTTTACCGGTGACATCTTCAACAAAACCATGAACCTGTCCAGTTGGTAAGGTTCTCTTAAAACACCAGTTTGTAAATATTACAGTGTACTCTACAAGTTTGGTCATAGAAAACACTATCTAATCACATTTCAAGAATTACAAACTACACTAATGAATAATTAGCACTGGCAAAAACTAAAGCATTATTGACATCACACCGTTACAAAAATAACGCACTATTGAGACAAAAGATGAATCTTGAGGTAAAGATCTTAATATTTTAAAGCGATTAGTATAGTAACACCCCCAAGGTTTATTCTAATAACTAAAATTTCCTTTATTGAATGAACAATTACAGTAACAACTCTTATAATTTAAACAAATTCTAATATGCTCTACTTTGGTTATATTTTCGAAAATACACCGTTTGAAGATTGCAATACATTACAGACAGCTCTAAATGCATTATCTTTATTGAAACTTCAAGAATATTTTCGTGATCAGACCAAACTTTAGGAGCTGTAAATGCCATGATCCTTATTCACTAATAGAATTCAAAATAAGAAAACTAAGAAAGCATTTCCAAGATATGGAATTAAGAGTTTAGTCAACACCATTAACAAGACATGATGTTCTTGTAATTTTCAAAATGTGAATTAGTGTTAATGCAATTTGACCAAAAGTTCGGACACCTGTGTAATTTCTCAATTTAATGAATATGGAGCGACAATTCATTGAACCCCAACAAATTTTTTTTTTTCAAAAGAGCTGCATTACCTGGTGTGGATTGCGTTCAAGAATAGATTGCTCCTTAAATTTGAGCTTGCACGAGTATTCGCGATTCCCGCGGATATGCATCATACCATGGTGGTCACAGTATATATTACCGAGGATTAGATTATAAATGCTTGTTGTGACCTAAAACATCATAACAAAAGTTCTATGATATTCCATGAAATAAAAATATTACTTTCCTAGTAAGAGCGACGACAAAATATGCACCTTGCTCCACTGGAAAATCTCTCCATCATCGAACTCTAAGTTAAGGGTTCCGACAGGATCAAGTTGAATGGATCTCCCCCAAAACTTGGATTTAAGGTTAGTGTCACACCAGAATTTCCAGCCTTTACCTTCACAGTGACAAGCAATGAGTGTTGGGTGGTGACTGACCTATTGCATGAAAATGCTAGTTAAAAAGAAATTATTTCAGCTATGATAAATAAATTACAGGAAGACTACGAATGATAAATATTAGGCGAAAGAAACAAGCAGGAAGGTGATGAATTACAGAAGTTGGGAATACAACAAGCCAGGAGAACAATTATGCACACAAATATCATTTCGTATGTAGGTGGAAAATTCTGGCAAGAATTTTTTTTTTTTTTCATCTGTGACAATCTTACTGTATGAAAAAATTGTTAGGATCAGACTAGAATGATAGTTTTGTTAATGAAAAAACTCTTATAATAAGTTATGGCATCGATTTCAACAACACGGATTATGAAAATCCACAAAATATTTTTTTTTTTAAGATTCTTTTTACTCCACAAACGAAGTTGTGTAGTGATGAAGGAAAGAATAATAATGATATAAATTCAGCATTACAAGTGAAACCAGTTTATGAGACACCTTTCTGTGCAACTACCTTCTCAGAGAAGAAACGGATTCCTTTTTCGGGATAATCAGCTTCATAAGTTTCACCAAGTAAAGGATTAAAAGGTTTACAATTGCGGCCTTCTGATGAAGCATAGCCAGAAACAGCAAAAGCCGCAACATTCAAAATCCTCATGAGACTGTTCCCCTGAAACAACATGCATAATGTTTGACCATTATCCGCGGAAATAAATTACTTGCATTATAGCTCGGCAAAAGGACAGAAGGTAACAGGATCCCATCAAACAGAATAGTTGCAGTGAATTTGTGAAAGAACAATCCAACCCTTCAGAAAGTTAACTGATTTTGGAACTTACTTTAACGGGATCACAGTTTATTTAATACTTGAACTAGTACAAAACTTGACCAAATGCCCCTAATAACTTATGGTCTTGATTAGAGCAAATTCTCTTATGGTAGATTAAAGATTATGGGGCAACATTATTTGGAGCAGTTAATACATTTAGCAAATTCCATTACTTAGTGTTGAGAAACTTGTTAAACATGATTGCGAAACTAGAGTTTCTACTCAAAATTACATTCGGATTCAAAAATCAAGTTAGCGCTATGAATGAAAAGAAATGTACAAAATGCCTGTTTTAAAACTATAAAGAGAGCAGAAAGTGTCGAGAATAAATCTAAGTGCTTTACATATCACTCAAATATATGCAATATTAATCAAAACTAAAGACAACGGGACAATTAAAGATTATACCGCTTTTCCATGTTCATACGCCTGATCCAAGAGATGAGAATACTCTAGGTCTTCGAAACACTTCTGCAAGGAAGATATTGGCTCATTGAAGTATACGGGTAAACAGACTCGTGTTAAATCTTTTCCTATGTTGTCTTTGATCATAGACCATAGGCTGACAGCTTTCTCCTTCTCAACTGGATCCGGTAGCTTCGCCCTCCTTAAAATGTGCGGGTATTTTGGGTCTATCGCACCTTTCTTTGCGTCTTCCTTGTCTACACCATCAGATTGGTTATTTTGGAGTCTCTCCAAATTACCAGTGTTATTTACACCAATTGACGGTTCAGAAAAATACTCGTTTGTGTCAAAATAAGGGGTTTCCTCCTCGTCTGATGCTTCCTCCAACTGCTTTTCAACATCATCTGATGATGCTGTTGTGCTCCATTCTGTTGGGCGGATATCAGACATTAAGAACAATATAAAGAAGAGTTAAAATGCATGGTCTCAGTTTACAACACACATCATTCTCATCTACAACCAAAAACCTGTATCTTGATCCTTGCTGAGTTACAAAAACAGAAAGAGGGGTGGTAAGTCCTCCCCCGCAATCAAAATAACTAAATATAATGAAACCGTTCGGAACTCTTAGCGCCACTCTGATTTCCAGATTTATATTGATAGGGTAATGAGGAACCAACTAAACATGAAATGTTCCCTTTATTAAGAAGCACATGAAATATGGCCTTTTATTGTTTTGTGGTTCTAAGAATTGCAGGTAATAAGAATCTATAAGAATAACCTAAGCAAATAGAAATACAAAGAAATTGAACTATTGGATCAGAATCAAAGTGAAGACAGAGCTTTCTGTAGCCCTTCAGATATCAAACTATGGTTCAAAGTATGCTGAGGCAGAAACATAGATAACTAATATATCGTGTTAGCACACTGATGCACTTATACATATGCCATAGATATGGATAAATAGATGGCACAAAATAACTATAGAAAGGTATAACGAGAAGGAATGCGATGAATAAGACTGTATATGAACAGGAAACCATGGTTGAGGATCTGTGTACTTGTTTATCTACCATTTCACGCCCCGATTAATTAATGACAATGGAAATTCATTGAAGATCTTTAAATAACAGATTGAGTTTATTGGATGCAAGGAAACTACTACATACAGCAAATAATTTCAGGTTTTGTGTTTGTTGGTATCTGCATTCTCTTGAAGACAAACAAGCACAGGGCAAAGTTAACATATGCAACTAATGATAAATGCTATAATTACTGAATCTGGAGTTATAGCTCCTAAATTTTAGTTTCGTAGTGTTTATATGTGGATAAAATATCTTAATCATAACTGAATCCTCGTGAAATGGGGGCTGCATATGGTTCTACAAGAGTCATGACAATATATTTATAATGAAATTATAAAAGATACTAAAAATGGCTACCTAAATATAGTATAGAGAGAAAATCATCCCAAGAAAAATGGAACTGATTTTGCGAGAAGAAATAAAGAATAGAGCTTAATGTTGTGAGACATATATCACAATGAAAACTATAACCTGAAGAAAGGCCATACAAACAAGCATAAATAAAATGAAAATAACATATGGTTTTCGGGAGAAAGAATTTTAAAGGACAGGGTTTTACCATTGCATTTTCCCAAGGCTAAGTTCCTGTAGTCTTGCTTCATCATTTGATAATCTCCATCAGTAATACCAGAGGTTTCAGCTTCAACATTTGCTGCCTGGAAAAGTATATGAAATTCTCAAGTAGAAATTGATATTGAAGAATAAAAGCTTACTCTACACAGAAAACAGAGAAGTAAATTGAATTGCAACGCAGTTGCCTGTTTTTCAGTAAGATGTTGGCTACACAACCATTATCAGACCAAAAAAAAAAAAGGAACAATTACAATATACGTTGACCAACTTCGGCAAGAGATTGAACCATAAGGCCCATACCTTAGTATAGGTCTGTGTTCAATATAACATACAGGTAACTACAAAAATAAATAAATTCGCAAACCACACAATATATAGAGTAATTGTTGAGGAATGGATTGTAAACTTAATTCCCACAATTAGTTGATAAAATCACGGTTATCCAAATGCTTAATACATTAGTAAAAGATATTCTATAGTTCAATGTATCCAAAAGCAATTCAAAATTAAATGAAAACATCACATGTGCAGACAACAAAAAGGTAATATCTGCATTAGATATGCTACTGAAATGAAGTTAAGAATTACCTCTAATTGTCTTAAAGTATCCATCAAATTGGAGCGCTCCTCACACAGAACTTGAAATTGTCCCTGTACCCCTGAAAATTCGGAAAGCATTATCTGTTCACAGTCCTTAACAAGTCCCTCATCAACTCCCTCCTCCACCAAACGCTGCTTCAACCTATCCGTCGATATCGATAGATCACGAGTTAAATGTGGGATGCCTGGTTTCGACGAAAAAAAGCTTCTTGTTGAAATTAAAGCTTCTATCCATGCCACTCTTTCTCTCTTTGTATTAGTCCTTAGATGAAGCGTCTTTGTAGCGGTAAATATGTAGAATCGCTTGTTGTCGGACTTACTCTCACGAAAAGATGAGATCTACGTTACCAAGAGAGAGATACATACAGGTCATGACACTGCAAACTAGCTACCAAAAAAAAAAAAAAAAACTAGCTGCCAATCGGAAAAATTAATGCAACACAGTTTCCATTTCAACTTCAAAAAGATTTAATTAAGAACTATCTTGAATTTATATCAGTCATTAGCTACCATCCTGGTTTATTATTATAGATGGAGAAAAAAAAGTCAATTTCATAAGAGCATACACAAGAATATCCTTTCTCAGATCGTAGTATATTTCGTGGTATTCTTACAATGAGCATCAGTTTTAATCTACTGATATATCCAGTTAAAGTAAAAGAAAGGTCAATTAACTTAAACTTAGATCTACCACAGTACCACTCCTTTATGACTTAAAATATAAAATCAAGGAATAAGAGCTTTTCACTATTCTAAATTACTAATATATCACTTACCCAAATGGCAGAATAATCTGCATAACACGCCAAGTGGGTTTTTTTGTTTTTGTTTTTTTTTTTTTTTTGCCTAAAGAGCAAATAAAGGGAAAAAGAAACAAAAATGTTTGATGTAACCAGACATTACAGAACAAGAAGATGAAAAAGAAACCTATGTACACCTATACCACATTCCCACCCGTATATAGACACCTGCTGATGTGACACTAAATTTTTGGATTCAAAAAAAAAAAAAAAAAAAAACCATTTCAAGAAAAATCTCAGAAACCTGAGGTTAATACAAAAAGGTGGAAAAACAAAATGCAGGTAAATATTTCCAGACACATTGCTTAGCCTATAGTGGTAAAAACAAAAAAAAAAAAAAAAAAAAACCCTTTTAATTTCAGTACACACATTCAATAAAAGACAAACAACAAACACACTCAACCAACACAAAACAAAACACCTTTAAATGTACAATGCCGAGGTGTTTTCGACTACTACTACTACTCCGGCTGGTGCTGGTGCTGCCTCCTACGCCTATTACAACGACGTCGTTTTGGTGGTCGGAGCGTTTGGCCTTGGAGTATGACAAGACTCCGTTGCTCCGCAGAGTGAACCAACGAGATCGCCAACCTTTGCCGTAATTGGTCCATTTGTAGAGGATCCCAGCCACGCCGGTGCTGACCTCGGCGTCAGATCCGACGCCGGAAAAATTTACCGACGACCCAGTTCGCAAAAGGGTCGATGGCGGCGAGCCCTCTCCGATCGATGAGGGACTCTCCAGCGTTATGCAGCATAAAGGGTGCATTCCTTTTACCCGCATATCTTCTTCTTCTGATCTCTTTCCTTTTTACAATACAATATATATATATATATGTATGTATATTCACTCAGATTTATACATATACATATCTATATGTATGTATATATTAGTTTTCCGATGAGAGAGAGAGAGAGAGAGAGAGCTCTGAATTTGAGGGAAATGAAAAGGAGAGAGTTGTTTTAGTTATTAAAACTTAAAAATGAAGTCTTTTTTTTTCTTTTTTTTTTCTTTTTATGGTTTTGAGTGTTGAATTCGTAAGAAGTGGGCAAATGGCAGATGTATAAAATAATATAATAGGAGATGAGTTGTTGTGATTATTATTATTATTATTGTTATATAGGTGAGATGTAAATGTGCCAGTACGTGCGTGCGTGGCTTGTCAAAGCTAGTGTGTGTGAAAGGGAGGTTTACTTTATTTCTCCCTCTGCCATGGAAGAAGTGGTTAAGAGGTGAGAATTAGACGCTGGTGTAATTAATTAGTATGGAAGAGGGAGGTGGGTAACTAGTAACTAGTAACTAGTACTAGTACTGCTGTTTTTAAACAAGGCAAAAAAGTGTTTGACTGAGGTGTTGGGAGGGGTTATCATCAGTTGGCATTTACTGCTTTGTTACCCTTTTTTGTTCAAATCATTTGTTATCTAATCAATGTTGTTTATTATCATCAGGTATGGAAACTAAATTCTGACTGGAATTATATCCTGAAAATTTAAGTGGGTGTGAATTCTCAATATATACAATTATTCGTAGAGAAAGAAAAAACTCTCAATACATAATTAATAAATTGTTCAAATATATGTATATAATTAACAAAGGATTCTCGTATGACAAATCTGCTCCTTAAGACAAAAGGTGCGCACGAAGAAGAAATAAACTCGAAGAACAAAAGTCGCTCATTCACAATGAATGTCAATTACAAAGAAGAAATAAGCCTCCTCGTCAAAAGAATTGCAGTCAGCCTCGTGACTTCCTAACTGCCTCGTTCGAAGATCAAATATTATATTCATAAAGAGCGACAATATCCGGCTTTACAAAGGCCTTGTTTAGGACCTAGTGGAACCATTATTTTCCCAACATGACTCAACCAGAAAGCACTTATTCCACGACAACGCAAAATTAAGATTGTCAGTGTATGTGCCTACTTCGGATCACAATGAAACATGACCCATACATTTTCTTAATGAAGACCAAGTTGCACGACTTAAATAAGAAAATTCTCTTTTTAGCACTATATATACACCGACTCATTTGTGATAGAAAGATAAGTTTACTCATTTTCACTGTCTCTCAATCACTTATGTCTCTCAATCACTTATAGACAAGAATATCATCAATCCTTATAGACAAGAATACCATCATTGAATTTCAAAATTATTTCTAAACTTGGCTTTGTTTGATTTCCTTCATATTTATCCTTTAATTAGGTCACAAAAAACTTCTTTCACTATTACGGGAAGAGTGCTACGATCCCCCTATAATCACTATAATCCCTTATTTAGTGCCACATATTAATTTGGAGCTAATCAAATTAGTGTTGTCTCTGGGGACACTTATAGTTGCTTAAGCGCGACTTTTAGAGAATTAGTCATATCCTAACTACAAAACTTTTTCCAGCACTCAAAAATCACCACCTTACAAAACGAGTACTAATGATGTTTCTTCATATGACAGAGGGATGTCATTTATCAGTGCCTCTCATAAATAAGAAAATGTTTGTGTGATGTGAGTCACAGAGCTCTATTGAAGCTCTTTCAATACAAAGTCAATTAGGCCAAGTCATCGGCTTTGGTCCTAAAGACATGAAGGGGGTCGTATACCCTAACGATGATCACATAACGATACAACCTATAATTTACGGGGAAAAAGTACCACGAATCCTCTGGGAGTGCAATAGACATCATGTTCATGCCCCGCATTATGGTACATCCTCGTCGAGTTCTTTGGAAAATATCTTATTATGATAAGAATGATAATCTTGCACATGTCCTTGGGTGATGGACCTAATTGAAGAACGGGGGCTATAAGGTTCTGCGTAATGAACATTATTTTTTACCTTTACAATATCAAGATAACCCACCATTCTTAACTTTGAAGGGCTTGCATCATCAATCCACCTTAAGGTAAATTCTCATATTGCTTCTAGAATAGAGAAAGTTCATGGAATCCAATCAAAGGCTTTTGAGGGAGAACATAAAGGGCGATACCCCGCCACACAAGGATAATAGCAAGTGAAGTAAGAGCCAAATAGCAAGTGAAGTAAGAGCCAAATGGATTAGGCGATTGCCAAAGAAAGAGCATAAGTGAAGTAAGAGCCAAATGGATTAGGTGATTGCCAAAGAAAGAGCATAAGTTCTGGAACCATTCACTATGTTGATCCATGATCAAGAAAAGCAGTTTTAGCTCCCCTTTAATTTTGAAATAATATATTTGCATTTCATCTTAAATCTAACAATTCAATAACTTGCAGACTCGACCAGTTGCAACACAAAGCAAAAAACATAACTAATTGCAGCAAAAAAGCAACAAGTAAGCCCCACAAGGATGTCATCACCTTGAGCAAACCATAAGAAACATGCATAAGCCCCACGAGGTCTCATGAGTCATCAAGATTGCAAGCTAACTATTTGCGCCATATAAGCTACTCTTAAATAAGCACAATCCCTGTATAAAGCCTAGTTGAAATATATTGGAAAAACTAAAATCCCATTTAAAACATATTAGCGGAATTAAAGCATAGTTGGAACATACTATCACATGCAAGTTCAACAGTTGCAAGGAATATGAACACATAAAAAAGCTTAGCAGAATTAAAAGGCAAACCCTCGCTTTTATTCAATATAAGAGTGCAGGTACAAACTTGAAAAAGTAAAGAGGTGCAAAGAGTACTACAAAAGTTCTAGGTAGGAGGAAGTTTTTCCATGGCCTTAGAAGGATGAAGGTATGACCCGTCACAACCAGAATCATTATTTTGTTTGTCGGATATGGTCATCACAATGTCTAAAAAATCAGCGTTATGATCTAGGACAAGGAACCTAGACCTTTCCCATTACCTAGTGCTCTAATTAAAGCATTCCTAAAGATGAGCCACAAACTCCTCCGTGAAGCGAGCATGATGGGCATAAAATTCCTTATAAGCCTCGAATGCATGCTTCACCATATCATCTGTGGCTTTTGACACTTCTACCTCAGATTCATATGGCGCTACTCGAGATATTTGAAACTTTTTGGGGTGATCCTCCATCCTTTTCTCCATTTTAAAGCATCTATGATGGTGGCATGTGTTTGCTCATTTTCTTTTTCCAAACGAGTCACTAATCCTCAAAGGTCATTTTTCCTCATGATGCAATACCATCCGACTTCCCGAAGAGAGTAGTTTCGGGATATTGATCGAGTGGGTTTTATTCAGAACGCTGATCTAGAGCCTTAGAGAAGAGAGCGATGCTTTTATTGATGTTTACAAGCATGAGAAGGTTACAAGTGGTGGACCTCAGTTGGGTTGGAGGAGCTATTACGAGGATAACTTATAGATTACAGGTATGCTTTTACTAACAGCTAGATGCCCAAGTAGGACTGAGATTTTTTCTAAGGTGTGTCTGAGTGAGTGAAAGTGAGGATACCAAAAGCTAAAGTAAAAAGATACAAGTATGAGAAAGTGAGTGAAAAGGCTCTTGTGTGTCCAACCTGTTGTGGGATTGCTAACAAGCCCTTATTTATAGGACTTCCACATGTGTTGATGACCAATCATGTCTTGTCTTCTTCCAAGAGTAATTTTCTTGACTAATTCAGCCAATAGGGTAGGTCTTCTTATATGCCAATGAACATTTCTAACAGGGTAGCCTATGGAGAGGCTTCTTCTGCGCCACTATGGGTCGTTGGTTGGGGGAGCCAATCTAGTGGGATTCTTCTCGTCTAGTAGATGTCGTGGTGTGTTGAGCTAATGGGGGTCACCGCTTCTAGGTCCAATAGTTTATCTTCTAGGGCGAGTTACCAATCAGATTTGGTCTTCTCCTTATTTATAGTGGGTAGTTGGGAGAGGGTGATTGAATTCATATTGAGTTCCTTTTCGTAACCTCTCATTGCTTCTCATTTCCTCTCGCTAGATGACATCCCTACCTTCTTCATTCATGCCAAGAGTTGAGAGAATAAGTGAGTGAAATATTTTTTAAGTGTTAGTTTACTCGTAACGAGCATTATCGGAGGTTTTATTCGAGTTTGTGAAGAGACGTATGTAAGATAGATAATGGTTGTTTGATCATGTCTTGCAGGATATCATGATAGGAAGACCTTGTGGGAGCCAAAGTGATGTTTGTTTTGAGTAAGACTCAAGAGTTGAGTATCTGAGAAGAGTGTCGTTAAGGGTAGCACGGGTGTGTATGACCTTAGAGGTTGTGATCCCTCGAAGGGGAGAGCGTAACAAGTATTTTATGCAGGGAGAGAGTAGATATCTGTTTATTGAGCCTCAGCGGTTTACTCGGATATGTCCCCCGTAGCGGGTGGAGTCATAGAATTTTACTGAAAGAAGGATTCTCGTAGACGCTACATGTTAGGAGAGGATTATGGGAGGCCGAAAGGACGCAATCTGATGCCTTCATGTTGTCATGGTTGATATGGGAGTTTCGAGTATCCTTTCTGCCGTCCCCGAGATGCTTCCACAATTACCCGATCCTTCCTCTTGTGGGAGGAAATAATTATATTTTGTGATACGCATCATCATTTGCCATGTACTCATCCACGATGAGAGATTTCTCTACAATATGATTAGTTGCGTTCGTTGCAGCCTTCAAATGTTGCTCCACAACTTTTTGCACCTCGAACAAGGCTGAGTGTAGCGACTTAGCGATTGCCTTCTTCTCATTGAGCTATATATGGAAGTTCACATAGAAAGACCATAGCATTTCTAGCTCCTCGTAATTTATAGCGGCCAACTGGTTTTCCAATGCTTGCACATGAGCCAAAGCCTCGTCCCGCTCTTTTCCCCAACTCAATCGTCTGCTGAACCACTTTCTAGGAGCATCTTTCAAGGATGCCAAGGTGGCTGATATGTGGCGAGTGTGTACTGTTTTTAATAAAGAATCCAATAATAAAGATTCGCCTATGTGTTCGCGTGTGCATGGTCAAGTAATAATAAAATATAGAGTAAATGACACCCCAAATGTATCGAATTTCAAGAGTAAATGATTTGAATGATTGAGTAAAATAGTTAAATAAAACTTCACCGTAAAAATAATAAAAGATTGAATTGAATTGATTTTGGTTGTGTTGTAATCAAGATTGGTAAAGATAGCCTATATGTTCGAGTTTAGTGGATCTTCCACTATGTTCATACTTACACTCTAATTTCATTAATTGATTTACATGTCCATAACTTCTTTCAAGCCCACAAGAAAATAAGCTCCAATTTCTTTTTTTACATACACTTTCAAGTTTAACTATCCCGCATAACATGTTATGTCACAATTCCAGTGAACAACCATAACTTCTAATCAGTCTCATGTTGATCAGGCATGACAATGCATTGGGCACAAGACAATCAAATTAACATAAACATGAAATCAATATAAATGAAATCATAAGTCTTCACACAATGTCAAATCCAACTAATACCTAACCTTAAGCATATAGTAACAGGTCTCTCATCATTTAAAAACATATATTCAACATCATCATAAACAATTGAAATATTTCCAAAATATTATGAAGAGTTATCTTTTTGAATGAATCTATAGGATAGTTGCATATTCTCCTTGTTCCGATCTCCGAAATTGTTACTCTTGTTGATAAACAATATCTCCCTCAGACTTTGATCGATAATTGCTTCTCTTACTGATGAATCTCCCATGTACAACTTCTTTTCTGATGTGTTTTGAATGGTGAATGATAGTAAGACTTGTTATGAATGCAGTTGTGCTTTTATCAATATGCCTCGTTCTCTCCTTCTTTTATCCTTTTATAGTACTACTCACGCCTCCAATATTTAGGTTTTCTATCATGTAAGTCGTGAGATGAAAATACCCTTCACTAGCTACAATTCAAAGATGGGAGACCTAACATATCGCGCGAGTCAAGTCGCATGATGGTTACGCGAGTCGTGCGGTCTCTCGTGCTATCACACGCCAATTTTGCCCGTGTTGCGCTTGTCTAGCTACGGGTCGCGCCACCTTCTAATTGATTGTTGCAAGTCATGCGCCACTTTCTGGTTGATCAGTGATGGTCGCATTGTCATGTGGTGATATGACGATGTTTTCTTCATGCCCGGTTTAGCTTCTTTCCATTTCATTAGCTATTTTAAGGTCCTTTTAACGAACTTCTCACATTTTCCTCGTTTTTGCGTCATTTCGCATTATGTTGTTTCAACTGCCTCTAAAACTTGAAAATAAACAAAACTATCTATAATAATCAGAAAACACATGGATTTCACTAATTATCCCCAACAATCAAAGGTAAATATAGGTGCTTTAGACACTAATCAGTGGCTTGGAATTGGTGCTTGTAAAAAGACTTGCTCTCTTCAAACTCTTAATAATCTACTACGAAGTCGTCAATGATTACAAGAATTTATGGATAAAACCAACGCCATAATCAATAAATGACAATTATGTAAAATAAAAAAGATATATATCACGCGGCTTACTCAAGCCACGTTTGTAAGGGAAACATCAAATTTTAACAAGAGAGAAACTGGCAAAAATAGGTGGCATCTTGCTCGAACACCATCTTCATGCAAATTATCTCTTCACAACGACCCTCTTTTTCGACCTCGCCAATAAAAACTGAATTGCAGCACTGAGGAAGAGCAACTTGGAATTCATAGGAACTATCTCGAGAAGAAGAAGACTCGGGGTGAACGACTTTCTACACTGTTGAAGGAACTTCTTTCTCGTCTACTTTCACGCCATCTTGCACTTGTCCCTTTTGTCTTCTCCTCCATCACCTTGTTCTGATCTTCATCATCATTGTTCAGGCTCCACAATCCCAACATAAGATACTTGACATTATCATATACTTGACATCTTCAGATACTCGACATTATCATATACTCGATATTTTCATATACTTGATATCTTTAGATACTCCACATCTTCAGACTCTCGACATCTTGATAGTCACACTGCAATTGATCTTTTACTGTTCAAGGCTTCAGGTGTTCCGAATAAAGTTAATTCAGGATCATCGCAAGAAGTATAGATTATACTATGTATCAGCTTACGTGTAACTCAGACAAATTTCCACTGAATTAGCAGCGATTACCAACTCGTGGTACAATGACTTGTTTGTTACTAATGCTACTTGATAGGATTAATACGTGCGAGTTTCTAGGAATTCAAAGTATTGATGTTAGACAGTCTTATATTATCTGAATTATGTATTAGGAGATTTTTAACACAACGCGTGGATAGTAGAGCATACAAAAAATATCTAGTTCTTCATGTAGTTAACGTTAGCTTGGCATTTCGATTGATAACACACTCTAATACTTTTTAAAACTCTATTTGGATCTTTTACACGTTGGACTTCCAGAGGGCCTTCCGATCTAACGATCTAAGAAATTAAAAGATTAGGATAATAATTAAGTATCTTGAAAGTTAGCGTACTTAATCAAGAGAAATTACAGACAAAATAGGAACTCAATGGAAAAAAGTATCCCATAGGAACATTGATATTTTGTCTATGACGTAGATGCATCGATATGATAATGAAATCTAATTTCCTGATACATGTCCTCAATCTGATAAACATCCACCGATGTCTCATTCAATGAAGTATTATTTGATTTAGTTTGTAAATCATTTAACTCTAACTTATTAACCCCTTGCGGCTTAATTTATGAATCACTTTATTACTTGACCGTGCAGTTACGAACATAACAGTATTACTTCTACATAATAATAAATGCATCAGTAAGTCTTGTAAGTCGATCTTTTCTTTCGATAAGATATTCTACCTAACCACGAAATCTTGCACTCCAATCTGAAACTACATACTTTGAAGTTATCGCTTATAGAACGCATACTATATCATGATGTCCATGTATTACACAACATGATTATACTAAAAGCTACCCTAAAAACTATTAGATTGAAAATATATGACAACACATAACTTCTGTAGAACGTCCTTTTAGTTAAGACTAATGCATGTAAACTTGCAATGGAGACTAAAATCGTGGAAACCTTCAAATTTGTTAGATTGTTTTAACATACAACAAAAGTGATAAGAAAAAGGGACACCCTAAGTAGAAAGATTTTTGTAGGTACTTTTGTAATTTTGTATGCTCACTGTTGGTCACGTCCAATCATCAGTTCAAAGAGAAAAATTGTGTTTGTTAAATTATCTTGATTTAACTTAGACAATAGTTTTATGCATAGTTGTAACTGGACATAAAATATGCATGAAACTAGCAAGTAAAGACACAAAATTGTACAATTGCTTTGCTAATGGAAACATTTTCTCTTTAACCAACTAAACCACCCTTCGGGCAGGGAGATCTGGAATTGATGTCTCTCACTTAATTAAATATATTGTCGGGATAGGTAAGGTTCTCCACTTTTTTGAAGATTGCACTATATAACATGCATCATATACACACTCTACACTGGTTCATATTTTATCTTAATCTAGTCCAGAGAATTCTCCTCATTTAATAAAATTCACAGGTCTCAATTATTTTATCTTGTTTTCAGTCTTTTAACTAATAAGACTAGAGAAAAACAATTAATAAAAAAGAGAAATACATACTCTACTTTATAGATTAAAAAATTCAATAAACAAAAGAAAATTTAGTTAATTGTATGGATTGAATCTGCAAAAAGGAAATACGACCACACATCCATATTCGTATGCGTTGACATAGTAGGATTGAGCAATGGCTTTGAAGCATCAGAAAATTACTTACTAACATACGATTCATGAGCGTTTGAGACATGGTTTGTATTTGATAGATTATGCTTTTGGTTAATTTATTTAATTGTCAATTATATATAAAGAAGTATGATAATTGTGTTAAATATTACAATCACAATGCTCGATGTTTGATGCAAGTGGTTTGCTTGAAAAAAAATTGTAAAAGTGATTTGATCATGAGATAAATCGGAAAAAGTTTCTCATGAAATCTCACTTTCACAAAATTCGATTATTTGGATCTTTTGATTCGAGGAAAAAAGATCTTAGACTTGGAATGGCATTAGTCTTAGCTCCATTCTCGATAATATATACATGTGCTCAACCATTAGCTTTCTCTCCTTTTAAAGATCGTGCCTCTTATCACGTTGTTTTAAGTGTCGTGATGTCTGTTGCACGAGGAGGGGTGAGGTGGAATTCGTCGGGTGCATCATGCATGCCTTACATGCGCCAGACGCTTGGATACGTGTGAGGTGCATGCATCCACGTGTCTCTTAAATTGGGTTATCGTTTTTGTCGTATGAGAGTTTTCGGGTGATGTATATATGATTTTTACTGTGCGCCGTCATTCTTGGCACCCCAATTGTCTTTGACTAGTCATTTTAGTTTTAGTGTTTGAGGAATGCGCGCAGAATTTGTAGGTGTCATATTCATCATCACCTAATTAAATTATTAGCTAAAGTATATAGATTTTATTTTAATTAGATTTGTAATCATCCATCAAGTTGGAACCAGCTTTGCCAACGAGCAGGGGTATTTCGATAATTTCATCTATTGAAAATTTTGTTTCAAGTTAGTTATTGGCAGAGTTAGTTAGGCATATGATTAGCTCACATGTTCAGCATGTGAGTTTGTTACGATCCAACATATAACTTAAAGTTTGGCTCCTATGGTTGTAACAATTAAAAATTGTAAATCTCCTTGAAATCGATATGATCAAATCGCATTTACCTAAAGGATTCAATTTCTTTGAAAAATAGGTTTAATGTTGATTGATTTCACTACATGTCATTTAATGTGTCTCAGAACAACAACACCTAAGGGATTGCTACTTATATTGCTCACACTCTTGAGACCTTTATACTTTAATTTTGTGTTATTACTCGATTCGTGAACTTGCGACAGAAGTGTGGCTTTAAAATGAATTTCATACAACAGATTTGAAATTTATAACCCACTAACTCATTAGCTGAATTACCGTAACATAAAAAGCACGACGAACCCATATTTTTTATTAGAAAATACTTCATATGTTGTATTTGTTTTTCCTTTTTCCTACTTATCATCTAGTACGGTCTAAACAGTCTAATATCACGGCCGTATTTAGAGTATTCCTCGTGATATTGGTCTTTTCATCATCCGTAAAGATCCTTTACTAATGAAACAATGAATAGACCAGTAAAACGATAAATTAAGAAAAATATGTTTATTGTGATAAATGTTTGAACTCAAAGAAAAATAAAAGAGAGTAATATTAGCAATCAAACTCTTTCTTATTCCATAAGATGTGAAGTGTACATTACAAAGGTGATAGGTCTTCTATTTAAAAGAAGGCTGGGCTGGAAGTCTTTACAACTTCCCAATGTGGGACAAGGACATACACATATATTTTCATAACACTCCCCCTTGAATGTCCGGTCCCAGGAAAAATATGCTGAGAGAAGCTGCCTCGTTAAAAACCTTGCTAAGGAAAACCCAGTGGGAAAAACCTCAGCGAAGGGAAAAAGTGTGCAGTGCATATTTACTCCCCCTGATCATTGCTTCTATTGATATCTTTGAAGTGTTGCATTCCAATCTTGTGCACCAGTTTCTCAAATGTTGTTGTAGGGAGGGACTTAGTGAATAAATCTGCCAGATTGTCACTTGAACGGATTTGTTAAACATTGATTTCGCTTTTCTCGTAAAGATCGTGAGTGAAGAAGAATTTGGGCGAAATGCGCTTTGTTCTATCCCCTTTAATAAACCATTCATTCAGTTGTGCTATACATGTTGCGTTGTCTTCATAAAAGGTTGTTGGAACTTCTTGCTTGGTCGGCAAACTACATGCTCCAAGAATATGTTGTGTCATAAATCGTAACCAAACACATTCACGACTAGCTTCATGAATTGATAATAATTCTGCATGGTTAGTTGATGTAGCGACCAAGGTTTGTTTTACTGATCTCCATGAAATAGATGTTTCACCACAAGTGAAAACATACCCTGTCTGAGATCGTGCTTTGTGTGGATCTGATAAATATCCTGCATCTGCATAACTAGTTAGATCCGATTTGGATGAAGATGAATAATATAATCCTAAATCGATTGTCCCTTGAAGATATCGAAAAACGTGCTTAATGCCATTCCAATGACTTCTAGTTGGGGAAGAACTGTACCTTGCTAATAAATTCACCGCAATTGATATATCAGGCCTCGTGTTATTAGCAAGATACATTAGCGCTCTGATTGCACTAAGGTATGGTACTTCTGGACCGTGTAGTTCTTCATCATTTTCAGATGGTCGGAATGGATCTTTTTTCACATCAAGAGATCTCACAATCATAGGTGTACTTAATGGATGTGCTTTATCCAAATAAAACCGCTTAAGTACTTTTGAGGTATAATTAGATTGATGAATAAATAGTCCGTCTTTTAAGTGCTCAATTTGAAGACCTAAACAAAATTTTGTTTTTCCAAGGTCTTTCATTTCAAATTCATTTTTCAAAGAATTCATAACTTTTGATAACTCTTCATGAGTTCCAATAATATTTAAATCATCAACATAGACAACAATGATAACATATTCAGATCCGCGTCTTTTGATAAAAACACAAGGGCATATAGGATCATTTTTATAACCTTCTTCCAACAAGAATGTACTCAAGCGATTGTACCACATTCTCCCAGATTACTTTAATCCATATAAAGATTTATTTAGTTTAACTGAATAAATCTCGTTACGATTTAAAGCTTGTGCTTCAGGTAACTTAAATCCTTCAGGGACTTTCATATAAATATCATTTTCCAAGGATCCGTAGAGATAGGTTGTAACGACATCCATTAATCGCATTTCAAGTTTCTCACGTACTGCCAAACAAATCAAATACCTTAGGGTAATTGCATCAATTACTGGAGAATGTGTCTCCTCATAATCAATACATGGTCTTTGGGTATATCCTTGTGCCACAAGCCTTGCCTTGTATCGCACAACTTCGTTATTTTCATTTCTCTCACGTACGAATACCCATCGACATCCTACTAGTTGTACATTATTTGGTGTGCGAACCACACATCCAAATACTTAACGTTTGGCAAGTGAATTTAATTCGACATTGATTGCGTCTTTCCATAAGGGCCAATCTTTACTACGCCGACATTCTGAAATAGATGTAGGCTCAAGATCATCACATTCTTCCATAATGTTGACCACTACAATGTAAGTGAAAATTTCATCAATGTCAATATTATTGCGATTCCATTTGTTGCATGTTGTGACATAGTTGATTGATATTTCTTCATTTTCAGTAGGTTTTGGTGACTGCGGTTCTTCTGGAACCTTGTAATAATAATTGCAGTTCTTCTGGAACCTTGTAATAATAATTGCTGAGGGATAATAATTGCTTGTTTTGGGATTCCGGCACCGCGTATTTATAGACATCGGGATCCGGGGACCACAGTAACATATCGGTGATGATTACCGATATGAAATCGAAAGTTATTCCCGATATGCTCCAAAATGGGCCTGGTTTGGGCCTGGCCCAATATGCGGGAAATGCCCATATCATGTAGTCCCCCAATTTGGGGATTCTTATCTTAGAAATAAGGATTCGCAAATTTAATTTAAAATTTCTGGGTTACTTGTACCCTTCGTCCCGCCAGTTCAAATGACGGAGATCAAACTTGTGGGGAGTGCACTTGTGATGAACGCCGAGTTTGAGGTCCTCGTTTGAATTCTAGTTCCCTTGGTATTTGGGTTCCTTGAAAATTGTGATGGGGTTGCCGGGGCTGTTGTTATATTCTCGCGGCTCTTCGCGTAGTAGGGTAAGATGTTTGGTTTTAGCTTCGACATGATGTCAAAATTCATATTCGATATGATGTCAGCCCCCATGTCCTTTATCTGTACATCGAATATTAGTACCGATGTGAGATCGAAACTGTGTTTCGATCTAGTATCTCCGATATCTATAAATAGGTTGTCGGGAAAGGGAAAACCCACTTTGGCTTTTAGAGAAATTTCGTTGTCCTTTCGAAAGACACATCGAATTTGACTTCCGATATAGAATCTGACCTCGGTTTCGATATCTTCCTTCGATTTTAACTTTCGATATCAAATTCGATACCATTTTCGATGTCTTGTTCGATTTTGATTTGCATCCTTTAGTGCGTTAATATGTCGTTTGTCGGGGACAGTGTTGGCGCAGGTTCGCCCGAGATGGATTTCAGAGAGGGTGGAATGGAGTTCTCCGAAAATGAGATGTTTGGGCCTGATCAATTGACTAGCGAACAGGGCGGTACTGAATTTTCTGCTCCGCTTGAGGCTGCTGGTCCTAATGTGGACGAATGGGGCTTTGTGGTCAGTTCCTCGAAATATAGGACCTCAGAGAAATATGAGGATATGATGTCTCGTGTTCCTCATCATGCTGGTTATTATTCTGACAAGTATGACATTCCCGAGGGGTATAAGGTCATATTCCCCAGTGCGGATCAACGAATGCATACTCCACCAAAAGGCTGCATTACTGTCAGTGCCAAGCACTTCAAGAACGGGCTGCGCTTCCCGATTGATCCCGCGGTTAGTGCTATTATAGCAAGTATTGGGGTCTGCTTGGGACAGCTATCCCCCAATTCTCTGGGCTACATTGTAGCTTTCATTTGTGTTATGAGGGCGTTGGGTACCCCTTGTGGAGCTAACGAGTTATGGGAGCTCTTCAGTGTTATGGTCAATAGGAAGGGTGGTGATAGAGGGTTTTTCTGTGTGCGAGCCCAGACGGGGCTTAGGTTCGTGCACTATACTCAATCTAGCTACGGACTTGGAAATAAGTGCGAGTATATATACATCCAGGAGAGGACGGTTGGTGAGTTTGATACGCTTCCTAGCGTGTGGTGTGAAGACACCAGATATGAGAGACGAGCCAATGTCGGCCCTACTGCACACAGTCTCGTGTTTCTGAGGAAGTTGATTAACCATCCATACGATGGTTCCCTGCTTTGTAGTGACGTAGTTTTGCGAGCAAGTGGGATATCTCCCGTGCAGTATAACGGTCCCTCTACACTTGGTAAGTGTTATATTTTTGGAAATTGATAGTTTCCCCTTGATTTATTTCCTGATCCTCTCTTTTGTGTGTTTCACAGCCGAGCTGGTGGAGTATTGTAGTCTGGATGCGATAGCTGAACGTAGACAGTCGGGGGCCGAAATCGCTACGGATGACGCCCCTCCACTCGTCAAGAAGAGGGGTCGTAAGGGCGTGCGCAAGAATGCGAAGAAATCTGTGCCCTCCTCGAGTGAAAATACTGCTGGGGTGGGTAATACTTCGCAATCTCAATCTGACGTTGGTGTTGGGACGTCCATGGGGCGAAAGAGAATGATAGAAGAGTGTAGTTCAAGTGGCGATCACAGTGGTCTCTTTCGCTCTGTAAGTAGTCTTTATGCCATTCACTGTGTATTTGCTTTGGGTTTTTATTTGATTGAGCGATCAAGTCCTTATTGTGGACGTGCAAGTGGCTGGTTTTCTGAAAGGTTTCTTGACGATGGCCATTAAAGGTCAAGCGGATCACGCCGAGTCGCTCCGAGTTACCAATGGTTTGCTCGAGAAACTGGGTGAATACGATCATGTTGCCACTGTACAGCTCCAACATAAGAGAGACGAGGCCATGGATATTTTGAAGGCCAGCGAGAATAATGTGGGAGCCCTGTTAGATGACAATAAGAGGTTGATCGGAGAGCTTAATGAGTCTCGACTGATCGCTGGTCAAGAAGCATCTCGTCGGGAGGCCCTTGAAGCTGAGGTCGCAATTCTGAAGGATCAATTAGCCTAGGCTGAAAGGCACATGCGGTGCATGACGCTGAGCAAAAGCCAACTGACCAGTGCGGCCAAACAGTTCCTTCTGAGTCGGTCGTATAAGATGATATGTGCTGAGCGGGGCTTGCTGGAACGGGAGGAAGCCAAGGCCTCTGTCATAGGTCAAATCCAGTAGGACGGTGGTTTCAAGGATGGTTACGACCCTTCGGCCATAAACCCATTGAAGGGGCCGAACGCGGAATTTCCTTAGGATTCCGATGATGATGACGAAGATCTAGAATCGGAGGCGGAGTACTACGAGATCGTCGAGCAGAAGAGTTTGACGTTAATACACATCAAAAGGGCCCCTCGTTATCCTGGTTGAGATTCTAGGAGTTTGTATTTTTTATTTCGGCGCAGTTGCCTCCTGTAATATGATTCCTGGTTTTACCTGTTAATTCAATCGATCTTCTCTGTGTGTCCTGATATATATTTGTTCATACATAATCCATGGTGTGATTTCTCGTGTTACTGTTGGTTCTCTTTGTTATGTCACATGTCGGTCATACGGGATTATGTCGAGTAATCATGGTTATCGCATGAAGGTGCCTCTGTTTCTGTTTTTTAACGTACAACCCGCTGTCACAGGGGAACCGTTGTTGTTGCCCTGTTTGTTGTCGACCCTGTTATTACAGGGAATTTTTTCTTGACTCGACCCCGTTATCACCGGGAATGTTTTCTTGAACTGACCCCGTTATCGCAGGGAATGTCTTCTTGAGTTGGCCCCGTTATCACAGAGAATTTCTTCTTGAACCGACCCCGTTATCACAGGGGATTTTTTCTTGAATTGGCCCCGTTATCACAACAAATTTCTTCTTAGACTGGCCCCGTTATCACATGGAATTTTTTCTTGAATCGACCACGTTATCACAGGGGATTTTTCTTGAATTGGCCCCGTTATCACAGGGAATTGTTTCTTGAACTGGCCCCGTTATCACAGGGAATTTTTTCTTGAATCGACCCCGTTATCACAGGGAATTTTTCTTGAATTGGCCCCGTTATCACAGAGAATTTCTTCTTGGACTGGCCCCGTTATCACAGGGAATTTTTTCTTGAATCGACCCCGTTATCACAGGGGATTTTTCTTGAATTGGCCCCGTTATCACGGGGAATTGTTTCTTGAATTGGCCCCTTTATCACAGGGAATATTTTTGTGGGTAGGGATGCGTCCCGTTATCACAGGGATCCCACTACCGTTGAATTGTTTTTGATCGACCCCGTTATCACAGGGGATATTTTTGTGGGTAGGGATGCGTCCCGTTATCACAGGGATCCCACTACCGTTGAATTGTTTTTGATCGACCCCGTTATCACATGGGATATTTTTGTGGGTAGGGATGCGTCCCGTTATCATAGGGATCCCACTACCGTTGAATTGTTTTTGATCGACCCCGTTATCACAGGGGATATTTTTGTGGGTAGGGATGCGTCCCGTTATCACAGGGATCCCACTACCATTGAATTGTTTTTGATCGACCCCGTTATCACAGGGGATATTTTTGTGTTGTGGGCGAGGCATTCCGTTGTCTTTTTGATTATGTCTCTTGGTGACTCTGTCGTCATTGAATATGTAGGTCATTGAGCCCTTTAAAACAACATAGACAAGAAAAAACTTCGATGTAAACGCTAATACGGAAGCACAAAATGATGTGCCTGTGTTATCTGCGGGATGTTCCCACAATGTGGAAATATCAGTTCATACGAGAGACAGTGTTTTCATTATGCTCCATTGCGCCTGTTATACCTGTTTGTACCTATTGTACTTGTTTGAATAGAAAATATAGAATAATATGGGGCAATGCCCTCTGAATCACCCTTTTAATATACTCTATGTCCTTTTCGGACATAGTAATGGGCGATCCTTTGAGCCATGTACCTGTAAGAGGGAGATGTGCTAAACATATATCTAGGGGAACATTCCCCAATTCCTTGTGCCATTTTCGGCACTTCTATAATGTCCGCTTAGGACATATCCCTGCATGAAATATGAGATTGCGCCAAGCAACAAATAAAAAGGTAATAAAGGATAATGGTCGAGGGCTAGGTAAACCTAACCCGTCTACGTATCCCGTTGAGTGGGGAATCAGACCGGCGTAGTTCCCCCTGTTTTAAGTTTACAGACCAACCCACGATGGGGCAATGTTTCAAATGTTCAAGCATAATTTAAAAACTACTGAAATCTAAAATTTTGTTCTGTGTTCGTCATGGTGATCACTCCATAGCTTGCCGCTCCTGACTCGGTCTGATCGCTGGTTTCCTCCGCTTCTCTAATTCTTGGCAACGTAAGAGAAGTGATGTAGCAGAACTAAGCTTCCTCCTGGTTGGCGACCACTTCTATGACCCCTCCTCCTGCTGGGAATTTCATCCTCTGATGGAATGTGGATACCACTGCTCTTATCGCATTGAGGGCCGGTCTGCTGATTATAATGTTGTATGCAAATGGTTGGTCCACGATTGTGTATTGAACATCAATAGTTCGCCTGCGCGGTTCTTGTCCGAATGATGTGGGAAGGTTCACTTGCCCTAGGAGAATTGTCTCTGCTCCACCAAATCCTACCAGTGGCGTACGGACCTGTTCGACTGCGTGGTGGCCGAGCGCCATTTTCTCCAAAGCATGCGCAAACATAATGTTGGTGGAGCTGTCGTTGTCTATGAGTACCTTGTGTACAGCGTAGTTAGCGATACCAAGCTGAACAACCAGGGGGCAGTGGAGCTCGCATGCCTGGACGGCCTCGGGGCTGAGGTACAAGAGGTCCCTGCTGGAAAACGTGATAACCTCGTCTGGGAGCTCCTCGATCAATGTTGTAAATCCAACAAATCAGTCCTCGTTTAATCCGTGAGTTATTTTCTTCCTCTGATTGGTGGAATCCGCTCCTGCGGTCCCACCGCTTATCACATTGATGACCCCCCTCGAAGGCGCACTAGTTATTGCATTGCGTCTTTGTCCACTTTCAATCGCCTTTAGGCCCTCCCTTATTGGGGATTGGGTCCGTTCTCTTGATTCATCGTACTGCCCGTTCGCCTTAACAAATTTTATCAATCTTCCGTCCTTAATCAGTCTCTCGATCTCATCCTTCAGTTCATAGCAGTCGTTCGTGTCATGGCCTTTTGGCGGTGATACTCGCAGTAGCGTCTAGATTTCTTGGTGAAATCCGTCTCCTTGATTTTTCGGGGTACACTTAGCCAATTCCTGCTTTGCGCAACGGCAAAGATAGTGCGAATGTCGCGATTGAGGGGGGTATATCTCTTTGGGGACCTGTCTCTTCCTCCCCTGTTCTTGTTCCATAGCTCTCTACCCCTTTCCCGGCCGGATTCCTGGGGTCTAAATTTAGCTGCCATCATCGCATCTTCATAGATCACAGTATGCACCAACTCGTTTATCCAATTGATGGTAGGTTCTGCGAGCTTGATCAACTCTTTGGCGAACCTGTTGTGCGTCGTTGCCCTGAACATGGTCTGCAGCACTTGTCCCCTGTAGGGGTTGTCCACCTTCAGTAACTCCTCATTGAATCTGCTCATAAATTTGCCGAGAGTTTCTCTCTCTTTCTGTTTCAACGCTTCGAGATGGTACATGCTTGTCTTCGTTCGTTTCTGACTGGAAAAGTGATTCTCTAATCTCTCCTTTATCTGCTCGAAGTTTGAAATAGATCCTACTTCGATTCTGTTAAACCAGTCTAATGCTCCTCCAATCAGCGTTGTCGCCATTATTTTTGCCTTAATACCCTCAGAAAAATCTTGTAGGTTCAAGAGACTATCCACGGCGTGGACGTGATCCCTCGGGTCACTCCTCCCATCACACGGTTTTATGGTTGGAATCTTGTCTCCTCTGTGCAGTACCTCTGCCTCTATCTCATCTGAAAATCGGGTCCTACTGCGACCCTTCCCATGACTCTGAGTCACCTTCCTTACTAACTCCGCCCTCTCGCGGTCTAGCTGTTCCATCCTCCTTGAAATTACTCGCAGTATCTCTGCACCCTCATTTTTTGAACCATTGATCTCGGCGCGGTCGCGACCGCGTTACATTCTCCGGACTACTTATGCCCTCTCATGGTCCAGCCATTCCATCTTCCTCGTTAGCTCCCGATCTAGGGTCCCGGGGTCCCGTCTCTCCGCCCTGTCGTAAGCAGCGGGGATATCTCTCTGAAGGAGTCTCCCGTGTCCTCATGTTCGTCGCATCCTTGCCTTGCCCTTCTCTCATCCACTCCGGATTCAGTGGGCCTCGCCCGGATGTCCTTTGCCCTTTGCTCCACCAGACGTAGGAGCAAGGTCTCCAATGTGGAATTCAGCGCTGCTCTCACAGTGGCGTTGATCCGAGCTTGCATCTCCGGGGTTATAGCGGCGGGATGGATGGTGCTTTGTCCCGCGGGCATTGTCTCCTCCAGGCCGGGAAAATCCGTATTTAGCGCTTCGGTCATTCGAATGTCAGTTGCGTGGTTCTCGATGGGCGGGCCCTCAGTCTTGGGTTCTGCCGCACTTGGTGCAACAAGGGTCCGACCTGTATTTGCGGCTCACGGCGGCCTCCCGGGCCCGCGCCTTCGTTGCACTTGTGGTGGAGAGAGCTCCATCTCGGCTCGAGCCACTGTCTGTTCTCGGTCAGTCGGGTGTTGTGGGGATTGCGTGTTTTCCATCCTAGCGCTCCTAGTCACCACTCCGCTAAGTTCGGATCGGGTCCTCCTTCCTTGCATCTCGGTGTCCTTGTTCGGGAACCGGTGTTCCCACAGACGACGCCACTGATTTGGCGATAGATCGTTCTCTCTCTCTCTCTATATATATATATATGCGAGTGTCGGTTACAAGTATGTGATCTAGCAATACAACGAGTCTATCTTAAATCAGACCTACACTACATGTCTCGTGTAGGCTTGGTCCGGAACACCTCGGACCCAACGCTTTGATGCTTGGATGGGAGTGGAATATCGGTAAATAGATCGAATGGACGTCGGTGATCGCCTTCGATGTGATGTTGAGGATGACCCCCGATGTGAGATCGGTGATGAGGTGGTATGACATGTCACATGCGTGTGTTGTAGTCACGATATCGAATGAGATATCGAAAGTAACATCGGTGATGTATTTCGATATGACGAGTGGTAGCTGAGGGATAATAATTGCTTGTTTTGGGATCCGGGCACCGCATATTTATAGACATCGGGATCCGGGGACCATAGTAACATATCGGTGATGATTACCGATATGACATCGATAGTTATCCCCGATATGCTCCAAAATGGGCCTGGTTTGGGCCTGGCCCAATATGCGGGAAATGCCCATATCAGTTAAAGAATTCGAGAAAGTGAGCAACAAATCCAACCTTGCGTTAGCGTTGGACTTGCTAGAAGAGAGAAGAACCCTAGCGGCTATCAGGTCAAAATACTATAAATCACGTTTGGCCCGATACTATACTACCAAGGTAAAGACAAGAGTTTTTAAAGTGGGAGACTTGCGTCACGTACGTAACGTTTTTTCACCGAAGGTTAGTGTTTGGTACTCAAAAGGGCAGAAGCATCCAAAAAGGTGGGAAAACTCTAGCTCAAGTGGGAGGGAGGGGTCATTCAAAATATCGAAGATCATCGGAACAACACTTACCAACTATAAAGTCTTGAAGGAGGAGTATACCTAAACACTTGGAATGCTATAAATTTTAGAAAATACTATGCTTAGTATAAGTTTGAGTAAGTAAATAAAGTCGTGTTACTCGAATATTGGTTCTTTTATTAAGCCATGGATGCAACTGTGGTACAAAAAATGATCCTTAGAAAGATTTCAATACACTGCTAACCCAATTTCCTCAAAATAGATAAACACTCCACAAAACAAAGGACCCTACTACCCTAAAGCAATACAACTGCGATGAATAATGCCACTCACATAGAGCCTACCTTTATTCTACCTCCGGTGACTAGTGTCTCTCATGGAGTACATATTTACATAGCCATTTTAACAGAACATACAAAATAAACAACCCAGATATCCTAGTGGAATGCAGTGCACAAAACATCCTGATATATAAATCTACTTTAAGAGTCACCAGCTGGGGGCTTGTCGTCTCTAATCAAGCGGCAACGTTGCTCAGGTGTCAAGTCCATCGGGTCGATAATAGTGACTGAAGGAGTAGGGGATTCATCGGAAAGACGAGTAGGCCTAATTGGAGAAGCGGAACGTAAAACTTCAGGGGTGGATGACGTATATCAAAAGTCGAAAGAGTTATACCACTAGGAAATCCAAGAAGGGATCTTACATCCGCTTGGATCATCATATATCTGATGCGTACCATGTCCCTGAACTCGCTACAAAGTGACTCTCGAGTTTGTGATTGATTATGCAAGTCCATCACGGGTTCCGCACAAGCCATAACTAACACCACATCATGCTCATTTTCCATCTCCATTACTTTACGCCTGACGGCATCCCTGTCTAGATAACAAAGAAACGAACTCATCTAATGTATTGAATCGACCATACAGGTTATCAATTCCTTACTCTAAACTCATCACTCAATCCTGAAGGGATAATAGTGGAAAAGTTCTTAACAGCTCACAGTCCGCCCTATTTAATAGAAAACTCAAGAAATTGCAATAAAAGTTCACGTCAGGAGGGCTAGTAGAAGAAGCACTTGAGCTATCGCTAGGAGAAGATGATGGAGTCTTGCCCCCCAGGGCGGGGAGTTTCACGAGTAGGTAGTACCAAACTTTCTTCCACCATATTCACAAAGGCAGGAGGATTCGTATGATCCAGATTCCTTCTAAAAGTAATGATGTGTATTTTATATGTGTTTGGATTTTACCTTAATACACACTCCATCGCAAGTATACGAGTCACGTAATAATAAAATGAAAAGTATAGTTACTAACCAAGTATCGATCTCACAGAGAGTAGATATTTATAAATTTAGCAACTATTTTGTTGCACGCTCAATGAATTGAATTTCTTTTGTTTTTGCTTTTATCGTTAAAGAAATAAATAAAGATAGAAAACATATAATTAACTAATTAAAAACTAAAGATCTAAACTAGAAAGCTTGACGTAAGATTAACTAGAGATTGCATATGGAAAGATTCGTAAAATAACTCAAACTAAACTAACTAACTAAAATATAATGTAATTGATTGATTGGTTTCTATCTAATGTTGTGAAACAAATTAAGTAACATGTATCTAAGAGATAGATTTCATTAATCTTGGATGCTTGTATTTCATAGATAAAATTCTAATGACTCCTATGCAAGACGCTATTTATTGATCATTGCTTTGTTTCCAAGTTGATATAGCAAATTAGCCACCTTTCGATGTTCTAAAGAACCTTCTAATCCGTAATGATATCAGGTCGTTAAGTTCACTATGGCATAGGATCGTTTAGTGTTTTAGAATGAATTAGAGTTACCAACTATGATTTAGACTCCACAATCACGCTAATATGGAAGGTCTAAAGATTTATCCGCCTGATCTACTATGCTAGTGTTGCGTTAACAATCTCCTATGCATAATTCAACATGATACAAGGTTGTTCAATGCCACTATACTGCCTCATAGAAACGCGTGCATCAAAACAAAGCAAGTCACATAAGCAACAAATAATATCCAATAAAACTAAGTCATCAATAAACATAATCAAAACATAGGTTCAAGGTGCATTCATATGAGATTAACTACATCCTCCCTCAGATACTGAGAGGATTAGCTACTCATAGTCATATTCAAATCACAACAATTCATCATAGATTATTCAAATAGGGGAATAAAAACATTAAACTCCTGATTTTCGCGCTACTTTCCTCTACTCTGGTTTCTAACTCATTTAGTTCACCTTTCTCCTTCTATTATGATTGTAGTGCTGAGAACAATAGAATTTATGCTCTCTTCTAACCCTAGAGACCTGTGTAACTCGTTGTAACTTGTGTTGTGTGCTTTTGAAAACTGTCTTGTAGTTGTTGAGTGTAGCCTCTTTTTTTATAGTTTTTCTTCGTTCTATGCATTGTTTTAGGGTTTCTGATGTCGACCCATTTTTTGCATTGATCGCGCGCCTGAGGCACGATGAGCCACTAATCGCGCGCCATTTTGTCTCTCCAACATCCTTGCGCGATCATGCTCTTGCTCGCTTTGCATTCTGTTTTCTGGTTCCTATAGTAGCGTGGTTGGTAGCGCCGTAGCTCCACTCCCTTTTTTTTTTTATCAAAAAGTGTTGAAATCCTCCAAATAAGCGTCATATTGCTCCAACTTGAGTCAAACTACAAAACTATTAAACGATACTAAAATAAGTGAAATTGCCACAAAGATTGTACAAAAGCCCAAGAAACCAGGTACTTAAATCACTATAATAATTCACTTGTTAAGTAACATCCTCTACCACAAGAGGAGCACGAGAATCACGACCAAACACTAGAACATAAGAGGAAACTAGCATGCCATTTTGGGAGGATGAAGTCGGAAGTAGAACACCTGAAGGTACTGAACTTGATCCTTCGATGGAAGAAGCCGCCACCACCCATTAAAAAATGCCACTATCCCTAACCACTACCCATGCCAATGGATTCAACCTAGGAATTAGTTCAAAGTACAGAGTAGGAGAAGTGCTCTACCCTCCGTATCGAAACCCTCATAGGGCATAGGAGTTAGATAAATTCAAGCAAAAGGATGAATAGCATGAGTATCCATCTTCGATACTACACATAAAAGTTAATGGCTAAAGTAAAAAGACACACCTCAAGAAAAATATAGGTGAATGGGGGCATGGAATAAGAAGTCTTACGAAATGAGGGATTGGTATACTGCGAAGGAACTCCAAAAGCAAGAGACCTTTCTGCAAACCCACCGTCGTTGAGGTCTACGATTCCTACAACAAGGCACACACATTGTATGTGCCAATGTAAAGGCTCGTGTTCATCTAGAAAGACATTTCATACACGATAGTCTCAGTGTAAGAAACCACATAGTCCAAGCCCCATTGGATGGGCAACCCCTACGAAGAAGCCAACCTACCTCTGGGCTTCATAAAGAAGAACCCACACACTCAATCGCCTAATTGAGGGATGCGTCAAATAATCATAGTAAAACTCTGGCAGGTTTCACGATGCACCAAAATGAAGAAGAGAAGCATGGTAGGACAAGGATGAAAGATGAATGTAACTCCTACCCGATAGGGATTAACCTTGAGGTTCATCAACTTACAACACAATATAAATCCAATAAGGAGACATAACAAATTGGGAGTAAGCTGGCTTGGACAAACTTGCCAATATCGGAAAAGAGATTGAATGAAAGGGTGGGAAAATAGTTGGAGTCCATATCGTATTAGGTCAGAATACACCGTCATATATCCCTCAAGAGGATCATGTACCCTGTGATGAGAAATAGGGATGACAATATCGTACTCGTCACGATTCAGATGATACCTAGTAAGCATTAGGAGCACAATTTCCGAATATTCTATTCTTGTTGATGACCCTACACGTACTCCACCCACCATCGCCCTCGCGTTCAACAGAGTCACGTTAAAAACACAAAGTTGATCAACATGTAAGTAGGCTTCTATGTGCAAAATATCCATCCTTATGACATCAATTAGGGTGGCATCGATACGCGAATGGATACGAGAAGATGCCATCATATGCTCTTGGAATGCAGTGGATAATCCACCTTCGTTCCTTGCTCATAAACAAAAAATAACACCTGAGTTTGAAGAAGACATGTGCCTAATGCCATGCAATGAAGAAGATTTCTTGCACTTGAAAAACCGCTTTTGGAATGAGAAAAAGAGTTTGATGCTCGAGAGGATGTCATGTGTGGATTGCCAAAGAGGGACGAAAATGGCTATGTATTGAGAAAGAAAAGAAATTGATGAGTCAGATGATGGAGAAGTTCTTTATTTGAGCACAAAGGCTGCAAAAGATAAAAAAGTGGAAATTGGAAAGTGAGAAGAATGTTGGTGTTGAAAATGGTCTTTATAGGGAAAAAAGACCACCTGCCTAACTCCCAACATTAAAGGAACTTAAATGAACTTCACTGGTGAGAGGTTCCTTTACCCAATCACAATCGTATGCATCTAACACACTTCGACGCGTATGAAAAGATCTTAGATAGTGGGAGACATGCTCTGACTTTAGGTATAAACTCTCGAGTTAATATGGGACCCATATTCCAAGGTGTGTCGAAATATAATATAAAAATAAACCAAGTGCAATATAGCTAGAGAAGTAAAAACCCACGGTGCAAAAAGGCAGAAAAAGAAAAAAAATCCCTTTATATTCAATCATTAGATCATCAAAATTACATGGAAAAGCTAACACTTCAACAAAAAGGAAGAATTTACAAAGAACACAAGGTGGAGAAACTGGGAAGCACCATGCCCGCCGATACTACTCTTTCAGGAGTGGAAGGCCTTGAGAGAACAGTGGAAATAGGAATCATCGGAGGAACCCTTGCACTCTCGCTTGTACCAGATGAAGCTGGAACATGGGGATTAACGCGCCTCGAAAGGCGTAAAGTGGCATCACTTCAGCTTGAAGAGTTCTTTCTCGCGGGACTGCTAGTCACACTCCACAAAGCCCCGAATAATATGGCCTGCCAAATACCCATGGTAGTTCTTTGAAAAATCGGCCTTACATTGCTCAAACGTCTCTTGTTGGGAAAGAGTAATAGGGACATCTAGCTTGGCATCCAACTCCTACTTCTAGAGGAACCATGGAGGAGGTAAGGGGGTGAGTAGAGCCTTTTTCAAATCATCGGTAACTGCCTCCACGCGCAAAAGGGCCATCTCCATGTCTTTCTCTAGTTTTTCCTTCATGGATCCAAGCATGCTTCTCTCTCTCCCAAGACTCAACCTTATTTTTCCTATCGAGCTTTGATGATCTAAGCTCATCAATGGTGTCTGTACTTAGGTGGCATCGAAGTTTAGCTCGTTAATACACTTGACACCTTTGGCTAATACCACCCTATAGGCTTTAGTCTCGACTCCAAGTTCCATGAGTCTCTTAGAATCGTGAGTGAGTCTGGACGAGAGAGCGACAACTTCTTCCTCCTTCTTTTTGAGTTTTTCTTCCGCCAAAGTAGTGGTCCCTCGTGCCTTATCCATTTTACGTCACAAAGCTAGTATCACATTAGGAACCTAAGAAGGTAAATGGAAGGAAGTCACCAAAAATAAAGAGGGAGTTAAACACATTAACAAATAAATGTAAGGCATACCATGGTAGCAAGCAAGTTGTCACTACAACGGAGAAAAGGCTCCTCGTGAGGGGAAATATGCTGAGTGGATGTAAAAAAGTGAAAAATAGTATTCAATGCTCCATCCACTTCTACAGGAACTAAAGATGGACCAATATTCGGACTAGAAAAATTGGATTATCCACCCCCAAAGTAACGAGTGAAGTGCATCCCTAGCCCCGTAAAAAATGAAGTAGTTGGCATGGTGGTACGAGAAGAGGTGGTGGATACGAGGGGTGAATCGGACATAATGGCCAATACCATAATCCTTGAGTTTTTTGCTTGCATCGTGTCTCTCAATAGATTCACCATATGTGAAGACATGTCGCAACTCCTTGGTGGGCAACACAAATCGTCTTCAATCTTGAAGGAGGGCCCCTCGTCTGACAGATTGATGTAAGAGAAAAATCTACCCTCAGAGATACCTTTAGGAGCCGATAATAACTCGCATGCTAGTGTTTAAAAATAATGAGAAACAATTAAAGTAAAAAAAAATAAGAAGAGGAAAAAATCGACGAAGAAAGGAAAAGCATTACACATCTCAAAAGGACGATCATTGGAAAACACAACAGGTGTTGTACCCTTATCTAATAAAATGAGGAAAAAGGTTCGTTATGAGACTCAGAACAAAAATGCAACCTGAGTTTACAATAAGTTACCTAAATCCCTAGAGGGTAATATGGGCAGCTCACTCGAAGGCAACCTGGCAGAGGCATCGAACACCGGAGAGGTAACACCCGACGACTTAGAGGGTAAAGTTTATATCTCAATTACCTCAAGAGGTGAGGTAGCGACGACTGATACCTCAGGGGCCAGATCAGAAACCGGGATAAGAGGGGCATCTGCATGAGCGATTGATGACATAGCGGTGGAGGAAATGACGGTATGCCCAACCCCATCCGAGCCATCGCTTATGATGAAGTTTGCCGACTTGATGGCACCAGCGATGTCATCATCGGGCGCCTCAGAGGTGCCACTAGAAGTCTGTGATAAAGGCATATACGTTGAGGTTAGAACCTTCGATATTGACCGGGCTTGAGCCTGGGTAGTATAAGCAGCATGAAAGATGGGCTGCTCCTCTGGTGCAGAATCATCAACTGGCATGGGGACATAAACCATATCGGCCAAAAGCCCCTACATAGCAAACAAAGGTGATTGAATCACTAATAAGGGAAAATGAAAAAATAGAAAAATAGAGATAAATGATGAAGTCTTAACATACCTAAGGTCATGACGGCATCGGGAGTCAAAGAAAGTGATTATGTGCTCAGTGGAGGCGCCCGCGCCAAACCAACTATCTTATAGAGAGTTAAATAATGAGAAGACTTTAAAAGATTCTTGGCCTCGTAACATACGAGAACACTAGGTCACCATCTAAGGCATACTTGGCAGCTTTAGGCATCTTTTAAGTAAGGGTCGTGTCCCAAACTTCCTGTATCGGCTCAAAGAAGAAAAACTTACTCTTCCAACTGCTATGGGAGCTGATATTAGTCTCTAATGTCTTTTTTCTGCTTTCACGATGGGCAAAAAAGTAAAAGGGTGCTCCTCCCGATGACAAAGCAACATCAAAAATTGAAAAAAATCTCTCCATGGTGCACGATAGGCCCTTCAACATACACGAAAACATGAAGTGAGCTGGTTAGGGCACATTTTGCAAGCTTTGACGACTTTACAGTAAAAAAAAAGGGAAGAACGACCTAAGACCCGCCTTGATCTGCGCATATACACCGTGACGTGGCGCTTAGGTGGTGTGTCTCCCCTCTGATTACTTTTCTAGTATGCTTATGGAGATGTTACAACCAGAAGCACTAAAATCTTTAAACCACTTCTTCACTTGTTCCTCGGTGGCTGTGCTCACTGTCTTACTCACCACTTTCATATTCTGGGGAACCGCCACCTTCCTTGTCTTCTTTGTCCTCTTCTTCTTGGGAGGAACACTCTCATAGCCACCACCTCTCAACTGATCAGAACTCCTCTTGCGAGAAGGAGACTCCGACACGCTAGTAACTACAACAACGTCAGTGGCGGATGAGAAGACGATGGCACAAGAAGCAGAAGAGTCGGTCAACATTTGTAGAAAAGAAAGCCATAATTGAGAAGAGAAAAGCTTGACTTACAAAAAGAAAGAAGGATTGTAGAAAGAGAACAAAAGCAAGAAGATAAAAATTTCTCAAGTAAGGAGAAACAATGGCGAAAAAGGGGGTTTTATAGCCCTAAAATTATAGAAGAGAGTGGGAGATTAAATGACTGGATAAATGACCTATAACCCTCACACTTAATGGGGTATGATTTCCAGAGGAACAAGAATCATTACACGTTTTCCCGCCCAATCAACGTGTGGCTTCCAATTTGCCACGTGTTCCGATGTGATACCAATAATTCCTCTTGATTCTCACGAATAGAAAAGGAACTAGGGGGGAGGACTGGCGTTAACCCCTAACAATCCCACTATCGGCGCATGTTAGGTCCTCACTATGACGTTTCTCGAAGACAACAATTTCCTTATACCGTGCCTATCATTAATTACAAGCTCATCGATATACAGTCAAGTATTGTGAGTCTTAAATTGATTCTGTGATGCTATATCAGATTCTACAATGCTTCGCAGGAATCACGGTGTTACAGGTACAAAGATCCCACACAAGGGTACTACGAGTTTTAAATGATTCCACGATGCTGCATAAGGATCCACGCTACCTCACATCGGGAAACACCTCAGTCCAAAGCATGGCACGATAAGGTATATTCCCGATGCAATACATGCATTATGATAGCTTACATATCAAGGAGACTTAAATGGCTATACGATATCAAAGTCAACATCATTACAGAGGGACTATCTTGCACGATGGGCACCGAAAAAGGCCATGTGATAAAATATTACGGCAAAACACGTGTATACAGTACTAAAATACAGTTGTCAGTAAATAGAACAGACCAATCACCCAATGAATACATGTATAAATATTAAATAAATACCTGCGATTATATCTAGACATGCATGATGACACATGTATCAAAACTCCCCCAATAAATAGGGAGAATACCCCATTCATTGAGGACAAGCTGAATAAACTGATCAACTTAATATATAGTTCTCTCTGTTCTCTCATCAATACTTACCTCATAATATCACCAATATCGGAAATTTGGGTAAAGCGTTATGCAAAATAAATCGTTAAATGCTTAAATATCCAAGCGATGTAAAAAGAGCGTTAACCACATTAAACTAAGTTATCAATTTTTTTTAGATTTTTTTGAAATTGTATAAAAGCACAATATAACTCATCAATACTGTACTTCGATAAAAAATGATAAAAATATATTAATTATTCAATAATCAAATAAAACCTAAAACAAATAAGTTTTATTTTTTTTATTAATTTTAGTGCATTGGATTAATTTTCAATTAAACACAAACGTGTGATTTCTAAAGTTTCTTTATATAATACTAAATACGTTGGCATGCAGTCCAGCGTGATTAAAATTTATTTTATTTTGTATGGTGAAAAAAATAACTTAAATGAGTAAAGATTAGATACATAAGGATAGGAAATATATATAGAAATTTCTAAATATTGGAAAACTAAATGCACATGATTGTAGTAATGGTTCTACTTAAATCAAGGCTAGATTAGAAACTTAATAAATTAACTATTGTTATAACACTAAAATTATAAGACTAAAATCATAAATCAAAAGTTTGGTGTCATAGTTTTCCTTTCTTTATATAATAGTATAGATAAGTAATTGTTTTTCCGAAAAAAAAGGCGGTCGGGGCGGAGCTCATACCTAGGTACGTTCCTCATCATATGAATACATATACTAATTATTTTATGTAATACATGATAATTAAATCCATTTTTAACAGAATAACCTTATTTATTTTGTTAAAATAGAGATTCATCAATATTTTTTGAGGAATTAATATTACTCCATATTTTGAGATGACGAGTTAATATCCTTCGACGTGCATAGCAAAACATGAGGCATCTACTAGAAAATAATGAATGTTCTAGCGGTAACACCATAAGTTCGATATAAATTATGCTTTATATATTACATTTTTTTGCTTTTGAATCTTATCTTTTTATGGGACTGCTTGGATTCTATACTTATCTTTATATAGTTGTGAGAAAACACATCTAATCACGTTGAACAAGCGGTGATTTGGATAAACGAATCTTGCGAACATGGTTGTGTAACGTACTTTGGTGGGAGAACACGTGGGCCGTGTCAAGAGAACGGCTTTCTCTTCTTTTTTTTTGTTTTTTTTGTTTTTGGTAATTAGAGAAAATGCGTTAATACTTAGCTTTCCAAAGTGATTTCATGTCACTTGTATTATAATACCTTTTTATAACAAATGTATAAAAACGTTCATGAGCACATGACTAGAGAACAAGAAAACGTTAGGTTCTATCACGCCTATGCGGTCCATATGAGTTCCACTGTTGATAGTAAATCGTTGATAGCAAACTCGCTCGCTTTTGGGCCACGACTAGCCATCAATTCTTGAAGAATTCTTAAATTTCTTTTAGCACCACCAAAATTGTTGACTTCACCCAACACTAGGTATGAGCATAGTTCATTGCGTTGGCAGAGACGAGATCCATGTGGTGACTTTCAACATATGTGCTACCAAAGCACGTGGATTGGACTGGCTAATGGCTAGCTCTACCAGGACAACTAGGCACAATTCCAACCCCGCGTAGAAGGTCTTGCCGAGACTTTCTTCGCAAAGGGACAAAGGACCCTTGGGCATCAGGTCTATCATCCTTTCCAATGTGAGCTACAAAATTAACTTAGAAATTTTAGTTGCTAGCCTGAGGCCAACCATGGGCAAAATTGTGTCACTGTATCAAACGCCTTTATTACCAAGCACAAAATGTTAGATAATGTGCTCATTGATCAGAAGTCTTACACACGATAGGCAATAAATGCCATGTCCGACGTGGACTCCTACGTATCTAAATCGGTCTAGAGAAGTCCTACGACCATCTAAACTGGTCATAGTGGAGTTTACTCTATGACACCTTTGTTTACCAGCATAAATGATCCACTCGACATGCGGTGCGTCACAGCTGTAAAAATACCACGTCTTCGCAAATGGCACAATAGCGCGTGTCCCTTGGTTGGGCGAAGAACACCTGAAAATTTTGAGACCTTCTACCCATCACGAGCCACATATCCTAATCTTCAGCTTTACCGACCCCTACTTCGTCATTTTCCAGGACTAGCTTAGCAATGTACACCTTTTCAAGTAGCTTCTTGAATCATTTTGCCTCATTGTGGGACATGAGGAGAGCTGCGGAAGGTTTGATCCACTTTTTGCCCAACATCTCCACGTCCGGGGGGAGTGATATCCTAGTACTTCTCCAAATGGAGTTGCTGACCTTCTTAGAGAAATACTCTGGTATCTAAATTTGGCAAGGACGGCTTCGCCGATAACACTTCACCCCCCATTTCCCATTATACTACTCGCATTAGAGTCTAGGACACGTGGTACCGCTCTTATGTAGGAAGGAAAATCCTTAGGCAGGCAACAATCTAATCCATCCATGACTACGCTGTGAGCATGTAGCACATTTCGTGCATAATGCTCTCCCTATTTACCAGTATCAGAAATCCTTCATGTGTAATGGTTAGGCCATTATGCACCAGAAATCCCCATCATGTTAGGAAGGAATATGTGCGCCTCGACAAACTGAATGATACTTACCTCAAGTTACAATATCGGTTCATCAATAACCGACACTTCCTTGGTCCAACGTAATGAAGTGCAAATACTTCCCTTCATAGACAATATTTAGTGCCCTTGACCAATCCAACCCTAGTAGGACATGGAAAACTATCACTCACTATATCACCAAATTTTAATCAAAAATGTGGACATTAAGAGCCGAGGCGCTGATCGATCTTTTATTTAAAAGATATCTTGCCTCATGGACTATAACCGAATTTATAACACTTATCCTTCCAAGTCTTACTAACATGATGGTGCAATCAGGCTTACGCTACCCCTTGGCTCTTAGGATCCCTTCTATGTCGGCCCCTATATTACCCTTCACATTGTTGTATTCCTGGCCCACCAATTCCTTACTAACTAGTACTCTTGGACATGGGATACTGGAGGCAACCATGCAATCAAATTGGTGCACCACTAGCTGGTTGCTAGCCAACTTCACCTACATGTGGAAGCATCATATTTCTAATAAAAATTGCACTAGAATGACCAAACTACGGGAAAAGACTTCACTGCCCCTAGAACAAACAAACTAAGTTTCAATTGGCAAAAAAACCCTAATTACCTCTATTGAAGTTGAACTAAGTTATGGATAGTGAAATGACACTATTTCCCCTACATAACCAAGCTATTACAAAATTGATAGAAATTACTTTTATGTCCTCACGAATGATGAACTAGCTCAAATGTGGTTTTAATTACCTTATTGCCCACGTGAATGATCGAAGTGAATCATAACAAAGAAAGTGCATATTTCACCCCTCGGTGTTCGTAGAAATTATGTCCCACCCAAGGAAATTGACTCTGTGATAACGGGGTCGATTCAAGAAAAAATCCCCTGTGATAACGGGGTCGATTCAATAAAAAATTCCCTGTGATAACGGGGCCAACCCAAGAAAAATTCCCCTGTGATAACGGGGTCGATTCAAGAAAAAATCCCCTGTGATAACGGGGTCGATTCAAGAAAAAATCCCCTGTGATAACGGGGTCGATTCAAGAAAAAACCCCCTGTGATAACGGGGTCGATTCAAGAAAAAATTCCCTGTGATAACGGGGCCAATCCAAGAAAAAATCCCCTGTGATAACGGGGTCGATCCAAGAAAAAATTGCCTGTGATAACGGGGCCAATCCAAGAAAAAATCCCCTGTGATAACGGGGCCAATCCAAGAAAAAATCCCCTGTGATAACGGGGTCAATCCAAGAAAAAACAGGGAGAACTACGCCGGTCTGATTCCCCATTCAACGGAATACGTAGGCGGGTTAGGTTTACCTAGCCTTCGACCGTTATCCGTTATTACCTTTTTATTTGTTGCTTGGCGCAATCTAATATTTCATGCAGGGATATGTCCTAAGCGGACATTATAGAAGTGCAGAGAATGGCACAAAGAGTTGGGGAATATTCCCCTAGATATATGTTTAACGCATCGCCCTCTGACAGGTACATGGCTCAAAGGGTCGCACCTTACTATATCCGAAAAGGACATAGAGAATATTAAAATGGGGATTCAGGGGGCATTGCCCTAGATTATTCAATATTATCTATTCAAACAGGTACAATAGGCACAAACAGGTACAACAGGCACGATAGAGCACAATGGAAACATTGTTTCTCGTATAAAACTGATATTCCCAAATTGAGGGAACATCCTGCAGATAACCCATGCACATCATTTCGTGCTTTCGTATTAGCTTTTACATCGAAAATCTTTCTTGTCTGTGCTGTTTTACAGTGCTTAATGACCTACAGATTCAACGACGACAGAGTCACTAAGAGACATAGTCAAAAAGACAAAGAAAAAGCTCACCTACGACAAGAAAAATATCCCCTGTGATAACGGGGTCGATCATAAACATTTCAACGGTAGCGGGTTCCCTGTGATAACGGGGTGCGCCTCTACCCACAACAAAAATATCCCTTGTGATAACGGGGTCGATCATAAACATCTCAACGGTAGCGGGTTCCCTGTGATAACGGGAAGCGCCGCTACCCACAAGAAAAATATCCCCTGTGATAACGGGGTCGACGCTAAACATTTGAATGGTAGCGGGTTCCCTATGATAACGGGATGGGTCCCTACCCACGCGAACTATTACGTTAGGTGAAGAGCCTATTGGGTAAAAATCCCATAAATCAAGCTAGGTGAAGAGCCTATTGGGTGGAAATCCCATAAATTACGTTAGGTGAAGAGCCTATTGGGTGGAAATCCCATAAATCAAGCTAGGTGAAGAGCCTATTGGGTGGAAATCCCATAAATTACGTTAGGTAAATAGCCTATTGGTGAAAATCCCATAAATCAAGCTAGGTGAAGAGCCTATTGGGTGAAAATCCCATAAAATTACGTTAGGTGAAGAGCCTATTGGGTGAAAATCCCATAAATCAAGCTTGGTGAAGAGCTTATTTGGGCGAAAATTCCATAAGACAAACTAGGCGAAGAGGCAGGCCCTATGCGCCCCTAACCACAAGAAGAATATCCCCTATAATAATGGGGTCGATCCTAAACACATAAGCAGTGGCAGATTACCCATGTTTCTACCAACCCCGAGGAAATTCTAATCATTCTTCGATTGACAACAAACAGATTAAACGAATCTCATCAAATACGAGAACAAAATGAATACGGCTCAGATAGCAGAATACCGCATACGCTATCGTCATGACAATAAAAATTCAACAAGTTATCACACAACAGGGCCACGAAGAGTCACATATTATGAAGACCACAGAGAAATAAATATTCAGTTACAGAACCACGAATCGGAAATAATCCGGAAAAGGATAAATTCAAGTTACAATAAGGGCAACATACAACTACTCCCGCAGGGACCCTTCATTTTTTTTCTCAACGACCGCGGAAAAAACACCTAGGGATCACCCCGTCATGTCTATATCAAAATGTACATCGATTATCATCCCCGATATGCCATATTCGACATAGATCCCTGACATACCTTCAACATACCTTCGACATACTGCAATACCTGATATTATATCGAACATAACTACCGATGTACTTATCCACTCGACATGTATAATATATGTATGGAAAGCTACATGTGTCAGCTACCCATAGGAAGAAGCAGATCGAGATTTCGATATATCGATCTCGAGATATGGCCGATATGGTGGAACCTCAACATATCTCGGATGTGCCAGAATACCCGATCTTATATCGGATGTCACTACCGATATACTTATCTCCCCAACATGTACCTTATATGCTTGGAAAGCTAAAGGAGTCTACTTTCCATATCAAGAAGCGATTTGAGACAAATGCAGTGCAGAATAGACAAATGAACTACGTCCGACTTGATTCCCCCAAAGGGATACGTAGGCAGCTTGGGATAACCCGAGTTCAGTCCAGAATCATCAACGATCTATCCGTCCCCTCACCACGTCGCTTGGAGTACATGTGGGTAAAGGACAAAGTTGGCTCCAGCACAGCCTTTCCTCAGCATACCAAAACACACCAAATCATCGAAATATACTTTCGACATCATATCGAATATGCATTTCGACATAACATCGAAGATGAAACCGATATCCTACCCTACTACGCGAAGAGCCGCGAGAATATAACAACTGCCTCGGCAACCCCATCACAATTTTCAAGCAACCCAAATACCAAGGGAACTAGAATTCAAACTATGCGTCCACTGCATTGGGAGACTAATCGAAGTTCATCACAAGTGCATTCCTCACAAATTTGAGCTCCGTCATTTGAACTGGCGGGACGAAGGGTACAGGTAACCCATGAATTTAAAATTAAATTTACGAATTCTTATCTCTAACATAAGAATCCCCAAATTGGGGGACTACATGATATGGGCATTTTCTGCATATTGGGCCAGGCTCATATTGGACCATATCGGGGATCACTTTCGATGTCATATCGGTAATAATCACCGATATGTTACCGTGGTCCCCGGATCCCGAGGTCTATAAATAAGCGGTGCCCGGATCCCAAAGTAAGCAATTATTATCCCTCAGTTACCATGCATCATATCGAAATACATCCCCGATATCACTTTCGATATATCATTCGATATCGGGGTTATCTCGTGCACCTCTGTCATGTCACACCACCTCATCACCGATATCACGTCGGGGGTCATCCTCGACATCACATCGAAGACAATCACCGACGTACATTCGATCTAGTACCGGTGTTCCGGACCAAGTCTACACGAGATACGTAGTGTAAGCCTGATTTGAGATAGACTCATTTTATTGCTGGACTATTCACTTGTAACCGAGACTCACATATATATATATATATATAAAACGATCTATTGGCAAATCACAAATTTTGATAATTAAGCTATTAATTAATCATCCTAAAAGTACCCCACTAATCCTGATTAAAGGTGTGTTTTCACAACTCCCGAGGCAGGTCAAGAACTTTAAATCGGTCATCCTCAATTCGACCATTGACTGGTCAACACCCAATCTAACGTTGACCGAACTTGGCCTACAACCAAATTAGGTTTACAACCAATTTGATTTGAGATACTGGAATTGGCCCATATAATCGAATTGAACTGCTTTACGTACTGTTTTGGGCTATTCCTCCTTATAGCCTCTTTACCTTTACACATGCATTAACTCACTTAGTGATTTAAACGCCTTCGTTCGGTCAGTCTCAGCCTAGTTCACGTGCCATGTTTTTCAGTGCTTCGAACTCAAAGTTAGCTAGCTTATGACCATAAGTAGCTTGAGTTAGTATGACGTAGCTAGCAAATAAAATTTCCCCACATCATATACATAAATAAAACAAGATGGACGTACTTTTATTTCAAAATAAATACAAATAAATTATTTTGGTCATAGATTAAGATGAAAACACACAAACCCCTACTCTTTCCAAGATGAGCATTATAATTTCTTTTACTTTTTGCATTCAATGGGTATGTTATACTTGCACACACCTACCTACACACACATATATATACATATATATATATATATATATAAATGTGGTAAACTACAAAAAGATTTGATCAATGGCGACAACAATCTTTGTCGCAATACATTGCCCATTAACCATCTATGCTAAAAGATTATTGGTGATAGATTCCGGTCGACTATCAAGCGAATCTAAGAAAGTGACTAAACAATTAGGCTATTATTTTGAATAACCGAAATAGTAAATCCATTAAACAAAAAAAATATATATTATTGATGGTATATTTATATGCACAGGCTGAAAACTCAGCGATTGAACTCTTGGCCACGCTTGCCATAGTCTATCAAGTCAATGTTTCTCAAGTACTAAACATAAACCCTTAAATTATCGGTAGTACATTCTCGAGATGATGGGAAAAGGTGGCCACTAATTTCTTAAAGTTTCCATCCAAAGTCGGAAATCAATTGATTCAGGGGCACAATTACCTACTGTTCACCATATATGTGTGTCCACTGTCCTCTACTCAGGTAAATTTGATTGGGGAATATCATTTCAAAATTGAACTTTCATTCTTGAAGTTAATCCCCCAACATCACATGTGCTTAGGGCCATATATTATCAGTCTCTTAGGATACAGTACAATAGTCCTTATTCAAACCCCGTTGTCTTTCAAACTGAGACATTCATAATAAGGAAAATGAATCATATCGTGCTTAATTCAAGGGGATAATTCCATCAAACCCCTCAAACTATGACACCTTTATCTAAACGAGGTAAGAACTTTTATTTTCGCATTAGTGCCCCCTAAACCTTAACAGTCTGTGCGTTTTTCCGTGGGGTAAAACCGTCACTTAAAATAATAAACGCAAAAAAAAAAGAAAAAAAAGAATTTTTATTATTTTAGATTTATTATTATTATTGTCCCGTCTTTTTCTTCTGGATTTATAAAATACCAAATCGAGAAAAAAGAAAAAAAATTAATTATTTTGTTAGAATTATTATTTTTATTGTCCCGTCTTTTTTCTGATTTATAAAATAATAAATAAAAATAAAGGAAAGAAAAGGAAAATTTTTATTATTTTGTTGGAATTAAAAAAAGGGGGTTTGATGGAATTATCCCTCATTAATTACCAAAACAATAAAAAAATCCTTTTTTGATTTATTATTTTATAAATCCAATAAAAAAAGAAGGGACAATGAAAATAATAAATCGAAAATAATAAATTTTTCCTTATTTTTTCTTTTTTTTGGATTTATTGTTTTAAGTGACGAGACAATTTTACCCCCGAAAAAGACACAAAACCAAATCGCACAGACTATTAAAGTTTAGGGGGGCATTGGGGTAAAAATAAAAGTTATGACCTCGTTTGGATAAATGTGCCATAGTTTGGAGTTTGATGGAATTATCCCTAATACAATAGCACTTTTTTTCTCTCTAAAGGATACAATCAAGTGAATTTTGAAATCATAATAATAATAGTAGTGGTATTAATAATAACAGCAGTAATTTTTATAGTTCAGGGGGCAAAACGCTTATTAATTTAGTTTAGGGGGCAAGTCGCAAAAACATATATAGTTCAGGGGGCTTGATGCATAATAATAATAGTCACAGTAATATTAACAATATTAATCATAGAAGAACAAGAGAAACGTATTTGGTGTCCCACAAAGAAGAATTCTCGTGACTTATAATGCATCGGTTGTGGTTAACTTTATAGGAACACAAATGGACGTAGTGAATGGGTTATATCAAGTTAGGTACAACCACGAAAGTTATTGAATGTCGCGGAAAAGTGTCGCAAGCATCTAAGTTGTCTTCCTTTCTTTATTTTTGATTGTGAATATCTTAGACTATATTAATTAACTCATTTTGTCTTCGTAATTAACCGGGCCTATGGAAAGCCCTTCCTTATTTTTATTTTATTCACTTAATTCATTTTATAGAAATTAGATGATAAACTAGCGTTTCTCATCGCCGCTTTCTCTCTCATAGTACCAATCGTTCAGTTCACAATCTTTCTGTGAAAGTCAATCGTCTGTTTCAATTCGTTTATATGGCATCAATCGTTGGTTATTAGATCCTGTTATGTTGTGTTACTCTTATCTCTACACGGTTTCCTCGTGATTTTTCTCCGTTTTTGGTTTGATTTTCTCATATTTCTTGTTGATCTCAAATATATATGACACCTCCTGCTACTACATCTACGGTTTAGGTGTTAAAAATCATTGTGACGACTCAATGTCGATCTATTTTCTTGGCAGTCACGATTTCAATGACTCCCCAATTGTCGGTGAGCACCTAAACGGTCAAAATTACATTTCATGGAGGAAATTTATCGATATGGTGCTCACAATCAAGAAAAATATCTATTTTGTCGACGGTTCACTTCCTATGCCGCATGAGACAGATACGGTGGATCGCATGTGCTGGACTCACGCAAATTATATTGTCCTCTCTTGGATTCTTAGTTCTCTCAACCAAGAAATTTGGAATACTAGCTTCTACTTCAAATCAGAGTTTGATTTGTGGCTTGAAGTGAAAACTCCGTACGACCGCACCAATAGATCTAGGGTACCTTTTCAACTCCATACGTCACTCTCTACTCTAAGTCAAGGTAACCAGACTATGGAATAATAAACAGCTAGGCACATTCACAAGTGCACGAGTCAAGTAATAATTAAATGGCAAGTAACGCTTACAACCCAAGTATTGAATCTCTAGAGAGCATATATATTATATTAGCAATCGAAATCGTTAAGAACTTTGTGAAATAATGCATTGAATATTTTCGAATAGAAAGAACATTAAACTATGACAGAAGATAAGAAAATAAAGACAGAAATAAATTTGAATTGATTGATTGATTGAAATGGTTGTAAAATAGATTAATCTCGAATTCAGGTGTTTCATAGACTAAATACTAATAATCCTTACGTAAAGCTTATTTCTATTAATTCTTGTTTTGTTCACTTAGTTGACGTGATATATTAAGCACACTTTCGTATTACTTAAAGAAATCTCTAACCTCTAATGGTGTCAGGCTGTTAAGCACTTTCCTCTCTCCAGAAGTTCACCGTGTCAAAGGTCCATACATAGTTTTAGAAGATGATTAGAGTTGACAACTAAGACCTAAATTCCTCGGTTAATGCTAGTGTCGAATGTCAAGAGATTTATTTTCTTGATCTACTATGCCAGTGTTGCGCTAACAATCTCTTAAGCATAATTCGACATAATACAAGTTACTTCAACATCACTAATCTGATTCGAGGAAACGCGTGTGTCAAATATACTAAGTAGCATAAGCAACAAATAAAATCCAACAAAATAAAGAATCAATAGAATAAATCAAAACGTAGGTTTAAGTGCATCCATATGAGATCACCGCATCATATCCCAGTTACAGGGAGAATAGCTACTCGGGATCAATGTAACAAAATAACAATTCATCATAAAGTTGTGCAATAAAGAGAAGAAAGGATTAAACTCTTGATCCCGTTGGGATTTCGGCTTGTCTTCTCCTTGTGACTCATTGTTGCCTTCCTTCACGTGATTATTAGCTCCTTTTGATCACCTATGTTCCTCAACTATGATTGTAATGCTTCAAACAATGGAATATGCTATGAAGTGTTATAGATTGCTATTGTTTGTTGTATTTCACTATGCTCTAGTTGTTGAACATGTTCTTGTATTTATAGACTTTTGCCTATAAATTGCAGCTCCTAAGGTTTCGAGACGATCCAGGCCACTTAGTACAAGTCACATTTGGTCGGGCAGTATGACGCACGTGTGAAAGCGGGAGCTGCACGACCTACTACTTGTTGTGGCGCAAGTCTATGGACGTTTGGAATGATGACACATGATGTTGTGTAGGCCACACGACCTACTACCTGTTGTGCGTTGTCTCGTGGGTAGCTGCGCGACCCGCACCCTTATGCTGCTCTTCTTTAGGCTGTCTAATCCATTGTGTTGGTACGCTGCCTCCACTAACTAACTTAATATGTTATGGTTTGAATCCATTATTAGACTCCACTAATTTGCTCCTCAAACAACATTGTCCTACTTCATGCTCTTTTCCATCTCAAATGCATCGTTTTGCTCCGACTCGACTAAAAATGTAAAATGACAAAACAAGACTAAAACCGGTAAAAATGCCACAAGGAACAATCAAAAACATAAGAAGTCAGGTACTCAAATCCCTATAATAATCCCTCATCAAATACCTCCAAACTTAAACCATTCTTCGTCCTCGAGCAAGGTTCTAAACAAAAGAAATCAATTTCTAATGATTCCATCATACACAAATTAAGATTTCACCTCAGAATGCCATCGATACTTGGAAATTGGAGTAGTCAGAGTCATACAAGTAATTCATTGAACAATAAGGTTAATAAAGTAATCTTCACGTCAAATTTCATTGTATTGAATAGTGCTCATGGATACTTAAGTATAGATAAATAAGATTCTCGTAAAGAATTCATAAAAGAATAGCGTTTCACGTATAGTTAATTCAATCTCCTTCTCTAGATTTTTCACAATTCTCCATACATGTGAATTTTTTGTGTTAAGGATCATTTAGGACTTTAATCCGCTTGTAATATTACGCTAAGGTGTGAGCTATACTGGAAAAAGATATTTATGAGTTCTAGAGATGTACGTAGTAAATCAACTTATTTTATATTTTTCCTCCCTTATTTGATATCTTCGTTGGCCATACATTTTAGGCTATTTTCATCTTTTTCTTCTGTTTTCATTTGCGCATGTTTTCAATCCACCCTACACTTCATTGATTTTTTGAGATGCACCCCCAAACTTAAAGTTTTCTATGGGGTTATTTGTGCTCTTTATTATTCTCTTCCTCTTTTTTATTTGCAGCCTTTCTTTCTTATTTTTATAGGCTCATGTTTTTGTTTTAGCATCCTTCCTTATCCCTCCTTAAGATTTACCACACCCATCTCTAGAAAAAAGGTAGGATATAATTCATCGACTCATGGTGTAGATAGTTAGGGCTTCATAAACAAAAGGCTTCCAAGAAAAGGCTTCAGTGGAGTTTTGAGGATTTATCTTTATTGGTAAGGGTCGTGGGTTTGAAAGGCTAAAACGTAATTGAAAAGACGGCCTATTTTATTTCCATACTTCTTTCAAATAGCAATAGAGTAAATTATTTAAGATCCATAGTTTCTATGTAATTCTCTACTTTCTCATAAATTCAATACAATTGTCCCTTTTTTCGTTCTTATGTTTATCTTGAATAGTGTAAATGAACTAAAACATGCTTCTAAGACAATTAAACAAAGTGTACTTCTATCATCAAAGCATAATTTCTTTTTTTTCCAATTTCCTGCTATATTAGGCATATCATAGATCTTAACTTTTGCATTCTTGTATTATATCAAATTGGACTCTTAAGAGACTCATAATTTTAAAAACAAACTCTAAAAACTAATTTTATTTTGTAAAAGTATATATAATAGCGAAGCTATTCACAGCCCCCCTCCCCCCAACTTAAACCTGTCAATGTCCTCATTGACTCAAAAAGAAACTAGAAAATACAATAAAATAGAGGACTCCCCTAGAATTAAATTATTTTTCCAGTGTCTCTCTGGTGCTGTGTTGAATGCCTCTATGTACTTCTCATCAATCTTGTCCATGACTACATTGCTCTTCCGAGTCATGTCGAAGATTTTTGATTTTGGTTCTAAGGAACTATTTAATTTGCCTCGTATGCTTGGCCAATGCCTTATTCAATAAATCTTCTGCAATCGTTGGGTTGTTTTTGGTGCGTCATCCCTATTTTTTAATTTTGCATAACCGGGAATTTTGCACAAATTCATTCTTGTCAGATTGTATGGCTGTAACTCCTGCCATGTTGCATAATTTTGTGATAAGGCCTCCTTCTGGAATTCCTCCAGATGTCTTTGCTTCAACAAAGTGATTAACGAATGACATAATCTCTTCCCCTATATTGATGTGAAACCCTTGTTGAATCCATGTTAGCAGCTTCATTTTACTCCATGGTGCAATTTTCATATGGTTAGTAGGTAGAGTACGTGAGATTATCGTTGTATTCGGTAGAAGTCCGGAATACAAAATATAAGGCTCCTTTGAGTTTCCCCTGTAAAGATTTGTATATGGTATCGCCACGTGCTTCCCGGTTATACTCGATGGATTGCGTTCCTCTACTTGTTCAGCATTCTCTTGAATCTTGTTCATATCTAACCGATAAATTTCATTGATTAGATCCGCTGAAATTTTCACCTTCTTCCCCCTTATTGCCACGTGCTTCGTCATAGGATAACTAGCGTTGCGTGTAATTTGATAACCAAAGTTTTGTTTCTTTCTCCTGGTTGTTCTACAGACTTCATCCATCATAATTTTGTAACATTCTATCGAAATAGGTCAAAAAACCTCTTTAAATGATAAAATATTTCTTCTTCAACCCTTATATTCTTGTCGGTGAAGTACTTTTACTCTACTTGTCTCACGGTTAGGCGCGTGGTGAAAATGGTAGCGTGTCCTCATCATCGGAAAATTGAACTCCCATTTGGCATTTCATAGTATTTTTCTACAAAATCATTTTCGAACAAGTAAAAAGAGATGTGGAAGAAAAATATGAAAGAGCAAAATATATGAAAAACAACTAGGGATTTCTATCTTGTGTAGTAGAATAATGACGCATAACTGGAAGTCACCTATATATAGTATGATAATACATGTAGGTATAGATCGACTAGGATTCAACCATATAGGTACATTATGAGTAATGGAAATATTCTCAACACAATATTATTAAGATTAGATAACTTCTAACACGTAAAATCGCAAAATTTAAATGTTAAGGAAGGACATAAATTAAGGAAACTTAATCCAAATCAACAGTGCAAAAAATATGTTTTTCGACACGGACAACACGTCATGTTGCGCAACTTCCCGTGTCGTGCATATACATGCATGGGTCAAGGAATGTACTCCGCGTCGCGCCAAACCGCTAGAGTCGTGCGACTCGCACCATATGTGCACGTCGAGCGGATCTCTACTGCTCCAAAAAAATCTGTTATTGTCCGATATCGTGCTATTTTAAAACCTGCACTCACTTTTTCATTCTTTGTGTTCCCATTCTTCATTAAAAAGATCTTTCGCATTCTCCCTCCTACAAAATGCAATCAAAATTGTACAATTTTAATGCATTTAATTTTTTTTGACTAAAATACAGTAAAATCTTGGGTTGCCTCCCAAAAAAGAATTAGTTTTTACACCGTCTAGACCAACGCTACTAGTTCTAAGGTGTGACAATCGCTCCACAATGGCTAGATGGATGCATAATTTTCATTTCCCTTTCTACATTCTTAATTGTTGGTTCATAAGAATATATTCTTTTGTTCATTTTAAAATTAACGTTCTCGTTACTAACATTTAAAGTAACAATTCTTCCTCCCACATCAATCAAAGCATTAGCAGTTGCTAAAAATGGTCTTCCTAAAATTAGTGGGAATTTATATATTTTGCTCCTATCAATTACCACAAAATCAATTGGAAAAGTAACGTCAGCAATTTTTACCAAAACATCTTCGATTATCACTTTGGGATAACTCACGCTCCTATTAGCCCATTGTATAGTCAAATCCTTTGGTTTCAATTAGGTAGATTAAAATTTTTAAATATAGAGTATGTCATGAAATTTTTACTAGCACCTAAATTACATAAAGAATGCTAAAGTAAAACATTATTTACAGTGCAAGGTACAATACAACTCTCTCGATCTTTTAGCTTTGTAGGCATATCTTGAATTGCTTGAAGTGTAAAGAATTTTTGGATTTTCTTGTCATCCATCCTCTTCTCGATCAGATTTGTATCTCCCGAGTATTTTTCATACTCCGGTACTTTTTCAGTACTTCTTCAAGTGTCATTGACCTCGGTAGATTTTTGAATACCATATCGAATGTGTTCCACGTGATGAATTCTTGAAGGATGTGGAATTGGTGGATAAAATTCATTCTTCAGCTGTTCAAAGACATTGTTCAAAACATCTTCGGTTGACGGTTGAGATCATATTCACTTGCTATTGGTGTTTCTTTGCAATGACCCAGTTGGTTGAGTGTTCAATTGATTTGATATTTGACCAAGTCGCTTCTCAGTATTCTTTAATGAAGCGTCTGTGTTTTGACACATTGCTTCAATTTTTCATTTTCTTGCATCAATCTTCTCCATGTAATGAAACACGGTTTCTTCAAGATTAGATTTCTTGTCATTGGATTGAAATCCCGACGGTTTTTGAACTGCTTGTTGTTGGTGGTGGTTCTATTGGCTGCCCCCAAGAAACACTTGGGTGATTTCTCCATCTCGGATTGTAAGAATTCGAGTAAGGATTGTTGTTCCTCGAATGATTACCCACATAATTGATTTCTTCATGCATGATCGATTTAACTCCTTCACATTTAGTGTTCGGATGATTTCCCCCACAATTTGTGCAACAATAAGTGGCGTGTTTGAACTGATGTGCTTCAACTTGGTGTTGATGGACTCCACTTGTTCATATAATTGAGTAATGGCATCTACCTCATAGAGCCCCATTGTTCTCCTTGCCGGTGTTCTTTCTAGTTCCACTTAGATATGTTTTAAGTAATAGTTTCCAACAATGCGAATGCATCATCATCAGGTTTCATCATTGGTCGAAGATAATGTCTTCCCCTGATGTTCTGATCATTCATCTCAGTTAATGTTACCGTTTGTGTTGTTGGTATTCCTTCATTTTCAGTGCTTCCTAGTGTTGAAAAACTTCCTTCAGTGTTTGACATGTTGGGTTTTCCTCTTAACTTACCTCTGCACGTTCTCTATGTTTTTGGGTTGTATGGCAGTGGTGTCTCATTATCTCTAAGTGCCATGCACTATGGTAAACTGAAATGTGAACAAAGTAGTAGTAGGTGTTTCTGAAAAATCAGCAATAATCAAAAGATTGCTAAAAGACACAGGTACTCCCCGAAACGGCACAAAATACTTAATGCGTGGTGTATGTGTAGTGCTTACTTGTAATTAGTACTATGGAATAGTACACAACTACGCACGTTTGCTAGTGCACGAGTCAAGTAATATAATAAAATGGTAAGTAACGCTTACAAACCAAGTATTGATTCCCCAGAGAGTATACACTTTGTATCGAAATCGTTAAGAACTTAGTGAAACAATGCTTTGACTATTTTCAAATAGAAAGAACTAAGTAAACTATGACCAAGACTAAGAAAATAAAGACAAAACATAATTGAGTTGATTGATTGGTTTTTTTTTTCTTTCAAAAGCAATCATTTATCGTGGCCACTTTATGAAAATAATCCTTTATTGCGGTCTTGTCCGCATTTAGTCCTTTATCGTGGTATTTTATCCAATTTTGGTCCTCTGACCAAATTTTTCATTACTTTTAATTTTTTTATTTTTCTACCCCTTATGTTACTTTTATTAGCAAGAAAACTCCACATTTGTTATTTCTAATTAGTAAAAATCCCCCATGTGTTATATATATACCTGAAATTATATATATACTCACCTAAAAAAGCTAAACATACATATAATAAGATTAAAATAATTACTACTCATAAACAAAATTAAACTAAATACTAGATTTTACCTTAAAAGAATCTTTAAATAATTAATAAAATAAATTAACAAAAAAATTTAATATGCCATTTTAACTAATACTAAATATTACCCTAAAAAATTATAAACCGTCTTTTTTATCAATTAAAGATGTAATTTATTTTATTATATATTATGTTAGATATAAGGATTAATTATTTGGTATTTTTAAAGCATATTAGCCAATTATATTTTAAATCCTTGTAAATTTAAATTTAATGCCAAAATAAAATAAAAACATTAAACCCCAGAATATTATAGCAAAAGTAATTTTTAAAACATACTTTGCAGTTATATTTTAAAATCATTAAACAAAATTCAATTTAATACAAAATGTTACTTACAAACTAGAAAATTAATCTCATATTGATTACTAAAGTATTTTTCCATTTTAAACCAAATTTTATTAGTTTTTATTAAAACTTAATCATGATAATTTTTTTAGTTAATCATCTTGCCCAACAACCACCCATTAGTGAAAAATATCATAAAAGTTAAAACATCATTAAATTAAATAATAACTAATAAAATGTAGTTTAGAATTGCGAAAATACTTTAGTAATCCGTTTAGCATTAATTATGTTGTTTATAAAAATATTTAGTATTAAATTAATTTTTTTATGATTTTAAAATATAACTACAAAGTTGTTTTAAAAAATATTACTGTTACAACTACCAACATAAAAATATAAAATCGCAAAATTATTATAACACCATGACAAAGGACTAAATGTGGAGAAGACCGCAAAAAAGGATTATTCTCATAATAAGGCCACGATAAGTGATCATTTTTTAAAAATCCGGATGGATTGTTTGAATTGGTTGTATAACAACATATTAAGTAAAATGTATCTAGGAGTCGAATTTCGTTAATCTCGAATGCGGGTATTGCACATACAAAATACCAACGATGTATATTTAAAACTTCCTTCCATTGATTTTTGTTTCGTTCATTAGTTAAAGTGATAGGCTAAGCATATTTTTTGTATTACTTAAAGAACCCTCTGACTCTAATGATATTAGGTTGTTAAGCATTTCTCCTCTCCAAAAGTTCACCGTGTCAAGGGTCCATACAAGGTTTTAGAAGATGATTATAGTTGACAACCAAGAATTAAAAATGCTAATGCCGAAGGTCTAGAGATTTTTTTTCCTTGATCAACTACTCATAAGCATAATTCAACATAATACAAGGTACTTCAACATCACAACTCTGACTCGAGGAAACGCGTGTGTCAAATATACCAAGAAGCATAAGCAAAAAATCAAATCCAACAAAACAAAGTGTCAGTTTCAAACCAGAGATTTTTGATATATATCGAAATATTTCTCGGGAGTTGGGGTAGTATGAAGTAAACATGGTATTTTTCTATCTCAACGAAAATACGTACTTGACTTTTTGAATGAGACAGGGAAATTGAGTGTCAAACCATGTAGTACAACTGACAAAAGATGGTGATTTATTTGATGATCCAGACAGGTATCGTAGATTCGTTGAAAACTTAACTATCTTACAATAAAACATCGAGATATTACATATTCTGTTAGGAATGTAAGTCAGTCATGTCTTCTCCAACAATTCATCATTGGGCAGCTTAAGAACAAATATTGTGTTATTTGAAGGGAGCACCTAGACGAGGTACATTGTACAAAAACCACCATCCCAAACTTTTAGAGTGTTTCTCAGATGCGGATTGGGCAGGATCCAAAAATGACCGAAAATCTATCACCGGCTATTGTGTCTCGTTTGAGTGCAGAATCAGAATACAAAGTTATGGCAAGTAAACTTGTGAGGTAATGTGGATTCACTAATTATTAACTGAAGTTGGAATGAAAATTTCAATGCCAGCTACATTGTGGTGTGATAATCAAGTTGCTTTGCGCATCGCCTCAAATCTTATGTTCCATGAATTTACGGAATGTATGGAAATTGATTGCCACTTTGTACATTAGAAAGTACAACATAATTTGAATTCTACAAAGTATGTGAAACCGAAGAACAACTAGAAGATCTTTTCACCAAGGCTCTAAATGAGATTCGGGTTGATTATCTTTGTAACAAGTTGGGCATGATCAATATATATGCTCCACCTTGAGAGGAAGTGTTATAGACAAAAGTAGAAATATACTTAAAGAGGTCGTTGGGTAGATAGTAGTTGGATAAATTCTTAGATGTAATATTGTCTACAACATTTACATGAATGAAAAGCAGGTTATTCACAATAACACACCCTTATGGATTCTTCTTGTAAATTACGTAAAAGTGATTACCCTCTTTTATCTAATCATACTGAATATCGTCTCCTTGTTGAAAGATTATTATATTTAACGATTACTTGTCCTGATCTCACTTGTAGTATACATTATCTTACTCAACAAATGGCTCACCCACTACATTTCAACAAGCAGCAACACACCGCGTGTTACGCTACATAAAATCTTCCCCATATAAGGGTTCTTTTTTATCCAGGTACATTGGAATCTCATTTGAAATTGTTATGTGACAATGACAGGGACGACTGCGCCGACACACGCCACATCGTCCCTAAGGTAAGCTATTTACTTGGGCAATGCACCTGTGTCATGGAAGGCAAAAAAGTAGCCGACCGTTACTTTCTCCTCAGCCAAAGCCAAATACCACGTCGTTGCAGTTACAACTTCAGCTATCTCAACAGCCCGCGGACCTACACATATCTCCCACAAGATCTCCACTGCTTTTCACGAACAACTACAGCACCTATCGCATCGCCACAGATCCAGTCCACCTCGAGCAGAAGAACAACATACAAATCGTCAACCACTTCGTCCACGAGAAAGTCAATCTCGGCTTTATTAAAATGGTCTATATTTCCAGTGACAACCAAATCATCGAAATCCTAACCAACCCTCTTTCTTCCGACCCTTTACAACAAATGATGTCCAAGATGGGCATCCTGAACATCCACACCCCCTCTTGAGGGGGTTTCTTAGATTATATCAATTATCTCATTTTATCTTTGTAATTGACTGGGCTTGTGTATATATAAATAACCATTTCTTAATTTGATTTATTCACTTACTTCATCTCATACACATTAAAAGACAAAATAGGGTTTCTCATTGCCACTATTATTCTCGTTGTACTCAATCAACCTGTTCACAATCTATCAATAAAATTCAATTTTTCTTTCAATCCGTTTACAGAATGAAAAAACAATGCTAAGAAGATTAATAACCTAGAGAAAAATATAATCTTGTTTGATACAGTCTTAGTCTTAATTGATTCAACTTGGCCCTAATAACCACTACAAGATAACATGACCAATAGGGACCTAAACTAGGTCCCTATCGACCCCTCCAGCGGTCCGTGAAGACCAATAGCGACAACACGTAGGTCGCTATTGTACGGTCCCTATTGACCTCGGTCGCTTGCCATCAGGGACCACAATTAGGTCCCTGATGAGGGCAATAGCGACCGGAGTATCAGGGACCGCTTTGCGGTGCCTGATACTTTAAAACCAATAGCGACCTAAATTAGGTCCCTATTGTTGTTGAATCAATAGGGACCGCAGGCCACTAGGCCCATATTGAGTAAAAAACAATAGTGACCTAACTCCGGTCCCTATTGTATTTCCTTCAACAGAGACCTACCTGCGGTCCCTATTACTACCCTCATCATCGCTACGCGGATACACGACCCCCTCATCACCATAACTCTCTGCCAAATCATACATCTCATACAGGGTCGCTAGTGGATCATCATCAACACCAACCCCACCCTCATCAACACCAACACCCTCATCATCCTCACCAAGGTCATCTGCCTCAACATCCATCAGATGAAGATCATCACCACTCCCCGACTCATCAGTATCAAGATCATCGACATACTTGGTGGCAATGGAAGTACCTGGAGCAAAAGGATATGGTCTCGGACGTATCGGCCTTGGAACCCTAAATGTGCCTCCGCTCCTAATAGCGTTCCCCATGAACAAGTCTGTCGGAAGCTCTCGCACTGGTCGGCCTGTCTTCGTCTGCATGTCCTCTCTAAAAGCCTGGAGCCAGGACATCAGTGAGTCGACTCTCGGGTCCTGTGTCGTCCTAAACTCTTTGTTCTCCTCCTGGACCTGCCTGAGCAACTCCCGCTTGTAGTCTCGCTCCCTCTCGAGCTCCATGTCAAAGTCCCGTGGATCAGCATAGCTCGGTAAACCCTATGCCTTCCCCTTCTTGATCCTCCCCATCACATTCTTCCAAGAATCGGCATCCCATTCAAGCAAGTCCTTATCTTCTACTGCTTCCAGATTTTTCTTCCTCAGTTCCCTCCTATAAATCTGCTGTTGAATTTTCAAAGATCATTAAAAAGAGAAATTAGTTCAAAGATAATTAAAAAATTAAATTAGAATCAAAATTTAGCTTATAATAAGAAAGTGTAATGAACATAAGTGGTAAACGAGTAGAAAATTTAAAACACTTACGTAAATAAGTGTGGTCGCCTCAGACTTCCACTCCCGCCTCAAGGGTACGGATGTACCTCTGCCAGTCCCCTCCACCCTCCTTGTATGTCCTGCCTTATAAATCTCGTCGTGCCTGATAGGGTGGGTGCGGTTGGGCTGATTCCTCTCTTTCAAATTGTAAGTAATAGTTGGTTATAATTCTTTTATTTTAAAATGTTAAAATTCTATTTTTTTATACAAATCAATAAACAATAATCTTAAAACTTAACATTTTAATTACAAATAAAATATATAATTTAAAAAAAACATACCAGGCGCCGTCGAATCTCCTCGTAGTCAATGGAACCACCGTAAAAGGTGGCGGGCGCATCGCCGTCCAACTTACCGCCTTGCCGAGCTTTCTTTCCCTTCACGGACTTCTTCTTAAACCCTTTCGTGTTCCAGTATTTTGTTTCCTGCTTCTCCAAACTCTGGTTCATCCACGACGTCTTAGGCTTCCCTTGAAACTTCTCATTATGCTTGTTCTTCATGTACTGCTCTTTCGCCTTGTTCATCATACGCTTATAAACCCCTCTCGCCTTCAACTGGTATGCCATATGTACCTGATCCCTCTCTGACCACCGGATCCCATAGGTATTCTACAAAAAGGATAAATATTAAACAATAAATTAATACACTAAATTAAAAAACTAAATTAAACATTATTTGAACCTCGAGTAAATTAATAAATATTAATAATTCATTAAAAACTCACGGTAAATCTCGAGTAAATCTCTCCTCGTACTTTCTCAGGAACCTTCAAATAGGAGGGCCAAAACTCACTCATCAACTGTCGAATGAGTGAAGTGATCGTCTTGGCAATCTCGCGACCGGGGGGTTTAGAAAAATAACCCCGCTTCAACTGAATAAGCGGCTTCTTCTCCCCATGCCTAACCACCGTAACCCCTACATTTGGTCCCCTACCCGGTCGAGTATCGCTCGGTCCTAAAGTCCCGATCGACCTCTGGCTCGGTCCAGCTCCAGTATCGACTATAGGCGGTGGAGTCTGAAGTCTGCTAGACTCGACTGATGGGGGCACGTGAGTCCCTACTGAATCTGAAGTATGTGGTCGTGCCACCTGGGATGCGGTGGACTCTGATGATCGGGGTCTAACACCCGCTCCGGGGACGGCCGCCTCATCGTCTACAAATAACTGCTGATGTGGTGTAGGTGTCCTCGATGTAGATCCGTCACCTGACCCAAGTAACGGGACCGACGGCTCGGCTGGATGGCTCGGCCTTGCACCACGTCCCGATCGGACAACCTGTATAGGTCGGCAACTATCTCGACCCCTGGTACCACTATCACCACCACGCGCAACGCTACCACTGCCACCACCACTCGCGCTACCACTGCCACCACCACGTCCAACGCTACCAGTACCACCACCACGACCTCGACCTCCGCTACCTCCAACATCTCCACGAGCAACCCTACCACTACCTGAACGCAATACCCCACCACGACCTCGACCTCCAAGACCTCAATCTCCAGTACCGCTATGGGTCTTACGTGACAACATGCCAAATATATATATGTACTGTAAAAGAAAAATTAAATATCAATTCAACATTTATAAATCTACACTAATTACAAATTTTACAAATTATATTCTTACAAATATAATGTAGACTAATTAATATAATTTTACAAATTAACACTATTTAACAAGTTTTACTAATTAAAATTTAATAATTCAATTTTCATAATCTAATTATAAACTAATCTAATCTAATTTTCACAATCAAATTTTAAACTAATCTAATCTAATCTAACAATCTGCACTAATCTAATCTTTTTTTTAATCATTCACTAATCTAATCTAACAATAATCATTTTTTTCTTTCATCATTCACTAATCTAATTTAACAATCTAATTTTAAACTAATCTAATCTAATTTAACAATCTTACAAACTAATAATCTTATAAATTAACATTTAACCTACTAATTATACACTAATTAATCTAATCTAATATAATCTAACAATCCTCACTAATCTAATCTAACAATAATCTTTTTTTTAATCATTCACTAATCTAATTTAACAATCTAAAAATCTTAACAAATCTATTTTTTTTTCATACACTAATCTAATCTAACAATCTAACATTAGTCACTAATTAACTATCTAACAACATTCACTAATATAACAATCTAACAAATTAACACAAATTAACAAATTAACAATCTAACCTTCTTCACTAACCAAACAATTTAACAATATTAAAAAATTAACACAAAATTAACACAAAATTAACACAAATTAATATATTAACAATCTAACCAATATAACAAAATTAACACAAATTAACAAAACAACAATTTAACTAATCTAACAAAATTAACAAATTAACACAAATAACCTAAAAATTTAATAGGGACCGAAGCTACCTAACTGCCGGCGGCGACGACGGGGCGAAAACTGGCGGTGGAGACGCGCAGACGAGATGGAAATCGGCAGAAAGCGCGGAAATCGGGCGGAGAGGAGTGAAAATTGATGAAGAAACGGAATGGGTGACTCAACTTAGGTCATTATCCGTACTCCGGGTCGCAGAAATTGACGGGTCAGAACTTCTCGATTAGAAACGGGCGGAGATGGTGGTGAATTGAGAAGAGAGATAAGATAATAAAAAAAGTTTTTTTTATATATATACAGCGGAATCAGCAACCTAAGTTACGTCGCTGATTCCGTCCGCAAAAAATTAGGGTTCAATGCCCAAATTCTGGCCCACATTTTGGCCCAATTCGGGCCAAAATATGTGGCCCAGTATAACTTAGGACTTTCAGCGACCTAATTTAGGTTGCTGAAAGCTTCACGGACTTTCAGCGACTTAAATTAAGTCGCTGTTGTCCTCATGACCTTCAGCGACCTAAATTAGGTCGCTGTTGCCTTCAGCGGTCACTAAAGGCGAGCGACCTACCTTAGGTCGCTAATGGGCGGTCCCTAAAGACCGCCCAGTCTTGTAGTGAACCTGATGGAGAATATAAAAACGGATATTTGCTTGCTATACACAAAAACAATTACCGCACATTGGATCACCCTTGATTTTATAAACAATTCCAAGGGTTGTGAATTAATTTTTTTTCACGAAACTTAAAACACCATGATAGCAAAACAATATACGGTATGACCAATATAATATTTCACAAAACTGAAAGAAGCCGTTTGGTTTTTGAGATGAATCTTATCTCAAAAATATGGTATAGATTAGAAATGAGATAAAAAGTCAATTTTTATGATATCTAATATGTGTCACTTATTTGGTTGAAGATTAAGTGCCAAGATAAATGGTTAGCTTTATAATTTTTTGTTTAATTTGGGTGATTAACGTTCAACCTATGATGCACGGATACTCCAAAAAAATGGCCGGTCAGTGTCGGATACGTATCGGATACGATACTCTTTGGATACTCTCCGGATACGTATTGGATATGCCACGTGGCGTATCCTACATTAAAAATAATTAAAAAAGATGAATACACGTATCGGATATGGTGTGAAGCGTATTCGATGAGTATCCCATACATATCAGCAATTCATAAGAGTAGTGTGGTAGTTTTCTTAAACTAGATAAGACCCAACAAGAACCAAATTGCAATATTTTTTCAGAAAATTATATATAAAATCGTGAAAATCGTCTTTTTCAAACCAAAATAAAAATAACACACAAAGCTTTGATATGTTTTATAATAGTACGCGACTAATGACTGTGCAAGTGATTAAATATAATATTATTTGATATTTTTATTTAAATTATATCCTAATATATAATTATTAATATTAAATATTTGACGTATCGCATACGTATCGTATCATATAAATAAATAAAAAATCAGCTCCACGTATCCGTATTCGGCGGATACCGATACTCGTATCCGTATCCGTGCAACCTAGCATTCAACTAACCATTTTTTCTATAATTTTTTATTTTGTTAAAAGTGGAAACATATTGTTGTTTTCAACTCAAAGACATATATTACATTTTTTTCTCACTATTACATATTACCAAAAAATTATATAAAAATAATTTATGACAATAAACGTATTTTTAAAATGGGGATGATAGGGTCGAGTAAGAGGGGGAAAGAAGTTAGAATATTTTTCCTTTTCTATTTTGATTTTACGAATCAATAATTTTTTTTATAATTATTAAAACAAATAAAATTATTTCGTAAAGTTTTGACTTATTTTTATCATAATTTAATCACCTTTAAAGAAGAAGATAAAAAGTAAGAGTGACGCAATTGGAATTTTTCTTACATGCAAATGAAAATTTAATATATAAGTCATGTGATTAAATACTAAAAATCTGAAAATAAACTATTAAAAGAGTTTTTTTGTAAATATTATTTTATATTTTTATCAATAAACTATAAAGTTATTGTCCAAAATAACCTTATAAATATAACATATCATTTGTTTTGTTCAAACATTTAATTTTGAACTTTTATAAATATTATATCTAATAATGCAATGGAGAAGTGGAGTAATTTATAAATTTATAGAGGATTTAATGGAGAATTTCAATGAAAAGTATAAATAAAGCAAAATCAAGATTATATTTATCTTAGGAGTAGAGGTGAGATTATTTATCTAAAATTGTGAGATAAAACCCAAAAATTCGGACATATCTCACATCTGCCCGAAAAATCAATCTATAGAACCAAACGAGAGATAACCTGAGATATCTCACTTTATCTATAGAACCAAACGGCTTCAAAGGAAACAAAAAAGTGATGCACGCAAAAAGTGCCATACTCTCGTGAGCGTATGCATATGTCTAAATAGAGATTGTTTCTTAATCTCATAAACTTCAACGAAACAACAGTGCCAGGTAAACATTTTACATATTCATATATTAGACAATTTGATATAATAGCTCTTTTATTACTAACTAAAGATTGACAAATAAAACTTGTGGATCGATTTTTTGAAAACAAATACCATAATTTGTAATTAATGGCTTGAAACTTCTTTGGGCGAGTCTCTAAAGGCTTTTTAAAGAATAAGCAGATTCCTCTTCTCGCTCTTCTCCAAGCACACCGAATTTTGATATAAATTGAAGACTATACAAGAGAGGACCGATCGACAAGAGCTAGCCGCCCGCCCCTTCCCTTGGATAGAGCTTGTGATTGACAAATCAAAGGCCAAAGATTAGCTTTCTTCACAACGAATAATGATGTGTTGAGTTAACAAACTATTTTCTTTACCCACAAGAAACTAAAACAATAAAATAAACTTTATTGATCACGTTACTCTTTGTATTGTTTGATGCAGTGATGATTAAATTGAACAATACACCCCCATATTTACATGAATAATCTTACAACTTACAATAAACCACTTTGATTATTAGTATAATCAACACCACAAATCTTATGAAACTTATTTTGGCCAACGAAGGAGTCTTCTCGTTGTCGACAATTCTTGTAGCATGAAATGGTGGTTGAGCTGATTATATCAAATAATCTCCCCTTCCGGTTCAATCCAAATCTTTTCAGACAAATATGTAGGACATTACTTTTATTTCTTATCTCTCGCAATAGAGGAACACGATTTTATTGTTCGCTTAAGATCATTTCGTACGACAACTTCATGAGGCGTGAACACTCCCTCTTCTTCCAAATTTTTCCTTCACCAAAATTCTATTGAGAAAAGCAAACAACCATGGAGATATAGTGGTTTGGCGATAGATCGTATTATATATATGCGTGTCGGTTACAAGTGTATGGTCTAACAATACAACGAGTCTATCTCAAATCAGGCCTACACTATGTATCTTGCGTAGACTTGCTCCGGGACCTGTTGCTCAAGGTCGGGGATGAGTCTCGATATGACGTCGGGGATGATCTTCGGTAAGACGTCGGTGATGATCCTCGATATAACGTCGAGGATGAGTCTCGATATGACGTCGGGGATAACCCTCGATAAGACGTCGGTGATGATCCTTGATATACCGTCGGTGATGATCCTCGATATAACGTCGGTGATGATCTTCGATATGACGTCGAGGATGGTCCTCGTTATAGGAGGCAGAATACCGACATGGGCAAGACTATGTCCAATGTCGATATCGGGTATGATATCGAATATCTCTATTCGATGTGATGCGGGATGACCGAGGCAAGAATTGATTGCCTTTCTCAGTGTGCGGGGCGGGATATTTATAGGCACGGTTGGCCGATATCGAATTCTATTTTCGACGTAATATCGGGGTTGATCCCCGATATGCTTGATCATGGGCCGCGCCCCAAAATGGACCCACATGCTAGAAACCTCCATATCATGTAGTCCCCCAATTTGGGGATTATTATCCTAGGGATAAGAATTCACAAATTTAGTTTTGAATTTTCGGGTTACCTGTACCCCACGTCCCCTCAGTTAGAAGGACGGAAATCGAAAATGGGGGGAGTGCACTTGGAATTGGGTTGTGCGGTTCCCTAGTGCAGTTACCGCATTGCACGAGGTCCTCATTTGAACTATAAATTGTAGTGCTGGTACGGTGATCTCACGTCGAAAATCAAATCGAATATGAGTTTCGACGTAATCCCCAATGTAGCGCATTTAATGCCGTGGGCCCCTGCTTTTGTCAGTTTATAAAAGTCGGTACTTGCCTTGTCGTCCTTCACTTATTTTATTTCCTCATGTTGTCACAGTCGGGACTACATCGAATTATACATCGGTAAATTTCCCCGATGTCTTCTTCGATATAGATTTCGATATATTTCTCTACATTGCTTTCGATATTCTGCGCGTTTTTTGCAATAAGTCTCCTTAGTTGTTTTGCCTGAGGATAGTTCTTGATAAGAAACCTCCGAAGAAGAAAAAACTTGTTGTATCGCCGCAGTATTATGAAGCTGGCCGTGCTAGGCGAAATGCTTTCGTGGTGTCAGACGATGAATCTTTTGATTCTGAAACTTCTGCGAGGGACACGTCATTAGATGACGGTTTAGTGCGAGTCTCCGGAATCTCTGCCCATCTAAGGTTACCACGAGTCCTTCTTCATGAACGGAACTCTCGGTTCCCTGATAAGTATGTCATAATGCAGTCAAATATTTATGGTGGGAGCGTTATTGTTGGAGATCGCACTGCCATAGCGGAAGGTATTCGGTTGGAAGAGGATAGAATTAATGCTATGACCGTGGATCACGCTTCCCATCCACGTATAACTGCCAACCCTCCCCGGGTCCAAGTGACTCTGCCGCCAGCAGGCGCACCGGCTAACTATTGGCATCCTCGGGCTCGGGCTCGCTTTGAGGCATCAGCAGGGGGGCTTGGGGAAACTTCTCATTCTGACCCTCAACATTTTGCGGTGTCGCCCGGTGCCGGGAGTGGAGAGCTTGATCCTGACGAAAAACGTTGTGATGAGGTCCATGCTGTGTCGGCCGCTCCGAGCTCGTCTACTTCGGCCGCAAAACGTACTGCGGCATCCCCTGGTAACACTAATACTGAGGGGCCATCTGACAGTAGAGCGCCATTGAGGGAAGATTACTCTTTTCTCCGTGATCCTCTTTTGGAACGGTTAATTATGCGGATTGGGAATAATAATATCCGTGAAGAGGATGCTATTCGAGGCTTGGAAACTATTTATGGAAATATTGATCCTTCTGAATTGTGCCGAGATCTGGGGGTGGAATTAGCACCATGCATATGTCTGATGCTGCTATATACAGTAAGGAGCTTGCCCTGTTGTTTGTAGGCTGTTACTAATGTTCATACCTTCTTATTCGTTACTAATGATTATTCGGTTCCTTGGCAGTTTGGGCACACGTTCCATGAACTGTGCAGAGATTACATGCTGCTTGGGGAAGTGCAGACTCGTCACGATGCTTTGGTGAAAGAACTACGCGCGATGATTGCGCGTAGTGAAATTAGTCGTGATCGTGCTAACAGCCGGGCTCGTGCTGTTGAAACTCAGAAATGCATTGCCCGTGACGCGGCGGGGAAAGCATTGGTCGCTGAGGAAGAGATGAAAAAGGAATTGGCTAGTAGCCAGGCCGAGACCCAACGTCTGCGTGCCAGTAATCTTAGGTTAGAGCGTGAATGCGATGCGTATCAAGAGTCCCTTGAAAACTTGGAAATTCAGAATGCGAAATTAACCGAAACTTTGGCTCGCCACGGGGTAACTGTATCTTCGCCTTATACCAAGGCAGGTGCTGGTGATTCTATAAAGGATAGTGAGTATAACTTCGAAGACTCTCCCCTCGCATATGGGTGTACCCCGGTCGGGACTGATATGATTGGGACTACCGAGCCTTATGGCGGAAGGGTGCCCGTCTGGGCTGTCGCGGGACCATACATTAGGGAACATTATAGGGTCCCTCGTGCGATGCGGTATTCCCAGTTATTATCTGATCCAGAAAGTAGTATTCCGAAATGGAATAAATACCCAGAAGTTTTGTCTCCCCGGGGAATGGATAAACTTGCTGAAGATATTTGCGCCGAGCCCTGGAAATTTCCCGAATTTGAAATAAATGTATCTGGGCTTGGGCCCTTTCATCGGGACAATATTCGGGCCGAGTTGTTCACTGATATCGCGAGTAACGAGTTTCTTTACGATATGTAGTTGTGTTGTCGGCTGGTGACATTTTTTGATATTGTATCAGTTATTTCCTCGGGCAAATTTTTGTATGCAAAGTGTGCCCCATGCTATTGACTGGGAGCCGCTTTCATGATGTTCTATGAAAGGCGTTTTATTTGTAGAATTCCTATCTTGTGTAATTCTTTCTGTGATTATGAATATTCTATCCTTGTCGTATAGTAATTGTGATAACCTGATGAATGTCTGGTATCATGGGCATGGAATTGCCTATCTTTGGTAGGTGATTTGTTACCACTCATGAATGAGAGCCATCCCCTTTTGACATGGTATATTTTTCTTGTGGGTAGGGGTTCATCCCGTTATCGCAGGGAAACCGCTACCGTTGAGATGTTTATGATCGACCCCGTTATCACATGGGATATTTTCGTTGTGGGTGAGCCTTTCCTTTGTCTTTTTGACTATGTCTCTTGGTGACTCTGTCGTCGTTGAATATGTAGGTCATTGAGCCCTGCAAAACATCATAGACAAGAAAAATTTTCGACATAAAAGTTAATACGAAAGCACGAAATGACGTGCATGTGTTACTTTAGAGATGTTCCCTCAATCTGTGAATATCTGTTTTACACAAGAAATAGCGTTTCCGTAGTGCTCTATCATGCCCGGGGTACCCGTTTGTACATGTTGTTCCTGTTTGTACCTGTAAGAGGGCGATGTGTTAAATATATATCTAGGGGGATATTCTCTAATTGTTTGCGCAATTCTCTGCACTTCTGCAATGTCCGCTTAGGACATATCCCTGCATCGAATATGAGATTGCCCAAGCAACAAATAAAAAGGTAATAACGGATAACGGTCGAAGGTTAAGTAAACCTAACCCGCCTACGTATCCCGTTGAATGGGGAGTCAGAGGAAGTTCTTCTTGGATTGGCCTCGTTATCACAGGGAATTTTTTTAATCGACCCCGTTATCACAGGGGAGTTTTTCTTGGATTGGCCCCGTTATCACAGGGAATTTTTTGAATCGACCCCGTTATCACAGGAGATTTTTCTTGGATTGGCCCCGTTATCACAGGGAATTTTTTGAATCGACCCCGTTATCACAGGGGATTTTTTCTTGGCTTGGCCCCGTTACCACAGGGAATTTTTTAAATCCACCCCGTTATCACAGGGGATTTTTTCTTGGATTGGCCCCGTTATCACAGGGAATTTTTTGAATCGACCCCGTTATCACATGGGATTTTTTCTTGGACTGGCCCCGTTATCACAAGGAATTTTTTGAATCGACCCCGTTATCACAAGGGATTTTTTCTTGGATTGGTCCCGTTATCACAGGGAATTTTTTGAATCGACCCCGTTATCACATGGGATTTTTTCTTGGATTGGCCCCGTTATCACAGGGAATTTTTTGAATCGACCTCGTTATCACAAAGGATTTTTTCTTGGATTGACCCCGTTATCACAGGGAATTTTTTGAATCGGCCCCGTTATCACATGGGATTTTTTCTTGGACTGACCCCGTTATCACAAGGAATTTTTTGAATCGACCCCGTTATCACAAGGAATTTTGTCTTGGATTCGCCCCGTTATCATAGGGAATTTTTTGAATCGACCCCGTTATCACAGGGGATTTTTTCTTGGATTGGCCCTGTTATCACAGGAATTTTTTCTTGGATTGGCCTCGTTATCACAGGGAATTTTTTGAATCGACCCCGTTATCACAGAGGATTTTTTCTTGGATTGGCCCCGTTATCACATGGAATTTTTTGAATCGACCCCGTGATCCCATGGGATTTTTTCTTGGATTGACCCCGTTATCACAGGGAATTTTTTGAATCGACCCCGTTATCACATGGGATTTTTTTTAGGTGACCTCGAGATAATAATAGCCTTTCGCGTTTGCGTGGGTGACCCTGTAGGGTCCATCCCAATTGGCTTGTAGTTTCCCAACGTGTTTACTTGCTTTCACACTTTTCAACACCAAGTCACCCACTTGAAAGCTTCGAAGGTGCACTCGTTTATCGAAACTTCTGGCCATCGCTGCTTTGAATGCCACCGTCCGTTGGTAAGCTTGCTCTCTTGTGGAACCAATCATTTCTAAGTCCATTTTTCGCAGTCGTGCAGCGTGCTGCGGTTCATACTCTGCAATTCTGTATGTTGGCATGCCAATCTCCACTGGGACTACTGCCTCGGACCCGTATACTAGAGTAAACGGTGCCTCTCCTGTAGATGTTCTAGGTGTGGTCCTATATGCCCATAGAATACCTGGCAGTTCGTCGATCCAACTCCTTCATGTGGCGTGTAGTCGCCATTCCAAATACTATTTAAGAGTCTTGTTGGTGGACTCCACTTGTCCATTTACCTGCGGGTGGGATACCGCGGCAGAATGTTGGGATATTTTTAATTCTTTGCACCATGCCACCATTGTCTTTCCTCTGAACTGGGTACCATTGTCCGATACCAAAACTCGGGGTAATCCGAAGCGACATACGATGTTCTTCCAGACAAAGTCTATCATATTTTTCTCCGTGATGTGCATTAAAGCTTCGGCCTCCACCCATTTCGTAAAGTATTCTACCGCTACTAAGAGAAATTTCTTTTGACCTCTGGCCATTGGTAGCGGACCAACTATATCAATTCCCCATTGATCAAATGGGCAGGTGATCTCTAGGGGCTGCATCAGTACAACTGGCATGTGTACTAGTTTGGCGTGGTACTGGCAACTCTCACAATTGCGGCAGTACAGGGTGGCGTCTTGTCGTATCGTTGGCCAAAAATATCCCCGTCTTAATATTTTCTGGGCTAACGCTCTCCCTCCCGAGTGATTTCCGCAACTACTTGCGTGTATCTCTCTCAGTATGTACTGGGCGTCCATTGGTGATACGCATCTCAGCAGCGGGCCTTCAAAAGATCTCTTATAGAGTTCGCCCTGGTAAATGGTAAACCTGTATGCCTTGTGCTTCAATCGTCTTTGGGCGTTAGGGTCGGCCGGGAGGGTTCCGTTTGCGAGGTAATCATATATCTCGTCCTTCCAACACGGCGTACTTGCGATAGGAAAAATAAACTCCACGTCGGCCCATTTTTTGTTGGACTTTGTCACTCCGATTGCAGGCCTAGAGGTGGTTAACAACGTCACACGCTTTTCCACAAAGACGTCTGAGGAACTAGCAAATTTCGATAAGGCATCGACCTTTGCATTCTTCGACCGAGGTATTTGTGTCAGATTGAATGTAATGAACTCGGTCGCCAATTCTTTCAACTTTGCCAAGTACAAAACCATGGTTTCTTGTTTTGCTTAGAAGAATCCCGAGAAATGGTTAGCCACTAACTGCGAATCCGTGAAAACATCCAGATGTTCCGAACAGAGGGTCTTAGCCATTCTGATTCCTGCCAAAACTGCCTCATACTCCGCCTCGATGTTTGTTATAGGAAAGTTCAGACTGATAGCAAAATCGAATTCCCTACGATCTGGGGACACCAGGTGAATTCCTACTCCCCTGCCGTTTGCCGTGGAGGAGCCATCCACATGAAGTAGCCACGCTGCGGGTTTTGAACTGGGACCAGGGTCTTGGCTTACATGAAATATATGGTGGCACGAATGGTCTAAGTTGTTACCTAGCGCCTCCGCCATAAAGTCGGCTAGCACCTGTGCTTTAATGGCCGTACGGGGGCGGTACTCGATCCCGAATTCGCCCAATTCTATGGCCCATTTTACCAATCTCCCCGAGGTAACAGGATTACATGATCTGGCGGAGTGGTTTGTCTGTCATGACCACTACTGGGTGCGCTTGGAAATAAGGTTTCAACTTACGAGCCGTCAGCACGACGGCCAAGGCAAATAGTTCAATTTGCAGATAATTCTTTTCTGCTCCGTGAAGAACACGACTAACGTAATGAACTGGAGATTGTTTCCCGTTTGCCTCTTTCACTAATACTGTGCTAATGGCGTTGGCGGAGACCGCCAGATATAGATAAAGCGTCTCCACTGGATCTGGTTTCGCCAAGAGTGGTGGTGCCACCAGATACTTCTTGAACTGCTGAAACGCTCTTTCGCATTCTTCGGTCCACTGGAAGTCCTTGGCCTTCTTCAAGATTTTGAAGAAAGGAAGACTCCACTCTGTTGAGGTAGCAATAAAACGTCCCAAGGCTGTTATACGTCCCAAAAGGCATTGCACATCCTGTACCGAGAGTGGGGATGCAAGATTCAACACGACCTCTATCTTGTCTGGGTTGGCTTCAATTCCACGCTCGTTAACCTTGTATCCGAGAAATTTTCCTGCTGCCACCCCAAAGGTACACTTCTTGGGGTTGAGCTTCATCCCATAGTTTCCCATAATGGCAAACAACTTCTCCAAGTGCTCTACGTGATCCAGGGCCCTCAAACTTTTGATTAAGATATTGTCCACGTATACCTCCATCGACTTTCCTATTAGGCTGTAAAACATCTTCGCCACCAATCTCTGGAACGTCGCTTCGGCGTTCTTCAGACCGAAAGGCATTACACGATAACAGTATACACCCGTGTCCGTAAGAAGGCTGTTTTCGGTTGATCTTCCGTTGCCATAAAAATCTGGTGGAACCCGCTCTTGGCATCCATGAAACTAAATAGGGTGCACCCGGCTGTTGAATCTACTAGAAGGTCAATCCCTGGCAACGGAAAAGGATCCCGCAGGCAATGCTTGTTCAAGTCTTTGTAATCCACACACATTCTCCACTCTGCTTCTTTCTTCAGAACTAGGACGATATTGCTGAGCCACTCCGAATAGCGTAATTCGTAAATATGCCCTGCTTTAAGCTTTTCCACAACATCTTTCTCTGCTGCCTCGCTCTTCTCATTGCTAAAGTTCCTTTTCTTCTGTCGTATCGGTTTAGCCCGTGGATCAACATTCAGCTTATGCTCTATAATCTTCGGGTCGATCCCGATCAAGTTAGAATCACTCAGGCAAATATATCGAGATTTCTTCTTAAGCATTCAATCAATGCCTTTCGAATATCGGGCGGCATTGTAGCTCCTATCCTCAACGTGTGCTCCGGTTGTCCCGGGTCGATTTCTATTGTGATAAAATCCCCGGCTGGCTCCATTCTTGGTTCACTCTGATAAGGAATGATCGGCCTTTCCATCTCGGCGCGTTGTGCCTTATGATCAAGCCTCGACCTCTTGTCAGTCTTCATCACATTGGGATCTGTCTTGTTCAGTTCCTGCCCCTCAATACTTCGTTGCCTCTTTCCTGCCATCTTGTCTGATGAGCCCCTGATCTAGAGAACATTGGTTCCCACAGACGGCGCCACTAGTTTGGCGATAGATCGTATTATATATATATATGCGTGTCGGTTACAAATGTATGGCTAGCAATACAACGAGTCTATCTCAAATCAGGCCTACACTATGTATCTTGCGTAGACTTGTCCGGAACCCGTTGCTCAAGGTCGGGGATGAGTCTCGGTAAGACGTCGGTGATGATCCTCGATATAACGTCGGGGATGAGTCTCGATATGACGTCGGGGATAACCCTCGATAAGACGTCGGTGATGATCCTCGATATACCGTCGGTGATGATCCTCGATATAATGTCGGTGATGATGCTCGATATAACGTCGGTGATGATCCTCGATATGACGTCGAGGATGGTCCTCGTTATAGGAGGCAGAATGCCGACGTGGGCAAGATTATGTCCAATGTCGATATCGGGTATGATATCGAATATCTCTATTCGATGTGATGCGGGATGACCGAGGCAAGAATTGATTGCCTTTCTCAGTGTGCGGGGCGGGATATTTATAGGCGCGGTTGGCCTATACCGAATTCTATTTTCGACGTCATATCGGGGTTGATCCCCGATATGCTTGATCATGGGCCGCGCCCCAAAATGGGCCCACATGCTAGAAACCTCCATATCATATAACTTATCTTTGTTACAATATATTTCTTTGAATGAACCCAATAAAGGCAAAAATTGTACCTTTTTTCCACGAGAAGAGCCATATAGAGAGGCAAAGAAATCACGAAGATTTAACTATTCCTCGACTTTGTATACCATCATCCTCTTTTTTTGAATCATCAAAGAGACTTGAAAACCACCGTATAGAACATACTCTCTATACTTCTTATTTCTCTTTCTCAAAAAAACCACTATGGAGAAAAGTATATCCTCTTATTACGAACTATGCCACATCATCAAATATTGTGAGCATTGATCACCATAATCTGGATTGTTATTTTGAGTACTTTATGCTTATTGTTCTTTCAAGGAGTTTCACAATTTCTTCTTATGTGGCCCTCCACGCCACTATGATATCATATCCACATATCTTTCTATTGACTTATTTCGTCTCTGACGTTGTTCCATTCTTATGGTGCATTTCCACTATTCTGACCTCTTCCTCTCGCTCAGCCTCTACATCTACCTCTACCTCTCGTCATCTGCCTCCTTCTCGATTCTCTTAAACAAGTTGTAGCGTTAAAAATTTCTAAGTCATTAAAATAAAAGACAAGAAAATTAGGTACACATAATATTTGTTTCTTCAAATGAATATGAGATTACAATCTCAATTAAATCCTCTGATTTGTTTCTCAAACAAATAAATTTAAAATCTGGTTGACTTGAAAATGGATTTGATTTTGATCTCTTTCACGTGTATTTAAGTTGAACGTTAATCCAAGGGCTTTGAGCTTGATCTTGAATTGACAATTGACTTTACTTGATCTTTGCGACTAACAATTTGATCTTCGTTTTGACTTTTTGAACTTGTTGAATATCAATCTTCTTTGGAGGAATCTTGATCTTTAAAATTCTTGGGTACTTGACAAACATTGATGCGAGGGCTTGGCAGCTTGAACTCGGATCGAACGAAAATTTGATTTGAAGATTGATGAAGGATGATATGATCATCGTCTTCAGTTCTTCAGATATGTTGGGCTTTGATCTTCTTGAAGGGACTTGAATCTTCAAAAACAATTTTTCGAGGGTACACTGACTTGATCTCAAATCGGACTTTTTCCTTAAAGATTGTTGAAGACCGGTATGAACTTGATTTGAATTTTTTGAATTTCTTGAAGCTCGCTCTTCATAGGTAGAAATGTGATCTTCAAAAACGGTTACTTGATTGACTTGAAGCTTGACGCCGGATCAAACAGAGGTTTTTGCGAAAAATGCCTTGAATCTCGCGAAGAACGCCTTGAAGATTGGTGGACTTGATTGAGAGAAAAACCTTGAGCTTTACCTTCTTCAAACTTGTGAATATTTTTGTGAAATGTTTTATTAGGGGAGGGTCTCTATTTATAGTTGTAGAACCTAGAGCCTCCTTGCTTGTGATTAGTCGTTTTTCTCTTCAAGATGAACATGAATTTAATGTGGCTTGCTTATCAAGAAACACATCATATTTTCCACTTGACTTTATTTGATTAGCCAACAAAACATAAATTGGAAATCAATTAATTTATCTATTTTCAATTAGAATTTAATTTCATAAAATCCCAAATAAAACATAAAAATTATTAATTTAATTTTTAATAATTATTTGACACTGTCAATATTTAATTTGAGAAAATAAAATTTACTTGTCTACCCAAGCGCATATTTCTCTTAAGTGTGATTCTCTTTCTTCAGCCATCCTCGCTTAGGAGAGCATCCGTGACCATCTCAATTGGTATTCTACAACCAAGAGAAAAGTTATTAGGAGTGGTGACAAGAGTCTCACAATTATGAGGTAAAGAACATAGAAGCAATATGGCTTGTTCCTCATCTATAAGAACCCATATAGCACAAGCAAGGTGGTTCGTAATGTTGCACATCGAAATGTATGAACAACGAATAGCAGCAACAAACCACAAACAGATAAATTCACAACACACGAAAAGTGATAAAACAATGAAATAACACAAGATACAATTTGTTTACCCAGTTTGTCTACGACTATCTCAGGGGGCGATCCAAGCCAGGATTTTCACTATGATGATTATCGATTACAAAATAAGATTCACAATTGTCTCTCACGAATCAAGAACAATCTCTCACAATGTTCTCTCAAATCCCACAAGTGTATTCTCTCTTATTTTTAATCTCTCGCACTCTTCTTTTGGAGTCAATTCAGTCACACTCTATTCAGACGCACAAAACTATATATAAATAGTACCTAGTACAAATTAGGGCATCCTGACAGAGCTAGGCCGATATTGGGCTAAAACAGACCTGCGCGATTTGTCATTTTTGCGTCATGTAATGCAGCTACCTACGTGAGCAACACAACCTTTAGGCACCGTAGCGCTACTCCCTGGATGACCTGTGCGACCAACCACGCCCTGGATGACCTGTGTGATGGGCCTGTAGTGCAACTCTTGTAGTACAACTAGAGATGATGCATGTAGTGTACTTTTTGTTGTACAACTCCCTGGTTGCAGATCTTGATCTGATCTTTGTTGTCGTTGTCCAGGCTCCACAATCCCAACACATAAGGTCGTGGAGTTGACTCGTGTGCTCTGCTATAAACGTACAACACCATTGCTTTTGGTTAACTAGATGACTCATCAATAGAGTTCAACTTTCTTCCCTTGATACACGTTTTCATGTTATGTCCCAAGATCAAATGCCTTGTATTCCTATGCTACGTAATGGAACACATTGTAGTCAATCCATTGACGAGTATGAGCCACAATATTATTATTCATTTTCGGCCAAGTAGCATCAGTTTTCTACTCCGGTTTAACGCCTTTATTCTTGATTGGGTCTACTAAGTCTTTTATTTAGTAAATCTTTGATGCAAAGCTTCTACATGCTTCTTTTTGTTGGCGTTCGGCAAATCATGGTATCCGACGTCGAATTTTTCATAAAAAAATTGCTTCTATTACAGTTAACTAACAGAATATGGGCAAACGGAGGGCATAGATGGATCCAAAATGATCGAGGGCCTTGGGAATGGGGCTAGGCTTGTTGAGAACGATCAAAAAACATTTGAATCAAACTTAAACAAGTTGACCAATCGAACCGAAAATTGTCTATAAAAAATAGAGAGGAGCTGATCAAGGGCGGGTCGTGGGCCTTGACTCTTTCTCTTCGTCCGCGAGTGAGTTGGGTCAGTTTAACTCGCCGTTAATTTTCTTTACTCACAAGAAAGAAGTTACAACACGCAAATACACTTTATTGATTACTCTAAATCTTTGTATTGGTTTGATTGATTGATGATCAAATTGAACAATACACTCCCACATTTACATGAATAATCTTATAACTTACAACTAACCACTTTAATTTTTAGTTTACTTAACACCACAAGTTTTATCAGACCTATTTTGACTGAAAATGACTCCTCTTGCTATTGACAATTCATGTAGCTTGAAAATGGTAGTTGTGCTCGCCATGAACTTAACTATCAGCTTTCGGGTCATGAGGAAAACTAACTAAAGGCTAGGGAAAAGGCTTCCCCAATTACATCGAACACGGTTACATCGTTAATTGGCTAGCAATAGAAATGAAAATTATTTTTGCGAAAGCCAAATCGAAAAGATCACCAATTTATCATATTTAATTATGGAATATAATAGTTAGAAACGTTATAATCTCTTCCCTCTCTATGATAATTGATTAACACATCTAAGCGGCTACTGCGCAGTTGGCTTGTCTAGATATTAAAAAAAGTCATTGTGTATTATTATATAGTGTTCGAAGATAAAAAGTAACTTAGACCACCCGTGGAGAAAATTAACTTCATGGAGAAAGACCACCCGTTGGCGCATTTACGCCGCCTCAGTAGGAAGCAATTTGGCTAAAGGCTTAGCCCTCGTTTGGATGACCTTTAGTCCAATTTGTTTCGAGTGTGTTTCGAATTTTGTCTAAATCAATTTGTCTCACCTATCGCCGAAACTTTATTTGGGTGTTCTGAGTGGCTATCTTTTCAAATGCCTATTTGGTTTTTTTTTCTTTATTATTTTCTTCCAACACCATTCTCTTTTACTGTTTCCTACAATAAATAATAAATTAAATTTAACTCATTCGAGGATCACAGATTATTTTTATGTGTATAAAACAGATAGCAAATTTACTTATTTGATATCACCATACCATATTGAAAGATCTTATTGAATACATATTCAGAGATTTTATTGAAAATTACAAAACAAAAAATGTTCCATTTTCTTCATCCCCTACCCCCCTCCCAACGAGAAATTATTATATACATCCGCTGTATGTACAACCGATAATTGAGATTAAAAGGAGATCCCTAAATTGTAGGAATCACCACCCAACACCCATCCCCATTGTGTATTGATAGTGGGTGCACATACATTGGCTGCACCTAATAATCTCTCCCAACGAGACCCCCCTCCCAACACCACCCCAACCACGCACCACCTCACTCTTAGACGATGCCACCACTGGAAAATTAAGCATGGCGTTGTCGTTGCGCATCAAGAGACGAGAACGCCACCTGATCGTATGCCTTCGCCACCACATCTGTGTTGTCAAAGGTCCGCAGCAAAACCCTAACTCAGTTCCTCGTTGAATCTCGACTCTCCGCAGCATACTTCCCCACGGTCGTTGAGTCATGCCCTGAAAAGCCTTCTCCTTTTTAGGTTTTTTCACACCAATTTTTGTTAACAACATTCGTCGAAATATCAAACCAGAGTTGAAAGGGAGCATTTCTTCGAAATCGTTGACGTTGAAAATGAGTTTGAGTTCGCCGGATTTCCAACCAGAGTTGGATCCCGACACCAGAGTGTAGTAATCAGAGAAGGAGGAGTAGTTGTACTAGTTTTGGAAATAAAATTGGGAATGGGATTGAAAGATGTAAGCATCCCTCAGGTGGAGTGGTGCACGGTGGCCTGGTGAAGAGGTGGGTGAGTGGGTTTGGTTGGGGGGGGGGGGGGGGGGGGGGGGGGAAGAGAAGAAGAAAAACCATTTTGTTTTTCTTTTTATGACCTTTTTTACCTAGTATAATATAGAGGAAAAATTACAAAAATGGTCTGTTAATGTGGCCACGTTGCGTTATTGTGTACTTTTACAGGACTAGTCTGATTTTGTATACATTTGTGCGATTTTAGTTCTCAGACAAAAAATATCGTCGTAAATGGAACGTGAGGCACGTGACCACCAAAATCGCAAACTAAACACACACGTGCAAATTTGCACTTGTTCTTATACACGTTTAGGCGTTGATGTAATAAAAATGTTACTTGAGTTTTCTTGGTTTATCTTTAATCTTTAAATATCTTCTATATTAATGTGTGGATTTGCACATATGTGTTTAATTTTAGCTAATTTTGATGGTCACGTGCCTCATGGCCATTTACAGAGAAACATTTTATTGAAGGACCAAAATCGCACAAATTTCCACAATACCGGACTATTATGTAAAGGTGCACAATAACGGACTAAAAACGCAATGTGACCACATTAACGGACTATTTTTGCAATTGAGAGAAATATATACATTTTAAATTGAGAGAAAGATATACAAAAACATTTTTTTATTTTGAAGGTGTTATTAATTACAAAATTGAAGGTTTCTTTTGGGAAAGAAGATGATTTAGTTTATTTTCCTTTTTTTTTTTTCAAAATCTTTTGTAAAAAATTAGGAGAGAAATACTAAAAAATTTAGAAAAATGAATTCTCTTTTACCCCTTTTTTGTCTGTGTTGTAGACTTGTAGTGCAAATCGTGATTTCAAAATCATATGGATAGTTTTCGAAGTTTAGGTTTTTATATTTTTAAAGTGAAAGTGAAAAAAAAAGAAGCAAAAAGATATTCATTTACATGGCAGTGATGTGACATCCACATCAGTAAAAAAACCTAAATAAGGGCAAAAAAATATTTTTAGCATAAAGTTCAAACGTCACAGGAGATTGGAGGGGGGCCCACAACATACAAGGCAATTTTGTAAAAATTGCAAAGTTACAAGATATTTATAATAATTTGACTTATTTAATATTATAATAATAAAATCAATTTATCAAGTATCTTTATAATATAATACTATAACCAAGTTATGAAGTATATTTATGCTGCGAACTGTGACAGAATATTTAACATAATACTAATTCAACCAAAAAAATAGTTTACTGTATAATTATGTTAGCAAAACAACAAACCAGTCATCAAATAATAAAAAATATTAGTTTTGAATTGGCAACCAATCATTACCTATTAACATAATATTTTCAAATTCAATCACCTTTCAAATTAACTCTTATACACCTATTTTTTCCCCAATAACTTCAACACCCAAATTACATACAAACAATATCAAAAATATTTTGCACAATTTTCAAAAAAATCTTAAAAAAGCAAAATTGGTGACGAGACGGGTGAAACTATACATCCAATCGGAGTCTTAATTTGAGTACATTTGCAGTAACATCATTACTACTTGCTACTGAATTTCTAGGCCATGTTTATGTCTAACTGCCACAGCAAACGCTGCTGAAAGAAAAATTGAGAGTCCAAAAAAGTTTAGCAATAACTGGGATTCAACGTCAATTACGTGTGGCCAAGACGGTATCGGGTCACAAATAAATAAATATAAACCCAGCACCGGCCAGCACAGACTAGGTTTTTCATGGTTATTCATCAAGGTTCGGGTCAAGTGTAGTCGCAATCACGACTACAAGCTACCCACTTTTGTTTGACCAGGACCACAATATATAGACCACGCTCTACACCAATTTAAGTTCATTTTTCATGAAATTGAATAGTACTCTAGCGACATGATGAAAGACTTATTTCCACATGAATTTTGTTTACAGTCTTGATTTTGTTGATGTTTATTTAATGTTGAAGATATTTTATAAGCCCTTTTTATGACAAAATATATGTAATGCGTGAGCACTTATGAACTAATATCTAAGAAATGCCCCAGGTTCATTTGTGGCTTATCTTTTTTAGTGAAGTTAAAAGATGATGATCTTTTGAAATCAAGAAAAAAATATAAGTTTTATATTTATGAGATTACTAATTGTTTTACACATATGATGGTGAAATTTGTAGATAGCGATTTATTAATGTTTGTTATGTAATATAAAAAGTGAATGAAGAAAAAAAATTGTGTAACCACCGTCACTCGTTGGATACACTTTGTTTATGGTAAATTTCGATCACCTCCCCGAGGTGTCACACCCATCCCATCGCCATGTACCTTATTGACTTCCCTGGTGTTATAATAACTTATATTGACTATTTGTAAAAGTTAAAATGGTTACAGAGAATAATATCCTCTTTAATAGTTTTCACGTAGAATTCAATATTTATTTACCCAGCAACTGAAAAAAAATAACTGTGCATGTTTAACACTGAATTAAGCACAACCCACATTCTTAATAGGTTGAGATCCTCTCCTACAAAATTGTGTTACATCTTTTATTATGAGAAACAAACAACATCCTTCGTTACACAAACAATATGTAAGGTACATCTGCAAATGTAAATAAAAAGCTCAAATTCTTAGCTATTATTCTAGTCCAAGACTTGATTTTAACTAAATCCACAACTTTGTGTGGATCTGGATTTCCTCCCTCCTTTAAAATTGTATTTCTTTCGTTCCATGTAGCCCATGCCGTGACCATCCATAACCATTCAGCTTCCGTGTATCTTTGCATAACCATCAACAAATCACTACATTTTTTTAACACAAACGATTTATTTATTTGTCCAGGTCGAGCCCAAAGAGTACACAACGGGGTGCGAGATCGGGTTTGGCAGGATAACCGCGAATATGTACAACTCCAAAAATGCCAAACTAGGCGGACAACTGCTCTGGGTTGAATAAAAAGGTGGTTCACTAGCTCGGTTGGATCCCTGCTTTGCCAGCACGTCAACTAATCTATTAGCCTCCCGGAATGTACAAGAGACAAGTAGGGTGGGAATCGTGCCTCCTAAGCTTTGCAAGTCACAGAGCAATACCTTCATCGACGCGGAGACCGAAGGGTCCCGCATCCTAGTCAAGTAAGCATATACAACTTCTGAGTCTGTTTCAATAATTAGAGCAGTGATCGAAAGTTGTAAAGAAAGTAATAGTCCCTCACGAATAGCCCAGAGTTTCACTATATTGTTAGTGTTACATACCGTCGCTTCGGAAAAACCACCAACGATATTACCTACAAAATCACGTATCACATCACCAATATCTGTAGGGCTCAGGTTGGCCAGTGTTGAGTTGTCCGTGTTAGGTTTGAAGAGACCATGCGGTGGAATCCAGTAAATTAAAACCCTTTTCGTCCTAGGTGGCTTTGTTGGTGGAACGTGTGGCAAGTGCACGTGAGATGCGAGTGGAAATGAGGGTACTTGAGATGGGAGTACCGCGAAAGAGGCATTCATTCTGTGACCTCCAGATGGCCCAACACCCAATAAGAGTTGTAGCTGGTTGTGGTAGACAGAGAAGGTGTGAAATGATGTGGACTCCAGGAGGGGGGGGGGGGATGTAAAAGAGGGGGATATTTCCGCGCACTTCCGAGAAGAGGGGGCAGTCAGCAAACAAATATGATGCGGCTTCATTATCTGAGTGGCAGAGAGGTTAAGCGGGGGCGATATGCCCGTGCCTGCGTGAGAGGAAGACGCGAGTGGGTAAGGCGTCATGTCCTCACAAGCAACAAAAAACTCTTATACGAGGAAGAGTACTAATCTGCGACATGGCTATCATGGTAAGTTGGGCATCGGTGTACCGTACACTGTGCGGGTCAACCAGTCACGCGGGTAGCAGTAGGCCAATGTTTGTAAGGTCCCACTTTTGTAAAGTGGTGGCCGAATGATATCCCACACAGTTAGGGAGAGGCGAATAGGGGAATATATGTGACGTATTCACCAATCGTGAATCACCCTAGCCAGCGGGAATGCCAAAAATTGATAGAGGTTATGTTGCTTAAAATCTACTTCACCGAGGTGCGCAAACTGGATAAAAGAAGGTCGATTATTTTCCAAGCACGACTAGCATTTGTAGGGATATTGGTCGTCATGGGGTGACAGTCTCGAAAGTACTTAGCACCCATGACCTTGGTTCATAGAGAGTTGGGTTCATGAAGTAGATATTGGCCTAGTTTTAGCATGTAAGCCTTATGAAGGTGTTCAAGATGACTAAAACCAAGCCCACCCAAATTGGTGGGTAACAGGCCGTGCGCCAAGGTATCAGGCCTTTTTGACGGCCCCGATTGTCCGCATTCCACAAAAAGGATTTAGACAATTTAGTAAAGGTGGTTAAGACCATACATGGTAAACGGAGGACACTCATTTGGTAGTCGTTGCAACTGGCGCGGAAGACACAAGACTATCCTACATCGGCGGCCCTGAAAAAAGGCAGCAATGAGGAGTTCCATGCAGAGGATAAATAGATAGGGAGAGAGGGGGTCTCCCTACCAGAGGCCCCAATTATGGTGCATCTCACGGATCGGACTTCATTTACACTAACATCGAATTCGACCGTATGCACGCACTCTATTAACCAAGAGATAATCGAGAGGGGGCGGGGAAGGAATTGGTGTAGAGTGAATTCTATGAAATACCAATTGACATGGTCGTAAGCTTTATGAGGTGGATCTTGATAGTAGGCCAGAACCTCCACTTCTACAATGGTGTTGATTAGTTCCTGCAATGAGGACATTGTCTTTGATAGAACGGTGAGGAACAAAGGCGTTCTGGTATGGGGAGATTATGGAGTTCATGGAAGGGTGAATTCGGCCAACTAGAAATTTAGAGATTATTTTGTAACTGGCATTACAAAGACTGATGGGGCACAAGTGTTGCGGTAGCTAGGGCTGTTCCCATTTCAGGATGAAGACAATAGTAGTCTGATCGATGTCTGGTGGCATATGGAAAGAAATCAGATACTAGAGTCACATCGTGAGGCTGAAGTTGGGTCCAATAATTTTGGAAATGGTCGTTGAAGCCGTCAGGTCCAGTCGCCTTTGTAGGTCCAATGCTAAAAGTCGCTTCCCGAAATTCCGCCTCTTCGACCGGTTTAATGAAGCTAGGGTAAAAGGTAGGGTCAAGTGGAAAAAGAGGGTGAATTAAGAATAGGTCTGGGGGTGGGGGTGGGGTGATTGAGGTTTCAGAAATTGAAAGAAGTGGCAGAACTCGCGAAGGATTTTCGCCATCGTATGCTGTGAAAACCGCACCTCCCGATTTAGTTAATATCAAACTCGTCCCATGTTCAAACAACACAGAAACAAACTCGATATTAATTTAGTCTAAAGGAAATGTCTCACGGCCAGGATCATACCATACACAAAGAAAATCAAATTATAACATATCACAGCGGAAGTCTTGAAAAAATACAAATAACAACATCATAGTTGAATAAAAGTAACAATACTTAGTTATTTAAAATATTTATGATTATTGAAATGCATACTCAAAATCACACTTAGCAAATTAACTTGTTGATTTGAAAAACCACTCACACCAGTCACGAATAAGTCGCCTTTTATTCTGATAAATGGACAGACAAAACAAAAGAGGAGTAAGTCTTTAATGACTTAGTGAGATTTATAGGTTTAGGCAGTAAACTGAACAAGAATAAGTAAAATCCGAAAATGAACCGAACGGGAAAGAATGGCAAGAAATAACTATTGAGCGTTAATAACCTATGAACATGAAGTAATGAAATTGAACATGTGCACATAACAACTATATTCAACCTTATATCAACGAATATACTACATTATACCTTCCAACGAGGAGTAACCTCGCAACAAAACGAAAAGACATGCTCGAGTACACGTGTATCTAGCACACGGGATATAATCAACTCCTGACTATACGCGGCGCCTAGATCGATGGGTATTATGCAAAAATACTTAAACTGACAGCCCTTGCTGCCCTGCAGTAAATTAACACAATCCCGGGCCCAACTTCCCAAAGGCGTCCCAATGGGTGAAACATAATATCATATGAGTTAGTAAGCCGGATAATATCCGTTGCTCGTTTGCAAAGTCCAAGAATCAATATATAGTTTATCATATTACACCAGGTAATACAATTATGAATTGACAGGTCATAGATTTAGCATTTGAACATGAAGTAACAGTAGATAAAAGAAACTGAATCGCCAAAGAGAATTAGTAAATGAAACATCTAGGCAATATAAAGGATGAAAGAAGTGGCTCGTGATTCGGGAACAAAAATTACAATTTTTTTTGTCCAAGTTCCTCAGGGCCGGGTGCGAAACGGGACTGGAATAATCAAAATCAAACCTCACCCTTTTCACACAATTGCCGCTAGTTGTCCTCATTAACTTCGTCAATCTCTAAATAGGTTTATAAAGTGTTAATAGTTATACAATTAGCTAGTAAGTTTATGTTTTTCATAAGTTGTTCTAACTAGTAATTAGGCTACCCTTTAATACTAACTAAGTTAAAATGTGAGAGAATCGTGTCCTAATATACATCAAAGATCCATACAAAGGATTAATATGAAAGTTAGCTAAAGATCACTTAGAAACATGCATCATCATTAGTAAAAATAAAACATGCTCGGCTACTACTATCTTTGCCGTCTAAACTATGGTCTAATGAGTGATTTGCTTAAATAACCATCAATATAGTAGATCTATCATGAATTCACATTTCAACTCTTGATATTAAGCATCACATTTAATTCATATTTTTTTTTATGTTATGAAACAATTAAGGTGTCTCGTTGTTGTTTAGTTGATAAATATCCTAATTATAGTTCAAAGAACAAAATTAGAAAGTTTCATACAAATTGAAACAACATACGATGATTAAGTGTACGTATAACGTAGAATAGGTTCAACGTTAAAAATTTTCTCAATCTCATTCAATCTACAATTAAATAACTAAATTAGTGGTTTTAAGATCGTTTGTTACTTCAATTGAAATGTTATAATGAATTTTGTTGATAAATATCAAAAACACATGGAAATCGTTTCATAAAATCAAAAAAAAGAGTATGAATATTATTAGGGACCGCCTGGCGGTCCCTAAAACCACATTTGGGGACCGCTGGGCGGTCACCAATTGGCTTTAGGGACCGCTCGGCGGTCCCTAAAGGTGGCTTTGGGGACCGCCCGACGGTCCCTAATAATATTCATACTTTTTTTTAAAAAACTTTATGGAACAATTAAGGTGCCGCGTTGTTTGTTTAGTTGATAAATATCCTAATAATAGTTAAAAGAACAAAATTACAAAGTTTCATACAAATTGAAACAACATACGATGATTAATTGTACGTATAACGTAGAATAGTTTCAACGTTAAAAACTTTCTCAATCTCATTCAATCTACAATTAAATAACTAAATTAGTGGTTTTATGATCATTTTTTACTTCAATTGACATGTTATAATGAATTTTGTTGCTAAGTATCAAAAACACATAGAAATCATTTCATAAAATCGAAAAAAAGAATATGAATATTATTAGGGACCGCCTGGCGGTCCCTAAAACCACATTTGGGGACCGCTGGGCGGTCACCAATTGTCTTTAGGGACCGCCCGGCGGTCACCAATTGTCTTTAGGGACCGCCCGGCGGTCCCTAAAGATGGATTTGGGGACCGCCCGGCGGTCCCTAATAATATTCATGCTTTTTTTTTTAATTTTATGGAACGATTAAGGTGCCGCGTTGTTTGTTTATTTGATAAATATCCTAATAATAGTTAAAAGAACAAAATTACAAAGTTTCATACAAATTGAAACAACATACGATGATTAATTGTACGTATAACGTAGAATAGTTTCAACGTTAAAAACTTTCTCAATCTCATTCAATCTACAATTAAATAACTAAATTAGTGGTTTTATGATCATTTGTTACTTCAATTGACATTTTATAATGAATTTTGTTGCTAAATATCAAAAACACATGGAAATCGTTTTATAAAATCGAAAAAAAAAAGTATGAATATTATTAGGGACCGCCTGGGCGGTCACCAATTGTCTTTAGGGACCGCCCGGCGGTCACCAATTGTCTTTAGGGACCGCCAGGCGGTCCCTAAATGTTTAAAAAATAGGCGGGATTGGGGGGGAAATTTGAAATTTCCGAAAATTCAAAATTTTCACCTTAATTCTATATATACCACCACTCTTCTATCCAATTTTTCAACACTCTTCAAAAACACCCAACTCTAAAATTTCTCTTCTCATTTTTCTCTTCCTAAATCCAAAAAATAAAAATCATCCAAAACACAACATTTCTTCCTTTCTTCTCAACCTTTCTTTTTTTTCTTCAAATCCCAAAACACATCATTTCTTCTCTTTTCTTTTAACAAATGTCAAGAAAACACCAACAATATGTTCTTCATTTCTTTTGCTTCTTCTTTTTCATTATTTTTGGTTTATTTTAATAACTATCATTTGTTTTTACTTTTATTTCATTATTTTCTTTGTTTTATTTTGTTAACTTTCATTTCATTTTATTTTTTTATCATTATTTTGTTTGTTTTTGTTCTTGTAAATGTTTGTTGCACATATTTACACGCAATTTATACAAAAAACCCAATAATATTCCGGTAAATTTCCGGAATATTATTGGGTTTTTTTTTTATTCTGCCGCAGACTTTTAGGGACCGCCCAACGGTCCCCAATAATATTCATAGCCCTGGTGACCGCCCAGCGGTCCCTAAAAGTCTGAATATTATTGGGGACCGCTGGGCGGTCCCTAAATTTCTGAATATTATTGGGGACCGCTGGGCGGTCCCTAAAATTCTGAATATTATTGGGGACCGCTGGGCGGTCCCCATAAGGCATTAGGGACCGCCCGACGGTCCCTAAATTCGCGGTCGCGAAAACTGGTCCCCGCGACCGCCAAGCGGTCGCCAAAGGGTAGGGGACCAAGGGCAACCGCGACCGCCTTTTGGTGACCGCTGGGCGGTCCCTAAAGGTCTTTAGGGACCGCCCGGAGGTCTTTAGGGACCGCCCGGACGGTCCCTAAAGACCCCCAAATCTTGTAGTGATAGTTGGTGACAGTGAAATCTTTTCCATCTCGTTGATCCACGACTCGGCTTTTTGATCATCAGGTTCTGCTAGAAATTTAGGAGGCTGGAAGCGGAGAAACCTTTCAAAGAGTTGATCTTCAGGTTGCAATGTAGACCCACTAGTTGCTGCATGTTGTCGAGCAAACTGCATAAACTGATTCTGAAAGAAAGCATACATGGAGGGAGCTTCTTGTTCATGGTCATTCATACCCGTCTCAGGTACCTGTCCATCAGTAGTGTGTCCAGGGTTTGAGAATTGATCATTACTAACTGGAGATGGCTACGAAAGTTCGATACGAGCCCGATTTTGAGTACGACGGGTAGACATTCTACACCTCATAATAAAATATAGTTTGAGTTATTAGTTAATCGTTCTTAAAGGTAAGTATGTAAACCTCAGTTAATAAGAGAGAGAAAATAAGAGTCAATTATTCATGGTAAATATATGGCATAATTAATACAAGACAACAAAAAACATATAACAAAAAGTTCATGTATTGCTAATCACGAAATACTATGGCCAAATAGTATAGCATTAGGATTAACATTCTTTTAGACCATTTAAAAAAAAAATCTCATCAAATAAAGAAAAAAAAATTATGTTAAGCAAAATAGTAGGTTTAAACTTTTAAAATTATGATTTTTAAACCTTCTTTTAAAACATTGGCTCTGATACCATAATGTGAGAACCACACCTCCAGATTTAGTTAATATCAAACTCGTCCCATGTTCAAACAACATAGAAACAAACTCGATATTAATTTAGTCTAAAGGAAATGTCCCACGCCCAGGATCATACCATACACAAAGAAAATCAATTTATTACATATCATAGTGGAAGTCTTGAAAAAATACAAATAACAACGTCATAGATGAATAAAAGTAACAATACTTAGTTATTTCAAATATTTATGATTATTGAAATGCATACTCAAAAAATCAAACTTAGCAAAATAACTTCTTGATTTGAAAAACCACTCACACTAACCACACATAAGTCGCATTTTATTCTGAGGAATGGACAAACAAAACAAAAGAGGAATAAGTCTTTAATGACTTAGTGAGATTTATAGGTTTAGGCAGAAAACTGAACAAGAATAAGTAAAATTCAAAAATGTACAGAACAGGAAAGAATGGCAAGAAATAACTATTGAGCGTTAATAACATATGAACATGAAGTAATGAAATTGAACATGTGCACATAACAACTATATTCAACCTTATATCAACGAATATACTACTGTATACCTCCCAACGAGGAGTAACCTCGCAACAAAATGAAAATACATGCTCGAGTACACGTCTATCTAGCACGCGGGATATAATCAACTCCTGACTATACGCGGTGCCTAGATCGATGGGTATTATGCAAAAATACTTAAACTGACAGCCCTTGCTGCCTAACAGTAAATTAACACAATCCCGGACCCAACTTCCCAAAGGCGTCCCAATGGGTGAAACATAATATCATATGAGCTAGTAAGCCGGATAATATATGTTGCTCGTTTGCACAGTACAAGAATCAATATATAGTTTGTCATATTAGGTCAGGTAATACAATTATGAATTGACAGGTCATAGAGTTAGCATTTGAACCTGAAGTAACAGTAGATAAAAGAAACCGAATCGCCAAAGAGAATAAGTAAATGAAACATAAAGGCAATATAATGGATGAAAGAAGTGGCTCGTGATTCAGGAACAAAAATCACGAATTTTCTGTCCAAGTTCCTCAGGGCCGGGACCAAACAGGACTGGAATAATCAAAATCAAACCTCACCTTTTCCACACAATTGCCGCTAGTTGTCCTCGTTAACTTCGCCAATCCCTAAATAGGTTTATAAAGTGTTAATAGTTATACAATTAGCTAGTAAGTTTATGTTTTTCATAAGTTGTTCTAACTAGTAATTAGGCTACCCTTTAATACTAGAATCGTGTCCTAATATACATCAAATATCCATACCAAGGATTAATATGAAAGTTAACTAAAGATCACTTAAAAACATGCATCATCATTAGTAAAAATAAAACATGCTCGACTACTACTATCTTTGTCGTCTAAACTATGATCTAATGAGCAATTTGCTTAAATAACCTTCAATATAGTAGATCTATCATGAATTCACATTTCAACTTTTGATATTAAGCATCATATGAAGAGATTGGTGAAATATTACATAGTATTCTAAAACAAATAACTAAAATAGTGACATGCATAGATTCTTATACTAAATTGACCTTTGTAAAAAAATGAATATCATAGTTAAATATTTTTTAGAGAATCAACATATATATAGGAATAAACACGTGGAGTAGGAGTGATAAAGAAGGAGTTTTACTATTTTTTAAAAAACCTTGTGTGATAGAAGCTGTTTTTGGACTTTCTGGACAGAAGCTGATTGTTGCTTGGTTTCGGCCTTCAAAAGCTTCTCTTTTGGAAATGGTGTCTGAATATGAAAGATGCTTAACTTAAAGGGGAATCTGGATCTAAACTTTCAGAATGTTTGGGCTTTATTTGGATGATTTATGGTGCTTTTAGTGCTCGGATTCGAAAGCAATTTTTCTGCACAATGAAAAGTTTTGGTCTTTGGATGGTAGAAGGACAATGGGAAAAATTCTGAAACATTTTTTTTTATAAAACTAGACTCAAAATGGTTGAATATAATGAAGAAAAACGATGCATTCACATGAGTAATATGACAGCTATAATTGTTCAAAGTCAGATCTAGAGTGCTGCCAGATGCTGATAGGTTCATGTGCAATTATAGTAATAAGTTGGCAACTTGTATAGTTGTCTCCTTATCACTTATTTTTTTATTTTATTTTACTTTATACACCTTATAATATCAAATTCAGATCATATATTCATCTTAAATAATTCACAACTTGTAATTGATTAACTATTATGCAATTATAGTTATCATATAAAATATATATATATATACATAATTAAGGTGATAACTATATAATTAACATGTTTTAAGCTAATTTTGAAATAATCATTATTATTTAGGGTTTATGAACCTAATTTAAGAACGCATAAATTGTGTAAAGGCTAACATAAGCTAATCATAAACGTTTAGGACTAAATTTACCAATTCTAAAACTAATTGGTGTCAAAATCCTAATTTGTGTAAGTTGAAGGACTAAAGTGCAAATTAAACTAAAATAAATTGAAAACGTTATTTTTTTTTCGGTGCGTGACATGTGGAGCCATTGGCCGAAGGAATTACGGATCTCCTGATCGTATTCATTTTATGGCGGTTCGATGCATAGCCATAGTTGAACTTGGTGTTGTCGTCGCCATCTCACATCCAGCGTTCGCGGGAGCACTGTGCCCAGTAGAGTTCTTTCTGCGCAAGGCGGTTGGTGATTGAATCCCTCAGTGAGTGTCCCGCAATAAATGCAAATCAAAGCTAGTTATAAGTCTAGGGAGGATATGAGTGAGTTGGGAGTGCAAGAAAGCAATATGGTTGTCAAGGTTACCAAATTGCGTACGCTTCTAATGGTGGGCGGCTAGTGCAAAGTGGCGGTAGTGGGCGGAGAATGGTCGCACTATACTTATTCGAATCTCCCAACGTATCTGACTACCTCCAAAAATGTCGGGTGAAGATTCAGGCCATCTTGTAGCGAACAAATCTTTACATTGCAAAAACTGCAATTCTATTTTTTTTTTTGCGTAACCATATGAACTCCAAGCCAATCAAATATCCCTACACATATTTGAACGTAATTTGACATTTACCCACAACATGAGTAATATCCTCACCTACCTCCGCACAAAGCAAACATCTAGTTTCACTATCATCTCTTTGAAACACCGTGCAAAAGGTAAATGCTTGTTCACTACAAAAAAATTGGGTTAGTCCCCACCGCAAAGCCGGTCGGGAATGACCCACCGACGGTCGGGAAAGAGTCTTTCCCGACCGCTATTCGGTCGGGAAGCCCTGGTCAGCGTTGCTTCGGTCGGAAAAAGTTTCCCGACCGCGGCTCGGTCGGCACGGGAATTTCTCGACCGCTAATTCCGACCAGATAACGGTCGGGATATATTCCGACCGTTATGCGGTCGGGAAATGCTTGCATATTAATCCCGACAGATATTCGGTCGGGATTATATGAATATTTTTTCCGACCGAATGTCGGTCGTAGTGCCCCTAATTTTTTTCCCGACCGAATTCATGTCGGGTATTTTTTACGGGAACTCCCGACCAACCGCCGGTCGGGACGTTTCCCGACCGCATATCGGTCGGGATTAATATTTATGTTATTCTCGACCGCATTGCGGTCGGGAATAAGATTCGAATTAATCCCAACCGATATGCGATCGGGGATAATATTCATCTTATTCTCGACCGATTTTCGATCGGGAATAATAATCATTAGAACAAAAAAATAATATTCCGGTAATAGTTACCGGAATATTATTTTTTTACTATTTTGAAATATTTTAAAATATTATTTAGCTTTTTTGTGTTTTAGATGAGGAATTAAATTTTTGATTCATTCCTCAATCTCAAACACAAAAAAATTAAATAAGTGTTTGATTATTGAAATGATGAATAAATAAGTGAAAATTTTAATTTTGAAATTGAAAGAAAAAAATGTTTGAAGATGAAAAGAGTGTTTGAAAAAGTGTTTGAAAATGAAAAGAGTGTTTGAAAAACTTTTTGGAGATGAAAAAAATGTTTGGAGATGAAAAAATGAGGAGAATAATGAAGTGTATTTGAATTCCCGACCGCAATTCGGTCGGAGCACTTTTGCCCGACCGCAATGCGGTCGGGAATGGTTTTGAAAAATTTCCCGACCGCATTTCGGTCGGGAAAAGTTGTTCCGACCGAATTGCGGTCGGGAATGCTCCTGACCGAAATCCGGTCGGGAGTTTCCGGTCGGTAAAAAGTACAATTAATCTTTTTAGTCCAAGTTAGCGGAAAATTTGGCAATTATATATATATATATTAATATATATATCCAAAATTGTGGTTGCTCTGCTACAATAATTAAGATTTTCATACTTTCATAATTGTTATCACTCTAATTGACAGCATAAATAGTTATTTACTCCATTTTAATATATTATTTTATTTTAGATGAAAATGATGATAAATAAAACGAGAAAATATAGATAGAGTATGACTTAAATCATATCTATATCTATATATTTAGTATGAGTATCTCAAATTTATATCTTGATCTCTGTTTTAGTTTCATTACTCGCTTACATTGAGATGGATTTACAATAATAATTATTGTAGATATAGTTTGAGGTTTAAGATATTTTATATATTTTAATAACCAATTTAAATTAGACTCGCCTAGCATTTTATTTCAAAATTTTCTTGGCACTAAAATAATTGGATTCTCTCCTTCTAGATTTTAAATCTTAATTATGATAAAAATATTTGGATAACAAATAAAGAAACATATTCTATTTACTAATATGTAGGGAAAACAACTAAAAGATGAATACAACAAGCTTTAAGGTATCGAAAGATATACATCGTATTAAGGAATCTTATTTTTTTTTACATAGCATTCATCCAGATGAAGAAGTAGAAGATGTAGGCATGTAGAACATATGAGAGGATCCAAACTGGTAATAAAGCCAAACTTTCCAATATATGACTTTGTTGTGCCATAATATGTTAATATTGTGTCTCGCATGCTGAAATAGCCTCAATGGCATGGATTGACAAATAAGTGTTCAGTAGATAAGGGGGCCAGAAGGTAGAACTAGATGGATCGTCTTATTGTTAGGTTTGTGAAGCCTGAACAATGGAGATGAAGGGCTAAATAGTGGAAATAGAGCCCTAAACAAGTGCAGACGGTGTTTAGATAGCAGAACAGAACGTTGGCCGCGCTGGTGGGATAGAGAGCAATGCGTATCACATGGCTCCGGGTGCTAATCGCACGGCACAGGCAGAACGCGGCATAGGCCGAACACCACCAGCGCGACATGGCGATGTCGCATTGTCCAACGTCGACCCAATTTTAGCCCATCATCGTTTCTATTGTCCTCGTCCCTTTCATCCTCTATTTAAGGGATGTTTAGAGTAGGGTTTTTTTATGGCATGTAACCTGTGAGGCACAAGCTTGCAGCCTCCAAGAGAGTGTGAGAGGGATTAAATTAAGTGAGAATACACTTGAGAGATTTGAGAGGCATTGTGAGAGATTCTTCTAGATCTCTAAAAGACAAATGGTGTATCTTATTTGTAATCACTCATCATCATCATAGTAGAGATCCTCGATTGGATCGCCCGTAGTTGTAGTCGTAGACGAACTGGATAATGCAATTGGGTCTTGTGTTCTTTCATTGTTTATCGTTTTCTGTATGTTGTCAATTATTTTGTTCGTGGTTGTTGTTTATCAAAACTCAAATATTATATGTTATGAATAAGTGGTATGAGAGCTTTCAGGTTGAGTGAGAGCAGATCTGATGAACGGAGGTAAATTGCTAATTGGGAAGTTTGATGAGTCTGATTATGGGTTTTGATAGCAGATCTAAAATTTCCCCTATGATAATGATTTTTGAAGACCTATAATGGATAAATCGGTGGATATGAAATATGAAGACATGGTTATGGTAGACATGCAGGTGATGGGTGACATTCGTTTGACTCTATTGTGGAACGTGGCATTTAAAGTTGAAGAGACAACCACGAGATGGGGTGCTGAGGTGTTTGCCGACGTGTTCGATAGGCCGTCTGTAACAAACAAGGTTCATCTAATGCAAAGCCTGTTTATCTGAAGATGTCAGAAAATTCGGTAATTTTTGATCATATGATTGTGTTCAATGTGATAACGTCTCAATTGAGCTCGATGGGTTTTGATTTTGATGATGAGGTGCAAGCCCTAATTCTATTGTAAGGGAGATAAAGGCATATCAAAGTCAATGGCTAGGAGTTCCATAGTATGTTGGAGTTGTTGAAGGTCTAGTTATTATGGGAAGCACTATGGAGCACGGAAGAAAATAGAAGATGTAATATTTGTGAACGCAGTTTCAGAGGGAGATTGGTGATACATTAATCTCATGTGTATGCAGTGCATTGGAGTCGTTGATTTTGGATTCTAGATCATTAGAAAGAAGATGTTGGGAACCAGATGAGGAATGGATCTGGGGTTTTGAAATGAAACCTTATCATTTATCCTTTTGCGTAGGTGTTTTGGAGATAACCACGTGGCACGTGGTTTGTGCTCAAGGGTTTAAGGAGAGAATTTTGTACTTGGACCAATGTTATCCAATATGGCATTGATCTTGGTGATGCAAATTTCCAGCATGATGGCATCAATTGTGGTGGGGTGATGCAAGTTACCTAAGATGACATCTATCTCGACGGTTTAAGAGTACAACATGATGGGATATGTCGTGGTGGTGAAAGTGATGAAAGTTTGTTGCATGAGCGAGGATCAATATAGTGGGTTGTTGCTTACTAGGGTTGTTGCCTTGGTGGAGTTGAAGTTGTGCGTGGTTTCAATGGACCTTGAAGCTTGAAGAAGTTTGAGGATTGGCATTTCCAGAGTTTGATGCATTACTATGAAGATGATGGTATGGTGTTGAAGAGTGTGATAGAGTGTTCATCTTAGCCAGTTTAGTCTCCAAGTGGGAGAATGTTACGTTATGTGGAGCTTGAACAAGGGAGACGAAGAGCTGAAGTGGGAACGAAGACCTGAACAAGTGCATACAACGTTCAGATGACATAACAGAGTGATGGTCGTACTGGTGGGATATAGAGCAACGCGTGTCATGCAGCTCTGGGTGCCGGTTGTGCGGCACCAGTAAAATGCAGCACATGTCGCACGCCACCGGCGCGGCAGGGTACAAGACAGACAGGTTGCATGGCACAACGGTGGCCCAGTTTCAGCCCAAAGTTGTTTCTATTGCCCTAGTCTATTTCAACCTCTATTTAAGTGGTGGTTTTTATCTGTGTGGCATGTAGCCTCCAAGGCATGGCCTTACGGCCTCCAAAAGAGTGTGAGGGAGAGATTAAAATAAGAGAGAAATCACTTGTGAGATTTGAGAGACATTGTGAAAGATTGGTCTAGATCTATGAGAGACATTTGTTGTATCTTATTTGTAATCATTTATCACCACCATAGTAGAGATCCTGGCATGGACCGCCTAAAGATGTAGTCGTACACGAACTCGGTAAACAAATTGTGTCTTGTGTTATTTCATTGTGTATATCTTTTTGTGTGTTGTGAGTTATTTTGTTCGTGGTAGTTGTTGTTTATCACATCTCGAATGTAATCTGTTGCGCAACACGTGTTTGGTCCACCACTAGCTCCACATAACCAATTACACATTCAGTGATATGTCATTATAAATCCATCGATGTTTACTTTAGAACGTAATAAGCGGAGTGCAATTTGGTGTTCTAGAGTGAGAGTTATGCTTAAACTGTTGGCTCTTCGCAGCTAGCGCATACATCAAATCTTGGTGCGTACATCGAATTGGAAGTTTGATATAAGCCCATAAATTCAGCCTAAGCCCCTCCACTGATGCCTTTATACAACTTTTCACTCCTCACAAGTGGATGGGAGCGATCAAAGAGCTCCTTACATGATAGGTTAAATTCGAGATTTAGTCTATCCTTGCCAGATAATTCGACCAATGGAAATAACTTGGTATGTGATACTTCCAAATCTAAATTCGATATAAGCCATATATGAACTAAAAACTATTTTAAACGGGGTTCCATATCAAGAAGCATGTTGAGGTTTCACTCTATCCACAAGAAGATATGGTTAGAACCGTAAAGACTGTATCGTTGTTCGTCAATCCGGGATTCATCTGTAGGAATCTGCGGTGATATTCAAAGCTGGTTTTTCTACCATTTGCAAGGTGGAATGATTTGGTGTACTCCATACAGTAAGGACACGACATCCTTCCATTTGTGTTCCACTAAGACAAACATCTCATATGTTGGGAAATCGCTTATAGTCCAAAGAAAACATGATTGTAACTAAATATTATGTTGTCTAGAGCTATCATAAGTTCGAGCACCATCTTGCCACATAAACACTAGTTCATCAATCAAAAGATGAAAGAACACATCAAGGTTATTACTTGGATGTTTGGACCAAAAATGAGCAAACTAATAAATGTGTACTCTTGTCTCAAGCAAAGATCAGCGGGAAAGTTGTACCGTACTACAAAAATAGGCCAACAAGAATAAGGGGCGAAGAGGTGCCCCACGGGGTCTACGCGAAGTCCTAGTCTTATATTTTAGACTATGCGGAAAATTTAGGATGACAATGATCAAATTATTTCCAGGCATCATAGGATGCCAGATGAAGCGTATGATCCATGTTCTCTCGATAGTTGGTATGCCACATCATGACCTCAACAACTGAATGGGACATGTACGTTCGTTGGAGTTCGGGTTTGTTTCTGTTGTTTGGGTTTTGGCCCCGCTCATAATGAAGTTCCCCACATTCGAGAGACTTCGTATAATTGGGAGAAGCGAAGTCACCATAGAACAAGAAACTGTTATTTACGCACGCCTAATACACTATAAGAAAAACGCCCATTTCCGACGGCCTCCAACGGAATCGGCCGTCGGAAATGAGCGAAACTCTTTTCCGGCGGCACCTGACCGTCGGAAAAGGTCTTTTCCGACGACAGGTTCCCGTCGAAAAAGTTTTGACGGGGGCGACCCGTCGGAAAAGACCTGTCCGTCGATCATGTGCCGACGGAAATGATCTTTTCCGACAGGTGAAGCCCGCCGGAAAAGAACGAAAAAAAATTAAAAAATAAATAAATAACTGACCGACGTCCGGTCATTTCCGTAGACCGTTGGCCGACGGAAAAGATGTCGGCAGCCGTCTTTTCCGTCGGCCTAGTGCCGACGGAAATGACGGTGGGACCGGCGCCTTTTAAAAAAGGCGCCGGTCAAGTTGAATTTATTTAAAAAAAAGAACCAAAAAAAAATTCTATAAATACCCCCCAAAATTTTTTATTCATCACACCAATCACTCTTCATTCTAAATATTTATATCCTACTTTCTTCCAATATATCTTTTTTTTCGAAAAATTGTCATTTTAGAAATGGCCGATAATCACAAAAAAAATTATTGATAAAGGAAAAGGGAAACAGAAAATCTATATTTCCAATACAAATTTATCGAGATCCCTCTTCGATAAACTTTCGAGTAAGTTTAAATCTCGGCGTGGTGGCGATGCTGAAACAATTTGTCCCGACGAAGTTACCCAACAAGTCGAGGAACCTCCGCCACAAACTCAGCATACTCCGGTTGCTATCCAACAACACCCAACTACAACTCAGACCCCTAGTCCTGCTCGTGAACAACCACAAGGCCCCACCACTCAGAACCAAAGAGCTCCTGCTCCCCGACTGAGGGAAACCCCGATTCATTGTTTCCGCCTGGAATTACTCCTCCACGTTTAGTTGTTCCGCATGGCATGATGGACGAACTTTCACAAGCCAACAACGAAGGAACTTCGTCAGGACGACAACCCTCGCCAGCATATGTTGCTTCTGAATCTGCTTCTAATAATACCAATATGATGCCTAGGGGACGGGCGAAGGGTCGAGGTACTACAAACTCAGACGATGCGAGGCTCAAAGTTGGGGTCAACGAGCATTTTCAGTTTGATAAAAATTTATGCGAGGATAATATCGACACAGTTAAGCGATCAATTCAAGTTACAATAACAAGCATAGTGACCGAACCGACGATACATTACTCTTAGTAATCCGAGGCACAAAAAGAAAAATTCATAAACTGGTTCAGGGTATCTTCTTTTAACTTATTTTAACACATTTTTCATTATTCATGTCCATTATAATTTTTGCATTCTACTTATATGTTATCATATTTTGAAGACTATATACAAATGGGATCTACAAGAAACGGATAACATCAGAACGACATTCCATAAGGTGGCACAAGTAAAATGGAGGGATGCCATATACGAGTGCAAAAAGCTCTACAGGAAGCGAGCTAAAGACCCCCAATGGTACCAAAAGACTTGGCTACCAATCGGCTTTGAATCGACGTACTATAATCATTGGGAGAATGAAAGGACGATTGAACTTGCAGAAAAAGCAACGGAGAATCGATTGGCCAATAAGACAAAGAGCGTCGATGGAAAGGGATCCTTAGGTACGTACCACGGTGGATCTGTGAGTACACAAGAGAGGACCCACGCAACGGTACGATATGTTAGGATTTCCTTGTTTGCAGAATACATTTTGTGATATTTGTGTTACTCTTTAACATTAATATTGTTTTAAAAAAATGTTGTTATAGTATGGCACATATCATAATGGCACACATGGGAGGCTCAAAGGCAAAGATAGGTGCAATACCCTCGCAGATTATGGTAAGTCGCAGGGTAAAAATCTTAACCCTGCTGAGGTGGTAAGAACACGTAAAGCAGTAAAGGATGCTACTTTTGAGTTGCAACAAACTGTTGCGGGTTTGGAGAAAAATATTATCGATGTGGAGGGCCAAGCGGCGAGGGACCGGGAGGAGTAGAGGCAGGAGCGAGCTCGTGAATGAGAGGAGAGAGAGCGGGAGCGAGCTCACGACCGAGAAGAGAGGGATCGTTATCAATGGACCAACCCGCAGAGATTCAACACCAACAACTACAATTCAAGCAACTTTCCTCCAAACCAGTTTCATGGAGCTCAAAGTCAACCAAACGATTATTGGCAACATAACCAGACACAACCTGGTCAAAACTATCAGTATTGGGACCAAGAGTTTCATGTCACAAACACGTCGTGGCAAGTGCCAATCGGTTAGACGAGTCAGCCAAGTACGCATGGCCAAAACAACGACCTTAATTTTGTTCAGGACTTGGATTTTTTGATGCGGTCTGACATTGGTGGGAATAATCGACGCCATAGTGTTAGTGGGGATCTTCGGCACCATAGCGTTAATGTGGATCGTACATGTGCCTCCAGAAGTACACAACAGGATAATGTTGAGACCCATGTTACTCAGAACGAGGAAACGATAGCCGACCTATCAAGTTTGCCTATCGGGGAGGTCGACTTTATGGGTAATGATTGGTTGAATCTCCATACCGAAAATGAACAATATCGGCCAAGGGGTAACAGAGGTAAAGGCCCGGCCACTCAGGAATGAAGATGTTATGTGTCTTAGTGTGAGTTTGTATGTTTCAATTACCATTTTAGGTGTTGTATGTTTTATGTTATTTGTGTTAGTGTGAGTTTGTACGTTTCACTTACCATTTTAAGTGTTGTATGTTTTAATTACCAGTTATGTTGTGTGTAATCAGTTTACGCGTTTAAAGTAATGTTTTGTAATTTGACATTATAAATCGTTTTTTTTTGCTACCGTATTTGATGCGAATTACATACTACTTGGCTTAAATACTGAATATTTGAAGAAACGATTACAAAGTGGTAACAAATACATTATTGAACTCGAGTACATTGGTATCAAGTGTTATCGTCCTCGTCATGGTCCGAATAGTCGTCTTCAACCACCTCGTACACGTCATCTGCTAATTGTCCTTCAATGTTAAAGTCGTTCAAATCTGCACACAAGTTTAGTCCAGGCGACTCATCATCTTGAAAGAGTTCTGCGGCTTCTTCTTCCTCTTGCATTGGCGACATATCGATCATGTTCCTTGCACGAATATGGCAAACTTCCCACCATCCTCTCCTCCGTGCCACATGTTGTGCTTGATATGGAGTGTAGTACACTTAGAGAGCCTAATTTGCAAATATGAATGGTTCATTGGTAGTGAGAGCACACGTAGGATTGATATCAACCATTTCGTACACCAGGTGTATTACCGTACCACGACGGGTGATATCGTACCACACACATCTGAAAAATACAATTGATTGTACCCTATCATGCCCGCCGCACCAGAAAACCTTAATAATGTCATTTAGCGTCCCGTAAAAATTTGTGCCCTCGACCCCATCACCGCTGCCCTTGACATAAACCCCACTACAATTTGTTTGTTTGCCCTCATTGAACGCTTCTGTTCGAAATCTAAAACCATTCACTTTGTAACCTGGGTACCCTTTTATTAGTGTGTTTGCCCCTAAGGCGAGGGCGTACAAACGTTGATCTACTGCGTACTTTCCAGAGAAAACTGTTTCTTTAAACCATGGCACGAACTCAGCTATCCGCTTTCTTTGAATTTGTTGTTGAGTAAGACCGCCGCAAAACAAGTCCTCAAACAACTTATCAAACAGGTGAAACGTAAATCTCATCAACGTATTAAATAGATTCAAAAAGAGAGATGTAAAAATATTAATTGTTATATACATACGTGAACCAACCGTCGACTTCTGGACAATTGATCATCGTGTAAAGCTCAATTAGCCTCAGCTCGTCGGAAGTAAGACGCCGTTCTTTTTTATCTGGTTTTAGACCTTTCCCTCTTCGATAGAAAATAGAAAGTTGCCCTGTGAAATCACCACATAATTCAGCCTCATTTCGACTGAGCCTGTTGTATCTCGTTTCAACACCTTTTTTGAAATAGCGCGAACACAAATGGGTGGTCTCGGACAATATATAAGAATTTACAATGCATCCTTCAACGCGAGCTTTGTTCAACACAGATTTCTTCAACCCAAGCATTCGCCTATTAACAAACCAGTAATTCAATAATAGTATCGGATAAATACATGAAAAATAATGTTGGAAATACAAAACGGCTTACCTTTCAATTGGGTACATCCAACGATATTGAACCGGTCCATCAACTTTGGCTTCGTAGGGAAGATGTATCGCCAAGTGTTCCATAGAATCAAAAAAGTCGGGGGGAAATATCATCTCTAATTTGCAAATTGTTATCACAATAGATTCCTCCAATCTTGCCATGTCCGAGGCTTTAATCTCTGTGGCGCACAATGCTCGGAAGAAGATACTAATATCTACTACGGCCCCCCCATATCGGATCAGGCAGCAAATCACGAAATGCAATAAGTATTAACCTTTGCATAAATACGTGACAATCATGACTCTTCATCCCAATCAACCTCAACTGTTGTCGTTGCACACAACTTTTAATTATTTGAAGCATATCCATCTGGAAATCGCAAACCAACCAACCACTGACACACTAGTTTCTTCTGAGGCCTATCAAGACAATACTTGGCCTTTGGCTTGTCGGTTCTACCATCAGCTCGATCGGTGACAAAAAGCTCTTCCCTAGTTGTCAACTCTGCTAAATCTCTCCTAGCTTTTACGTTGTCTTTTGTCTTACCAAGGTCGTCCATCACCGTGTTCTTGATGTTGTCGAAGAAATTTTTCTCGCAGTGCATCACGTCCAGATTGTGACGGATCAGGTTTGTACTCCAATAGGGTAATTCCCGAAAGATGCTCTTGTACGACCAACTGTGCTCTTCCCCACATCCAAATATTTTTGGTGAGTCTGGATTAGTAGACCTTGGTGGCAGTTGTTCAACAATTGCTGCCATTTGAGCACCGGTCCTCCGTTGTTGAGGGCCATCGTATTATGTGTTTCCATTGAACATCGAACCGTCATGGCGAAATTCATGGTCATTTGGCAAGAAACAACGATGACAACCCCACCACGTAGGTTTCCCACCGTAAGGTAACGGGAACGACTTTGTGTTCTCCATGCAATAGGGGCACGATAACTTCCCATGTGTGCTCCATTGTGACAACATCCCGTACGCTGGAAAATCACTAATAGTCCACATTAATGCAGCCCTCAACTGGAAATTCTGACTCCTGAATCTATCGTAAGCACGAACACCATCATGTCACAGCCCCTTCAACTCGTCGATAAGGGGGCGAAGCATAACTTTAATGTTTAGTCCTGGGCTTCGCGGGCCCGATATGATCAAGCTTAAGAAAATAAACTCCTCTCTCATGCAAAGATCTGGAGGAAGGTTATAAGGAGTCACGAACACGGGCCAACATGAGTATTGGGATCCAAAGTTTCCAAACGGAGTGAAACTGTCCGTGCAAAGACGTAGACGAACGTTTCGTAGCTCGGCAACGAATTCAGGGGGTGTCCTTTCGAAATATTTCCACGCTTCCCCTGATGCCGGGTGAATCATAACATCGTTCGAAGACCTACACTTTAAGTGCCACGACATGTGCTCAGCAGTTGTCGGAGTCATGAACAGTCGTTTAAGCCGTGGTGCCAACGGGAAGTACCATAATTTTTTCTTTGCCACAGGCTTTTTTCTACCTACGGTTTCATACCTCTCTTCCCCACAATCAGGACACACTATGTAATCGGCAGATGCAAATTCCCCGTAGAACAAGAAACAACCCTTATCACAAACATCGATTGTTTCGTATCCTAAGCCCAGACCCTTCATCAACTTCTCGGCAGCATTCAGGTCTTTGAGCAAACGATGCCTATCTTCTGGCCCCAAACACTCTCGTGAGTGGTTGAAATACCTTTCACACTCAGCTTTGGAAGTGTTAAATTCTAGCTTGGTAGCAAAAAACTCAGACACTCACTCCAAAAATTGTTTTGCATCGGCGTTAGGCTCCTCGTCGCACTCGACATTTTGAAATTGGCATCGGAAAGTATCATCTAACAAAGCTCCAAAAGAATTGTCGTGTTGAACAGCTATCGGATCATTTTTAACTGTGTGACTTGACGACGCACCTAGGAGGCTATTATACTCGTTGTAATTTTTCCCGTGAAACACCCATACACAATACCCCTCTACAAAACCCCAGCGATGCAGGTGAGCAGCTACTTCGTTAGCTTTCAACTATTTTCTATTGGTGCATTTTCTACAAGGACATTTTAGATTTCGACTATCGTCTAGATAACGTTCTTGAGCTAACGCAAACTGCAAAAAAATTGAATACAGCTTCGGCAAATCTTTCTTTCACTCGACCCTTCTCGGCCAAATGATCGTACATCCAATTTCTATCTTCATTTGAATACATTATTATCTATAAAATTAATAGTTTTTACCATTATTAATACGACAAAATTACACTTCGAGTCTACAATTAAATTAAAAGAGACTGTAAGTACATATATATAATTAAAAGCGCGTACGTACCTCTTGTAGAAAACAATTAATCCGTCGGACACAAAGCTGGAAAGAATCTCTAACACCCGCCTCGTTGCTATTCTTCAATTTGCAAACAAAAATAACTTAAGTTAATTATATTAACATATATATAGCGTACATGTATAAAAATATTACGTAAAAGCATAATAAAATGCGAATACGAACCTTAATTTTTGAAAGGAGAAGATTGTGATTTGAATTTATAAACCTCTCTCGGACTATATTTATAGGCAAAAAGCCTCCGAAAATGCCCTTTTCCGACGGCACCATGCCGTCGGAAAAGACCCTTTTCCGACGGCATAGTGCCGTCGAAAATGAGCATCTCCGGAGGCTTTTTAACGCGGATCGGTGACATGGCACCATTCCCCCTCCAAAATCTATAAATACCCCCAAATTTTACACCTAAAATTCATTCATTAATACACAAACACTCAAATTTTATCTCCCTAACTACATTTCTTCTCTCAATTCTTTCTTCAATTATTTTTCTTACTTATATTTTCTTTATATTTTTTATCTTATCATATATATTTTGTTTTCTTACACATATCATATATTATTCTTAATACTTTCATAATAAACTATTTTTATTAATCTATATATATATTACAAATTAGTTTATATTTATGTTTTTCGTACCAAATAATTCATTTTTTTATAGTTTATATATATTATTAGGGTTTATATATATATTTATGTTTTAATTATAGCCTTTTCCAAAAATTCGGACAAAATTTGAGATGAAAATTAACAAAAAATTGTTTTTTTCAGTAATGTTTTTTTAATATTTATGAATATTATTTCCGACGGCAATGAGCCGTCGAAAATCATTTTTTAATAATATTTAAATATTATTTCTGACGGTACTATTCCGTCGGAAATGGTATTTTAATAATATTTTTTAAAATAATTAAATACGTATTCTTAAATTTAATATGTATTTTAAAGAAAATACGTATGAAATAATACGTATTTGTTTAAAAAATATGATACAAAAATGTATTTTTTAATTAAAAGAAGTATTCCGACGATTTAAAACACGTTTTTCCGACGGTAGGGTTCCGCCGGAAAACACCTTATCCGACGGCATAGTACCGTCGGAAATACTCTTTTCCGAAGGTAGTATGCCGTCGGAAATACTCTTTTTCGGCGGCATAGTACCGTTGGAAAAGATGACAATTCCGACGGCATAGTACCGTCGGAAAAGATTTCTATTCCGGCGGAATGGTGCCGTCGGAATTGTCCGACAGCTTTTCCGACGGCACTGCGCCGCCGAAAAAATCTTTTCCTACGGAGGCGTTTCCGTCGGCCATTTCCAACGGATTAAACCGTCGGAAAAGACCATTTCCGACGGGACATAGGACTTTTCCGACGAGTTTCGTGCCGCCGGAAATGGGCGTTTCTCTTGTAGTGATAAGTTGTTACACTTGGCTCCAAACTCTTCGAGAGTTTTCTTCATATTTTAAACATAATCCAATAATTCTGCGCGAAGTCCAGGAGACAATATTTCGAGCACTAATTTGATTATTTTGTCACAAGAAACAGTACTCAGCTTGTGCGTCGTCTTGTTCGACATAAACTGAGAAACCGATTTAATTATAGTGGTCAAACTTCCTATTTTTACTGACTCTTATGCTGCACAAAGTATTATTAATAAAGTCTTTGCTTCACTATTAGGCTCCTCTATTACACTTACCATATCATAAGTAAAGTTGACCACCGAATGCATCATCCAGCATGTTCCTCATTTGGTCATCTACTTGACCTCTATGACTTTGTGTAGAGGACTCCGCTTCGACATGTAAGTTAATATTACCATTAGAGGTAATACCCGACTCACCGTGTAAATCCCACACCATATAGTGCGTTACAAACTCCCATTTGTACAAGTGCATATGAATGGTATCTATTTCTGAATATTTGGTATGATTGCATTTCTATATATGGACAACGAACTCTGCCGCGAAATAAGTTACTATTTTTCGAAAATGTAAAATCGACAAAGTTCGGCACACTACCCTCATAATGATGATCAAATTGCCACTTTCATCCAGTCTATCGTACATCTAACTTCGATCACTGTTGTTATTCATCGTCCGTACATATTACTAGCATAACAAAAAAAATGAGAGATTAATATCCAACTAAAATAAATCATTCAATAACTAATATTAAAATGGTTAAAATGATGTACATACCTTCGTATGACTGAAATTGAGCTTCAATGAGTTGCAATATAAATACGATAACAACGTTTGTTGGAATTGTGAGGAAGAAGAAGTGAGTGATTCAATAGAAAAGTGAGTGCTTAAATAGAAGAAGAGTTGGGGGAATTCTGCCAAGAATATTGGGTGGAAGGAATTTCCTCACTTCAAAGTAACATGCAATGGAATATTTCCTTGTAAATATAGGCATTGAATTGAAACTTTCGATGAGCTATGAAAGGAAATATTTTATTGTAGAAAAAGGCACGAGTCCAAAATTTACCATGCAGTGTGCAATTGAAAGGAAAATTCGCAATTGCAAGGGAATTTTGCATTTCAGCACAAAAAGCTAGTACATTAAAAACCTTTGGGCAGAAAATATAATTATGTGAAAGTTGCAAAAAAAAAACTCTGAATTCACTATTTATTTCAGCATTATGTTCGCAACACTAAATAACGCGTTCTTTCAAATCTTGTCAAAAACGGAGTAACGAAAGACCTTTAATAAACCTTTGGGTGAAAAATATAATATGAAAGTTGCATAACAACTTTGAATTCACTATTGTTTTCACCACTAACTTCAAAATACTAAATAGGTGTGTTCTTTCAAATCTTGTGAAAAGAGAGCAACGAAAGACGTCCAATAAACCTTTGGCAGGAAACAGTAATTATGTGAAAGTTGCAAAACAACTCCGAAATCACTATCTCTTCCACCACTTTTCACAACGCTAAATATGTGTGTTCTTTCAAATCTTGTCAAACGGAGCACTGAAAGACGTTCAATAAACCTTTGGGAGGAAACAATAATTTTGTGAAAACTGGATTCACTATTTCTTTTAGCACTATTTTCACAACACTAAATAGGTATGTTCTTTCAAATCTCGTAAAAAATAGAGCAACGAAAGACATTCAACAAACGTTATAACCTTCAAAGCACTTAAATTCAAAGTGTGTTAATTATGTAAAATATGCAAAACAAGGTGGGAAACTAAATATAATTATGCAAAATATGCAAAACAACTATAAATTAACTTTTTCTTTCCACTATCATCACAACTCTGAGTAGGTGCCTTCTTTCAATTTTCGTCAATAACAGAGTAACAAAAGATGTTTAAAAAACATTTGTATGAAAAATATAATTGCAAAATATAGTAAGGGGGATTTCGAAAATACTTATATATGATGAAAGGCAAAATTCAATGCAAAGCAGCACGTAAAGAAATATCTACATGTACAAATTTCCGATACAATTGTCATATAAGGGAATATTTCCATGCCCAACACAAGCTAAAGCCCAAAATTGCTTTGAAGGCTGACGTGGATGGACAAATTTTGATGCAAGAGCTGCTAAGCATCCAAATTTTTGGTCCTACAAGTATTTTTGCGAGGGGATTTTGCTATGCATGGAACAATTTGGTACAAGAATCATTCTATGAATACCCCATCTTCACCCCATTTATTTCACATCTTCACCTCACTCATCTTCTCCTCTCATCACAATCTTCCATCTTCCTCTCATATTGTCCCAACAATTCTGGATTAAAAAATCTAATTATATTTTAATAATTTCAGAAGATATTATATTACATATTATACATGTTTTTGAGTTATAATTATAATTTGTTAATCAACATTAAAATTATTTAAATTAAATACTTGAAATTATACAAAATTATTAATACGTTGAGTAATAAACTAACACATAGTTTTTATAATTAGTAAATATTTGGTCAACTAAATCGCTACATTTAGTTTTTAAAAATTTGAATTTGTACTGGATTAAATTTGTTGATGTAAAAATAACTTGGATCGAATTTTTTCGATCCCATCTATTACTAAATCGAATTATTTCATGTCAAGAATATCTTGGATTGAATTTCGATGCCTCTGAACCACTCGGTAGCTGCCACGCAGGTTGCTTATGCTTTTGTGCAGATGCAGCGAAATTTTCGGGTCCAACCTGGCTTGCATCGCATTTTTCTTATCTAGGTTGGAGTTGCATCGAAATTTTGGGCTCTAATTTCTACAACACACTTTTTCAATCCTGTTGCAATCGCATCACAATTTTTGGACCAAAGATACTAGCAACGACACCTTTTAGCGTGGAATTTATAATCGAAAACTTTCGATTCAATTGGTCAATTGGATCGACGTTTGGACTTATTGGATCGAATATTTTCACTCCAATAGAGATTTTTGTTGTAGTGTACCTTCAATTTATGTATAATTAAATAATATGTAAGATTATTTTAACAGCTTTATATATTTAAAAAAATCTTAAGGTTTAAATTTCTTTATTTCTTTTAAAATATATATATATATATAATATTCAAATATATTTATGAAAAATTGAAGTAAGGGCTAACACCCCCTTAATCTTCCAAGATTCCTATATAAATTCCTTGCAAACTCATTAACGACAAGCGTTTTATAGTAGGGTTTCCTCATACAAAAGAAGTTAAAACAATTATCTTTCGGGACTATCACTACAACAAACCGGAGCAATAGCATGGAAAGCCTTGCATGCAAATTTTTATTTTCGGATGCAAGACATTTAGAATCGAAAAGATCCGATGCAATATAATTGCATCGGAAAATCCGGATGCAGCAAAGCAGGCTGCATCCGAAAAATCCGATGCAAAGCTTGCATCGGATATTTTCGATGCAGCCAACTTAGGCCGCATCGAAAATATCTGATGCAATCTTTGCATCGGATGGTTCGGATGTAGCCACGTAGGCTGCATCCGAAAAAATTCGATGCAGACATACAAAATATCTCTGCATCGAATTTATCCGATGCAGAAATAAAAAAAATAAAAAAAATCTTGCATGAGATTTATCCGATGCAAAAATAAAAAAAATAAAAGAAAAATAAAAAAAATCTTGCATCGGATTTATCCGATGCATAGATATAAAAAACAAAAGCCCCCCACTGTCCGTTCGTCATTCTTGTTATATATTGTAATTTTTATATGTTTGTTATTAAAATTTTATATGCTTGTTATTGTAATTTTTATAAAAAACAAAGATATATGTTTGTTAATGTAATTTTTATTTCAAGTATGTTGTAATTTGAAATTTTGGGACTATTGTTATTTTTCGTGGTGTCCTTATTTTTATTTTTCGTAACTTTTATTTTTAAGTTGTTATTATATCAAAAAAAAAAAAAAACAAATCATAAAATTAAGACATAGTGGAACAATGCAATGAAACCATACATGAGAAGTTCAATATTGAAATACAAGTACATATTAGAACTAAACATAATCTCGGTCGCTACTGTCATCATCTTCGACCTCCTCCTCTCCTCCCTCCTTATCATCCCCCTTCTCGTCATCCTCGTCGACCTCATCGTCATCATCATCTTCGTCACTGCTCACCGCCACGGGTTCCACCTCAATTGTCACTGGGATATATTGGCCATCCAGGGCTAACTCTGTCAAGTTAAATGATGTAAAGTCAACGAACAAGCTAGACACACGAACATTTGCTTCTTGAAATACCGTTTCAGGGACACCTGGAACGCCTGGAGCTTCTGTCGCTTTATTAGTCATAGAACTCATGTCAACCACGTGTCTCGCTGGAGTGTGAATCACTACCCACCCTCCCCTTCTTTGTCTGTTCTTTTGGCATGCATATGGTGTATAGTACACTTGTTGCTTGGCTAGCGAGAATGAATGGTTCGGTTTCCCCCATACGGGAGACGACGCGTTGAATCAAGCTCGATCAAATGGTATGACGGGTGGACTCGCAAACCACGAGAGCTGGTATCATACCATATGCATTTGAAAAGGAAGATAGATGCCCTTTCTTGGTATTGTAGCTCTCGAACTTCGGTCAAAGTCCCATAAAAATACGTGTCTACATGCTCGTCACTGCACCACTTTACGCATACCCCACTGTTCCTCGTCTTTTTCCCAACAACGTATCCATCTATGTGAAAACGAAGACCCTTTGCCACATAGCCATTTTCCCAACTAATCACCTGATTCTTTGGTCCAAGTGCTAGGTTTAGCAGCCGCGGATCATTAATCGTGGCGTTTGGTGAATACCATATCCTTGAACCATTGTACAAATTGATGGTTCCATCTTTGGTTGATTGCATCATCGGCTAACCCAACGCACATCTCCTCATCGAAAACACTAATATAACACAATTTGGAAAATAAGTAATGTATTTATTTTAGTACGAGAACTTAATAAACATTTATATAGTATTTATCCCTAACCGTATCCAGAGTTCAACCTCCGGGCAATTTAAAAAGATATACAACTCGGCGGCCTTGAGCTCCGCGGCGCTTAATCAACGTATGAGAGACGCTTGTCCTACTGGCGAACCGACGCTAACAAACATTTTGGGTTGAAAATGTAATTATTTAAAAGTTGGAAAACAACTAAAATTTAACATTTTCTTTCACCAATATTTTCTAAACCATAAGTAGAAGTGTTCTTTCAAATATCGTCAAAAATGTAGTAATGAAAGATACAAAGAAATCTTTCGGGGTGAAAATGTAATTAGTCAAACGTTGCAAAACAACTTGAAATCCACTTTTTCTTTCACCAATATTTTCTAAACATTAATTAGGAGTGTTGTTCCAAATCTTGTCAAAAATAGAGTAACGAACGACGCACAATAAACAATATAACACTATATATATGATCTTCAACTCTAAACCCTAAACCCTATATACGTATACTCTACTAAACTAAAATTGTATTTTCGCATGTAGAGAGTCTCAATCAAGTCCACTCATTGATTTTTTTTTACCATACGCTATGTTATTAAAAATAACAGCGTTATTCAAAATTGCGTCAAAAATGAGTTAAAGAAAGACGTTTAAAAAATATTTGGGGTAGAATATCTAATTATGCAAAAGATGAAAAACGACATCAAAACCCCAGTTTTTTAACCACTGTTTTAATAACACTTATGAGGCATATTGATATGGGCATTTCCCGCATATTGGGCCAGGCCCAAACCAGGCCCATTTTGGAGCATATCGGGGATAACTTTCGATGTCATATCGGTAATCATCACCGATATGTTACTGTGGTCCCCGGATCTCGAGGTCTATAAATACGCGGTGCCCGGATCCCAAAATAAGCAATTATTATCCCTCTGCTACCACTCGTCATATCGAAATACATCACCGATGTTACTTTCGATATCTCCTTCGATATCGTGATTACAACATACGCCTGTGACACGTCATACCACCTCATCACCAATCTCATATCGAGGGTCATCCCCGACATCACATCGAAGGCGATCACCGACGTCCCGTTCGATCTATTTACCGATATTCCACTCCCATCCAAGCATCGAAGCGTTGGGTCCGAGGTGTTCCGGACAAGCCTACACGAGACACGTAGTGTAGGTCTGATTTGAGATAGACTCGTTGTATTGTTAGATCACATACTTGTAACCGACACTCGCGTATATATATAAAACGATCTATTGCCAAATCAGTGGCGCCGTCTGTGGGAACACCAGTTCTCTGACAAAGACGCCGAGATGCAAGGAAGGAGGACACGATCCGAACTTAGCGTAGTGGTGACTAGGAGCGCCAGGATGGAGAACACGCAAACCCCACAAAACCCGACTGACCGAGAACAGACAGTGCAACGAAGGCGCGAGCCCGGGAGGCAACCGCGAGCCGCAAATGCAGGTCCGACCCTTGTTGCACCAAGTGCGGCAGAACCCGAGACTGAGGGCCCGCCCATCGAGAATCACGCAGCTGACATTCCAATGACCGAAGCGCCAAATATTGATTTTCCCGGCCAGGAGGAGACAATGCCCGCGGGACAAAACACCGTCTATCCCGCCGCTATAACCCCGGAGATGCAAGCTCAGATCAACGCCACTGTGAGAGCAGCGATGACTTCCACATTGGAGACCTTGCTCCCACCTCTGGTGGAGCAAAGGGCAACGGACACCCGGGCGAGGCCCACTGAATCTGGAGCGGATGAGAGAAATGCAAGGCAAGGATGCGACGAACATGAGGACACGGGGGACTCCTTCAGAGAGATATCACCCGATGCTTACGACAAGGCGGAGAGACGGGACCCAGGGACCCTAGATCGGGAGCTAGCAAGGAAGATGGAACGGCTGGACCGTGAGAGGGCAGAAGTAGTCCGGAGAATGGAACGCGGTCGCGACCGCGCCAAGGTTGCATATTCAAAGAATGAGGATGCAGAGATACTGCGGGTGATCTCAAGGACGATGGACCAGCTAGACCGCGAGAGAGCGGAATTGTCGAGAACGCTAACTCAGAATAAGGGGAAGGGTCGCAGTAGGACCCCGTTCTCAGATGAGATAGGGTCAGAGGTACTACCCAGAGGAGACAAGATTCCGACCATAAAGCCATACGACGGAGGAGGTGATCCGATGGATCATCTACATCAGGTCGATAGCATTCTGAACTTGCACAACTACTCGAGGAACATAAAGGCAAAGATCATGTCCACCACTTTAACGGGCGCTGCACTGGACTGGTTCGCCCGACTGGAGGCCAGATCCATAACGGATTATGAACAGTTGAGGGAGATATTTGAGAATCAATTCTCTTGCCAAAAGAGGATGAAGACCAACCTGCTACACCTCGGCGCTGTGCAGCAAAGGGAAAGGGAGAACCTCCGAGACTATATGAAGAGGTCATGATGATGGTGTTTAAGGCAAAGATTGGCCGCATGGCGGTCAGGTCATGATGATGGTGTTTAGGGGTACGACCCATCGCAGGTTCGCCGGGGAGCTAATCAAATTGATTGAGCCCACTATAGCACATGTCAACATGCTTGCAAATCAAATGGTCTATGAGGACGAAATGATGGCAACGCGTCAAGGTTCGTTTCCCAGCAGAAATGTAGATAGGGAGCGCAACAGGGAAAGGCCCCCAAGGACGTACACCCCGTTAAACAGAGGCAATCGAGAGGTGATGGCCGTGGCAAAAAGACACGGATGGTTGACGGAACCCAGGCCTTTGAATGCGACTCCCGGGATGAAGTCGTCTAGCAAATACTGCGCATACCATCGCCAACCTGGACACAGGATAGAGGACTGCACACACCTGAGGAACGAGATCAAAAGATTGATCATAGAAGGGAAACTAGTCGAGTTTGTCAGGGGCGCCATGGAGGATGCTAGAGGAGAAGAACATTCCTCATCCCCTAGAAGGGAGTACTCGCCCAGGAGGGGAAAGCAGAAGATGATTGAGGCACCCGAGGAACGAGGGAGGACCATAGTGAATGCCCCGAGCAGAGGCGTTATAAATGTGATCAACAGTGGAGGCTTGGGAGCGGACACGGCTCACGGCCGAGAAACCATAACGAGAAGACTTCAGGGTGGAGCCTATGTTGGGTACACCAGCGCAATCATGCCGGAGACGTACTTGGACCAGGAGATCTCTTTCACCAGGAAAGACATGGAACATCTTAGTCTGTTGTCCTTGATCGCAGGAAAACTAGATTGCCCGTTGGTTATCACGATTAAGGTGGATGAATATCAGATGCATAAAGTGTTGGTGAATAGCGGAAGCTCCGCAAACCTGATATTCTCAAAAGCCTACGAGCAGTTGGGGATAGCCCAGGACCGGCTGAAGCCGATAACTACCCCGTTGACCGGGTTCGGGGGAGCAGAGGTAGTGCCGCTTGGACAAATTATATTGCCAACCATTTTTGGTAGAAGCCCACGCACCCGGGTCACGCCGATAAAATACACGATTGTCGATACTCCGTTCCCCTACCACGCCATCATGGGCCGACCGGCGCTCAACCAGATCAGAGCAATGGTCTCTACTTACTACCAGAAGATTAAATTCCCGACGCCTCAAGGAGTTGGCGAGATTCGGGCTGACCAGATACACTCCCTGAAGCACCCAAGAATCAGAAGAAGGCAGGAAAAACAAGTCCCACACCAAGAATCCATTCCACGCACGTAGTGATCGCCAGGAGGAGCAAACAGAACAATCTTTTAAATTTCCGCACTTTTTAAATTGTGTTCGAACATTTGAAACATTGCCCCATCGTGGGTTGGTCTGTAAACTTAAAACAGGGGGAAGTATGCCGGTCTGATTCCTCACTCAACGGGATACGTAGGCGGGTTACGTTTACCTAGCCCTCGACCATTATCTCTTATTTAGCCCCTTCGTGGGTCGGCCTGTAACTTAAAACAGGGGGAACTACGCCGGTCTGATTCCCCATGCAACGGGATACGTAGGCGGGCTGGGTTTACCTGGCCTTCGACCGTTATCCGTTATTAACTTTTTATTTGTTGCTTGGCACAATCTGATATTCGATGCAAGGATATGTCCTAAGCGGACATTGCAGAAGTGCAGAGAATTGCACAAACAATTGGGGAATATCCCCCTAGATATATATTTGACACATCGCCCTCTTACAGGTACAAACAGGTACAACATGTACAAACGGGTACTACGGGCATGATAGAGCACTACAGAAACACTATTTCTTGTGTGAAACAGATATTCCCAGATCGAGGGAACGTCCCTCAAATAACACATGCACATCAGTTCGTGCTTTCGTATTATCTTTTACGTCGAAATTTTTTCATGTCTGATGTGTTTTACAGGGCTTAATGACCGACAGATTCATTGACGACAGAGTCACCAAGAGACATAGTAAAAAAGACAACGCAAAGGCTCGCCTACAACACAAAAAATATCCCATGTGATAACGGGGTCGATCAAAAATAATTCAACGGTAGTGGGTTCCCTGTGATAACGGGATGCGCCCCTACCTATAAAAAATATCCCCTGTGATAACGGGGTCGATCAAAAATATTCCCTTTGATAACGGGGTCGATACGAAGAAATATATCCCATGTAATAACGGGGTCGATTAAAGAAAAAATTCCCCGTGATAACGGGGTCAATCCAAGAAAAAATCCCCTGTGATAACGGGGTCGATTAAAGAAAAAATTTCATGTGATAACGGGGCCAATCCAAGAAAAAATCCCATGTGATAACGGGGTCGATTAAAGAAAAAATTCCCTGTGATAACGGGGCCAATCCAAGAAAAAATCCCCTGTGATAACGGGGTACATTAAAGAAAACATTCCCTGTGATAACGGGGTCGATTCTACGTTAGGTGAAGAGCCTATTGGGTGAAAATCCCATAAATCAAGCTAGGTGAAGAGCTTATTGGGTGGAAATCCCATAAAATTACGTTAGGAGAAGAGCCTATTGGGTGAAAATCCCATAAATCAAGCTAGGTGAAGAGCCTATTGGGTCGAAATTCCATAAAATTACGTTAGGTGAAGAGCCTATTGGGTGAAAATCCCATAAATCAAGCTAGGTGAAGAGCTTATTGGGTGGAAATCCCATAAAATTACGTTAGGTGAAGAGCCTATTTGGTGAAAATCCCATAAATCAAGCTAGGTGAAGAGCCTATTTGGTGGAAATCCAATAAAATTACGTTAGGTTTAGAGCCTATTGGGTGAAAAATCCCATAAATCAAGCTAGGTGAAGAGCCTATTGGGTGGAAATCCCATAAATTACGTTAGGTGAAGAGCCTATTGGGTGAAAATCCCATAAATCAAGCTAGGTGAAGAGCCTATTGGGTGGAAATCCCATAAAATTACGTTAGGTAAAGAGTCTATTGGATGAAAATCCTATAAATCAAGCTAGGTGAAGAGCCTATTGGGTGGAAATCCCATAAATTACGTTAGGTGAAGAGCCTATTGGGTGAAAATCCCATAAATCAAGCTAGGTGAAGAGCCTATTGGGTGGAAATCATAAAATTACGCTAGGTGAAGAGCCTATTGGATGAAAATTCCATAAAGCAAACTAGGTGAAGAGGCAGGTTATACGGGCCCCTAACCACAAAAAGAATATCCCATGTAATAGCGCGGTCAATCCTAAACATAGGAGCAGTGGCAGATTACCCATGTTTCCACCAACATCGAGGGAATTCAAATCATCCTTTATTGACGACAAGCAAAGTAATGAAATCTCATCAATACGAAAACGAAATGAATGTAGTGTCAGATATCGAAATACCGCACACTATATCATCACGACATTAAAAATCAACAAGTTCTTAGACAACGAGATCACGCAGAGTCACAGATGATGAATATAACGGAGAAATAAACATTCAGTTACAGAACCACGAATCTGAAATAATTCGGGAATGGATAAATTTGAATTACAGTAAAGGCAGCAAAACAACTACTCCCATGAGGACCCTTCAGTCTTCTTCTCCACGACCTCGGAAAACATGTCAGGGTCGACCGAACTCTCTTCCACCTCATCTAGGCCACCAATCGGCATATCATCATGATCATGCCTTGGGTTCAACCCACTCAACTCGAGGGAGTCCTTGAAACCGTCACTTCTCAATATTTGCCCTACGCAAGCATGAAAAGTTGCATCTCGAACCTTCAAAATTAGACTCCGGAAGCTCGAGCTTTCCATAACCTTCTCCGCCCCGACCCGGAGGAGATCAGGACGACGTTCCTACAAATTGAACTCTATTAAGTACAAGAGGACAAAAAACAGAAACAGATATCGTACACAAGATATATACCAAGTCCAATGGAGCTAATTTGGCAGCGGAGAGCTCCAACGAGAGACGTTCGTTAGCAGCCTTCACCGCTGACACCTCAGCCTTTAGTGTTTCCAACTCTTTGTTGATCGCGGATTCATGCGCCTTTCCTTGGTCGAGCTCAGTCGATAATGTTTTGAAATTGCCCTTCAACAAATCGTACTTCTCCCGGAGCGTACGACATGTCTTCAGTGCATCCTCTTTTTCAGCCTCCAACCTCTCCAACACCATGGGGTTGAATTCCCCCATCTACAAGATGTCAGCCTGGAGCTCCGCAGCAACCGCGTCAGGGTCGCCCTTGGACTCGCAAACGGTCTTCAGACACGAGACCGCCAGCTTGGCCGTCTGCACAATACAATGCATAACATGATGCTAAAACATTCGAATGAAAACGATAGAAGTCGTGTTCAGATATATACACTTTGGAACATGTGAACGTTGCGGCGTATATTTTGGGCCCGCTGAAATTCTGTGAGCACCCGCGCATTCGCAAGAGGAGAAAACGCCCGCATCATGCCCCGTACAGCATCTGCTTCAGGAAATTCCACTCGCTTTGGGGGTCTGACGGTACCCGAACTTGAAGATGAATGGCCACTGTGGACATCTCCCTCACGAGATCTTTTATTACCTGATATCCTACTCAGGTCAACGGCAGGTTTTGCAATCGGGATCTCAGGAAAAATAGGGGCGCGGTCCCCCAATATCGAGGGCTCCTGCAGCGGCCCCTTACCCTTGTCGTTCCTGCCTGAAGCGGTCGCCCTTCCGTTGTCACTAATAAGGATCGGGCGTGAAGAACCCGACCCCACTAGAAAAGGAACATCCGCAAAATCACCCAAGTTGACAGGGGTATTGGATTCCGAACCTCCAACATCCTTGGTCAAATGAATATCGACCAACGATTCAGAACGTGGAGCGACATACTCACCGGAAGGAGATCTCGCAAATGGTCTCTCTCTCGCCACAGCCCTGTCAGGTTGAGGAGCCACACCCTTGTTTCGAGGTCAATACCTCCAGGAGGCTGGCCGCACCATCCGGGCCTCCCACCGCATCAAGGATGTTTTGGCTAAGGGATCCAACCGTGGCAGGAACATCGCTAAAACGTTCTTCATTAACACATTCAGGCACTACAGTGCGAGGGGGAGGTCGCTCGACTCCCGAAGCCTCTGCCAAAAACTCAACGACTGCATTATTCAGGTCAAAGCTAGACGCAGACCTTATTTCGGGCGCCACCGCGACGGCCGCCGTTTCTGTAGCTTTCTAAGCTTCACGATCTGCTTGAAGTTTCAGCATCAATTGTCAGAACCCCATTCTAACGCAGTATCTCAGAAAAAGCTAATCTACCTGCAGAATAATCAGACTATCAACATGAGGAAATAATAATAAATAATTCAAGTATCACGGTGTGGTCGAGACACATATCGGGGATCATGTCGAATATGATTAGCGATATACTTACCGATGTGGTTACGCTAAACGACAGAGAAAATGCAGAAAACTATGAACTTCAGAGTCTCTTACAAGCCCTACTTATTGACAGAGGCCTTAACTACATCGAAATATACTTTCGACATCATATCGAATATGCATTTCGACATCATGTCGAAGATGAGACCCGACATCTTACCCTACTATGCGAAGAGTCGCGAGAATATAACAACAGCCCCGACAACCCCATCACAATTTTCAAGGAACCCAGATACCAAGGGAACTAGAATTCAAACGAGGACCTCAAACTCGGCGTTCATCACAAGTGCACTCCCCACAAGTTTGATATCCGTCATTTGAACTGGCGGGACGAAGGGTACAGGTAACCCAAAAATTTTAAATTAAATTTGCGAATCCTTATCTCTATAATAAGAATCCCCAAATTGGGGAACTACATGATATGGGCATTTCCCGCATATTGGGCCAGGCCCAAACCAGGCCCATTTTGGAGTATATCGGGGATAACTTTCGATGTCATATCGGTAATCATCACCGATATGTTACTGTGGTCCTCGGATCCCGAGATCTATAAATACGCGGTGCCCGGATCCCAAAATAAGCAATTATTATCCCTCTGCTACCACTCGTCATATCGAAATACATCACCAATGTTACTTTCGATATCTCCTTCGATATCGTGATTACAACATATGCCTGTGACACGTCATACCACCTCATCACCGATCTCATATCGAGGGTCGTCCCCGACATCACATCGAAGGCGATCACCGACGTCACGTTCGATCTATTTACCGATATTCCACTCCCATCCAAACATCGAAGCGTTGGGTCCGAGGTGTTTTGGACCAAGCCTACACGAGACACGTAGTGTAGGTGTGATTTGAGATAGACTCGTTGTATTGTTAGATCACATACTTGTAACCGACACTCGCGTATATATATAAAACGATCTATTGCAAAATCACATATGTACATTCAAAATTTGTCAAGAATGTGGAACGAGCGATGTTTAATATACTTCTGGGGTCAAAAATGTAAATACAAATTTAATAAGTATAGGTTTTTTATATATATAAATAGTAATAATGTTTAATAGTAGAAATTTTTCTATGCAAATTGTACGTATTTCCACTTGCATAGGAAAATAGCCATGCAATTTGTTGTTGCATGGGAAAATTCCTATGCAGTAGATGTTGCATGGGAATTTTCCCATGCAATACATGTTGCATGGGAATTTTTCCATGCAAAGCATATCCTGCATTGCAATATTGCAATGCAGTACATCTTGCATCTGAATTTTTCGATGTGAAATCTGCAACCTTCTCCTATAAATAACCCCACACCTCGTTAACTTCTCATTCATCCCCTTCTCTCTTCTTCCTCTCTACTCCTCTTCTCTCTAAATTTACAATATAAATATATATACGAAAAATATAAATATAAATATAAGTTTTCAACACATTTTTTTAATATAACTATACGAATAATTTAAATAACTATGTATAGAAAATAATTATAGTTGAAATTTAATATATATATATATATCTTGAAAAAATAATCAATATGTATTATAAAGATAATTATAATTTAGTATAAAATATGTATTTCTTTCATAAAAATAATACTTTAAATTTTAAAAGAATATACTTTAAAAAAGTATTTATATTAATTAAAACAAAAATATTTAAAAACTGGCGAAAAAATCCCGCCACTTTTTTTAAATTTTTTTTTTGCATTTTTTGCATCGGAAATTTTCCGATGCAATAGCAATGGCATCGAAAAAATCCGATGCAATTGCTTAAAGCAATTGCATAGGAAATTTCCGATGCAAAGAATTAGGCAATTGCATCGGAGATTTCCGATGCAAATAATTTTTCCGAACCTCCCTAACGCTGCCACGTTGCACTTTCACACTTGGGCTCTGCATGGAAAATTTACGATGCAGGCCTTTTCTGCATCGAATTTTTTCGATGCAGCTTGTTTTGCATGGGAAAATTTCCATGCAACTTTGCATCCGAAAATTTCGATGCAGAGCCCTATTGCATCGGAATTTTTCGATGCAATTCTTTTGCATGGACACGAAAAACATGGAATTTTTGCATCGGATTTTTTCCATGCAATTGATCAATTGCATGGAAAATGTACCAAATTGCATGGAATTTTTTACACGCAATTGATACGTTTTGTTGTAGTGTATCTATATTAAAAAATATTATTTCCCGAGGTTTACTGAAGTCATGAATAACCAACCGATAATTTTCAAATTCGGCTAGCCATGGTAATTCAACTTTGACAAAATATCAGAGAAAGGCTTGGATCTTTCCATGAATAATAGTAAATATAAATAAGCGGGGACCATAACAAATGTCGTTAAATTCCCATTACTGGACGCAGACTAGTACCTTAAGAACGACCACAATATGAAAAGTGTCTCTTCCAACTTACTAACAAAGCCATCATATATACTAGATTAAGGACCACCTAGGATTTCTGTAGAACTGAAAAGATTGATTGCAAGAAAATTGGACGATTAGTTGATTACCACATTCAAATATGATTTATACCCCGCATGCATGCATAAACTTTTGACATATAAATAAATGTTTTTGTGTGGTTTGTTTTGGACAATTGGTTACTATTAGGACAATCTATTTTCTTGGGACACAAGTGCGTAGGACTCTCCGAATCGAAAAACAAAAAGGGGAAATGGTGTTGTGAAACGTAGATTCATTCGTCAACACATAACAAAAGGCTAGCTGAAGAGACAGATCCCTACATTAATATCTTCTCGGTTTATTTGTTATAATTATGGAAAAGCAGAGTAAAACACCTAATGTAGATGGGGTCATTCCATGTACTGTTCACGTGGCGAGCCGTGGTTGGTGTCGGGAACTTTTGAGTGCGGAATTTAATTATTGTATAAGTGGTTGAGCTGCAGTTTTTGTTCATTTTTATATGTTATTACTCATTAGTGGTCGAATTGTTTTACGTTTGATTTTAGTGAGGCATTTTGTTATTGTATTGCGATCAGTGCATTATTGTCACGACAACTTTCATTGTCGCTTTTCTAAATATCGCATATGAGGATTTTTGCCATTTTTTGCAGGTGTTTGTTGTTTCCTTTTTTGGGCTAGTTAAGCATGACTCATGAGCCTTTTGTCTCTTCTTTTTACAAATTAGGGTTTTCTTTATTTTGCATAAGATATGCCCTCTTTTTGCAATTAGTTCTTCTAGAAATATTAGTAACGTTGTGGGAATTTTCCCGCACATCCTTGAAATTACCACGCGACCAATTAAATCTTATCACAAAAAAATATTATTTATGTTGAAAAATATTATATTTGTGACAATTAATCTGATTTTATGTGGTGATCATATATGTTGTTACATGTGATCAGATTATGTGTCAACAAAAGAGTTCGAGGTTGGAAATATATTTGTGTGACAACTTTATATTTTCGTCATAAAATATTGTCCAATAAAGTGTTATCTTTGGAGTGACCTCAATGTGCACTACAACGGCAAATTTTAAACTTAGTCCACTAAGTTGGCTCCATTTCATTTTTCACACATTATATCGGCATAAGCCGATTTAAGCCCAATATTGGCACCAGTGTCAATGTCGCCCACTTTTGACACGGCCCTTCGGGATTCTCCACGCATGCAGTATGTCAAGCATAAATGCTCTACATGCTTTGGGAGAAGCGGTAGCACACTAGGTCGTCCCAGACTTATTGAGCTATTAAGATGGGCCGCACATAGCACATGCAAAAGTAAATGTAATGTTGGATAGTTAATGAGCTTTAATTTTGTAGGAGAAAAATTAATATGAATCTGTGATAGTTTTTTCATAAATGTCAATGTAGATGGTTACTCAAACAATTGGTGATAGTTAAGTAGCTAAAAGTGAAACTGAAAGATATTGGATAGTCTTTTATTACTTATAACCAAATACAGTTGAACTTGACAATAGTTGCAACTGTACTCGTAAGTAAGATATATGATAGTTGTTTAACGTTTAAAACTTGTTTTCTTGTTGCAACTGTTAAAAGACAGTTAAACATAAAGCGATAAAGAACACAAAGATTTTTACATGGTTCGGTCCAAATGACCCTAGTCCACGGGGTTTGCACCCAAATGTTGTGACTTAAACAGTACCCTACTTAAGAATTACAATGATAGAAATTACTCCAACGTAAATTTAGACTCCCACTAATTTACCGTTGCAACACCTAACCCTCAACTATTTTCGGTATACTCCTTTGAGTCGGAGAACTTCAAGATTAACTCAAAGTTTCTTTGACAAGAAGTTCTCACAATAAGACTTTGACAGGATACATGACTAAAATCACTAATTATCCTTTTCAAATCTTGTTACTTAAGTTTGTCGAGTCTTCTCCTTATATAGGCACGGCAGAATCTCCAGCAGATCCTCAGTTGCAATTCGCAGAATATCTTCTTTCCTTATATGATAAGCACTCCGATAATTCTGTTACAACTTGAATATATCATTTTGCCTTATCTAATAGATATGCATGATCATAAAATATATCCAACGAATATGCCAACTAAGTATGTCTAGATACATAATAAGGAGATATATTTAATATCTAGCAAGTTAAACTTAAGATAGAATAATATCTTATAAAGACAAGGTAATATAATTAAGATAATTACTATCTAAAATGATTAACTTATCCTAATAATTTAAAACAAAATAGTATCAATTAAATAATAGTTGGACTGATCGGATCTAAGCCCAATCCGAGTGAGAATAACGGCCCTAACAGAAATATTTGCAACCCATGGTGCACTTCCTTCTTGCAAAAAAGCTTGATATGCTGGGTACAACACTGGTGTAATGGGAGTAGATGATCAAAGAACTGAAATTCAATCCTTACATAGGACAAGAGACCTTGTATTTTGAAGAACAACTTAATTTTAAAAAAAGTCTTGCACAAAACTGTTATATATTCTAATTCAATGCGCTGTTTTTTATCCCATAATTTGTGAAATCGATAGTCTTTTTGTACTCTATATATATTGAATAGGTAAACCCTTTTACCAACTTGTCTTGAGCACATAAGGTTTTATTTAAGGGGGTTTTGGATACAATTAATCTTGATGCACAAATTTATTGGTTTTCTTCGGAAATTTAGTTCCTTTTGAGTTTGGACTATGGTGGGGTATTTTAGGCGGCCCATAATTAAACTAGGCCTGTTTGGCTCATAAAAGGCCAAAAAATAAGAGGGTCGGACTTGGGCCGTTTGATTATTTTTAGGACAATAGAACGTGGGTTGTTCGATTGATATGACCCGTACTCTATAAATATCCCGGATCCTGGCACACAATTCATTCATTAGTTTTGCTCACCTTTCCGATAACTGTCGAACAACACAGTTCGACTGTTAACTGTCTAACCACACCAGATCGACTGTTAACTGTCTAACAGCACCAGTTCCACTGTTATCTGTCTAACAACACGAGTTTGACTGTTAACTATCTAACAGCACGAGTTCGACTATTATCAGTCTAACAACACCAGCTCGAATGTTAACTGTCTAACAGCACCAATTTCGACGGTTAAGTGTCTAACAACACCAGTTCGGGTGTTAACAATGAAACAGCACCAGTTCGACTGTTAACTGTCTAACATCTCCCAGTTCGACTGTTAACTGTCTAACAGCTCTCAGTTCAACTGTTAACTGTCCAACAGCTCCCAGATCGACTGTTAACTGTCTAACAACATCAGATCGGCTGTTAACTGTCTAACAGCATCAGTTCGACTGTTAACTGTCTAACAGCTCCCAGTTCGACTGTTAACTGTCTAATAACTCCCAGATTCGATACTTAGAGATAAATAAACCATGTCCGACTTGATTCCCTCAATGGGATACGTAGGCAGCTTGGCTTGTTTCCAGGTTCATTCTGAAATCATTAACACCCAGTCCCTCGTGCCATGATGCTTGGAGCACAGGCGTGTAAAGAACAAAGCTTGAAAATTTTCAGATCGTGGATTGACACAACAACTTTGAGAGTTAAGCTGACTTTGCCTTAACTCTATTGTGATCTTCTTGACCAAAGTAATATGCTAAAAGATCTAAATGAAGACATGCTCGTCAACCGAAACCTATGGAGGCAGAAGATTCATGTTCACGACTCGACGTGATTCATTCATGGTTCATATAGCCTACCCCAATTTAATTGGGATTACAGGCTTAGTTGTTGTTTGTTGTTGTTGTTTTCAATACTATTAAAAACTTCTGAGCCTTAGGCCAAATAACCATAAAGGTTTTAACAAAAAGATTCCTCACAACAATTCACTCACACTCTTTGTTGATCGGACTCAACGAAGCAGACAAGTAAGAAGTACTTAACATCTATGAAATAGATGTAAATAGTAGATACAAAAACTTCGCAAAAGCAAGACGAAGACAATACAAAGAATGATTAATCTCTCAGATTGTTTAGCACGATTGTCTTGTCTTCATCTTGATGAACCTCACATCTTTTATAGATTTCTTGAATCTTGCACGCCATGATGTATTGGTCACAGCTTTGGTAACTTTTGTTGTTTCCTTGTTGAATTTTGCCTTCTTTGTGAACTTCATATATTTCTTGAATATGTGTTTCCTTTATTATCGATCTAACAAGGTAACACAACTTCTTTAAATCGGAGAATCCTGGAAGGAATCAAAGTTGCAGAGAATCCAATTTGTTTCCTTATTTTGAAACCGTGTTGAGTTGACTAATTCAACTTAGCTTGAATTATGGAAACTTCAAGTAAGAAATTATCCATAGCTCTTCCTTATGATAAAGATACCTTTCTGGACATAAACATAAGCAACCAAAACCGTGGAACTTGGTTAATAGGTGAATAAAGGCAAAACTTAAATTTGGCAACTAACGAACAGTTTTCGTACAAGCTCTCGGGTTTCAATGTTATCCTCAATGTTGTCCCAACATCGTGTAACATTGATTCCAGAAAACATGCACTTTCAATCTCCCCCTTTTTGCCTTTCTTCACAAAACCAACACTTGTTCCAATCAAGTCCTATATCTATAAAGTTAGCATCAACAAGAAACATATTAGACTACTAAACTGCTCCCCCTCAATACAAGCTAACATATCCAAAGTTAAATTAGTAAAGACAAGTATTAAGGTCATCACTACATCACAAGATGTTCAGACCCCAACATTCATCAATGTTGCCTCAACATTGAAACTAGTGAGTTTCGTGCATAAAGGTTAGCCAGACAAGCAGTTTATAATGTGTTTTCACAAGAAATAGCAGTTAGAGCAGTTCAACATTAGTAGTACTTAGAGTTACATGTCATAGCTAAATATCAAGGACATGTCCCTTGATAAAATAAAAACCAAATAGAGATAAATGTACCAGCCACACATCCATATCAGCAGTTCATAAAAAGCAAAACATAAACTAGAAGACTGAAATTAATTGGAACTATTCTCCCCCTTTTTGTGAAGAAGGGAGTTTATCCAAATCTTTCACCATGTCCTTCAGTTCTTTGAGGTGCTCCTTCCTTTCCTCAATCTCCCTCTGAGTATCAGCAATTTTCCCCTTATACCAGTTCAGCAGATGATCCACAAAAGTTGAGCTTATGACCATGCACTCTTCCTCTTTGGACATAGGCACTGAAGTTCCAGCAAACTCCTGAGCCTTCTTTTTCTCAGCCCTTGGTCTCACCACTCCTTTTGGGTTCCAAGGAAGGTCTCTCACTCTGGATCCAGACAAGTAGCTTGGGAGAATTGTCAGTTCAGTATCATTCTTCCTCCAGCCTACAGTGACACTTGTCTTCAATCCTTGGTTGTTAAGGATTTTGCAGATGAGTGAGGGAATGCGCAGCATGCCATTCTTCCTTCCAGCAACTTCAGACATTTACTTTAAGATTCTCTCCCCCATATTCACAACTAGCCCATTCTTGATTTTGTACACCAAGAGTGCTGATTCCTTGGTCAGTACAATGACATTCTTGTTTGGCAGCCAGTTGAAGCAAGCTATCTTGTGCAAGACAGCACTAAGAGAGGTGAGCTTTATGGTTGGCAGAGCATCTCTCTAGATTTTGACCAACCCTCCAGTCAAGTCTTCAATCACATCATCATAATAGGGGTCCTCAGATTCATCAGTAGTTGGGAATCCACAGATCTTGTTGATGGTGTAGGGTTCAATGTTGAAGACTCCCCCCCTCACCCAAGCCTTTCCATATTTTGGAGATCTGTAGTCCCTGATCCACTTGGAGAGATTCAGGTAGAACTCCATGACAATCTCAGGAGCATAGTCACTCAACTCCATCACTGATTGTTGCAACCCTCTTGCCTCAAGAAAGTCCATCACCTTTTGTTCCTTGAAGCTGGCCATCTCTACAGCTCTTTCAGTGTGAATCTCCCTTCTCTTAAAGGAATCCCACTTCTTCTCCAACTCTTGTGAAAGATAATAAGGAGAAAAGTAGTCCTCCCCATCCTTAGGTTAGATCACATACAACCCATCAGTATACTCTTATGTCCCAGATGTTGCCTTAACATCAGCAGCAACATCAGCATTAACATCATGCTCTTTCTCAGTCTTGTCCTCTTCCTTCTCCTCCTCATCCACTTCATCCTCAACATCCACCACCTCGGTTTCCTCTTTCATCACTTGCTTTCCTTTTCTCTTTCTCTCAGCAGCAGCAGCAGCAGCCTTTCTCTCTTCTTTACCTTTTTCTCGGCTTCAACATCCCTCTTCCTAGCTAATCTCTCAGCTTGTCTTTTCCTAGCCTCAACACGTTGCTTAGCAGTCTCAGACATAGCGCTCAGCTTCTCCCTTGCACCCTTGCTCTTTTTCTTTTCATGCCTAATACTCTTCCTCACCAATTTATCCACAAACTTATCCACAGATTTCTCCACAGATTTATCAGCAGATCCACTACCCTCCCCCTCAACAGTTATATCAGCATCAATTTCAGGGTTGGGTTCAGCAATGTTTACCTCAATTTCAGGCTCATTGATGATGGGAGCAGTTCATTCAACAGTTCGCTCAACAACTGAGGTCGATTCACCCTGTTTGGACTTCTTCCATCGTCGCACGTAGTGGATCGCCTTCCTTTTAGCAGCAACATGAGCATCATCTAATTTTTCAGCAGCACCCCTAGTGTGTGAATGGGTTCGTGCGGTAGTGGGTTCACTTCCCAGGGCAACATCTGCAAGAGTTTGCATGGGAGACTTGCTTGCCATTGTTAGTAAAGAAGATTTGAGAGAATTTGCAGAGGAAATTGAGAAAAGGTGAGAGTAGAGAGAGTAATTTTGCAGAGTAAGCACAAATAAGGAAATTGCAGGCACAATTAAGGATATTAGGGTTTTAATTTCTGAAATAACCGTGAATAAGGAAAGAGAATGAATGCTAGTGGGCAGTTACAAAATTTGAATTAAATAAAACCTTTCCACTATGTTTTCCCGCGCACATGCTTTGATGTTTAATTAACAGGTAACCAGAGCGGTTTTCAAAAATTCGAAAACTTATAAGTTTATGTTTTCAATGTTAGCCTGCTGTAGTGCACAATGTTGGGATAACATTCAATAACATTCAAACCAGAAGGTGGAGGTACAGGCTTCACCAAGGCAAATTCATGTGAGAGCTTGAGATACATCCAAAAATACATCTGAAACTTAACCAATATAGCAAGTGAGTACCTCAGACATATTGTTCATATCAAGATCATTAGTAAGCAACATAGATAATAAGAAACACACAGTGATAAGCAGTTATGAATTCAAGGAAAAATTCACTTACACAGCATAGAAAGTAACAGAAAGTGTGTCACCTGCAGTATGTCACCCAAATTGTATGCCTCAACACATGAATTATACTCCCCCTCAGCCTAGACCGACACAACTCAACAACAAGAAAGAAATCAATGCAGTTCTATATGAATGCAACAATGTAATGTCAAATAGTTAGATAGTAAACACATATGAAAAACTCCTCAAACGAGCACATCACACATCTCTTTATAATCTTTATTAATTTCATAACTCATATGAACCAAAAGCTGAAGGTTGCTAAAACACAAAACTAATGTCACTACTGAATGAGGGCAGCCTGAACTCCACACACCCCAGTAATAACATTAACAGCAGCAAGTTGGGCAAGTACAAAGGTCTTGAATGTTGGCAATTCATTTATCATGCACCCCAACACCCCAATTCATTATGCATACTTGTTTACCAACCTGCATTCAAGAGAATCACCAAGTAATCAGTCCTACTAAATGTAAGAAATCTAAACCTCAAACACCCTAGTAGAACGGATCACCCTCATGTGTTCCTTGGCCAAACAAACAGGAACGTATAAATAAGCACAACTGAGTAACACTGAAGCTGTCAACATCATGCACCCCAGCTTCTCCACATGTCCTGTACACCTTCCATAAGAATAAGACACAACTGAATAGACATCAAAGTAGTGAACTTTGTGTACCACAACTTCTTCATATATTAGGCACAACCTCAGACAAACAGAAGAGTTTTATTACTTTTTCAAAACAAAGATGTGAAACTGATAACTAGAAATAGTTGCTAATCAAAGAGTTCAACCACACAAACCAAATCTGACAAAACAAAGATAAAATGAGACTCACAAGAAAATAAATTCAACAAAGGAAAACAACAGAATATCTACTACACCACAACCAATATACCAGTGTTAGACAGTGGCGTTATGTCAACACTGGTTTCCTCAACATTTTCACATATTGCACATGCCAAGAGATTTCCTCAAGCTGAAGAATCTCTCACTATCTATGGGTTTTGTAAACATATCAGCAAGCTGATTTGTTGTCTCAATATGTTTAATGTTGATCACTTTGTCCTCTACCATATCTCTTAGGAAATATGCCTTATGTCTATATGCTTAGTTTTAGAATGTTGGACAGGATTCCTAGAGATACTTATGGCACTTAGATTGTCACAGAACATGAGAAGTGTATCACTATCTAGCCTATAATCTGAAAGCATGTGTTTGAGCCACACAAGTTGGGTAACACAGCTGCCAGCAGCTACATATTCTGTTTCAGCTATTGATAATGAAACACAGTTCTGTTTCTTGCTATACCATAAGACCAAATTATTCCCCAAATAAAAATAGCCCCCACTTGTGGATTTCCTGTCATCCACATCACCTGCTCAGTCAGAGTCACTGAAACCAACCAAGTTAGTGTTAGTGTCATAAGAATACCAAATGCCTAAAGGTGAAATTCTAGAGATATATCTAAGAATCCTCTTCACAACAATCAAGTGAGATTGCCTTGGCTCAGCTTGGTACCTAGCACAAACACATACTGAAAACATGATGTCATGTCTAGAGGCATAGAGATATAACAAACTACCAATCATGGATCTGTACAATGTTGGGTCAACATTGCTTCCAGTGCCATCTTTTGTTATCTTCACTGAAGAGAACATAGGAGTTTTGTAAGGCTTGGACTCTTGTAGCTCAAATCTCTTCACCAGATTCCTTGCATACTTCTCCTGGTTCAGGAAGATACCATTCTCCAGCTGCTTAACTTGAAGTCCCAGAAAGTAGTTGAGCTCACCAATCATGCTCATCTCAAATGTTCCTGTCATAGACTCAACAAACTTGTCTAAGGTAGTCTTGTTAGTAGAGCCAAATACAATATCATCCACATAAATTTGAGCAATGCATATATCAGAGCTTTTTCTAAGGACAAATAATGTTCTATCTCCATCTCCTCTATTGAAACCTATGCCTAACAGAAAATCAGTTAGCCTCTCATACCAAGCTCTAGGAGCCTGTTTTAAGCCATACAAAGCCTTCTCAAGTTTGTACACATGGTCAGGATGTTTAGAATCAGCAAAGCCTTTAGGTTGTTCTACATAAACCTCTTTGTCAATTAAACCATTCAGAAATGCACCTTTAACATCCATTTGGTAAAGTTTAATCCTAAGACAGCAAGCAATATCAAGAAGTAATCTAATTGATTCTATCCTAGCTACTGGAGCAAAAGTCTCATCAAAATCTATACCTTCTACCTGAGTATAACCTTGTGCAACCAACCTAGCTTTGTTCCTCATAATTACACCATTCTCATCAGTTTTATTTTTGAAAATCCATTTTGTACCTATTACATTCACATGTGATGGCCTAGGCACTAGATTCCAAACTCCGTTTTGGTGAATAGTAAGAGTTCCTCTTGCATGGCAGTAATCCAGTAACTATCCTTAAGGGCTTCAGTTACATTCTTAGGTTCAATGGAGGACACAAAACAAGATGCAATATCAACAGTACATGAAGAAGACATGCAAACACACAATTTAACCATATCCTTGTAATTGACCCTTTCTTTGTTGCGTGTTCTAACTCTTTCAGTAATTTGCCCAATTACTTGAGAGGCTGGACGATCTCTATGTATTCTAAGAGGAGGATCTCTTCTGGATACAGGAACCACTTCATCTTCAGAATCTAACAGCACATATGTTGGCCTAACATTGGGGGTTTCTGGTGTTAAGTCAACACTTGTTCCAGTTTCAGTTCAGCATCTCCAGCGTCTGTGTTCAATGTTGAGTCCAATGTTGGAACAACATCTGAACCAGTGACTTCTTCAATACCTGCAGAAACAGTCAGTTCATCAAAAATGACATTCACTGATTCTTGTACAATATGCAATCTTGGATTATAGACCCTGAAGGCAGCACTATTAGAAGAATATACAACAAATATACACTTTTCACTTTTAGGATCAAATTTGCTCAAATAGTCTCTATCTTTTAGCAAATAGCAGTTAATACCAAACTCATGAAAGTGTGCAACTGTTGGTTTTGAACCCTTCAAGATTTCATAAGGTGTCATAGTAGTACCAGGTCTAAGATAAACTCTATTACTAATATAACATGCAGTATTCAAAGCTTCTGCCCAGAGTTTCTTACATAGGTTTCTAGAATTCAACATTACTCTAGCCATCTCTTGAAGTGTTCTATTTTTCCTCTCAACGATCCCATTTTGCTGAGGTGTCTTAGGTGCAGAGAACTCATGGAAAATGCCTTTAGTTTCACACAAATTAGCAAAGCTTACATTTTCAAATTTTTTTCAATGGTCAGACCTAATTCTTCCTACAGAAGTGCCATACAAATTTTTGATACTAGCATGTAAAATCTTGAATGAGTTGAATGCCTATGATTTTTCTTTCAAAAACTTAATCCAGGTATATCCTGAAAAGTCATCAACAATAACAAAAGCATACTTCTTACCATTCAGGCTACTAACCTCAATAGGACCCATGAGATCCATATGTAGCAATTCAAAGAACTTATTAGTTCTGGGGTTAGTACTCTGTACCTGAAGTGATGGATGAACAACTTTTGTTTGTTTACCTTTCATGCAGTCTTCACAAACAATTTTACCTGGGCTAGTCAACTTAGGCAGTCCTCTCAGAGCTTCTAACTTATGTAGTTTATTCAGATTTCTATAGTGCACATGTCCTAACTTCTTGTAGCATTCAGCTTCATCTTGAGCAAGATAGCAGTTATCCTTTGATCTTGTACCTGTCATGACACGGACATTGTCACTATTAAACACATCACATGAACTTTTATCAAAAGTAACTAGCAGATTGTCATCACAAAGTTGACTTATGCTAATTAAATTTGCTTTCAATCCTTGAACCAACAACACATCCTTGAGTGGTGGAAATCCTTTAACATCCAGTACTCATTTTCCAATTATTTTCCCTTTAGTGCCTCCTCCATAGGTAACTGTTCCAACAATCAAAGGGATTACATCTTTCAGGTTGTCAATGTTTCCAGTCATGTGCCTTGAGCATCCACTGTCAAAATACCACTTACCTGTAAGGTTAGAGTAAACAGCAGAAAAGACAACATTGCAAACAATTTTAACCTTAGGAGTTTTTAACTTTTCTATCCAAGTTCTACTTTTATGTCCTTCAGCTTTGTTACCTAATGTTGGGATAACATTCAGATCAGAGGTTCTCATAACATTGGTACTGCTATTAATTCCTGTTTTCTTCTCAATCACACTTCTGAATTTTTTACAATAGGGCTTAATGTGACCAGGTTGAAAACAATATTGACAGATAAAAGTAGGTCTTTTCACAGTGTTGACAGGAATTTCACTACTCACACTACTACTTTCCTTGATAAAACTATCTATTAAGTAGGCAGAATCAACATCTTTAGAGGAAGGTTTCTCAACATATCCCAAACCATTTTTACCTTGTTTTCCCATACTCAGCACTTCATCGAGCATAGATGTAGCGGAGTTCCATTTGTCAATGGTTTGTTCAGCTTTATCTAATTTTACCCAGTTTAGCCTCAGTTTTGTCAAGGTCTTTCTTATACAGTTTCAGCATCTCCTTCTTGCATCCAATCTCTTCCTTCAGGCTTTTGCTCTTGATGAGTTTGTGATTCTCAAGCAGCAGTTTGTGGTAGATAGACTTCAGGTCTTCAATGATTCCCTCCTGGGACATTTCTCCTTAAATGAAATATTCTTCATCTAGATTCACTATCCCATAAAAAGAATCAAAGTTAGATTCATCAAAGTAGGACGCAAGATAAGGTTCAGTATCAGTATCATATTCATTCCAATCTGCAAAGAACGTCTCCTGTTCTGATGTTGGATCCTGAATCTTGGGGTAACATTGAGATCCAAAGCAGTTCAAGGAGTCTTCTTTGATATGGGCATTTCCCGCATATTGGGTCAGGCCCAAACCAGGCCCATATTGGACTATATCGGGGATCACTTTCGATGTCATATCGGTAATAATCATCGATATATTACTGTGGTCCCTGGATCCCGAGGTCTATAAATACGCAGTGCCCGGATCCCAAAACAAGCAATTATTATCCCTCAGCTACTACGCGTCATATCGAAATACATCACCGATATCACTTTCGATATCTTATTCGAAATAGGGACTACCACGTGCACCTGTGACATGTCATACCACCTCATCACCGATACCACATCGGGGGGCATCTTTGACATCACATCGAAGGCAATCACCGACGTCCGTTCGATCTATTTATCGATATTCCACTCCCATCCAAGCATCGAAGCGTAGGTCTGAGGTGTTCCGTACCAAGCCTACACGAGACACCTAGTATAGGTCTAATTTGAGATAGGCTAGTTGTATTGCTAGAGTACTTACTTGTAACCGACACTCGCATATATATAAAACAATCTATTGTTAAATCAGTGGCGCCGTTTGTGGGAACACCAATTCCCGGACAAGGACGCCGATATGCAAGGAATGAGGACCCGATCCGAATTTAGCGGAGTTGTGACCAGGAGCGCCAGGATGGAAGACACGCAACCCCCTCAACACCCAACTGACCAAGAACAGACAGTGGCTCAAGCCGAGATGTAGCTTCCTCCACCACGAGTGCAACGAAGGCGCGGGCTCGGGAGGCCGCCGCGAGCCGCAAATGCAGGTCCGACCCTTGTTGCACCAAATGTGGTAGAACCCGAGACTGAGGGCCGCCCGTTGAGAACCACCCAGCAGACATTCTAATGACCGAGGCGCCAAATGCGGATTTTCCCGGCCTAGAGGAGACAATGCCCGCGGGACAAAGTGCCTTTCACCCCCCCTGCCATAACCTCGGAGATGCAAGTGCAGATCAACGCCACAGTAAGAGCGGCGCTGGATTCCACATTGGAGACCTTGCTTCCACGACTAGTGGAGCAAAGGGCAAAGGACATTCGGGCGAGGCCCCATGAATCTGGAGTGGGTGAGAGAAGGGCAAGGCAAGGATACGACGAACAGAAGGATACGGGGGACTCCTTCAGAGAGATATCACCCGCTGCTTACGATAGGGCGAAAATATGGGACCCCGGGACTCTAGATCGAGAGCTAGCAAGGAAGAGGGAACGTCTTGACCGCGAGAGGCCGAAAGTAATCCGGAGAATAGAACGCGGTCGCGACAGCGCCGAGATTGCATATTCAAAGGACGAGGATGCGGAAATACTGCGGGTAATCTCAAGGAGGGTGGAACAACTAGACCGCGAGAGGGCGGAATTGTCGAGGAAGTTAACTGAAAGTCGTAGAAAGGTTCGCAGTAGGACCCCGTTTTCGGATGAGATAGAGGCTGAAGTATTGCAAAAGGGGGACAAGATCCCAGTGATCAAGCCATACGACGGAAGAGGCGATCCTACCGATCATCTCCATCAGGTCGATAGCATTCTGAACCTGCACAACTACTCGAGAAACATAAAAGCATAGATCCTCTCCACCACTTTAATGGGCGCTGCACTGGATTGGTTCGCTAGGCTGGAGGCCAGATCCATAACGGACTACGAGCAGCTGAGGGAGAAATTTGAGAACCAATTCTCTAGCCAAAAGAGAATGAAGACCAACCTGCTACACCTCCGCGATGTGCAGCAAAGGGAAAGGGAGAACCTCTGAGACTATATGAAGAGGTTCAACGATGAATTACTGAAGGTGGATGAGCCGCATGGCGGTCAGGTCATGATGATGCTGTTTAAGGGTACGACCCATCGCAGGTTCGCCGGGAAGCTAATCAAATTGATTGAGCCCACCATAGCACAGATCAACATGCTTGCAAACCAAATGGTCTATGAGGACGAAATGATGGCAACGCGTCAGGGTTCGTTTCCCAGCAGAAATGCAGACAGAGAGCGCAACAGGGAAAGTCCCCCAAGGACGTACACCCCGTTAAACAGAGACATTCTAGAGGTGATGGCCGTGGCGAAGAGAAACGGATGGTTGACCGAACCCAGGCCGTTGAATGAGACTCCCGGGATGAAGTCATCAGGCAAATACTGCACATACCACCGTCAACCTGGACAGAGGACAGAGGACTGCACACACCTGAGGAACGAGATCGAAAGATTGATCAAAGAAGGGAAACTGGTCGAGTTTGTCAGGGGCGCCAGTGAGGATGCTAGAGGAGCAGAACATTCTCATCCCCTAGAAGGGATTACTCGACCAGGAGAGGAAAACAGAAGATGATTAAGGCACCGGAGGAACGAGGGAGGACCATAGTGAATGTCCCGAGCAGAGGCGTTATAAATGTGATCAACGGGGGAGGCTTGGGAGATAACACGACTCACGGCCGAGAAACCATAACGCGGAGACTCCAGGGTGGAGCCTATGTTGGGTACACCAACGCAATCATGCCGGAAGCATACTTGGAGCAACATATCTCTTTCACCAAGAAAGACTTGGAGCAGCTTAGTCCATTGGCCTTGACCGCATGGAAACTAGATTGCCCACTGGTTATCACGATTAATGTGGATGGCTATCAGGTGCATAAAGTATTGGTGGATAGCGGGAGCTCCGCAAACCTGATATTCTCTAAAGCCTACGAGTAGATGGGGATAGCCCTGGACCGACTGAAGCCGATATCTACCCCGTTGACCGGATTTGGTGGAGCAGAGGTATTGCCGCTTGGACAAGTCATATTCCCCACTATGTTTGGCAGTAGCCCACACACTCGGGTCACACCGATAAAATACACGATTGTCGACACTCTATTTCCTTACCACGCCGTCATTGGCCGACCGACGCTCAACCAGATCAGGGCAGCGGTCTCTACTTATTACCAGAAGATCAAATTCCCGATGCCTCAAGGAGTTGGTGAGATCATAGGTGAACAGATGCAGGGATGGATGTGCTATGTGGACTCGCTGAAGCACCCAAGAATCAGAAAAAGACAGGAAATACAAGTCCCACACCAAGAATACATTCCGCGCACGGAGTGATTGCCATGAGGAGCAAACAAAACAATGTTTTTAATTTCGGCAGTTTTTAAATTATGTTTGGACAACGGAAACATTGCCCTATTGTGGGTCGGTCTGTAAACTTAAAATAGGGGGAACTACGCCGGTCTGATTCCCCACTCAACGGGATACGTAGGCGGGTTAGGTTTACCTAGCCCTCGACCGCTATATCTTATTTTGCCCCTACGTTGGTCGGCATGTAACTTAAAACAGGGGGAACTACGCCGGTCTGATTCCCCATGCAATAGGATACGTAGGCGGGCTGGGTTTACCTAGCCTTCGACCGTTATCCGTTACTACATTTTTATTTTTTATTTGTTGCTTGGCGCAATCTCATATTTCATGCAGGGATATGTCCTAAGCGGGCATTATAGAAGTGCAGAGAATGGCACAAACAATTGGGGAATGTTCCCCTAGATATATATTTAACACATCGCCCACTTACAGGTACAAACAGATACAAACAGGTACCACAGGCACGATAGAGCACAACGGAAACACTATTTCTTGTGTAAAACTGATATTCCTATATTGAGGGAACATCCTTCAAATAACACATGCACGTCATTTCGTGCTTTCGTATTAGCTTTTATGTCGAAAATTTTTCTTGTCTATGATGTTTTGCAGGGCTCAATGACCAACATATTCAACGACGACAGAGTCACCAAGAGACATAGTCAAAAAGACAACGAAAAGGCTTGCCTACAACACAAAAAATATCCCCTGTGATAACGGGGTCAATTAAAGAAAAAATCCCATGTGATAACGGGGTCGATTAAAGAAAAAATCCCCTGTGATAACGGTGTCGATTAAAGAAAAAATCCCCTGTGATAATAGGGTCGATTAAAGAAAAAATCCCTTGTGATAACGGGGTCGATTAAAGAAAAAATTCCCTGTGATAACGGGGCCAATCCAAGAAAACATCCCATGTGATAACGGGGTCGATTAAAGAAAACATCCCCTGTGATAACGGGGTCGATTAAAGCAAAAATGCCCTGTGATAACGGGGTCGATTAAAGCAAAAATCCCATGTGATAACGGGGTCGATTAAAGAAAAAATTCCCTGTGATAACGGGGTCGAACTGTCAAGCTAGGTGAAGAGCTTAATGGGTGGAAATCCCATAAATCAAGCTAGGTGGAGAGCATATTGGGTGGAAATCCCATAAAATTACGCTAGGTGAAGAGCCTATTGGGTGAAAATCCCATAAAATTACGCTAGGTGAAGAGCCTATTGGGTGAAAACCCCATAAATCAAGCTAGGTGAAGAGCCTATTGGGTGGAAATCCCATAAAATTACGCTAGGTGAAGAGCCTATTGGGTGAAAATCCCATAAATCAAGCTAGGTGAAGAGCCTATTGGGTGGAAATCCCATAAAATTACGCTAGGTGAAGAGCCTATTGGGTGAAAATCCCATAAATCAAGCTAGGTGAAGAGCCTATTGGGTGGAAATCCCATAAAATTACGCTAGGTGAAGAGCCTATTGGGTGAAAACCCCATAAATCAAGCTAGGTGAAGAGCCTATTGGGTGGAAATCCCATAAAATTACGCTAGGTGAAGAGCCTATTGGGTGAAAATCCCATAAATCAAGCTAGATGAAGAGCCTATTGGGTGGAAATCTCATAAAATTACGCTAGGTGAAGAGCCTATTGGGTGAAAATTCCATAAATCAAACTAGGTGAAGAGGCAGGCTCTATGGACCCCTAACCACAAGAAGAATATCCCCTGTAATAATAGGGTCGATCCTAAACACAGAAGCAGTGACAGATTACCCATGGCTCTACCAACACCAAGGAAATTCTAATCATTCCTTGATTGACAACAAACAGATTGAACGAATCTCATCAAATACGAGAACGAAATGACTGCACCTCAGACATCGGAATACTACATATTCTACCATCATGACAATAAAAGAAACCGACAAGTTATCAGACAACAAGGCCACGAAGAGTCATATACTATGAAAACAACAGAGAAATAAATATTCAGCTACAGAACCACGAATCAAAGATATTCCAGAAAGGGATACATTCAAATTACAGTGAAGGCAGTAAACAGCTACTCCCACGAGGACCCTTCAGTCTTTTTCTCCACGACCTCGGAAAACATGTCAGGGTCGACCGAACTCTCTTCCACCTCATCTAGGCTACCAATCGGCAGATCATTATGATCATGCCTTGGGTTCAACCCACTCAGCTCGAGGGAGTCCTTGAAACCGTCATTTCTCAATACTTGCCCTACGCAAGCATGAAAGGCTGCATCTCGAACCTTTAGAATTAGATTTCGGAAGCTCGAGCTTTCCATAAACTTCTCCGCCCCAACCCGGAGAAGATCAGGACGACGTTCCTACAAATTGAACTCAATTAAATACAAGAGGACAAAAAACAGAAACAGATATCGTACACAGGATACATACCAAGTCCAAGTGGAGAGCTCCAACGAGAGACGTTCATTAGCAGCCTTCACCGCCGCCACCTCAGCTTTCAGTGTTTCCAGCTCTTTATTGGCCGCAAATTCACGCGCCTTTCCTTGATCGAGCTCATTCATTAATGTTTTGAGGTTGCCCTTCAACAAATCATACTCCTCCCGGAGCGTACGACATGTCTTCAATGCATCCTCTTTTTCAGCCTCTAACTTCTCCAACACCATGGGGTTGAACTCCCCCATCTTCAAGATATCAACCTCGAGCTCGGCAGCGACAGCGTCAGGGTCACCCTTGGACTCACGAATGGTCTTCAAACACGAGACCGCCAGCTTGGCCATCTGCACAATACAATACATAACATTATGCTAAAAATTCAAATGAAAACGATCGAAGTCGTATTCAGATACATACACTTTGGAACAGATGAGCATTGCGGCGTATATTCTGGGCCCGCTCAAATTCTATGAGCACCCGCACATTCGCAGGAGGAGGAAAAGCCCGCATCATGCCCCGTACAACATCTACTTCAGGGAATTCTACTCGCTTTGAGGGTTTGATTTCACCCGCCTTCCGAGGGCCCGAACTCGAAGATGAGTGGCCACTATGGACAGTCCCTTTACGAGACCTTTTACTACTTGATATCCTACTCAGGTCAACGACAGGTTTCGTAATCGGGATCCCAGAAAAAATAGGGGCACGCCCCCCCAATATCGAGGGCTCCTGCACTGGCCCCTTACCCTTGTTGGTCACACCTAAAACGGTCGCCTTTCCCTTGTCACTAATAAGGTTCGGGCTTGAAGAACCCGACCCCACTATAAAAGTCGCATCCACAAAATCACCCAAGTTGACATGGGTATTCAATTCCGAACCTCCAACGTCTTTGGTCAAATGAATATCGACCGACGATTCAGAACGTGGAGCGACATACTCACCGGAAGGAGACCTCGCAAATGGTCTCTCTCTCGCCACAGCCCCGTCAGGTTGAGGAACCACACCCTCTTGTTTCGAGGTCAACACCTCCAAGAGGCTGGCCGCACCATCCGGGCCTCCCACCACGTCAAGGATGTCTTGGCTAAGGGACCCAACCGTTGCAGGAACATTGTTAAAAAGTTCTTCATTAACACGTTCAGGCACTACAAGGCTAGGGGAAGGTTGCTCGACTCCCGATGCCTCTGCCAGAAACTCAACGGCTGCATTATTCAGGTCAAAGCTAGAAGTAGACCTTATTTCAGGCGCCACCGCGACTGCCATCGTTTCAGCAGCTTTCTGAGCGTCACGATCGGCTTGAAGTTTAAGCATCAATTGTCTAAACCCCATTCTAATGAAGTATCTCAGAAAAAGGTAATGTACGTGCAGAATAATCAGAGTATCAGCATGAAGAAATAATAATAAATAATTCAAGTACCACGTCGAGGTCGAAACACACGTCGAGGAATATATCGAATATGATTACCGATATACATACCGATGTGGTTACGCTAAACGACAGAGAAAACACATAAAACTATGAACTTCAGAGTCTCTTACAAGCCCTACTTATAGACGGAGGCCTTAACTACATCGAAATATACTTTCGACATAATATCGAATATGCATTTTGACATCATGTCGAAGATGAGACCCGACATCCTACCCTACTACGCGAAGAGCCATGAGAATATAACAACTGCCCCGGCAACCCCATCACAATTTTCAAGGAACCCAAATACCAAGGGAACTAGAATTCAAACGAGGACCTCAAACTACGTGTCCACTGCATTGGGAGACGAATCGAAGTTCATCACAAGTGCACTCCCCGCAAGTTTGATCTCCGTCATTTGAACTGGCGGGACGAAGGGTACAGGTAACCCAGAAATTTTAAATTAAATTTGCGAATCCTTATCTCTAAGATAAGAATCGCCAAATTGGGGGACTACATGATATGGGCATTTCCCGCATATTGGGCCAGGCCCAAACCAGGCCCATATTGGACTATATCGGGGATCACTTTTGATGTCATATCGATAATAATCACCGATATGTTACTGTGGTCCCCGGATCCCGAGGTCTATAAATACGCGGTGCCCGGATCCCAAAACAAGCAATTATTATCCCTCAGCTACTACGCGTCATATCAAAATACATCACCGATATCACTTTCGATATCTTATTCGATATCGGAACTACCACGTGCACATGTGACACGTCATACCACCTTATCACCGATACCACATCGGGGGTCATCTTCGACATCACATCAAAGGCAATCACCGACGTCCGTTCGATCTATTTACCGATATTCCACTCCCATCCAAGCATCGAAGCGTAGGTCCGAGGTGTTCCGGACCAAGCCTACACGAGACACCTAGTGTAGATCTGATTTGAGATAGGCTCGTTGTATTGCTAGACTACTTACTTGTAACTGACACACACTCGCATATATATAAAAAGACCTATTGTCAAATCATTCTTAGTAATTTTACCATAGTTTGAAGAAATTAATTCATAATCATCATCACTTTAATTGTCAAGACTTGATCCTCTTAAAGCAACAGCCCCATGTTTGCAAGGTTGTGAGGAAAGCTCCATCTCAAATTCTCTAAGAGTATTCATCAAGACTTGAAACTGTAGATTCACTCATTGCAATTTTCTTGAGACCAAGTTTAGATGACAGTGTTCTCATAACTTTATAAACCATTTCTTGATTAGTCATAGCAAAACCTAGATTTTCACATTGGTTAGCAATATCAAGAATTTTCTCAAAATAATTGTCAACACTTTCATCTTCACCCATCTCAAGTTTTTCAAATTGCAGAAGCAGTTGTGTATGTTTAGAATCTTTAACAACGGAATCTCCTTCACAATGTAATTCAAGTATATCCCAAGCATGTTTGGCTTTTGTACAATTCTGGATTAACTTGAACATGTGATGATTAACCCAACTAAAGATAGCATTAAAAGCCTTTTCATTAGAGTTATAGAGACTTACCTCTGCTGCTGTCCAGTCTGGTTCTGGTTTTGGTACTAGGTCACCTTCACCATCTCTTGGTAATGTTGGAAGAGAGTATCCATTGATCACGGATTGCCATGCTCGAATATCAATAGCTTTGATGTGAGACATCATCCTGATCTTCCAATATGCATAATTGGAGCCATCCAAAACTGGAATCCTGTTGGTATTAGGATTGACATTGTCCATTGTGTTGTATCACCTCCAAACCACCAGTGTAGTCGGTGTTTGGCTCTGATGCTAATTGAAAATTTTCGGATCGTGGATTGACACAACAACTTTGAGAGTTAAGCTGACTTTACCTTAACTCTATTGTGATCTTCTTGACCAAAATAATATGCAGCGGAATTTAAACACAAGAAGATATAATTTTTAAGAAGTTTTCAATATTATTAAAAACTTGCGAGCCTTAGGCCAAATAACCATAAAGGTTTTAACAAAAATGTTCCTCACAACAATTCACTCACGCTCTTTGTTGATCAGACTCAAAGAAGAAGCCAAGTAATAACTACTTAACTTCTATAAACTAGATGTAAATAGTTGATACAAAAACTTCGCAAAAGCAAGACGAAGACAATACAAAGAATGATTAATCTCTCAGATTGTTTAGCACGGTTGTCTTGTCTTCATCTTGATGAGCTTCACATCTTTTATAGATTTCTTGAATCTTGCACGACAAGATGTGTTGTTCACAGCTTTGGTAACTCTTGTTGTTTCCTTGTTGAATTTTGCCTTCTTTGTGAACTTCATATCTTTCTTGAATATGTGTTTCCTTTATTATCGATCTAACAAGGTAACACATCTTCTTTAAATCGTAGAATCCTGGAAAGAATCAAAGTTACAGAGAATCCAATTTGTTTCCTTCTTTTGAAACCGTGTTGAGTTGACTAATTCAACTTAGCTTGAATTATGGAAACTTCAAGTAAGGAATCATCCATAGCTCTTCCTTATGATAAAGATACATTTCTGGACATAAACATAAATAACCAAAACCGTGGGCCTTGGTTAATAGGTGAATAAAGGTTAAACTTAAATTTGGCAACTAAAGAACAGTTTTCGTACAAGCTCTCGGGTTTCAATGTTATCCTCAATGTTGTCCCAACATCGTGTAACATTGATTCCCGAAAACCTGCACTTTTAAAGCTAATTCTAACACAGCTATGAATCAGTCTGTTCTGGAGTGTCTTATCAACTTACCAAGTCAGCAGACGAAAACACCCCTAAACAGTGGCGCCGTGTGTGGGAACACGCTACATGTTCTCAAAAACAAGCTCGCAATCTCAAAGTTAATACTAGCTATATAGATATCAGTGAAACAACTACAGAATTGACAACATGGAACTCGGTGCCAAGCAAAGAAGAAGTGGTGCTGATGGTAGTAGTCAAATCCACACAACGACCAAGGAAAACTACTACATTAGAAGAAATATTAGGGAGTCTCCAATCTCAACCTTATACGTCAATCAATAAACAGTATTTTGTTTTAATGCTAATAAATTTCTAAGCAAACCTATGCCTTATCTTTTTACATAAAACTATTGAGAGGAGCTTCATCGGCGGGAAAAAACAACTACACTTTGAATAGTGTCATGATTTGTCTTATCCTTATGTGATATCGAAGAATCTTACCCGTAGGTAGTATCAAAAAATCTTACCCGTAAGCGGTATCGAAGAATCTTACCCGTGAGTGGTATCTAATAATATTACCTGTAGGTAGTATCAAAGAATTTTACGCATAGTTGGTATCGAAGAATCTTACCCGTAGGTAGTATCAAAGAATCTTACCTCAATGCAATTCGAGGGAATCCCACCTTCTCTACTCAGATGATTCGAGACTTTAGCAATTAGGCAGACAAATATTTTGAGAGAAGATCATTAATTACTACTCCACTTACCTAAATTCGATACTTAACTTGTCATTTGACAGTCGGCGTTCGACATTGAATAGATTTCCAATTGAGAGGTCCAGATTTGAGGCTCTTGGTTATTCTAGTCATTTTTTGGCTATTCTCCAGCGTATTAAGATGTTCCAGCACTGCCCAAAACGGCATAATAGACATCTATTGGTCACGACACAATGCAAATCCAAAGTCTAATGAGATGGACATCAACCCGATGAGGTCAAATGCAAACCTCAAATCCCAAGAGAATGACATCGGCCATACATGGTCAGCTGCAAACCCAAAGTACAGGGATGGACATCGACCCGGCAAGGTTAGATGCAAACCTAAAATCTCAAAATACGGACATCGCCCATACGTGGTCAGATGCAAACCCAAAATATCAGAGATGAACATCGACCTGACGAGGTTAGATGCAAACCTAAAATCTCAAAAGACGGGCATCGGCTATACGTGGTAAGATGTAAACCCAAAATATCAGAGATGGACATCGACCCGACGAGGTTAGATGCAATCCTAAAATTTCAAAATAAGGACATCGGTCATACGGGTTCAGATGCAAACACAAAATATCAGAGATGGACATTGACACGACGAGGTTAGATGCAAGCCTAAAATCTCAAAGTACGGACATCGGCCATATGTGGTCAGATGCAAACCCCAAATATCAGAAATGGACATCGACCTCATGAGGTTAGATGCAAACCTAGAATCTCAAAGTACGGACATCGGCCATACGTGGTGAGATGCAGACCCAAAATATTAGAGATAGTCATCGACCCGACGAGGTTAGATGCAAACCTAAAATGTCAAAATACGGACATTGGACCGACATGGTCGGATAAAAATCTGAAATATCAGAGATGGACATCTAACTGACGTGCTTAGATGCAAACCTAAAATCTCAAAATATGGACGTCGTCCTGACACAGTCAAATGCAAACTTTAATCTCAAAGGATGGACATCCGCTGGACAAAACCATGATACAAATAAATATCCATATAACTGGGAGGGCTAGATATTGTATCGGACTACACATGGCGGATTAGGGACTTCCACCCAACAAGGTACGATGCAAACCTACCTGGTGTGACATAATGTGTCATGACAATGGTGCAAAACTGACCAATAAGTGTCAAGAATGCTTAAAGGTAAAACTAGCTGAGGCGTATTTGGTTCACCATTATATCTATATAATAAATTAGACCTCGGGTAATATGTTATTAGAAAGCCACATGTGACTATGTTATAACGCAACAAACAGGATGCAATTCGTAGGTCCAAAGGAAAAGTTATGCTAAAAATAGTAAAGCTGCGCAAATTTGGCTACTCTCGAATTATGCATGTTCAACACTAAAGAACAATTGAACTACCTCAGTTCGATTGAACCATCTCAGTTTGATACTAAGTCCAAAATTATCTTTATTAAGACCCTCCAATAGTACCAATATATATCCCCTCACTCCTCACAAGTGAGTGGAACGGACGGAGAAGCTCTATGGTCGAACCCAAGTGAGTTCAGCAGTTCGAACCCAAGTAAGTTCGACAGATATGATCGTACCAAGGTGAGTTAGAAAGTTATTTTGGTCAAACCTAGACATTCCCTGAAAGTTACATGAGTTAGGGTCTCGAATCAAGAAGCGGATCGAGGTTTTGAGCACCCTACAAAGAGATATGATCAAAACCGTGAAGTCGCGCGTTGTAGTTCTACATTAGCCCTCGAACTTCCCAGTTTGATAGCTATGATCGAACCAAGGTGAGTTCGATAGTTATTTTGGTCGAACCCAGACATGTCTCGAACTATGCATGAGTCAAGGTCCCGAATCAAGAAGGAGATCGAGGTTTCAATCATCTAACAGAAAGATATGATAAAAATCGTGAAGCCACACACTGCAGTTCGATAGTAACCCTCGAACTTCCCAGTTTGATAGTTATGATCGAACCAACATGAATTCGACAGTTATTTCGGTCAAACCCAGACATGCCCTGAAAGCTACACGACTCAAGGTCCATAATCAAGAAGGGCGTCGAGCTTTCGACCAACCAATAAGGTTATATGATCAAAACCATTAAATCGCGCAACGCATAACTAATTGAACCACACAACCCTATCAGGCCTCGACCCCATAAATTTTAGTCATGTCCATTGTATTGATTATCTCGGTGCATCATAACCAAGAACAAATAAGACTAGAATACTACCCAAAGCAGTACGATATGCATTTATATATCACGATATAATGCAAACATGTCCAAAAGGGCATCATGAGCATCTACCCACATGGTACGATGTAAACCTACCCGGAGCGGTATAACAAACACCCATCTATCATGCTACGAAGCAAACGTGTCCAAAGTAGCACCATGGACATCTAACCAACATGATACGAAGAAAATCTACTCAAATGAATATATATCTAGAGTTCTAGACTACTATAAAGGTATCATTACCACAAAGGTACAAATATCAATTCTCCATATTAGCCATCAACGTTAACAAGCAATAACATGTTAAAGCACAAAGCGCCATAAGCAAAACGCAAGGAACCACTAAACAAGAATGCAACAAAATATCCAAACAAGGGCGACACGATGCCCGAATAATAAAAAATTGAAATTGCATAATAGATATTTATGCTCGAGCCTCATGATTCAAGTCTTGGCACGGCTTCGCCTCTTTGGTTGTCACCATATCCGACCTGGATAAAGGCAAGTTGAAGGCCTTCATCAAGATGACCATGTGTTATCTAAGCCATCTACATTTGAAAGTCAACAACAATTAACTCAAGAAGTGCCTACAAAATCGTAGTGTGAGAATAATTGTCCTCAATGGAAACCTCCTTATAAGTAGAGCCCTTAGTAGTCTTTACAATCTCGCGGCTAGTGGCTAATCATTTTAACGGCTCCTGCAAAGCCAAAGAGGAACCAATGATCCTCTATCTCAACAAACTTAAAGAACTTGTGGAATCGATCACATTCTTGACAATGTGTTATATTCCTAGAGGTGGGAATGTAACTAGGTGCACTTTCATAATTTGCAACTCAAACACGATCTTCATAAAAGCAGGAGCCACCCTACTAGCGGCAGAAGAAACTGTTATAGAAAAGCAAATAAACTTTCGAGCGACCAAGTCACGGCAAAAGGACCAAAATACATCTTTTGCCATTGCCGAGGAATTTTGTCATATCTACAACACGTTTTATAATTGAGCAATAACATTTGAAATACACAAAAGTTGCACAAAATTGAGATTTCACATATCATTCAAGAGACGAGCAAAGGGCTGCCAACGGATTACATATGTTTATGTTAAAAGATATATGTTCGTTATCTACAATAATATCCTAAAAAGTATCGTAGCAGGTACGACAAGAAAGGATCACCGCATTACGAGACCGGTACGATCACATGGGCCTCTTTCGCTCAGATTGCTCCATGGAAATATGTTTCTGTTGCACGAGGGAGGATGATAAAACAGGTACTGGTATGCGATAATTCAACTCAACAGAAGTCTTAGGGCCCCAAAGAGATGGACACTTAGTCAAAACAAGACAAGTGCAAATTAAAAATCTCAAAAACATGAACGGGACGGACACCTCGCCAAAAATATGGCAAGTGCAAACCAAAAGGTCCCATGATAACGAAAAATGATGGACAATTTACCAAAATAAGTCGAGTGCAAACCGAAAATGAGACAACACCTTAGGATAAGTGCAAACTAAATCACTACCCAAAGCACGATGTTCTTAAAGTAGATCACTAGCACACAAGTATGTGCATCACATCAAGCCAGATAAAAATTATTTGGCAACCGATCCTCCGGATCACGCCTCCCAAATGATGGGCATATTTTGAAGCCATACAAAATTTTTAGAATTTGGCACTCGCTATTGAATAAAGACCGACTCCCACATTTGGGAGACTATATGGTGGGGGTATTTTAGGTGGCCCAGAAATAAATTGGGCCGGCCTGGCCTATTAAAGGCCCAAAGATAAGAGGGTTGAACGTTGGTCGTCGATTGTTTTTAGGAAAATCGAACGTGGGCCGTTCGATTGATATGGCCCGTACTCTATAAATACCCCGTATCCTGGCACACAATTCATTCATTCATTAGTTTTGCTCACCTTCCAGATAACTGTCGAACAACACCAGTTCGACTCTTATCTCTCTAACATCACTAGTTCGACTGTTAACTGTCTAACAACACTAGTTCGACTGTTATCTGTCTAGCAACACCAGTTCGACTGTTAACTATCTAACATCACCAGTTCGACATTTAACTGTCTAACAACACCAGTTCGACTGTTATCTGTCTAACATCACGAGTTCGACTGTTAATTGTCTAATAGCACCAGTTCGACTGTTAACTGTTAGTTCGACTGTTAACTGTCCAACAGCTCCCATTTCGACGATTAAATGTCTAACAGCTCCCAGTTCAACTGTTAACTGTCTAACAACACCGGTACCACTGTTAACTGTCTAACAGCACCAGTTCGACTGTTATCTATCTAACAGCTTCCAGTTCGACTGTTAACTCTCTAACAACTCCCAATTCGACTGTTAACTATCTAACAACTCCTTGTTCAACTGTTAACTGTCTAATAGCTCCTAGTTCAATGGTTAACTGTCTAACAGCTCTTAGATTCGATACTTAGAGATAAAGGAACTACGTTCGACTTGATTTCCTTAATGGGATACGTAGGCAGCTTGGTTTGTTCCCAAGTTTAGTCCAAAATCATCAACACCCAATCCCTTTTGTCGTGATGCTTGGAGTACAGCCGTGTAAATGACAAAGATGATTCTAACACAACTATGAATCAATATGTTGTGGAGTGTCTTATCAACCTGCCAAGTCAGCAGACGAAAACACCCCAATACACAACTGAAATGGTTCATTCCTTGTTTCGTGTTAGTATGAAGAATAACCAAAACCAAGTTCATCTTCTAAAAATTATAGTTATATTGTAGTGTTCTATATAAATTTAGTGTTAACGGGTTTGGAATTATTCCCTATTTAACGGAAGATATTTATTTGGGTTAGAACGCCCTGTCCGTGATTCAGAGGCAACGATAGGTGGAAATAACAAGAATAATTGCAAGAATATTTCCTTCCTTTATTCCCTGAACTTTTTCCTCCTTTCTTCTTTTTATGTATCTGAATGCCAAGTTGTAGTAAGTAAGCTAAGTTATCTCAGGTTGTTTTTCTTCTACTGATCATATCCCTTTATATAGACTTGGGTAGGGGCAGGTGTCATTGTGAATGTGTTTTGGTAAGGATAGGTGTCGTCGTTATATTGATACAGGTGTGAAATTAGGATAATGTTTATCTCTTATCTACTGGATGCTGACGGGATGAGTCTTTGTGTTTCTTGATATCTCCGAGGGCTTCTGGTGTAGATGATTTTGATAGATCTATTCTTCCGAGGGACTTTATTTCTCTTTCTTGATTTGGGTCTTTTCTTCAACAATCAGGAGCGATCTCTGTGGGTGTAAATGTGACCTCCGAGGACCTGGTTTGATCTCCGAGGACTCGCTTTAGTCTCTGAGGGCTGTGTTTGTTTTACTGAAAGTGAGATTTCTTTATCAGAGTTCTCGGACTACATTCATTGGGTGTTCTTGCATTTATTTCTTGATTTTCTCCAAAATTGGGTCCTCGGATAAGTCCGAGTGTCGTCTTTTCCGAGGAGTCTTCAGCAAGGAAGTTTTCTTGCAAGTTCATAGGACTCGGGGTCCATTGTGGTCCCTCTTGGCGCATTTGGTGGATATCGGAGTCGTACGGGTCCATCGGGGTTTGCTCTTTTTCCGATGCCGTGTTGATATCTGTTTTTCGTTCACCGTTTTGACTTTCCAAGGGACGCTTAGGTTTCTCCTCGTGTGCTCTTGTAAACCTCTTAGGTTAGGGCAATCCTCCGAGGGGTGTTCTTTATAGGTACATCTCATCGGAAGTACTCGTGACAATAGTATTGCCCATATATTGTTTTTCCGAGTAGGAGTAATCTTCTTTATTTTATTTTTAGGGTTAACACTAGTCCCCCCCAAATTTCGACTGTCCTCGTAGTGACATGCGAAATTTTATATCATCGTCCTCAGTGAGGCGAGGGGTTATTTCTTGCTTAGTGTCCCTATATTTATTTTTTGATATTTTTACGAGGGGTAAATATATATGTATTCAGAGTTTTGCAAGTGATTTTACCTGGATACCCTTAGGGTATGGTTATTAAGCATGCGAGGATCTCGGGGCGCAGGTTGTGGGCTGGTGCTTTGACCGGCTTTGAATTTTGAAGTATCTGACCGTTGGCAACGGTCAGAATATTGATGGCGTGGCGCGGTCATGCAGCAGTTACGTGGAGAGGTAGATGACGGCCACGTTTTGAAGACATCTGACCGTTGTAGCTCACGGTTATAAATAGGGATACTGTTGCCCTTTCTTTTTCATTCTCACAAATCTGATAATTCTCTCAAAGTAAGATCTCTTCTATTATCCTTTACTCTCCATATTCTTCGATTCAAATTCCCAGCAAATTCATTCGTTCCTTTTTTCCTTTTTTCAAAAGCTTCCCTCTGTTGCTATGGCTTCTTCTGCCCTTACTGATTCCGTTGCTGCTGCTACTTCCTCGGAAATCACTGCTCCGATTAACACTTCTGTAAATGTAAGGAGTATTCCGGTGGGAGTTGTTACTCGTAAACGCAAGGGAGAGCTTGCTACTACTGCCGAGGGCGGCGCCACCTCCTCGAAAAAGGCTAGGGTTCCTAAGTCGAAGGAGCCACCCCTTCGGACTTTCGCTAAGGTGGAAAAGATGCCAAGTATTGTTACTCGTAAGCAGGTGGCGGATCTGTTTACCTCAACCGGGGTCCTTCAGAAGAATATGGTATTCCGGATTCCGACTAAGAGCGAGAGAGCGTGTTATCCTCCTCCGGGTATGTTAACAGTATTTTTTGCCCAGGTGAAGTACGGGTGGCGTTCCTTCATGTCTCCTTTTTTCTGTGAGCTTTTCAAGACTTGTAACATTTGTCCGAGTCAAATGGTGCCGAATGGGTTTGCCGCCATTTGTATTTATGTCTTTTGGTGTCACGTAAATGGACTAGAGTGCTCGTTGACTCATTTCCTTTCAATTTTTGATATGGCGGTGTCGCTCGGGGGATATCCTTTTTACAATGTTCGTCCCCGGGACAACTCGGGTGACTCCACGAAGAGGATCTTGGGTGCTGCTATTACCTCACATAGCGTTTGGAAGAATAGGTACTTCTTCGTGGGACCTGTTGATGGTGAATGGGATATGCCTTTCGATTGGCGAGAGGGCACTACTCCCGTGCATGCCTTAGACCAGGATGCGGTTTTATCTCCGATAATTTCCCAGCATAAATTGATGGAGTCGGAGGATTTCACGATGTTATACGAGACCTCTGGGCTTCACCACGTAGTTTTCACCGATGACGCCGTGGAGAGGCCCTTTTCTTTGTCTCCTGATGCTAGGAGTCTCTTTCGTAAGTTCCTTTATTTATTCTTTTACTCTTTATCCGAGTACAGCAGTAAATTATGCTTATGCACATTGTCGGTGGGATGATGCAGGGGAGGTCATGGCGAACTACTATCTGCAGTCGAGTCCGAGGGAGCCTACTCCTAGTGGTGTCTCAGAGATACCAGAGGAGGGTGATCACGAGGAGGAGGAGGTTAATGCTCCCGAGAGTAGGCATATGGGTTCAGAGAAGGGTGGATTTCACGAGGACCATTCTCTTTTATGCATGGATATGACGGGGGTCGTGAGGAGCGCTGTTCCCTTGCGTCAAGTAGCTCCTTGGGATTTGGCTTTGGTGCCCGTTTCCAAATCCGAGTCAGGGAGTTTACCTGCTTCTGAATCTAATATAGGAACTTCTCCGAGAGTTTCCGAGGAGGGGATCTTTCCGAGTGTTACCGAGGAAGAATCTGCTCAGAAGGTTACTGAAGTAATAGACTTATCTTCCGAGGGTCCTTCTCCTCAGCCTCCGATAGTTTCCGAATACGCTCCTCGTGGTGAGTTTCTATGAAATTTTAATGAGATTTTCATACCTTACTCGTGACATCTGCTGATGTGTTGACACTCTTCCTTTTGATGTAGTAGCTATGGATAAAGGAAAAACTCCGATGGTAGAAGAGCCTTCATTATATGGTGAGTATTCCTTACTCGTTCTTCTTAATAATTTTTTCTAGTTTCATTCTCTTTCTCATCGACAGTGAGTATCTTGTGTAGAGGAAGATTTTCTGGCCCAATTCAACATTCCCGAGCCGGAAGCTTTACAAGGGGATTCCGAAGATACTCAAGGGGAGTTTGATCCTTCTTCCGAGGATCGGGATGTGAAGGAGGGGATTCTGAAGTCCCTGTTAGGAGAGACTAGCCCGCCCACAGCAGTCGGTGGTTCTCGGGCTGTGTTCACAAATTCGGAAGTGACGACTCCGGTACCGGATATGACTCCTCCGAGGGGGTATGTTCCAGTGACTCTGTCTCCGAGGGGTCATACATTTCAGGGGCCCGTTCCTCTCAGTCGGTCCATTCCTCCCAGTGGGTCCATTCCTCCCAGTGGGTCCGGGGGGCCATTCTCGTCTAGGTCAATGGGGGAAGCATACCAAGACATCCTCCAATTTTTCGCCTCCTCCAATTCAACACCCGCCGAGGGGTATCAATTTTTGTACACCAGTCTTAACTGGTTGGGGCTCATGGTAAGTTTTTCTAAATTAATCCTCTGAAATTATACAATATATCTCTGTTAACTTTTTTATTGTTGATTTCTTCGCAGATCGGAAAGACTCGGGAGGCCGTTACTGCCGTAGAAGAACGTGGTCGGAAGGATATAGAGGAGGTGGAAGCTCTCCGAGCGCAACTAGCACCTCTCTTAGTCCGGGATAAAGAGAGTCAGACTAGGGAGGACATTCTTCACACCAAGATTTCCGACTACGAATTCGCTCTTAATGAAGCAGAGAAGGCGAAAGAGGGTTTGCAACATAACTTGAATGCTGCCGAGTCCGCCTACAATAAGATGGAGGCATCCGAGAAGGCTGCAATGGCTCAAATAGCTCTTTTGAAGAAGGAAAGGGAAGAGTCCGAAGGGGTCTTCACTGCTCGTATTGCGGCTCTCGAGAAGGCGGTGGCGGACGGGAATGAGAGAGAGAGGGTTCTCCAGGAGACATTGGGCCAGGTTACTGATAGGGCTGAGTCAGCCGAGGGAAAGTTGGTAAACTTTCTGTCTCCCGAGGACGTGCGGGTTAAGGTGGATGCAGCTGTTCGATTTGCTCAGCAAGAGATTTCACGGCAGCAGTCAGGAGTATCCGAGATGCCTTCTCACGAGCTCTTGATGGGCCATCTTTTGTGGGGTTATTTGGAGTGTGCGAGGTTGGCGAAATCTTTGGTAAGGTCGGATGTTGACTTCTCCAAGTCTTTTGATCTTCGCAAGTTAAAGAAGCCAACTCCCGACGACTGCCGTTACTTTGTGGGTAGGTTTGGGGGTTTGTTATCTTCTCGGGATTCTCCGACACCGTCACCAATGCGCTCTGCTACAAGTCCGAGTCCGAGAGCTAGTGGCTCTGGGGGAGTATTTTCTCCAATTTATAGTCTTGCTTCATTGGGTACTTCTGCTGAGGAGACAACTTCTTTCCTCCCTCCTTCTACGGGGGCTTAATTTTATTCTACGTAATTTTTTACTTTTTAAATAAACATTTTTTGTACTTATTATCCTTTCCGAGGGCTCTTCGGCTTGAATAAACATTTTGTTCAATTTCCCTTTTTCTACTTTTGTTTGTATAGTTAAAATTCAATTAACATGGATAATAATAATTCTCATGAAGTTGCTGACTAAGTAGACTTCCTAAGTAGGAGGTGTTGCTTTGCATGGTTAAATAGGGTACGTGTCATTCTTAATCAAAAAGTTTTTTAACACGTGTCCCTCAGCTAACATAATAAGAATCTAAACTTCTTCTTTTAACCTTGAATTAAAGAGTATATATGCACTTAGGCTCTTTACCAATTATACACTTATCTTTACTTCTGTAATCATAATTAACCATTGATTTTCTTCCATAATTGCAAGTACGAAGATAATACTTACCTGATACAATGATGCCTCCTTATTATAGAAGAAGCGGTTCAGCTTCGTCTTGTAGTTCTTCTCGGGATATCGCTCGGAGTCCTTCGGGATCATCACGGGTTCCTCCGAGGGAGAGTCCATCCAAAAATTAAGCGACACTTGGTGCTAGTTCCTCTCTTGGAGTGGCTCGTAGGACTCCATCTACAAATTCACGTAGAGTCAATCATATCAGGGAGATATTCATGGGTAGGGAGCCATACCCTTTGGCGGATAAGTCCTCGGAGTTTGATTTGATTCCTCTTAACCCGTCTCGATTGATAGGTAGAGAACGTGTAGGATCCACTATGAGTACAGAGTGTGAAAATTCGGTAAGATCTCTTTTCACCGGTTATAACCTTGATTTTGAAGATTATGACATACTAGTGCCTTCCTCGGGCCAGAGGGCTTACGCACCTCCCTCGGGTTATATGACCGTTTATACCGACCAGATGCGTTATGGGTTACGGATGTTTTTCCATCCCTTCTTCCAAATAGTCTTTCGGTATTGGCAGGTGTGTCCGAGTCAGTTAACACCGATTTCCTATAGCCACTTGGTGGGATATGTCCTTCGTAGTGAGCTTTTAAACCTTCCGATGTCCCCTTATCGGGTGGGAACAATATTCACCTTTCGACCTTGCTCAGAGGGGACTCCATTTTTCAGCTTGACCTATCGGGATAAGGAAAATATCTTCACTCGTGTATCCAGTTCCCATTCTAGTAGAGGGGATTGGAGGCGGAGATTTTTCTTTGTCCGTCCGAGAGGTCAATCAGCCAGATCGTGGGGTGTACCCATCCGATGGGGTCTGGGTTATATTGCCCCCAACACCGAAGCGCAAGGGCAAGTGAGGGAGGTATTGCTTGACTTGGGACTTTTCTCAGGTTCTCATGACATGTCGGGGCTATTGGATTTCCCCGAGGCTTTGATTTTGGCAGGTTTACAAGAGGGGGTAGAGGGATGTACTCCTGCTTCTCGTCCTCTTCACAGCAACTTTCATTTTCGTAAGTTTTACTAACCATTCTTTAACTTGTAAACTTTATAGGTGTTCTCGGACCGTTTTCCTACTGACAATTTTGGCAGGAGCGGAGATGGGAGCATTTTCTCTTGGGTCTTCTACAGACGTTTTCTTGGGGAGGGCGCTGCATAGGAGTCCCGGGAGGCCGGAGGTGGGTGATTCCTCTCCCCTTGTGAGTGAGGCAATGGTTGAGATTTCCTCGGTGTTAACCCTAAAAAATAAATAAGGGGTTATATGGGTTAAACAAAAGATTAACCCTTAAATTAGGGATTAATCCCTAAGACGATACTATCGTCACTCTAGTGTCACATACCTTACTATGGTATGACGTGGCACCCGAAGAGATAATAGAATCCCTCGGAACTCACATATCCCACTAGGGTACGATGTGACACCCGAGTGGACACCCAAGCGTCCCTTGGAAAGTCAAGATGAATAAAAATAAGATATCAACGTGGCATCGGAAAAAGAGTAAACCCCGATGGATCCACGCGACTCGGATATCCATCACTGCGCCAAGAGGGACCACAATACGAAAATACTTCCTTGCTGAACACTCCCAAAGCCCTCGGAATCACTATCCCGAAGGCCAAAATTCACAAAACAATGTTCTACTCAAAGCACCAACCACTAAACTCCCTTACTCCGAAGGCACAAACCAAGAAGGTCATTTAACAAAGATCGGGAAGCCCTCGGAGAATGACTCCCAAAGGAGCTACTACTCTCGCAATAGCAAAAAACGCTCGGAATCCCTACTACGGGGATCCATACGCAAGAATACTGCCTCACATGCACATTGATGCCCTCGGAGCCCACCTTACAAGCCTAGAGAGACAAATCTGCCCCTCGGAAAATATTACTAAAGAAGTCAATGAAGAAGTAGCCGTCCCCGAAACAGAAAACTCCTCGGACACCCACTTCACTTCAACTAGTGAACCTCCTCATGAAATTCAGCCCCTCGGAGAAAAGAAAACAGAAGATTCCGTCTATCAAAGGGAAGAAAACAGAAGAAATAACCCCTCAGAACTCCCCACAACTCTCGGACAAGATAAGGATCAGCCTAGTCAGCACCTTGTCAACAAGATATACCTTATCTTATAGAAGGACACTTGTAATACATGCAACATTACACTTGTACCACATGCATAGTGACACATACTCCCTCCCATACCTATATAAGGGAAAAGGAAAGAAGAAGAAAGAAAAAAAAGGAAAGAAAAACAGATACAAAAACTCACCCAAAAAGCATAAAATCATATTTGTGCTCCTCGGAATAAGAAGTTCAGTGAATAAAGGAAGGATATTTTTGTAATTTTTCCCAAATAGTCATTTACTTTCTTTGAACCACGGATAATGGCGTTCCGAACCTCTAAATAAATCAGTTAATCGGGTATTATTCCAAACCTGTTTACAAAATGGCGCCGTCTGTGGGAACGCCATAGAAGTTGTCCTCGAGCGTGTTCAAGAAAGCAAATCCACTATGGAAAATTTGTTTTACAGCGAAAATCACCCGCCCTATTCGGACAATTCGGAGGAAACTGTAGCGAATCGCCGTTCCGGCGAAAGGGACTTTATCAATGTTCCTCGGTCTGTTTATGAAAGATTAGTGGAAGTTACCACTCGAGTTAATCGCCGAGAATTCGAATCCCCCCTGGAAACAGTCCCAGGATCTCCGAACCAAGGAAATCACCCCTCGGAACAAGGTGAAGTTTATGCAAGAAGGGCACAATGCCCTACGCCAATCTCGTGGTACCAGGAAACTCCTCGGAGGACGCCAAGGCGTTATGATCATCTGGAAACTCCGAGGATAATCCAGAGGGAAGAGAGGTCTCTCCCCGTATATCGGCCCCCCCCTATTATCACTCCCAACGGAGAACCAACCTTATGGGGAATCCTTGAAGATCTACGAAAGGAAGTAGGAGATCTCAAGAAGACTGTAGGGCCCAAGGAAGATCCGACGTTTAAGATATCTCCCTTCATTCCTGAAATAGCATCTGCTCCGATTCCTTCAGGAATGCGGCCTATTAATGTACCATTATATACAGGAGAAGCTGATGGGAGAGATCCACAAGATCATATACACCAATATTTGGCAGGAATGGACCTATCGTCCGCCCCGGACTATGTCCTATGCCGAGTGTTCCCCGTTACCCTCGGAGGACGAGCCCAATCTTGGTTTACCCATCTCCCTCCCAATTCAGTGGCCAGCTTTGACCGGTTGGCTCACCTGTTTATACGCCATTTCGCCTGTAACCGCAGGTATCCCAAATCGGCCACTCATCATTTTACTATTAAGCAACGAAAGGATGAATCCCTTCGGGAATATATAAAACGCTTCACGGACGAAGCATTGGATGTTCCGAACGTCAGCCCAACCATTATGGCCGATATTCTGACACAAGGGCTTCGAGCGGGAGAATTCTTCCGATATCTAATGGGGAATCATGTCACGGACATGAATGAACTTATGCAACAAGCTGAAACTCATATTCTTATGGAAGAAGCCGACCATACAAAGAGAAGGCTAGAGAAGGATGACAATGAACGTCACGAGCAGACGGAAAAGGAAACTAAAACCAAAGAGAAGGGCAAAGACGGAAAAGCGCCCCCTCGGAAGAACGATGGGGAGACAGTCAAGAAATTCCTTAAACCCGTGCCCCTTCCTCCGATGACCCTGGCTCCCGTGGAAGTACTCAACATGATGCGGGGCAACGAAGAAGTGCGCTGGCCCCGGCCCACCAAATTTCCCAACAAAGATAAAGATACGGGTAAGTACTGTAAATTCCATAAAACCTATGGACATACCACCGAGGAATGTACTACCCTGCGAAGAGAAATACTTCGCCTTCTGGAGGCAGGATATCTGCATAACTACCTAAAAAGAAACAATCCCGAAGAGCCCAAAGCACATGTATGGAAAAGGCCCCGAGAAGGACCTGGAGAGGAAGAGGATACTCCCCACCGGCAGTCTCGAGAACAAACCGCGGAACATCGGCGGAAGCCCCAAGAAAAGGCTAGAAAACGTCAAAGATCCCCCCGAGAAATAACCTCTACGTCTCCGCGGCGGTCACGGGAAAGGACCGCAGGGTATCGGAACCTACCTCCCCCTCCCGACACGTACGAAGTCAATCCCTCCTCGGGACGGACGATCAACATGATAGAGGGAGGAGACATTTCCAGAATACCCCAGGGTAAGAAGACAAAATATCTCAAAGAAGCCAGACGAGTGGGACAAGGGCTCCCAGTATGCTCCGCCCAAGGGGCTAGGTTACCAAATATCACTTTCGGACCCGAAGACCTGAAAGGTGTAGTCTACCCCCACGAAGACCCTCTGGTAATTGAAGCTACCATCTATGGATTTGAGATCCAACGTATCCTCATAGATACGGGCAGCTCCGTGGATGTCTTGTTTTTTCCCACCTATCTAGCTATGGGATTGAAGAAGGAGCAACTGGAAGTGGCTGAAGTCCCTCTAGTAGGCTTCTCTGGCGAAGCCTGTAACACCCTCGGAACTGTGACCCTGCCAATGTCGTGGGGAGAGGGAGCCCTACGAAGAACGGAACACACCAAATTTTGGGTGGTGGAGGCTTCGTCAAGGACATACAATGCTATATGCGGCAGACCCTCCATTCGGTCATTCGACGCGATCCCCTCTACCCTCCACCTTAAGGTAAAATTTCCTACCTTGGCAGGCATCGGAGAAGTCTGGGGCAATCAAGCTAGAGCCAGAGAATGCCGAATGAATGCCTTACTCCCCGAAGAAGACGAAAACCCCTCGGATAGTGGCAAAAAACGTAAAGTAGAAGAAACCCGAGTCCAACCCATTGAAGAGCTTAAGATGATAGAACTCGTGGAAGGAAATCCCGCTAGAGCGATCAAGATGGGCACTAATATGGAACCTGAATTGGAAACCCAATTGGTATCTGTTCTAAAGGAATTTTGTCATCTTTTCGCATGGGAAGGAGGCCCCCCCGGACGAATTAGTAATAAGGTATGCCAACACTTCCTTAATGTAAAGCCGGGGGCCAAACCCATTCAACAAAAGAAGAGAAGAATGGGACCCGAACGCAACAAGATTATCCGGTCAGAAATTCAACGGCTTCTCAGCCTACGACAAATCCGAGAAGTCATGTATCCTGAGTGGCTGGCCAACGTGGTTCTGGTCCCTAAGTCAGGAGGAAGATGGAGGATGTGCGTTGACTTTACCGATCTCAATGATGCTTGCCCAAAGGATTGCTATCCCTTGCCAAGCATAGACCAATTAGTCGACTCTACCGCTGGTTGCGCACTCATGTCGACCTTAGATGGGGACCAAGGATACAACCAGATCCCGATGGCATTCCCGGACCAGGATAAAACCAGCTTCATTACGGATGCAGGTACTTTTTGCTATTTAGTCATGCCTTTCGGACTTAAGAACGCAGAAGCTACATACCAACGATTGGTGAATCTCATGTTTGTGGGACTCATTGTAAAAACTGTGGAAGTATATGTAGACGACACAGTCGTCAAAAGTCGCTCCGCGAAAGATCATCCCAAAGATTTGCGGAAAGCGTTGGTTATCATGGATCGCTTTGGGATGAAGGTAAACCCTCGGAAATGCTCCTGTGGTATCCGAGGAGGCAAATTTTTGGGATTCATGGTCACCGAGAGGGGAATAGAAGTTAACCCTGAGAAAGCTGAAGCAATTATTGGGTTACCAACCCCGAAATCCATAAAGGACGTGCAGAAACTGACTGGGCGAATGGCCTCCCTCAGCCGATTTGTCTCCAAATCAGCAGAGAAAGGACTTCCGTTCTTTAAAATCCTTCGGAATGTCAAAGAATTCCAGTGGACCCCACGATGTGAAGAAGCTCTCCAGGAATTGAAAAACTACATGGTAAGGCCACCCTTGCTGGTCAAACCATTACCCCAGGAAGAGCTCTTCGTGTACCTGTCCGTAGGAGAGGAAGCTATCGGAGCGGTATTGGTCAAAGAGCACGATGGGGAACATCATCCGGTCTACTACGTTAGCAAAACTCTCCTCGGAGCGGAAACCAGGTACACTCTGATAGAAAAACTTGTACTCACTTTGGTTACCACGGCGCGTAAATTACGCCCATATTTTCTCTCCCACCCGATCACTGTTCTGACTAAGCACCCTCTACGAGCAATTCTCAACAAACCTGAGACCTCGGGAAGGCTGATAAAATGGGCCGTCGAACTAACAGAGTATGATATCTCCTACGCCCCGAGACCTTCCATTAAGGCCCAGGTGCTAGCAGACTTTGTAGTAGAACTTGCGGGAATCGGTGTAGAAAGGAAAGAACCTCTGTGGCACGTCTACGTGGACGGTTCCTCCGTAAATACGCATGGTGGAGCCGGGGTAATCCTGATCAACACGGAAGCCGAAGAGGAGGCGCTACACTTCGCGGTTAGAATTGATTACCCCGTATCCAACAACGACGCCGAATATGAGGCTCTCCTTATCGGAATGAGGCTCGCTCGGGAAGGCGGAATACGAAGAGTCCGCCTGCATAGCGACTCTCAGTTAGTTGTGCAGCAAGTTCAGGGCACATATGAAGCCAAAGAAGAAAGGATGCAAAGTTATCTCCGAGTAGTCCATCGGGCCAAGGCATGGTTCGAGGAGTATCAGTTAGTGCAGATTCCCCGAGTGAATAACCAAGAAGTCGATGCTTTTCCAAAATGGCTGCACAATTGACCACCATTCGTACCCGGAAAATTACTCTGTTGCACCTGAGCGAATTAGAGAGGACTGAACCTGAAGAGGTAAGTGTCACCAGGACAAATCCTCCGATGAGCTGGATAACACCCATTAAAACATACTTGCAAGATCCTGAAGGATACTCCGAGGACAAATCCGTCCGACGAATGATGTCCAAGAAGACCATCCGATATTTCCTCAAAAACGGAATACTATTCCGAAGGACATACTCCTACCCTCACGCCCGATGTTTAAATAAAGAAGAGGCTCAACTTGTCCTGGCGGAAACTCACGAAGGGGTGTGCGGCAGTCATACCAGTGGTGGAAGCATGGTCGGACGAATAATCCGACAGGGTTATTATTGGCCCACGATGGTCAAAGATTGTAAAGACCACGCGGAAAAGTGTAAGTCGTGCCAAGCTTATGCCCCTCGGATTTATCAACCAGCAGCTCCGTGGGAACCCCATCTGACCGCATGTCCTTTTGCTAAATGGGGAATAGACATAGTCCGTCCACTTATTCCCGACGCTGGTCAAAAGAAGTTTTTACTCGTAGCAGTAGACTACTTTACCAAATGGGTAGAGGCGGAGCCCTTAGCGCGAATAACTGCAGGGGCGGTCGTTAATTTCTTGTGGAGAAACATTTTGTGCCGGTTTGGGGTCCCTCGGAGCCTAGTAAGTGACAACGGTCTGCAGTTCACTGACCAAGGGTTAGAGAAATGGTGTGATCATTGGGAAATTAAACACCGTTTTGCTTCGGTGGGATACCCTCAAGCCAACGGACAAGTCGAAAGAACTAATCGCACTCTCCTGAAAAATATGAAGGCTCGACTCGACTGGCACAAAGCCAAATGGGTTGAAGAAATACCCGGCATATTATGGGCCTATCGGACCACGCAAAATACCGCCACGGGCGAAACCCCTTTCAGCCTATCCTATGGTTGTGAAGCAGTCGTACCCTCCGAAGTTTCGATTGAGAGTTGGCGAGTCAAAGAATACGAAGAAGTGGCCAATAGTGCTAACTTAGCTCTGGCCCTTGATCTCTTAGAAGAGAGGAGAGTCCGAGCAGCCGTTCGGAGCGAGGAATACAAAGCTCGGATGGCACGACACTACAATACCAAGGTAAAGCTTCGAACTTTCCAAGTGGGTGATTTAGTGCTAAAACGTATTGGAGCCTCCAAAAACGTAGGCAAACTTGAACCCCGATGGGAAGGACCTTACAAGATAGCGGGAATTGTCGGACCCGCAACTTATCTACTTGCTAATTCCGAAGGTGCCACTCTTCGTAACACGTGGAATTCCTTCAATCTTAGAAAATACTATGCTTAATGTAACATCTTCATTGTTACATAAATAAAACTGTTTGTTCATAAATGGATGGTTACGATACATTCGAATCCGATAGGGTACATAGGGTTGCAAAACAAAAGTGATAGCCTTACACAGGAAATCATTACAAGCAACCTAACCCCTAGGAGCCATCTATTATAGATAAACAGCCATCGGACCCCAAAAGACCACCTACAACAAGTTAAATACTACCTACTACAAACTACTCTTCTCGCAAATGACGCTTCCCTTCTCGGATAAGGCGACGACGCTGCTCCTCGGATAAGGTTAGTGGGTCTGCCAATAACACGCCCTCGGATGTTACGGGACTATCTTCGGGAAAGATGGGATGAAGATTAAGCTCGGGAATAACTAAGTTCCCAGGACATTCTAGCAATGATTGAACCGCATCCGTACCAAGTCGATACCCGATGCGGACCAGATCGCGCATCTCCTTTTGCAAGGACTCCCTCAAAGCTGAAGGACCCGCGATATCCAGAACAGCTTAGACCCGAGCCACTACTAAAGCAACATCATGAGCGCGAGTAATCTCTAGCACCCGATGAGTTGCCGCATCACGCTCCCAAGTCATCTGTAATAATTGCTCATCGGAGTGACGAAGTTGGTTCTTCAACTCCTCCAAACTCGCTTGAAAACTCGTCACCCCGGTTCCTCTCTAGCATTAATTGACGCTGCACTTCCCAAGACTTATCCCTCTCAATCTGAAGGACCATATCGTGAATCGCTTTAGCAGCTTCATGCTCCTCTTGCAAACGGGAAATTTCCGTCTGAGCTTCCAACAAACCATGCTCTAACTCATCCCGACGACGATATACCAGGCCAGGATCTGAAGAGGAACACCCCTGAGATCCGATGGCGTCCAGCACCATATAAATCTGGATGAAGATGAATGGATTACTACTGGAGAAATAAAAGGTAAGTAACCAAAATTTGCAAATAAAATGAGCATTTACCTCACACAGGTTTTTGCAAACCAAATCCTGAAGACGGGAGGAAGGAAGGGTCCTCATGAGCTCACAATCTGTAACATTTAGTAGACCGCTAAGAAAATTTCGGCAAAACCTCGATACCTCTCCGAGAGGAGAAAACCCCGGGTCCGCACCCGCGGGAGAAGAGCCCACGGGAGGAGGATTCCCCCCGGACAGTGACACAGGTACGCGCTCGGGACCTCCTTCCATAACATTCACGATATCGGAAATCCGAGTAAAGGATTGTGACACCAAGGGAGGCACTGGATAGTCTATCGGAGAAAGTGTTGTATTTTCTGCCCTGAGAGGGATTACAAAGCTCACTGGGGGGGCTGCCACGGGCGAACCCCCCGATTCCTGCCTCTCCGAGGAGGAGTCAGCCCTCATAACTGCCACGAAGGTATCGGAAAGGCCTTCTGACGCCCGGCGCATACCATGTAGAGCTCGCCCCAGAAAAACACCCTTAAATGGATCTATGGAAAAGGCCGCCATCTCAGCACCTATAAGACAAATATAGAGTATATGATGATCCCGAGGGCACACAAATTGATAAGAGAGAAGTAGACAGATCTTCAGACTTACGATAATAGAAATTGCCGTGAAGAGGATGAATTGGCGAATTCTCTCTCCTTATTCCCTCTTGAAGACCTGCCAGAATAAGAACCTCAGGACACGCAAGCAGGCCGGTAATATCGTACGAGCCAGAAAATAACCCGGAATGACTCAGTTCCTCCCACTCCCGCCCCGACGTCTCGGAGGTGGGCGAAACGTATCCCAAGCCCCATCGGATAGGCACTCCCCATGATCGGGCCGTATGACCTTTCGAACGGACGAAGAAAAACCTCCGCTTCCAGTCCCCCCTACGAGTGCGAGGACTGGATGTACCGGTGAAGGCTTTCTCGACGTCCCGATAGGCCAGGCTGTTAAGGGGAACTCCATCCGAACAAGGCCGAAGGATAAAAATCGCCCCCACCCGATACGGGGACAGGGGAAGGTTAAGGAGCTCGCAGCATAAAACGTATCCCACTAAAAGGCAATACGAGTTGGGTGTTAACTGGCTCGGGCAGATTTGCCAATACTGGAAGAGCGATCGAAGAAAAGGATGAAAAAACACCCGTAATCCACAGTGCATTTGATCACAATAGACAGTTAGGAATCCAGGAGGAGGGTCATATGCTCTCTGGTCCGGGGAGGGCACAATCACATCAAAATCATTGAAATTCAGATTGAATTCCGTAAAAAGAGTTACTAGAGACTCTCCGTACACAGTACTAACGGCGGAACCAACCCGTCCCCGACCTATCAACCTTGAGGGGGTCAAAGGTATTAAGTTAAATTCAGAACGCTCGTCGGCAAGAGAATACGGTTCTCTACCTAGGAACACATCCCTTATATGGTCTATCCTTCGAGAATCCATGTACGATGACCTACTCCCCACCCTTGAAGACGAACTTGTCCCAATGTTCACTTGATTCTCAACCAACCTATTACGCTGTCCCGGGGAAGAACTCTCTGAGGAGGCACTATAAACCTGGGATCCAGGGCCGACTCGAGCACGACTCCGAGAAGAACTACTTGATGATGTGGACCCCCCATGCCTGCGATGTGGCGGCATCATCTTTAATGGTAAGTTTTCCGTTTACTCTTATACGAAGGTCGAAAATAAAGTATTGAGTACAACTACGAGAATGAAAACAAGTCGTACGAAGGTAGATTTCTAAAAGAAGAAAGTAAGATGATTTATCTGCTAGAACAAAATAGCTCTTAACGATGAGTATACATACCATTGTTAACATATTATATGTGATGAATTAATCATATAAAAAAAAAAGCTGGAGCTGTCCCACCCACTCCTAAGAGTATGACACGTGCTAATGAGTGTCCTTAATTAGGATAAATAACTCTTAAGCACGCATGTAATTTGACACGTCCTGCTAAGTTATGTACTTAGTCAGCAGATAAAAGATTTTGTCTTTAGCTTATCTTTTTTGAAGAGGAGTAAAAAGAATAAGTTTTATATGTAAGCAGGCTAATAATTTATTAATATATCATGCTAATGGACAAATAAGACAAGAATAGGACAAATTGTTCATTCATAAATCCGAGAAGCTCTCGGAAAAGTTTACAAAAGCATAAGAAAAGGTTACAAAAGGAGAAAAACTAAAAAAGAAGGGATCCTATTCTAAATCCCTGTACTCGGTGGAGGTGGGGGTGGAGGTGAAATCCCACTTGAACCAGTAGCCCCAAGATTTGACGCGGTCGGAAGAGGAGTAGGGGAGCCCCTAGGTGTCATCACCGCGTCATACATCTCGAGAAGATTTTGAACCTGCTCAGGAGACGGCTTGGCAAGCTTCTTGACGTCGAAAAGGCTACCGAAGTTTACCCCCGGGGGCATTACTCCACGAGCTACGTTAGCACACTCTAACCATCCCCATAGCATATGCCCAAGGGAATCCCGAGCGGACAAAGATGCACTTTTGCGCTCCGCTTCCACTGCCGCGTACCGAACAGCCTCGTCGATTCGGGCTTGCACCTCCTCCTGGGCACCATCTTGGCTATCTTCAAATCCACCAACTCCTTGATCCGAGATTGAAGCTCCTGCTCTCGCTCCAACCACCCCAACTTCTCTTTCTCCAGAGCTTCCACCCGAGCACGAAGAAGCTCCTCGGACTCCCTCTTCTCCTTCTCCAGAAGAGTCAATTGGACTCGGACAGACTCCTCGGACGCCTCCAACTTATCGCAAGCCGACTGCATCCTCTGCAAAGTGAGCCGCATCACTTCCTTGGCTCTCTGATCCTCCCTCCAAGCAAAGTCGCTGGCCTCCAACTTCGTTCGGAAAACATCTCTCATTGATTCGGCTTCATAGAGTTGGGCCCGGAGAGAAGTCACCTGCTTTCGGAGAGATCCTAGTTCAGCCACCTCCCTCGAATGGCGTTGCTCTACTACAGTGAGGACCTCCCGAGTCTTCTTGGACTGCAAGACAGGAAGAGAAACATAAGGAAAGATACAGGAAAATTATTTAAAAATAAAGTGACTAGAGGACTAATACTTACGATTGTTTCCATCCAGATCATGCTGGCCCGCAAAAACTGATAACTTTCCGAGGGCGCAGCAAGAGAAGATCCGAAGAAATGGAGGATCTCGTGGTATGCCTCCCCTACAGTCGAAGGCTCCTTCTCGGGCACTTGAGATGAAAAATCCCCCTCGGAAGCTGACCTCCGCAGGGGAACCCTCTTCGGGAGATCTCCTATAGGAGAAGGAATATCAGTAGCAGGAGTCGTGGCCACGGCTTCCGTTGTGACCGCTTCCGGAACTTTTGCAGTGGTAGAGGGACCCTCTCCCCGGAACAGAGTATCCCACACTTCCTTCTTCGCTTCAAAATCCTTCAGTAGATCCGTAGGACCTTGACCGATCCCCTCGGACGGCTTCTCCGAGTCCGGATGGAGTAGTTGAGCGAATAAATCTGCACCTGGAAACATAGGGGCCTTGCCCTTATCGACATCTACAAGCGCCAAATACATGGTCAGATAATGATAACAAAAGTTGAAGGGAAGTAGAAAAGAGAGAAACTTACGAGGATGAGTAGAAGAAGGATCAGGAATAATGGGAGAGGGGTCTCGAGAAGAGACTAAAACCACATCTGGAGACGAAGACTCTTCTTCTTCAGCCCTCGGAGATTGCCCCCCTTGCGAGCCCCTCGGAAGACTACCAGTTTCTGACTCGGAGGCAGATCTCCAAGTCAGGACGGACGAGGGAGCTACCTGTCGTAACGGGACAGCCTCTAGAGGCACTCCCCCAACCTCCTTGGAAGGAGGCGGAATATTTTCACAAACATTCTCGGCCTCCGCGCCTATCCCTACCTCCTCGGACTGCGCTTCCGCCCCCTCGTGATCTCCTTTCTCGGAAGCTCCGCTATGACCACTTGGAGCCACTTCTTCGGAACCAGGTACTAAATAGTACCTCGCCAGAACCTCCTCTGCGCCACCCCAAAATGTCTTAGAACGAGTAATGGAAGAGTACGAAAAACTGCTTGAAGAAAGTAGATATGGAATAAAAGAGCATACGAGCAACAGGAGGAAAACTTACTGAAAGCTGGCATGAGCATGCTCGTAACGAAAAGCGGTTTCTTCACGTTGTCATTAGCACCCACCACGAAGTGAAGTCCAGACTTATCAAATAACCACAAGAAATCTTCTGATTCCATTAGGGCGTGCTGGGCAATCACTGGAGAGAGCACCATATCTTCAGCTAAGGTGTGAATCGGAGTCACACCCTCTCCCCACTTGAAGGGCATATCCCATTTCCCTCGTACAGGCTTCACATAAAAGTACTTGTCCTTCCAAACACCGTGTGAACTTATCGTCGCACCCAAAATCCTCTTCGTAGAGTTAGCCGAATGATCTCGGTGGTGAACGTGATAGAAGGGATATCTCCCAAGTGAGACTCCCACATCGAAGATAGACAAGAAATGATCCACATTGCACTCGTACCCCTTGACCATACACCAGAATACGTAAATACATAGGGCGGCATAGCCGTTGGGAACCAGCTGACTCGGGCAGATTCCACAAGTCTTGAAGACTTCACAGAAAAAAGAGGGCATAAACGCACGCCACCGGTAATTCACTTGCGCAAAATACACCGTGAGCATACCCTTAGGAGGGTAACACGCCCTCTGATTCTCCGAAGGAATGTGAACGGTCACATTCGCCATCGCAGTTCCCGTAGCCTCAAACAAATCCATGACCTGTTCATAAGTAACCACGGATTGAACATTCTCAATTTTGGAGAAGTCACGGAGAGGGGGTTTCTTTGATTTCGAAACCCTAGCCTTTTTCGTGGCGGCGGCGCCACTCCCTTCGGCGACGGCAGCCCTCTTCTTGCAAGTAGCGGCAGTAGGCCCCACGAGAGGAACGGTAGTCGCAACAGGGATAGGAGCATCAATGGGAGCAGCAGCAGTAGAGGACGTGTTGGCAGAGGAAGCCATCTATTTTTTGAGCGGAAAGAAGATTTTACGAGTTAGGTGAAAGGAAAGAAAAGTGAATACAAAACTATGAGAAGAACAAAAGTCGCTCTTTTCCGCTTGAGATGAATTAGAGAACTAAGAAAAATTTGGAAGCCTGAAGATTGAAGATTTTGTGAAGAGAATGGGGGAAAAAAAGGTACGGACAGGTATATTTATAAGTAGACCGCCATTAAAAACATGCCTCGTCTCCCACGCCCCACGTCTCCACTCAGGAAGCAACGTGTCGTTCCACGCGCTAGCCGTTACTGCAGATTAACGCACGGATGAGTGAATGTCATTTAAGACATCCAACGGCTAAAAAGAGCCGTTATAAAAGTGATTCTTCATCTGGACCGCTGCTTCCCAAGACCATAACGGTAATTTTATTTCATGGTATTTCAAGTATATATTTATATACATATAATACCCCCGTAAATCATAAAAAAGAATGGAGAAAATCCTAAGCCCTCGGAAAAATTACCAAAAAATAAAGAAAAAGCCCCTTTTGCCTTATTAAGGCCACGAAATAAAATTTCACTCGTCTCTACGAGAACGATCAAAATTTGGGGGGGCTAGTGTTAACCCTAAAAAATAAATAAGGGGTTATATGGGTTAAACAAAAGATTAACCCTTAAATTAGGGATTAATCCCTAAGACGATACTATCGTCACTCTAGTGTCACATACCTTACTATGGTATGACGTGGCACCCGAAGAGATAATAGAATCCCTCGGAACTCACATATCCTACTAGGGTACGATGTGACACCCGAGTGGACACCCAAGCGTCCCTTAGAAAGTCAAGATGAATAAAAATAAGATATCAACGTGGCATCGGAAAAAGAGTAAACCCCGATGGATCCACGCGACTCGGATATCCATCACTGCGCCAAGAGGGACCACAATACGAAAATACTTCCTTGCTGAACACTCCCAAAGCCCTCGGAATCACTATCCCGAAGGCCAAAATTCACAAAACAATGTTCTACTCAAAGCACCAACCACTAAACTCCCTTACTCCGAAGGCACAAACCAAGAAGGTCATTTAACAAAGATCGGGAAGCCCTCGGAGAATGACTCCCAAAGGAGCTACTACTCTCGCAATAGCAAAAAACGCTCGGAATCCCTACTACGGGGATCCATACGCAAGAATACTGCCTCACATGCACATTGATGCCCTCGGAGCCCACCTTACAAGCCTAGAGAGACAAATCTGCCCCTCGGAAAATATTACTAAAGAAGTCAATGAAGAAGTAGCCGTCCCCGAAACAGAAAACTCCTCGGACACCCACTTCACTTCAACTAGTGAACCTCCTCATGAAATTCAGCCCCTCGGAGAAAAGAAAACAGAAGATTCCGTCTATCAAAGGGAAGAAAACAGAAGAAATAACCCCTCGGAACTCCCCACAACTCTCGGACAAGATAAGGATCAGCCTAGTCAGCACCTTGTCAACAAGATATACCTTATCTTATAGAAGGACACTTGTAATACATGCAACATTACACTTGTACCACATGCATAGTGACACATACTCCCTCCCATACCTATATAAGGGAAAAGGAAAGAAGAAGAAAGAAAAAAAAGGAAAGAAAAACAGATACAAAAACTCACCCAAAAAGCATAAAATCATATTTGTGCTCCTCGGAATAAGAAGTTCAGTGAATAAAGGAAGGATATTTTCGTAATTTTTCCCAAATAGTCATTTACTTTCTTTGAACCACGGATAATGGCGTTCCGAACCTCTAAATAAATCAGTTAATCGGGTATTATTCCAAACCTGTTTACACTCGGAGGAGGAGGAACCTTTAGCAGCCCCCCCAGTCAGTTATATAATTCCTTCTGGGCCATCGGATCCGATAGCAGCTCTTTCCCAAACGGACTTCTACCTGAGTCCCATAGCATCACAGCCTATTCCTCATAATTCTACCGTGGTAAATGTATTAGAGGAGTATCTTCTCTCCTCTGGTACAGAGGATTTGCCGCCCCGGGAAGATGTTCCTGATCGTATTCCTGTACCACCGCCCGAGGAGCGTCCTTCCCTCGAGAGAACTCTTCCCCCAGTGGTTAATCAGGATGTTTCTCCTCTCGGATCAGCAGTGGGATTTTGCCGAAACTTTCTTAGTGGTTTATTGAACGTAACAGATTGTGAGCTGATAAAAACCCTTTCGGTACCCGTTCTCCAAGATTTAGCCTGTAAAGACCTGTGTGAGGTATTTATTTATTTTATTTAATACTAACCTGTCTTCCGGTCTGATGCCACTTTTTCGTTTTTTGAGCAGATTTATATGGTGTTGGATGCTCTCGGATCTTACGGAAGTTCCTCTTCAGATCCAGGCCTAGTATATCGTCGTCGGGATGAGTTAGAGCGAGGTCTCTTGGAGGCTCAAGTGGAGATAGCTCATTTGAAGGAAGTTCATGAGTCCGCTCAGGACACTCATATCCATGTGTTACAACCCGAGAAGGATAAGGCGTGGGAATTAGAACGCCAATTAGTGCTTGAAAGAGCCCGCGTATCGAATTTAGGGAGGAGAATTGAGGAGTTACGTGGCCAAATGCGGTCCTCGGAGGAGAAACTAACGCAGGCTATCCTGGAAAGAGATGCCTTGAGTCAGCAGCTGCTAGGGATAACTCGTTCTCATGCGGTAGAGGTGGTTATGGCCCGAGTCCAAGCTGTGTTGGAGGTGGTGGGCCCATCCAATCTTCGTGAGTCTCTTCGAGGTGAGATGCGTGACTTGGTGCACATAGGCTATAAGTTGTGCCAAGATGCCGTAAAAGCTTTACCAGAGTTCCCTTCGGGCTTACTCCTTCCTGAGCTCAACATTCGTCAAGTCTCCGAGGAGTTTCCTCCTTCACCTATTAGAGATTTTGCGGCCGGAACAGTGTTCTTTGATGACCCAGTCTCCCTTTCCGAGGAGCAACGCCGAAGACTTATCCGAGAGGGGAAACGTCCCATGGGAGGGACTTAGCTAGTAAATGAGTTTAGTTCATAATACAGAGGGTTTTTAGTGTTATCGGGTTGTCCTGATGTCTCATATATAGAGCCATCATTTTGTCGGACAACTCTAATTTCTTTTGTACTATATCCCCTCGTATATGAACACTCTTTTTATTCATGTATAACTATTACATTAAGCATAATACTTTCTAAGGTTGCTTGCGTTCCACGTGTTGCGAAGTATTGCTTCCTCGGAGTTGGCAAGCCGATAAGTCGCCGGTCCTACAATTTCCACTATCTTGTAGGGTCCTTCCCATCGTGGATCTAGTTTACCCACATTCTTAGAGGCCCCTACTCGTTTCATCACTAAATCTCCAACTTGAAAGGTTCGGGGTTTTACCTTGGCATTGTAATATCGTGACATCCGAGCCTTGTACTCTTCCATTCGGAGGGCTACTCGGGTCCTTTTTTCCTCGAGGAGGTCAAGGGCAAGGGCTAGATTTGAGCCATTGGCCACTTCCTCGTATTCCTTGACTCGCCAACTTTCTAGGGAGACCTCCGAGGGCAAAACAGCTTCACACCCATAGGATAAACTAAAAGGGGTTTCGCCCGTAGCGACACTTTGCGTGGTCCGATAGGCCCACAATATCCCGGGTATCTCCTCAACCCACTTAGCTTTATGCCAATCAAGTCGGGCCTTCATGTTCTTTAAGAGGGTTCTGTTGGTTCTCTCTACTTGGCCGTTTGCTTGAGGGTATCCCACGGAGGCAAAGCGATATTTTATCTCCCAGTGATCGCACCATTTTTGTAACCCTTGATCCGTAAACTGTAAACCGTTGTCACTTACTAGGCTCCGAGGGACACCAAAGCGACAAATAATACTCCTCCAGAGAAAATTGATAACAGCCCCCGCGGTTACCCTAGCTAGGGGTTCCGCTTCCACCCATTTGGTGAAGTAGTCAACGGCTACTAGCAGAAATTTCTTTTGACCGGCATCAGGGATGAGGGGTCCAAGTATGTCAATACCCCACTTAGAGAAGGGGCAAGGGTTCAAATGGGGTTCCCAAGGAGCTGCGGGTTGATAGGTCCGAGGGGCGTAAGCTTGGCACGCTTTACACCTTTCGGCATGGCTTTTACTGTCTTTGGCCATCGTGGGCCAATAGTAGCCTTGTCGAATCAAGCGTCCGACCATGCTTTCGCCGCTGGTATGGCTTCCACATACTCCCTCGTGAGTTTTTGCTAAGGCTAGTTGGGCCTCTTCCTCATTAAGGCATCGAGCATGGGGATATGAGTATGTTCTTCGAAAGAGTATTCCGTCTTTGAGGAAGTATCGGAGGGTTTTTCTGAACATCATTCGCCGAACATTTTTGTCCGAGGAGTATCCCTCGGGATTCTGTAAGTAGGCCTTGATAGGATTTACCCAGCTAGATAAGGGGTCTGAAATGGTATTTACCTCTTGGTCTTCACTTTTTTCAGACTCATTGACGTGAAGTAGAGTAATATTCCGAGTATGTACTGCGGCTGTTTGTGTAGCCATTTTGGACAAAGCGTCCGCCTCTTGGTTTTCTTTTCGGGGAATTTGAACTATATCATACTCTTCGAACCATTCGGACCTTTGACGGACAACTCGGAGGTACTCTTGCATCCTTTCTTCTTTGGCCTCATATGACCCCTTAATTTGCTGGACAATCAATTGGGAGTCACTATGGAGGAGTACTCTCTTCATTCCCCCTTCCCTTGCTAGTCTCATACCAATGAGGAGAGCTTCATACTCAGCTTCATTATTAGAGAGGGGATAATCTATTCTGACTGCAAAATGAAGTCTTTCCTCTTCCCCTTCTTGATTTACCAATACTACTCCAGCCCCCCCATGTGTGCTTACCGAGGATCCGTCTACATATACATGCCACTGTGGTTCCTTCTCCTCGGATCCAACGCTCGTAAGTTCTGTTACAAAGTCTGCCAGAACTTGCGCTTTAATTGATGGTCTCGGAGCATAGGAGATGTCGTACTCAGTAAGCTCTACGGCCCATTTTATCAGTCTCCCTGATGATTCAGGCTTATTAAGAATTGCCCTCAGTGGGTGTTTAGTTAGCACTGTGATTGGATGGGATAGAAAGTAGGGACGTAGCTTACGAGCCGTAGTAACCAATGTTAGAACAAGTTTCTCAGTTAGGGTGTATCTGATTTCGGCTCCGATGAGGGTTTTGCTGACGTAATATACCGGGTGATGTTCCCCATCTTGTTCTTTGACTAAGACAGCGCTAATAGCCTCTTCTCCAACTGATAAATACAGAAACAACTCTTCTTGGGGTATAGGTTTCACCAGTAAAGGTGGTTTCAACATGTACCTTTTTAATTCTTCGAGAGCTTCCTCGCATTGGGGGGTCCACTGAAATTCCTTGACATTCCGAAGTATCTTGAAGAAGGGAAGCCCTTTTTCTGCGGACTTGGAGACAAACCGACTCAACGAGGCCATTCTTCCAGTTAACTTTTGGACATCTTTCACCGTCCTCGGGGTAGGTAACCCCATGATAGCTTCTGCTTTTTCGGGGTTTACTTCGATTCCCTTCTCCGTAACCATAAATCCCAAAAATTTTCCTCCTCGGATCCCAAAAGAGCACTTCTGAGGGTTAACTTTCATGCCAAAGTTGTTCATGATGACCAACGCTTTTCGTAGGTCCTCGGGATGTTCTTCGGAAGTATTACTCTTAACTACAGTATCATCCACGTAAACCTCTACTGACTTCCCAATAAGTCCTGTAAACATAAGACTTACTAACCGTTGATAGGTAGCTCCAGCATTCTTTAGCCCGAAGGGCATGACTAAATAACAAAATGTGCCTGCATCCGTGATGAAACTGGTCTTATCTTGGTCAATAGTTGCCATCGGGATTTGGTTGTACCCTTGGTCTCCATCTAAAGTTGATAGTAACGCACATCCTGCGGTAGAATCAACTAGCTGATCTATGCTCGGTAAGGGATAACAATCCTTCGGGCATGCTTCATTGAGGTTAGTAAAGTCAACACACATTCGCCATCTTCCTCCGTGCTTAGGAACTAGCACGACATTAGCTAACCACTCAGGGTAAATAACTTCTCGTATTTGCTTTAAATTGAGAAGGCGTTGTATTTCCGAGCGGATGATCTTGTTACGCTCGGGGCCCATTTTCCTCTTCTTTTGTTGGATAGGTTTAGCTCCGGGCTTTACATTAAGGAAATGTTGACATACCTTATTGCTGATTCGTCCGGGCGGCCCCCCTTCCCACGCAAAGAGGTGATGGAATTGCTTGAGAAGGGAAATCAGTTGGCCTTCTATGACTGGAGCCATATGGGTGCCCATCTTGACTACTTTCTCGGGGCTTCCTTCTACTAATTCTACCATTTTTAACTCTTCCACAGGTTGGACTCGTGTTTCCTCGGTTTTACACTTCTTGTTATTTTCGAGTGAGGGTCCGTCCCCTTCCGAGGGAATGGCATTCATACAGCATTCTCTGGCTTTAGCCTGACTTCCTCGAACTTCTCTGATTCCTGAAGAGGTGGGAAACTTTACTTTAAGATGCAAAGTAGAAGGGATAGCCTCGAAGGCCCGAATAGATGGTCTTCCGCAGATGACATTATACGTTCGTGAGGAGGCCTCCACTACCCAAAACTTAATAGATTCCGTTCTTCGAAGGGCTCCTTTCCCCCATGACATTGGGAGAGTAACAGTTCCGAGGGTTTGACAAGCTTCCCCTGAGAATCCTACTAACGGGACCTCAGCGGTTTCCAATGTTTCTTGTTTCAACCTCATAGCAAGATAAGTAGGTAAGAAGAGCACATCCACGGAGCTACCCGTATCTATGAGGATTCGTTGGATTTCATACCCGTAGATGACAGCAGAAATAACCAACGGATCTTCGTGCGGATATATTACATCCGTAAGATCCTCGAGTCCGAAAGTGATGCTAGGCGGTTTTGATCCTTGAATGGAGCAGACAGATAATCCTTGCTCTGCTCGTCGGGCTTCTTTCAGATATTTCTTCTTTTTACCCTGAGGTGTCATGGAGATTTCACCCCCTTCTATCATATTGATGGTTCTCCCTGTCGGGGGATTGTTTTTATAAGAGTCTGGTGGAGGAGGTAGACTCTGATATCCTGTCGTTTTCTCTCGTAAATTTTGCCGGCGGTCTTTAATTCTCTCTTGGGATTGGAGACGTCCAGTTGTCCCCTCTCGTGACTTCCGACTAGGCGTCCTTTCTTCCCTTTCTTGTTCCTCCTCTTCCCTTCGTGATCTCTTCCAAACATTTGCCTTGGGCTCCTCGAGATTATTTTCCTTGAGGTAGTTCTTCAAATACCCTATCTCGAACAGGCGGAGCACTTCTAAGCGAAGGGTAGTACATTCTTTCGTAGTGTTCCCATAAGTTTTATGATATTTACAATATTTCCCAGTATCCTTGTCTCGGTTAGGAAACTTAGTCGGTCTGGGCCAGTGCAACTCATTGCTACCCCTCATTATGTTGAGCACTTCTGGTGGAGTAACAGTCATCGGGGGTAAGTGCACGGGTCGGAGGAATTTCTTAACCACTCCCCCTTCATCTTTGCGCTGAGGAGGTTTTCCTTCCTTATTCTTTTCTTTGATCTTTGCTTCCTTCTCGGCACGCTCTAAGTGTTCACTATCCTCCTGCTCCATTTGCTTCTTTGTTCCCTCGGCCTCTTCCATCAAAATGTGTACTTCTGCCTTTTGCATTAGCTCATTCATGTCCGTAATGCGATTTCCCATAAGGTATCTAAAGAAGTCTCCCGTTCGGAGTCCTTGGGTTAATATGTCCGCCATGATGGTCGGGCTAACGTTGGGAACATCTAGGGCTTCATCCGTGAAGCGCTTTATATATTCTCGTAAAGATTCATCCTTTTTCTGCTTAATAGTAAAAAGATGTGTGGCAGATTTGGGATACCTTCGATTGCAGGTGAATTGTCGCACGAACAAGTGAGCTAATCGGTCAAAACTCGTGATGGAACGAGGTGGAAGGTGAGTAAACCAGGCTTGGGCCCGCCCTCCGAGGGTAACAGGAAATACGCGGCATAACACGTGGTCGGGGGCGGAAGAGAGGTCCATTCCAGCTAAGTATTGATGGATGTGATCCTGCGGGTCCCTTCCATCAGCTTCTCCGGTATATAGCGGGATATTGACAGGTCGCATCCCCGAAGGGATGGCAGCTGAAGCAATTTCGGGAACGAAAGGAGAGGTCTTGAATGTAGGATCTTCCTCGGGAGCCATGGTCTTCTTGAGGTCACCTAATTCTTTTCGTAAATCATCCATCATTCCCCACAAGGAATGTTCAACCTCTCCTCGACACTCCGAGGGGCAAGAAATTTCTTCCCGACCCCTCACTGGAGTTCTTTCACGAACTACGTACCTTCGAGACGTTTGTCGGGGTGCCTGTTGCCACGGATTCCAATTTGGGTTCCACGCCATCGGAGGTGCATCTCCTTCCGAGGGGAAACCACCGTTCTCGGAGAGCACGGGGGACGGGCGTCTGAGAGGTTCATCCCTCCAGGGTGTTCGTGCAGCATCTATAAGTCTTTCATAGACAGATCGGAGAATATTAATAAAATCTCTTGTACCTGATTCATAATTGGACAAAGTTTCTTCTGAGCTGTTGTTCGGGAAAGGAAGGCTGTCACTTTCGAAAAGATCATCCATCCTAACTGACGTCTGCTTGAATTCTCTCGAGGACAGATATTATGGCGTTCCCACAGACGGCGCCACTTTGTTAACGGGTTTGGAATTATTCCCTATTTAACGGAAGATATTTATTTGGGTTAGAACGCCCTGTCCGTGATTCGGAGGCAACGATAGGTGGAAATAACAAGAATAATTGCAAGAATATTTCCTTCCTTTATTCCCTGAACTTTTTCCTCCTTTCTTCTTTTTATGTATCTGAATGCCAAGTTGTAGTAAGTAAGCTAAGTTATCTCAGGTTGTTTTTCTTCTACTGATCATACCCCTTTATATAGACTTGGGTAGGGGCAGGTGTCATTGTGCATGTGTTTTGGTAAGGATAGGTGTCGTCGTTATATTGATACAGGTGTGAAATTAGGATAATGTTTATCTCTTATCTACTGGATGCTGACGGGATGAGTCTTTGTGTTTCTTGATATCTCCGAGGGCTTCTGGTGTAGATGATTTTGATAGATCTATTCTTCCGAGGGACTTTATTTCTCTTTCTTGATTTGGGTCTTTTCTTCAACAATCAGGAGCGATCTCTGTGGATGTAAATGTGACCTCCGAGGACCTGGTTTGATCTCCGAGGACTCGCTTTAGTCTCCGAGGGCTGTGTTTGTTTTACTGAAAGTGAGATTTCTTTATCAGAGTTCTCGGACTACATTCATTGGGTGTTCTTGCATTTATTTCTTGATTTTCTCCAAAATTGGGTCCTCGGATAAGTCCGAGTGTCGTCTTTTCCGAGGAGTGTTCAGCAAGGAAGTTTTCTTGCAAGTTCATAGGACTCGGGGTCCATTGTGGTCCCTCTTGGCGCATTTGGTGGATATCGGAGTCGTACGGGTCCATCGGGGTTTGCTCTTTTTCCGATGCCGTGTTGATATCTGTTTTTCGTTCACCGTTTTGACTTTCCAAGGGACGCTTAGGTTTCTCCTCGTGTGCTCTTGTAAACCTCTTAGGTTAGGGCAATCCTCCGAGGGGTGTTCTTTATAGGTACATCTCATCGGAAGTACTCGTGACAATAGTATTGCCCATATATTGTTTTTCCGAGTAGGAGTAATCTTCTTTATTTTATTTTTAGGGTTAACATTTAGAGTTTGGAGATTTTTCAGAATGGATCTTGAATGTTGAGTGGTTATTGGAATTCAGTGTTGTTGTTTGGTAGGAAAAGTTGCAAATTGGTAGAGGACGTTCAAGAAATCACCAATACAACTCAGAAGAAGAAGATTGCGAAGAATCAAAGTGTACCACCAAACTACGAGCAAGTTTTATTTTGAAATTACCAGAATCTTTCCTAGGGAACCAACTACCGATAGAGAATCCAAAGGATTATTACAAGTTGTCAGTTTGTTATCACTTAAATGAGAAAAGATCTAAAACAAGACATGAGTCAGTCACAAAAACATGCGTTGAACCTCGCAAATTCCAGAAGTTGCACATAAAATATCAACTATATTAGAAGTTGTAGAAGGTGAAAAGAAGTAGAAGGTGTAGGACTCGTTTTAACAAATTTTATATTAGAGTAATTAGTTCCCTCTCGTTTTAATTCCTTTTTTTTAGGTTTTATGAGCATAAATCAGTTTTTGTATAATTGTTGGGCAGATTTTGGAGACTTTGATATTTATTAGTAAAATTAAAATGTATTATAAATACTGGTTGGTGATATAATTTTGTCTGGGGCCCGTAGGATCGGGAATTTTGGGGATATTATCACTAAGTATTGTTCAAAATGCCTATCTCAAATTTGAGGAAAATGACGCAATATCATTTCATTAAGGATCTTGAGTGAATTACAAGAGGGTTGTACGAGAAGATAGCTACTACTTGTCTATAGTGCTTTTCTGCTATTTTGCTAAGTATAATTGAGAGTTTGTGTAGTGAATTTGGCAAAAAGTGCACTTGTCTCTTTCATGCTGAAATGATGGGCTATTTATAGTGCTAGCCTTTGGGTCTTCGTCCAATGGGGACCGATCTTCCGTCTTAACTTCGGGTGGGAGTTATGGCCAATGTCGTAAGGGTATTCTGTGCCAATCATGGTTGGTCTTTTCATCTTAACTTTGAGTGGTGGTGATATCCAATGATGCGAGAGTCTTTTGCGCTAGTGGGGGTCGTCTGGCACGAGGCGCCCAATAGCGTGGGTTGATTGGGCTTCTTCTGACAAGGTAATGATGATGTCTGCTCCAATCATCTATGTGGTTTGTTCTGAACCAATGAGGGAGAGCTGGTCTGCTCAAATCATTGGTCTAGACCGGTAGGATTTATCGCTTTCTTCTCCAATAGGCGTCTTAGAACAATGAGGTATGATATTCCATCATAAATAGGGGTGGTTGGGAGCTGCTTTAATCATGGGTGGATGGCACTTCCTTCGAGTCTGGATGTGTCGTCATGAGGTCTATTCCTCCTAGAGGGTCTGGCTGTTCTTTGGGTCGTGTTTATCCCCGTATTTTTCGAGGGGGACTCGTGGAGTCCCACTTTGTCTGAGTTATTGTGAGATCTTCCTAGTTATGTTTTTCTTTCGTTATGTTGAGACCTTAGATGAGGGGTCTTTTTCCTTCGACTATTCCTTGTATTCACTCATTTCCTTTTTGTTTTGTATTGTCCTCATTCCTCGAAGATATTACGGCTAAGTGTTGGATACTACCACTCGGGGGTCCCTTATCGTAGGTCCTGTGAGATCCGGGTGAGGTTACCCAATTAGGGTGTCGGCACATCGGTCGTAGGGGGGCTCAAGTGATTTTTCTTGTGGGTCGTTCAGTGAGGTATACCCGGGTCTTTTGATCCGAGCCATATTCCCTTATTGGGACGTTAGCTGGTCGTGGTTGGAGGGTACCTTCTCCGGGCGCTCAGACCGTGTACCCTCGTTGGGGTGTTAGCTGATCATGACCCGGGGATACCTTCTCCGGATATTTAGACCGTGTGCCTTTATTGGGATGTTAGATGGTCGTGACCCCTGGGTACCTTTCCCCTAGCCTTGGTTGTTTTGTGGGGTGCCGATTTTGCCTTTTTCCAAGGGCGTAGCAGGTTATGCATCATCAGTGGTAGATTCTAGCAACTCTTGTAAATTCTAGATTTTTTTCTTCATTAACATGTTGCTTTTTTTGATTTATACGCTTATATTTTGCGTCAAAGCCACTTTACCATCTTCAAAATCCACAAAATTACTATTTTAATAGTTATTTCTCTCCTTCATATGCTCTCAATATCATAGAACTGAAAAATCAAGATTCAAATACAATCAAATGAAATTATACACATGTCCCGGAAAAATGTTTTTCTAAATCTTAAGAATGATGAGACTTAATAAAAATTATATGTACATTTCGAATTTGAGAAAGAACAAAATAATTGAATTAGTATATTTATGCAATTAAACATTCACTATTCTTAGGGTAATTCTTTTTCCTTCTGTCGAGTAATAAAATACCCTTAAACTATATGTAACACATCCTACTATATATTTCTTCCAATTAATCACATGTATTGCGAGGGTATTACAAATAGCATCCCTGACCTTCCTACCATAACATCAAAATCTTATCCAAGTATCGACGAGTAATTACCTAGGTTATATACAAGGAAGTTGCCAATTTAAATTTTTTTAGAAACTATTAAGTGGTATATGAAAGTAACAACTTCCAAGTTCCAATGGATATGCTCTAGTTGTCCACTGACCTTGATATGTGTGGTTTATTGTATAGGCTATAATACAACAATGCTGTCGTCCACGAGAAGCTCACGTCCTCGAGGCTTTTCGGAGCCTTTTGAATTTGACATTTTGTGTAGCTCTAGATTCCCGCATTGTTCCAATTAAAGAAAAATAGATGGGTGAATTAGATGGCACCATAAAAAATCCCATTCATAAGGTTTTATGTTACGGAATATATATATGGTTTCCACTTTAACTAAGATTGATAAATCGCAGTCTTTTGGGAAAGCTACCGGCATTTTAACTATATATATATATATATATATATATAATTATAATTAGAACTAGGCAAATTTGACAAAGAAAATAGGTACACTATCCCTAGTGAAAATTTTAGACAAATTACCCACTGTAATTTAGAAAAATATGTTCAGTAGCCCCTATGATTTTAAAAAGTTGGACTCCCCCCCCCCTCCCCGGCGCGCTTGTTCCCCCTATTATAAGAGTTACAAGATATATGGGAGTGAATGAATTTCTTTATTGATCATCACTTATATTTATACTACATACAAAAAAAGATATTTACGAAAAGATAGACTCGTATCTTCTAAACTACGAGAATATACAACATGAATAATATACTATCTAATACCTATATGGTGTATATATATATATATATATATAACTTCATCTTCGTACATAATTTACGTACTATAATATAAAAAATACCAAATTTTTTATCATTCTTTTATTATAGTTTCTAAAATGAGGAAATTGGTAGCGAGGGAGCTTTATAATCTTCTCGAGGTTCCGCCTTACCCAACAAGGACTTCGAAAGGTACTTTTTATGCCCCTGAACATGTGGGCTTACCGACCTTTCCCCTGATGTTGGTGATAGAGGAGTCTAAGGCGCCCAAGTGTGGGTCCTCAAACATAGACAAAAAAAACATCATAGTTGTCCAAAAAGGTTATTCGTCGAGTGGTGCAAGAAAAATAAAGAAGAAACTAAAGGCTTCAAGTGTGTAGCGTGTCGCCTATGGGTTCTCTCAAACCATGATATAGAGACAAGACGAGAAGTTCCCTCCGTGCTTCCTCGTATTAATAACGATGAATCTCTTGTCCCAAGTCAACCTGTCTCAGGATCAGGTCAACTAGGTCTTCGGGGACAACTTGTTCATACCTTCTGCAGTTCCGTCGATTAGTAAGTTCTTGTACTTAAATCATTTATTTTTGCATGTGGTTCAACTTTGTTTATTCTCTTGCATCTTTGTTCAGACGAGGTGTTGCTCGTAGATTTTGTTGATGCAGACACATTAATGGAATTAGTGGTGGTGGGAAAATAAGGATTCTTCTTAGGTACCCTCTGCTGAAGAGGGGCAATCCAAGGATGTTCATGAGCTCGTGTTATACGAGGGCGGGGGTTTATCGAGGGTTGATGCGGGGCCACCTAAAACCCATGTATAAGACGCAATTCTAGTGATTACCCTTCTCTCGAGCCTGAGCTTTTAACCCATACCTACCTCTTGCTCAACTATGCCTTCTCTATCAAAGCATATGCAAAGAGAGGCATATAAGAGATTATTGGATAATATATTTCTTGATGACCGGGTGTACTTTAGTTGAATCTTTGTTACTCATGTCTTTCACGCTGCATTCTAACAAGCCATGTGGTAAGCCTCATGTTTGTTCTCCCTACTTTCTTGTCTTATACTTTGCTCCATAATTGATAGTCTCTTACTTTATTGCGTAGTCTCCATCCCTGCTCCACGACGATGTCGTAGCCTACTATGAGGCTTATTACAAGGAAAACAAAGAAGACCCAAATAGATGCTTCTTACCACCAGCTAGTTTACCTAGAATGCAGTGACTAAGGCTGATGAGCTTGACTAGAAACTAGAGAAGGCCCAATGGACTCCTGAGATGGAGGGTAGACTTTCTAACTCGAATGAGAGTTTTTAGGCTATTATGAAGAGCATTGGGAACTTGGAATTGAGGCTACTGATGAGTTTCCAAAGAACGCACTTTTATACCTCATTATCAGAGGATAAATGAAGAGTTACTTAAGTAATTAGCATATTTCAGAAAATTTTCGTGTATTTCAGGTTTTTAGAGACATTTGGTGAAAACGTAGCGTTTTTGTCGAAAAGCGAGCGAAAAGAGAATGAATTTACATAAGGCTATAAAGGAGTACTTAATCAAGATTCCAACGGATGAAACAAACAAGTGATTCGGGCAAGGAACGAATGATGAAGAGCCAATGCACCAAAAGCTACACAATAAGGAGAAGACGGATGGATCCACTGATTCAAAGACATGGTGACAAAGTTACTGGAATAATCAGAGTTCGTGCTATATATAAATAGGAATCCATGGAAGTCAGTATTTCAACAGAACAAACGTCAAGATTAAGGCATCCAAAGAAGAAGTTATAGTCAAAATCATGAAACTGCGCATAGTAGAGAAGACTTGCACAACATGCCCAGTTGCCACGTATCATTGATCATATAAGGTCCTAGAAATCCATAAAACAACATCATTGGATTACTTCAAGATTTAATTAACGAGAGCTGAAAGAATTGTGGGATGGGGGCGGGCAAACGTATAACAACTTTCGTCGTCTATATTTTCAATTGTAGGTTACAATAATAAAAACTATTAGCAACTTTTCTACATACAAAAGGTTTTCTCGGTGAAGCACACATGGAAAAGTGTATATTGTTTCGCATGGAGAACACGAATTCATTTTAGTTGAAGCATGGTAGTAAAATATCGCTCTTTGATTGCCACCGTCTCTTTCTGCCCAAAGATCACTAACTTTTCATAAATAAAGATATTTTAGAAGGGGCATTGTTAAGTTGGATGGGTGTGCACCTAGAAGATCACCAATTGTTAGCTAACGGTCAAACGTATCTGTTGGACCAAATCCGCAGAAGATTAGTGGTTTCGGTTAGTTTCCTAATTGGTGTCGCATAAGTATTTTTTGAGAATTACCTTACTAGTCTTAGGGCCTAATATGACAACATCAAAAAAACTTAGTACGGGACGACTAAGATAAGACAAAAGATGAACACTAGGAGGGACTTGTCGTTGTTGACCCCTCGTCAAAAGTTGCTTATGAAACTGGTCGATGATGGTAAATTGTATAAACTGAAGGCCACACACTATCTTAGCAAGGATCAAAACAAATGAGTTTTGGATTGGTTGCTTGAGTTAAAATTTCCTAATGGCTACGTTTTCGATCTTTCACGTGTGTCAAATGCAACAATTGGAGTTATTTGGGATAAAGATTCACAATTTCTATAATCTTCTTGCGAAGATTAATACAAAGTCCATTTGAAGATTTTTTTACCCGACGCGGTTTGGGCTACATTCGTAGATGTCAATATCTTTTTTCGAACCTTGTGTTTTACACTTGACAGGTTATTTGAGGAGTTTTGTTGTAGCAATCTTAGTGTGAAATAGACTCAACACAAACATAATACTAAGTTTTTGCCGTGATTTAAATAAATTATCTTGTTAGACATATGAGATCAACATGCAACTCTATGCTTTGGTCTAGAGACAAACGCCAATAGTACATGGGTACGAGGCGACAAAGTGAAGGGTTTTAAACTCCACACTGACACACATTATGGAAGAAAGAAAATTCATTGGACCAGTATTTATGACGGGCAGTTGAGAAGGTTTGGATGAAACAAACTTCTAGGGCATAAGAGACAATCGATTATTCTGTTCTAATGTGTGTCGTACGATATTATATGTGTTACAATAGTATACCCGACTTATGATTTTTTTTGGTATTAACCCAATGTAAACCCTCGCGGTCAATGAACCCTTTATATTTGTATATTAGGCTCTAAATGTGTACTACACATCTTATCCAGCACAAGATATACATAGTAGGAAACGATGGTGGGCAGTATACCCTATTCGTGCAACATATATCATTGGATGAAGTGAATGACGAGACCATTTTGTTGATAGAGTTGTTTCAAGATGATGAATTGTTGGGCTTAACTTGTTTGTAGACTTATGGTAGACGGTAAGCTTTAGTTGGATGAGAATGTTAATTTGGGCGATGATTCAGAAGGTCTTGGTGACAGTAGCAACTTAGAAGATAATTTGAAAATGGATGTTGATGACTAGTGATGTCAAGTAATTGTACTTGGTATTCCTATGTTGCCTTTATTTAGCAGAACTGTTATGCACTAGCGATAATTGCACTTGTTATGAGTATGGTACTTTTACTTAGAGACATTGTTATAATTTATAATTACGTGAACTTATTCGTATGTTTTTCACTCAAAATGTTGTTACTTGTATGTTGCTTACACTTACAAAACTTATTATGCTTTATACTTGAAAAGTTTGTTATACATATTCAAACGAATGCCCGAGCTAGCTTTAAGGTAGTATGTTGTTGTATTTATTTGTACAAATCTGAAATAATAATCAATAAATCTGCACAACATGGTTCTAATTGAACAAAACTAAAATTCATAGATGCCGAGGAAAATTAATACAAACATTCATACATACCAAGATAATATTAAAAACAATAAATTGAACAACAAAGCAATAATCTAGGCATCATCGTCCTTCTCGTCTTCGTTCTCACTCCTACGGCATCCAAGTGCTCCACCTCTTAGATCTGTGATCAGCCACTTTATCTAGCCTAGAATATTCGATCATTGAGAGGCATATCATACGAGATTGATATGCTTTGCAATTCCTTTGCCATTAGTGGTTGGCCCTCTAGGAAAACATTGTCGTTGTATTGATGTTGAGGGTAATAGACACCATCCGGAGGAAATGGTTGTTGGGCCTGATGCAGCGTGAAATAGAGGGTTCCTAGATGAGCATGGATGGTGTGATATCTCTTCTCTCTTTGATGCAATGTAGCAGAGCCATGCCTCTTTGTGATTGCCCATGATTTCACGAACTCCTCAAGAGGTGAAATCCTTCATTTTATGGTGGTATATCGATATCACTGCTCGTATCGCATTTAAAATTTGGCGCCCTATGATCATGTTATAGGTGACTGGCTGGTCCATGATCACATACTCAACATTCAACGTCCTTCTGCATGGTTCCTCACCAAATGATGTCGGTAGTGTGACCTGCCCTAGTGGAACGACTTCTGCTCCTCCAAAGCCGAGAGCGCGGTGTTAACATTTTCTATCACATTATGTCCTAACTCCATTTTCTCTAATTCATGGGAAAGATTATGTTTGTTGAGCTTCCAATATCAATTAAGATTTTCAATACTACATAATTGGTAATATCTAATTTGACAACAAGTGGGCAATTGAGTTTACCTACGTGAATGGCATGTGGGGTGAGCTGCATCAAGTCCGTCTTTGTAAACGTGGCCTTCTCATTGGGTAGCTCTTCTAGCTCAAATAGGATCATGAATCCCACGTATCTATCGTCTTGCATCACCTGTGTGATCGTTTTGCGTCTGTAGGAAGAATCTTTTTGCGTTGGTCCTCTATTAATTAGTGTGTTCATCCCTCATGTTGGGGCTTTAACTACTCCGTGCCCGTGGCCGCTTGGAGCTTCGATAGTCTTGTGCTTATATATTTTTGGAGAATGTGACATGTCCCTGTTTTCTTGCTCTCCAGAGCCCTTCAAATGACAGACATATTCTATCAATTTTCCTTCACAAATGAGCCTCTCGATCTCATCCTTCAAATCCTTGCAATCTTTAGTGTTGTGCCCTGTCTGGTGATGGTACTCATAATACTTCCTTGAATATTTAGTCCATGGGGTCTCCCTTAGTTTCCTCGGCTGATTGAGCCAAGCTTTCCTTTGTGCCACGGTGAAAACCGTCAAAATATCCTTATTCAAGGGAGTATATCTCCTCGGAGACTTGTCTCTGCGGCGACCATTCATGACCCTGTTCCATCCTTCCTTCCCCTTTTGGCGGTTCTGCGTCTGATTCTGAGTTGGCTTTGTGGCTTTCATCTTATCATGGAAAACAGTTTGATATGCCAAAGCATTGATCTGATCTATGGTAGTAGGGTTCTCCTTAAGAAGTTCGGTCGTGAACCTTATGTGCTTCGTCGCGTTGAATAGGATGAGAGTCACATGCTCCCTTTTAGGCTCATCTCCCTTTAGTAACTCCTCATTGAACCTCTTCATAAAGTCCCCGACACTCTTCTGCTCGTCCTGTTTGATTTAATTAAAGTGGTTTAGGTTGGTGTGCATCCTCTTTTGGCTTGAGAATTATCTCTCAAACCTTTTCCTGAGTTGCTTATAGCATGTTATCGATTCGACAGGGATCCTCGTGAACCAATCCAACGCCGTGGCATACAAGGTTGTAGTGAAGATGCGTGCAAGCACATTATCATAGAATCCATGCAGAGTTAGTATTCCATCTATATAGAAAAAGTGTTCGCGTTGATCGCTTTTCCCATCATATGTCTTAAGTTGTGGATATTCTCGCCCTTGTTTAGTGCCTCAACCTCAATCTCATCACAGAAATGTGTAAGTCTTCTATGACCCCAGACTTGGACTAGTCTACGATTCACTTTCTCATTTTTCATAGTTTAACTTCTCCATCCTCTTAGCCATCTCCCTCAACTCTTCTCTCGGGTTGGTGACCTCTCGCCTTAGACTTGTGAGACGGGTCGGTCCTTCCTGAACTTAACTTCATCCTCTCTGTGTTGACCCCTAGTCCTCTCGGTCGGGTCCCTTGTCCTATATTCTTGCAGGCGAGGGGGCAAAGTGCCAACGTCGGGCAATTGTTGACGTGGCAGGGCGGTAGCGAGGGCTGCAGTCACTATGTCCTGAATGGTTGTGTTGATTTGAGCGAGAATTTTTTAAGGTAGTACGACGGGCACCACAGGTGCGGGCGCAGGTGTCGGTGCCCGAGGGGGTGGTGGGACCTGTGTCCGTTGTTCCACTGTTAGGCCCCGTAATGATCCTCCCCTTGGAGCATTTTTAGCAGTGGAGTTTTCCATCGCTGTCCTTTGAGATTGCTGCCTAGTTCTTCATTGCATCCTTCTGTTCTTGTCTGGGAATGTAGTGTTCCCACATACTACGCTAATATTTTGGTACAAGATCGTTTCAATTGTACGAATACATAGAATTACAGAAATAGCCCTTGACATAGTACAAAATATTCTAATCTATTACACGTTTAGATTAACTTTGTCTAGAACAGATTGTTATTGAATGCTCTGGGGATGTCAAAACCTTGCTGATGTCGAAAATAATGATGTTGAGACCTAGTTGATATCGAAAGCACGTGTGTATGTCAAATGTAGCTAAGATGTCGAAACTGGACGATGTCGGAGTGGGACTCCATATCTAATGCAAGTGTATATCGAATATAGTGATATGTCGAAGAGGGGAAATCAATATCGAATAACCGTATTCGATATGCTAAGTGAACAGTGAATATAATATTAATTAACCTGAACTTGAACTATGAACCCACTTTTATATAGATATTGAATGTGGGGTCCGCCACTTTCGGGAATTGCGGTGAAGTTTGTACCATATCGAATATGTATATTCAATATGAGGACCAATATTCGATATAGAATGTTTGATATGAGGATAGATATTCAATATGCATTGAGCGTGGCCAACAATTAGGCTGGGCTGGCCCACACGATATTTGCCCATATCATACATCTTGACTCTATTTTGCATCCACATCCAAATTACATCATGATAGCCTTTCCCAAATTGCATTATTTATATTGCCTCATAAACACAAATTTCAATACTGCCTCATAAACAATTTCTACGAAGTCTAATTACCATGAAAAAACCTATACTCGTCATTTATACTATTCTATATATAAAAAATGAGGAATTCTTAAATCTACCCATTAAGTTTGCATATTTTCTAAATCTACCCAAAAGAATTTCGGGCTTCAAAAATACCACGTAACCATAGGTATACCTTGTCAAAAATACTCATTTTCTCTTATTCGGGCTATTTGGTCCACGTGGTTGCCAATGCGATAAATTACTAATAGGAGGAATTTTTAAATCTACCCATTAAGTTAACCCATTTTGTAAGTCTACCCAAAAGAATTTCGGGCTTCATAAATAGCCCGTAACTATAGGTATACCTTGTCAAAAATACTCATTTTCTCTATTGGGAGAATTTTTTTTAATTAAGTGTTGGTTTATTTATATTTTGATGGTACTGAGTGAAAAACGTTTTTTGGGGTGGAATATAATGACACGGCGCGACGTTTTTACACATGGAACGACATTTTATCGCGTTGCCAGCCACGTGGACGAAATAGCCCGAATAAGAGAAAATGGGTATTTTTGACAAGGTATACCAATAGTTATGGGGTATTTCTGAAGCCTGAAATCCTTTTGGGTAGATTTAAAAAAAGGCAAACTTAATGGGTAGATTTAAAATTTCCTCCAAAAAAAAATATATTCACACAAACTTTTAATTTCCAATTTTAACCTTATAATTTAAATTATATAATATTAAAAAGTTAATTTGAAAGTTTAACCTTATAGTTTAAAGTGTACCATAATAACTATATTATTTACTCTACTTAAATTTCCAATATTATGTCTTTCCATGATATGTTTCATATTTACGTTTAAAATAGATCTAATGTACAAAGTATTTTTTTTTATATGGTAAATCTCTTTGAACAGTTTAGTTGAAAAGAAAAATACGCGGGTACTGCCTGCCATAACTTCTATTAACTACAAAAGAAAATCCCACAAGCCATGCTTCCCAAATGAAAGGAAACATAGAGAAACGTATATATATTATGATGTTGTTTGAGCTGCAAGTTCTTCAATCTTGGACTTGATATTTTCCAAAGTTCCCTCAACTGCAATATCAAAAGCATCTTTCTTATTCCTCCACTCCAATGCATTCCCATGCTTTCTATATATAACTCTTGGCATAATCTCAAGCACCTTTTCTCTCATTTTTTCAACTTGTTCCCTTGGAATGCTCAGTAAAACATCTGAAATTCTGACCCCTTTAAAAACAACGTCCTCCTTTGGTATGAAAACCGAAAACTCCTCGTACTCCTCTTCCGGCAAATGCCATTTGTATTGTCGTTTGGCCGACAATTCCTCAAAAAATACCGGTATGCATCCCGCAAGAAATCCATCGAACGTGGATCGCCTGGTTAGCGTATCCCCCGATGGCTGCAGGCAAAAACTAGCTTTTAACATCGGACTCATTATGTTAACAGGATCATGTTCGCACAAACCACTTGAACAATCAACAAATTCACAAAGTTGGTTGTAACTTGTCCCGCTTGGATTCATGTTCGTATCGTTTGCACATTCAAGCCTAATGCTTCTCCTAATGTTTGGATTGGAAGACAATCCCCCACCTGCGGCAAACAACATTAAAGTAGTTCTTTTAGAATTTCGAACCCTATTCACCCATGATTCAAGAAAAGGCAAACGCGGTGGGTGAAACGATGTTGGATATGGAATCGCCCTTTCTTGCCATGGATAAGCCCTCGCTTCAAATGTCAACGCGGTGACATTGAGAAACTCTTGCAATTCTAGAAATGAAGTACCAAAAATTGGTGGGATATTTGATAAGGGTTGGGTAAAATCCCATGCGGGACGAGCCATGATCAAGAAATGGTCATGTCCCATGTTCTTTTGCCATATTTGAGGATTATTTGAGGTTGTTGCCAGATAACGAAACAGATCTAAGCCATGTTTGTAACTGGCGTTGATGTTCGGACCAAAGAGGTATCGAATGCTGTCAATACCAGCGTAGTAAGGGAGGTAAATGGCGTCAGCGAGATTTGGATTGGAGGTTAGGCAAGGGTATTCGAGCATGCGACGGTGGAAAATGAGTTCAAGCATGTAAGGATCGGTGCGGTGCCAACTATGAGAGGAGTTGTGAGTTTTGCGACCGAGACCGTGGTTGGAGAGGTAAGGGCAGAAGTTGTTGAAGAGAGGAAAATGAGAGCAATTGAGGAGAAGGTCCAAATTGAATTGAGGTGGAAGCTGCCGGATGTAAATCCATTTATTGGTGCAGTTGTAATCCGAGTCTCCATCGGACGTGATGGGGACGATGGCGGTGGAGCATAGCCAGAGGAGGAGAAAGGTGGCGGCGAGTGTTGGTTGCATGGGAAAAAGATCGATGTTTGAGGAAGAAGAAAAAGAGTTGAAGGGTAAAGTACTTTTATTTCATAAAATTTTTCTCTTGATTTCATTATTTTTCTTGCAAAGACATATCAATACATTCTTAAAGAGTTGGTATACAAAATAATTTTGTTGTGATTAATCAATGAGCTTCGTTCTAATTAAAAAAATTCATAATGTAATACGTTGTTTAGAACAGTTCTTGATCTAATGTATAATCTAATTTTAGTATTGTTTTTAGTTTTATATACATATTTTTGCTCCTTTTCCTCATGTTATTGACCGCGTCATCACTCCTTAGTTGTATATAATGAAACATTAAAAAAAACAAACAGAGAGATTCAAGATCTCGCAAATGTTTGTAATTTTTTCAGACATATTAGTCTCTTGCTTTGAAATAGAATGAATAATTGCTACCACAAGTATATCGATGCGTCAGCGAGAAACGGAACCAACTATATGGATCAGATCCAACTATTCTGATGGGAATAAGTCACGACACATTCGCCTTCATTTAGGGTAGTTTACTATTTTTGACCGTGCGAGAGGATTTCAATTTCAATGTAATAATTAATAAAATTTGTTGTACTCCTTGAATTTATAACACACATCAGTTCACATTTTCCTATGATAATCTAGATGAATATAACTAATTAAGACAAATAAATTATTTGTTATTTCTGAACCAAGTCCGCAATCTAACAAAGAAGCTTACATCAATATATACTAGAGTAGACATTATTGTTTGAAACACATATGTATTTTTTTTTGTTTTTTGTTTTTATGAAGGTAACAAGTTATGACAAGTTGAAACAAGGCCAAATTACATAGAGAGAAAAATGTTGATCGTATTGCAACTAAATCCACGTATTGTTATGGTACTACTACTATTATATATGGATAAAAGCATCCTGTACTATTAGGGGTGGGCATTTGTAGTGGGTATCCGCTCCAGTACCACTCTCATTTGGGTATTTTCCGTTTAAAGTGGGTAAAGTGAGAATGGGTACCTGCAGTTTAATAATCGAAGCGGGAATAAAAATGGGTAGTATTCTGAGTTTCTCGCTCTCATTTAGGTACCCGCATGTCTCTTTAATGATTTCAATCTACACGCTGATATATATATATATATATATATATATATATATATATATACATACATACTAATATACCAATAATGTACTAATTTCAAGAAACATGACATATTTATTAAGATTATATATTTTATAATTAAGATTTAAGTAACTTCAATAACTAAAATATTCTTTTTTATTGTATAGTATTTTAATAAATTGACTTAATTATGTACAATGTAGTTTTTATTGTCATTGATGAATGATGAATGATGGAGTAGGATTTGAATGATTATTGGAATTTCACTTATTAGTGGTATTTTAAATTTTAATCATGTTGTCGGTGAATAATTAATTTTGGAGGGCTCATTCACTTACTTTTTAGGTTATAAAATATGGAAAGTATATAAGATTGGTACCAGCTACCGTATTGCATTCGTGTGGGTACTCGCTATGTGCGGGAATAAGAATGGTAACAAAGTTTCAGTTCTCGCAAGCGCGGGTATCCGTAATGCGGGTAGCCGTACCGCGCCCACCCCTACGTACTATAATTCATTTTGCATTCTACTCCCACAAGTTCAATATTTAGCAAGCTCTCCCTAACCTTTATATCATTTATCGATTGCCCCAAGTAATTTTTTCGGCTGAATATCCAATTGAAGAAACCTTATGCCGATAAAAGTGAGACACGGGTTAATCACGACAGTAGTTTTAATTTAGAAATACTAACAATGGACCATCTCTAATTGATTTTGTGCGGCAATATGATCCCTCAACTTTCGAAGGCCATGTGTTCCGTAATGGCATGTCATAAATCGGGGCTTTGGCGGGGGTTTATCACCCTCCGTGAGGTGTTAGCTTTAGGGAATAGTCATACCCTAGATCACATAAGGCGGGTGCGGGTGCAGATGCGGATGCGGGTGCGGGTGCGCCGATGCGTCGATTTAAAAAATAACACATTTTGAGTGCGCCATAATGCGTTTATTAAAAAAATATTAAATAAATAATTTATATATAAAAAGCCATTATTACTAGAAGAATGTAAATTATAAACAAAACAAAATGCAGAATATCTATATAATATTCCTAATAAGATGGGTTACAATAAAAAAGGACCAAACTTCTCAAAAAGATGGACCATAATAAAATAGAACCAAACTTCTTAAAGGCAAAATAACAAAAGTATCAACAAGAACAAAACGTATTGTCACCTAATTCACTTGTCAAACCAGAGCAAGTGAGTAAAAAAAGTAAGCTAAATAAAATGGTAAAGACAAAAAACTACCGGTAGTCCATTTGAGTAAAACAAATATCAAAGACGGGGAAATTACATTGATTCGATTTTCGATTCTTTGTTGTAGGGCAATATGGGTTTCTTCTTTGTTGTTTCTTGGAGAGAATCGAACAATTGTTTTTGTTTCTGTTAAGATTTTGGGCTTTGGGGTTTAAATTTTGTTAATATTCTGATATTTTTTGGGGGTTTTAATTTGCTAATGCTTCTTAGTGCGCGATAGTGCGTCTTAGTGCGCGATAGTGCGTCTTAGTGCGTAATAGTGCGTTTTAGAGCGCGCTTTAACAGTCTTTAAGTCGCGACTTAAGGAATGTTAGTGCGCCTTAATGCGGCGCACGCGCACTGAATGCGCCGGTGCGCGGCCTGTGCGTATTTTTTGCCTTGAAACGCGCTGTGATCTAGGTCATACTCATACCTGGCCCATAAAATAATACTTCCCGCCCAAGTTGACGGTTTGTAATTAGTAATTAGTATTATTACATCAAAGATATTGAAGCTAACAAATATACCCACATATAAAACATTACAGATATAATATCAAGATGAATTCATCAGATTTCATCTGTCATTTTGATCATAGGAGAAGATTTTATCGTCATGTTAAACTACTGCTTTATTAAAAATTAAATCAACTTCCTGAGGGTGTAGGTGTCAATATGTAAAGGTAAAATAAAAAATCATAATTTTGAAATCCAGTATATAACCCTCCTTCCCTCCCAAAATCACTTCTCCTCTCTCACTTCCCAATTTCAAGAAACCCCCAAATATATAAAATAAAAAAAAGATGTCTCCTTTCAAAAATCTTCGCAAGAAAAGCACCGCCACCACCGCACAACAGCAAGCCTTCAAAGATTTCCACCACTCGTGGCACTCGACTCTCTCCACCACCCTCCTCCCCCAACTCCGCCACGCCCTCTCCTCCTTCTCCACCTCCCCCTCCCTCCTCTCCTCCCACGTCGACGCCCTCCACCACCACCTCCACTCCTACTACTCCGCCCTCGACTCCGCCGCCGCATCCGATGTGGCATCCACCCTCTTTCCCCCATGGCGCAACTCCCTCGAGTTCCCCTTCCTCTGGCTCGCCGACCTCCACCCTTACCTCTTCACCAACCTCCTCCGATCATTCCTCGACAACGATCAAGAATCCACATCATCCGAAGAAGAAGAATACGACGCCATTAAAAGGCGGTCCCTCGACTTTCTCGACAAGCCCTGGCACGTGGGTGTGGCCTGGAGGAGTCCCTCGAAGGCTTTAACGACGAGGATCGATCAGATTGAGTGCGGGTTGCGGCTCATGGTCCCGGCATTGGCGGCGCGTGCAAGGGACGCTCAGGCGAGGCTGGTGGAGAGTATAGGGCCCGAGTGGCGGAGGAAGGACGTCGTGAGGGACGCGTTGGAGGCAGAGAAGGAGGAATTGGTTGGGATCGTGGTGGACGCGAATAGGCTGAGGAGGAGCGTGTTGTCGGATATCTTGAGTGTCACCAGCGTGTATCAGGCCGCGTTGTATCTCGAAGCGTTGGCCCAATTCTTGGTTGGGTTTAGGGATGAGAAGCTGGTTAAGGAGTTTGACAAGTGTGAAATGACTGTCAATTGATTGGAAAAATTGAATCTTTTTTTTTTTGCAGGGGGGAATTGGGATTTCGATTAAGGTGGTTTCAAGATTCAGCCTTTTATGTTGATATTTGCTTGTTGTTTTGTAAAATAGGAAAAAGGTTGTGTCAAAATTAGTGTTAGTAGCATAATTGTAAGGGTTTGCGTTTCTTGATTTTGCGTTCAATGAAATGAGTACAATTTTTCTTTAATTCTGAAGTTGTTCTCCTCCAACATGCCAGTTTTTTGAATGCTTTATTATTCAGTTTGTCATAATTGATTTTGCCAATCTAATTAGTAATTACACTCTTGTTTGAAGTTGTGCATCATTTTCCAAACAGCCTGCTTGCATTCTGTTTGCTTTTTGTGGGTTTATGGGGCATGTGTTGACCTTTTGAGAGTGCTATCTATCTGCATCTGTCTAAGTTGTAAAATAGGTGCTGCGCTCACAGCCTCTTCCTGGAATCCTGGTTTCAAGCCAGCTTACAGATTGTATGTGATTATCAGATGATTGTTCTTGCAGTTAAAGGAGTAAACTTTGGGTGGCAGTTGTTTGTCTGCCCATTGGTTTTTATTGTCATGAGTCTTATGACTGTTTATTGAGAAGAGTATTTCTGTTCTTTAGATGGATGGGGGTGTGGAAACCAGCAGGCTACAGTTTACCTTCCACTATGATCATATTTGGAGGAGACTTTTGACTCGTTTGATACCAACCAACTTTTAACACCATTTTCTTTTTTGTCCGCTATATCCTTGTGGTACTTGCTTACATTTTTGGTCAGTCAGAAATCCTTAATTTTGTTTGTATGTACCAACTCATTACTAGTCAAAAAAGTCATAATTAGGATCAGTTCCTTGAATCACGGCTACGGTTTGTTTCTGATTAAGCTAGCTGCAACACATGCACTAGTCATTCTCAACTTTCACTATTCTCAACTTTGATCAGTGTTTGTAGAGATGGACCTAATATAAAAACGGTAGCCTTAAATGGTTTTAAGCTTCATCTTAAAAAAAATATTTGGTTTTAAGTTTTATTTGTCAAATTAGTACGAGTCGATTGTGTTTCAATCAGTAAAACACAAGTCTTAAAAAAAATTTAAAACTCTTACACTAAATCATAAGTACATTACGTGAATTCAGCAATCACGATCAACCCTTTTAAACTATAACAAATTTCAGAATTTTGATAGGAATATTTGTAATTTTCAAATTCAAAAGAAAAAAATATTTTAATTTTGTCAAAAATTGGTTCCACTGGTCGACCAGTTCATGGGTCAGGGAAAAAATCAACTTTAGTACCTCAACTTGGCAGATTAGCAGGAATGGTAGCCTAACTTGGCAATGATCGCATTTAGTACTTTAAGTTTGGATTTTTCATCAAAACTGGTACCCCCCACGGCGGAGCCACCAAATCGCCGCTCCTTGGATCCTATGTGGCACACTGTTGACCAAAAAATTGGGGATTTTGACCTGGGACTTTCACGTGGCCCTCGACGTGGAATTAAAAAAATCAAAATTAAATAAAAACTTATATACTAATATTTATATCTTTAAAATAAAATCATTAACTCTTAAAAATTCTATTAAACCAATTAATTATTATGTATTATTTTTATATTCCTAATAAACAATTTTGTTTTAAAAAAACAAAAAAATAAAAAAGTTAAATCTCTATAATTAACTTTATTATTTAAATTTTAAAACTTACTCTATAATGTATTCTTTTAATGTAATAAACTTTATTCATATAAATTATAAAAAATTTATATATCAATCTAATTTCAATTACTTTATTTTTTAAGAATTAGAAAACTTTTAAAAAAATGAAAATTGAAAAAAACAATATTGGGGTCGTCACTTCCACAACCCCCTACCCCCCCCCCCCCCCCCTAAACTCGTACCGTTGTCAAAATGCACCGCGACAGAGGAGAGCACCGTCGTACGTCGCGGTGTAGTGAGATCTAGGGTTTCGAATTGGGATTTGACGTGCGTCGCGGTGGAGAGCGTCGCCTCCGTGCCATGCGAGGTCAGGGTGGAGCGTGAGTTGCCGGAGGTGGGCGGCGATGGTGGCCTTGCTGGCGGAGGCGAGGAATGCGGTGTTGTAGTAGAGGTTGTCGCTCCGCCGTTGATTTTGGGGGAGGACGACGGAGATTGGACGGAGTACTTTTTTTTTATTTTTCTGTTTTTTTAAAAAAATTATTAGTTATTTAAAAGTTAATATTTTAAAATCAAAATTAGTTAAGATTTAACATCTAAAATCTAAATAAATTTTCTTTAAGAATTTAATAAACACAATTTTTTAAGAGTTAATGTTTTATTTTAAAGATATAAATATTAGTATATAAGTTTTTATTTAATTTTGATTTTTTTTAATTCCATGTCGACAGCCACATGGAAGTCCCAAGTCAAGATTCCCAAATATTTGGTCAACAGCATGCCACATAGGATCCAAGGAGCGGCGATTTGGTGGCACCACCGTGGGGGTACCAGTTTTGATGAAAAATCCAAATTTAATGTACCAAATGCGATCATTGGCAAGTTAGGGTAGCATTTCTGCTAAGCTGCCAAGTTAGGGTACCAAAGTTGATTTTTTTCCTCATGGGTCACAAGTTTAGATTTGATTTGTCCGAACTAGTTCCAAACTAGTTCTCTTTAGGGTCAGCTACCAAGGAAGAGAGTGGTCATCAATCAAATCCATTCAACATGTAGACGTCAGGCTCCTTCCAACTACCAATGACCCAACTAGTAATGTTAGCTTCAGCTTGACTAGGACATCGACGTCCTTCATTTCACTACCCATAAACAAGGCTTCAAGTGAAGTTAGCAACTACACAAATTTTAGGGAAAGAAAATCACAACATTAAAGAGAAAGAGAGAGAGAGAGAGAGAGAAGCGAAAAATGTATAGTTTAAAATCAAGAAATAGAGGTTGGTTTTTTCGTAAAAGTTGAGTGTGATAGTTCTCTTCCTATTGTAATTTGTCCATCTTTGTTGAATCAATAGTTTTTAGCCCCAAAGTGGTATTTAGAGCTTGAGTTAAGGATATTCAATGCTCTATAAATTATGTCCAAACTTTTCACTCTGAATGTGTGTTTCGTTACCATGTTGCGAAGCTCGTGTCGTATAGGTTGCTAATACATATTTTTCAGAATTTCTTTATTGTAGAAAATCCGTGTTCACTCCACCCAAATGTAGCCTTGTTGTGGGCCAGGGACCCCGGCCCACGAGATTTTGCCGGGGCGGGAGCTACCTTGTAGCTTCCGTTACCTCCCGTCGGGAGAGGTGCTCCTGGCGGCCGAGAATCCTGTCCGGGACGAGAAATAACCCGGATCTCGGCGGGCAGATTGTAAATTTTGGGGCTTGAAAATTACAGCCTCTTTCAATACACACGACACAAAAAATTATTAGTTATTTGGAAACAAAGAAGAGAGTCTTCAAATACCCATGCTCCAAACCACACACTACCTTAATCTGCAACAGGAAACAGTAACTTTCGTTTAGTAATATGATCCCGCTAATTGCAGAAACTACCTTGTTGTATTTGTAATTGACAAATAACCTCGTTCTAAATTATAAAATTAACAATCTTGTTATCAGCCAATTTCCAAGTTTCATAAAAGTATGAAAAGAGACGCAGAGATTCTACTAAATTAGAAATTAACAGTAGCGTAACAATAACTAACGACTAAACTTATTTGGAAGTGTTAAATGCTCACCAAAATATCTTGCGACAAATCTTCGATTGAAGATTTATTGGCACAGGCGCGCTTACAATTACAGGTTCCATCATCAATTGCCATTTTTTCATTAACTTCAATTTTATATGAACCTCAAAAACTAAACAAACGAACTTTTTGCGAGAAAGCTAATGAATACTAAAATCAGAGAGAGCAAAAAATATAATCAGAATGTAAAAGGATGAAATCTGTTATGTTTATTGGAATCTTGGATATATAACGCGTATATGTATTTATCAAACGGTAATGTTCTAACGAGTACTAAAGAAGAAGATTTGCCCACAAGAAGAAAAAAAAACTAAGGAAAAAAAAGTATTTACTATCTCCCGGGATCCCGCCGGGAGGAAACGGGTTCCGACCCGGATCCCGTTTCATCCCTACGGGATCCACATTGGGACCTTTTTTTCTGTGTGGCCGGGATGTAATTATGATGGGTTTTTCCCGACCGAGAAAAACCTGTCGGGTTGGGCGGGAATCACGATTCCCGACCAGGCCCAAACACCCCTACAAATGAGTACGAGTGACCTAGGCCCAAAAAGAACAGGTCCAAATCCACGACCTAACTTGGACCTGATTGGTTCAGTTTTGGCCTAACCAGCGTACGAATGAGGTGTTTGGTACACCAGCTACAGAGCAATACGTTTATACCAGGACACATGAGCCAATCCAATACCTCGTGAACCAGCTTGCTACCATCGAATGTGTTCTCAAAGATGAACAACAATTCATATTGATTCGAAGTTTTCTACCACAACATTGAGAGACTCTTCTCCTCATCCTTAGTAATTTTGCCTTTAGTGGTAAAGTAACTAAACAAATATTCATAGATGTTTTACTGAGTGAGAAGCTCATAACAAAGAAGCCGATACTGACCAGTCTTATACCCTTGTGTTAGAAAGTAAAGGCAAATGCGAATTTTAGATGAAAACATCGTGGTAGAGGCAAATGTAGAGGACAATCTCAAGATCGAAGCAAAATCCATGATAGGTAAATTTGTTGACAACTCAAATCATTTATGTTGACAGTTATTTATTTTTTGGGAATTTAGGGGTAGATTATTACGCCTTGCCTGAATTTGAAGAATGATTTTATGTCCTCCTCCCTCTATTTCCAATGTGTTCTCTCATTTATATAGGAGTAAGTCTGAGTACAAATGGCATTCTTATGCATGTCACCTCTTCGAACAAGTGTTGCGTGCATGTTTATAGGAGCTGAGTAGTGGGGCTTGACTTTTGACAACTGTCTCAGAGGATGCTGATATAACACATGGAGTTGTCGCCATTGAATTCTCGACGCCATGTGTCTTACAGGAGTTGAGTAGTCTATCGTTAGGTTTTAGCAGTTTATCTGCGGAGGAATGCTTGGCGTGGACTAGGAGGTTACGCCATCGTACTCCGATACCAATTGTTTAGGGGAGAGAACTTCGTTTTTAGATAGGGAGATCTATCATGGTCCGAGAGGGGCCGATAGACTTTTTATCTATCTTGATAAGGTGAGTGCTAGGGTATCGTGTCCCTATGGAGTATTTGTGAAAGTATTTAAAATTTTCAATACCTCGCGTGGGATTTGTACACTGTGACATACCCATCGTGATTTGAGGGGATAACGGGGTACCATTTTGCCGGTATCCAGAGCAACATCTAAGGCTTACCAATACGAAGTTAGGTCTTCGTGACGCTTTAAAGCATCGTGAAGGAAAAATATGGTTAACAGTTTCAATGGAACTTATAATTAGTGTGGGAGTTATGGGCATATGAAGAAGGAATGCAGAAAGTTTATGAGCTGAATAACTCACAGGTAGAGGTCATTACTCGTTAGCACATCCAGTGAATAACTTTATTTTCATTTTTCTAATAAAATTACATAATGATAAAGAAATATTTTCGCAACACGTTTGTGATTCTTACGTATCTTCTTAACATTTTGGTCTCTTTTATTTATTCTTTATTTTTTGATTATAAATAGCCAGCCGTATCCGCCTTCTAGCCTCAAATCTCAAGAGAGACATTTGACCAACCATTTTTTCCCGAAAAATGAGCTTTAAATGAGGGAAAACAAAGTTTTGTAGGAAAATTCTTAGGAAAAATAATTTTTTCCCTTATTTCCAAGCATTGGCTCAAATTGAGTTTTGGGGGCAAAATTATTATTATGTGTAAATAATTTTTCTCTATTTCGCCAAGATTTTCTAGATTTTCAAGAAAATCTCAAATAACCAAAAAGTAGGAAAAAATATGATTTATCTTTCATCTTTTTTCTTCCTATTTTCCGGGGAAACATGTCTTAGACGGTTTGCTTGTGTTCTCTTACAGGTTAATTTCCAGATTGAATAATATAATAAAAATAAAAAGAAAGAACTAGCGTGCAAAGTGCAAATTACTAACAAATCTATTCAACGACCAAAATCCAGATTTTCCAAGCCAACTAGCATTATAACTTCTGTGATCTAAAAACGTGTTTTTTTCATGGGTATAGATGACTAGATTCAAGCAGAATGACAGACATTAAAATAAGAGGGAAGCACGACTAGAAGAGTAACATCGTGAACTAATTAGTAAAACTGAATCATGATTGCTCCATATATCTCAATAATCTAATATAAATTTTCTTATTTGTTATTATGTTTTGGATAATCAAATTTAAATGTAAACAGATATTTGGACGTATACATACTAAATCAGCTACAAGGAAAATATTTGATATATGATGTCTAGCCAGAGTGATACCGAGAGCAGAAGTTTACGCGCGTCATTCTAGATCGGATCCGAGTAGATACATGAAGTCAGACCCAAGTTGTCACCCTTACCATTATAATGCATGTTGAAACCTCATAAGCATGTTAACGTAACTGAGAAGTTTATCTCTTAAGTGATCCAAACCTTCAAGGATGTATTGTGCATTTTCAATATTAAGGAGCTTCAATACAATCAAAAGTAATAAGAAAATATATGTAAGTATATTAAATATTTAGGGATCGATGAAAAGTAGCGTCTCACATACTGTAAATTAGTGCACATATGCAGTAAACAAAAAATCCTTTTTATAGTAAGTACACTGAAGTTACGATAGACGTTAATGTGGTCATAAATATGCGTCGTTCATCTAGCTATAAGCTATCTAAAGAGTAAAACTAGCCACGAAAAACAAGTACGTAATTGGATTTCTATAGTAGCTATCACAAGATTCTTTGCACTTGTGTAGGGAAATAAGTCGTCTAAATAGCCGCTCACAATTTCATTGAAAATAGTTACATGATGACTACCATCTCTCTCTTACTCTCACACACGAATATATCGAGTTTCATTTTCCTCCACTCCTATATATAATGGTGAAAGTGTTATATTTATCCCCCCAAATCAAAAAATAACAACAAACCATTCAAAAATGGCTTTTACAACAAAAAATGATCATGATACTACTCTCCCTTCATCCTCGGCTCCATTGCTTGACGGTGATGCGCCATCAAGGAGCAACCGCCGCCCTTCCAAGGTGCTGGTGCTCGTCATAGTGGCGGGAACGATTGGCCTCGGTTTGTTGATCATGTTGGCATTATTGCTCACCAATTGTGGCGGTGGGAATCAAGACGCACCGATAATTCCACCTGCCGAAGATTGCAATGTGAGAATGACCGCTACCCTTTCGGCAGATAACCAACCTCAGAGAATTGTACCAGCAGCGCGACGTGGGGTGGCAGAAGGAGTATCCCAGAAGACGTTTGGCCTAACCATGGGAGCTCCGGCATATCCGTGGACCATGAAAATGCTGGATTGGCAAAGAACTTTCTTCCATTTCCAACCCCAAAATAATTGGATGAATGGTGATATACATATATATTATTCGTTTTTCCTCTTTTAAATTCTTTTTTTCAAGGTCGTTGGTCGAACAAAACTAACAACATTTATTCATTTTCTTTGTATGGGATTTTTCTCGCTGGCAATTGCATTACTTTGATTGGGACAATTTGGCTCCAGATCCTAATGGTAAGACATTCATTTCATTATGCCTTGTGGTCAATGATTTTTCGGCATGATTCGCTCATAAATTAAATTGATTAATTTAATTTTTTTACTTTATATAATGATATGTATTGTTCAGATTTTCTTTGTTTTTTCGTGCATGCTTTTTGTTTCTTCCCTGTTGCGTTTAGACCAACAATTAGCCTAGTAAAAAGGCAGTTTCGGAAAAGGATGTTAAAAAACGCGATTTGAAAATTAATCAGGCCAACTCAATGAAGATCTCGGTTTACGTTTTTCCTTTTCCACGAACGGATAAAAACATATCGAATGACATCGCAATCTAACGACGACGAATATACATACCAATGTCATCCAATAGTAACCAAATTTATTTTAACAAAAATATGGACGTGGACTAATCAATGTGTAGCGTGTGTAGACTAATGTTGTGTACTTCTTTAATTATTTTAGTATCTCTTTTATTTAGCTCCCATAACATATATATACATATATATTTATGTGTGTATAGATATACAAGGAACATATATACTCATATCTCAAATACATATGATAATAGGTCCATTGTTCTACAAGGGGTGGTATCATTTCTTCTATCAATACAACCCATATGGTGCAGTATGGGGCAACATTGTTTGGGGTCATGCTGTTTCCCGAGACTTAATTCATTGGCGCCACCTACCAATAGCTATGGTTCCCGACCATTGGTACGATATCAATGGTGTGTGGACGGGTTCCGCCACCTTTCTTGAGAATGGCGAGCTCATAATGTTGTACACAGGATCGACTAATGAGTCAGTTCAGGTTCAAAATCTTGCATACCCCGAGGACCCGTCGGATCCCCTTCTCATTAATTGGGTCAAGTACCCAAAAAATCCAGTTCTAGTTCCACCACCGAATATTGGGATAAAGGACTTTCGAGACCCCACAACCGCGTGGTTGACGCCAGAAGGTAAGTGGAGAATTACCATTGGCTCTAAGGTGAACAAGACTGGAATTGCTTTGGTGTATGATACTAAGGACTTTAAAAGTTTTGAAAAACTTAATGGGGTACTCCGCGCTGTGTCGGGCACGGGTATGTGGGAATGTGTTGATTTTTACCCGGTTTCTAAGACCGCAGAAAATGGGCTAGACACGTCGGAAAATGGCCCGAATGTGAAACATGTTGTTAAGACAAGTTTGGACGACGATAGAAATGATTACTATGCTCTTGGGACTTATAATAGTAAGAGTGGAACTTGGATCCCTGATGATCCCACCATAGATGTTGGTATTGGTCTGAGGTATGATTATGGGATTTTCTATGCATCAAAGACATTTTATGATCAAGAAAAGAAGAGAAGAATCTTGTGGGGATGGATTAAGGAGACAGATAGTGAAAAGGCAGATGTACAAAAGGGTTGGGCATCACTTCAGGTATTTTACTTTAATACGTTGTTAATTTGTAGGCATGCATAAGTGTAGAAATCTAAGAAGACCGGCCTTCTTTAGACTGAAAGAAATAATATTATAAATGGAGATAACATAGTCAAAAATTAGCCAAATTTTCATAATGTAGAGGCAATAAAAGAGCTGCATAAGTGATTGTATAACCTATAGAACAATAATCAAACGAATCTTGCTTGGACAGTAAAAATGGTCACAGGTTGATATTTATTGGATGTAACCGATCTTATGATTAAACTATTGGGTGGCATTACTTTTTGATTGACTTGTCTATGTAGAATATAGTTCAACATGTGCATCACCATCTTACTTTGGGTCAACTAAAATGAAACCCCCAAGTATTTTTTGTATATTATAAAAGCGTCTATTTATTTTCACAAAATACAAATACGTACCTACATCAAATAATGGTATTAGAATAACAAAAAATATATACTATTAAAACTAGGAGAAAGAAAGTGATCGATGAAAAACATTTTTAATAAGTTTCACATATTTCGTATAACATTTTCAGTTACAAAACATTTTACGATACATAAGCTAGTTACCACGTTGAAACTTCATTATTTTCATTAATTTTAATATATGAGTGAACATTTTTATGAATATTTTATATGGCTTCATTCTAATTTAATCTGTTATAATTGTTGTGATACACTGTTTTTAGTTTTCTACTTGCATGCGTTTAAATGTTGTTATACTGAATATAGGCAATACCAAGGACCATTGTTTTTGACAAGAAAACTGGAAGTAACATTCTACAATGGCCAGTGAAGGAGATTGAAACGCTAAGACTAAACGAAAAAGTTTTCAATAAGGTGAAGGTCAGTTCAGGATCAGTTGTGCCTCTTGATGTGGGCTCTGCCTCAGAGGTTTGTCTTATTTATATTTCAGTCTCATTAAAGTTCCATCGATATACTTTGGCAAGTTCATTATTACTCAAAATATTACTTTTCCTTCAAATTCTTTAGCTTGATATTATGGCTGAGTTCGAAGTAAATCAAGATGACTTAGAAAGAGTGGAGGGGACAAATATAAGCTATAGTTGCTCAACCGGTGGTGGCGCTACCGTGAGAGGCGCATTAGGGCCATTTGGTCTATTGGTTTTGGCAGATAAGTGTCTGTCTGAGCAAACTCCAATTTACTTCTACATTTCTAAGGACACAAAAGGAAATTTCAAGACATTCTTTTGTACTGATCTCTTAAGGTAAAGAAACTTTTTATACTATTTTTGTATTTCCTATAACCTAACTTCTGGGTCATTATACATTTTGTCTCCTATATTTTATTGAAAACTACATTTTAACATCTTTGGTATGTTATATTTTAGAAGTTGCACGCCAAATTCATATCATATTTTTAGGACTACATTCAACATTTGAAATTGTTTGAAAGGATAAAATAGGCATTCTTAAATGGGATAAAATGCATAGTGACCAGAAAGTTTGTGTAATGAGCATTTTTTGCAATATTTCATGTTTAATTTTTATGGATCATTTATTTTCCATATTACATGCAATAAACTTGTAGGTCATCTGAAGCAACTGATGTTCACAAGGCAATTCTTGGTAGCACTGTCACTGTACTGAAAGGAGAAAAGTTATCCATGAGAATATTAGTAAGTTAAATATGCTGGTAGTGAATTGTTTTTCTATTTTTGAAGCATATTAGAAACTTAGTTGTTAAAATGTGTTTTCCTTTTTTCTATTTAGGTGGATCACTCGATAGTCGAGAGCTTTGCTCAAGGCGGAAGAACATGTGTTACATCGCGCATCTATCCTACAAAAGCGATACATGAAAATGCTCGTGTGTATTTATTTAACAACGCGACAGATGCGAGCATCACAGCTTCATTGCAAATATGGAAAATGACTTATGCATATGCATATACTTAATATTACAACAATGATGTTATCGGAATGTTACATTGTCTGTAGTTAGAATAACTATTTTTTGTGATGGATTTTGTACTATTAGGATCAAATATTTAAAACTCAGAGAAATCTTTATAACATATATATATATACGTTTTGGGGATGAAGAAATTAATTGTTCAACTGTTTTTCATCATTTTGTGGTTTGTTGGTTACTTTTATTGAACAATTAACAATGATGTGTTATATTTTAATATGACACTTTTCGACCCTATAGGTAACATATTTTATTATTATGTCAAAATTACTTGTTTTTTCTATGGGGTTCGTGATTCTCGTGACTTCCCTCTAGCTTTAGAGTACATCATTGGTTCTATCTCTAAACAACACGTATTTGTGCTATTATACTACCTATCTACTAAACAACCATTAAAATTAAAAAGATATGAATCCAAATCATAAGGATATTCATGAAAAAATTACAATTTATCAAGTTTAAATTAATGCTACACATCGAAAAGAGACCAAAAAGCACTCTTTAGATACCCCTAAATTAAAGTCAATGAATTTTTTGACTAAAAGTACGTATCTTGTGAACCACGGAACGGTCTAATATATATCGGAGGTGTAAATGAATTTCTTGAATTCTGAAAATAAAAGAGAAGAAAAAGATTACAAAGTAAATTTGATAAATTTAAAGTATAATTTGGGATACAATCTCTATCTAATCCCCTGATTCAATTCTACAAGAACAATATCAAAATTTGTAGTGAAAATCTTCAATTTGATCTTCGCTGAAATAATTTGATCGGAGAAACGTTAATTCGAAGGTCTTGGGCTTGATCTCGGATTAAACGGTGATTTGATTTGAAGATGTGACTTGAAGATTTGATGAACACTGATTTGACTTGAGGATTTGATGGATACCGATTTAACTTAGGGATTTGATGCACACCAATTTGACTTGGGGATTTGATGGACACCGATTTGACTTGGAGATTCGATGGACGCCGATTTGACCTAGGGATTTGATGGACACCGATTTGACTTAGGATTTGATGGATACCAATTTGACTTGGGAATTTGATGATGGACACCGATTTGACTTAGGGATTCGATGGACGCCGATTTGACTTGGGGATTTGATGGACACCAATTTGACTTGGGGATTTGATCTTCTTGGCAGAGACAAGATCTTCAAAAAACGGTTTTTGGATGAACTTGAGGCTTGATAGCGGATTGAAATGAGTTCTTAACGAAGAATAACTTAAAGATGGTTGAAGGATCCTTTGAGTGCCGCGAAGAACGCTTGAAGATGGTTGAAGGATACCTTGAATGCCGCGAAGAACGCTTGAAGATGGATGAATTTGGTGGAGCGAAAAACTTAGAGCTTTTCCCTCTTCAACTTGTGAATATTTTGTGTGTTTTTTTCTTCTTCAAGACCACCTCTATTTATAGTTGTGGAGTGAATCTCAATTAGAATCTCCTGATGAGATGAACGGTTGTGATCGCGTCTACAATTCCTTGATATGGAAGACTTTATCTAGGAGAATCTTCTTTCTATCTCTTGAAGATTGAGACTTGGTGGGGAATTATTTCCTTGTGGAGATTTGGTGGAGAATTCTTTCCATCTCTTGAAGATTGAGACTTGGAAGAGAAGACTTTCCATGTCTTGAGATTTGATGAGCAATTATTTCCTTGTCTTAAAATTTAATTAATATATTTATTTTAATCCCTCAAAATATTAAGATTAAATAAAAATATATTTTATATTTCTTGCATCTTAAGAGTTACCATCATTTAATTTAATTAGACACAAAATTAATGTGTCTACAAATTGCCCCCTCTGACTTGTTCACAATTTGTGTTGAAAAGCATCAGTGAGTGGATAAGTCTCGACATCTTTCTTTTTCTTGTTCTCGTGCTTCAATTCAACTACCATAAATCCACTTCATGAGTTTAGAATATTTGTGAGCTTCATCATTGGATCCATCAACTTGAATGTTGCATGAGCATTTTTTTCCGGATATGATTGGGCTAAGAATGAACTTCTAGCTACCTACATATCCAATGAAGGAATCAAGTCATGACATTGTTCAAAAGAAACCAGGATTGATTTAAAGGAGGTTCCATACACAGTTTCTACTCATGCGGGCCATGAGTAAATGTGCAGTTTAAGCTCGTGCGTCATGGAGCAATTGACTTGGACATTTCTTGACAATTTTATCTCACATCAAGGAGGCTTTGACTTGAAGGATTTGTAGACCTTTTGGCTCGTGTCTAGAAGACTTGGAAATTTGAAAAATTGGTAGACTTTTTTTGGCTCGTGTCTAGGAGACTTGCACATTTTCTTTGAGGACTTGAAGGATTTGCAGACTTTTTGGCTCGTGTCTATGAGACTTGAACATTTGCTTTGAGGACTTGAAGAATTTGTAAACCTTTTGGCTCGTGTCAAGGAGACTTAGACATTTGCTTTGAGGACTTGAAGAATTTATAGACCTTTCGGCTTCTGTCTAGGAGACTTGTGCATTTGCTTTGAAGACTTGAAGGATTTATAGACCTTTTGGCTCGTGTCTAGGAGACTTGTGCATTTGTTTTGAAGACTTGAAGGATTTTCTTTGAGTTTGGATATGCAAACAGTTTATACTCGTGTTAAGGAGGATTTTGATAGTTTATACTATTATCAAGGAGTATATATTTTGGCACTTAATTTGAAGAATTGATATAGTATAGGCTCGTATCAAGAAACATGCTTGATAATTAATTTGAAGGTTTCAGATAGTTTAAGCTCGTATCAAGGAGCACATATTTTGGCACTTAATTTGAGGATTTGAGATAGTTTAAGCTCGTACCAAGGAGCATATTGGTTGGCACCAAAATTGATGGCGCGCCCTCTTCATTGTCATCGTCGTCGCCTGTATCATCACTTTCAATATCAAGGCTATCAGCTGAGTTTTCTTATTTAATAGAGTTTACACTTGTCTCTATGTCATGCGCTCGCGTTGCCAACTCTTCAATATTTTTTGGCTTGATTCCTTGAAGTATGTAAGAGAGACTCCAATTCATCCATTGAATGCAAATCTCCATGGTTGAAGTTTCAGACAGTTTCTCTTTGCAACTTAAGGATAGACTTCTCCACCTATTGATGTACTCAATCACTGGTTCGTCTTCTTATTGATGAGAATTTGCAAGTTCAATCATGCTTATAGTACGCCGAGTGCTATAAAAGCGATTGAAGAATTCGGTTTGTAGATCGTTCCAACCATCAATGGAGTTTGGTTCAAGATTAATGTACCAATCAAAGGCAAAGTCTTCTAAGGATCAAACGAATTGCTTGACTAGATGATCTCCATAAGTTTCAGCGCTATTGCACGTCTCAATGAAGTGAGCAACACGTTGTCTTGGGTCTCCAGTCCCATCGAATCTTTGAAACATCGGAGGTTGATAGCTTTTTGGCATTTGCAATTGCTTTATTCTTCGGGTATAAGGCTTCGTGTAAGATTTGGAAGACTTATGTTGACCTTTATGATCATTTGCAACCTTTTCAATGAGCTTCTTCAATTGAGCGGCAGAGACAAGGTCTTGCGGGGAAACTTGGATTTTTTTGCTTGAGGACTTAGGATTTTCTCCAACTTCAACATCTTGAATGTTTTTCTTGGCAAACTTTGTGTGGATCATGGCACCTTGCCCTTCATTTCTTGAAAAAATTGACTTGTGGAAAATTGAAGTGGCTTGGATTCTTTCACTTAGGACTTCATCAAACTCTTGAGCTTCGACTCCTTGAGTAGCATTTTCATACGACATACTTTTATCGCCGCTTTCCACAAGCTCTTGCTTTTGGAGACGAGGAGAGACTTCAGTTTCGTTGATTGTAATCTTGATGCATCCTTGAACTCCAATGTTGTTGGTGACTTCTTCGGAATTTTCTACTCCTTCTTTGCGCTCTAGCTTTTGGAGAAGGCGATTCTAGTGGTCTTCACGTTTTAAAGCTTGAGTTGTGAGATTTTCAATGGCTTTTGTCAGCCCTGCAACTTGCTCTTCTAATGAGGTTGCTTGACCATCTTCTTTAGCTTCATGCCTTGCCCCCGGTACAAGTGAAACTTTCAACATCGATTGCAAAGAGCCTCCGCTTGTTGCCCCCATTGACTTGTCCATTGTTGAGCAACACTTACTTCTTGTTACTTCAAATTTGAGACTTGTTGGAAAAGAGATGAGAGGTAGAGATGGTTCCACTGGGCATGCCAAATTTGTAACGACAAACTTGATCTCTGAAATTAAAAGACAAGAAAAAGATTACAAAGTAAATTTGATAAATTTAAAGTATATGTTGGGATACAATCTCTATCTAATCCTCTGATTCAATTCTACAAGAAAAATATCAAAATGTGTAGTGAAAATCTTCAATTTGATCTTCGCTGAAATAATTTGAACTTGGAGAAATGTTAATTCGAGGGTCTTGGGCTTGATCTCGGATTAAACGGTGATTTTATTTGAGGATGTGACTTGAGGATTTGATGGACACCGATTTAACTTGGGGATTTGATGAACACCAATTTGACTTGGGGATTTGATGGACACCGATTTGACTTGGGGGTTCGATGGACGCCGATTTGACTTGGGGATTTGATGGACACCGATTTGACTTTGGGATTTGATGGACACCAATTTGACTTGGGAATTTGATGGACACCGATTTGACTTGAGGATTCGATGGACGCCGATTTGACTTGGGAATTTGATGGACACCAATTTGACTTGGGGATTTGATCTTCTTGGCAGAAACAAGATCTTCAAAAAACGGTTTTTGGATGAACTTGAGGCTTGATAGCGGATAGAAAGAAGTTATTAACGAAGAACACCTTGAAGATCGTTGAAGGATCCCTTGAGTGCCGTGAAGAACGCTTGAAGATGGTTGAAGGATACCTTGAATGCCGCGAAGAACGCTTGAAGATGGATGAATTTGGTGGAGCGGAAACTTAGAGCTTTTCCCTCTTCAACTTGTGAATATTTTATGTGTTTTTTTCTTCTTTAAGACCACCTCTATTTATAGTTGTGGAGTGAATCTCAATTAGAATCTCCTAATGAGATGAACGATTGTGATCGCGTCTACAATTCCTTGATATGGAAGACTTTATCTAGGAGAATCTTCTTTCCATCTCTTGAAGATTGAGACTTGGAAGAGAAGACTTTCCATGTCTTGAGATTTGATGAGCAATTATTTCCTTGTCTTAAGATTTAATTAATATATTTATTTTAATCCCTCAAAATATTAAGATTAAATAAAAATATATTTTATATTTCTTGCATCTTAAGAGTTACCATCATTTAATTTAATTAGACACAAAATTAATGTATCTACAGGAGGCACAACTCTCCACGCGAGTTTTATGTGTATGGGACCTACATATTAGTGAGTGGTGGGAGTTGTGCCCCCTGATGTACACCAGAAGTTCCCGTGAACCACATGCACTAAAGAAGGTTCCAAAATCTCACAAGCAAGACAAAAGAACTTAGGAGTGCTTAAGTTCATCCATATCATAAGATTCGTTTGTCCAGGATCTTTATGGTCTCATTTTGTGCAAATCCAAGATGAAGGCTTTCTTTGCTTTCCAATATCTGAATTCATGCCGAGGGGTGGAGAGAGACCCCTTACTTTTCAGTTTTTTTAATAGTAGTATTGTAGTAGTTTAAAATAAGAAAGAGTGGCACGGCCTGTGCTTCACCCCGTCAAATAATCTTGACTCTATTTTTCAGATTCCATTATCATTAAAATATAAATACAATCAAGTCCTTTTGGACATGTACTTTCATAAAAAAAAAAGTGAAATAATATTCTATTATAGAGGCCCACCCCAAAGCCCAATTCAACTAAAAACAAAAAGAAAAAAAAGGAAAAAGTCAATTGAGATGACACAAAGAAACAAGCAGCAAACCCTTCTTTTACGCAACCGATCGATGCCCACGCTTCTTCCTCTGTAAGTACATATTATCTTGTGTTTTATTTTTCTTTTTGTCATCTTATAATTGTTGCATAAAATTAATATATTATATATAAAGTTTGTGTAATAGATAGTTTTTGATTGTTTGAATATGGCAATGTATTTGTATAGGGTTTAAATATTACCACACTAAATTGTAAAGTTAATTTTGAATGGTGATGTCATACGGATGTTAAAACTTAAAGTCTTACATATGATTTTGTTTTCTTAGAACGAGTTTTGAATTAGCAAGATTTTAGATTCATAAAGTAGTTAACTAATTTAAACTATTTATATTAGTAGGAGCTAGCGTTACACTTATTGTTATGTGATCATTTAAGGAAGTAACGTAGCAACTAGTTAATTACTTAACTTTTTATTTATAGAGGTTTTGGCTTGATGGGTAAAAAAATAATTGACTCGTATTTTAAAAAGAGTAGTATTCCAGATGTTGCTTCTGCTTCTAATAATTCTGATGGTGATGGCTCTCTTCGTGAAAATACAATTATTCGTCAATCTCAAGTTAAGCACGAGGATTCTCCCCAATCAAAAATCCAAAGGATTGATCAAAATACAGACATTGTGATTGAACGAGATCCAGGTAAGCGCCAAATGATATGGGCTTATGGAGTAGATAAGATTGATCAAATTCGGCGATCATATTTTATAGAGGGACCTTATCAACCAATTCCAGAAAAATCTTATGATCTTGTTGACAAATATGGTAGAAAGTTTCTCGTATCTTGGTACAAGCTATTTTCTGATTGGTTAGAATATTCTCGTACAACGAATTTTGTGTATTGTCTTCACTGTTATCTGTTTGTAAAGCAATCAACAGTTTACAGATCAAATGCTTTTGTTGTTAATGGATTTCAGTCTTGGAAAAAAAGTGAACGAGGGAAAGAATTGTGCTTTTTTGACACACTTGGAAAAGTCTCCTAATTCTTTACACAAGGTTACGGTAAAACAAAATGAGGATATGTTGAACTCATTGGAACATATTGACAATATTTTTGATAGGCAATCTTATGAGTTAAAGGCAAGAAATAGGCTAAGACTCAAACTTTGAGTGGATGTTTCAAAGTTATGTGTATTCCAGGCCATAGCACTTAGAGGTCATGATGAACGTGTTGACTTACGTAATCGTGGTAACTTTTTGGAGATTCTAGATCACACTTCCTCTTACAATAAAGAAATAGCTTCATGTGTGAAAAATCTGCCGCTATTCAAAAGGAGATCTTGCCAATCTACGGTAGTAGAATTCAAAGATTTATTCGAGAAGAAATTGGTGATAAAAAGTTTTGTATCATTGTTGACGAATCTCGTGATGAATCAAAAAGTGAACAAATGGCAATTATTTTGAGATTCGTTGATAAAGGTGGGCTTATTCAAGAAAGATTCTTTGAGATAGTTCATATCGAGGATACTAAATCATCTACCTTGAAGAAAACAATATGTGACGTTCTTTCTCATCATAATCTTAGTACACACAGTATTCGACGGCAAGGGTATGATGGTGCAAGTAACATGCGTGGAGAGTGGAATGGAATGCTGGCTTTATTTTTGAGTGAATGTCCATATTATGTTCGTTATTTCGCTCATCATTTGCAGTTGATATTAGTGGCAACAACTCAAAGTGTGAGCCATATTGAGCCTTTCTCTCACATTTGAATGTTATTATTAATGCGGTTGATTCGTCTTCAAAACATCATGATCAGTTGCGTCTTGCTCAGTCTACCCAAATAGTAGAATTGATTTCAATCGATGAACTTGAAACAAGGAGAGGAAAATCAAGTTGGCAAATCCTACGGGATATCGACCACCAATGAGTGGCGAAGACTTTACAAATCCTATAGGATATCACCCACCGATAAGTGGCGCAGAATCTAAAAATCCTACGGGATATCGATCGCCGATGAACGGTAGAAGACTCTACAAATCCTACGGGATATCGCCCACCGATAAGTGGCAGAGAATCTACAAATCCTACGGGATTATAACTCCCTTATCCACTGTGACAGGCAGGAGAGCACTCGAAAGGGGCGAACATCTACAAGTCTCGGGGCATAACTCCCCTATCCACAATGATAGATCGGAGAGCACCCGGGATAGAAACAACACACCTCACAAGGTCGTAACTCCCTTATCCACCGCAATAGGCTGGAGATAACCAAAAGGTGAGAATCCTACAAATTTCTACAGTATAACTCCCATGTTCACCCCGATCAAAGGAGAGAACCCTACAAAGGGAGGAGAATCCACCATGATAAGCAAAAATGGCCCTGACAGAACGAAGCATCCTACACATTCGGCAGGATCTCAAAGAAACAAAGAGCACATAAATCGAACAACCCATACTCATGGAAACATGGAGGAAAGCAATAGTAAAGTCACTCGAACAAGGAACATAACGAAATAAGCCGACAAGGCTAAAAGTGGCATTATTCATACTATTATTACACAACTAAATGAATTACAAGGGGATGCAACGTTAAGAAACCATGCGACTCAGCTCAGGCAAGATCCTTCTCATTCAATAGGGAAGAAAATGGGTCGGGCTGCTCAGGGGCAGTGACCATACACTTAGAGTCCACAAGGGGCAGACCATTCGAACCACACATGGCGTCGAGTTCCATGAATTGGAACCCTTCCTTGAATCCTTTCTTGGTAGTTACTTGTCCTATAAACTCTTGGAAGGCCTCCTCCCGCTCCATGACAACTCACTCAGCAAGGAGCTCCTGATAATTGAAGATTCGATGTAGTCCCCGACATAATCCTCGACGTCATCTCCGATATATCCCCGACATTTGGCCTTGCATCCGACGTCAGTTCGAGGTGTTTCGGACCAAGCCTATTCGAGACTAGCATAGTTAGAGTAGGCTTAGTTAACAGTATTCTCGTTGTAATACCCTTGTAACTAATCCATTTATATATATACTCAATATTGTCAAACTAAACTCATCAACTCAATATTGTCGAATCGGGCTGAACACATCCGCACAAACTAAGGGAGAATCAAAAAATCTTGCTTATCGTCATGAATAGGGGTGCGTTGGGCCGGATTCCCGCGGGGATCGGGAATCCGGCCCCCGGGATTTGGCGGGGATCGGGAGCCACCGGCGGCCCCCGATCCGCACCGCGGATTACGAAACTCCCGCAACTGCGGGAGTTCCGCGGATTCCGGGATCCCGTCGGGGTCCCGGGATCTCGAGAATTCCAATGGATTAGCGGCGAAGATGGTGTCAATTTTGAGAATTCCAGTGGATTAGCGGCGGAGAATTCCAGTGGATTCGATTCAATTTTGAGTTTTGAATTTGAAAAAAATACCTAGGCGCGGATTAGCGGCGGAGATGGTGTCGGCGTCGGTGAGGTGGCACAGCGGAGAAGGCACGGCGGAAGAGCCGCTGCGGAGATGGTGCGTGTTTGTGTTGTTTGTTTGTGTGTGTGTGTGTCGCGCGTTTGTGTGTGTTTGTTGTGGTATTGTGTTTGTGTGTGTTTGTTGTGTGTGTGTGTGTGTGTGTGTGTGTTAGTAAGTAACAGAAACAGGGGGAAAAAAATTGGGCACTGTGAATATCGAATCCCGCGGGTCGGATCGGGATCCAATCTTGGATCCCGATCCGACCCGCGGGAGTTGCAACGGGTCGGGTTTGCTATCGATTTTTCCCCGAGCCGGGGGAAAATCTGGTCGGGTCAGGTCGGGTTGGGGGAACCCGACCCGGCCCTTCCACCCCTAGTCATGAAGGCATTACCTTTTTGTTGTTGTGTGTAGGGATGGACTCACATTTGCGATTGGGTGGGCTAAAGTCAGGGCAAATTCTTGGTCCAAGTAGTAGTATTATATGTAGTCTATGGCAAAAAATATAGAAATAGGCCAACAAAAGATTGCATAACAACTCAAAGTAAAATGTCCCTCTACTACAAGCCCAATCCTATCCTAAAACACTTCTTTATTTTTTGTAGGACGCATTATATTTGATTAATCAAATCCAATTCCAAAGTAAAACAGAGCACTCCCACTACTAGTAAAAAAAGGTAAAATTGCAAATGAACAACTCTTTTAGTGCCTGGAAGATCCTAAACAATTGAGGAAATGCATAATAGGCAAAAAGGTAATAAATTAACAACATCTAGTACACAAAACTTAAATATTATTGTTGATTGGTACTTTTCAATAATATAAACCTAATTAGTGTATAACTACTATTTATGCAAATTCCGCTTTCTAAATATTTTGTTGTTCTGTTTAGTGATAATGATTAAATTAACTATGTCAATTTCGTATACTAAGTTACTAACTATAAGAGTTACATATACATTTACTGTTTACCACGTACGAATTCATTAAATGACAAGTGGTTGCATTATATACTAGTTATTTTCAATAATTTAATAAATTTAAAAATTCTATAGTAAAGATGCAACCACTTGTCCTTTAATGACTTTATTGATAAGATTAGTATGTGGTAGTTATTTTCTATAATTTCAGAAATTAGTTTGATTCAAGTTTTCTATAATGTTAAAAATTAATATAACGATTGCATAAAATAATTTTTTCTATATTCAAGGTCTATCAACTCAACTATCACACAAAATGTAATAATGTAATAATGACATTTACTCTTCACTTGTGTGAAATTAAAAAAACACTTCAATTTTCTTAAAAAATACAAATTAAACTCATTAAAGAATAAAAATATTACAGATAAGCTATTATGATATTTGAGATTCCATGCTTTAAAAATTGGGACAATTTTTCGTTATTGTCTAAACAACAGTAGTATTTATTCACATTTGAAAAAAAACACTAAAGTATTCATTAAATTTGATTATTATTATTTTTTTTTTTTAAAAAGGAAGTTCATAAAATATCGTTAGACCATGTCGGACTTATATAAGTTAGAGATCAAGGAGAGGGGAAAGAATTTCTTGCTCCTATCATCTACAACTATTTTTCTCAAGGCGTCCGCCAACTTGTTTGCGCTTCTAGGAGTCCACTTTAGTTCCACGTCGCATGGTAGTCCAATAAGTTCTCGACATTCCCGCGAGTGCTATCAATTTATCCACTGTGTAGCCTCTTTGCCAGATTGTTGTGTGCACTTAGGGAATCGGTCTCAATAATAATCCGGGGATATCGCCTTTCCCAAGCCAACGTAAGTCCTCGCTTGATTGCTTCATACTCACATTCATCCACTGGAAACACATTTCGGAAGCCCCAAATCTAGTTCCCGTACTCATCTCTAAGAATTCCAGAGGCTATACCGCGGCTCGTCTCTTGTTGAAATCCATCATCCGTGTTAAGTTTCACCCATCCGGCTCTTGGTTTGTCCCACTTCTTCTCATATTTATCTATCCCAGAATTTCTTCGGCGTAACCATAATTCATTGCTCAACATCTTGATTTGAATCACGCCATTGTTCGTCGTGTCCAGTTTTCCATTGAAAACCTTCGCATTGCGGTTCTTCCATAATATCCAAAGACTCGCCGTAAAGATCTTTGCCCAGTCCCCGTCTGTGTTAATGTTGCTCGAGAATTTCTTCTTAACCAAATTATCTTTGAGCCATATTCCATTCAGGATGTTATCAAATTCCTTGAGACAAGTATCCGACAAAATTTTCCCCCAATCGTGCTCGCCATCTTACAAAATCTCAACATATGGATAACGGTATCCTCGTGGGAGTGGTATACCAGACATGCGAGATTTGTTGGAATTCCCCGTGCGTGGCAAATTTTATTCGTGGCTAATATTTTTTGCGCCGCTAACCATAGGAAGTGCTGTAATTTATTGCTAACATCGATTCCCCAAATCCAGTCGAGTCCCTCGTTATTATTCTCCTCTTCCGAGTAATATTCGAGATAAGCTTTATACACCGATTGGCATGAGAACGCTCCGCTCGAACATTCCGACCATATCAGCCTATCCTTATTATGGTTGAGGACAACATTCATCCTATATATCTCAAGCTTCAACTCATTTGGGAATTCGAATCTAAGCGTATCAAATTTCCCTCCCCCTTGCTAGTCCATAACGTCGCGCAATTTCAGTTTTGCCTCCGTCGGGTTTATGGTGCAATTGGCGTCGCACAGTCATTTCTCACCCATCTAATTATCAAACCAAAGCAAAATATCTTTGTCGTCTCCTATTTTCCAGCGCAAAAAAGGGTGCATGAGATTGACACAATGTAGGATACCTTCTCCTACTTTGGACGAGTGATTTTTGACCAAATAACTAAATGCAATTTCCTTTAGGTGATATCCGAGGACCATAAGAAATTTCTATGTAGACAGTCGATGTGGTCACATATATTTTCTAGAAACCATGATGCTTGCATGTGGTAGACGGGCAACGCCGAAGACACATACTAAATTAGAGTGTCCCTACCCGCGCGAGTAAGAAGCTTGTTTTTCCATCCCGCAAATCTCTTCATGATTCGGTCTAAGAAGGTTGTAAAATCTGCACGTGTAATCTGACCGTGAATTAGTGAGACGCCTAAGTATTTGCCCAAATTTCTCGTTTGGCCAAACCCCAAGATGTCTCATATGTAGCGCTTTAATCCCGAGCCCTCAATTTTAGAGTAGAACACCTTCGATTTCTGCAAACTCAGCCTTAAACCCGAAGCCCCATAGATTTTTTCCAGCACTCCTTTAATAGCTCAAGCCGTCTAAATCATCGGCGTAAAAAAAGATGGGACAGCCCCGGTCCACTGAATCTTGGATTAAATATGCCAATCTTTCTACACAGAGCACGAATAAGTAAGGCAATAGTGGGTCGCCCTGACGTAGTCCACACGTATGTTTGAACGGCTCAAGTGGCATACAATTCCAAAGTATATGTGCCACTGCACTACGAATGCAGAACATGATAAGCTCTATGAGCTCAATTAGAAAGTGGAACGCATTTAGTGTATCCTCAAGGAAGTCCCAGTTTACTTTATCGTACGCCTTTTCTAAGTCGAGTTTCATTATCATACAACCCGTCTTATTTTTCCTCTTGCTCTTCATTGAGTGCAACACTTTATGGAGTAGAAAATGTTATCTTGAGTACTCCGACCCTTGATGAAACTCGACTGGGTCGGGGCTATAATCTCTAGCATGATCCCCTGTGAAAGTGCAGGTATTCTGTCAATGTTAGTTTAACATTGAGAAGTCAATGTTAGAGTAACATTGCTGGAGCAGAATCCGATTTGCAATCTTGATTATATTCTTTATTATTGTTTTGCCTTATTCATTTAACTAACTGAGTTCCACAGTTGTAATTGTCTTTGATTATTATTCAGGAAACAAACTTGTCATAGGTTGGATGCTCAAGTTTCCAAAGAGGAAAGTTTCCTTAATTACGCAAACCACTCTACAAGGAAAGATGAGTTCGAGTGGAACTAGGAATGCTTTCCAAGATCAAGTCCTGATTTGAAGAAGGAGTCTTTCCTTAGTTAGATCACTAACGAAGGAACTTTTATTCAAGAAGGACTGCGAGAACAAGGAAGAGGAGTTCGAGAAGGAAACAAGGAGAATTACCAACCGTGTACAACACACCTTGAAGTCGAAAATCAAGAACCTATATATAGGTGTGAAGTACATCAAGACAAATAACGAGACAAGAACTAATCAATCCGAGAGATTAATTTACAGTTGTTAAGTGTTGTCATGCTTTAGCAAAGTTTGTGAGTTGTTAGAATAGATCTAAGAGTGGGGAGCTTTTAGAGATAGTCGAAGCAATTCTTGTGTGCTTTGCTTAGTTCAATCAATTTAAGAGTGGGGAGCTTGAGAATTGAGAGAACGACCTTTGTTAAAACCTTTACGGGTTATTTTACCTACGACTCGGAAGTTGATATAATTCTATATTCACTTCTTAAACTTGGTGTTTGTTTATTCCGCTGCACTATTATTCTGGTCTGTTGTTAAAGTAACATCGCTGAAGTAACAACATACAAATCTACTGTTAACACTCCAGTGTTAAAGTAACAACAACAACGTATCAACCCGATCCACAATTTCAATTGGTATTAGAGCCAAGCACCAACTTCACCGGTGTTTGGCGTTGATACGACAAGATGGACAACTCCAATCCCAATACCAGCAGGTTGTCGGTATTAGAGGGTCCCAACAACTATGCCTACTCGAAGATCAGACTCAGAGTCCATATCAAATACATCGATCTAAGAGCTTGGGACACAGTACTAGAAGGCCACACCATCCCCTACTTGCCAAGAGATGGGGATGCTGATCTGGTACCTAATCCAAGAGGACAATGGACAGCCAACGAGATTGCTCTATACAACTTCAATGAAAAGGCTCTCAATGCTATTTTTAGCTGGGTAGGTAATCATATGTTCAAACTTATTCAAACTTGTACTACTGCTAAAGCTGCATGGGAAGTTCTTGAATTACATTGTGAGGGTGATGTGACTGTGAGGGACTCTAAATATAGAAAACTTTTGAGGGACTTTGAGAAGATAGAGATGGGTGAGGATGAAAGCATTGATAGCTATTTTGAGAAACTTCTAGATATTGCTAATCAGTGTCAAAACTTAGGTTTTACCATCCCAAATCAAACCATGGTCTATAAAGCTTTTAGAACATTATCTTCAAAGTTTACTGTCAAAAGAATTGCTATGAATGAGTCTAGAGATCTTGCCAACATGGACTTCCAAACATTGATGAACACTCTAAAAGAATTTGAACTAGAATTCCTAGGAAAGTCCAGCAAACAACTTGCTTTAGCCTTACTAGGTACTAGCTCAGATTCTACAGGGAGTGATGAGGATGAATATGAGTTAATCTCTTCTAACTATGGTAACATTACTAGGAAGTTTAGTAAATTGGGTTACAAAGATAAAAATAAAGAAAAACAACCTGGTAATGCTGCCCTTGGTTATAAGAAACTGCCCCCAAAGTTTGTAAAGTACATGGCATCTAAGAGCACGCCTCAAGATACTGAGAAATTGAAAGATGTCCAGTGCTATGAATGTAAGGGGTATGGTCACTTTAAACATGAATGTGCTAACACCCTCAGAACAAGAGGGAACTCTCATTGGGTTTGTGTAGATGACTTCAATGAAGCTGACTTCGAATTTGGAACAAGTGCCGATGAACAATCAGAGGAAATCAACATTGCTGCGCTTTGCACTCGGATCACCTGGTCAGAAGAAGACTCCATAAATTGCCAAAGTTCTCAATGTTACTCTAACATTGGAGAACTAATAGCAAAACCGGAAATCTTTTTTGGAGACTGGAACAACCATGATACTCAGGTTATCTATGATGTGCTCTCTGATTCCGATGATACTAACTTTGATTGTTTTCATGGCTCAGTTGATCTAGAAGAGGAATACTTCAATGAAGAAGAAATGTCCCAAGGGGAAATTCTAGATGATCTACATACAACTTTTCTCAGACTTGAGAGAGAGAATGCCAAACTCATGAAGAGTAACAAAGCACTGAAACATGACATTGAATGTTTGAAGAACATGCTGAGACTATATGAGAGAGATCTTGACAAAGCTGAAGCTGAATTGAAAGAGGCAAAGGAGAAACTCAAAAAGGATTCACAGATCATAGCCAAATGGAATGGAGGTACTTCTAAATTTAATGAGGTACTGAACATGAGTAACTCAGGTACATGTGGTCTGGGATTTGTTGAAAAACCTTCCTCTTCTAATGTTAATTCTGCCTATTTAACTACAAGCTTTGTTAAAGAATCTGATAATATGAGTTCTGGAACCATTAACACTGTAAAAAGTAAACCTACTTTTATCTGCCAGTACTGTTTTCAACCAGGCCACATTAAACCATTCTGTAGAAAATTCCTAAAAGAATGTGGTAAGAAAACAGTCTCTGTGTCCAATGTTAAAACCACAACAGGTTCTAATGTTAGACTAACATTAGGTGCAGGACAAAAAAGTAGGACTTGGATAGAAAAAGCTAAAACCCCTAAGATTAAAGTTGTATGCAATGTTGTTTTCTCTGCTGTGTACTCTAACCTTTCAGGTAAGTGGTACTTCGATAGTGGATGCTCAAGACACATGACAGGCAGCAAAGAGAATCTTAAGCAAATGATACCTTTGAGTGTTGGAACAGTGACCTATGGAGGAGGCACCAAATGAAAGATCATTGGCAAGGGGACACTGGATGTTGATGGATTCCCACCCTTGAGGGATGTGTTGTTGGTAGATGGGTTAAAGGCAAATCTAATCAGTATCAGTCAGCTCTGTGATGATGACTTACTGGTTACATTTGACAAGGTATCTTGTGATGTTTATGATAGTGACAATGTTCTTGTGATGACAGGTACTAGATCCAAAGATAACTGCTACCTAGCGCAGGAGGAAGCAGAATGTTTCCATGCCAAGATAGATGAGGCTTCTATATGGCATAGGAAACTTGGACATGTTCACTACAGAAACCTTGAGAAATTACAGAAAGTTGATGCTGTAAGAGGCTTACCAAAGCTGTCTTGTCCAGGTAAGCTTGTGTGTGGTGATTGCCTCAAGGGTAAGCAAACCAGAGCAGTTCATACACCCCTACAGGTATAGAATGCTAACCGTAGATCTAGTAGGTGTTTTGAATTGCTGCACATGGACTTAATGGGTCCAATTGAGGTAAGTAGTCTCAGTGGGAAGAGATATGCCTTTGTGATTGTAGATGACTTCTCTAGATACACTTGGGTAAAATTTCTTAAAGAAAAGTCAGAAGCTTTTGATCAGTTCAAAATTCTTTGTGCTAGTATTAAAAACTTGTATGGCTCCACTGTGACTAAGATTAGGCCTGATTATGGTAAAGAATTTGAAAATGCTAGTTTTGATAACTACTGCAATACTAAATGTATTTTCCATGAATATTCAGCTCCTAAGACTCCTCAGCAGAATGGGATTGCTGAAAGAAAGAACATGACTCTTCAAGAGATGGCCAGAGTTATGCTCAATGCTAAAGACTTATCGAAAAGACTCTGGGCTGAAGCTTTAAATACTGTTTGTCACATTAGTAACAGGGTGTATCTTAGACTTGGAACTAACATGACTCCTTATGAACTCTTGAAGGGTGTTAAACCAAATGTTGCATATTTTCATGAATTTGGATGTGATTGTTATCTGCTTAATGACAGGAATTATCTGAGTAAATTTTATCCTAAAAGTGAAAAATGCATCTTTGTAGGATACTCAGCCAATAGTACTTCCTTTAGAGTCTACAATCTTAGATTGAAGACAATTCAGGAATCAATGAATGTTGTGTTTGATGATTTCACTCTTGATACAGGTACTGACTACATCTTAGTTCCCAATGTTGAACCAACAGCGGAAACCGAGAATGTTACTACTGATAATGTTACTCCAACATTGGAACTAGAAGCTGGAAACACAGAGCAGGAGTCAGGGAACGATGTTAGACTAACACCAGCAAGATCTGATGTTAGACTAACAGCAGAGGATTCTGACTCAGAACATGAAGGTGCCTCTAAACCTAGAAGAGATCCCACATCCCATGTAATAGGTGAACTCACTGAACGGGTAAAGACACGCAACAGAGGAAGACTTGACTATAGAGATATGGTAAAACTGTGTGTCTGTATGAACTTCACTTGTACTGTTGATAATGCCTCTTGTTTTGTCTCCACCATAGAACCTAAGAATGTGAATGAAGCTCTTCTTGATAACTTTTGGATTAATGCCATGTAGGATGAACTATTACAGTTTACTAAGAACAATGTCTGGATACTTGTACCTAGACCACCTAATGTTAATGTTATAGAGACAAAGTGGATATTTAAGAACAAGAGTAATGAGAAAGGGGTCATAGTTAGAAACAAAGCTAGACTAGTTGCTCAGGGGTACACTCAGGTTGAAGGTGTAGATTTTGATGAGACATTTGCTCCAGTTGCTAGGATTGAATCTATTAGGTTACTTCTAGCTATAGCATGCAGTCTTAAGATAAACTATACCAAATGGATGTAAAGGGTGCATTTCTGAATGGGCTGATTGATAAAGAAGTATATGTTGAACAACCTAAGGGATTCACAGATCCTAAGTACCCCAACCATGTGTACAAGCTTGAAAAGGCACTGTATGGGCTTAAACAAGCACCTAGAGCATGGTATGAAAGGCTTACAAAATTCCTATTAAGTCTTGGCTTTGTTAGAGGTGAAGGAGATAGAACACTGTTTGTCTTGAAGAAAAATTCTCATGTCTGTATAGCTCAAATATATGTAGATGATATTGTTTTTGGCTCAACTAACAATTCTATCCTAGAAAACTTTGTTGAATCAATGACAAGGCAGTTTGAGATGAGTATGATGGGAGAATTAACCTTCTTTCTTGGTCTTCAAGTAAAACAAACAGGTAATGGGATTTTCCTAAGTCAAGAAAAGTATGCAAAGAATTTGGTAAAAATGTTTGAATGGCAGATTCAAAGCCTTGCAAGACGCCCATGTCTTCATCAGTGAAGATATCCAGGGATGTTAATGGTGCTAATGTTGATCCAATATTGTACCGTTCAATGGTAGGAAGCTTATTCTACTTGTCTGCTTCAAGGCCTGATATAATGTTCTATGTTTATGTTTGTGCTAGGTACCAGGCATGTCCAAAGCAGTCACATTTGATTGATGTGAAGAGAATCCTTAGATATATTTCTGGCACCTTGGCCCTTGGTATATGGTATTCTTATGACACTAACACAAATCTTGTAGGTTTCAGTGACTCAGACTGGGCAGGAGACACTGATGATAGAAAGTCTACAAGTGGAGGATGCTTTTATCTGGGGAACAACTTGGTATCATGGTACAGTAGAGGGCAAAACTGTGTGTCACTCTCCACTGCTGAATCTGAATATATAGCAGCAGGCAGCTGTGGCACTCAGTTAGTATGGCTTAAACACATGCTACTGGATTATGGGTTAGACAGTGATACCTTACTTATGTTTTGTAATAATATTAGTGCCATAAGCATCCCTAAGAACCCTGTGCAACACTCCAGAACTAAACACATTGATATAAGGTATCACTTTCTGAGAAACGTGGTAGAGGACAAGCTCATTGACATTGAACACGTTGAAACTAACAATCAGCTTGCTGATATGTTCACTAAACCCTTAGATTCTGAGAGGTTCTTCAGTTTGAGGAATTCTCTTGGCATGTGCCTTGTCTATGGATGTTAGTACACCAGTGTTGACATAACACCACTGTCTAGCACTGGTTATTGGTTGTGGTGTATCTGTACTTCTTTTTTGTTTCCTTTCTGCATTCTTCTTTCTTGCATCTTACATCTTTGTTAGAATTTCCGTTGGGTTGTGTGGTTAATCTGTGCAAATAGCTGAGTTGACTGGTGGACAGGTACAGTTCAAGAGTTTTGTAAAGTAATAGCTCTATTGTTAGTCTGTGAATGTTAACCTAACATCTGGGAAAAGCTGGGGTACACAGAGCTCACTACTCTGATGTTATTCAGTTGTGACTTATCCATGTTAGGTTAGACAAAGCATGAAGAGAAGCTGGGGTACATGATGTTGAGAGCTTCATTGTCATTCAGTTGTGCTTATTTTTGTGTTTTTGTCTATGGCCAAGGTTATGCATGCTAGTGAGCCTTACTACTGGGGTGCTTTGAAGTTACGACTGCTTGCATTCAGTAGCATTGTTCACTTGGTATTTCCCTTGTAAACAGGTTGGTAAACTGGTATGCATGAGGGGTTGGGGTGAAGAAGTATATGATAAATGTATTGTCTTCATTCAGTTCCTTTGTACTTGGCCAATCTGTAGCTGATGGTTAAGTTGCTGGGGTGTGTGGAGTCTTGTGCTGCCCACATTCAGTGATGAAACTATCCTTTTACATTCACTAGTTTTTTGTTCAAAAGAGCTCATGATAATAAATAAAGATAACTTGATTTGTCCTGATCCAAGTCAGTAAAGTTGTTTGTACTTGGTTACCATCTCCCAATGTTGATCTAACATTGTTGCATTCTTTCTAGTTCTGCATTTGTTTTTCCTTGTGTCGGTTTGGGCTTAGGGGGAGTAGTAATCCTAGGAATCCTGTGTTGAGGCATACTTTGTGGGTGACTCACTGCAGGTAAAACACTATGTTTTGTGATCTTCTATGCTATGGGAACATCTTTTCCCTGGATATGTGTATCCACTCTGTGTTTTTCTGTTGGATGTGTTACTTACTCATACTGATGATCTGAATTTATGTCTTTGTACTCATGTACTTGGTAAGGGTTCATATTAGTACAGGAATATCTCACGCTCTCAAATGATGCTGCCTTGGATGAAGCCCTGCACCTACAACTTCCTTCCCCGATGTTAACTTACCAATGTTAGTTCAACATTGAAACATTGTAACTTATAAGTTTTCAGGTTTGGAGACCGCTCTGGTTACGTTTTAATCCAACATTGACACGTGGTAAGGTGAACATGGGTATGATCGTGTGACAGTGGTCCGATTATGTTGGTAACATGTTACAACACCACTATCACTATTCTTCAGCTGATTAATTGTATAATTTGCCCTAATCTTTTCTTACTATTTACACGCTCAAAATTCTTGCAAAATCAACTCTCTCTGCAAATCAAGTTTCTATTTTTTCTTCTCTAAATCACTCTAACAATGGCCCGCAAGTCTTCCATTGACACTCTTGCAGCTGCTGCTGAGCAGATGGAGCAACCACGACGCCGTAGTACCAGAAGTGCAACCGCTGAAGCCATCGCCGCCCCCGCACCAAAGAGGAAGTCCACCTATCAACGGCGTAAGGGCAAGAAAGCCGCTAAGGGTGATATTGATTCAACATCAAAAACTTCTGAGCAAACCTCCACTCCTGCCAACCCTGAAAACGAGATAATGATGGCTAACCCTACTCTGGATATGCCTGCTACTACTGTTGTTGGTATTGAGGGGGAGAAAGAGGCCCATGTTGGTGCTGTGGGTGAGTCTGAGGTTGTGCATGAGGTCCCTGAGGGTAATGTTAGGGATGAATCTGTGGTTGTTGCTGAGGAAGTGGTTGAGCCGATTGAGGCTGATGTTGCTAAGCAGGTTACTGCTGATGAGATGGAGACTCTTCCTGAGGAGGATGATCAGGTTGAGGAGATTGTGGTTGAGGAGGTTACTACTGAGGGTAACCAAGATGTTGATAATGGGGGTGACATTCAACCTGAAGAGGTTGAGAGAGAAGAAGAAGAGAGCCTGACTCTCTCTGCCTTAGTTACTGCTGCTAAGAAAAGAAAGGGAAAGCAGTTGATGGTTGAAGCTTCTGAGTCTGAGTTAGAAGAAGAAAAAGAGTAGGAAGAGGATAAGGAGGAAGAAGACGATGAGGAAGTTGAGGAAGAAGACCTACTGGTAGGTGATGACCCTGCTGATGTTACTCCAACATCAGGCAGTGATGAGTACTTTGATGTGCTTGATGAGGAGTACCCCAAAAGCCTTATTCTAGCTTTTATGTGTCTGCTGAGGCAAAAGAACAGTGGGAGGCTTATCAAGCCAGGGTTATTCACATGGAGAGGAACATTGATGAGGAGATGTTCAAGGAAAATAGGTTGTTTGAGCTGCTTGAAGCAAGAGGAATGTTGGGCTCTGTGATGAACCAGTCATCATATGTCCCTGATGTGGTTAGAGAGTTCTACATGAACCTTTCTCAGTGGGTGTCCCACCAGGATTCTCCCAAGTTTGGCAAAGCTTGGGTAAGGATGAGTGTCTATGACATCAGTTCTGCTATGATCAATGAAGCTTGGGCCTTCCTGATCCTGAAGAGACTGAGGATCCCAGCATGGATGAGGTGATTACTGACCTCACTGGTGGACTCACAAGGAAATGGAATGACAATTTTCCAACTACAAGGCTGACATCCTTAAGTGTTGTACTTCACAAGCTCTCTACCTACAACTGGCTGCCCTCTTCCAACACCACTGTTATGACAAAAGAATCTGCAAAGCTGGTGTACAAACTGAAGAATGAGATGAGTGTGAATATAGGGGAGAAGGTTCTGAGGCACATGAGGGAGGTCACAGCAAAGGTAAAGGGAATCATTCCATATCCCTCTCTGATATCCAGCATTCTGGTGAAGCAAGGCTTCAAGACAAAGAAGACAGAAGGCTGGATCAAGAACAAGGCCAAGATGAGCATCACCAGGAGCTACTTCACTCAGGTCAGGATTCAAGATCTGCCATGGAATCCCAATGATGCAGCCGGTCCAAGTAGGAAGAAGAAGAAGAAGAAGACTCACAAGTTTGCTGCTTCTTCAGTTCCTGTGGCTAGTGGTGACAGTTGTTTTGTCATTGTTGATGCTTTTGTGGAGGAGACCTTGGTGTGACTGGACAGAGAGTATAAAGATACCCAAAGAGAGATAACAGACAAGCAAGTGAGGTTGCAGGAGATAGACAGCCTCAGGAAGCATTTGAGGGATCTGCCTTCCTCACAAAAAGGGGGAGAATGATCAAATTTTTCAAAATTTCTGAGTTTTGTTAATTTTCTGTCACTATGAACAATTATATTTTCTTTGTTTGTTTTCGGTTTCATCAAGGAGTGTGTTCCTTGCTACTTAGTATGGTCTGTAATTAAGTACTTTTCTATCTTGTTGCTTACTGCTTCTGCTTATGCTCATTGAACTTTGGATACAAAGTACTAACTCTGTTTTGCAGGTGTTAACTATTCTCTGATGTTAAGTTAACAGTGAGATGTTCAATGTTAGAACATCTGTCTGGTTTCGATGTTAAGATAACATGGACAAAGATAGATGTTATGACAACATTGAAAGTATCAATGTTAAAATAACATTGAGTTGGTCCCTTCTGATGTTTAGGGGGAGAGTACTTATTTTCCATTGTGATCTGATAGTTAGGTTTGTCTAAATAATTTGATCTGATTAGAACAGGTTCTTAGGTTTGTGATTAAAGAAAAAAGGGGGAGATTGAAAGTGCAGGTATTCTGTCAATGTTAGTTTAACATTGAGAAGTCAATGTTAGAGTAACATTGCTGGAGCAGAATCCGATTTACAATCTTGATTATATTCTTTATTATTGTTTTGCCTTATTCATTTAACTAATTGAGTTCCACAGTTGTAATTGTCTTTGATTATTATTCAGGAAACAAACTTGTCATAGGTTGGACGCTCAAGTTTCCAAGAAGGAAAGTTTCCTTAATTACGCAAACCACTCTACAAGGAAAGATGAGTTCGAGTGGAACTAGGAATGCTTTCCAAGATCAAGTCCTGATTTGAAGAAGGAGTCTTTCCTTAGTTAGATCACTAACGAAGGAACTTTTATTCAAGAAGGACTGCGTGAACAAGGAAGAGGAGTTCGAGAAGGAAACAAGGAGAATTACCAACCATGTACAACACACCTTGAAGTCGAAAATCAAGAACCTATATATAGGTGTGAAGTACATCAAGACAAATAACGAGACAAGAGCTAATCAATCCGAGAGATTAATTTACAGTTGTTAAGTGTTGTCTTGCTTTAGCAAAGTTTGTGAGTTGTTAGAATAGATCTAAGAGTGAGGAGCTTTTAGAGATAGTCGAAGCAATTCTTGTGTGCTTTGCTTAGTTCAATCAATTTAAGAGTGAGGAGCTTGAGGATTGAGAGAACGACCTTTGTTAAAACCTTTACGGGTTATTTTGCCTACGGCTCGGAAGTTAATATAATTCTATATTCACTTCTTAAACTTGGTGTTTGTTTATTCCGCTGCACTATTATTCTTGTCTGTTGTTAAAGTAACATCGCTGAAGTAACAACATACAAATCTGCTGTTAACACTCCAGTGTTAAAAGTAACAACAACAACGTATCAACCCGATCCACAATTTCACCCTGTAACCGCGACGTTATGGATTTTGTGATTACCTTATAAAGTACGTTGCATAGGTAGATATGCCTGAATTGAGTAATTTTCCGGGTTAAGTACCTTTGGGATAAGACAGATAAGGGCCTCGCATGCCTTCGGATTAAAACTGCGCTTCTTAAACACTTTCACAGCGAACTCCAAGACCGAGTCCTGTAACCATTCCCATCCTTTGTGGTAAAACCCCGCATACAAACCATCCGGCCCCGAAGATCTTAAAGGATTCATCAAGAACAATACTTCCTTCAATTCGGGTCCTTCAAGTGCACGTGCAAGGTCTTTTTTTATTCTCGGCCGTTAGCCATGCTTGGTATCTCGAAACATGAAGAGTCGACGATGAAATGCCTCCTTCACAGCCCTCACGGTCCGAGAACACCCCCCCAAAATAAGCTTGGGCGTGCGCCTTTAAGATTTCGCACTCATCAGTCCATATGCCGTTAATTTTGAGCCTTTCAATCCTATTATGTTGTCGCCTTTCCATCATTGAGCAGTGAAAAAACTTCGTGTTCCTCTCGCCATCTTTAATCCACTTCACACGGGATTTCTGAAACCAAAAGGTTTCCTCTTGTCTCAACACCTCATTGTACTCCCCGATTAATTTTTTTCTAAGCCCGCGAGATATTGATTGTGATGCCTTCCCAATGATTTTTGAATACCATTGATGCGCACAATCAGCTTCCTCTTCCTCTCAAAATATTCTTCAACCTATCTCTATTCCACGGCAAAAGAATTTTAAGGACTTCATTGATCGCTGCGAGGATATCAGAATTCCCTTCCCAAATCCGTTACAAAAGCGGTGTACATTCAAGGTGATGCAGCCACGCTGCCTCAAAGTGAAAGGGTCTCTGACCTTTTTTTCTCTCCTTCTCCATCGCACGACATAAGGAATGGATGATGGTCCGAGTGCACTCTCGGGAGGTGGATAACCGCATTTTTTTGGAAATTTGTCCAGCCAATTTTGATTAGCAATGGCGCGGTCCAGTCTTTCCCGAATAATAGCCCCGTTATCCCGTTTATTGACCCACATGAAGGTTGGACCTATGAATCCAGTGTTGATCAGCCCACCTTTCTCCATGAAATTTCGAAAGAAATTGAGGCGATTCATGGTTTCAATATTTCCCCCGGACTTCTCATGCGAAAAGATAATCTCGTTAAAATCTCCCATGGCTAACCACGGTAAATTGGACCCTCATGCAATATTTTCCATGATATTAAAGATGCGGATCTTATCTTTTCTACGTGGTTGCGCATACACTCTGGACAATCTCCATATTTCATCAAGATTTGGATCAATGAGGGCGTGTATAGCCTGATCCTCGATGTCGAGAATTTCCATGTTCGTGTCTCTCTCATTCCATAGCATCCACACCCCGCCGATCATTCCCGATGTTGGCGCAAGCACATAGTTAGTAAATCCCAAACTCGACGCAATTTCGTACGCCTTATCCTCATTCACGCGAGTCTCAAAAATAAACACAGCGAAAGGTCCTTGAATCTAAACTAATTCCCAAAAATTTGTCTGAAAATCGATATGCCCCGCACCTTGGCAATTCCATGAGATTATCTTCATGGTAGTTTGATAGATATGGTACTCCATGATGGTGTTGTCAATTTCCAAACCCCTCCATTTCGCATGGAGTTGTCGCACCGTTTCCAGTGCTAGGGCCATTTACCTCCTCGATTCCCATTCGCTCAGTGTGGTCCTCTGCCACCATGATGCAATCCCGTCCTCTCGCTTTGTCCGATATACCGACGTCCGGATCTCCCATACCCATGACGGAATCGCTAAAACAGTTATCAGTCTCTCCTCTAGTGTCGTTCGTGATATCAACGAGGGCCCGAGAAGTTGTTGATGTCTTGTGTCGATCTCTATTAGTTCCAATTCCCTCAAAAGCAAATTTTCCTCCGAGTGATCCTCTTCCATACTTCTCAATTTGTGATATGTTGACTTCCCCTGAGTTACCAGCCATGGGAATATTTTCAATATTATAACTTTCCTTCTCCTGGTGAGTAGCTAATGGTGCAAAAATATTTAGATTTCTATTAGCAGTCTTCTTTCCATCCATAGCAGATTTCTTTACCATAGGAATTCTTTTTGACTTTCTTTCCTTTTCTATATTGGTTGCGCCCTGCACTCCTGGATTATAAGAGTTTGGAAATATTCTTTTTCCTTGGAACTCTCATGTTGGTCCCGAAAGTCCGAACTTAACAACCATATCAACCTTGCTCGTTCCCGTCTCGCGCATTAGGATTTTTGGGATCCCTCTGTTCACTGTTGTTTTATGTTTTTGGTTGTCGGCTTCCCCAAAATTTTTCTTCCTGTTGCGCGAGACTTTCATCCACTCACCGTACTCCTTATTTTGTGCTTTTTTGACCAGCCATCGAGTCTTGTCCCCGCTATTTTTTGGTATATCATTTTTTGCCGGTTGTGGGTTTACATCCTCACTCGGGTTCCGTGGTTCGCCTAGTTTGCATTTATTCTCCAAGTGGCCAACTCTACCGCATTTGTAGCACAACGACGGAAGGTTCTCGTTCACAACTTGGCAAATCTTGTCTCGCATGCAGAGCCCTAATTTTAGCGGCGCCTTCGTGCTAACTTGAACGCAGAACCTTGAGAATTTTAATCGGATCACCGATGCACTCCGCCAAAGTATGCACAATTCCTTCCGAAAGTGCTTCCGACAGTAAGTTTGAGACGCGCACCCACGTTATTGCACTTTCGACCTTGTCCGTATCCGCGTTGAAGTCAGAAAACCATTTTCGGATGGAGAGGAAGCTCCCCGCCAAGTGCCATGGCCCCTCCGTTAATATCATCTCCCTTTTCGAGGCCGAGATTCCCTTCAAGCAATAGCATCCGTACCCCCAAATCCATTAGCTCGAACTCGTTGTGGAGAGCTCACATGATATCCAATTTTGTTTGAAGCGCCTCGTAGTACCATGGTCGCCTCGAAACCCTAGTGATTAGTGTGTCGTTCCATTGGAAAAAAAACCACTTTTGGTCCCTTATTGTGGCATAGTTACGATTTTAGTCCCATAATGTGGCATTGTCCACATTTAGTCCTTTATTGTGACTTTTTGTACAGTTTTGGTCACACGGTCAGCTTTTTGCTCCCTAAGTTATTTTTATTAGCAAAAAATACCCAATGTGTTATTTCTAATTAATAAAAAGCCCTCATGTGTTTTATATTCACCTAAAATTATATTTTCACGTTAAAAAATCTAAAAATAAAAATTCCTAAGTTACAATATAAAATTAAACTTTTTAATAAATTTTAATTATTATAAATATTTATATTTAAAATTTCAAAAAGAAAAAAACACAATTATAATAAAATAATAAAAAATGAAAAAAAAAACCTTGTCCCTCCCTCCCCACCCACCACCCACCACCACCGCCACCGCACAATTTTTCTTCTTCTTTTTTTTTCTTTTTTTTTACGTCAAATTTATGATTTTCACAAAGATTAAAATTATTATTTTATGTCCAAAATTCAAATTTATGCACCCTTATATTAAGTAGCTCAATTTTCTAATTATTAATTTATTTGGGTGGATCGGAAGGCAGGAGGGAGAAGGTTTTGTTAAATTTTGAATATATTTTATTATAGTTAGGTCTTTTTCTTTTTGAAATTTTAAAATAAAAAAAATAATTTTCTATTTGAAGTGAAAAAGCTAAAATTGGACCGAAAAAAGAACCAAACAAGAAGCAATATATGCGTGGTGGGGGCTTGGTGGGGAGGGAGAAGTTTTTTTTTTTTTTTTTTTTTAAAAAATATTTTGAATTATTTTATTATAAATATATCTTTTTTCTTTTTGAATTTTTGACATGAAATAAATAATTTTATATTTTTAGTGAAAAATCATAAATTGGACCGAAAAATAAAAAAATAATAAAGAAAAAATATTGGGTGGTTGCGGTTGTGGTGGGGACTAGGTGGGGAGGGACAAGGGTTTTTTTTATGTATAATTATTTTATTATGATTGGGTATTTTTTCTTTTAGAAATTTTAAATTTATAATAATTAAAATTTATTAAAAAATATAAGTATTGATTTTATAATTTTAGGGTTTTTAATATAAGTATTGATTTTTTAAAATTTATTTTAGGGTTTTTAATTTTAGGGTTTTTAATTAAAACTTATTAAAAAAATATATGGGGGTGTTTTTTGCTAATAAAAATAACTTAGGGGGCAAAAAACTTACTGTGGGACCAAAATAGTACAAAAAACCACATTAAGGGACTAAATATGAACAATGCCACATTATGGGACCAAAATCGTAACTCGGCCATAATAAGGGACCAAAAATGATTTTTCCCCCGTTCCATTGTAGTTTGATTTGTTCCTCCAGTTCATCCGAAAACGTGATTCTTGCGAACGGCATTGACTCAGTTGGTTCATGGATATTGATATGTTTCCTGATCTCGACAGTCCTTTCTTCATAAAATCGCACATCCGGTTGTTTTCCCCTTGCTTTTCTAATGTCTGCGTATGAAAGCGGCATCGAGTTAGGGTTCCCCCCAACCTGTGTGGAATCAAACATGTTGATGTTCGTTTCTTCCTCTCTCCCTAAGAACCGTGATCGTTTCTATTGGATCGTAGATTCGTCCGGCAGAACAAATTCCGTCGCCGCCGAGTGAATTCCGATAGGTGTCGTCGTGTCGAGAGCAGCGTAGGGTTCAGCATTGTTTTGTACCCAATCTTTAATTTTAGCAAACAATAGAAAGTAGTTAATCTTAAATTTGATTATTATATGTCAAAGGATAGCATATTAGAACACTATAGTTTCATTAAATGATCACATACAAATACAATATCTATGCCACCGAAGCTTCGTCTTCTGAAAGTTGTGGCTGTAATGTTACCATATCCATTTCCATTAATACTACTTTCCTTCTCATAATCATTTCATCAAACACATAAACTGCAATATTATTATTCCATTTCTTGAAAATGGCTGTAACTTCAATCTCCTTATCACCCCTTAAATCCATTAACGCTATTTTCTCCAATAAACCTTCACTTTCACTTCACACTCCATCAAAACCCTTCTCTGTTACTTGCCAGTTCGAAGCTCAGAAAAACAACAATGTATCAGGTAATGTTCAATAGTAGATAAAGCTACCAAATTTATTTATTTTAAGTGTTTTTTGATGTTTAAATTTAAATTGGAAAACTGGGAATTGCAGAAACAAACAAGTGGAGAAAAGTTGTTTCAACAACACTGGCAGTGGCAGTGGTTGCTTTTAGTAGTAGTAGTAGTAATATTAGTGCAATGGCTGAGCTTAATAAGTATGAGGCGGACACGAGGGGCGAGTTTGGGATTGGATCAGCAGCACAATTTGGTTCTGCTGACCTTAAGTCTGTTCTTGCATCCTTAACACACCTTTCTCATATTTATGTATGTTTCATTACATATGATGTATAACAAGCTGCTTATTGATTGTCTTTCTCTCCTTTTGCAGGAAAGCAGTTCATGTGAATGAAAATTTCAGGTACCACTTTACCTACCTTTTACAACAAAAGTGGTTGGCTTAACATAAGTCTCTTCTATTTGTTCGAATTCGTAATTATGCATGTTATATTTGTTTGAAGTAATTAATCAAGAAGAATAACTATATCGTGATAAGAAAAGGGGATATACCCAAAGACGCCTCATGTATTGCTAACTTATATGTATGTTATATGTATACACACACACACACATACACACTCGAGTAATGTATCGAACTTTTTGTAAATCTCATTTTGAGAATATGGAAGACTATTCATTTTGACTCATTGCCAAAGGAAACTAATAGATTCTATTGGTGAACTACTTTAGTAAAATGTTTGTTAGTTTAAGCTATGTCACATCTAAATATGGATGTTATGATATGAGTTTCTACTTGGGTTGCGACTGATGCTAGTAATCAGCCTAGACACCCTTTTTCACGGCTAATCAAAGTGCAAAGCTTGAATAACAAATTTACCATTTTACCCTGATGAACAATGTGTTCCACATTGGGGTTCCTCACATATCTTTACATTTAGGAGAAGGTACCTTAATATCTTGAATATACACATGTTTACATATCTATATTTACACATATATAGATTCTCAGTACCTTTTATCACGGAGCAAGTTTCCGTTTCAAAGCAGACCTGTATCTTCTTCTTTTGGTTAGAATACTTGTATTCAGTATTCACGTTGTATAGAGTGTCTGATGCAGGAGAGCCAATTTCACATCAGCTGATATGAGGGAATCAGATTTTAGTGGTTCGACTTTCAATGGTGCATATCTTGAGAAGGCAGTTGCATATAAAGCCAATTTCTCTGGTACATATCCATACCTGTGCATCTCATAAGCATAAAAACATCATGTCAGTGTAGTTCTAGTGTGAAATTTCTTACCTTGACTCTTATTTTTGTCCAAAATAAAACCAGAAAGGGAACCCAGCACTCGCTTACTTAGGAAAAGGCACTTTATTGATTTCAGTTTTGTCAGATTTGATTATTTATGATGTCCCATTAAATGACTAGTGGACCTCCATCTCTTTATATCGACACTGCTGCAACAGTATCCTTGTTTCACCATCACACCAAGCACAAACATTCATCTGGCTGAGTGTTTAGCAAAAGCATGCAATTGGTTCTTGGTAATTTGAGCATATTTAGTTATCTTGCTAGTTTTGTTTGTGATGTGTCTGATTTCCTAACCATCCCATCTTGTGAATCTTTTAACACTTGCGAGATTGATATTTACAACTAGTTAATATGAACTTCTGGTTCATTTTTAGCTCACCTTTCTTGTTTTCTGGTCTTAAAACTTATGCCCTTCCTTGTTGCACGTGTTTGTTGAATCTTTGTCATCTTAACCTAATATCTTCAGTGGTTCCTATCATAATCATGTATCTTTTTTTCTTTTTCTTTTTTTTTTTGATACATTCATGTATCAAGGCATGCGTTTCTGCAAGATAGACTTGAGCTCTGGCCTTTAAACTCTATAGGATTAGATGCATAGCATGATTATAAGGGAAGGAACGGGCTTAAGCTCCTAACAACTATTCAGGTTAGAGGCCTTTTTGATAAAGACTCTGATCTTCTTGCCAGGATATATGCTCATGTTGTCTTGTCTTTAGCATGCTCACTCACATGTAGAAAATAAACTGTCTCCCTAAAGATTTGTATGCGAAATTTCTTTTTCATAAATAGATTTGAATTCATGAGTTCTTCCTTGTTGATTTGGCTCAGTTGCTACCACATGGAATGCCTTTATCACTAAAAAGTTTATATTTATAGTGAAGAGAAACATTTAATATGTTACTATCTCTAAAATGTGAATAATTTGCTCCATTAACATTAGTTTAGTTCCATACAGTGGATCAATTAGCTGGATTTTTTAAGTAAAATAAGAGCTATGTCAGTAAACATTGTAATCTGAGGATTTTCAACTAAATGTTAAAGAATTGGAGTATATCGATTTCAATTTCAGTAAACAAAAGATTAAAGGTGATGGTACTATAACTGGGCTGGAAAAGAGATACCCAGAAGCATCTATTGGTACCTAGGCCCTATAATTAAGAAGGGTGGAGAAATAGATAATGATGACAACCTTCGCATTCAATCTGACTAAATGAAATGAAAGAGCGTTACATAAACCTTATGTGGTCACAATTTTCCTTTGAAACTTGAAGGAGAATTTCATTATTATGCTATTAGTCTTATGGATCTCAATGTTGGACTATAAGTAACATCAATGCTCAAAGGGAGAGCGCTATGAAATGCAAATGTTACATTGGATGTGCAGTAACACGATAAGAGATGGGGTAACGAATCTAAGAGACGTGCTTCTAGTTTCGGATGACACTCGTTGAAGAGAAGATAAAAATTGCTTACGATGGTTGGGTCATCTGACACGTAAACCTATAGATGCAACAGTATGTTGTGTTAAATGTCTCGATTTAGGGCAAACGTATGGTACAAGGACCACCAAAGAAAAGATAAATTGAGATCAAACTTAACCCTTGAAATCAAGAGACTTAATGAAGGTATTATGAAGATGTTTTCCCTAACTTAGACATGTGGAGGAAGAGACTTCATGTATTCCTCCCGACATGATTCTCATTGGCTCTTATAGCTTACCCCTCCAAATCAAGATAAGTTGTTGTTTGATTTGTTGTTGTTTGCTGTTGTTGGAATCACCTTATCTAAAATCTTATGCTCTTACCGAAAATAAACATCTTTTATTTTCTAACACTCTCCCTCAATTGTTTGTCCTTTTGTATAATCTAGAACATCGCGTTTCGTTTTATAAATGAGTGGTAGCGTTTTCGACATGACTTCTTCTCGATCCAGACTTCGGTTAAATATCCATGCTCATCTCTCATTAGCTTACAACTTCACTATGATCTGGTATACGCGTATATCCTGCACATGAAATTAACTTTGACCGATAATTTTTAATATTCGCAACGAGATACACAGCCTTGAGGTTGAACGTTGGATTCTCTGTTCTCTGATTCCTCAGGACGTTCCCTCCTGCTCACTGTTTTACTCCATGCAGTAATTAACTATTTTTTCCAACCTTTTCAGTTCAAACAGCTCTAGTCATGAACTCCTATTTACTTTAATTCTCATTATCAAGCTTAAAAATAGTCTCTAGCATCTTTTGTTTTTTAGAACTATGACTGGGTTTGAGCTATTCTCTTGAGTTAGTCAGAGAATGTTATCTTGTGTCTACCCATACCCTCGACCTGTCCTCGTGTGTCATTATTAGTTTCTTCAAAAACTTTGGCCTCCTCTACTTCATCCGATTCATTAAATATTTGTGATTAGCTTGTGTTTTAGAAACTCTGTATCACAAGTGCAAACAAAAATCTTCAGTTGCCTATACTTGAGTCAGATGTCTAAATTTGGAACTAGAATTACTAATTGTGAGTATGTTCCACAGGTGCCGATTTCAGTGACACGCTAATGGATCGCATGGTATGTCAATAAAAGCTTATGTAGCCAAATTAAAATCGCCAGTAGTTTGGGGTTCTCAATGCCCTCATTGATGAAAATCTTTTATAGTAAGAAAACACTTGTCTTGTTAATTAGTCTTTTTTTCTTTTACCTGTTTCTGTTGCAGGTTCTAAACGATGCTAATCTCACAAATGCTGTGCTAGTCAGATCAGTACTAACCCGGAGTGATCTGGGAGGTGCTATAATTGAAGGTGCTGATTTCAGTGACGCTGTTTTAGACCTTTCCCAAAAACAGGTATTCCCTTCATTTTCTGCGATAAAATACAGAGAAAAAAAAAATATCAAATTATGTGTGTGTGTATATACTACGCGAGGTTATTTTGGGATTCTGGAACTCATCACTTGAAAGATGTATTTGGTAGAAATATCACATGGTGAGCCCCTGAGAATCATGCTGAGGATTTCCCAAGACCTCATAGTTCTTAGAGCCCCTGGGAATTATACCCATTTGGACTTCGCGTTACTACAATGGAACTACATAATATTAAATTTAAAAATTTGGAGCTGAATATTTCTTCTTGCCTAGTCGAATGTACATATTGTTTTACAGTTTCGCTGACCACCAGTTACTGAATAATGATAAGCTCTGCAACTTCAATTTCCTCTTTTGTCAAATTACAAAAGTAAGTAAAAAAGTACATGTAGAATTCTGTTCATCAAGTTTATAAGTTATGCATATATTCAAGGCATAATCACTACACCCCTTGAAATTAATATGTCGAATTGTATTACCATTTGAATAATACATGAAACACTCGTAAAATTTAACTCAACAGAACAAAAAGCTCTCTAAAGGTTTGCAAGACTACAGAGGCATCCTGGAGTTTGAACAGCTTGCTTAGTGTTTTTGAAGCTTCACATTGTGTCTTTGTAATTGTTGAGATCCGAAAAGAAACTCAGTTGAACCTCACCAGGAAAAGTGACCATAAGATATGGGCTGTATTAAATGTGTGTTTTTACCTAAATGTATGTTTTATTACTAAGGTGAGATTATTACATATACAACCTGAAATGGCTCAAAATCCTTTTTGACTTTGCTTGTCGTGCCATGTAATATGTTTTATGCATTGTTGTGTTTATGTACATAGGCTCTCTGCAAGTATGCAAGTGGCACAAATCCTATTACTGGAGTAAGCACGAGAAAGAGCCTTGGGTGTGGGAACAGTCGACGGAATGCATATGGTTCTCCTTCTTCACCTCTCCTCAGTGCTCCTCCACAGAAACTCCTCGACCGTGATGGTTTTTGTGACCCGGCCACTGGCCTATGTGAAGCCAACTGATTATTCTCTAAAGAAATTCAACCAATCCGTCGTGTAAATATATATTTACTTAATGAGTTCATATTAGTGGGATTACTATTTATGGCGGAACAGAGAATGCGGTGATAGACAATTGTTTTGACATGTTTGCCATTGTCGTATATTTAATTATTTATACAGAGAGGACTTCGAAAATTTTCAGCTAAGTTTAGTAATGCTATGAAGATATTTGTTTTTGTTCATCATATGATGTAAACTGTAAGACGAATGCGACTGATGCCATTTTACATGTCTTACAATAGATAAATGTGGTGAATCGTTCTTTTGATTGCCTTGCAGCTTCAATATATAGCTGAAAAACTCCAATGAATTTATTTGGATAAAAGCATCAACCCTCTAAAGGGGTATCTCGCAAAGTGCTCGTAAATTTATAAAAAGTGCAAACACTCCACAACTTAGTTAAAAATATGTAAATTTCCTCAGGGGTCAAATCTAATGGAATAAATGCATAGACGATTTTCATAAATGATGCACCATAATAGACCTCAAACAATTTTCATAAATAATGCACCATAACAATCTACAAATACGTTCAATATAAGTAGCAATTTGCAAATATTTGTATATATAATTTGTATACTATATATATTGCATATATGCGACCTGTAAATATTTATAATATATATACATATATATATATATATATATATTCATAACACAAAATTATGATATATTAGTAAATATAATTCTATAAATATATGTTAGACAATTTATGTATATAAAAATATCCACATGTGATAGCCTTTGTCACATCACTCTTTTGTCGAATCCGGACCATAATGTACCATGGATGATAAGAATATCCGCAAGTTTTGGAATTGTAGGCCCAAGTGGCGCTTTAAATTTATCAATGGAAATTGTAACTCGGCGGCTCATAATCTCGCTCAATGGGCTCGCAAAAACAACTGGGTTACGCATTTTGATCCCCCAAACATCCCTGTTGGATGCTTTTGTGATGGGAAAATTCTTATTTTGAACTATTGTAATTCTTTCGGTTTTTAATGCATATTTAATTCATAAAAAAGAGTAAAAGACCATAAAAAATGGTCTTTTTGAATAAAAGAATGGTAAAATGCCAAATAGGCGTTGTAACTTTTTTATTTATGCTTTTGCCTATAATTTTTGGGCTGGAGAAAGCCTAGTAACTTTTACAAAAATCCCTCAAAGTGCCCTCCCTCAGCTCATCGGGATTTCATCATACGTGGATCCGATACGTAATAAAACTCTATGTTAGTCAAAAAAACCACGGGCCACGTCGGATGCAGAATTGCAAAAACAAATGTCTTGTAACTTAGGTCATTTTAAGTTTTGCCTTGTGACTTTTGAAAAATTCTCTCAAAATGTCTCCCTCAGTCTGATCGCACATTTGTCCTACATGGATGATGGATACAATACGCATAAAATGCAATTTTAGCTGGCAATTACGCTCGTCATGCCCGCGATGCCTTTTTTTTTTATGAAGCAAATGTATTGAGAAAAGCGAGTACAAGGGTACTCAACCCATTATAATGAAATACATAAGATTTAAAACAAGAATCGTTTTTCTAGTTAAAATAATGCAAGGGGGAAATGAACTAGTCTGATAAAGGGGGAAAAATCGAAACTTGTCATTTATTGTGTCCTAGTTACAGTTATATCCTTTATTGTGTCCTTGTTTTATTTTGGTCCTTTATTGTGTATTTCATTACGATTTTGGTCCTTAGGAAGAAATCTGAGTCAAAAATATCACGTGGGAGCACTTGCCTGCCAAAATACAACATTTTTTAATTCCCACATGCTAATTCACATGTGGAAACGCTGGTTTTAATTTTTTTTAATTTTTATTTATTTAAAATTCTGACCCGGCCAACCCGATTTGACTGAGTTATCCGGATCGGACGAGTCAGAATTTAAAATAAAAAAAATTAAAATTGTTGTTCCAACATGCGAATTTGCTTGTGAAAAATTCAAAAAAATTGAATATAGGGCGGCAGGTGCTCCTACATGACATTTTCGGCTGAGATTCCATCCGAAGGACCAAAATCGTAGTGAAACACACAATAAAGGACCAAAATAAAACAATGACACAATAAAGGACGAAAACTGTAACTATGACACAATAAATGACCAATTTCAATTTTTTCCCCTGATAAAGAGAAGCTAAAACTTTGCCAAGCTTGGGATGCGGGTTTCTTTAGTAGATGATAATCCAGGTCATAGGTTTTATAGATGTTGGTTAAACTAGATATCAACAAGCTTCAGCAAGATGTCAATATCATTTGCAAAATGATACCGTCATAACAATAGTAGATGATAGTTTTTGTACTTGTACATACTAGTCATTCTCTATGTCACATAAGTCGTAAACGCGAGCGCGTGCGTGTGCGCCAGTTCGCCTATTTTCAAAAATTTACTTCTTAATGCGCCTCTAGTGCGTCTATTAAAAAATATTAAAATATTAATAATATTAAGTGAAATTTTTAATATTAGGTAACAAAATGATTATTTCAACCAAAACAATACTAATCATAAACAAGATAAGTATTTTCATTCATCCAAATGTCAGTTTGTTCATCACTGCATCTAAATTACTTGCTATTACATTCAGAAAATGAGTGACGTGGTGACATGTTATATTTCACTCACTTGCAAGCATCAACAAAATATATTATATCTTAAAAACTAAACTACTAGTATTTATTATTTTGCTTACTTTTTTATATTTATATCTTAAAAACTAAACTACTAGTATTTATATTTATATCTTAAATTTTTTGATATTATACTATTTAAAAACGGGGCATTTTATAATTTCTACCCGTTAACTTACCCCAAATTCAAGTTTTGCCCCTTTTTTTAAACAAGCTCGAAAAATGCCCTGTAACTTTTTTTTTTAATTAATTTCTGCCCGACGGGCTCAAAACTGGGCTTGGTCAGCCCAGTCAATTTTTTTTATTTTTAATTAATAACTATATTTAATTTTAATTATATTTTGATCTAAATCATAAAGAAATTGTATAAAATCAAGTTTATTAAAAAAAATTGTCTTAAAATGTTTACTAAATTTATATTACTGGTAAAAACTAAAAATAAATTATATATATACTAGTAAATTTAAAATAAATTATATATTGATCTAAATCATAAAAAATGTATATATTCAAGTTTATTAAAAAAGTTTATCTTAAAAAGTTTAATAAATATACGAACTATACCCATCGTTTAGCCTCTTTTACGAAACTATACCCAACTTTTGAACTTTTCAATACTATACCCAACCTTTGAAAACCGTAACTATACTATACCTATACTAAATTTCTGGCCAAAAAACGTCATTTCCAGACAAAGTGACATCATGTCTCGGCAAGTGAGGGGGGTAATATAGTCATTTCCAGACAAAATTCCTTTAATACTACAAAAATAATTCGAAATATTGCAGTTATGCCCTCAGACTTTATCAATTCAACTAATTTAGGTTATATTTTATAATTTTATATAAATATTTATATTTTATAATTTTATATAAATCTTTATATTTTATATAAATCTTTATATTTTATAATTTTATATAAAGCTTTATATTTTATAATTTTATATAAATCTTAATTAAAAATAATATATATAATGTTTTATAACAAAAAAAATAAAAATAAAGTCTATCTTCCCCACCCCCACCCCCACCCACCCACCCCCTACCCCGCCCCACACGCCCCCACCTCCCCGCCCCACACGCACCATCACCGCGATTTGCAGTGGTGGTGGCGTCGATTTGACGCCACCACCACTGCAAATCGCAGTGATGGTGGCGGGTGGCGTCGATTTGACGCCACCACCACCGCGATTTGCAGTGGTGGTGGCGTCAAATCGACGCCACCACCACTGCAAATCGCGGTGATGGTGCGTGTGGGGCGTGGTAAGGGTGGGTCGGGGAGGTGGGGGCGGGTGGGGGGCGTGGGGCGGGGTAGGGGTGGGTCGGGGAGGTGGGGGCGGGTGGGTGGGTGGGGGTGGGTGGGGAAGATGACTTTTTATTTTTATTTTTTTTGTTATAAAAAATTATATATATTGTTTTTAATAAAGATTTATATAAAATTATAAAATATAAAGATTTATATAAAATATTAAGATTTATATAAAATTATAAAATATAAATATTTATATAAAATTATAAAATATAACCTAAATTAGTTGAATTGATAAAGTCTGAGGGCATAACTGCAATATTTCGAATTATTTTTGTAGTATTAAAGGAATTTTGTCTGGAAATGACTATATTATTTTAAAATTTAGAAAACTCTATTTATTTTAAATTTAAGAAAATATTTATCTTGTTTAAAAAAGAAATTTGGGTGTGAATGTAATATAAATTTAGTAAACATTTTAAGACAATTTTTTTAATAAACTTGATTTTATACAATTTCATTATGATTTAGATCAAAATATAATTAAAATTAAATATAGTTATTAATTAAAAATAAAAAAAATTTGACTGGGCTGACCAAGCCTAGTTTTGAGCCCGTCGGGCAAAAATTAATTAAAAAAAAAGTTACAGGGCATTTTTCGAGCGCGTTTAAAAAAAGGGCAAAACTTAAATTTGGGGAAAGTTATCCGGCAGAAATTATAAAATGCCCTTAAAAACATGATAAAAAAAAAGAAAATTCAAAAAAATAAGAATTCCATTAATTAAACTAGATTTTTGTTTAATTAATAATTAAGAAAAAACCTCATCTTGATCAAACGATATAAATTTTCAGAAATTAAATTTTTGCAACAAATATAATTAATACTTTTTAAGCTTGATGTTTTAATTCGAAATAGCTTTAAACTAATTATGTTTGTTGAAAATATTTTGCTTTCTGAAAGTATATGTTAAATTTTTGTGGGTAGAATTATTCTATTATGAACGAATTATTAAAAATGCCCATTTTGTTTGCCGTTTTGATGAAAATACCCTAAAAATTCTACGTGGCGGCGATGTGGCAGCCACGTGGACCAAATAGCCCGAATAAGAGAGATTGAGTATTTTTGACAAGGTATACCTATAGTTACGGGATATTTTTGAAGCCCGAAATTCTTTTGAGTAGTTTTAGAAAAAATGGCAAACTTAATGGGTAGATTTAAAAATTCCTCCAAATCTTAACTATATATGATTTTTGTTCATGTGAGTTTCAAAAGTAAAAAAAAAAAGGAAAAAAAAAAAGAAAAAAAAGGAAAATTTGTGCACAAATTACGCATTTATACTTAATTCGCGATTTATTAATGTTTAATGCGAGCACTATCAATTATAAATCGCGAATTAGCATTTCTTAGTTCGCGAATTAGTATTTCTTAGTTCGCGAATTAGTATATTTTAATGCGCGAATTAGTCAATACTAATTCGCCTTAAAGCGCCGCACGCGCACTCAATTAGTGAGTTCGCGAATCGTGCGCTAGTGCGTGAGGGGGGTGCGCGGATTATGTGACCTAGGTCCTTCCTCACTTTGAAACAAAAATTACAATGCCAAGTAATAGTATCAATCAGTAACAAATACTACAACAACAAATCATTACTTTGAACCCCAATATACACTACCGCTATTACAACAACAAATCATTACTTTGCCCTTTCCCTAGCATTGCTTGCCTCTTTCACTTTCCCTGTTTAGATTATTGATGGTAGAAGGAAAGTTTGAATATTGCATGAACATTGTGTTGTCAATAATTATGTGCGTGTTATACTTTTTGAAAATCTAAGACAAGAAAATAATTTTGCCATAAATGGCAGAATCTAGGGCATGTTTTTGGGAGAGAATAATTTATTCCCAAGTAAAATTGGGATTGTTTTGATATTATGCGAATTTTGAGTTTTTGTAAGTATAGTTTTATAAGTTTTTTTTTTTGGATGAAACAGGAGAAACAACATCAATTACATAGTGTCCTTAGCTAATAGGTAATCAATACAAGAAGAAGTAGGAGACTCCCAAAAGAGTTCCTCTCCAAAACTAACACTAGCAAATCTAGTAAGAGCATCGGCTACTTTGTTGGCTTCACGAGGAATCCATTTGATCGAGCATTGCCATGGCATACGCAAGAGCTTTTTACATTCGTCCACCACGGTCTGAAGGTGATCTACAGGCTGCAGTTCTTCCAAAACCATACGGACAACCTGCATGGAGTCCAATTCAACGTCCAGGTTGTGGATTCTCCTGTCCCAAGCGAGTTGTAAGCCTTTGTGAAGCGCATGCAGCTCTACTTCACCGACAGTAGGCGACTGGAGGCCGAGAGCAAAACCCCAGCACCAAGTGCCACTGGAATCCCTAAGTAAACCTGCTGCAGAACCTGAGTTGAACTCATTGTTTAGACCTCCATCCACATTCAGCTTGAAGTGATCGATGTCTGGTTTGATCCAAGTAGGCGATGGACTGTTCAGAGCAGCTTTCCTTCTGCCCGCATAAAGTTGAAAACTCAATTGTTTGATCTGAAACAAACGGCCTTGTACAGTCACTTCTGAGTTATGAAAAACTCTAGCATTTCTATATTTCCAGCATGTCCAAATGGTGGCCATAAATATCCATTTCCAGTCAGCATATGGTATGTGAACATTCCTAAGTTTAAGTCTCACCAAGTTGTCCTTCAGCCACTGCTCATCACTGAGGGAATCGAAAAGAGCCAAATCCTCATTGTGAATGATTAGAGTCCAAAGCTCTCTAGCAACAGGGCAGTACCTCAGAAGATGTAGCCCTGATTCTTCTTGGTAAGCACAGAGTGAACACATTGCAGTGAGGGAGGCATGTCTCCTGAACCGCATATCATTAGTGGCCAATCTCTCATGAGTGAGAAACCACAGGAAATGTTGAAGCTTGAAACTAACATCTATCTTCCATATCCAAGCATTATGAATAGGATTCTTTTCAGTTCTAGCATGTCTTTGTTGAAAAAGTTTGTAGGCTGATTGGCAGGAGAACTTGCCATTAGAAGTACCCTCCCACATTACTGCATCCTCCTGATCAGTCAGAGAGAAATTTCTAGCTTCAATATCCGCCTTAAGATCTTGAGAGATATCAGATAAGAGAGCATCACATCTCCAGTCTCCATCAGAGCTAAGAACTTCACTCAGCAGCAGGTGCTTCTCTGTAGGGTGAATAGAAACATTATCCATATCCAAACTGCCACTTCCTCTCCAGTTATCATACCAAAATGAAATAGATGTTCCTCTACCAATTTTCCATCTCAGGTGTGGTCTCATCAGATTGAAACATTTAATGATGCCCTTCCATGCTGGACTATCTGAGATTTTAGAAGCATAAGAAGAGATAAAATCTTGTTTCAGATATTTAGTTTTCACAAGTCTGAACCATAGGGAGTCCTCTTTGATCAGAATTTTCCAAGCCATCTTAGCTAGCAGTGATTCATTAACTGTTCTAGTGCATCTGATCCCAAGCCCACCTTCTTTCTTGGACTTCAGCACTTTCTGCCAATTCACCAAATGTATCTTCCTTTGTGTCAGATCATTGGACCACAGATAATCTCTGTTCAGTCTATCCAATTTATCACATATATATTCTGGAAGATAGGAGGATTGCATATTGTAGACTGGCATGGCTGAGGAGACTGAACAAATAAGAGTTTCCCTGTCTGCCATAGAGAGAAGTCTGCCCTTCCAAGTATCAAACCTTGCCAGAAGTCTATCAAATGAAGAAGCATAGTCAGCCCTTGTAGTTCTTCCATGACAGAGCTGAACTCCCAAATATTTTCCTAGGTTAGTGGTTTGTCCAAATCCAAGGATATCACTGATTTGTCTCTTGGTAGAAGCTCCATGAGTTTTAGAAAAAAAAGACTTTGGACTTCTGATAGCTTAACTTGAGTCCAGAGCACTGACAGAATTGTTCAATGACTTTTCTAATAGAATGTGTTGTACCATAGGTGGCTTTCCCCATTAAAATGAGATCATCTGCAAAGAAGAGGTGGGAAAGAAGAGGACCTCCTCTGCATGGAATGACAAGACTCCAGCAACCATCCTCCACTGCCTCTTGAATCATATAGGAGAGTCTTTCAATGCATAACACAAATAAATAGGGTGATAAGGGATCCCTTGCCTCAGACCACACTTATGGTCAAATGCCTCAAGAGGTGATCCATTTCAGAGAATTTTAGTTGAGGCACTCCTCACACAGTACATAATCAGCTCAACCAGAGAAGATGGAAATCCAAAGGCATAGAGAGTTTCCTCTAAATAATTCCAACTGACCTTGTCATAGGCTTTCTCCAGGTCAAGCTTCATCACCATACAACCAACTTTCTGTTTCTTCTTAGTTCTTAATGAATGAAGAACCTCCTGAAGAACCACAATATTATCCTGTGTACTTCGACCTCTTATGAAGCTGGACTGAGTAGGAGCAATGAGCTTGGGCATTATATTGCGCAGCCTTGTTGTGATGCATTTAGTTATCAACTTGTAGATGACATTGCATAATGCTATAGGTCTAAACTAGGAGATAGTTTCTGGAGCCTGAATTTTAGGTATCAGGCAGATGAATGCTTCACAAATCTGCTTTTCAAATCTCATGTTGAGAAAAACATTCTCCACAAAACTACAAACTGATTCCTCTATCCACTCCCAGCTTTTCTGGTAAAAACTTGCATTTAATCCATCAGGACCAGGAGCCTTGAGTGGATGCATGGAGAATAGAGCTTCTTTTATCTCATTTCTGTTAATCATGGCACCAAGAGTAGAGATATCTTCAACATCTAACTGAGACTGGAACTTGGACAGCTGAGGATAGATGCCTTGGTTGCTGCTATTATGTACACTAACTCCTAAAAACAGGTTGCTGAAATATACCCTTGCATGTTGCTGCAGAGTATTAGAGTCACTCTCCCACATTCCTTCAATTTTGAGCTTCTGGATAATGTTTCTTTTCCTCCTCACCAGTGTAGTTCTATGGAAGAATTTAGTATTCCTTTCTCCCTCCTTGATCCATTTTATTCTGGACTTCTGGAGCCAGAAAACTTCTTCTTGTTGCAGCACTGTACTGTACTCTTTCAAAAGGTCAGATTCAAGTTGAACTAAGAAGGAAGAAGGATGTGAAGTGAGGGCCCTTTGGATACCACCAAGTCTAGCTCTCAGTTTCCTTTTCCTATTGAAAATATTTCCAAACCTGGCTTCATTCCAAGGCTTAAGAGCTCTGGGGACCTCCTCTATAGCATCCAATAAATAACTCTTATCCTTCCATATGTTCTGAATAAGTTGCTGACATTCAGGATGTGAGAACCACATTTCCTCAAATCGAAAAGGTCTGGCACCAGTCATCCTTCCTTTTCCTAGACACCAAGTAGCAATAGGGTGATGATCAGAGTAGGTTCTAGGCAAATGTTCCACAACACTCTCTGGGAACAGATCCATCCAAGCTTGATTAGCCATAGCCCTGTCTAATCTGGCTTGAATTAAAGCTCCATTAGCCCTCTTGTTAGTCCAAGTATACTTAGGACCTGTATAACCAAGATCATGCAGTTGACAGTCCTCTATGAATTTTCTGAAGAACTGAAGCCTATTTAATGACCTAGTTCTTCCACCCCTCTTCTCATGAGAATAACTAATCTCATTAAAATCCCCTGTGACCATCCAAGGCATGGGATTATTGTGAGCTTGTCTAGCAAGTGATTCAAATACTCTCACCTTAGCTCTCTTGCGTGGCTGGGCATACACACCAGTAACCCTCCAGTGATCCATCATGCTAGGTTTGATAATAGCACTAATAGACTGATCATCAACATCGGTTATTTCAACCTCTACTTCAAAGTCATTCCAAAGCAGCCAAACTCCACCAATCATACCAACTGATGGAGCAATTTGGTAGTTATTATAACCAAGAAATGACACAATATTCCATGCCTGATCAGCAGAAACCCTGATTTCAAAAATAAAGACTACTGTAGGATGATGAGATCTTACTAAGTCTCTAAAATTTCGATGAAAGTCTTCATCTCCAGCCCCTTGACAGTTCCAAGAAACCACCTTCATTCTTGGACTGAAAATATGAGAGGGCAGAATAGGATTCTCAATGGAAACAATGTTCCATTGAGACATGATCTGTCTCAGGCACTCCAGGACTATAAGCCTTTGTCTGCTCTGCTCCCATGTTGTGAGTTCCATTCTCATCCACCACAGGTGATCTAGATCCAAGTGCTCCCTCCTGTGCCAGTTCACCTGAAGTTCCCAGTTGGTTGGTGGAATTGTAGTGACCAATACCACTCTGTCCAGAACTCCTATGTTTGTAATCAATGTTGGGGCCTGGAACGGTTGATGGAATGTGTGGAACGCCCAAGGATGAATCCAGTCTGCTTCCTCCAGTGCATGAGCCATTGAAGATAGGATTATGAACCAGAATATTGAGATTACTACTATTATCCGCAGGATCAGATGGTGAGAGAGATGACAGAATATCAAAAGAGATATGATTTTCTTTTGAAACGGTTCCTCTCTTGGCACTAAGTGGTGTGACTCTTGGTTTCCTCTTTACTTGAGTAACCGCTTTTCGTGCCAAAGTAACTGCTTCTTGTCGCATTGAAGGATTAAGAGAAGCAGGCAAAATCCTCTTCGACTGTCCTCCCTTACACATGACACTAATGTGACTTCCAGCCTTGTTTAAACTATCTTTGCCTTTATCTTTAACAATCATGTTAGGAATTCGAGGTTGTGGGGGAGGTTTCTCCACAATTCCCTCTTTTGCACCCTTAGGTTCTCTTTTCTTCCTGTTCACCAGCATCCAATTGCCATATTCATGATCCCTGACCTTGTCAGTTAACCAGTTAGCGTTCTTATCGATTACATTACTGTTATCAGCAGTGATTCCACTCTCATCAGTCTCCATAGACCTCATTGAAGAGGACTTAACTGGACAGCTAGGTTTTAGATGACCAATTTTACCACATGTATAGCACAATGTGGAGATGTTTTCATATACTATCTGGTAAAATTTCCCTTCAATCCACATACCTTTTTCCAGCGGTTTATCAGTGTGGAGTTGGACACAGAACCTTGCAAAATTGCCTCTTGATGCATTGTAAGTGTTGCTATCAATTTTGATAGGATCTCCTATACAAGCGGCCAGTGATTGTATCATAGAAACTCTTAGATATTCAATAGGGAGATTAAGAACTCGAACCCAAGAGATAGTATTCTTAATCTCATCTGAATCGGCTTTGAAATTGGGATACCATTTACGAATTGTCATGAAACTGCCCGCAAGAAGCCAGAGACCTTCAGACAAAATCATCTCCCTCTTTTCATGAGATAAGCCTTTCAGGATGTAAGCACCATGGCCCAGATCAACTAAGTCAAAACCACTATGCAACTTCCACATGATATCAAGTTTAGTGTATAAAGCCGTGTAATACCATGGTTTTCCACCAATCTTAATAATAATAGCATTCTCCCACTGCTTTTGCATGCGGTCACGTAGTTCAGGAGTAATATGAATCTGCTTAAACGAGATTGTGTCAGTGGCTTCAGAAACATGAATGAGGGACCGTTCCTCATCAAAGTGCTGATTGTCAATCCTGACATCCTGCTGCTTAGTTTTGTGAGACACCATATCAGTGTATGAAGCTTTACTAACGTTCGGAGATGGTTTATCATGCTTGAAAACTGACTGATCTTGCCCAAGAAAGTCCCCGGATTGCGACATCCGAGACCGTTTATGAATCCTTGCGCCTTCCACATGTGGCACAGTGGATAAGAAGACAAACACTGGTGGCGTAGCAATGTCCGGCGGAGGAGGTGGTGGCGGTGGTGGAACCGTACTCTCCTCCATTTCTGGAGAGTCGCTGTCCATAGCCGTTGTGGCGGTTAATTCAAAAAAGGCGGTTAAGGCGGTTAAAATAGATAACTGCTGCAGAGCGTTTTAAAAATGTTTTTGGTTTTAGTGGTTTTTATAGTTTTATAAGTTTAAATCGCGTTGTTTGTTGATATCTGATGTGGCAGGCATTGACATAAGGCGAAAACCCGCCCGGGTTGTCAGAGGGCGAAAGTTATTATAGAATGATCAAGTTACAAATCTTTCATAATTCTTGTTTGGACGTGGCAAATGGTTTTCTCAACAAATATGTTGTTTTTATTACGTGCGGCATCATAGGACCAAGGCTCGATTAGGCCGAGGGAGGGCACTTTGAGTGGACAGTATTAAAATTACAAGAGTTTTTCTCGATCAAGAAAGTTACAGAGTAAAACCAAAATATTCGAAAAGTTACAAAGCATACTCGGCATTAACTTTGGCATAAAAGAATTTTATATATGGCTGTCAATCTATATTCATAAATTAATTCTTAAACATTGTAATAATAATACTTATTATGAAATAAATTACTCAATACATTAATATTTGTTTAAGTTATAATTTAGGAATAGTTCCTTCAAACCTCCAGAACTATAGTGACTTTTGGACACCACTCCCTGAACTTTATAAATAAATAATTTACCCCCTAACCTTGTCAACCTGTTCGAGTTGGCCAATGGCAATTTTTCGACCAAAAAATTGCCGAAATATTTTTTCTTTTTTCAGAATCTTCTCCTTGTCGAGACGGTTCCGGTAGTGGTGACGGTATCGCAAAACTCAAAGTCATTATACGGGAAATTTAGTTTTAATTTATTGAATTTCCAGAAAAGATGAAGGACACTTGAAAGTGTTCATCATATTTTTCGGAAACTCGACGAATTAAAACTAAATTTCTCGTGTAATGGCTTTGAATTTTCCGACACCGTCACCACTAACGGAACCTTTTCGACGAGGATAATATTGAGTCCAAATTTAGGAATTCCGACAAAAAATCCCGGCAACTCGCCACTACGCCGCCGCGGTTTGTGAGAAATTTTTTGTCGAACTTTTTTTTATTATTATAATCGACTTTTCTACTCATCAAGGCGGTTCCAGTAGTGGTGACGGCATCGTAAAATTCAAAGACATTACACGAAAAATTTAGTTTTATTTCGTCGAGTTTTCGAAAAAAATGAAGAACACTTGAAGGTGTTCATCACATTTTCTGGAAATTCGATAAATTAAAATTAAATCTTCCGTGTAATTGCTTTGAATTTTTTGATACCGTCACCACTACCGGAACCGTCTTGACGAGGAGAAGATTCTGAAAAAAAAAAAAAAAAATTCGGCGATTGTTTGGTCGGAAAATTGTCAGGGCAACTCGAACATGTTGAAAGAGGTTAGGGGGCAAAATGCTTATTTATAAAGTTCAGGGGCGGTGTCCAAAAGTCGTTATATTTGAGGGAGTTTGAAAGAATTATCCCTATAATTTATTATCCTCTAAAATTATGTGACATAATTATAAGTGTCTAATCAAATCCTGTTTTTTTGACATACTTTTGTATTTATTTATGTAGTTTTTTTTTTTTACGAACTTTAATAAAAAAACTCGGTTACTTTGAAGTCACACTATGCTTCTCAAGGACTTTATGTTTTCACGAGCTACTTTGGAAATAAACTTTCATATGCTAAGACTAAAATATTATAAAAATAATTCTTTTTGTAGTTTCGCAGGTCATCATCTTTGAAGGCACGGACTCAGGATAAGCATGAACATATAATGACGAGTGTAGCTCATGGGAGTACACTTTGACAATTATGCTCGAATGAGAACATCGATCAGTTCGTGTTGGGAAAACGTAACTCACTCGAAACGATATATAGATGAATGTGATATGGGCTTATTCGGTAGGCTACGCTAGTGCATAATGACATTAATCACCCCAAAGTTGAGGCGAAACGACTCTAGCACTTCATTATAGTTTGAGGTATGCTTATATTCCAAAATCACACTCCAAACTGGGGACTAAATGGTGTGACATAATGTGTCATGCCAGTAAGAAGCCACGATGGAGCGAAACTGACCGATAAGTGTCGAGAAGGCTTAAAGGTAAAGCTACCTTAGCCGTATTTGGTTCACCATTATATATATAGTGAATTAGACATTGAATAATATGTCATTGGGAAGCCACATGAGTGTAGGTTGCAACGCAACAAGCGGAATGCAATTCGGAAGTCCACAGAGAAAGTTATGCTCAAAATAGTAAAACTGTGCATGTCAGTATCGAATTTGCACAATTCGATACTGAAATAGTAAATCGAACCGCCTCAATTCGATCTATGCGAATTGAGCCTAAAATTACTTTTAAGCCCCTCCGATAGTTCCTATATATACCCCCTCACTCCTCACAAGTGGGGGGGGGGGAGAAGCTTTATGATCGAATCTAAGCTAATTCGATCTAGCATAGATCAAACAACCCAAATTCGATCTAGCATTGATCAAACAACCCTAATTCAATCTAGCATAGATCAAACGACCCAAATTCGATCTAGCATAGATCAAACAGCCCAAATTCGATCTAGCTTAGATCAAACATCCCTAATTCCATCTAGCATAGATCAAACAACCCAAATTCGATCAGGCATAGATTAAACAGCCCAAATTCGATCTAACATACATCAAACAGAACCGATTCGATATGCATAGATCGAATCCAAGTGATTCGACACTCACTTAGGTCGAAGCCATACATGCCCTGAAAGCTACGTACATGAGTCAGGGTCCCTAATCAAGAAGCGGATTGAGATTTCGACCAACCATTAAGGAGATATGACCGAAACCGTAAAGTCGCGCTATGTAGTCTCGAATTTCCCAATTCAACCCATCATCGATCGAATCCAAGGGATTCAACATTCACTTAGGTTGAACCTATACATGACCTGAACACTACATGAGTCAGGGTTCATAATCAAGAAGCAGATCGAGGTTCTGACCAACCATTAAAGAGATATGATCAAAATCGTGGAGTCGCGCAATACAGAACCAAGTGAATCAAGTAGCCCTACTAGGGGTCGACCCAATAAAGGCTACTCAAAAGAGATAAATGAACTACGTTCGGCTTGATTCCCTCAATGAGATACGTAGGCAGCTTGGCACGATCCCAAGTTCAGTCTGAAATCATAAGTATCTAATGCCCCCAATTCGACAATCAAAGAGCATCAAATCTGTCCAGTTCGACTGTTCCCTCTACTTGGCCATTTAGGGATTTTCCTGTTATCTTATACCTCTTTATATGTAATAGGTGTTTCAAACCAAGCTAATCCGTTCATTGTAATAGAATAACATTATTTTGGTTAAGTCGGACCCCATTATATTGATTTTCGGTATATTATAATTTAGACGACATAAGATCAAAATAGAATGTAAGTGTAGAATTGTTTCTATAGGAAATAATGAGTAAAAAGCGAGTGGTATATTGTATAATGGGAGGTATTCAATAATTAAGCTCGCGGGCATAATATTTGTACTTATCTTCCACATGCTAAAGGGAAAACTGGTTACTCTAGCAGTATAGCTTCGTTTAATTGAGAATCGTAACTCTGGGTTTTCTTTTGTTTTTATTTTTTCCTTGGAATGGTGTTTTACCCTCTCCCTTGTAATCTTTTGTTTTGGAGAGTATGCCTCATACTCCTTTCCAATAAAATTCTTTTTTGGCCGGAAAAAAAAAAAGCGAGTGGTATATTGTATGTTAGAGTTACTGTACTGATCTGTTGGGAAGAATGTGAATATACGACACCATCATTTACAAAATAAAATACTCGACTCTACTGATCAATATTGTACACAATAATTTTGGTGAATTTCGAGCGCTTTGAGTACTACTGAAAAGTAGAGAGGAAAATGAGGCATGTGATAGTTTATGGAGATCTTCATTTTGTGACAGATTTTAATCCTCGTGCTTGGTGTGTAGTGGAGTAGCCTATCTAGTTTTACAAGAGCAAATGATAACTGTAATATACATTAGAAACTTTTCAGTTAATACACCCCTTGTTTGGGGTACGGGTTTAATCGTTTGCAATTTTGTGCTAACATCTCCAAGACATAATTTAACGAACACAAATTAAAACTTTTTCACCTCCTAAATAATTTTGTATGTATAGTAAAATACTCTTGCAATTATTTGTGATGAAATTAACTTGGAGAAAGATTTCTGAATTGAATTTCAGGGGCGATGTGCTTATATTTAGGTAGTATATAGGACAAAGTGCTCAAATGTGCCATATAGGAGGAAAGTTTTCTTATCCTAACAAAAGTCAAAATAAATAAATTTGTATATATATATATATATACACATATTATTTTTATCGCACCATGAATAATAAATAAATAAATACTATGAGAAAGCTCAGTTGATATTAATTTTAAAATGCGTATTAACCTACAATAATCCTAGAACAATAAGCAAATAACACCCACACCCACACCCACACCCACACACACACACCCACATATACATACATATATATATATATATATATATATATGTATGTATATGTGGGTGTGTGTGTGTGTGTATGCGTGTGTGTGTGTGTGTTTTGGCACATAATTTCGAACTCCATGGAATTAATTGAACTTAAGCAAGAATAAGCAAATAAAAGTGGCAACGTTTCTGTTTCTTTATTTAGGGTATTGGTGCTTGAGAGAGGACATTAATTTATCATTTATCATCCAAAAATGGCAGATTTGAGTCATAATAAGCGATTTATGGAGTGAATTGCCAAAATAACACTATTGAAAAAAATATTTCCACAATAACACTTTTGGAAAAATAATTCCCAAAATAACACTCTTTAGTAGTATATTACTAATTTAACCTTGTTTTCTCAAGATATTATTTTATACACATAACAATGATTTATTAATAACTTACTGAATTCTTTCATAAAAAAAGAAATACTAACTTGTAATTCTTAAAAAATAAAAGTAAAAAGTAGAACAATAAAAACCAGGGAATCGTACCTCATCATCCCTCTCTTACACACACACCCCATTACCTTGCAGGATACACAACCCCAAGATCACCAAATTAAGTTAATCACTCTCACAAGTCACGACTTGAAAGTGAGTTGAAAAAGAAAAAGAAAAATGAGTTTATATTTCCCTGTATTAGATTTATGAATCTTGAAGAATAACCACAGAAAAAATTCTTCACCCGTGCCGACTCAATTAAGTTCTAGATTTATATTTCTACTTTAATTAGCTTTTTAGAATCAATTGATTTTTTTTTATTCTGAATCTAATTGCAAAAAGGTGGAGGAGTGGAGGGATGGGTAGAGAAAGGGGTGGGGACCGAACGAAGAAGACAACAGGTTTAAAATTTGAATTAATTAATATTTAATTAAATTTGTTATATTGTAGGGAAAAGTATAATATTTGGATTATTACTTAGAGAAAACAAGGTTAAAATAGTAATATACTACTCAAGAGTGTTATTTTAGGAATTACTTTTTCAAGAGTGTTATTGTGGAAATAATTTTTTTTTTCATAAGTGTTATTTTGGTAATTCACTCCGATTTCTGATTATAACAAGTATTAAAAAAGTGTACGGGTGTAAATTCAAAAAGTTGACACCCTGAATACATAATTAAAAATACAAAAATAAGTACACTAATACTCTCTCTCTCTCTCACACACACACACATATGTACGCCCAAATTCAACATTGGACCGACCCAGCAGCGAAGGCCCGGAGAGACGGGCGCATCGAACGGAAGAGGTTCGATGCGGATTCAGCATCGAACCACGTCTGTTCGATGCTTACTCTCCGACGCCTGAAGGCTCCCACGGAACGGTGTCTATAAATATCCCACCCCTTAGCCTTCTGACAAATCATGAGAGACACAAACAACACACACTACCACATCGAATACTAGGGTTTGATATACTTTATTGTTCGACTAAGACTCAGATTACGTTGACTAAGATCGAACCGGAGCCCGTTCGAGGTTCAAGTGTATCGAATCGGCTCAATTCAACACGTCAACATCAAACTAGGATGGTTCGGCATTTCATCTGTTCGACCTACGACGTTCTCGAACCAACCGAGTTTGAATTACAATAACATCGAACCATGCAACGTTCGATGCGCACATCGAACACTCTTAGTTCGACCAACATGTTTATTTGTCTTATTAGGATATCTAGAGCAATTCAATACTTGTAATAGACAGTAGGTGTTCCGGACCAAATTGGTCCATTTATTATGTTGGATTAACATTATTTTGGCATTGTCAGGCCCATTTGTAATTACCTATGGTGTATTGTAACCCAATGTATTATAACCCAGACGAAATAAGACCGAAATATTGGTGTCATCTGTGGGAACACCGTTTACATTGTTTTTAGATATAAGTAGCTAGAATGACAAAGAGACGTCGTGAGCAATCAGATAGAACAAAGAAAACAAGAAAGAAGACCAAAGTGGTAACTGACGAAAATAGAAAGCGACCGGAGCCTAAGGAGCAGGGACGGGAAAAAGTAGAAAATCAGTTATTGAAATAATGGTAAGATGTAAATGGGACCCTTAGGGGAATTTAAGATTGTACTGCTATTTAGGGAGAGCGCCAAAAAAATAATAAAGATTGGGGCACGAATTGAGCAAATGATAGAGGCACATTTGGTGGACTGTCTTAGGCAAAATTCAGATATATTTGTCTGGACTGATTCTGACTTGCACGAAATAGACTCTAGAATCATAGTGCATCGGTTAAATGTAGACAAAAGTGCAAAACTGATAAGACAGAAGAAGCAAAATTTCAGCAAGAAGAAGAATAAAGCCCCCGAAAAAGAGGTATAAGAACACTTAGCGGCATGACACATTTATGCACTAAGATTTTCAGAATGGTTGAGCAATGTCGTATTTGTTATGAAAAAAGAAGTGGCATGGAGAATGTGCGTGGATTATACAAACTTGAACAAGTATTGTCTTAAGGATCCTTTTCTATTGCCTAGGATAGACTTACTGGTTGACTCGACTGCTGGTTGTGCGCTGTTGAGCATGATGGATACAAAAATTGGATTTCACCAGATATTCATGGCGGTACAAGATCAGAGCAAAAAAACTTTTGTCACGGATACATGAGTGTACTGTTACATGGTAATGCCCTTCGGTATGAAGAATGCAGGAGCGATATTTCAAAGACTGGTGGCAAAAATATTTTACCATCAAATTGGGAAGTCAATGGAAATGTATATCGACGACATGCTTGTGAAAAGTCTCAAGACTGGGGAGCATGTTCGTCATTTAGATGAGGTGTTCGCCATCTTGAGAACCTACGGAATGAAGTTGAACCCTAAGAAGTGCACTTTTGGGGTAACAGCGGGGAAGTTCCTAGGCTATGTGGTGAACGAAAGAGGAATCGAAGCCAATCCAATTAAGATAAAGGCGGTGTTGGATCTACCATCACCAAAGATAGTGAAGGATGTGCAGTGTCTATTGGGCCGATTGACTGACTTGGGAAGGTTCATATCGACTTCTACAGAAAAGAACCTCAATTTCTTTAAAATCATGAGGCAAAGCAAGAATTTTGTTTGGACACCAGAGTGTGAGGAGGCTTTCCGGCAAATGAAAAATTATTTGGTGAGCCCGCCACTGTTAGCTAAATCGGAGGAAAATGAAATGTTGCATCTATATCTAGAGGTATCCTCGCACGCTATTAGCACGGTATTAGTCAAGCAAAAGGGAACCCAACAGTTACCCATTCAATATGTGAGTGGTGTTCTGTAGGGGGCAGAAAGGAACTACTTGGAGATAGAGTTGTTCGCACTGGCAATCGTAGCCACCGCACGGAAATTGAGACCATACTTTCAATCTCACCCAATCACGGTGGTGACGGATAAACCATTGAAACAAGTTCCGGCGAGGCCCGAAACTTCTGGAGGATTAGTTAAACGATTGAGCTCAGTGAATTCGGATTGGAGTTCAAGCTGCGAACAACGATTAAAGCTCAGGCCTTAACGGATTTCATGGCTGAGACATTGGGTAACAACGTAGCCAAAACCGCAAACTGCATCTTTTCTATATCAGACCAAGCCGTAACCGGCAGAGTAACCACAACATAGATACTACACACGGACAGATCTGAAACCACTCATGGATGAGGGATTGGGATTCATTTTCTTTTCCTAGAGCGAAGAGAGTTTGAATTCGCTATCAGTCTAAACTACATGGTGACGAATAACGAAGTCGAGTACGAAGCAGTTATTGCCGGTACCAAAATGGCTCTCGAACTCAACATTGAACATTTGGACATATTTACCGACACACTCCTAGTGGCAAATCATTTCTCGGGAAAATAAGAGACGAGAGAGGAGACAATGAAATTGTATGCCGCAAAGGTTAAAGAATTGGCAAGGAGTTTTAATTTTTTTGATATTACTCAGATCCCGAGGGACGACAATGCGAAAGTCGACGCGCTCTCTAAATACGCAAGTTCTTCGGAGATTCTGGTAAAGAAGAGAGTAACACTTATGGCCGCCGACAAGCCCTCGATCGGGATATCAAAATATAACGCTACAGAGGCGCGGGTGGAATTTATAATGGAAATGCAAGAAGACTCATCTTGGAAGGATGAGATTATGATTTATCTTCAGGAAGGTATCCTCCCGACATATTCGAATGCACAGCACAAAATGCGATATAAGGCCTACAAGTTTACTATCTACAATGGAGACATTTTCAAAAGATCTTTCGAATGACCAATTCTACGATGTTTGACTCCGAACCAGGCCGAATATGTCTTGAAGGAAATTCATGCAGGATGCTGTGGAAACCATTCTGGGGGAAGAGCTTTTGCTCAGCGAATATTACATCAGGGATATTATTGGCCAACTCTATTAAAAATGCAACAGCTTTTTCGAGGCGATGTGACAGCAGTCAGTACCATGCTCGTCTCATTCATAGACCTGCACATCCGCTACAACCCATCGACGTAGTGTGTCCATTTGATCAATGGGGAATCGATATCATATGACCTTTTCCCCCGGCTAAAGGTCAAATGAGATATTTGGTAGTGGCGGTTGAGTACTATACCAAGTGGGTCGAAGTAGAGGCTATGTCGTCGATCACTGAGAAGAATATGATTGAGTTTATCTGGAAATACATAATATGCCGTTTTGGAATTCCGAGGTATATTATATGTGACAATGGTACGCAATTCAGCGGAAATGAGATTAAATCATGGTTTGCGAAATTAAAGATATCTCACAATCTGACCTTAGTCTATCATCCCTAGTCAAATGGTCAAACGAAATCCACCAACAAAACATTGAAGGATTATCTTGAAAGGAGGGTAAGAAGCACAAGAAAAACATGGTCATAAGAGCTTCAAGGAATATTATGGGCATATAGAACAACTCCGAAACATCGATAGGGGAGACTCCATTTGTTCTTGTCTATGGTACCGAGGCTATTCTGCCTGCAGAAATAGGTATGCTGACGCACAAGATTAACGATTACGACCCCAAACAATCGGCATGTTTAAGAAAAATGGATCTCGATATGATAGGCTCGACAAGGGAAGATGCGTATCAAAGCATAGTGGCTTTTAAGGTAGCACTGGCCAAAAGCTACGATAAAAAGGTTCAGTTCCAAAACTTCGATGTAAGTGACTTTGTCCTGAGAAGCATTGTGGCAAAACACCATATCAAAAAGCTCGAACCGAAATGGGAGGGGCCTTTTAGAGTCATACAAGCAAGTTCCCGAGGATACTATTACTTAGAAACTATGTAGGGTATTCAGCAGAAGCGTCCGTGGAATGTGCAGCATCTTAGACGTTACTATGCATAGGAATTGAAACAATATCACCCGACAGACAAATAATGGTATAAAGTACGTAGGCTTGAGTCCCATGCAAATTGGAAAACGTAGGCACCTCAGTAAGAATCGAGCTCAATCCTTTTTAAATAACTAATTATATTTTCTATCGGTCGAATGATGCAGGTGGACTCAATGCGGTATAAATGGCCCAAAGCGGTCAAACCTCTCATGCATGACACGAGCGTTATGACGGCGGTATAAACAGCCCAAAGTGGTCAAATCCCTCATGCACGACACGAGCGTGATGACGGCGGTATAAATAGCCCAAACTGGTAAAACTCCTCATGCACGACACGAGCGTCATGACGGCGGTATAAATATCCCAAAGTGGTAAAACCCCTCATGCACGACACGAGCATCATGACGGTGGTTTAAATAGCCCAAAGTGGTCAAAACCCTCATGCATGACACAAGAATCATGATAGAGATGCAATGCGAGATCGATAATGATTATAAGGCATAACACAATTATGAAATTGACAACGGACAAAGAGCAATTAAACGCACATGGAGATTGGCTAAAAAGAAAATAAATTGATAATCAAAAAATTATGATATCAAGCTACAAAATCGGGCTCATTCAAGAACCATTGCAAATGAAATGCGAAAAATTGTTCCAAGAACAAAAAAGCTTAATATCATCAAAAGATATGAACTAAAATTCGCTACTCAATAGAAGACTAGGGGGACTCCGGACGAACGATCACACCCACGAAACGTGCATAATTGGCACAATTTCCCTGAATTTGATCCTCCGCGAGCACCAGCTCATTTGCATGTGACCAATCTTTGGGCATATCAATAGATTATCTTTCGGGGATACTCTCAAGCTGATATCTACTAGGAGATACCAAATCTTGATCATTGAACGACAGTTTTGGCGCAACAACCATGGTTAAGGAAGTTTCAGGACTTCGAGAAAGATACTTTTTAGTCGGAAAAGTCATAGTGGGACCAAGAGTAGTAGAAACGGACACAACTTTCTTCCCTTTACCCAGAGTCGCTGAAGGCAAAGGTTGAGACCACGCTGTCTTAGAAGGACTTGAGAAGAAGATGGTAGACCTAGACGCGGCTCGAGGCGCAATATTTTTTGGATGTCCTTCATCTTTATCATCGCTATGACAAAAAACGACATCGATGTCTTTCTTGATTACCTCCAATTCACTTAAACAACCAGTAGGAGAACCAGGACCCGCTTTCTCAGGCATTGAAAACGGACCCAGATTCAAGGAACTAGAAACAGGAACATTCTTACCCTTGCGATCACGCCACACGGCATAAAATGGATCACCATGTCTAGGGGCTCGAAGATCTTCTTCGCTTTTGCCGCTGGGCTTTGGGATCTTCATCTTGGGACCACAGCTAGCATCCAACATGTCTTTTTGAAAACACTTCATAAGATATCTGAGATAATCAGCTTGATCAACGCCAAGCTCCATGCCATACTTCATATCCGCAGCACCATGGAGCAACTCTAGCAATTTGTAAACACTACTTTGCATGAAGGATTTAGCAATCGAACACCTGTAATCCTCAGATTCTAAATACCGAACCCGACTTCCCAACTCAGCACAAACCTTTTCGGCATCATTATTCGACGTCTTAAGAGATGAATTCTCACGCTTCAAAGAGTCATTCTCTATCATGAATGCATCTATTTCTACACGCAATGCGATAACATTCTCTTCGGTTTTCTTGGCCGTTACTCCAGCGTCGTGGGCATAAAAAACAGCCTTAGCAGCCACCTTATCAGACTCTTTGGCGTGTTTTAGCACATTGCGTCGACTATCTTCACCGCTACGAATACTTGCGTGCAGGCTGTCGACGACATAATTATGTTGAGCCTGTACCTCAACCAAACCACTGTAATCCTGACATAGTCTATACACTCCTATAGTAATAGCACCAAAAAATAAACGACTAAAGCGCGCCAGATCACGGTATACAAGCCTATCAATTATGGTTTCGCGATCCAGTTGAGGCCATAGGGCTCGCATAATCTCTACCGACTGTTCTTCCCTCAATCGATATCCACCCAGAGTGATGCTCAAAGATTCTGAGATCTCGTCATTAAGAAAATCATAATTAACCAGGCTCCCAAGAGCCGGTCTTGGATTACCGGAAGGTCGAGGTCTCCTATGTGGAGGCAGATGGATGTCCTGAGCCTCTCGAGCAGACTCATCTTCAGCTAATTTCCTCTTGGCAGCAGCGTACCAATGCTCACCTTCTAACCGGGAAGAATCCTCCTCATCGGGTCCTCGCGCATTCCAGAACGTGGGATTACTTGCATTGAATCTAGCCAAATTCGCAACAATCCTTTCATCTTTCGCGTCAATTTCTTCCATCGCTTGGATTTGAGAATTAGTCTCAACCTTAACGCGACCACCAGTGGCAGTTGGAGTCATCACCAATATCCGTGGCACAAAGTCCTCGTGATGCTCAAAGTCACTCACAACAGGCACTCCAGTACCAGCACTTATGCCACCAAGCCTCATCATCGAACGATCAACCGGTGGAGAAGCAGAATGACCTGCACTCCAATTATCAGACAAAGGTTCGGGGCCCTAATTGCAGGTTGAGTCCTCGCGCCATCTTCCAGGGAAATTTTTTGATGAAACACTCGCAAATGATGGGCCCACATCTGATGCGTTCGTCTCCTCGCTCCCAGTATGAGCACCATATATATTCTCGGGTGACACTACAGGTTTACTCCGATTTTCAGACTTTTTCATCGCCATTTTTAGTCAATTATAGAAAAATGTCTGGATTAAAAAAAAAATTTATATAAGCATTGAATCATCAGAATTCGATGTTGAGGGGAAGGTCGAACACCCACGATTCGATGCGGTCTAGAAGTAGCAAAAAATCTCCCCTCCAAAGAAAAATGAAAATGAGGTGGAAATTGGCTCCTTTTATAGACCCACCACCACCTCTCTTTCCGGTTCGATGCAATAGCATAGAACGGGACCCATTCGATGCACACGCATCGAATTCCTCACATTCGACGCCCTCACCAAAACACATCAAACGGCCAGGGTTCGATGTGCTCAAAATTGGCCATTAAATCTTAAGAGCTTAATGAAATCTAGTCCTTCAAAATTGGACCCCGACCTTTAATTGAGATCGTCTCCCAATCGGAGGCATGACTTCTGAGCATATAAGAACGAGGCGTATAATTTCTTGAGTTCGGAAGCTGTTCCCTAATTGACACTGTCTCCCGAACTGGAGGGACTATGTGATGGGGATTATTTAGGATATGCCCAAATTCGACATTGGGTCGGACCAGCAGCGAAGGCCCGGTGAGACGGGCGCATCGAACGGAAGAGGTTCAATGCAGATTCAACATCAAACCACGCATGTTCGATGCTTATTCTCCGACGCCTGAAGGGTCCCACGAGACGGGGTCTATAAATATCCCACTTCTTAGCCTTCTAACAAATCATGAGAGGCACACACAACACACACTACCACATTGAACACTAGGGCTCAATATACTTTATTGTTCGACTAAGACTCAGATTGCGTTGACTAAGATCGAACCAGAGCCAGTTCGAGGTTCAACTGTATCGAATCAGCTCAATTCAACACGCCAACATCGAACCAGGATGGTTCAACATTTCATCTGTTCGACCTACGACGTTCTCGAACCAATCGAGTTAGAATGACAATAGCATCGAACCATACAACGTTCGATGCGTACATCGAACACTATCAGTTCGACCAACACGTTTATTTGTCTTGTTAGGATATCTAAAACAATTCAATACTTGTAATAGACAGTAGGTTTTCGGACCAAGTTGGTCCATTTATTATGTTGGATTAACATTATTTTGACATTGTCAGACCCATTTGTAATTACCTCTGGTGTATTGTAACCGGGACGAAATAAGATTGAAATACCAACCAAGAATCCTCTCATAATATATTACTGCGTAAATGACAAACATGTTACTAAATTAAGACGCAACTAATCAATCTATCTCAAAACTCTCCCATCATAATCTGGTGCGTTGAGTAACCGCAATTTCTTTTGCACAGTTCGTTTTGTTCCCGCATTTATTGACCCTTTCAAACATCATCATTTAGGTATCAAAAGCAGTACGACTTTTAACTCCGCTTACAGGAAAGCAAAATACCAAACAGTACTTTACGTGGGTTTGTGCAGCTTTTTCTAGCAAAGCAGACGTCCTTCGTTCGTTCCTTGCAGGAGTTGATCGCTAAGTTTATACTTTATATACTAATGTTGAACTCATATAATTAAACACCTTTTAAGCTTTTACATAACTAATCATATTTCCGTTGGTTTTGAAAATAACTGAAAGCAAACATTAGAAAAAATGAGTTTTAGGAGATTCACGCAATAGAAATTATTTTCGCTTTAGTTATGCCAAATAAAATAAAATAAAATAAGACGCAAGAAGTAGCAAATTGAATTACTTTCAATTACTTCAAACTATATTTTCTTACTTTAAACTAGTTTTTGCAATGTTGTCCTTTTCTATTTCCAGACAAATTAACATATACTTCTTTTGTTTTCAATGAATAGAAAAATTCCAAAAGCTTCTACGCGGAGGCATATCATTGATATAGTTGATGTTGCGCAACAATAAGATAAACACAAAATTATACACAAACAAAAAACAAAAATACGAATATTTGTTCGTCTATGACTATCTCTAGGGGCGATACCAAGCCTATATTGCAATATATATTTTTGTTGTAGGTTTACAATTATAAGAGAGAAAATTGATATTGGGCAGACTCCTAATATGAATCTTACATGGACTAAAACTACGATCCATAATTATTTCAATGAGGTTGCCGCCCCTGAACCCCCAAAAAGGGCGCCCACTCCTTTTAATCCCCGCCCAAGTCCCCCGTGAGTTGGATCACAAAAGTTAGCCTTGATTTACGCTATAGGCCGAAGTCAAATTTAGACTTCACAACTCAACAATCTCCCACTTGTAGACTAAACACATTGTAACCATATCTTCACTCTTCCATATAACAATCATCTAGCAATGGTACCGCCAAGCCTTGAACTCTTCAAGCTCCAAGTCCAGTTGAAGCAATGCATCGCTTGAACTTCTCTAAGGTTAGAACCTTAGTCAATATATCGGCATGATTCTCACTTCTCAGAATCTTCACAAGTCGGAATGTCTTCTTATCCAAGAGATATCATATGTAATGATACTTCAACTCAATGTGCTTTGTCCTCGAATGAAACGCTGGATTCATGGCCAAGAAAATATCACTTTGAATGTCACTATATAGAATACTATTTGTTTGCCCTTTTCCCAATTCACCCATGAAATTCTACCATCTCTTTACTAGCTTCTGTCACCACTACATACTCCAATTCAGTAGTAGAAAACACCACAATCCTTTGTAACTTAGATCCCCATGAAAGAGTTGTACCACCAAAAGTGAAAACATAACGAGTATCACTCTCTCTACCATCAAGATCACCCGCTAAATCAGCATCTACACAACCATTTAAGCTTGTGTGTTTTCTCCCAAAACACAATGACCTATCACAAGTACCACAGAAGTACCTAAAGATCCACTTCACTGCCTCCAAGTGTTGCTTTCCCAGACTATTCATGTTTCTGCTCACAACTCCCACTGCATGCGCAATACCTGGTCTTGTACACACCATGACATACATCAAACTCCCAACTGCTGACGCATATGGAGTTTTCTTCATCTATGCATTCTCCAAATTACTACTAGGTGACTCCCTTGAAGATATTTTGAACTAACTACCTAAAGGAGTGCTTACCGATTTTGCATCTTGCATACTGTTAACAGGTTTGATATTATATCCTAATTTACGGATTTATTTAGGGTTGGAACGCCATGTCCGTGGTTCAGAAGCTTGTAATACTACGAAAATATCCCTCTTTGTATTCACTGAATTTCACTGCGAATACTCTTATATCTTGGTGTGTATGTGTGTGTTTTTCTCTCTTTATTTTACCTCCCCTTTATCTGTTCTCAACCTGTCCCTTTTTTTAGAGGTTTTTAGGGACATGTGTCGCTATGCATGTTTTAATAAAGTACAAGTGTTACAATATAGTGAAAGGATAAGATAAACTTCATATTTGTCAACTATCTCCTGACTGGGACGAATTTTATCTCTTCCGACGGCTTCAAGGGTTTCCGATGAGTTGGCTCTTCTAATTTCTTCTCTCCAATAAGCTAGGTCTCTTAGGAAGGCTTGATAAGTGAGATGGGGTACTCGTCTGATGCGATTGTAGTTTTGATGGCGGTCTGTTTTTATGTTGTTTTCTTCTTGATATGTGCTCCGATAGGTAGATCTGCACTTTTTCTCGTGCGGCGTGGGCTCCGATGGCTTTTTTACCTTAGCTGTGCAGCGTTCTTGCGTTAAGGTATTTATGACATGTGCTCTGCTCCGAGGGTTTTTAGACTTTAATAGGACATTGTTCTCGTGTTTTTGACCTTCTAGATGAGTGCTCCGATGGCTTTTTAGATTTCAGAGTGTTCAGTGAGGGGATGTTCTCGCATTTTCTGGGACTCGGGGTCCGTTGTGGTCCCTCTTGGCGCATTGATGGATATCGGAGTCTCGCGAATCCATCGGGGTTTACCCTTTTTTCGATGCCACATGGATATCTTATTTTTACTCATCGTGACTTTCCAAGGGACGCTTAAGTGCCTCTTCGGGTATCACTTCCTACCACTTTGGGCTGGTGACACGCGGTGGGCCTCCTCGATGCAGCGTTGCATCGGGAGTATATGTGACGATAGTATCGTCCTTAAGTTAATCCCTATTTTTAGGGTTAATATTTTGGATAATCCCTTCATTTAATTTTTAGGGTTAACACATACTAAATCTCTTCAGCACTTTATCAATGTAATTAGTCTGTGAAAGATGCAATTTACCCACCACATTGTCCCCATTAATCCGCATACTACCCATTATTTGCTTTCCTAGCCTAAATCATTTATGGCAAACTATTCGGATAGTTACTTCTTCAATTTGTTCACTTCTTGAACGCATGACCCTGCTATCAGCATGTCTTCAACATATAACAACAAAATAATAAAGTTACTATCAAACCTCATAAAGTAACAGCAATGATAGGCATTGCTTCTACCAAACTTAATCTCATGCATGAAGGCATCAAACTTCATGTACCATTGTCTCGGATCTTATTTCAAACCATACAAGCTCTTCTCCAACTTTCAAACTAGCTTAACGTTACCCACATACACATACCCATCTTATTGCTGCATGTAAATATCTTCTTTATGACCACCATGAAGAAATGTTGTCTTCACATCCATCTGCTCTAACAATAGATTATCCATTGTAACTATGCTCAAACCCATTCTAATAGTTGTCAACTTCACCACATAAGAAAAAAATTCAGTGTAATCAACCCTTTCTTTCTGTTGAAAACCCTTCACAACCAGCCTTGCCTTGTAACGTATGATATCATCTGCTTCATCTTTAATTCTGTAAACCCACTTGTTATGCAACGCCTTCTTCCCCTTTGGAAGCTCAACAAGCTCCCACTTGTTATTTGACTTCAAAGAATCAATCTCACCATCCATTGAAAGCTTCCACTTGCTCGAATCAACAATGTTCATTGCCTCTATATAGCACTCGAGCTCCCCGCTGTCAGCCAATAAAAGATAATGTGAGGCAGGGGAATACCTCTCAGAATCACGATGTTTCCTACTTGATCTCCTTAAAGTAGGCTATGGTGTAAGGGGTTATGCCGTATTTGTCGCCTCGTTATCCAGAATATTGTCGACATGAGAATTGAAGATATCAAATTTTATAGTCTTTGAGTCCTTAACCCGAGTATTACCACCCACAGTGTTTGATGCACACAACCTGTTTTTGTACAACACTTGTTCATTAAATACGACATCTCGGCTACGAATTACCCTTCTATTTTGGTTATCCCAAAATCTATAACCATAATCACCGCCTTCATAACCAATGAACGTACATTTTACTAACTTTGCATCTAACTCGCTTGTAGCAGTAACATCAATATGAACGTAAGAAACACAACAAAATACTCTAAGGTAAGATAGGTTTACCTCATTTCCACTCCAAGCTTCCTCTAGGATTCCATTTTCCAATGGAATTGATGGTCCTAGATTGATTAAGAAAACTGCAGTGTTAACTACATCTGCAAAAAACATTTTTGGCAACCCACACTTAAACCTCATGAATCTAGCCTTCTCATTCAATGTTTTATTCATACGCTCTGCAACCCAATTCTGATGTAGTGTTCCTTTAATTGTCTTCTTCATGCGATTGCTATTCTCTGTACAATACCTCTTAATCTCCAAAGGCTCATATTCTCCACCATTGTCAGATCTCAGACACTTCACACTCAAACAAGTTTTAGTATCAATACATGCTCTCCACTTCTTGAAAATCGCAAACACTTCAGATTTTTGTGTTTCAAGAAGTATACCCATAACTTCCTTGTGGCATCATCAATGAAAGTCATATAATACAGAGCTCCACCAAGAAACGTGACATGTGTTGGTCCTTATAGATCACTATGTACTAGCTCCAACTTATGTTCCTCAAGAGTTCTGCGACCTTGGAGAAACTAACTCGTTTAGGTTTTCCAAATACACAACCCTTACAGAGACCCATATCAACTATTTTTAGACCAGGCAATTCACCCTTCGAACACAGATGTTTCATTCCATTCTCACTCATGTGGCCAAGTCGATGGTGCCACAATTCAGCATCACCATGTGCATCAGCAACTCCACTACTTTCCTAGTTAATGTTGGTCATATACATAGTGTCCTCTTTCAAACCCCGAGCCAACACCATGGCTCCTTTGGTTATTTTCCAAACACCTGAACCACATAGAAGATAACCAACTGCCCTACAAAGATCATATTTTTCTTAATGCTAGGAACATGTCTCACCCCACGCATCTTTCACATGCCTCCATTTGTAGATTTAACCCCAACATCTCCCTCTCCACAACCTTCAAAGGTTCATTATCAGTGAGATAAACCTTTCCAAAATTTCCAACAATATAATTCTTCATTATATTGCTGCCAGAAGTAAGCATGACACAATTCACCAAAATCTTAAACACATGACTCTGATGGACTACATATGCTCAGAATTACTGCATCACTAATCTCTTCTGTTGCGGTTGCTGGGTTATCCTCTTTCTTCGGTCTTCTACAATCAAATTTGTAATGACCATTTTTTCACAGTTCCAGCATTCAACGAAACTCTTGTCCTTCTTCGACTTTCTATTTATCGACTTCAATCTACCCTGATTCAAATTCGAGTTTTTCTTATCTAACATGCCTTTGTTTTTCGTACTCAAAACCGAGCCTGTAGAATTTCCAAACGAATTGCCTGATTCTCTCCTGCGAATTTATTCAGTAACTATCAGATCTATTACCTCGTCAAACTTCAGCTTTACCCTTTCGACGGAGGCACTAACAACGATTATTGTCCCACTCCAGCTCTCCGATAAAGATGACAATAAAATTAGGATTTAACCTTGTCATCGAACTCGATATTTATGGAACTCTGTTGTTGTGTAATTAAACTAAATTCGTTAATATGATCAAACACCACGGTGTTCTCTATCATCTGAAGATGAAACGAATGGCGCAAAACTTTGTTGGCTGCTAATGGCTTCTCGAACATATCTTTTAGAACCTTCAACACGTCCTTCATAGTCGTTTCCTTCGCCGTGTGGAATGCCACATTTTGCGACAAAGACAACGCACCGCACTCATGGATTTCCTGTCCAGAGCCTTCCATTCGACTTCTTTCATGTCTGGCGATTTATCGTTTAAAGATTTTCACATATCCTTACCGTATAGGTAATCCTCGATTCGCATCCTCCAAAATACATAATCAGACCCATCAAACTTCTCGATTGATGATTTTCCCCCTTCTATCGTAACTGCTCCCATTGAGCCTGATGCTCTGGATTTCACTTGTTGCGCAACAATACGATAAACACAAAATCATACACAAATGAAAAATAAGAACACTAAAATTTGTTTACCAAGTTCGTCTATGACTACCTCTAGGGGTGATACCAAGCCAGGATTTCACTATATGTTTTTGTCATATGGTTATAATTACAAGAGAGGCTATTTATATTAGGCAAACTCGTAATACGAATTTTACATGGACTAAAAGTACAGTCCAAAAAGTTTCAAGGGGCGGGGAGTTTTACATGGACTAAAAGTACGGTCCAAAAAGTTTTCAAGGCGGCTGCCGCCCACGAATCCCCAAAAGGGGGACCCACCCCCTTAAACCCCCAACCAACTTGTCCCTAAATTAGATCTCAAAAATTAGCCTTGATTTACAGTATAGGCCGGAGTCAACTTTAGGCTCCACAACCCAGCAGTTGAAACTTTATTAGACGGTGTAAGCTTGAAACTTTATTAGATGGTGTAAGCGATCTTAGGACGAAGCATTGGGGAAAGTGGATGATAGTATACTTAATATCTTTTGATACAAAGTAAATTCAAACAAATTTACTATCCAAAAATATAAAAATGAAATCTTAGTTTTGTGCCTTCTTGTGTTATGTCAATTTAACAAATTATTCCTCAGTGAGAAATTATAAATAGATAAATGCCTTCTTGTAATTCAAGAGGTATAAGCGCCAAACTTTCAAAAAAAAAAGAAAAAGAAAAAAGGTAGCACCCACGGCTAGATATTCTTTTTTTACCTATATTGTATATTTATGACCAATAGACCTTCGTATTATTTTCTTTAATTTGTATACTTCTAAAATATATTGTAGTACTTCTTTTTATATATTTTATGAGAGAGTTAATATAAAAGTAAGATATAAATATATATTCCAAATTGTAACTTAATTTTATTTTAACTGAATTTTGTACTTCATTTTCATTCAATTTGTAGTATAAAAATAACATATATATATACATTTTTCTTAACTGGCGTCTCTTTTCGAACAAAAAATAACTCATGCTTGCAGGCTTGGGCGAAGTTTTTTTTTTTTTTTTCCTTGAGTCAAAATTATTATCTCGTCTCTTTATATTGGAAGATTGTCATAATCCATTTTATTTATTTTATTTTATGTCTGGCAAACTTTATCCACATTTGTTTAGGGTTTTCATGTGCTTCTCGTAATAAGAATTATTTGTGGACCAATGATGCATTGATTTTATTTGAAAAGAACAAACATTACCGAAGACTAAAGAAAAATAGATTGGTTGAGAGACACTTTTATATTTAAACAGTACGAAAAGAAATCTCTTCAGCATTTTTCCACCACATTCCACGCTTTGCCCGTTTCTGCCTCCACTAACTGTTTTCTTTTTCTCTTTGTCCCATTTCCTTTTTTTGGCCGTTGGTTACTTATTTTCTGACGAGTCTCTGTTGTACAAAATACTGTTAGGCCGCCACAACAGCTGTTAATCAACTAAAGCAATACGTTCCGATGTCATGCTATATTTTGGGAAATAGTTTGTCGACCTGGAATTTATTACCAAAAGCTATCTGTAAATTTTCGACATATATATAATGTTCTCTGTTTAATTGTGTCTTTTCAGGAGTTATGACGTAAACAATTAAATTATTTATTAAAAGACATAAATTTAAAACAATATAGTGATCATGATAAGAAATAATGATCTTATCTTTTGAAATTGATGAATTGTTTTTTTATCAATTGAAATTGATGAATTGGAAATTGATAATTTGATTCTTTTTATAAGGACCAATTTTTGATATATGAAATATTGGAAACCTATATGAGATATGGAATATTTTTCCGCATCGAAAGATATATATTTAGACATAACAAAGATATCAAGGATAGCAATATAAATTTTAAAGTATGGTAAAGCATTATCCATACTATTATCTCTATTTCCAGACCCAGACCAGACCGATCAGTCCAATTGGTCTGGTCGAAAACCGATGGCTTTATCGATCCGGGTTTGCCCAAAAAATAAGCTGCTCAACTGCTGCGCTCGAACCAACGACTTTGACCGGTTCGGTCAGAGAACCGGTCGACCGATTTGGTCAGAGAATCGGTCGACCTATTTGGTCAGAGAACCGGTCAACCGATTCGATCTTGCGAACCCGTTTCTGCAAATTACCAGATATATCAAAAAGAAGAAAAAGAAAAAGAAACAAAAAAAGAGTGGAGAAAGAAAGGAAGACATCAAAAGGAAGAAGAAAAGAACAGTACGACACATTAGGAGAGAAGAAAAAGAAAAAGAAAAAGAAAAAAAAGAGTGAAGAAAGAAGAAAGAAAAGAAAAGGAAGAAAGAAAAAAAAAAGAAGAAAGAAAGGAACACAAAGATGGAAGAAAAAAAACAAAAAAAAGGGGAAGAAGAAGAAGAGTCGTAGAAAATGATGGATAGAAGAAAGAGAATTAATGAGGTAATGACCTATTTTATCTTATATTTGTCGACTTTGTTTCTTTAATGGGCTCTCAACTTTTGTCTTTTTTTTTGTCCTATGTATATTTATTATTCTTAAAAAGAGTAAAAGATGATGATTCATACATAAATATATAAACATGTTAGTTCCCTATCAAATTTTATTAAATTGAGAGTACTTATTTATGAAAAATCTTATTAAGATATAGACATAGCATTTTAGTTCAATTATAATATAACATACATAAAAATTTATAACGTTTATAATTATGACACAACAATATATTCAATTTATTTATCAGTTTTTTAACATATTACTTAAGTTTTCAACTTTTGATAGTTATTAGGTTAATAGAAAGTAATTATATTACTTAGTAGCGGTTACATATATTTTATAAAGACCAAAAGTTGAAAATAATAAAATATATATTTTAAATATATAACTGAATATAAATAACCTTTACCGATTTACCGAGTGGAGTTGTTTAATATTTTATTTGCTTATTTAGTGATTGGTTGTGATAATATAATAGCATGTATATTTATTTAGAGATTTTGTAGTTGAGAAATTGAGTACTTTGTTATGATATTTTTATACATTAAAGTTTGAAACTTTGAATTATATATTTTATTGAACGTTGACTAAAGTCAACAAACCGGTCCAACCAGTAGCTCGACCGGTCCGACCTGCTAACCCACTAACCAGTAGGCTCACCGGTTCTGTGACCGGTTCGGGTCTAAAAACACTGACTATTATATAAAGAAAGGCAAACTGTGACACCAAACTTTTGATTTCCGGTTTTAGCTTTAGAATTTTAATATTGGAACAATAGTTTATTATTAAGTTCCTAATCTAGCCTTAATTTAAGTACATCAATTACTATAATCATTATTTTGATTGGGGGTTTTGTTTCCCAAAATTTAGAATTTTTTATATAAATTTCTATCCTTATATATGTAATATTTACTTATTTAAGTTTTTTTTTACCATACAAATTAAAATAAATTTTAATGATGCGGGAATCGCATGCCAATGTTTCTATTCAAAGATAATATAACTATCTATTCTAGAGTACCCGATACATATGACAATTAATGTCTTGCATGAATACATTTCACTATTTCAGTCATTTACAAAGGTTACTTACTGCATGTAGAACTGACAGTAAATAATATGACTTGTTTCCTTTCATTAGCCTATTAAAGTAACATCTTATATATCATAAGTTTTACATCAAATTCAAAATACTTCATCGACATGCAAAGGCAATCGTGTTATATGTACATCAGATTGTTCTAGTTTGGTGATAAAGGAAAGATACGGTTCGAGTTTACTACAATTGTTTTTTTTTTTTGTGTGTGAACAGAATTGTTCTTCTTCAGTGTATCCTAGAAAATAAGTGAGCAAAATTCTGGCCGTTACTCGATCGGCAGTTTGAATTTTTAACCAAACGAAACGACCGATTTATGCTACAAGGAAAAACAGCATGATATATGGCCGTTGTCGTTGCTAATAACAAATTATCGACCGCCTCGCCGGGGCAGATAGGCGGTGGCAGCTGCATCCGTCGGTAAGAACGAGCAACTGTCAGCCTTTCACTAGTTATTAGTTTGTGACCGCTGGGAGTTCGCCAACGAACCCGGTGACGGACAAGCGGTCGTTGGCCAATAGGGACAGCCCGACAGTCGCTATTGACGGTTAGGTCATCTGCGACGGCTTGCACATTAGTAACTGTTTGCACAAAGTCATTAGCGACTGGATGGCGGTCGCTACTGGTGTGCCAAGTGATGAGCGACCCCCAGATGGTCACTACACCTTGCAAGTCAGTAGCGACCGCCCAACAAAGGCAACTGTTGTTTTAAAATTTAGTGACCGATATGTCGTCGCTAATGACCTTTAACGGAATAAAGAAAATAAGGCAATAACATTCTGATAATTTTTGAGATTACCAGAATATTATTGCTTTTGTTGAAGAAAAATGTTTAAAGATGAAAAAACAAAGAAATGTTTGAAAAAAAAAGAAAACTTTGAAGATATGAAGAAAATGTTGAAGAAAAATTTGAAGATATGTAGAATGTTTGAAGAAAAGTTTGGACAAGTATTGGGTCCTTTTTTTTTAGGAAGATGTGAACAAAAAGTTTGAAGATTTGAAGAAAGGATTGAGGGTTTGGAAGAAGCAAGTGTTGAGTATTTTTGTAAATATAATTTTGAAATATTGAAAATGAAGGAGAGAGAATGGAGTATATGATATACATAGATTGTAGGGTAAAAAAATTTAAAATTTAAAATATGTTTTTCTCTCCATATCCCGCCAAATTCAAGGTCATTTGTGCGACGATCTGGCCGTCACTAATATTTAAAAGATCCAAAAAATTGAATTTTCGCCAAATTCAAGTTCATTAGCGACAGCATAGTTGTCGATAACTTTATGGCCCATAATTGTCGACCACCATGAATAATAGTAGCAATGGCCTAACATTGCTACTCATGTTCGAATATTACTAGCTAGCTTGTGTGCCATAATTACGACACTTCTAGAATACACGATCATCTTGGCTATTATTTAGAATAGAGGGAGCAAAAGGCAATTTCCACCCAATCCGTTTAGATAACCGAGGTATCGAGTCAATGTGACCCACAAGATAATACCATTGTCCTCGAGAAAGAGGTACGTTATGGAGAAATGCTGAGCATAGAGTCCAAGTGACGCAGCTACGTGATGAGACTCCAGAACACGTGCCACGTCGGTCAGACAAACATGGCACAGTTGACCACATGGGATCAACCTCGGCATGCTACGTGGTATGTCGTTCAATACCGATGTGACCCTTGGACCGCACTTAGGTCCAACCCAGTGCGGTGCAGGCTCACCGGTCCTATGGTGCACCCCTTTCACCTACTACACATTTAGTTGGTGTATGCATGCCTTCTCATGCCTTACCCTTCCCCAATTTCTATAAATACCACCTCACTTCTTCATTTGAAGGGTTGACACTTGAGGGGTAGCTCACTTGGAAGCTTGGAATGCTCTACCTCTCTCTAGAATTCTAGTGATAGAAAGCGCGTCTTGCGTTTCATTTCTTACGAAATTTAATGTCAAAGATTCCACGTCTTACAGACTCCATGTCTTGCATTCCATGTCAAGGATCCCACGTCTTGCATTCCACATCTTATAGAATCCATGTCAATAATTTCCACGTAAACCAAAATACTTAGAGTAATCTCTCCAAAACTGCTCCATAGGCATTCATATGTCCATAATTGGACTTAAGTACGAGAAACCTTTACCCCATAATTTGACCGCTTCGTGGTGCAGATCGCCCGAGGTCCGATACCGAGCCTCCGGGCCTCGATGAATCACTACACTGTTAGGCTATCCAAATGATCTTCGGTCTCGATAAACCCAACATGGGACAAAAATATGGCCACCCGGGCCTCGACTACGAGACGTACATCCTTCGTGATAGTCCAAATCGAGGCTTAGGGCCAATATAATGCACACATCTCTTGAGCTAGCATTATGACATCTAAGACCCCTGCGGGCACAATTAATAATGAACTACGTCGAGCTTGATTTTTTCTTCTTAGAGAGATACGTAGGCAACTCGACCATGCGTTGAGCCCAATCGCAAGAATACAACACCGTATCCTTCCCTAGAATAGATTACTTACTTATATACATTATTCACTTCTAACCATTGTGTTTTTAGTGCAGGTTTTCATCGAACCAAAAGCTCTTCTTGTGTTGCCTATAAGGGGTAAGAGAGTATGGTGAGGAGGTAATCTATAGACTAGCTAAAATATCCCGCGCCAGAGGCGCCGTCTGTGGAAAACCACGACGCGCTATCTGAAGGGCATCATGGTTACAACACGTTGACAGCCTACTACCTCACAGAACAACTCTCCGACTATTTCCAACATGGCATCACAAGAGGCAACAAGCAACAACAACCTTAGGGAACTGATCAACAAGCTTCACATACCGCGGCTAGTAATGCGCAAGCCAAAAATAACGCATCAACTAGTGCACCTCCACTACCTCTCCGAGCAGTTTGATCAACTGATGAACATGGTTAGGCAGCACATGGCTGCAAGTTCAGTACTGCCACCTCCGATTCGTGTTGCAAATTTTGGTCAGACTGACAATCAATCCCAAGGTTCAACACCAAGAGGACACACACATAGAAGGAGGAAGACTACTACTGCAATACCTTCCGAGTATCGGAGACATCCCCTTGGAAGGAGAGCTCAACCCTCACCATCACCATCCCGTTTTGATGCTTCAACTATGCAAACTAATTTATGCAGTGACCGTGGATACGAGAGACAAGGTCAACAACAAGCTGGAAGGCCGAACCTTTGCTCCAAGAAAGAAAAGAATGAGATCCTACCAGAATCACTCCTCCCGACCTCACTAGAAAGACTCTCTGGGTAGTCAATGAATTCGTTGATGAGGCTTTTCCATTCTCACCAGACATGTAGTGAATAGCGCTAGGCCGAGGTTGTGAAATACTGAAGATGGCAACCTATAATGGTAAAAGGGACCCAAGTGCTCACTTGCATATCCTAGACGAAATGCTCAACTTGGGAGGCTACTCAAAAGGCATATAAGCACGTTTGTTCACTATCACTCTCATTGATGTGCTGAAGACTTGTTTTCAAGGATTCCACCACTTTTGATACATATGTATGATCAACTCAGAGCAATGTTCAAGTCACAGTTTGCTACTCAGAAGCAGACCCAGTTGACATAAGAATACTTGAAGACTATCATACAAAGAAATTATGAATCAACTAGAGACTACATCTGATGGTTCAATACTGAGTTGTTGCGAGTTGAAATGCCTTTTGCTCAGAGCGTTGCAACCATCTTATTCAACACCTTGAGAAATAGATTGCTAGCCAACTAGATTTTGAGGCAGAAACCGCAGACTATTGACCAAATCAACATAATCGCTCAATGCGATATGGGAATTGAGGAGTGCTACAAAATGAGAAATGTACAAAGCGGCAACACTTAATTCAAGCAGAACGACTCACGTCGCAACAACAACATAAATGACAAGAGTGGTAAAAAGCGCGGAATATCTCCTCCGAGAGAAAAACTCTCGATTACCACCACCATGAGGAACATCTACAATGTAGCTAAAAAGTAAAATCTCCTTAATACTCCGAGAAAGATCCGAGAAATGGAAGAAACATACAAATCAAAGTTCTATTGCAAGTAACACAATCAATGCGGCCACGAAATGTTGAAATGTCGTGCATTATATGCTGAGATAGAACGCTTGATAAAAGAGGGCTACCTGGTAGAATATGTCAAAGGATACAAACAATCCCACAACCGGAACAAGTGAGCAACCTCTAATTCCGATACACCCTCTCCAACAAAAAGAGAATAGACAATTTTCGTCCCTGTCATAAGGGATGATACTGACAATATGCTCGTTAAGGAGGTTATTAATATGATTGCAGGTACCACCATTAAAGAATGGGCGAGACAAAATCTGCACAAATAAATGGCCACACTAGAGCCAGATGCTACTACAGTATCAGCCAACCTTTGTGCGTTCTGCACTATATGACATTGGAAGTCCCCAGTCATTGAATGATTTAAGGAAGAGGGACCAAGTCACCTCCGCAAGTTCACTTTTAAAGTGAGACTACGCGTCGACAAACTAAAGCAAGAAGAACATGAATTCTACAGTTCAATATTCTTCACAAAGAAAGAAGCCGCTGAACATGCCGCACAAGCTGTCATATGGATTCTCAAGCAAGAAGGCTGCATGACTGGCAGAATGCAAATCTCGAACGACGTTTCTATGATCTTCGGAGGCCCAACGGGTGGAGACTCTAATAAAGCATGCAAAAGGATTACATACAATCTGGCGCAAGACAACTATCAACGTATATCTCATACGATACACACAATAGAAACAACTGAGGATGCAATGGCATTTTACAAAGATGATGAATATAAAATTGATCCACAAGCTATGGAAGCCAAGAGTTTGAATTGCGCGCTTGTTGTAAGCCTAAACATTGCAAACTACAACATCAAGAAAATCATGATTGACAATAGAGGCTCGACCAACGTCAACTCTTTAGATACACTGGAGCAAATTGAACTAGGCAACACGCACATGAAAATGGTGACAACAAGAACCCCCCACATCCCTACCCCCACCCCCTGCCACCACCATTACCATTAACACCATAAGTCGTCACCGCCTCTCCACCACCATCATCAAACTCGTCATCTGCTTCTAAACCCATCACCACCATCAACTGACGTCCACCCCTAAACCCACCACTCACCGTCCATCCAATTGATTATTTGAATTGGTGATGCATTATAGGTGCAATGTGATTGTATGTAAAACATGTCTTTAAGTGTCATTTAGAACTATAATAAATTTCCATTTTTGTATGCACGCTACCACTTTCTTTTATTTAAAAAAATTAAACAACTAATTATTCATACAAGAAATGTTGCATAACTTTTTGTGATGTTTTTTGAAATGCTTTTGAATTATTTTAAAAAGAGAAGCTTTAAAATTCAATTGATTAGTTTAATAAAAATGAATTCACGTAATAAAATATCTTCAGTTAATAATCAAAAAGGAAAATCATCAACCTTTTCTTCCAAAACTTCTTAAGTCAAAGACTTCTTTTACGCGAAAAATATCAATACCAATAGAAAGTTTGTTGTTATTATCAAGTTTTGTAAATACTCAGTAAGATGAGGAGATGGGATTTAACATGCGTCGCTCATCCTGGTCTTATTAAAACTTTTTCTCAACAGAAGAATAGGCAACATTGACTGAACTTAGCTCCTTACCATCTTTTATTTCTTTATCATGGCTCTTAGTTGGTGACTTTAATGTTGTCTTGCATCAACATGAAAAACCTGATGTGCGGCCATCATTGCCTAAATGCATGAACTGTATGAAATATGTGGCTTGCCAGACTTGAGCTACGGAGGCTACTCGTCCGTGTGGACCAACTGCCTATTTGAAAGCAATTTCATCTGTGAATGCCCTAATTGTTACTTTCTCAATATAAATGGGAGGAACGGTTTCATGTTGGCTCAAGTCCCCACTTCTACCCCCACCTCTCTGTCTTGAGCTGGTTGTGGGAATGACCCTCATTCAAGGCGTAAGTAGTGTTGGAATTCTCTGCAGCTTTCAATAATAGGGCGACCAAGGAACCCCAACTGAATGGATTAAATGAACGTTCCTACCAACACTATTGGGCACAGCTCCAACCACGAATGGAGGGAATAGACGCTTTATTCCATGGGGATCATGCCCCTCGATGTTAATTAGACAATTATTGTCTTTACCCTATACAAAGACCACCCTCAATAAGCTCACCACTTCAAGCCTATCAACCTCTGCAACAAGACCTACAAATTCATTGTTATGATTATGGTCACCCGACTCAGGTGTATCATGGACAAAATCATTTCACCATACCATAAAGTCTTTGTCCCCAACCATAGTATCTTTGATAATTTGCTTATGGCTCAAGAGCTCATTCACATCATCAGCAACAAGCACCAAGGCCCGATAGGCCTCCTAGGAATCAAAAATGGTTTGACGAATGCCTAAGATCACCTGATAATCCTTTATCAAATTTCGTCGGCGGCACCTTGGCTTCCCCACAAAGATTAACCACTAGATCATGCAGTGCATTAGAACAAGTGGTGCACTATCCACTAGCTACCAACCAACTAAGGGTATGCGCCAAGGAAATCTGTAGTCACCTTACCTATTTATCCTTTGTCCTTATCTCTAATAAGAGTCTGATTAACATGATTTAAATATATGTTTACTTATGCTTTTCAATACTTATAATGGCATATTTACTTATTTTAGTATTGTTTTATGTTTTCTTAGGTATTTAAGGAGTCAAGACAAAATGAGGCTAAATAAGGCCAAAAATGGATGTTTAGGGCGACAGTTAGCTGAAACACTATTTCGGGATGTTCAGGCGCTACGGGAGCGCCACGGCACTACAAAAAGGAAAAATATCAAACATAGCGTGATTAAAGAGAAGGACACCAGGAGACCGTAGTGAGGAAATTAGAGCATCGTGCGATCAACATTGCATCGCGTGGGCAGCGCGCGATCATATGGAGCCTCATGCAGGGGTCGCGTGATCAGAAGGAGTTTAGGCCAAAAGTTAGAAATCCTAAAAGGTAGCCCAGAGCAGAGAAAAACTATAAATATGAGGCCGCGTTCAGCAGTTAGGGTACAAATTTCACAATAGTTTCATAGCCTTTGCAACCACTTTCAAACAGAGAAACCCCGAGAGTTTGTCACCATAGAGAAAACACCATGAAAGTCTTGTTCTAGTTTAGTTGAGTCATTGTTTGAGAGAAAATAGTTCGTGAATAAGAAGATAGCAAAAGGAAGTATGAAGAGGGTTAAGCAACAAAGTTTCATTGGATCTGAGAAGCTTTTCTTTACCTCTCTACTTTATCTATGGTATTTACTTCCTTATTGATTGTTGAACTCATGACTATGAGAAGCTAACCTACTCGTTGTTTAGAGTAGGGGAGTAACTCTGATTTATGAATATGTTGATTTGCTTTAATTGCTGTGTGTGAGCCCTTCGACCTAGCCTTGATGGCCCACTTATTTCTATGATTAGTTTTGTCGATAATTGTTTTTATCTTCAACCAAGACCATGACAGCACCTTCCAATCATGGAGCCTTTTACGCTCATTGCAGAACCCGGAGTCAGTTATGATAAGTCTAGAGTCCTCTTCACGCCCATTATCGCGCCTCTTTCACATAGAACTATGATCTTCCTAGATAAGTACCTCAGTATTCCCATTTGGCAAGGTCCACTCCGCCACCATTACTTCACCCCACCCCCTTATCTATCTATACAGTATGCGAATTGGACCCTGTACACTCTCTACTTATTCTACGTCAGAATAAATCCTCTCCATTTTGGGCTACACTATGAGCGTTAGACACATTTGGCGAACGGTCATCTCTACAATCACAATAATAGTAAAGTCCTTCTTGTGGAACAGCGAGGCAAAAAAGCACATAGAATACAAATAAGCATATAAAACATCTATATTTTATCCTTGATTATTGATGATAAATTGCTTACTCCATGTGTTTTCTATTTATTTTAGATAGTTTTATGTATTTTTGGATTTTAGAGTTAGTTAACTCAAAATAATGCAAAATGAGGTCTAAATTCAAGGATTTAAGAAGGGCTAAGTTGGCCAAACAAAATCCGATAACAAACAGAAGTTGCACTATGAAATAAGGAGGCGCACGAGCAGCGCTAAACAGATAGAGAGTCATGCTAGAACAGATAAATGTTGCATGAGTCGCGCGGGTAGCCTCACAACACGCCACGTTGCACTGGTCCCAAAAGTTGAACTAAAAGGGCAAAGTTGTCTTATAACCTAATGGGCCAAAAAACCTAGCGAGAGGAGGCATACGCAGCAACATAAATGGGAGGAGAAGAGCATTAGAAGAAAAGACACACACTAGAGTAGAGAGAAAAACAAGAGAAAACCCACAAACAAGCAATAAATCATTAATAAGAGATCAAGAGCATGAGAATAAACCATCGATCGAAGGAAGAAGGAGCATCGTTAATCGACCCGATGGGTGGATACGAAGAATTGAACGTGAGAGATCTGCTACTATCCTCGAGAATCATTCAACAAGATATTTATTCTTAATCTTTGCATTCATTTCAACTGTTAATTATGAAGTTGAACTTGTTCTTTGAAACGATGATTGGCTAGTTACTTTATGCTTAAAGTTAGGAAGTAGTTGGATTTGAAACTATGTGAAGACTTATAGATTGATTTCTATTGATTGCATTGTTTGTGTTAATTTTATTATCTTGTCTCAATGCCTTGTCATGCATGATCGACATGATATTGATTTGAAATTATGGTTGGTCACTAGCGTCTCCGCATAGAACGTTATGTGGGATAGTTGAACTTGAGAGTGTGTGAAAAATATAAGGCTGACCATGTCCTCTTGTAGCCTCGAAAGAAACCATAAACGTATACACATTTAAGGAAATTGAAACATTAGTAGGAACATAGTCATGTCCAATGACACCGAATCTCTATGCTATTTCTTTAGTATTGTCTACAACCCACTCAAAATCACTTAAATTTTGTCAAATATTTCATTTTAATTTAATTTAGTTAAATTTAGTTAGCTTAGCACTTCATCATTTTAACCAATCAATTTAATCGTGACAATTAGTAAGAGAGCAACAAAGTAAGAGAGTACAAGGTTTAATCATAGTACTCGTGGGATTCAATACTTGGGACGTAATTTACTTTTCATTTTATATTACTTGACTCGTATATTTGAGAACGCGTGTATTATCCCAACATTGCATAATAATAATAATAACACAAAAAATACGCATCAAATACCCCACTTCGCCACCTTGACTATCTTAACGAAGCCTTTACCTGAAGCTAGGTCAGAGGCTCATAATTTCCTATGGGCCAAAGTTATGAGGACAAGTACATTCCTTCTTCTAGCCCGTTTAGCACCCCAGCCAAAGCATACCAAAGTAAAGCATGAAAACCATCTCCAAATGCATACCCAAGGTGGTAAAGTCTCTGCGATGGACTTTGGGAGACGATGTATCCATCAACTTCTAGCTAAAAAAGTGGCGTGGAAAATTTACTATTAAATACACATCAAGTATCCCGCCAGCTATTCTCAACCTAACGGGACAATCTCATCTTTTGTACCCCACGACTACATGAGATCTCTCCAGCATCGCCCATCACATTACGCCAGATATTGCCATGCGTATCCTTGGAACTCCAATCCCAGTCTAGTTTGTACATGCCGAGATATGTTGGGGGCAATCTTGGAGGAACCTTCACCATCAAGTCGGTGTACAACTGGTTGGATTTTGCACTACACGATACTCTCACATCAACACAACCTTGGATGCAATTTGGTGCTCTAGATTTCGCACATGAATCAAATTCTTTAGCTCGCAATGGGAGTATGATGCCCTCTCCATGCGAGGCCACCTTAAATAACACCATGATATAGCCGAAGATACTTGCCCCTTATGTCACATTGAGTTGGAAACTGCCTTCCATGTTCTTTCAATGTTAACTCTTCAATATTGTCCGATAGCACATCCCGACCCTATTTGCCTCATTTCCAGAAAACATCCTCTAATACTGCCACTTGGCTCGCATCCCCTCTAGCACCTTAATAGGTTGTTCAAGCCTCGAGCGAGGCCGCAATGAACTTGTTTTTTAAATTTAAACATATATCTTCATATTCCATTATTACATACCACGCAACGTTATAGGACATAGTATGCCAAACATACGTTATGGTCCCCCAAGCCCCACATAGTCTATCTTACCTGGACCTGCCCTCTGACACAGTTCATCAAGCTTAATAAGGAAGGCTCATCCCTTGGTAACCTAGAGTCGGCCAACATTAGCGGCAACATCCTTAGTGATTCTACAAGTACAGTGGTGGGAGCATTCTCAAGTGTTGCTAGATCTACAAGCAACATAATCACGGAACTCTGACCAAGGGAGTCATTCTTGCTCTACATCTTTCTGTATCACACTTGGTTATAGAAATTGACTTTGATATGGGTAATATCTGTATTGAGGTAGCCCACATAATTACATGGGCCATGCCCACCATGCAGCCGACCCAGCAATTGTATATCGGGGATTGGCACCCGATATACATGTTGATATAAAATATCTATATTCGATATGGTATAATGTACGCCGGGAATTACTAGTGCAGTCCCCGCATCCCGAGACCTATATATATCCGGCTTCCGCTAATCAAGGCAAGTATACTTAATTATCCTACAATGTTCACCAGCATATCAAATATGCATATTCGATATCGAGTACCCTTTCGACATACAACGTCCGATATATAGCATCTGATATACACTCTGATATACTTACCCAACATATACCTCTGACATACTTACCCCGATATGGCCATTCCTCAACATCTGCCATATCCCTGATAGAGAAGATATTCGATATTCGCCTAGAATCGGTATATCTTCTCCTTCGACATCCTATGAAGCATCCTAGTATTACTAGTATTAGTGATATATGACATAGTTTATATTAGATTGACTATAGTATCATTATAATCTCGCACTTCGTCAGTAATAAATGATCTATTAACAAACTAGTGGCGCCGTGTGTGGGAACACCACATTCCCATACAAAGACGCTAAGATGCAACACAGGGTGACCCGATCAAGATCTGTAAGACCTACCATGGATAATTTGACCGCAGAGAATGTATCGCCTAAAGTTTCGGTACCTGAGCCTAGTATTGAACAACAACATGCTCCACCTCCTCCTCCAAAGGCAGCAGTTCTGGGTTCTGCACCCGTGAGTCCCGCTATCCTCTCGCCATAGATCATTGATCAAATTAATGCCACCGTGAAGACAACTTTGAATGCCACTTTAGCTGCTTTGCTACCCCGCCAAGCTAACCAAGGGATCGGCAGCCCACCTCCTCAACGTCAGGAATCTAGGACGAGAGGCCTAACGGAAGGATCCAGGGCTTGGGAGTGTAAAGAAGTAATGGAATCTAGAAGAAAGCACCCAACTCTTATAGCTCAAGATGGAAGAGCTCCAGACCCTAGGGTCGAGATTAGACACATAGCCAGGAGAATGGAATAGCTGAATTAGGAAAAGAATATGTCAACCGCAGATTGGCACTAATGAAAGAACATAGAAGATTGACCCCTTTCATTGAAGAGATTGACGTTGAGGTACTATAGAAAGGAGATAAAATCCCACCACTCAAGACGTATGACGAAAATAGCGATCCTCATGAACACCTATACTACGTGGACGACATATTAAACTTGCATTGTTTCACTGATGATGTGCAAGTAAGGATATGTTCTACAACCCTAACTTGGGCTGAACTCGATTGATTCACGAGGATAATGGTTGGCTCCATCGGCAGCTACGAGCTGTTGAGGCAGAAGTTTGAAAGCCAGTTCTTCAGCCCTAAAAGAATGCACACAAACATGAACCACTTGAACTCGATCAAGCAGAAGAACAAAGAAATCCTGGAGGATTTCATGAAAAGGTTCAATGAAGAATTGCTCAAGATGGATGATCTAAAAGGTGAGTAGGTGGCCCTCATCCTCTTCAACGGGACTTTTCACAAGAGGTTTGCAGCTGATCTACTTAAAATGAGATCCCCTACAGTTGATCATATTAATACATTGGAATATGAGACGATCTACCAGGACAACATGATGGCAACTAAACAGACGTCGTATCAAGCACATAATTGACCGAAAGGATGGGCTAGAGACAAGAACGACTGTAGGGGAGACAGTCCTCCAGGAGATACACTCATTTGAATAGGGACATCATGACTGTATTCATCATTGCTTAATAAGGCAAGAAAGTTAAGGGAGAGTCAAGGGATGAAATACTCCAGGAAATATTGTGAATATCATTACCATGTAGGGGCACACTACTGAAGATTGCGTAGACCTTAAGGATGAGATTGGAAGGCTTATTCGGGAAGGTAAATTGGTTGAATATGTCCAAAACTCTAAGGAAACGGGAGACAGAGACGATAGATCCCGCTCACCTCAAAATGATCAACCTCGCTCACATATGGGGGACAAGTACAAGGTTATTGAGGCTTCTAGTGAGCGCAATTGGCAATGCCTCTTCAAGGGGAATGATTACTATGATTAACAAAGGACCGTTAGGTGCAGATTCCACAGAGCGACGCAAGAAGATCACCTAAACGGTGTAGGATGGCAGGTATATGGGTTTTACAACCCTTGTAAACGAAGAAGAATTCCCAGACGAGGACATCTCCTTCACCAAAAAGGACATCATGCAGCTCACATTGCATGCCCTTTTGGCAGGATAACACGATTGTCCTCTCATTGTTAGACTTGATATGGCTAACTATGGAGTGTGGAAGATTCTTATCGACAATGGTAGTTCGTCGAATGTAATATTTGCACATGCCTTAGAAAAAATGGTCGTGAACCAAGACATAGTTGAAGGAATCTCCACCCCACTACTAGGTTTCGGAGGAGGAGAGGTGATTCCCCTTGGACAAGTCACGCTGCCAACCCTATTTTGCGAGGATCCCTGCAGAAGAACTATTGATATTAAATATACAATTATCGACATCCCATTCTCCTACAATGTCATCATCAGTCATCCCTCCCTTAATGGAATTCGAGTAGTGTATCAACCTACCACCAAAAGATGAAATTTCCCACTCAAGACGGGATAGGTGAGATCACACGTGATCATATAGAAGGTTGTGTATGCTACATTGCATCACTCAAACTCCCTAGGATCAGAGAAGGACACGAAACGTGGACCACCACTATTGAATACCAGCCAGATACGGAGTAATTACCTAGGAGTCACTTGGGCTTATTAGTTTCTGCTTTTAAATATGTTGGAAAGAATTTATTTTTACCTAAATTACCCCTCGTGGGTTGTCCTGTAATTAAAAAAGGGAGGACTACGATGGTTTAATTCCCTTATCACAGAATACGTCGGTGAACTGGGATTTACCTGGTTCTCAGTTGTTATCTGTGATTAATCTATATCTTTAGAATGTCATATATCTCTCTATCGATGTGGTTGCATGGATGAACCTATCCTACGGGACAGGGCAAAAATATACCTCAACATGTAAAATTTATCCAATCATATGGGATAGGCGAATCGGGTAACACCCAGCTCTCGGCTGTTATCTATCTAAAACTTTTATATTGCTATATTTGTGAATATCGTTTACTTGGCAGAAACATAGTTATCCTCCATCCACAAAGAAAATGAGAAGAATGTCCCCTTATCTGCAATGATACGAAAGAGAAATAAAAGAAACGAAAAATGTCGTCCACTAAGACAAGGTGGAGAAAAAGAAAAGAAAATAAAAACATCCCCTATCCACTAAGATAAGGAGGAGAAAAAGAAAAAAAAATAAAAACATCCCCCATCCACTGAGATAAGGAGTAGAAAAAAAAAAGAAAAGAAAAACATTCGTTATCCACTGAGATAAGGAGGAGATAAAAGAAAAACATCCCTTATCCATTGGGATAAGGAGGAAAAAAATAAAAGAAAAGAAAAATATCCCCTATCCACCGAGATAAGGATGAGAAAAAAAAAAGAAAAGAAAAATATCTACTATCCTATAGGATACTGACTCTCCGATCCTACAAGATACAGAGGAGAGTACCTGAAAAGGTCGAATATCTACTATCCTACGGGATACTGACTCTCTGATCCTACAAGATACGGAGGAGAGTATCTGAAAAGGTCAAATATATACTATCCTACGGGATACTGACTCCTCGGTCCTACAAGATTTGGAGGAGAGTACCTGAAAAGGTCGAATATCTACTATCCTACGGGATACTAACTCCCGATCCTACAAGGTACGGAGAAGAGTACCTGAAAAGGTTGAATATGTACTATCCTAAGGGATACTGATACCCCGATCCTACAAGATACATAGGAGAGCACCTGAAAAGGTCGAATATCTACTATCTTATGGGATATTGACTCCCCGATCTTATAAGATATCGATGAGAGTAGCTCAAAAGGTCAAAATATCTACTACCATACGAGATATTATCTCCTCGGTCCTACAAGATACGAAGGAGAGTACCTGAAAATGTCGAATATATACTATCCTACGGGATACTGACTCCCCGATCCTATAAGATACGGAGGATAATACCTGAAAATGTCAAATACCTACTATCCTACAAGCTATAGCTTGATAAAACATTGGCAGAAGGCATCACCCCTAACCGCTTAACGCCATTTCCTAATGCGCACAGATACACATCTGAGATACGGTTGAAACAATGGTATCGATCCCTAAGCAATATGAACAGTTGCATTATGAAATATGTTAAACACATGCAAAAACACAACAACTTACGTAACAGAAATCGAATAAGGTTCGAGTCATGGCGATCAACAACAATAAGCATGAGACAATTAGAGACATAAAATATCCAATAATTATTACACGATTCATTAAAATGGCAATGCAATGCCAGCACTTATTTGGATAATCGGGTGCACCTTTCAGGCCAATCAGAACAAGTATTTTCTTCTTCTTGAGTTCTGCAAACGCATCTGGTTTCCCTCCTTTATCCTCGGGCGGATCACAGTCCTCAAGGGTCTTGCCATCAGGGCCATACATAGAATCCAATTGTTGGGCATTAAATTTGTCCTTGAATCCACCCTTCATTGCAATTTGCCCTATAATGGCATTCTTGGCATCCTTCCTCTCTAGGAAGACGCGCTCCGCAGTGATATCCTTATACATATCACTGAAGAGGAACTTCTCTACCACGCGCACCATAATGTTAGGAGACGTGTCCTGAGTTTACACGATTGGCATAAAGACTATTATTTGAAATAAAACAATAGCATAATAAGAAGAAAAAGTACCTACCAGAATATCCAAGTTACGCCCAACTTGTGTAAGCTCTGCCCACAGACATTCATTATTCAACTTGATCTTCTTAAGGTCCCAATCATCAGCATTCCTCTCGCCCGACTCCTTGGCAGAATACTCTTTCAAGCTGAGAAGCTTGTTCAAAAGTCTCTCATTTTCAGCACAACAAGAATTGTATTCTTCCCTGGCAACTCGCAATCGACGCAGAGCCTCGTCCTTTTTGGCAACGATCTTCTCGATAGCCATTGGGTTAAAATACCCCATCTTTTAGATGGCAGTCTCCATTTTGGCTATCGCTGCATCCCTGTCCACTTCGGCTTTGTTGGCTGTCATCATGTTTGTGGTCAAGAACTTTGCAAACTAGGTACATTCCAATCAAACGCGTCACAATGAAGATCAATACATGCAATCTATGGAACAAAGAAGGTTACTTTAAACCACTTACAAATTGAAAAATACGAATACTGCGCTGCACGTTTCAAGTGCAATCCTGCTCTCTAGAACCGACACCTTGTCTACGGTAGAGAGTGCCCGCCCCATTGTACGAATAGCTTTGCTCTCGTTGAATTCTTGGTTCTTGACATTGATACTAGAACCGGGAACATCATGCCCTTGCACATGCGGTGCTTCATGGGTCACAGAACCTTCAGCTCGTGCCTATTTACGTTCAACCAACACATGCGTTTCCCCAAGGGGTGTAGCCAACTTTTGCGTCTGACTGATAACGGCCCTCTCGTCTCTTGACGGCACCGAAGGTACATCACGGGAACTCCCCTTACCCACCTGAGTCAGGAGAATAAGAGCAGATCGTTCCTCATCTAGATTTATAGGGACGTCAGCAGACCCTCCTTCCTCAACTGATTGCCTTAAATGGCCATCAACAACCTTCCATCTTGAATCACTTCATACGTAGGAATCTGTAGCTCTTCCATCAACAAATGCTTCACCCGTAGTTGCATTAGAAGCAATGGTATACTCTACTAGTAGCGTAGAAATACTCGCCCTAGGCATTTCATCTCCAACATGAGTCGGCGATGGCATGGCACAATTGGTGAAAAAACCATTTCACTTTTCGGGGCCATGGGCACCACAGTCTCCTAAGCTGTCGTAGCATGAGGAGCCGCAACCTCTTCAGCGGTCGTAGTCACCGCTGCAGTCTACAATGCCACCATTGCAGCCTCCTCAACAACCGATGTCGATGTCGTCGCCGCAGCCTTCTCAGTAACAGTGGCCTCTGCCGTTGCGGCCGCCTAAGCTACTTGTCGCGTTGCGGAAAGTTACAACATATGTGCATGAAGACCCATCGCAATATTGAATGAAGATAAGGGTACTCCTCTAAAAATACAACCTAAAAAAAGGAAGGTTAAATTAGAATGATCATACAGCAAAACCTTATCAACATCTAGATACAGGATTCCCTACAAGATGAATCCTAATATCGAATTCCCCCATATTGGGGATAAATTCTCGATATACAAAGTATATCGAATTTTGAAATTCCCTAGATTAAACTAATATTTGGTTAGATATCAAAAAACTATATCAAAACCATTCGATATACCTTTTCCGGAAGAGGTACGTGTTCTTTAAAGGACAAATATGTTTTCTCTCTCCTCTCACTACCTATTTATAGACATTGGGCGCGTGAATCCCGTATTTATGGCCAAAAATGCCGAAGTCAGAATTCGACATAAGGAATTCGATATCAAAAATACTCGATATTAATGATTTCGATATAGTTTTAATATCGTGCTCGGAGATACAACCCCATACACGGACATACCTTGCTCATAATTCAAGTGCAAACCTCCGTGCTACAAGAAATTATATTGCGTGTACACCATTGTTCAAATAGAATTCATGTATCCAAGCGGTACTAGTATTATAAATTTTATTTAGTTTACGAATTATTGTTTAAAACGACAACTCCTAAACTGGAGGACTATATGATATGGGTAATATCCGTATTGGGTTAGCCCGCCTAATTACATGGGCCAGACCCAGCAAGCAAGCAGCCCAGCAATCGTAAATCGGGGATTGGCACCCGATATACATCCTGATATCGAATATCCATATTCAATATGGTACAACGTACGCCAGGAATTACGGGTGCAGTCCCCGAGGCCTATATATATTCGGGTTCCGCTAATCAAGGAAAGTATAATTAATTACCCCACATTGTTCACCAGCATATCGAATACGCATGTTCGATATTGAGTACTCTTTCGACATATAACGTTTGATACACATCATCCCATATACACTCTGATATACAATCCAATATACTCACTCGACATATACCTCCGACATACCTACCCCGATATGGCCACATCTATCATATCCCCGGTATAGAAGATAATCGATATCCTCCTGGATTTGATATATCTTCTCCTTCGACATCCTGTGAAGCATCCTAGTGTTACTCTAAGGTGTTTCGGACTAAAGTCTACCTAGAATTAGCATTAGCGATAGGTGACATAGTTTGTATTAGATTGACTATCATATCATTGTAATCTCGCATTTCGTCAGTAATAAACAATCTATTACCAAACAAGACTCAAACTTTTTTATGCAGTTTGATCGAGTGGCGAGGCTGTTTGGCCTCAACCGAGATGAGGAAGATCCTCCGGGAGGTTTGCATGATGTGGATTAGCTTCACCTAGCTCAATGTCATATGCACATACTGGTAAACTAATAGCGTCGCGGATGTGTTAGCTCGCTTGGACTCAGGCCAGTATATAGCAGTCTCAGTTTTGCATCTTTTGGATTGATTGTTCCCTAGTCTTGAACATTCTTTTTATATATCAGATAGAAATTATATGCATTGCCTATTGATTCTGACCTGACAATCTAGGATATATTATACGCTGAGTTGTTCCATAAATAAATTAAGGCTCTGTGTCAGAAAAAAAAAAGAACAAAAACTTAAACTTTCTAGTTTCCAAAGGGAATATTTATGAAGTTAACTTGCATCATTGGTCAAACAAAAAGAAAGCTTGTATACGGATTGTATGCCCCCCATTCCAAATAGAAAAGTCGGTGTTGCGCCGCAATATGATATATAGAAAATCATACACAAATAAGAAACGAGAAAAACACGTATATTTATTTACCCAGTTCATTACCTACATCGGAGGACACTACCAAGCTAGTATTTCCACTATGTGTTATGTTGTAGGGTTACAATTATAAGAGAGGCGTTTTATATTAGGCAGACTCCTAATATAATTTTACATGGACTATTAGCCTGGATCTTCAGTACGGGCCTGGGTCAACTTAGGCTCCACAACCCAACAATCTCCCACTTGGAGACTAAAGTCATCGTAACCACATCTTCACTCTTCCAAATAGGAATCCTTTAACAATGGTACCACAAAGCCTTGACCTCTTCAAGCTCCAAGTTCAGTTGAAGCCATATAAAGCTTCAACTTCTCTAAGGTCACAACCTTAGTCAACATATCAACAGGGTTCTCACTTCCCGGAATCTTCACAAGTTGCAAAGTCTTCTTCTCCAAGAGATACAGTATGTAATGGTACTTAAACTCAATGTGCTTGTCCTTGAATGAAATGTTGGATTCTTAGCCAAGAAAATAGCACTTTTGACTGTCATTGTATAGAATACTATTTATTTGCCATTTTCCGTGTTCACCTATTAAATTCTGCAACCATACCATCTCTTTACTAGTTTCCGTCATCGCTACATACTCAGCTTCTATAGTAGACAAAGCCACAATCTTTTGCAACTTAGATCCCCATGAAATAGATGTACCGCCCTATGTAAAAACATAACTAGTAGTACTCTTTCTACTATCAAGATCACCCACCAAATCAGCATCTACATAACCACTCAAGTCCATGTGTTTTTCCTCAAAACACAATGACCTATCACAAGTACCTAAAGATCCACTTCACTGCTTCCCAGTGTTGCTTTTTCGGACTAACCATATACCTGCTCATAACTCCCACTGCATGCGCAATATCTGACCTTGTACACACCATGACATACATAAGGCTCCCAACTGCTGAAGTATATGGACTTTTCTTCATCTCTGAATGCTCAAAATCACTGCTAGGTGACTCCCTTTTAGATAATCTGAACTGACTACTTAAAGGAGTGTTTACCGACTTTGCATCATGCATACTGAATCTCTTCAACACTTTATCAATGTAATCAGACTGCAAAATATGCAACTTACCCACCACCTTGTCCCGATTAATTCGCAATACCCCATATTTTCTTTACCTCTCCAAGATCCTTCATGGCAAACCGTTCCAATAGTTGCTTCTTCAACTTGTTCACTTCTTGAACACAGGAACCTGCTATCAGCATGTCATCAACATGTAACAGCAAAATGATGAAGCTACTATAAAACCTCATAAAGTAACAGACATCATTGCATCTACTAAAGCCAATCTCATGCAGGAAGCCATCAAACTTCATCTACCATTGTCTAGAAGCTTGTTTCAGACAATACAAGCTCTCATCCAACTTGCAAACTAGCTCAACGTTACCCTCAAGTACATACCCTTCTGGTTGTAGCATGAAAATTTCTTCTTCAAGATCACCATGAAGAAAAGCTATCTTCACATCCATCTGCTCTAACAATAAATTCTCCGCTGCAACTATGTTTAAAACCATCATGATAGTTGTCAACTTTACAACGGGAGAAAATATGTCAGTGTAATCAAACCTTTCTTTCTGTTGAAAACCCTTCACAACCAGCCTTGCCTTGTAACGTTCATTTGCTACCACCGGCTTCCTCTTTGATTATGTAAACCCACTTGGTTATGCAGCGCCTTTTTCTCCTTTGGAAGCTGAACAATTTCCCACATGTTATTCGACTTCAATGAATCCATCTCCTCATCCATTGCAAGCTCCCACTTGCTCGAATCAACACTTTTCACGGCCTCTGCATAACACCCTGGCTCACTACTATCAGTTAATAACAAATAATGTAAGGCAGTGAATACTTCTCAGGAACACGATGTTCCCTACTGGATCTTCACAAAGTAGGCTCTGGAGTACGTGGTTCTTCCTTGTTAGTCGCCTCGTTTTCGAAAATCTTGTCCTCACCATAATTGGAGATATCTATATCCACAATCTTCGGGTCCTTGACCCGAGTATCAACACCCACAGTGTTTGATGCAACCAACCTGTCTTTGTAAAAAATCTGTTCATTAAACACGACAACCCTACTACGAATAACCCTTCGATTTTGGTCATCCCAAAATCTATACCCATAATCATCGCCACCGTATCTAATGATCGTATACTTTACAGACTTTGCATCTAGCTTTCTCCTAGCAATAAGAAAACAACAAAATACTTTAAGGTAAGATAGGTTTGCCACCTTTCCACTCCAAGCTTCCTCTAGAATACCATTTTCCAGTGGAACGGATGGTACTCGGTTGATCAAAAAAGCCACAGTGTTAACTGTTTCTGCCCAAAACATCTTTGGCAACCCACACTTCAACCTCGTGCATCTAACCCTCTCATTCAATGTTATGTTCATACACTCTGCAACACCATTCTGCTGCGGTGTTCCTCTAACTGTCTTCTCCATGCAAATGTCATTATCTGCACAATAGTTCTTAAACTCTGAAAGCTTATACTCTCCACCATTGTCAGATCTCAGACACTTCATACGCAGACCAGTTTTCGTTTCAACACATGCTCTCCACTTCTTGAAAACCTCAAACGCATTAGATTTCTGTTTCAAGAAGTATACTCATAACTTTCTTGTGGCGTTATCAATGAAAGTCATGTAATACAAAGCTCCACCGAGAGACGTGACATGGGCTGGTCCCCATAGATCACTATACACCAGCTCAGACTTCTATTCCTTCAGAGTTCCGTCACCCTTGGCGAAACTAACCTATTTTTTTTTCCAAATAAAAAGTCCTCACAGAGACCCATATCAGTTGTTTTCAGACCCGACAACTTACCCTTCGAACACAGATGCTTCATTTCTTTTTCACTCATGTGGCCAAGTCGACAATGCCACAAATCAGCCTTATTACGTGCTTCAGCAATTTCAATGCTATCATTCATATATAGAGTGCCATTTTTCAAACCCTGAGCCACCACCATTGCTCTTATGATTAGTTTCCAAGCACCTCCACCGAGTCTAAGCTCATAACCATCATCATCCAACTGCCCTACAACGATCAAATTTATCTTAAGGCCAGGGATTTGTCTCACATCACGCATAGTCCAAACGGATCCATCAGGAGATTTACACGAATATCTCCCTTCCCCACAACATCCAATGGGAAATTATTGTCTAGATAGACACTTCCGAAACTTCCAGCAACATAATTCTCTATTAAGCTATTGTCAGTGCAAGCATGAAACGATGCTCCAAAATCTGAAACCCAAGTCTCTATTGGACTGTATACGGTCAGAACTAGTGCTTCACCATTCTCTTCAGTGGTTGCGTTTGCCGAGTTAACATCTTTTACGATCCTCTACAATCAGATTTGTAATGACCTTTTTTCCTACAGTTCCAACTTCAATGGAACTATTGTCCTTCTTCGACTTTCTGTTCCTCGACTTCGATCTACCCTGATTCGAATTCGAAATTTTCTTATCTAATCTGCCTCTAGCTTTTAGGCTCGGTCGCTTTTGTACTCAATACCGAGCCTGGAGAATTTCCCTACGAGTTACCTGATTCTCTCCTGCGAATTTCTTCACTAACTGTCAGATCTCTAACCTCGTCAAACTGCAGCTTTACCCTTCCCGCAGAGGCACTAGCAGTCGTTATTGTCCCACTCCAGCTCTTCGGTAAAGAAGACAACAAAATTAGGGCTTTAATTTCGTCATCAAACTCGATATTCACGGAACTCAGTTGTTGTGTAGTAAAACTGAATTCGTTCATATGATCAAATGCCGTAGTGTTCTCTATCATCTGAAGGTGAAACAGACGACGCATCAAATCTAATTTGTTGGCTGATGATGGCTTCTCGAACATATCTGTCAGAACCTTCAACACACCCTTCATAGTCATTTCTTTTGATGTGTGAAACGCCACGTTTTGCGACAATGATAACCTTATCGCGCTCATCACCTTTATGTCCAGAACCTTCCAGACTGCATCTTTCATGTCTGTCGATTTATCGTTCAAAGGTTCCACAGATCCTTAGTGCACAAGTAATCATTGGAATGCATCCTCCAAAAGCCGTAATCAGACCCATCAAACTTCTCGATTGATGATTTTCCCCCTTCCATCGTAACTGCTCCACTGAACCTGATGCTCTGGATATCACTTGTTGCGCAACAATACGATTAACAGAAAATCATACACAAACGAAAAACAAGAAAAATACATATATTTGTTTACTCAGTTCGTTGCCTACATCTGAGGCCAATAACAAGCTAGAATTTTCATTATGTGTTATGTTGTAGGGTTACAATTACAAAATAAGTTATTTATGTTAGACAGACTCCTAATATAATTTTAATTGGACTATTAGCCTGGATCTTTAGTACGGGCCGATGTCAACTTAGACTCCACAACCCAACAGTCGGATGACTAGCAATTTCTGTGAGATCAACCGAATTTATTAATTACTTAAACTAAAACCAAATATAATTATTCTAATTTTCGATTAAACTACTCTCGTTTTCTTTTCTTTTTTTAAGTCTGACCCCTGAAACTCCATGTAGCCCCAACTGACCTCTTACCGTCTAACTTTGGCTTCCATAGCGCATTTTTCGTTACTTTGGTACTAATAAATTTAGTAGTCCAATTATTAAAGTTTCTAAAATATAGTTATGAATCAATCTCCAGAAAACATTGTATAATTTATATGGTGAATTGTACGTTATATGTAGAATAAATTTCTTAATTACTAACAGTGCTCCAACGAAATCTCGATAGCTCTGTCCTTGTTTTGAGTGCACACTGCACAGCACATTCGTACAGCACATTCACTGATTTACGATTTTTTCTTGGCTACCCAGTGGGTGCAATGCCCAGTCTCTCACATACTGGTGGGCCCCACCTGTGTGGGGCCCACACCCCATGTGAGTGCACTGGGCACTGGAGACTGGGTAGCCAAGATATGACCCTGATTTACCCATTTTGTCATTTTTTTTATAAAGAATAGAATATATTGGAGTTGCACCCATTTCTAGTGTGAAATGTTAATATTCACATTCAGAAATGATGTATATCATAAATGACTAGAAATTTTGGAAAGATCAATTGTATTTGTGGTTTACTTTTAAAGAAAAAGAAGGGCCAAGTGTACCACGTCGTTATACAAGCATGTTGTGGCAATTATCAAAATAACTAATAATGCATCCAAAAATAAAATGTAACTAATAATTCCTCCTAACTATGCCTACCAAGCTGCAAGACACCATTAGCGCAGTCCGAGGAACAACTCAATTATTTCTGTCTTATTTTTCTCGAAGAGTCTTGCATTGTGGTCCCGTCAGCCCTAACCCAAATTTTAACTGTCAAAATATGTCATTTAACGTCACTATTTTATCTACATCGAGTACGGTAATGAAATATTCATCTTAAAGTATGCTTTTTGTTTTTTGAAGAAAGTATGATTTTCTATTTATTTCACTAAATATATATTGACTTCTATACGTGACAGATTTCATTCAATAGTACTACAAAAATATGAAATTACGTATCTTAGAAAATAAAACTGTAGAAGCCACGTATTACCACCCTCCCCACGCCCAATTATCTCTATTTATACCAAGTCACACATATTATTCGTTAGATACCAAAAATTGCACGAAAAACAAGTCTGAACAGCTCAATCCAACATACAAAATCCATCAATATAATAACACACTCATCATCATACTCATACAGCCAACATGTGATTATCTGATCCTCCTCAACATGTCTCTTGAATCTTCTTTAAATCATATCACCCCATGATTAAGCAAACCATATAATTAATCCATTTATAATAAATTCCTTTTCTTAATTGATACATTTTTTTCCAACTCTCAATTACCTATGGAAAAAATAAAAGGCTTTAAACTGAGGCGCAAGCTGGTAAAAGTCTTCAACTGGTGCATACACCGCCGCACACGGCGGAGATCCGCCTTCCGACGGCTGCGATCGTACGTGGGCCCCATTTCGAAACTCCGAAGATGGGTCCATTCGCTGACGGGAATAGGCCACTCGGGTTACATTCGGGCCGGGCAAGAACCGGTTGAGCCGTTAAAGCTGCCCAAGGGTCACTTGGCGGTGTACGTGGGCGATAAGGAGGAGGACACGTGTCGGGTGCTGGTGCCGGTGATCTATTTCAATCACCCGCTGTTTGGTGAGCTGTTGAGTGAAGCTGAAAAGGTGTACGGGTTCAATCACGTGGGTGGGATACAGATTCCATGCCCAAAATCGGAGTTGGAAAATATTCAGATGAGGATCGCCGCCGTGAGCGGCGGCGGAAGATGGCGGAGGAGGCGGAGCTAATTATTTTTTGTGCGGGTGTGTGCTTCATTTAATCATTTATAGTATTTATTTATTAGTCGAATCATATGTCCGCCTCTTTGTAGTAGTACTATGGAATATAATTATTCTAGTTAACTATTAATGATAAAGTTTCAATTTTTTAAATTCTGTTTTTTGTTTCTTTTATAGTTTTGTGTTTTTTGGAGGTGGATAATATTAGTAAGTTATTATTTTTTTGATGAATAGTTAGTTATTATTTAACAACTAGTAATTTGATGAACTCCTCCCAACTATTGAATATTATTGACCGCACGTATATTTTCGTTTCGTTTTAATTATTGTGATAGGCGCTTTTAGTTTAGGAAACTCTTGCAATCGGTTGGCTGGGAAATTTATGATCATAATTCTTTTTTATATTATATCATGTTTTCAAAAAAAAAAATTGATGATACTTCTATATATCACAATTTAGCGGAATAAATTATTACTTAAGCTAAGGGTCTGTAGTATTAGTAGACATCTTACTCTAACCTAAACATTGGAGTGAGTCCCAGAGAGTATGCAATAATAATGAAGCCTGGGGAAATAATATCTAGAACCCGGAAAAAAAAAAAAGAAGAAAAAATAAAACTAAGAATAGCCATGATAATGTGTACGTAGAAAATGAATCCCCTTAGGGCTAGCTTTGAATTTTCTATTCCCGATGGTTTAAGTGCTGTATTAGCATGAGCAGCTGTTTTATTTTTATGCATGACAACCATGAGTAACTTACATATAACATAAAATTAGATACCTTTTTTTTTAACAAATTAAAATAAAAGATAAATTAGAACAGTATTTTTAAACTGGTGTATTGTAATCACTAACCTGTCAAAAATACGCAACAGTTAAGACATCATTTTCTAGTCTATTCATAGTTGTTCGATTATTTGATTGAGATAAAGAGCGTCTCTTTTGAACTTTGCACTAACGTTTGTGTCGTCGGATAAGCAATGACTGCGACGAGTAATAAAAATTCTAAAGGAAAATTTTGTGGTGTCTAATAATCTGGATGAAGATATTTCTTTGCCCCAGCAATAGCAACTTGTACAAGTCAGGAAGATAGATTTATGGTACCTGCATTTTCACATTGTTGGGAGAGCGGAAGTTTAGAAAATTATTAACTTCTACTAATATTTGGTAAGCTTTTCTCACTTAATAAGTACGTACTACGTAAAGAACCATGAAAGATGAATAGTTTAGAATGCAAACACCAAGATAAATATACCTTTAAGCTAAACTGATAAACGACAGCTTAATTACCCTTTAATTATAATTAAATGAGCAATATAGCCCTATAACTTCAAACACTAGGACCAACGTACTGTATTTAACAAACAATGACTCATGGATTTTATTCAAAGTAGCCCCATAATGATTCACTTTATCAATTTTAGTTCCATAATGATTCTAGTTTTAATTTTGGTACTATAAAGAATTTTTCATTTTTAATATTGGTACTTTCGGCAACAATCACCCAAATTTGGGTTAAAGAAAAGCACTACTGGATAATTTGGGTTAATGGGTTAATGATTAATCGAAATGGTTGTTATAAGGAGGATATACACAAATTAACGATTTTGTCGCAATAAATTGAAATTTATAAACAAAATCAAAAGAAACAGGGCTTAAAAATTTAAGAACTTTGGGGATCTTTGGGGGTTTAATGTAGAGTAGCGTTTGGAGGTGTTTTATTGAGTTTTATGAAGTTTGAAACAATTGAACTAACAAAAAGGCCCTCAAAAACTTGCACACGTGATATACATGCTAAATTTTGACGAAAATTGGTTGATTTTCGCTGAAAGTACCAATATTGAAAACAAAAAATTCATTATGATACCAAAATTAAAACTAGAATCCCCTGCTTTCGATAATATCCCCTGACAATGACCAAGATACGAGACATTGATGTCAAAATTAACTCTCTTACATCTATATTTTTAAAATAAAAGTACAACAACAATCAAACATGTAATTTCAATAAAATAAGATGAGTCATATAAGTCATAAGTGAATCACATTAAAAGGGCGTTTGCAAAAGCTTATAAAAGCTACTTCTTCATAACTTTTAGTACTTCAAGTTACTTAAATTAGCATTTGACTTAAAGCAGTGAGTGTTTTTAAACATGTTTTTGAAAGTAACTCAAAGTAGTAAAAAATAGTTTTGTGGTGTTTGCAATTGTTGAGAATTAACTTTTAAATATTAATTAAAATACAATAAGATTTAATTACCTTATTTAAATATAAAAAGTATTAATGATTCACTCTCATTGCACAATCACGAGATGAGGAGTTGTATTTATAATAAGTAATTTAAATTTTCATAGAGTTGGATTAATATGTACAAGCACAATTTATTTGTTATAAGCATTTATCTTTACTTAAAATTATCTAAAAAGTGTTGATATAATAATGTCATATATGTAGTTGTTAAATAAATATGTTTAATAAATTCCTATTCATTTTTATTATTAATTTTTCTTTAATTTTTGTATGATTAATATAATACTCTAAAAATTATCACAATTAAATATTTTAAATTATCATATAAATGATAATTATCATATAAATGAGAAAAAGAGAAATCATGAGTTTTTTTTCATTTAATTGAGGCTAAAATATGATTTTAGAGGATTTTAAGTAATAAATAAATAAAAGTTGTTTATGGAAGCTTCCCATAACCCACTTTTAGACTTTATGTTTTTTTTTATTAGATAAAGAGAGCAACAACAACTACTTCAAATACTAAATAAATACTTTTCACTAACTTTAAGCCACAAACAACTTATATAAGTTCTTGCAAACATACCATAAGTCGGTTGCACTGTCTCCCTAAATTTGTAAACTTCATGTTGTTTCGTATAACCTTAATCCATGTTTTATGTGGTCTCCCTCGTACACTATCTGTATCCCCCAAGTTTCAAAGTTCCAACGCATTCCACATGTCGATCTATTGCTCTACATTAAACATGCTCAAACCATAACAATTTCTAGCAAACATTTCATTACATGTCTTATGTCCTTTTGTGTTACCCCACATCCACCATGACATTTTTTCAATTTATGTGCATAATCCTACTTAATAGCGCATCATTTAGAGGCAATTCTAATAACAGTCTACTTGAACCTTCCCTTAAACTTTAAAGGAGATGGCCACCAGTACAATCATATAAGATCCTTATCACGCTTTTTTATTATGTCCATCAAGCTTAATACAATGATTGACATCACCACCTAGTCATCTATCATTTTGTTATATAAAACCTAGATAAGGAAATAAAACTTTTCAGCACCTCCTACTGGTACATACCATCATCACTTCTAGAAAAATAAAATGCAACCCTGCAAAACCATTTAAGCTATGCTCTCGTCTTCTCAAATTAGTTGTAATCAAAAAAAAAAAAAAAACTCTAATATACGAATCGACAGGCTTTCGACAGGCTTTCTTTCGCATGAGACCAAAACCCCAACACAACAAATAAACATGACAGAATCAACATTTCGAAGCCTTGAAGACATCTAAAAAACAAAAAAGTATCAAATTGCAAAAAAAAATGTATTTCCATTCAAGTTAAATTCTTTGCCACTTCGGTTCCACACTTGCAGAGACAAATAAGATCCAAGAGTAAAAGGAGAACTTTAGTCAAAATACCAAACCAAACATGGACATCATCTAAAATAATCAAAACATGCCATTTAACAACTAGACCAACTCCGCTAAAGGTGCTTGAAATAGGGGCTAGTTGTTTAGCAACCTCCTTATCTCATTTGAACAATTCCTGCACTAACAAGCTTCTGTATCTTGCTCATGACAGAAGGATTTTTCGTGTGTTCTTGCGCAGCCTTCGGGTTCTCCTGGAAATCGGTGAGTACCTGTATCATACAATAGTCACAATAAGATTCTAGACATAGCAATAAAAGCTACGATTTTGGGCCTCATAGTACAGCAGTCAGAGGGGTAATCGTTATCATAAAAGTAAGACATGAAGAGTCTCTGATTGTTACCTGTCTCATCACTGGATCGGTTAAAATATTTTGAATTTCAGGATCCTGCATTGCCTTTGCCTGCAACAAAGAGATGGTTAATATCATATTTATGACCACACAAACAACAAGGTACTACATTAATGTCTTACCTGTCTCTCTTTCAACTCGTCAGGGCTAAAATCTCCGCGGCTATTCTTGTTTATCTGCTCTACACATCTGTAGAGAAATAAGTAAAGCGACATCAGAATTGAAGAACAGTCAAGACTTTCACAAATCAAAACATAATGTATACAGCAGTGGCCATACCTCCTGATACCGTCTAGTAATTCCGGGTTCTGTGGATCATGCTTCAACCCCTCTTGGTAAGTTTCCAACGCTTTATCGTGGTCTTTCATGAAAAACTGGACAGCACCCTTCCTAGTGTAACCTTTGGCAAAAGTTGGCTCAAGTTCAATGCATTTTTCTGCGTCTTTAAGTCCCTCTGGCATCGCCCCAAGCTTAGTGTAGCTCGCAGCCCTGTTGCTGTACGCCTGCAGACACAAGGCAATCATTATAGGCCCAAAACAAAACAAAAGAGTATGGGCTGAATGAGTTCAGCAAAGAAACGATGAGTACTTTATGATCTTTTGGATTCCTCCTTATCGCTTCACTGTAATGCTTGATAGCCTCAGGGTACTTCTGCTCTTTGAAATACTGGTTACCTACAATTTAGAGAAACGAGTTTAATAACACCAGTAGAAACGCTACAAAATAACAATAACTAAGCAGTACTAGGACATAGGCTGTGTTGTAGATTGCCAAAGACAACTTTATAAAGAGCCCGTGCAATGGGAAAAGCAAATATAGCAAATGATTAGGTTTTGAGGCAAAAAGGAGCGATTAAGATAAAGATTTGTATATTCTTCTGATTTTTTTGAATCCTACAACTCTTCAGAACCACATGATTGTATCCTGTCATGCCAAGCCCAATTTATGTACTTGAAATATGTAAGACGCCATTATAATTAACCACACATGAATAATATGAGAAAGAAGAAGAAAGGGAAGAAAAGAAAAGAAGAGAAAAGAGAGCCACAAAACCTTTCTCGCGCTCCTCATCAGCTATTTGTGGATCAAAGTACTCTTGTTGCTCTAGATCTTTCTTTGCTTTCTCTGCATCATTTAGCTTCTTCAGTGTGTCAGGGTTGCGATGCTCAGTAAGGGCTTTCTGGAAAGTCTCAATAGCAGGATCATAATCCTTTGAACTCTTGGCCGTCTTTGTCAAGGCAGTACCTTTCCTTGTCAAGGCCCTTGCAACCATCTTGTAATCAGCCCTAAGTTCTCTCCCCCTTTCAACAGCTTTGTCACAATCTTTGATGCAGTCCTCATACTAAATTGAACAAAAAAACAAATTCAATTGGAATTCAAATACACATTATTCAAAGGTGGATTCTAATAAGCTTAACCAACACCACACAACCACTATATAGAATAGCAGTTATTATGACCTATCTATTCCAGAACTAGCTCCTTACGAATTCCATAATCCTTCCCAGAAACATACGAACAAAACTTTTGCTCCATGTTACCAAAAAAAAAAAAAGAGTAACAGAACCTTGAAAGTGTAGAAATAATCTAAAATAAGCGAATGCCGGAAGGAGAAGGTAACTGCTGATTTTACGAAAATAGATAATTAAGGACTTGCAGCAAGCACACGCAACCACCGCCTTCTTCCCCAATACAACAAGAATGCCAGACCAGCTACCAGAAAATTGGAAGACCACTAAACTGCTCTAGTGCATCGACAAAACATGAAGCAACTACAATACGCACATTTACATCACACCCACCAAGTTTGTGGAGAGAGAGCCAAACTGGACAACATTTTTCCCCATTATACCTGTAAGGTAGTCCCAAAATTCAAGGAAAACCAGAACTGATTTAAATGAATATGGGCATTCCAAGTTTAGATGATCGTTGCACTTTCTTACAGAAGGTCACATCACTACTTTTAACAGCTCTTAGCAAACTAATAACCAAACAAGAGGATCCTCGAATACAGTGTCACCTAACATTTCCATTAGTAAATACATGACATTGATGCATCTAATTTAGTAATTCGGGATCGAAAGCAAGAGGAGTTAGCATTGCTCATCAAAATCTACAGCCTATAACCTCTACCAATGAATCACTACAATCAACCAGAAACTATACACTAATATGCAGATGACAAAGATAAAAGAAGTGAAGTGAACACCAATAACACAAGTCCATACACTCATAGATAGTAACACACGCCTCCATAAACATTTGTATCCTTGACCACTCTCGACTATAGACATAAGACCAAGATAAGAACTTTACTGTCTAATTTTATCAATGGGGACATGAGCATTATTAACAATCAAAAACTGCATATAATATCTGTAGCAATGTATATGTAAATGGTAAGATGGTAGAATCTGGAAAACTCAGCAATGTAACATACCTTGCCCATCTCCAAGTAAACAGCAGCACGGTTGGTGAGGAAAGAAATATCCTCATCATAAAGTTCAATCGCCTTTGAGTAGTGTTCAATAGCAGTGTCAAAATCCTTCTTCTTATAAGCAGCATTACCAGCTTCCTTCTGTTTCTGAGCCTCCAATTTCCTCTCTCTCTTCTCCTTCTCCTCATCCTCCATCGGCTCAGGTTCGGGCTCGGGCTCCTTCTCCACCCTCTTCTCCTCCTTCTTCGTCTCCGCCTCAGCCTCAGCCGGCCTCTTCCTCTCGGGAGAGGACGACTCACCGTTATCCCCCATCATCGCCTCATCGTCATCATCGCCCCCCCTCGTCTGGAACTTAATATTCAACAAAACCCCCAACGCCTGCATCACCCTCTGATCCTTCAAATACAAGTTCAAATTGTTCGGGTTCTTCTGCAAGTCCTGCATCATCTTAACGAAATCGGGCTGCTGCATAAACGCCCTGGTGCTCGCGTCGCTCGCCAGCCTAACCCACATCTCTGGGCCAAACGCCTCGCCAAAGGGACTAGCTCCACCACCCCCCGGTGCAGCACGACTGCGATTACGCGCAATAGCTGCCTCTGCGTCCGCTAACCCCGATTTGAGGGCGTCGTTGTTGGGGTCGATGTCGAGGCCCTTCTTGTAGGCAGCGACGGCGTCGGAGTAGTTGTTGAGGCCGACGTTAGCGGCGCCGAGGCGGGAGTAGCCCTTGCTCCAATCGGGCTTGAGTTCAACGGTCTTTTGGGCGTCGGAGAGGGCTTCGGAGAACTGGTTGAGGGAGGCGTAGGCGGCGGATCGGTTGGAGTAGAGGACGTGGTTGGTGGGGGATAAGTTGATGGCGTCGGTGAAGTGGCGGATGGCATCGGAGAAATTGCCGGCGGAGAAGGCGGCGTTGCCTCTGGCTTTGGCTTCGTCAGCCATTATTAGTGTTATTACTTACAATTGCTGTATGTATAATTAGGGAATCGGATTAGGGAAGAATATTAAATAATTAGGTTAACTGGGAGTTGAAAGGAAGAGGAAAAGGAAGAGGGTTTTAAAGAAGAAAAGAGGGCTTCACGAGAGATTTCTAGTAGTGAAAGGGGTGAGGGTTCTGGAAGGTTCTTGATTGGGTGGGGTGTTGGGGGGGTGGGGGGGGGGGGGGGTGGGGCGTTAGGTTTCTCGAATAGGAAATAGTATTATAGGAAGACTTGGAGTCTATCATAATGTATAGTAACTAGTACAAATTTTAATTGACTAATTGAATTGTAATTTTAAAAGAAGTTGGTTTAATTCGATTGATAATTTATTCGACTATTTTTTTTTACAATAACAATATCGATTTTAAGTTTATTTATAATTACATTGTTAAATTTATACAGTCATAATGTAACTATCCAAAAAGATCGAGTCATATACACATATATTAATATGTAGTATTTAAGTTTGTTGTTCATATACGATAATACAATTGTTAGCCTTTGGACAACGGGTCATTTGCAAAATAAATATACCGTCCAACTTTGATGCTTCATGCATTTTAAAAACAAATCATACAATTTTATTGTATCGGTAGACTAACATATTCGGTAAAAGAAACTCACAATTAATTGTTTAACTAAGTGTAGTTAGTAAGCTAGCACGTGCTTTACAACTTTAATTTCTAATTTATTTTCAAACACATTAGAAATATTATTTCAACGAACGTTATAGTTTTACTTTAAATTATGATATCAGTTTTTCAAGCAAAGTTGCAATACAGAACCCTTCGTGGCCATCTGTCAACATTCAAGCAAGGTACTATAATATTAAGTTTATTTTCTTAATTGTTGTTACATATATGTGATGTATACAAAGCTACAAGTTTCTTGTTTACCCATAGTAAAAGAGTGTTTGCAAATGCTTTTAAAAGGAGCTTGTGTGCTTTTGTCTATAGAGAAGCCACAAATTAGTGTTTGAATATAAGGCTTTTGCTACTCCTTGTCTTAAAATAAGCCAAAAAAACAAAAGCACAAATCTGCAAGCTGAGTAGATGGTACTTTTAAAAGTTCTTTTAAATTATGAGCACTATAAAAATTTTCCTCTAACCAAATCATTTTAAAGTGCCTTCTAAACCCTCCCCCCCCCCCCCCCCGACCACCACCACCACCACCACCAAATGAGGAAAAAAATTCTATAATCTTTTCTCATCCACATTCAACTGAAAAAAAACATTTTTTTAAAAATATTCTTTAATCTTTTCTCTTTCAAAATGTCCTCTATTACATGAATACTTAATAATAATTGATATTATTATACAAATAATATCAATCAAGTATGATTAACATCTCTAAATAAAGTTAATTTTTTAAGAAGATAGAATACTTGATTGATATTATTATACAAATAATTATGCATTTTGATGTAATAATTATATATATATATATATTAAATTTTATTGTAACGATTTATTGTTATATTTTTTATTTTATTTAACAAAACGTATAATTGTCTAAAGTAGGTGCATGTTAATTATTTATATGCTGGTAAATAAGGGTTATTAAGTCTTATTGCATTATAAAAGTTGATTCTCACTTATTATTGCAAACACTATAAAATCAATTTAAACGGCTTTAAGCTACTTTTTGAAAAAGGTTTGCAAACATTACTTTAAGTAAAAGCTTGGAAGAAGGAGCTTCTGTAAGCCTTTGCAAACACCCACTAAATGTGCTTATTCTTGTGCATCATTATATAATAATAGCATTGGTATAAGAAAAATATTTTTAAAAATAAAAAAAGGAAAGCAACATCAAAGTCAAATATTGTGGCTCTTATGTTTCACTTGCAGCGTCAACAAACATGTAGCAAAGGCATGTTCAAAAAAACATGTAGTAAAAAGCAAGATAGAAAAAAAAATTAAATTACAATAGGGCATATAAATAAATACTGTAAAGTTTTTGGGACAAATTGAAATATATAAAAATTAAAAGGATAATTTGACAATTTACAACTGGTCTGTAGGTGCGCAACAAAATATTTTTGAGGCGAGATTGAAAGAATTAAAAAATTAAAAAGAATTCGTAATATTTTGTGTATATAATATTTCATGGGGATGCCTTTTGCAATTTGGACAGAATAGTTTCGAGTCAAAAGATGTGGCTACCTTTTTTTTTGCTTGAGTGGCAAAACAACAATTAAAATTAAAAAGCAGGGGCAAAAAGGGGAAAAACTGGTTGATGAAAAGCTATCCCCCTTTGTTATTATAGTAGGGATAATTAATAAAATATGTATTGAAGCTTAATATTCTTATTCATTTTGACATTAGGGAGAAAAGGAGAAAATGTTATGGTTGATAAATTACAAAACTTAGTAACCTAATTTAATCCAATCTTTCGATTTTTAACTTTAAACCTATAATTTATGTTATATGGATAAAATCGTAAAAAGCATCAAGCACGTACGTTAGAAAAATTATACGTTGTTGCCGCTACACGATGAGTTGCACAATCCTCAGTTATTTGTACATATACAAGGGTGGTAATGGGCTTATGTGCAATTATTTTTATTAAGTAGGTAACTTTTTTATCTCTATTTTTGGTTGTACCAAGTCATAATAGACTAGTTGTACATAGAAATTCTTCCCATGTGGCACGGGGTGTTTTGTAATGTGCTTCAAAACCTTTGGAAAAAAGGAAATAAACCAACTACCTTAACCTATACAAACTCTCCATAAGGTCAGATTTAATGGACAAAAATACAAAGAGATGTTTAAGTCGAACAAATGGTCGACAATCAATAGAGAATTAGCCATAAAGGTGACATAGTTGGTTAAACTTGAGAGATTTCTCTCATTAGTTTGATTTTCACTAGGAGCCTATGTAACATAAGTATGTGCTTGTCACGCATAGCTTTTCAAGTTGACGAGATTTTCAAGTTATTGCGTCAACTTGTAGGTTTACCTAGTGTGTACGTGAAGATAAGTTTCCACGTCATCAGTAAAAAAAGAAATAATCATGAGAGAATTAGCACATTCTCAACATGTTAGGGAGGTGCCTTCTCATTTTCTAAAGTTCTGAGGACACTTTGTAGAACATTACATACAATAGGTGTTAACCCTAAAACGTCAAACCTTAAAAATAGGGATTAACCCCAGGGCGACACTATCGTCACATATACTCCCGATGAGAAGGTCCACCGAGTGTCATAAACCCAAAGCGGTAAGAAATGGCACCCGAAGAGGCACCAAAGCGTCCCTTGGAAAGTCACGATGAATAAAGGAAAGATATCAACGCGGCATCAAAAAAAAAAGTTAACCCGGATGGATCCGCAGGACTCCGATATCCATCAATGCGCCAAGAGGGACCACAACGGACCCCGAGTCCCAGAAAATGCGATAACATCCCCTCACTGAACACTCTGAAGTCTAAAAATCCATCGGAGCACTTATCCCAAAGGTCAAAGCACGAGAACAATGCCCTATTAATGTCTAAAAAATCCTCGAAGCACATGCCATTGCGCTGCTGCATAAAAAAAGCCATAAACAAAATCGAACTGCTGCATAAACGCTCTCGTGCTCACGTCACTCGCCAGCCTAACCCACATCTTAGGAACAAACGCCTCGCCAAAGGGACTAGCTCCACCACCCCCCGGTGCAGCACGACTGCGATTACGCGCAATAGCTGCCTCTGCGTCCGCTAACCCCGATTTGAGGGCATCGTTGTTGGGGTTTATGTCGAGGCCCCTCTTGTAGTCAGTGACGGCGTCAAAATAGTTGTTGAGGCTGACGTTAACGGCGCCGAGGCAGGAGTAGCCCTTGATCCAATCGGGCTTGAGTTCAACGGTCTTTTGGGCGTCGAAGAGGGCTTCGGAGAACTGGTTGAGGGAGGCGTAGGCGGCGGATCGATTGGAGTAGAGGATGTGGTTGGTGGGGGATAAGTTGGTGACGTCGGTGAAGTGGCGGATGCCATCAGAGAAATTGTCGGCGGAGAAGGCGGCGTTGCCTCTGGCTTTGGCTTCATCAGCCATTATTAGTGTTATTACTTACAATTGTTGTATGTATAATTTGGGATTTATTTGATCGGATTAGGGAAGAATATTAATTAGGTTAACTGGGAGTTGAGAGGAAGAGGAAAAGGGAGAGGGTTTTAAAGAAGAAAAGAGGGCTTCACGAGAGATTTCTAGTAGTGAAAGGGGTGAGGGAGGGTTCTAGAAGGTTCTTGATTAGGTTGGGGGGGGGGGGGGGGAAGGAGTTAGGTTTCTCGAATAGGAAATAGTAAAGACTTGGGGTCTATCATAATGTATAACTAGTATGGACAAATTTAATTGTAATTTTAAAAGATGTTGTTTTAATTTGATTGATAATTTATTCGACTATTTTTTTATAATAACAATATCGACTTTAAGTTTATTTACAATCACATTGCTAAATTTATACAGTCATAATGTAATTATCCAAAAAGAACGAGTCATATATACATATTTCAGTATGTAGTATTTAAGTTTGTTGTTCATATACAATAATACAATTTTTAGCCTTTGGACAACGGGTCATTTGCAAAATAAATATACCGTCCAGCTTTGATGCTTCATGCATTTTAAGAACAAATCATACAATTTTATTGTATCGGTAGACTAACATATTCGGTAAACAAACTCATAATTAATTGTTTAACTAAGTGTAGTTAGTAAGCTAATACGTGCTTTACAACTTTAACTTCTAATTTATTTTCAAACACCTTAGAAATATTATTTCAACGAACGTTATAGTTTTTGTTAACGGTTACTTTATTGTGTGAGAATTTTTTGAAGGGGGGGGGGGGGAGGGGGAAGTGGGTACCGACGCATTTGCCCGGGTTTGAAAAGAATCTAGCCACTTATTATTCTCCTTATTCTCCTCTTGTTTTACAAAAAAGAGTCCTTGCCATTTCTTTCTATTTCCCCCCCTTTTTTTTATAGGGGCTAGTATTCTTACAAGTGGGTTCTTTCTGGGGACAAATGTCCGATACTGGGGAGGCAAATATTGAATGTTGGTTTTTAATATTGACAACTGTCTTCGAGGATGCTGACATAGCTTCTGGATGTGTCTGCTATCGGGTATGGTTGGACACGTGTCTCCATCGTACTGGGTCGGCTTTGTTGGTGGCCTTATCATCTCAAGAAGATAAAATCATGACGTATATCGTGTCCGTTTGTTCCGATATCCTACCTTCGATAGGTGAAGAGTCACGATACCTTGCTTACGATAGGTGAAGACAGAATTTTATCAGAGAGAGAATATTTCCTACTACTTGCTTTCGATTTTCCTTGGGATCATGTGTCACGAGGGGTAGGCCTCGAGTGATAAGGTAAGTGCGAGAGTATCGCATCCCTATGGGGTATTCGTGAGGCTATTTAAAGCTCTCGATACCTCGCGCAGGATTTGTACTCTGTGAAATAGTTCTCATGAGAGATAGAACACCGTATATCCAGCATCGGAAGAACATTTAAGTCAGCCGATATCGGGGTGACCTCCGTGATGCTTAGGAGGCATCGGAGAGTGAGTATGGGGCTTTTGAAAAAAGCATACTGTTAACAGTAGCCCCCCTTAATTCCTATTGTTTTCTTAAGGCAATAGGAATTTGAAAGGAGTTCTGTATACGTTGTGCTCCTTCTCCTTTTCTTCTCTCTTTTTTTTATGACCTGACATTAATTATTAATGTCGTGTCTCTTGGAAGTGGTGCGTAACGGGCAGTTACGTTTATTCATCGGGGGGGGGGGGGGGTGTAACGGTCTGAATTCTTTGGCCTTTGTGTTATATGACGTGGCATTAATGAAGAGCCGATTTTTAAGCCACGTGTAAGAGAAGTGGCGTCGTGGGATGTGAAGAGGGGTTAGTGGGTAATTAATACTCGTTCGTTCTTAGGGTTATAAATACCCTTCCCCCCTTATTTTTCTTTACACTTGCAAACTTCCAATTACTTTCTCTTTCGCAAATTCCTCTGCAATTTATCAGTTTTTCAAGCTTTTTCCATTTTAATGGCGTCTCTCTCTTCTACCGACTTGGTCTCTGCGGCTTTCGTTTTCGGTGTCGTTGGCTTCTCATCCGCTTCTGATCCTCCCGTGGTGACGGGGACCCCTTCTTTAGTTTCTCGTAAGAGGGGCGCTACGGTGATGATGGGGGCAGGTGGTAGCGGAAGTGCTAAGAAGACGAAGAAATTCAAGAAACAGTCCGACAAGGGTGGTGTTCCGTGAAATACCCAAAAAAGTTGAGGTCGCTGCCAGTACCGCTACCTAGGAGGAGATTAAGAATTTATGCATCGAGTATGGTGCGTCGGGTCAGAATGTGATGGTGGTGATTCCGGCGGCTGACCAGAGGGGTAACTCTCCTCCCGCCAAACACCTTACAATGTATTATTCTCAGGTGAGGGCAGGGCTGCATTCGTTCTTCCCACCCTTCTACTGTGAAATATTTATGTTTTGTGACGTGTGTCCAAGCCAGTGCACCCCAAACTCTTTTACGGCTCCAACACTATTCGTCTTTTGGTGCTTAGTTAGGGGGATTGAGTGCACAAAAGAGAGATTCTTCGTTATTTTAAAGTTGAAACATTCTCCGGGGGGCTCATTTTTTCTGTTTCGATCATCGGAGCAAGGATGACCGCATTTCCGAAGGAAACATTAGCTTGCATAGCATATAGAAGAACAAGTTCTTCTATATTTGTCCTACCGAGGGGGAGTGACGTATGCCATATACTTGGAGGGAGCCCCGATTTCCTAAGAGGGTTATGGACGATACCCTAGTTTTTTCGCCAGTATTTGCAGCGAAGACATTGGTGGAATCGGAGAAGTTTGCAGCTCTGTATCGGACTGCAGGTTTGCAGTATATTGCTCCGATAGATAAGATTGAGAAACCTTTGGTTATCCCCGCAGGTTACGCTAGTGATTTTGGTAAGTCTTTTATGATCTTTGCCTTTAATGATCTTTTGAATTTTATCTGACCTTGGCATTGAGACCGTTTATGGTGGAAGGTGCTGGTACCTATGGTGGGGTACAAAGTGCCGAGGATGCCGGGGTCCAAAAACGTGCTTTGGTATCGGGGGAGGTTGAAATTCCCGATGCCGCATAGGCTATTATTGAGCGGGTGCATACTCGTTCTACCATCTCGACGGCTTTGTCTCAGTCATCGAGTGGGACATCAGACGCTCCAGAGGAGGGGGGTTTAGATGTGAATTCGGCGGATGCTGCCATCTTTGTGGCTTTTCCCCTAGAGGGGGCGGAAGATGACATAGGGATTGGCGGGATGTCTTTACCACCTCTTGCCGTTGCTCCTTCTGTTTCCGCTGGTCCTGTCGTGGGTGTTATGATGGGCCCATCTACCATTCCTTCGAATATCGTGGATTTATCTTCATCCGATAAATCGGTGGCGTCATTGATGGAGGATGCCTTCGATTTGGATAAGCCTCTGAGTTTTGACATTTTTTAATTGGTTTAGTTAGGGAGTAGTTTTCTTACTAAGATATGATTGATATGCATGGGGTGAGTTTTTTAATTTTGGAGGGGGTCTTGTCCCTCGGCCCCCAATATTCTACCCTCGGGTCTGGTTTCCGAGGAAGTGGCTTTTCTGTTGGAGGAGTTGATGTCCGTGGCCTCGTCCTTTGCCGATCGCCCCACCTCGAGTTCGTTGACAGCCATTCAGTCTGATTTTCCAGTTGTTACTCAAGTTCCTCTATCGAAGGGGGTACCTTTAAGGGGAGCTTCTTCGGCCAATTTTCCTACTTTGGGACACGTGCCTAATGCTGAAGGAGTTGAGGCGGCTTTTGGGACGATAACTCGATTCTTTGCTTCCACCAGTTCTCTGCCTATGGATGGATGGCCCTTCTTATAAGCATGTGTAAACTGAATGGCTATAATGGTAAGTGTCTTTTCCTGCCCCTCTTTTGGAAAACCTTTTTAGTTTTATTTTTCATATTTTGGTTTGTTTTTAGGCACCTAAAGTTCTTCCCCTTATCTTACGCGAGGTTGGGAAGCTGCATGAGAATGCCACCACTGCTGACGAAAGGTTCCGGAAGATGGAGAAGGAGAATAGGGCTCTACGGGAGCGGGTAGAAAAGTATGACGTGGCCTGGTCGAAGATTTGGCGGCCGAGAACAAGCAACTTTAGTCATCGGTATCGGAGATTGAGGCTTCGGGTATGGTCCTAAACGAGAAAGTGGGGTTCCTCGATGAAGAGAAGGCCGCAAGAAACTTAAGGCAGAAGGAGTTGGAGCAGAATCTGTCTCAAGCTCTATTCCGGGTGGAGACTCTGACAGAGGAGATAGCGAAGACCCCAGTTTCGGGGGGTATTTCTCTCAAGGAGCTGCAACAGAATTTGATTGCCGCTACTAAGTTTACTCAAGAGGAGACCCTTCGTCAATGCCAAGAAGTTTATGCCCGTTAGAACAATGAGTATTTGATAGGGCATGTGTTGTGGGGATTCCTCCAATGCTTTGGGCAAGTGCGAAGGAAGATTGCCCCTAACGCCGATCCTTGCCAGATAAATATTCTGGAGATGTAGAAGCCCACGCTAGAGCAAACTCTCTCCCTTTTTCATAAGCATAGATCCCACTTTCCTCCTTCCCCGGCAGCTCCCGCTGGGGTTTCTGTTACCGCTATTTTTTGAGGCCTCATGTTCGGGGCAATGTGCCTCCCGAGTCTTCTCCTCCGATAACTACTCATATAGCCGGTCCATCGGGCTCATCCCCAGTTCCCGTGTCTTCTCCTCCGATAACTGCTCATATAGTTGGTCCATCGGGCTCATCCCCAGCAACCCCTTCTACTACTGCTCCTCCTTCTCATCCTTAGGAGTTTTATTTATTTATTTATGTAATGGTGATATTTGACTTTGTACTTTTGTGAATTTCTTTGGTTTTAATGAAATTTGTCCTTTTGCTTATCTTTATTCTTGTCATTATATAAATTAAATGAATCGTAATGCGCTCCGACATCTTGGAGACTTGAACTTCCCTTTTTTAATGTCTTGGATAATCATAAAATTTTTGAATCTACCTTGGAGCAAGTAAGATAATAGTTGCGTGTCTTCTTCTGCTCAAGGGAAGAATGTTAAGAAGGATCATTCCCTTTAACCTTTTAGGAGGTAGTGACACGTGTTATTTAGTGTCTTTTTACTATAGGTTAGAATTACTGCGGGATCCGAATGGTCATTTCCTTATGGATGGGTCCATTATCTTTACTATATATGCCTACTCTTCTAGACAATCATTTTCATCAAGTCTAGACAAATTTTGTTTCATAAGCGAATGTTTCTGTGTCACTTTTACCTAAAAGGAATTTCCATCACTTTGCTTCTTGTCATTTTCATTATTTGGCGTCATTGTGTCAGGTTAACAAAAAGTGAAGTTTTATCTTTAGCAAGCTAGGTGTTTGTTATGACTCTTCCTCGTTCTTCTCATTCTTAAGGTGATTTTGTTTTCTTTTAGAGATCCCCTTCTATGCGCGTGGTACGTTGCATTCCCGATAATGCTTTTACATCACGTTCTAGGCGAACGGAGGGTGGCCTGTCTTCCATCTTTAGGGGTTCTCCTCCTACTATTTCCCCGTGCAGCTCCGTGCGGATGTTTTATTAACACATAACATAAGAGAGGTGTTTATGAGTAGAGAAGTGTACCTTCCAATAGATCGTTTTTTGGTGTTCAATGCTATTACTATCAATCCTCGGGCTTTGATAGGTGGGGATCGAGTGGGGTCTGCAATGGGTACGGAATCTCTGGACTTTGTGGTGTCTTTATTCCTGGAGTATAATTGGAATGTTGATAGGTACGATATCGTGTTGCCCTGAGCTGATCAGAGGGCTTATGACCCTCCCGTAGGGTACATGACAATGTACTCGGATCAGATTCGCTGTGGTCTTCGTATGTTCTTTCACCCTTTCTTGCATGCGCTTTTCCAGTACTAACAGATATGTCCCAGCCAACTCACGCCCAACTCCTATCGTTATCTAGTGGGCTCTGTTCTTTGTAGTGGACTTTTGGACTTATCACTCACACCTTATCGGGTGGGTAGTGTTTTTATTTTACGGCCTTGCCTTAGCGGGCTTCCTTTATTTAGCTTAGTATATCGAGATCATCGGCAGTCGTTTACAACCATCACTCGATGGGTCACCCCTCGTGACAACTGGAAGAACCGTTTCTTCTTTTTAAGGTCTCTGGAGGGATTAGCTACTACGTGGGGAGTGCCCACTCGCTGGGGGCTGGGGTATGTGGTACCTAATCCTGAGGCAGACTTTCAAGAGGCTAGGGTTTTAGGGGTTAGCCAGTTGTTTGAAGGGAGTTATGAAGTTTGTGGTTTGTTATCGGATGCTCTAACTATGGCGGGATTCCAGAAAGGGGCAGCCTCACGAGAGGTTTCGTTCCGCCCGTTGCATACCAACTTTTTCTTTCGTAACGTCTCTCATTTTCCTTTGTTTAGTGACCGTCTTTAGCTTGTTTTCTGTAACTTACCCTGAATTCATTTTTTTTACAAGGTCCGAAATGGAGTTCTTCACCGTAAAGGCTTCTGATAGAATCTCACTAAGTAGTGCCTCCGGGGGAAATCCAAGCAGCGGGGATGGACGAGGATCTTTATATTTTGGTTTGGGGTTAGCCTCGGATCACTTTCCTCGGCGCTTAGTGGGGGATCCATCTTCTTTAACGATAGGGAATCCTGATGTAGAGGCAGGGAATCTCTGTCGGAGGATTCCAGGAATAAGGGAGCATGTGTTGACTCTGGGTCCGTTCCTCTCATTGGGGTTAGGTTCCCGGTCTATCAGGGAAAAAGGCATTCCAAAAGTGGATCTTCCTCTGGGTTTTGGGAGGAACTTGGTAAACATTGTTGAGGAACATGTATCGCTTCCTTCAAATAGGGAATCTCAGGCTAGGGGAGATGAACACGGGGAAGCATTAATCGGGGGGGGGGGGGGGGGGGGGTTTCTCTGGAATTAATCCTGACATGGTTTTTTGCCGGACCTTCTTAAGCGGTTTGCTGAATGAGTTAGACTATGCCGTGCTAAGTACCCTTTCCTTGTCTTCCTTGTAGGATCTAGCTTGTAAGGACCTTTGCGAGGTATAGTTCCTTTTCTTCTACTTTCTGGGAGTAACCTTTACTTTACTGTTTTACTCGTTCTTCTTCTCTTTTGCCCATTGTAGCTATTTATGGTGATCAACATCGTGGGCTCTCGGAGGGATCAGGTCTCATCGGAAATAGAACTGATATATCGTCAAAAAAATGATCTGGAGAGGGAGCTATTGCTAGCTAGGCAAAAGGTAGAGGAGCTCGAGGTTACTAATAAAACTGCACGAGATGCCCATAGGGGGGTTTTGAAGAGTTTGGTGGAGAAGTCCTGGGACGTAGAGCAGTGCATGTCATTGGAGCGAGCGCGGGTAGTTTGCTTAGAAGAGAGAGTGGTAGACCTTCATGATCAACATAGAATTCTAGAGGAACGACTTTTTGCGGTGAAAGTGCAGGTTTTCTGGAATCAATGTTAGACGGTACAATGTTAGACGATGTTGGGTTAACATTGGATAACATTGAAAGCCGAGAGCTTTTGCGAAAACTGTTCTTTAGTTGCCAAAATTAAGTTTTGCCTTTATTCACTTATTAATCAAGTTCCACGGTTTTTGGTTGTTTATGTTTATGTCCAGGAAAGTATCTTAAACATAAGGAAGAGCTTTGGAAGATTCCTTACTTGAAGTTTCCATAATTCAAGCTAAGTTGAATAGTCAACTCACACGGTTTCAAAAGAAGGAAACAATATTGGATTCTCTGCAACTGTGATTCTTTCCAAGATTCTGCGAATTGAAGAAGATGTGTTGCCTTGTTAAATCAGTAACAATGGAAACACGTTCTCAGGAAAGATTTGAAGTTCACAAAGAAGGCAATATTCAACAAGGAAACAACAAGAGTTACCAAAACTGTGAACAACACATCTTGGCGTTCAAGACTCAAGAAATCTATAAAAATGTGAAGTTCATCAAGATGAAGACAAGACAATCGTGCCAATAATCCAAGGGATTAATTATTCTTTGTATTGTCTTCATTTTGTTTTGCGAAGTTTTTGTATCAACTGCTTAAGTCTAGTTCATAGAAGTTAAGTAGTTCTTACTTGTCTGCTTCGTTGAGTCCGATCAACAAAGAGCGTGAGTGAATTGTTGTGAGGAACGTTTTTGATAAAACCTTTATGGTTATTTCGCCTAAGGCTCGAAAGTTTTTAATAATATTGAAAACTTCTTAAAATTATATCTTTTTGTGTTCTTACTTCCGCTGCACATTATTCTTATCAAGAAGATCAAAATAGAGTTAAGGCAATTCCAGCTTAACTCTCAAAAAGTGTTGTGTCAATCCACGGTCCTACAATTTCAATTGGCGTCAGAGCCAAACACCGACTACACTGGTGGTTTGGAGGCGATACAACACCATGGACAATGTCAATCCTAATACCAACAGGATTCCAGTTTTGGATGGCTCCAATTATGCATATTGGAAGATCAGGATGAGGTCTCACATCAAAGCTATTGATATTCGAGCCTGGCAATCCGTGATCAATGGATACTCTCTTCCAACATTACCAAGAGATGGTGAAGGTGATCTAGTACCAAAACCAGAAGTAGATTGGACAGCAGCAGAGGTAAGTCTCTATAACTCTAATGAAAAAGCTCTTAATGCTATCTTTAGTTGGGTTAATCAACACATGTTCAAGTTAATCCAGAATTGTACAAAAGCCAAACACTTGGGATATACTTGAATTACATTGTGAAGGAGATTCTGCTGTTAAAGATTCTAAATATAGACAACTGCTTTTGCAATTTGAAAAACTTGAGATGGGAGAAGATGAAAGTGTTGACAGTTATTTTGAGAAAATTCTTGATATTGCTAACCAATGTGAAAATCTAGGTTTTGCTATGACTAATCAAGAAATGGTTTATAAAGCTATGAGAACACTGTCATCTAAATTTGCTCTCAAGAAAATTGCAATGAGTGAATCTAGAAACGTTGCTAATCTACAGTTTCAAGTCTTGATGAATACTCTTAGAGAATTTGAGATGGAGCTTGCCTCACAACCTAGCAAACATAGGGATGTTGGTTTAAGAGGTTCTAATCTTGACAATGAAAGTGGTGATGATTTTGAAATAATTTCTTCAAACTATGGGAAAATTATTAAGAAGTTCAATAAGTTGAATCTTAAAGGAAAAGGTAAAGAGAAGAACCTTAGCAATAGTTCCACAGGTTACAAGAAATTACCTCCTAAGTTTGTGAAGTACATGGCATCAAAACCTACTCCTTTAGAAGCAGATAAGTTAAAATATATTCAATGTTTTGAATGTAAAGGATATGGTCATATGGCTAATGAATGTGCTAACACTCTTAGAAAAAGAGGAAATTCTCATTGGGTTTGTGTAGATGATTTCAATGAAGATGACTTTAGTTCTAGAGAAGCTGAAGAACAATCAGAAGAGGTTCAAACTGCTGCGCTACTCACTCAGATTGACTGGACACCAGAAGACTCCCTGAACTGCTTCGGATCTCAATGTTACCCCAACATTCAGGATCCAACATCAGAACATGAGACCTTCTTTGCAGATTGGGATGAATTTGATAATGATTCTGAACCTTATCTTGCGTCCTACTTTGATGAAGCTAACTTTGATTGTTTTCATGGTACAGTGGATCTAGATGAAGAATACTTCTTTGAAGGTGAAATGTCCCAGGAGGAAATCATTGAAGACCTGAAGTCTATCTACCACAAACTGCTGCTTGAGAATCACAAACTCATCAAGAGCAACAAAAGTTTGAAGGAAGAGATTGAATTCGTGAAGGAGATGCTGAAACTGTATGAGAAAGACCTTGACAAAACTGAGGCTGAGCTGAAAGAGGTAAAGGTAAAATTTGAAAAAGCTGAACAAACCATTAACAAATGGAACTCTTCTACATCTCTGCTTGATGAAGTGCTGAGTATGGGAAATCAAGGTAAAAATGGTTTGGGCTATGTTGAGAAACATCCCTCTGAAGATGTTAATTCTGCCTACTTGAAAGCTGGTTTTATCAAGGATAGCAATAACTTGAGTTGTGAAATCTCTTCCAACACTGTGAAAAGGCCTACTTTTATCTGTCAATATTGTTTTCAACCTGGTCACATTAAGCCTTATTGTAAAAAATATAAAATTGTGATTGAGAAGAAAACAGTAATTAATAGCTGTACCAATGTTAGGAAAACCTCTGATCTGAATGTTATCCCAACATTAGGTAACAAATCTGGAGGACATAAAAGTAGAACCTGGACTGAGAAGATAAAAACTCCTAAGGTTAAAATTGTTTGCAATGTTGTTTTTTCTGCTGTTTACTCTAACCTTGCAGGTAAGTGGTATTTTGACAGTGAATGCTCAAGGCACATGACTGGAAACATTGACAACCTGAAAAATGTAATCCTTTTGACTGTTGGAACAGTTACCTATGGAGGAGGCACTAAAGGGAAAATCATTGGAAAATGAGTACTGGATGTTGAAGGATTTCCACCACTCAAGGATGTGTTGTTGGTTGAAGGATTGAAAGCAAATTTAATTAGCATAAGTCAACTTTGTGATGACAATCTCCTAGTTACTTTTGATAAAAGTTCATGTGATGTGTTTAATAGTGACAATGTCCGTGTTATGACAGGTACAAGATCAAAGGATAACTGCTATCTTGCTCAAGATGAAGCAGAATGCTACCATGCCAAGGTAGATGAATCTGTCATGTGGCATAAGAAGTTAGGACATGTGCACTATAGGAATCTGGAGAAACTACAGAAGTTGGAGGCTGTAAGAGGACTGCCTAAGTTGACTAGCCCAGGTAAAATTGTTTGTGAAGATTGCCTGAAAGGTAAACAAACAAAAGCTGTTCATCCACCACTACAGGTACAAAGTACTAACCCTAGAACTAATAAGTGCTTTGAATTGCTACATATGGATCTCATGGGTCTTATTGAGGTTAGTAGCCTGAATGGTAAGAAGTATGCTTTTGTTATTGTTGATGATTTTTCAAGATATACATGGATTAAATTTTTGAAAGAAAAATCAGAGGCATTCAACACATTCAAAATTTTGCATGCTAGTATTAAGAATCTTTATGGCACTTATGTAGGAAGAATTAGGTCTGACCATGGAAAAGAGTTTGAAAATGTAAGCTTTGCTGATTTCTGTGAATCTAAAGGCATTTTCCATGAGTTCTCTGCACCTAAGACACCTCAGCAAAATGGTATTGCTGAGAGGAAGAATAGAACACTTCAAGAGATGGCTAGAGTTATGTTGAATTCTAAAAACCTATCTAAGAAACTCTGGGCTGAAGCTTTGAATACTGCATGTCATATTAGTAATAGAGTTTATCTTAGACCTGGTACTACTATGACACCTTATGAAATCTTGAAGGGTTCAAAACCAACAGTAGCACACTTTCAGGAATTTGGTATTAACTGCTATTTGCTAAAAGATAGAGACTATTTGAGCAAATTTGATCCCAAAAGTGAAAAGTGTATATTTGTTGGATATTCTCCTAATAGTGCTGCTTTCAGGGTCTACAATCCAAGATTGCATACTGTTCAAGAATCAGTGAATGTCATATTTGATGATTTAACTGTTTCTGCAGGTACTGAAGAAGTCACTGGTTCAGATGTTACTCCAACATTGGACTCAACATTGAACACAGACACTGGAGATGCTGAACTGGAAACTGGAACAAATGTTGACTTAACACCAGAAACCCCCAATGTTTGGCCAACATCTGTGCTGTCAGATTCTGAAGATGAAGTGGTTCCTGTATCAAGAAGAGATCCCCCTCTTAGAATACAAAGAGATCATCCAGCCTCTCAAGTAATTGGTCAAATTACTGAAAGAGTAAGAACACGCAACAAAGAAAGGGTAAATTACAAGGATATGGCTAAGTTGTGTGTTTGTATGTCTTCTTCATGTACTGTTGAAAATGCTTCTTGTTTTGTGTCCTCCATTGAACCTAAGAATGTAACTGAAGCTCTTAAGGATAGTTACTGGATTAATGCCATGCAAGAGGAACTCTTACAATTCACCAAAAATAGAGTTTGGAATCTAGTACCTAGGCCATCACATGTGAATGTAATAGGTACAAAATGGATTTTTAAAAATAAAACAGACGAGAATGGTGTAATTATGAGGAACAAAGCTAGGTTGGTTGCACAAGGTTATACTCAGGTAGAAGGTATAGATTTTGATGAGACTTTTGCTCCAGTAGCTAGGATAGAATCAATTAGATTACTCCTTGCTATTGCTTGCTGTCTTAGGATTAAACTTTACCAAATGGATGTTAAAGGTGCCTTTCTGAATGGTTTAATTGACAAAGAGGTTTATGTAGAACAACCTAAAGGCTTTGCTGACCCTAAACATCCTGACCATGTGTACAAACTTGAAAAGGCTTTGTATGGCTTAAAACAGGCCCCTAGAGCTTGGTATGAGAGGCTAACTGATTTTCTGTTAGGCCTAGGTTTCAATAGAGGAGATGGAGATAGAACATTGTTTGTCCTTAGAAAAAGCTCTGATATATGCATTGCTCAAATATATGTGGATGATATAGTATTTGGCTCTACTAACAAGTCTACTTTAGACAAATTTGTTGAGTCTATGACAGGAACATTTGAGATGAGCATGATTGGTGAGCTTAACTACTTTCTGTGACTACAAGTCAAGCAGCTGGAGAATGGTATCTTCCTGAACCAGGAGAAGTATGCAAGGAATCTGGTGAAGATATTTGAGCTACAAGAATCAAAACCTTGCAAAACTCCTATGTCCTCTTCAGTGAAGATAACAAAAGATGGCACTGGTAGCAATGTTGACCCAACATTGTACAGATCCATGATTGGTAGTTTGCTATATCTCTCTGCCTCTAGACCTGACATCATGTTTTCAGTATGTGTTTGTGCTAGGTACCAAGCTGATCCAAAGCAGTCTCACTTGATTGCTGTGAAGAGGATTCTTAGATATATCTATGGAACTTCACCTTTAGGCATTTGGTACTCTTATGACACTAACACTAACTTGGTTGGTTTCAGTGACTCTGACTGGGCAGGTGATGTGGATGACAGGAAATCCACAAGTGGGGGTTGTTTTTATTTGGGGAATAATTTGGTCTCCTGGTATAGCTAGCTGATATGTTTACAAAACCTTTAGATAGTGAGAGATTCTTCAGCCCGAGGAAATCTCTTGGCATGTGTGATATGTGAAAATGTTGAGAAAACTAGTGTTGTCATAACACCACTGACTAACACTGGTATATTGGTTGTGGTGTAGTAGGTATTCTGTTGTTATTCCTTTGTTGAGTTGCATTTCTTTTTTAGTCTCATTTTATCATTGTTTTATCATATTTGGTTTGTGTGGTTGAACTCTTTGATTAACAACTCTCTCTAGTTATCAGTTTCACATCTTTGGTTTTGAAAAGGCTAATAAAACTCTTCTGTTTGTCTGAGGTTGTGATTGCCTAACATATGGAGAAGCTGGGGTACACAAAGTTCACTACTTTGATGTCTATTCAGTTGTGTCTTATTCATATGGAAAGTGTATAGGACATGTGGAGAAGCTGGGGTGCATGATGTTGACAACTTCACTGTTACTCAGTTGTGCTTATTTACATGTTTCTGTTTGTTTGGCCAAGGAAGACATGAGGGTGATCCTTTCTACTAGGGTGTTTGAGGTTTCGATTTCTTGCATTTAGTAGCACTGATCACTTGGTGATTCTCTTGAATGCAGGTTGGTAAACAAGTATGCATAAGGAATTGGGGTGTTGGGGTGCATGATAAATGAATTGCCAACATTCAAGGCCTTTGTACTTGCCTAACTTACTGATGTTAATGTTGTTACTGGGGTGTGTGGAGTTCAGGCTGCCCTCATTCAGTTGTGACATTAACTTTGTGTTTAGCAACCTTCAGTTTTTGTTCAGATGAGTTATGAAAATAATAAAGATTTTAAAGAGATGTGACTGTGCTGGGTTGAGGAGTTTATCATTTGTGTTCACCATCTGCCTATTTGACATTACATTGTTGCATTCATATAGAACTGCATTGTTTTCTTTCTTGTTTGTGAGTTGTGTCGGTTTAGGCTTAGGGGGAGTATAATTCATGTGTTGAGGCATACAATTGGGTGACATACTGCAGGTGACACACTGTTCTGTGACTTTTTATGTTGTGGAAGTGAATTGTTCCTTGAATTCATAACTGCTTATCTCTCTGTGTGTTTCTTGTTATCTATGTTGCTTACTCATAATGTTAATCTGAACAATATGTCCGAGGTACTCACTTGCTATATTGGTTAAGTTTTAGATGTATTTTTGGATGTATCTCAAGCTCTCACATGAATTTGCCTTGGTGAAGCCTGTACCTCCACCTTCGGTTTTGAATGTTATCAAATGTTATCCCAACATTGTGCACAGTCACAGGTCAACATTGAAAACAGGAACTTATAAGTTTTCAGTTTTTTTTTTCTGAAAACCGCTCTAGTTAACTGTTAATTTAATATCAAAGCCTGTGCGCAGGAAAACTTAGTGGGAAAGTTTTTCATGGTTCAAATTTGGTAACTACCCACTAACATTCATTCTCTTTCCTTAATTCACGATTAAATCAAAAATCAAAACCCTATTTTCCTTATTTGTGCTTGCAAGGTTATTATTTGTGCTTAACTGCAAAATTACTCTCTGCTCTCAAATTCTCTCGTTTTCTCTCTGCAAATTCTCTCAAACCTTCTCTACTAACAATGGCAAGCAAGACTCACATGCAAACTCTTGCAGATGTTGCCCTAGAAAGCGAACCCACTGCTGCACACACTCGCTCACACACTAGAAGTGCTGCTGCAAAAACAGTTGAGGCCCCTGTTGCTACCAAGAGGAAGGCGATTCCCTATGTGCGACGAGGAAAGAAGACCAAACAGGGAGAATCGACCTCTAATGTTGAGCCAACAGTGGAACCAACCACTCCTATCACCAATGAGCCTGAAACTGAGGTAAACACTGCTGAACCCATCCCTGAATTTGATGTTGATATACCTGTTGAGGGGGAGGGTAGTGGCTCTGTTGAAAAATCTGTGGAGATATCCGCGGATGTGTCTGTTGACAAGATGGTGAGGAAGTGGATTAAGGCTCAAAAGAAAAAGAGAAAGGGCAATGGGGAGAAATTGAAAAATATGTCTGAGTCTGCTATGGCTAGGGCTGAGGCCAGGAAAAGACAGGCTGAGAGATCAGCTAGGAAGAGGGCTGCTGAGGATGAGGAGAAAGCTGAGGAAGAGAATAAGGCTGCTACTGCTGAGAGAAAGAGGAAAGGAAAGCAAGTGATGGAAGAGGAAGTAGAGGTGTTGGATGTTGAGGATGAGGAAGAAGAAGAGGAGAAGGAAGAGGAAACTGAGGAGGAGCAGGATGTTGCTGCTGATGTTGGGGCAACATCAGGAACAGAGGAGTACACTGATGGGCTATATGTGGTCTACCCTGAGGAGGAGGAGAACTGCTATTCTCCCTACTATCTCTCTCAAGAGTTGGAGAAGAAGTGGGATGCCTTCAAAAGAAGGGAGATTCACACTGAAAGAGCTATAGAGATGGCCAGTTTCAAAGAGAACAAAATGATGGACTTGCTTGAGGCAAGAGGGCTGCAACAGTCAGTGATGGAGATGAGTGACTATGCTCCTGAGATTGTCATGGAGTTCTACCTTAATCTCTCCAAATGGATTAGGGACTATAGATCACCAAAATTTGGAAAGGCTTGGGTGAGGGGGAGAGTCTTCAACATTGACCCCTACACCATCAACAAGATCTGTGGCTTCCCCACTACTGATGAATCTGAGGACCCCTACTATGATGATGTAATGGAAGACTTGACTGGAGGGTTGGTCAAAATCTGGAGAGATGCTCTGCCAACCACAAAACTCACCTCCCTGAGTGCTGTCTTACACAAGATAGCTTGTTTCAACTGGCTCCCAAGCAAGAATGTGACTGTACTTACCAAGGAATCAGCAATCTTGGTGTACAAAATCAAGAATGGGCTAGTTGTAAATATGGGGGAGAGGATTTTGAAGTCTATGTCTGAAGTTGCTGAAAGGAAGAATGGGATGCTACCCTATCCCTCACTCATCTGCAAAATCCTTGGCAGTCAAGGATTGAAGACGAGTGTAACTGTGGGCTGGAGGAAGAATGATACTGAACTAACAATTCTCCCAAGCTACTATTCTGGATCAAGGGTGAGAGACCTTCCATGGAATCCACAAGGAGTGGTGAGACCAAGAACTGAGCAGAAAAGGGCTAAAGAGTTTGCTGGAACTTCAGTGCCAATGTCCAAAGAAGATGATTGCTTGGTTGTCACTTCTGCTTTTGTGGATCATATGCTGAATTGGTATAGGGGGCAGATTGCTGACACTCAGAGGGAAATCGAGGAGAGGAAGGAACACCTCAAAGAACTGGAGGACATTGTGAAAAATTTGGAAGAACTCCATTCTTCACAAAAAAGGGGAGAGTAGTTCCAATTTTATTTTTAGTCTTGTAGTTTTTGTTTTGTTTCTTATGAACTGCTAATATCTTTGAACTGCTGGTACATTAATCTCTATTTGGTTTTATTTGATCAAGGGGCTTGTCCTTGATATCTAGCTTTGGCCTGTAACTCTAAGTACTTCTGTTGAACTGCTCTAATTGTTCTTAACTGCTATTCCTTGTGAAGGAACTTTTTGAACTGTTTTTCTTGTTAACCTTTATGCAGGAAACTTACTGGTTTCAATGTTGAGGCAACATTGATGAATGTTGAGGTCTGAACATATGTACATATGTGATTGTAGTGATGACCTTTATTCATGTCTTTGTTAATTTAACTTTGATTATGATATCTTGTATTAAGGGGGAGCAGTTTGGGAGTTTAATTTGTTTCTTGTTAATTATAACTTTCTGGATATAAGACTTGATTGGAACAGGTATTGGTTTTGTGAAGAAAGGCAAAAAGGGGGAGATTGAAAGTGCAGGTTTTCTGGAATCAATGTTAGACGGTACAATGTTAGACGATGTTGGGTTAACATTGGATAACATTGAAAGCCGAGAGCTTTTGCGAAAACTGTTCTTTAGTTGCCAAAATTAAGTTTTTCCTTTATTCACTTATTAATCAAGTTCCACGGTTTTGGTTGTTTATGTTTATGTCCAGGAAAGTATCTTAAACATAAGGAAGAGCTTTGGAAGATTCCTTACTTGAGGTTTCCATAATTCAAGCTAAGTTGAATAGTCAACTCCACTGTTTCAAAAGAAGAAAACAATATTGGATTCTCTGCAACTGTGATTCTTTCCAAGATTCTGCGAATTGAAGAAGATGTGTTGCCTTGTTAAATCAGTAACAATGGAAACACGTTCTCAGGAAAGATTTGAAGTTCACAAAGAAGGCAATATTCAACAAGGAAACAACAAGAGTTACCAAAACTGTGAACAACACATCTTGGCGTTCAAGACTCAAGAAATCTATAAAGATGTGAAGTTCATCAAGATGAAGACAAGACAATCGTGCCAATAATCCAAGGGATTAATTATTCTTTGTATTGTCTTCATTTTGTTTTGCGTTGTTTTTTGTATCAACTGCTTAAGTCTAGTTCATAGAAGTTAAGTAGTTCTTACTTGTCTGCTTCGTTGAGTCCGATCAACAAATAGCGTGAGTGAATTGTTGTGAGGAACGTTTTTGATAAAACCTTTATGGTTATTTCGCCTAAGGCTCGGAAGTTTTTAATAATATTGAAAACTTCTTAAAATTATATCTTCTTGTGTTCTTACTTCCGCTGCACATTATTCTTATCAAGAAGATCAAAATAGAGTTAAGGCCATTCCAGCTTAACTCTCAAAAAGTGTTGTGTCAATCCACGGTCCTACAATTTCATGCGGTTTTGGAGGAAAGAGACGCGGCGCTCCGGAAGGTAACAAAGGTGACTTGGAGGCATGAGGTAGCTCTGGTGTTGGCCCGGGCTCAAGTGGTGATGGATATATCCAACTCTCTCCACCCTCGGGATACTCTTCGAGAGGGATTCAGGGACATGGTGCGCATAGGATATAAACCGTGCGAGGAGGTGGTGCGATCTCTTCTTGAGTTTCTTGTCACTGCAGTTATCCCTCGGTTAAACATTGTGCCCTTGTTTGTGGGTTCCCCCTTAGTTCTATCCATGGAGCCCGTATCAGTTTCAGAGGGTTTAGTTGCACCTTCCCTTGATTTGGTCGAGGTGATGGACCTGTCTAAGGAGCAGCGACGTTGGTTGATCCGAGAGGGAAAACGCCCCATGGAGGATCTTTGAGATCTCCCCGCAGTTTTTTTTTGTGTTGTGGCTTGGATGTGTAAAGTTAGGTGGAAGCAAGAGTATTAGCTTCTAGGGATATGCATAATTTTGTGTTATTTTTTGGTGTGTTTGTAGATAGATGTCTTCGTAGGATAGGTTTGCCTATAGTCTGTTTAAGACTATAATTTTGTAACGACAAGGCTATTCCTCTTTTGTTATTATACAAATCATCTATTGTAAACACTGTTTTATTTAGATACAAAGTATGTTTACATCAAGCATAATACTTTATCAGGTTATATGTGTTCCATGTGTTGTGGAACACTTTCCCCTAGTGGTTTTCTAGTAGGTAAGTGGCGCCTCCAAGGATCTTGGCTATCTTAAAGGGTCCCTCCCATTTAGGCTGGAGTTTCCTATATTCTTGGAAGCTTCCACTCTTTTAAGTACCAAGTCTCCTACGTGGAAGATTCTGGCCCTTACCTTGTATTGTTCCATTCGAATGGCCGCGCGAGCTCTCTTTTCTTCTAGGAGATCTAAGGCTAGGGCAATATTAGAGTTGTTGCTTACCTCCTCGTATTCTCGAACTCGCCAGCTTTCCACCACCACTTTAGGGGTACGATGGCTTCGCTGCCATAGGCCAAGCTATATGGGGGTTGTCCCGTGACGGTCCTTTGAGTGGTCCTATATGCCCATAGGATTCTGGGAATTTATTCTACCCACCTAGCCTTGTGCCAGTCCAACCTCGCTTTCAAGTTTTTTAGCAAGGTTTGATTAGTTCTTTCCACTAGACCATTGGCTTGGGGTTAACCCACGAATGTAAAGTGATGCTTTATCTCCCAGTGATCACATCATTTCTCCAAGTATTGGCTGGTCAACTGGAGTCTGTTGTCACTAATTAGGCATCGGGGTATACCAAAACGGCATATTATGTGCCTCCACAGGAAGTTAATGACAGCTCTAGAGGTGACTCTAGGCATGGGTTCTGCTTCCACCCATTTAGTAAAGTAATCCACGGCTACTAACATGAACTTTTTTTGGCCCGCATTAGGGATCAGAGGTCCTATTATGTCGACTCCCCACTTTGCTAAAGGGCAAGGACTCGGTCAGGATACCCAAGCTACCGCATGCTGATGGATTATGCGAGCAAAGATCTGACATGTTTTGCATCGCTTAGCATACTCTTGGCAGTCTTGGTCCATCGTTGTCCAGTAGTAACCTTGGCGGACGATGCGTCCAGTCATGCTTTCTCCCCCCATGTGGCTCCCGCATCCTTCGTGAATTTCTCTAATAACATGTTCTGCTTCCTCCTGATTTAGGCATCTAGCGTACATGTGAGAATAGGATCGTCGGAATAGGATACCTTCGTGAAGGAAGTATCGGGCTGCTCGTCGGGCCATTGTTTGTTGCTCAACTTTGTTCCTGGTATATTCTTCCGGGTGCTCTAGGTAAGCCAAGATGGGACTCATCCATTCGTTCTTTGCCGGGTTTACCGTGGTGTTTACCTCCTCAGTTTCAGATTTCTATGATTCCATGGCCTGGAGAAGAGTAATGCGACAGTTGTGTATCGTAGAAGCCGGAGAGGCTATTTTAGACAAAGCGTCTGCTTCTTGGTTATCGGAGCGGGGAATTTGGATGATCTCACAGCTTTCGAACAAAGCATGCCTTCGACAGACAACTTGTAAATAGCTACGCATTCTTTCTTCTTTAGCCTCGTAGGTACCGTTAACTAGCTATACGATCAGCTGAGAATCACTGTGAATTACTAATTTTCTGATTCCCCCGTCTTGGGCCAATCTCATTCCTACCACAAGCCTTTATATTCTGCTTCCTTGTTGGATAGGGGATAATCGAGCCTAATGGCAAGTATAGGGTTTCATCCTCTACTTCAGTGTTTGACATGACTATCCCTGCCCCACCATTGGTGGTAGTAGCGGATTTATCGACGAATACGTGCCACAAGGGTGGGTTTTAGATGACTTCTATACCCGTCATTTCCATGACGAAATCTGCTAATACCTGAGCTTTGATTGAGGGTCTGGGGGGCATAGGAGATGTCGTACTCAGTGAGTTCAATGGCCCACTTTGTCAACCGACCTGAAGTCTCAGGCTTGTTGAGAATGGTTCGCAGAGGGTATTTAGTTAGCAATGTGATTGAATGTGAAAGAAAGAGGGGGCGTAGCTTGCGTGCCGTTGTAACAAGAGCTAGTACTAATTTCTCGGTTTGGGTATACCTCCCTTCTGCTTCCTACAGCATTTTGATAACGTAGTACACAGTGCGTTGTTCTCTATCATGCTCCTTGATCAATACAGCATGCACGGCTTCCTCTCCGATTGCTAAGTATACGAACAACTCCTCTTGAGGTGTTGATTTTACTAGCAATGGGGGATGGATTAGGTAGGTTTTCAATTCCATGAGGGCCTCTTCGTACTGTTCGGTCCTTTGGAAGTTTTTGACATTTCTTAGGACCTTGAAGAAAGGTAATCATTTGTCGGCCAATTTGGAAATGAACCTGCTCAAACATGCCATTCTCCCTGTTCATTTTTGAACATCTTTGACGGTTTTGGGAGAAGTCATATCGATGATAGCCTTAGCCTTCTTGGGATTCATTTCTATCCCCTTCTTCATGACCATGAATCCTAAGAACTTTCCTTCTTTGATGCCAAAGGAGAATTTTCGGGGATTAATCTTCATCCCAAATTGGTCCATGATTGCTAAGTCCTTACAGAGGTCCTAGGGGTGGTCTTCTGCTTGGGGACTTTTAACGAACATGTCATCGATGTATACCTCCATTAATTTTTCAAGGAGGCCTACAATTATGAGGTTTACCAGGCATTGGTAAGTGGCTCCTGCGTTTTTCAGGTCAAATGGCATTACTAGATAACAAAAGGTTCCTACCTCGGTGATGAAGCTAGTTTTGTCCTGATCTAGGGTAGCCATGGGGATTTGGTTATAGCCCTGGTCTCCATCCATTGTGGATAGTAAGGCGCATCCTGCCATGGAATCTACTAACTGATCTATGCTGGGGAGGGGATAGCAGTCCTTGGGGCAGGCATTGTTTAGATTGGTGAACTCGACGCACATTCGCCATCTTCCTCCGATTTTAGGAACAAGGACCACATTGGCTAACCATTCCAGATATCGCACTTCTCAAATCTGTCGTAGGTTAAGCAATCGATGAATCTCGGATCAGATGATTTTGATCCTGTCAGGGCCCATGTTTCTCTTTTTCTGTTATATCAGTTTGGCTTCCGCCTTGACATTCAGGAAGTGTTGACAAACTCGATCACTAATCTTTCTCGGCGGTCCCCCTTCCCAAGCAAATAGATGGTTGAATTGTTTGAGCATGGACACTACTCCCTTTTCTATTTCTGGCCCCATCTCCGTTCCTACTTTGACTGTCTTTGTAGGATCACCTTCTACTATCTCAATCATTTTTAGTTTCTCAATCGGTTGTACCTTTGATTCTTCATACATCTTAGGCTTTTTGGTGGGTGTGGTGATATCCCCGTCGTTTTCGGAGGGTATAACATTCATACGACATTCCCTGGCTTAAATTAGACTACCCCTAATTTCCCCTATGCCCAAAGGTGTATGGAACTTTACTTTTAGATGGAAGGTAGAGGGGACAGCCTCGAAAATTTGTATAGACGGTCGTCTGCATATGGCATTGTACGTTCTGGAGGATGTCTCCACCACCCAGAATTTGGTGTGCTCTATTCGTCTCATGACGCCTTCGCCCTAAGACATGGGCAGGGTGATTGTTCCCAAAGTGCAACATGCCTCTCCTGAAAAACCTACCAGGGGGATTTCGGCAGCTTCTAAGTGTTCCTTCTTCAATCCCATTGATAGGTAGGTTGGCAGGAAGAGAACGTCCACCAAACTGCCTGTATCAATAAGAAAATGCTGGACCTTAATACCAAAGATAGTGGCTTCGATGACTAGCGGGTCCTCGTGAGGATACACTATGCCTTTTAGATCATCGGGCCAGAAGGCAATAGTGGGCAACTTCGTTCCTTGTATTGAACATACGGGCGGCCCTCGTTCTACCCACCGGGCTTTTTTTAAATATTTCTTCTTCTTTCCGGGGGGTGATACAGAAATATCCCCTCTTTCAATCATGTTTATCATTCTGCCTGAAGGGGGATTGTCCTCATAAGACTCTGGAGGGGGAGGCAAATCTTGAGAAGAGATATCTTCACTATACTTCGTATTAGGTTGCCTTTCCTCCATGGATCCTTCGGATCGAATCCTCTTCCAAACATTTGATTTAGGCACTTCTTGATTGTTTCCATTAAGTAGTTCGCCAAGTATCCAATGCTGAGGAACCGGTGTATCTCGTTTGTCAAGGTGGTACAAGCATATGTATCATGCCCATATGCTTTATGATACTTACAAAATTTGCCCGTATCCTTCTTCTCGTAGGGTCTTCTAACAGGCCGTCGCCACTGCAAGTTAGTACTTTCCCTCATCACATTGTGCACTTCCACGGGGGTTATCGTCAGAGGGGGTAGGGGCGCGGGTTGTAGGTGTCGTTTCACCGTATTCCCTTCATCCCTACGTCTAGCGGTACTTTTCCTTCTTTAGCTTTGTCCTGGGACCTTTTTTCGTGTTCTTGATCATTATTTTCTAACTTTATCTTAGAATTTTCAGCTTCTTCCATGATAATATAGATCTCCGCCTCATGCATGAGTTCGTTCATATCCTTGATTTGGTTACCCATAAGGAATCTGAAAAAGTCCTCTGTTCTGAGCCCTTAGGTCAGAATATCTGCTATGATTGATGGATTGGCATTGGGTACGTCTAAGGCTTCGTCCGAGAAGCGCTTCATATAATCCCTGAGGGACTCATCTTTCTTTTGTTTAATCGTAAAAATGTGACTAGCAGATTTTGGATATCGCCTATTGCAGGCAAACTGGCGCACGAATAAGCACGCCAATTGATCAAAGTGAGAAATCGTAACGGGGAGTAGCTGGGAGAACCATGATTGGGCCCGACCTGCGAGGGTAGTTTGAAACACTCGACATAGGATGAAATCTGGAGCCGATGCTAAATCCATAGTAGTTATGTATTGATGAATATGATCATGTGGATCTCTACCGTCCTTGTCCCCTGTGTACAAAGGTAGGTTGCTAGGTCTTATGCCCGAGGGTACCAGGGCTTGAGCAATTTTCGGAATGAAAGGAGACTCGTGGTACATAAGTTCTTCCCCATGAGCTATGTTTTTCTTTATGTCGCTCAATTCTCTGCGCAGGCTATTAACAATGTCCCATAGGAAGTCATCTACTCCAACGGGTGTTAGGGGTAGTTTGCGGTTCCGGAGGTATGGAGGCCTGGCTTCCCTGTGGTTATGTGGTCCTCTCCCATTATTATCCTCAAAGGGGGTCCTAGGCCCTCGATTCTGTGATTGGATATCGCATCTCCTATAATTTCACCAGAAGTTGGGATCCGGATGGGAGTCATATCCCTCGAAGTCGTAACGTTCTTTAGGGAGAATTGGAGGAGGATCCTCGGAGGGGTATGCAGCTTCCTGTCTATTTCTCCGGGTAGCCCCCTCTACAAGGCGTTCGAATACAGATCGATGGATATTTATAAAGTCCTTTCTTTATTTGTGGGAGAGAATTGGGATCCTGAGGGCTTTTCATACACAGGTTCCGAGCAATCCAAGGTGTTGTTCTAAGAGGGAGAATTATTCATGATTTGTATGAGGATGTTTTGTTTTCAAACGTACTCAAAGACGAAATCTTATGGCGTTCCCACAGACGGCGCCATTTTGTTAACAGTTACATTATTGTGTGAGAGTTTTTTTTTTTGGGGGGGGGGGGGGTCGGTAGCAACGCCTTTGCCCGGGTTTGAAAAGAATCTAGCCACTTATTATTCTCCTTATTCTCCTCTTGTTTTACAAAAAAAAGGGTTCTTACCCTTTCTTTCTATTTTCCCCCCTTTTTTATAGGAGCTAGTATTCATACAAGTGGGATCTTTCTGGGGGACAGATGTCCGATACTGGAGAGGCAAATATTGAATGTTGGTTTTTAAGATTGACAAGTGTCTTCGAGGATGCTGACATAGCTTCCGGATGTGTCTGCTATCGGGTATAGTTGGACATGTGTCTCTATCGTGCTGAGTCAACTTTCCTAGTGCCTTATCATCTCAAGAAGATAAGATCATGACGTATATCGTGTCCTTTTGTCCTGATATCCTGTCTCTGATAGGTGAAGAGTCACGATACCTTGCTTACGATAGGTGAAGAGGGAATATTTCCTACTACTTGCTTCCAATTTTCTTCGGGATCATGAGTCACGAGGGGGTAGGTCTCGAGTGATAAGGTAAGTGCGAGAGTATCGTATCCTTAGGGGGTATTCGTGAGGCTATTTAAAGCTCTCGATACCTCGTGCGGGATTTGTACTCTGTGAAATACTTATCATGAGAGAGAGAACACCGTATATCTAGCATCGTAAGAACATTTAAGTAAGCCGATATCGGGTGACCTCCGTGATGCTTAGGAGGCATCAGGCAGTGAGTATGGGGCTTTTATAAAAAGCCTACTGTTAACGGTTTTACTTTAAATTATGAGATCAGTTTTTCAAGCAAAGTTGCAATACAAAACCCTCCATGGCCATCTGACAACACTCAAGCAAGGTACTATAATATTTAGTTTATTTTCTTAATTGTTGTTACATATACGTGATGTATACAAAGCTACAAGTTTCTTTTTTTACCCATAATAAATGTGCTTATCCTTGTGCATCATTATATAATAATAGCATTAGTATAAGAAAATCATTTTTAAAAATGAAAAAAAGGAAAGCAACATAAAAATCAAATAATGCGGCTTTTATGTTTCAATTGCAGCGTCAACAAACATGAAGTAAAGGAATGTTCGAAAAAACATGTAATAAAAAGCAAGATAGAAAGAAAAAAGTAAATTACAATAGGGCCTACAAATAAATACTGTAAAGTTTTTGGGACAAATTGAAATACATAAAAATTAAAAGGACCATTCGACATTTTACTGCGGGTCCGTAAGTGCGCAACATAAAATTTTTGAGGCGAGATCGAAAGAACTAAAAAATTAAAAAGAATCGTAATATTTTGCGGCTCTCTTATGTTTCACTTACAGCGTCAACAAACATTTAGCAAATGCATGTTAAAAAAAACATGTAGTAAAAAGCAAGTAGAAAGAAAAATTAAATTACAATAGGGCTTATTAATAAATACTGTAAAGTTTTTGGGACAAATTGAAATACATAAGAATTAAAAGGACAATTCGACAATTTACAGCGGGTCCGTATGTGCGCAACAAATTTGTTTTGAGGCGAGATCGAAAGAATTAAAAAATTAAAAAGAAATCGTAATATTTTGTGGTATTGTATAGAAAATGGGTTGTCTTTTGCAATTTGGACAGAATAGTTTCTAGTCAAAAGATGCGGCCTTTTTTTTATTGCTTGAGTGGCAAAACAACAATTAAATTTAAAAATCAGGGGCAAAAAATGGGGAAAAATTGGTTGATGAAAAAGCTATCCCCCTTTATTATTATAGTAGGAATAGTTAATAAAATATGTATTGAAGCTTAATATTTTTATTCATTTTGACATTAGGGAGAAGGGAGGAAATGTTAAGGTTGATAAATTACAAATCTTAGTAACCTATTTTAATCCAATCTTTAGATTTTTAACTTTAAACCTATAATTTATGTTATATAGATAAAATCGTAAAAAGCATCAAGCATGTATGTTAGAAAAATTATATGTTGTTGCTGCCACACGATGAGTTGCACAATCAGTTAGTTATTTCTACATATATACGGGTGGTAGTGGGCTTATGTGCAATTATTTTTATTAAGTAGGCAACTTTTTTATCTCTACTTTTGGTTGTACCAAGTCATAATAGACTAGTTGTACATAGAAATTCTTCCCATGTGGCGGGGTGTTTTGTAATGTGCTCCAAAACCTTTGGAAAAAAGGAAATGAACCCACTACCCTAACCTATACAAACTCTCCATAAGGTCATATTTAACGGACAAAAATACAAAGAGATATTTAAGTCGAACGAATGGTCGACAATCAAGAGAGAATTAGTCATAAAGGTGACCTGGTTGGTTAAACATGAGAGATTTCTCTCATTGGTTCGACTTTCACTAGGAGCAACTTGATCCTATGTAACCTAAGTATGTGCTTGTCACGCATAGCTTGTCTGGTTGACGAGATTTACAAGTTATTGCGTTAACTTGTAGGTTTACCTAGTGTGTATGCGAAGATAAGTTTCCACAACATCAAGAAAAAAAGAAACAATCATGAGAGAATTAGCACATTCTCAACATGTTAGGGAGGTGCCTTTTCATTTCCTAAAGTTCTTAGGACACTTTGTAGAACATTACATACAATAGGGCTTGGATCCTTAACCTTAAGTTATATCAATTCCTAAATGTACACTTTATAATTTAAATTGTACCATAATAATTATATTATTTACTCCCAAATTAAGACATTTTATAATCTCTTTATATCACACATTTTTATATTCTCTCATATATACCTTATTCATCTACTATATAATAAGAATGGAAAACATTTTGGGTATTAAGCTTTCGTTGTTCTGATTTTGTCTTTGTATGTCCAACTAATTACCACATTCTCTTTTGTTTTACAGTAATAAATATTTTGCGGGCCCCCACGTATTAATCGTGTGGACCCACAAAATATAAATTTCTTAACACTTATTAGCATTGGGGTCCGCTATTAATTTCATAATAATTCTCTTACTTTTTAAATTCTTTCAATTTTGCCTCAAAGGTTTTACGCTGCGCACTTATGGGTTCGCTGTAAATTGCTGAATGGTCCTTTTAGTTTTTATTTTTTTTCGATTCGCCCTAAAAATTTTATATTATTTACTTATGGGCTCCACTATAAATTGTTGAACTGTCCTTTTGTTTTTAAATTCTTTCAATTTTGCCCCAAAAGTCTAGCTACTATATTATTTTTTGTTTTACAATAATAAATAATTTGTGAGTCTGCGCGTATTGAACAATTGGGACTCGCTGAATGTAAAAATGATTAACACTCACTAAAGTTGTGGTTCGCTGTAAATTTTGGAACAATCCTTTTAATTTTAATTCAATTTTACCTTGAAAGTTTTACGTTAGGCACTTATGGGCCTGCTTGTTAAACGTAGACCCATAGATGATCCAGTAACACGCGTTGAAGATCTCGACGTAGGGCATACGGCTAGAGATCATGAAAGACCGAAGAATACATGGATGAAGGTCATACAAAACACCATGAAGCTCAGAGACATAAGTGAAGATTTACTTCTCAACAGAAACGAATGGAGACAGAAGATTCATGTGCACGACTCGACGTGATTATTTCATGGTTCATATAGCTTACCCCAATTTATTGGTGCAACTTGGTGAGTAAGGAAGAATTAGGGACAAATATTGCCATAAAAAAACTAGAAGCAACTCGGGACAATGCATCAATCACTACATTTTCACGCCCAAGTGTGTAACGAACCTCATAACCAAAATCATATAATTTGTTTGTGTTGGGCGTGTGTATGTATGGTTTGAGTAAGAAGGTGTCTCTCATCGGTATAAATAATGAATTTTCTACCAAGTAAATAATGACGGCATGTAACCGGCCGATAAATTCGATATAAACAGAACAATATCAGAGCAACTATTATATGTCTCACCGTTAAATATCTAAATCAAATGCACTGAAAGTACTACTAATAAAGAGAAACGAAAACTCAACTAACTCAATACCCTATTAAACTTGAACGCTCCCCAATGCCAGAGGCTCCCAGGTACTGACACGGTAGTAACATAGTTCAACTTAATCTGGAAGGAAGGAAAAGAAAAACAAAATTTTACGTGAGATAAAAATCTTAGTGAGTGCTCATGCGTGTGTGCAAGTGTAGCCTTTTCTTTTCATAACTTTCTTTTGAAAACAATTTAAGAAATGAACTTTAACGCATACAAATGCCATGTAATCAAAACGTGAATTCAAAAGCATTCGTGGTTTAATAAAACCTTTTAACAAAAGAACGGATTCACGTTTGGTGATCGGTGTCCACGTTATTCTGCTGCTGATGCAGCCCCACCTTATCACTTCATAACAGTTCTCTAACTCCCCGTCCAAGGAGCGACCTTGGAATCAAATAACGTATGTCATGGTACATACGAAAATCCTACGACCCAACAAAGACACAACCTCCTCCTGTTATGTCTGAGAGGGAATAGGCACATGGGGACAAAAGGTCCTACCTGCAAGCCCGCCGCCTCTCAGTGGTACCCCATGCACTCCCACGCCAAACACTGGATCCAGTCTAATCAATTCCGAATACAACTAACGGGACACCATTCATCATATAGATTCCAATCATTTACGGAAATTAACCAATGTGCGGTTAACTTGCTTTGACAAAACTGAACAGTTCGAATACTCAATTTACAGAAACTTGCTTTTAAGAAATAAACATTTCGAATATTCAATTTACAGAAACTTTCTTTCAATAATGAACTTTTCCAAAAACAACTTTCTTTGAAGAAATGACAGTTCAATATGCAGGGTTCAATATGCAGAGATTCATGAGTACATATATATAGATATAGATATAGATATACATGCACACATTCCTTCCAGTTTTGAAAATAATAGAGTTTAGGAACACTCACCTGAAGAACGACTTCAACGAAAACCAATACAAGGCGTGTGGTCGAAGCTAAATCGGCCTAAGGCCTCGAATCTCTCATGTAGCCCCAAAAATCAAACTAAGTAACACCTCTGAAGTAATCTTATTAGGAAGGAAGATACTACCGAATCTTCTTCCCCTGATTAAGGGATTCTTACCTATCGTTACCATACTTAGATAGTCAACTTTACCATACTTAGATAGAAGATTCTTTCCTTATTGTATACACTTGTAGTTGTATAAATATTCTTGTAATTCACTTTACAAGACAACTTAATGAAATACCATTACAAATAATTCTTTACATGGTATCAAGAGCACCAAAAAGATCATAAGATCAAACGATCCACCCTAAACTTCTCTTCAGTTTTCGTCCACCACCATCAACCATCTCCAAAAAAAAAAAAAAAAAAAAAAAAAACACAACCATTCTTCTCTCTTTTGGCCGCCACCATCATCATGTCGACCGAATCGACCGTTTCCTCTGGCGCTGCCCTAGACCGCAACCCCACCGCGGACCTCCCCACCGCACCACCAGCCCCCACCACGCTCATACATGTCACCCAATCCCACCACTTCCCTTTCAAACTTACCACTACAAACTACCTATTGTGGCGGCTCCAAGTTGTTTCACAACTCAACGGCCTAAACCTACTAGGCTACCTTCAGGGACGGTTTCCATGCCCTCCCCCATCCGACATCGCGGGTTACACTATGTGGTTCCAATAAGACTCACTTCTACTTGGTGCTCTCGTCGGATCCATCTCGGATGACCTTCTTCCTCTCATCCACAATGCAACCACTTCATCCGAAGCATGGGTTTGTCTTATGCATAACTTTGCACGTCCCGATCGCACGCGTGTAATGGCACTCAAAGATGCCCTCAATTCCGCCACCACTGGATCCCGCTCCGTCACCACCTTTCTCACCGACATTAAGGCCAAGGTTGACGAGATAGCAATGCTTGATCGCCCACTCCACCCGAATGACGTTACTCTCTATGTTCTTAATGGACTCGGTGCGGCGTACAGGGACATAGCCACACCCATCCGTCTGCGTGAGAAATCTCTCACTTTTGCCGAGTTACATAGTGCACTCGTCTTTCACGAGGCGTATCTTCGGCGACTGGATCAGACCACCACTACCCTTGTGGCCACGGCCAACACGGCCGCTCCTAACCATGCACCCCGCCACTCCGCCCCTCATCAGTCCAACTGTGCCCTCCAACCCCGCGGCCGTGGCTTTAACAATTCCCGTGGCCGCCACTCTCGTGGCCGCAATCGAGGTAACTATAACTCCATGCTAAATACCTCCCATACTCATGATTCTAACGTGCAATGTCAGATCTGCGGTCGTCATGGTCACACCGCACCACGATGCTACCAACTCGGATCCATCACGACCAATGCCACCCGCACCCCTCACCGTTATGGCAATGGCGGTTGGCTTGTTGACTCCAGAGCATCCCACAACATCACTCCGGATCTCAACACTTTGAACTTTCACTCAGAATATGATGGAACGAACGAGGTTCACATCGCTGATGGACATGGTATGGAAATAACTTATGTTGGTTCTTCTGAATTAAAATTTCCTCCACGCACGTTTACTTTGTCCAATGTTTTGAGGGTTCCCTCGTTTCAGCATAACCTATTGTCTGTGCATCAATTTACGAAGGATAATAATGTGTCTATGGAATTCTTTCATGATTATTTTGTCATTAAGGATCAACTGTCGAGGGATTTGTTGGCGAATGGACTTTGCAGTGATGGTGTGTATCACATTCGGCCTCCCTCATACTATATGAAGTCTGCTGCTCGTTTGGCCACCTTGGGAGTCCGAACAACGTTCCACACTTGGCATTCCCGTCTTGGTCATCCGGCCTCCAAGACCAGTTCGTCTTTAATATCGTTATTTAAATTACCGTTGAACGCTACTTCCTCTGCGCAGGACTTATTTTGTGATTCTTGCCATGTTAGCAAGTCTCACCGTTTACCGTTTATGGACTCTTCTTTTACTGCCTTGCATCCGTTACACTATGTTTTTGCGGACGTTTGGGGTCCCACTGTGACCTCACTTGATGGTTTTCGTTATTATGTGATTTTTGTGGACTTATACACTCGATATTGTTGGTTATTTCCATTGGTCGCTAAATCACATGTCTATGATATTTTTATCCACTTCAAGCCCTTGGTGGAAAAACAATTTTCTCAAAACATCAAGAACTTTTACAGTGATAACGGCGGTGAATTTTTGGCACTTAAATCTCTGTTTGCAAAATCGGGCATAAGCTGGTTAACAACTGCACCACATACACCACAACAAAATGGGATTTCTGAACGTCACCATCGTCATATAGTTGAAACGGGTCGGGCTCTATTGCATCATGCCAAATTACCACCTATATTTTGGTCCTTTGCCCTTCAAACCGCCGTCTATCTCATTAATCGAATGTCGTGCTCTGCTATTGGCAATTTGTCACCGTTTCAGAAATTATTTGGGAATTCCCCGAATTATCTCAAATTACGTGTCTTTGGGTGCCTTTGCTATCCATGGCTCCGCCCGTATGAACCAGGCAAATTAAGCTTCCCGTCACGACCTTTCTTATTTTTTGGGTACTCGACTTCACAAAGCGTCTATAAGTGTTGGGACACTCAGACAAACAAGCTCTTTATCTCACGCCATGTTCGCTTCTGTGAAGACAAGTTCCCGTCGCATATGGCCAAACCTGTGACCCCTGCACTTGGGCCACCACTCTGCCAGGCCCCTCCTCCACTTTTGGGCCCATCATTGCCTGTCAGCCCACCTGCCCAGCCGTCGGCCCCGCGCGCTCCCGCGCCCAGCCCGCCTACTCAGCGGATGGCCCAGCGCGCTCCAGCGCCCAACTCACCGGCCCAGCACTCCGCCCGGAGCGCTCCAGCGCCCGTCACCCAATCCACCCGCCCGATCCAACGTGGATCCTCGCCAAGCCCGTCGCTTGACCACTTGACCCAGCGCCCCTTAACGCCCGCACTCACAATCGTCCCCACATCCGAGTCTCTCATTGTACCACCGGTCCTGGCCTCAGCTCCGTCCGAATCTCGTCAACCTATGACGACCCGGTCCTAGAACAACATTTTCAAGCCAAAACTTCTAAACCTTGCCACCAAGTATCCGATCGACATCACTACTGAGCCAACCACTGTTACCGCTGCTCTCAAGATTCCACAATGGCGTGATGCCATGTCCTTGGAAATTAATGCGCTTCTTCAACACGGGACTTGGGAACTCATTCCTGCACATCGGACCTCTAATATTGTTGGGTGCAAATGGGTCTTCCGTATTAAACGCAATCCCGATGGCTCCGTTGACAAATATAAAGCCCGTCTCGTTGCTAAAGGCTTTCACCAACGACCTGGGATTGACTACACTGACACCTTCAGCCCGGTTGTCAAACCTGTCACTACACACCTCGTTCTCTCACTTGCTGTTGTGCACTCTTGGCCCATCCGTCAGCTTGATGTGAGCAACGCCTTCCTTCATGGTGACCTAACTGAAGAAGTTTTTATGGAGCAACCCCCGGGTTTCAAGGACGAGGCTCGCCCTTCTCACGTATGTCTCCTTCGGAAATCCATCTACGGGCTCAAACAAGCTCCCCGTGCTTGGTTTCAGGCTCTCCGCGATGCTCTTCACTCTCTCGGATTCCTTCAGTCTAAATCTGACACCTCTCTCTTCATACTTCGCCGAGGCCCCACCGTTCTCTTTCTCTTGGTGTATGTGGACGACATTCTCTTCACTGGCACGGATCCCGACCTTATCTCTTCTCTCATTCGTCGTCTTCAGTCGTCCTTTGCCATCAAGGATCTTGGTTCCCTCTCCTACTTTCTCGGTATTGAGGCTCTGCCCTGCAAGGAAGGTCTTCTCCTCTCCCAACATAAGTATATCAGTGACATTCTTCATCGTCACCATATGGAAGGTGCCAAGACTGTCCCCACTCCTATGGCCTCCAATGCTGCTTCTGTCTTTCAGGAATCCTCGCCCAATTGCGATCCCAATATATTTCGTCAAGCCATTGGCGAACTTCAGTACCTTGCTCTCACTCGCCCGGACATTGCCTTCCCAGTCAATCGTCTTGCCCAATTCATCTCCAAGCCCACTGAGGCCCATTGGGCCGGGGTCAAGAGGGTCCTACGGTACCTTAAGGGTACTATCACTCATGGTCTTCTTATCCGGTGTGACTCTCCCCTTACTCTTCGCGGTTACTCTGATGCAGAATGGGCCGGCGACCCTATTGACAGCTCCTCGACCACGACCTTAATCATTTTTCTCGGCAATACTCCAATCTCCTGGAGCTCTCGCAAGCAACGGGCCATAGCTCGCTCCTCAACCGAGGCCGAATATCGGGCCCTCGCGACTACCACTTCGGAAGTTCGCTGGATTCAAAATCTTATGTCTGAGCTTCATTTCTCACCACTGTCACCTCCGACCATCTACTGCGATAACATTGGTGCTACACATCTCTCTCTCCATCCCGTCCTACACTCACGGATGAAGCACATCGCTATTGATATTCACTTTGTTCGGGATGTCGTCTCCAAAGGGCTCCTCCGTGTATCCCATATCAGCACTCATGACCAACTTGCTGACATCCTCACAAAGGCTCTCCATCGGCCGCGCTTCATCTCCTTGCGTTCCAAAATTGCCTTAGCCGATGGAACGGCAATTTTGCGGGGGCGTATTAGGAAGGAAGATACTACCGAATCTTCTTCCCCTGATTAAGGGATTCTTACCTATCGTTACCATACTTAGATAGTCAACTTTACCATACTTAGATATAAGATTCTTTCCTTATTGTATACACTTGTAGTTGTATAAATATTCTTGTAATTCACTTTACAAAACAACTTAATGAAATACCATTACAAATAATCTATCATGAATATAAATATAGTTATATAAATTGTTAATTATGCAGTTTAGTACCGTATGAAGTTTAAAAGTAACAAAGCAAACAAATAAATTCATCTATCTCTACGCACCACATTCATCGATTTAGTTTCTAGTGAACAAGGTTAAGGACTCTAAATTTACTAATTCTTTCTTCTTATTCTCAACTACTAGAATATATATATATATATAATAAACATATTATTTGATAGTCCTATTTTCTTAGTATTTAATAATACCCAATGCACAAATCTCTAAATATTAACAAGTAAACAAGTTTCTAATTTTGGTTGCTCTTACGCATGCTGCAGAGTCTGAACATTACGATTCGAATTATTTAAGTTTGACTCTACTGCCAAATCTCAATTAAGGTAAGTTATGCAATACATATTTATTTTTTTAAGTGAACACATATGACTATATTTAAACGTACAAGTAGAGACACCCCAATTTCGTGTACACAATTTCAGTTGACATCTCTTATCAAGCACAAACAACTCGATATGTATACTAAAAGAAAAACATAAACCTATATGTACATATAACCACATACAGTTATTAGGCAAATCATTTCATTAGTTCCCTAAATTTCTAAAATATTTCTTTCCATAACTTAAATAACTTTGCTATGATTGATTACTAGAGTTTAGATCAGTTAACTAAGTCGCAACGCTTATCTTGAAGTACATGGGTAAACCTCGCAATCTATGATTTGTATCACTGGTAATTATAACACTTCTTTATTAATCATTCGCTAATTAAGTCAGGTAATTGTAGGGGCCTAGTCTTGCTAAGGTGCTCAACATCATCAACTTGTCCTAATTAATGATTGAGCTTAACAATAGTAACTAAGGTCACCATCTTGTGGAAACTATATAGTGGCAATAGTTTCACTATATTAGTTCATATGTGTACTAAATACTAATAAAATCTCACTGCCATTGTATCAGAGCCATGGAATAGAGTAATCATGCTTTAGAATTAATTCGTTACATAACCTCTTTTGTTCATGGATATGATAGGAAGAACGAATACTGTTCAAAATAGTATAAATGTTGAGCATGAGATTCCAGAAAATCTGGAATTACTTAATAAGTGGACGATTCCAAGAATCGAGCCAAAGATTATTTATAAACTAGGAACTTTTGAAAAACTTGGTTTAAAACAAGTTGTTAAAACAACTGAAGAATCTATTTCTTTGAATAATGAAGAAATGATTATAAAACTTCTAAGTGATAAAGACATTTCTTTATACAAACACAGTCACAAGTTTATACACATAGGCTTAATTCAAGTTGCTTTTAAACCATTAACATTAGAAGGATTACCAGAAAGTTTTATAGCAGCCTTAAGAGATGGTAGAAATCTTGATTGGAAGAAATCATTAATAGGAATGATTCAATCAAGTCTGGCACATGGTCCAGTTTATTTTGATGTATATCCTAATTTACAATTATCATTGTCAGATATTAATATTCTTGATGCTTTAACATTAAATGTTAAAACACATGGTTATAATTATTTACCAGGTACTGAAGTTATATGTATATGTTATAGAGTTTATTATAAACCTCTGTATACTTTAAATCCTCAATGTAGAAAGGTCGATAAACCTTTAAATGAAACCATTTTAATTGAAACTAATTTCAAAAAATCTAGAATTACTACTAGAAGAACTATTAAATGGGATGAAATCCAATTCCCAGAAAATTGGATAATTAATAAAGCTATTCCTATTCAGCAACCAATCATGCATCATGATTCGTTTAATGTATTACAGACATCGGAAGGGACTGTTCAAATACAGTTTGAACAAGGAGAAAACAAGGTGTCAAAAACTGATTCTTTGAGATCTTATATTTCTCCTTTGGATTATATTGTGGAAACTCCTTCTGGAGCTTCTACCTCTAGAAGAAGAGTTAAAACCCCAGATGATATCAAAAATCTATTTATTAATAGGGAAAATGTTGTTAATGGAATGTATGGTAATGTTCATAATATGGAAGACGCAGATCTTACTGCATCGGATATGAATTTTGATAATTAATGGATTTTAAACAAAAGATTGATTTTAGCCCTGGGTCTCCAGCCAGGCAAGAAATAAGTGGAGAATTCAAACATCCCAGATGGGAAGAATTCAGAAAATGGTTTTTCGGAAATTTTCCAAGAGAAGAAAAGGATTTTATACAAAATCAATTTTATAAATTTTGTGAAAAACAAAATACTAAATATTCCTTTGTTCCCTGGTTTATCCATACTTATGTTGAGCATTATATTTCAACTGTTGAAAGAAACTATTGTCTTCCAGATGGACAAATGATCACAAGCACATATCCTCCATCACATGCATGCTCTTTTAATAATACTAATATTCTTGCTTTTGCTAAGCTATTTGAAAGTGATACTTTGCAGGTAACCTTGGAACATATCAATGATATTATAAGACAAAATAATTATACTAACCTATGTATTAATATCATAGGTGAACAAATTAAAGTCCTGCTTAATAGACTCGATCTAGTCTTAAAGGCTATTAATGACATTAAAGTCCAGAAAGTAGAAGATATTGCTTCTACTTCACAAGTGATTAAAACTGCTACTCCTACTATTCAACCACCCCCGGAGATTATTGATTTTAAATTAGAATCGATGAGTGAAATAGAAAAATTTCTAAATAAAAAATTTAAAGAGTTAAAATTAAATACTCTAAACTCGGAAATTAAGGAAAACCCAGAGAAGACACCGGTGATTAGTGATCGGATTGAAAAGATTAAATGGGCTGATAGGCCCACTCAACGTTTATATTATTATAGACGTCCTTCTCCTATGGATACTCTCCATGAGGAAAGAGAATTTGTTGATAATAATTCCTATAATGGTAGAAGTATATATGAATGGAATATTGATGGCAATACTGATAAACAAATTTATAATGCTGCTCAAAGAATGCTAATGTATTCTACTGTCAGTAAACAAAATAATAATACAGATAAGAATGTTGCAAATATGATAATTGCAGGTTTTACTGGCCAACTTAAAGGTTGGTGGGATAATTATTTATCCCCGGAGGCTAAGGCTAGCATTCTTAATACTGTAAAAATTGAGAATAATACTCAATATGAAAATGCAGTTTATACTTTGGTTGTTACGATTATTGAACATTTTACTGGTCGATATTCTGACAATAGTGAAATGATCCGTACCCTCTTGCAAAATCTTAGATGCAAGACATTGACTGATTTTAGATGGTATAAAGATACTTTCTTAAATCGTGTCATGGAGCTTCCTGAGTGTAATAGCTCTCACTGGAAGTCCAAATTTGTTGATGGCCTTCCCAGCCTTTTTGCTGAAAGAATTCGTAGAAATCTTAGGAAAGATCAAAGTTCTGTTCCTTATGATAGATATACTTATGGAAACCTTATAGGTACTTGTATTCAAGAAGGTTTGGCTTTATGTAATGACATAAAACTTAATCAACAAATTAAGAGACAAAACCTAGTTGAAAGAAAACAATTAGGACAATTTTGTGATCAGTTTGGCATTGATACGCCTAGAATTAATAAACCTAGCTCATCTAAAAGGATAGGGCACAAGAGGGATGGTATAGAACGCACCTACAGAAAAAAGAAATTCTCTGCTAAAAGAGTAGAGAGAAATATTGATAGAAAAATCCAACGTAGTACTAGGAAAAAAGATAATAAAAAGCATATTGTCTGCCATAGATGTGGAAAAATTGGCCATTATGCTAATAGATGTTGGGTCAAGAAGAAATTAAACAGTCTTGATATGGATGATAAGTTAAAAGAGTCTTTATCAAAACTCTTATTAAATTCTGATAGTGAGGAAACCTCTGATGAAGAAGAAAGCTCAGATGAGAACTTGAATACTGAGTTAAATTTAGAAGACTATACTTCTTCTGAACCTGAGGATTGTGATACATGTCCTCTAGGTCTTCCTTGTGACAAAAAATCCTTGGAAGAAAATGATGAGTATTATAAACTACTATCTCAATTTCAAGATAGTAATATTAATGTTTTGACAAATGATACTCTTTTAGATATTTTAAAAGATCTTGATAATAAGGATCTCAGATCTAAATTATTTGATCATCTTGCTCATAATGAGCCAGGAACTTCTGGTATCAAAGAAGAGGAGACACCAGAAGGACCGATGGTTCCTAAAGGACCATATTCAATGTCTGAAGTTCATAAACTTCTTAAAGACAGAAAAATGAGTAAAACTCCTACTTCCATTATTGATTTACAACAAGAGGTTGATAACCTCAAAGAAGAGATTAAGAATCTTAAAAAAGATACTAGAACTCTTGATATAAGAGTTTCCAGGATTGAAGAAAATACCTCTTCACCAGCTGAAGATATATCTTCTCAAAATGAAATAAAGGATTTCGAAAATAATAAAGATGATGGTGATTATTTATCTGTTATGGAAATTATTAAGTCTCAAAAATGGCACACTGAGACTACATTAATGATTGATAATTATTTTACAAAACATTTTGATGTTTTACTTGATAGTGGTGCTGACTTAAATGTCATTCGTGAAGGATTAATACCTACACGTTATTTCCAAAAAACTACTCATGCATTATCCCATGCAGGAGGAAAACCTTTACAAATTGAATATAAGCTTTCAAAAGCCTACATTTGCAATAATAAAACTTGTATTCCTACAAGCTTTCTGCTTGCTAAGGATATTACTAACCAAATGGTTTTAGGGACTCCTTTTCTTACAAAATTATTTCCTTTAGGAATTACCCATGAAGGATTAACTGGTTATTATGAAGGACAAAAAATTTCCTTTAAATTCAAAAATAAACCTTATACTAGGTTTTTACATGAAATGTTTGATTCTATTATTCATAAAGAAAAACAATTGAATTTCTTAAAATACGAAATTGCTTCTTTGAATATTGAAAATGATCTTCAAAATCCTAGATTACAGGATAAAATCAAACTTTTAATCAGTGATTTTTCTATTACTATATGTAATGACCATCCTAATGCATTTTGGGAAAGAAAGAAACATATTGTTTCTTTACCCTATGAGGAAGGTTTCGATGATTCACAAATCAGAACTAAGGCTAGGCCTTGTCAGATGAATAAAGATCATCTGGAGTTATGTAAAAAAGAAATTGATTCTCTTTTACAAAAGAAATTAATTAGCCCCTCACAGTCACCATGGTCGTGTACCGCTTTTTATGTTAATAAACATTCAGAACAAGAAAGAGGTGTTCCTCGTCTTGTTATAAATTATAAACCACTTAATAAAGCTTTAAAATGGATTAGGCATCCTATTCCTAACAAAAAGGATTTGTTAGATAGATTATATGATTCTATCATATTTTCAAAATTTGATTTAAAATCAGGATATTGGCAGATCCAAATCAGCAAAGAGGATCGATATAAGACTGCTTTTAATGTTCCAATAGGACATTATGAATGGCATGTCATGCCTTTTGGTCTGAAGAATGCACCTTCAGAATTTCAACAAATTATGAATGATATTTTCACTCCTTATAGTGAGTTTATTATTGTCTACATTGATGACATTTTGGTATTTTCCAAATCCATTGAAATGCATTTTAAGCATTTACAAAGTTTTAAACAGATAATCATAAGAAATGGCTTAGTCATATCCAAGCCTAAAATGTCCTTGTTTCAGTCCAAAGTTAGATTTCTCGGACACTTTATTGAAAAAGGTAGTATAATACCTATTAATAGAAGTATTGATTTCGCAGATAAATTTCCAGATGAAATTAGTGAAAAAACCCAATTGCAAAGGTTTTTAGGAAGTTTAAATTATATTTCCCCTTATTATAAAAATCTGACTCAAGATACGTCTATATTATATGAAAGACTTAAAAAGAAACCATGTCCGTGGACAGAACAACATACTAAGGCTGTTAGAAAGATTAAAGAAAAGGTTAAATCTCTGCCTTGCTTGATGATTACTAATCCTAATTGGAAGAAGGTCATTGACACTGATAGTTCAGAAATAGGATATGGAGGTATCCTTAAACAAATTAATCCTGATAATAAACAAGAAATTCTTGTGAGGTTCCATTCTGGAAAATGGAACAATGCCCAGAAGAATTACCCTACTGTGGCAAAAGAAATTTTAGCTATAGTTAAATGCGTTTTAAAATTTCAAGATGATTTATATAATCAACATTTTACTATTCAGACTGATTGTAAATCTGCAAAATTTATGTTTGATAAAGATTTTAAACATGATGTTTCAAAACAAATGTTTGCCAGGTGGCAGGCGCATCTTGCACCGTTTGATTTCGAGATTACTTATAAGAAGGGAGAAGATAATAGTCTTCCAGATTTCTTAACTCGTGAATATCAATCATGCCATTACACAATTACTTAAAAACATTGGCAGAAGCTATCAGATTTTTACAAGATAATATCAAAAGACATGAGAGTAAAACTCTTGAGGAACTTTGGATCCATGATAAAGAAGTCCGAAGGGCTATTATAGAGCTACATAAATATGAGCTTAATAAATGTGAAAAATTGGCAAGATTATTACTTGCTTAACATTCGATTTCATGTTTTCAGGAATGTACAGCCGGGGATCGGCTTCCTCCTCTTATAGAGGACGAGGAGGCAGAGGCAGAGGACCAGGTTTCCTGGCCCAACATGGTAAACAGAAGCTTATAGCTGCTGATCTCTCTCATAATAAAGAATTCAAAAAATTTTTGGAAAAAGAGAAGGAATTTCAGAAATTCCTTGAAAAGGAAGAAAAAGAAAAAATGGGTAATACTCAAGAATCAGTGGACAGCCCTGAAACAGAAACAACATCATATGCTAAGGTAATCTCCAATGATACTCAAAGTATTGGATTTATTAATAATCCGAATCCAAGAGTCATTCTTCTAATAGAAGACTTAGATTTGAAATGGGAAAAGGAACCTTGGATAATAGTCCAAAGGAAATTTAATACAGCTTTCTCCCCAGCAGGCACATATAAGTCCAGAAAATTCTATGAATTACTCCTGGAACACACAAAATCTATTGAAGTACAACATTTTACATCAGGAGCACAAAAAGAAAATTTTAATTTCTCAAAAATTGTTATTAAGCAAGTTATACATGCTGAGGAATGGGGATCTTCTCCATATTTTGAGAAAGAATTCATACATTCTACAATCCTCTTCAAATTCAATTATTGGGATTATGTTGAAGCCTTTAATAAAGTGCTTTTGTATGAAAATAATAATCATAGGCACACATGGTTCATAAAGATGTGCGGAAAGATTTTTGAAAAAGACATACCAAATTGGTTTCTGAAATGGTGGAAATTCCACGGCACTTCAGTAAAAATTTTACCAGAAAGTTTTAAGGAAAAATTTAAAATTTGGGTTGATATATCTCCGAAAATTCGGGAAAGACAGCAAAATATTGCATGTCCAGAAGGATTATCAGCCTTCTATTTTTTCTTGGAATTTTCAATTCCATGGATCTGGAGATGGTTTCCAGAAGTTGGTCGAGACGAGGATAATATTCCTTGTATTTGGGGTAAGAGTGCCTCGAAATTCTGGGATAAAATGCTCAAAATTAACCCAGAAACAAATCAACAAGAAGGACTGGAAACTATCCAACAAATGGAGGAAACAATTGTGACGTATACAAAACTTGCTGATAGCCAGAAGAAAAAGGAAATAAATACTCCTTGGGACCTAATCAAAAGAAAAGTCCAATTTAAAGCAGGAAATCTTGACAAGAAAAGCCTTATCCAGGCTTATATTGATGAAATGGAAAAAGATTTAACCAGGGAATTGGAAGAACTCGACGAAGATGTTTCGATGAGCTCCAATCATGATGATGAACAGGATGCACAAGATCCTAACGAAGATCTTGCAATGGGCGATGTTTTTGGAATACTTAGATCCGTCGCCAACACAAACAGGAGAGGAAATTCCTCAAAATCAGAATCAAATAAAACAATGGAGATGTGAACTTCCAGAACGTGGTGATGAACGCAGTGACATCATGGCAAGGACGATTTAGTCAAATGACTTTTTGAACTATGTAATTTTTTTTTTTGGTACTTAAAAAAAAAAAAAAAAAAAAAAAAAAAAAAAAATCGAAAAAACCCGTCTATGTTATTTTGTAATGTGTCTTGAAGTCCGGCCTTCTATAAAAGGCCATTTCCGTCTGTATTGAGGGCAGAATTTTTAGAGTCCACTACCTTCTCTCTCTCTCTCTAATATTGTAAAAATTTCCTTTGTAATCGCCAGTACTTAGTCTGAATAAAAGCTTTTGATCTGTAACTTGGAGTTTCAAGTAAGTTTTATTTTCCTGTTCTTACTTACTGTTTTTATTCTCCCTTAGCCTAATGGAAGGCTAATTTCTTGTTATGTAATGGATTAAGTCTACTGTATGATTATTCTATGAAGATGGCAATGAATATTTCTTATATTCAAGATTAACTGAGATCTAATCTTGTCAATAACTATTAACAAGAAACGATTGTCATTACTGGGTTTGAACAAGAGACTGGCAGGCTTAGAAAAGTGGCATTTTCTGCAAAACCTTCACCCCTTTTAGCCTTGTGTTGGCATTGTTGTGGGGATTTGGTTGTTGCTTTTGCCCTGTCTAGACCTCGACAGACTCCAGTTCTAGAATATCTTCCCTTGTATCACAATCGTAACTTGCAAAATAGTTATGGACTTGAGTGGAAATCATATGTGTACTAAATACTAATAAAATCTCACTGCCATTGTAATAGTTATCAAAATTAACTAAACCTACTAACTTGAGGAGTCCTTATCTATTGACCACTAGAACATGTTCTAAATCACTTATCAGTTTTAGAACTAGATTAAGAAATGTATTATTTTGGTCTTATTTCGTTTAGGTTACAATACACCGAGAAATCGATACAGTGGGGCCTGACTTAACCAAAATAATGCTATCCTATTACAGTGAATGGACTAGCTTGGTCCGGAACACCTATTACACATAGAGAAATATAAGGTTACAGGAAATAATCTCTAAATGGCCAAGTTGAGGGAACGGTCGAACGTGAGAGATTTGGTACTCTTTGACTGTTGACTTGCGGGCATTAGGTTCTTATGATATCGGACTGAACTTGGGAACTTGCCAAGCTGCCTACGTATCCCATTGAGGGAATCAAGCCGAACGTAGTTCATTTGTCTCTTTTGTGCTGCTTCTATTAGGTCAACCCCTGGTTGGGCTGCCTGGTTCACTTGTTTCAGCATTGGCGTGACTTCACGGTTTCGATCATATCTCCTTGTAGGATGATCAAAACCTCGATCCGCTTCTTGATTACGGACCCCGACTTATGTGGGTTTCCGGGCATGTGCATCGAATTGGATTGGTTTGATGCGTGCGCATCGAATTCGATGCCTCAATGTCGAACCGGGTGAATTCGATGCGCTGTGAGCGACTTCACGGTTTCGATCATATCTCCCTAACGGATGATCGAAACCTCATTCTGCTTCTTGATTCAGAACCCTGACTCACGTGGCTCTCTGATAATGTGCATCGAATTGGCTTGGTTCGATGCGTGCGCATCGAATTCGATGCATCCATGTCGAACCGGGTGAATTCAATGCGCTGTGAGCGACTTCACGGTTTCGATCATATCTCCCTAACGGATGATCGAAACCTCATTCCGCTTCTTGATTCGGAACCCTGACTCTCGTGGTTTTCTGGGAATGTAAGGCTTCAATCTTGGGAAGCATCGAATTGGCTTGATTTGATGCGTCCATGTCGAACAAGGTGAATTCGAAGCATGATAGATTGCGCATCGAACCTACTTGGTTCGATGCGCGTGTCGAATCGACTTGGATTAGATGCGTGGCATCTCCATGGGTCCTGCCTACTTGTGAGGAGTGAGGGGGTATATATAGGCATGATTAGAGGGGCTTAACGGTCATTTTAGGACCGCATCGAATTGTACAAATTCGATGTGCTCAATCCGCATCGAATTGTGCAAATTCGATGTGCTCTGCGCAGCTTTACTATTTTGAGCATAACTTTCTCTTTGGACCTCTGAATCGCATTCCGCTTGTTGCGTTGCGACCTAGACTCATGTGGCTTTCCAATGACATATTACTCAATGTCTAATTATCTATATAGATATAATGGTGACCGAAATACGGCTAAGGTAGCTTTACCTCTAAGCCTTCTCGACACACACCGGTCAATTTCGTGCCATCGTGGCTTTACTTCGACATGACACATTATACCATATCACGAGTCCCCCATTTTGGAGTGCGATTTTGGTACATAAGCATACTTCAAACTATAATGAAGTGTTAGAGCCGTTTTGCCTCAGTTTTGGGGTGATTAATGTGATTATGCACCAGTGACCGAATAAGCCCACATCATATAATCCCCCCAGTTTGGGAGACGGTGTCGATCAGAGAGCGGGTGCCAAACTTATAAGATGTATTCTTGACTTACCGCTTTATGCTAGTTATTTGATAATGTTGAAAATCATGCCCCTGATTGGGAGGCAGTCTGATGTGTGCGACTAGCGCTCAGTGGAGATTGGCGCTCGGAGGTGTGTGTGTGCTAGGCCCGTAAGGCTCAAGTTCTGATTGTAATGAACAATTTCTAATTTTCTATTTTTGTGGCGCTGCGTCGCCTTTTTATTAGTCGCATGGTCGTCATTTATGACTATTCATTTGTTTGTTTGATCGAAGGCTCATAATCGTTGCCTTTTCTTTCAATTGCTATCGTTGCTTTTTACTTTATTTTGACAACTCGAGCATTCTTCCATAATCACGAAAAGTTATTGTTGCTGTTAGGTGTTTAGGAAGTTGTGGTATCATGTGTCCTTTTAGACAGAGTCTCCGTCTCTTTTTAGTTATTTAGGGAGTTGCGGTATCTCTTGTCGTTTTAGGCAGAGTATCCGTCCCTTTTTAGATCCTCCATGACTTTAGTTTCATGCAAATAACTCGTGGTTCCGCTTTGCTTATGCATATAGGCATAATCTGATCGATTCTTTTCATTGTTCTAATGCATCTTGTCATTCTTATGACATATTCTTTTGCCGCCAATAGGACGACTCTCATTTCTATGAATATCGTGGTTTCGTTGCAAATTATGACAGCGCACCTAGTTACATTCCCGCCTTTGGGGATTCGGTAATAGTTAAGAATGTGAAATGATTTCACCAGTCGCTAGTCTATAAAGACCGCCATGCATTCAACTCGTGACGAGCTTGCATTGAGGTTCCGACGAGAATAGCTTTGTATTCTGCCTCGTTACTGGTTGCAATAAAGCTCGACCTTGGGTGTGCTATCTAGTTGTATGATCATACGGGGTTTTTACCTCCAATTTTGATGTTATCGCTGTTTCGACAATGTTTTTGATAAAAAGGTGACAAGCATAATGAACTCTGACTTTGGAGTCTTTTGCCTCGGTGTTGTGCACTGATTTTGCAGTTATGTTTGGTTTAGATCTTTACCCATAGTCATGAGACTTTATGGAGTGCATTGCTTCCATTGAGGGCGAAGGCTTTACATGATAGGCCGAATCTGAGCTGTTATATCAATGCTAGATCGAATCTGATGAATCTCCAGATCATTCATACTGAGACTATTTGATAGTCATTTCATGTTTGAAGCGAAAACAAATCGGTAGTGTTACTTTACCATATCTCGGAATTTGATTAGTATTACTTATGGCATGCTTCGAATGGATGGAATTCGATCGTCACTGCGCAGTCTCAACCTAATTTGATTTTGAAGGTTGTTAAAAAATTGAAATTTGGATGATTACTATCGATCGAATGCGTTTGGATTCGATTGACACTCTGACGGGTCTGCTCTAATGAACAATTTGTTATGTCTATTTTGGCGTTGCATCACCATGATGCTTTGAACATTGATTTTCAATGGGTCTATACTACTTTTTTTTGCGGTTATTTTCTTTCAGCAACATTTTTTTTATTTCGATGTTACTTGTCAACTCAATGCCATGTCATGTTGCAGAGTTGCTATGGCATCTTTTGCTAAGTTAGTTCAATGTTCATATCATTGTTTTGAGGTTTTCCATCCTGCAGGATTTCTTTGGGTGCACTTGCCACTTGTGGGCAGAGTGTATATCCCCTTTGTCTTTATTTTTGCGGAACTTGTTGTTAGCGCTTTCGAAATTTACTTTAATTTTGGCAATTCATATACCATATTGCATCGTGGGGTATCGCGCGTGTTTCATTTCTTTCTGCCGCATCGGACATTTGTTATGTCGGCGTAATCAATTTCATTAGATTTTTCATAGACAGTTGTCTGTTGAGATAAACTTCCCCATCTCGTTGCTTTGTTTTTAGGGATTTAATGGTTAGCACTTGTCATTTGAGACAGAGTGTCGATCCCGTTTCTTTCTCATCGCTGGTCTCCTTTAGATCATGGATGGTGTTATTTTTATGCAAATAATTTCGCAATGCGTGATTATGCTTCTGCTGCATTTTTGAGACAGTGCCGCCATCGTTGCTTAACCTTGTATGATTTGCGCTTTGAGGATTATGGCCTCACTCGGGTATAGGTTTTTTGATATTTTTGATTGGTGCGTCCCAATTGCTGCATTGGCGTTGCTGGATCGTGCGAAGGTGCGACGTTTATTTGCCCAATACAGTTTTGCAGTTATCTTTTGAATTAATCGTTGTTGTCTTTGAGAGATAGACAGCTTAGATAACACGTAGATTATGTTGCTAAGCACCTCGATCGAGCGAGAGATTGTCTCAATGGAGACCTTCGATTATGATAGAAATGATATATAAGTGATGGATCTAAAGCGATCTAGTGCTAAGTTTCTCAAGCTTCCTGCATTGATCTTGGAGTTTACGCTTGGTAGAGATCTTTGTCTATCTGGACATTGTGTCGCATTTATTCGTGTATTTTGTTGCATTCTTGCTCAATGATTTCTCGTGTTCTGTTTACGGAACTTTGTGCTGTCACATGTTATTGCTCTTCGACGTTGACGGCTAATTCAACGAATGGATATCTACACCTCTTAAGATGATAATCCTTTTATAGTAGTCTAAATATGCACTCATTTGGGCAGATTTTCATCGTATTAAGCTGGGTAGCTGACATGGTGCTGCTTTGGACACGTTCTCATTGTATTGTTATAATTAGATGTTTATCGTGTTGTTTTGGGTGGATTTGCATCGTATCATGCTGGATAGATGTAACTGATTTACCACGTGAAGTCTATTGCCATATCCAGCCTTTCAGGCATATGGATATGTTGTTTGCATCATGCTTCTACTAGCGAATGTCCATCCTTTGCGATGTCTAATATGTTTCAAACCATGATGGACTGATGTCTATTTTCGATATATTCCATTTATTCATCTGACCACTTCGGGCCATTATTTCATTTTTGAAATTTTAGGTTTACGTTTATGTTGTCGGGTTGATGCTTTTGGTATTGCTTTGGACAAGTTTGCTTCATACCATTTCGGGTAGGTTTGCACCGTGCAGCTTTGTGTGGACATTCTTGGTGCCAATCTGGATACGTTTGACGTACCGCATAGGATCAGATTCCAGGAAATTGTGCCAATTTCGCTCGTTCGGTGGGTGTGATCATTCGTCAGGAGTCCCCCCAGTCTTCGAGTGATTAGCAGTATTTAGGTTACATTATTTTGACGATATTAGGCCTTTTTGTTTTGTATAGAATATTTGTAACTTTTTTGCAGTGATTTTTGTATAAGACTGATGTTACTGTTTGATATCATATTCTTTGATTTACGTTTTACTCGCATAATGTTTCTTCCTAATGCATTCCCAAGTATGTTATCTTATTCATTTGCTTGTCGTTGATTTAGTATTTATTTGATGTTCAATAATGGTTTTTGATGTCATGGTGCATATCTAATATTATGATTGTGCTTGCCATGAAAAATATGAGCACTTTGGGCTGTTATTATTTTCGTTAGGGCATTCATGTTTTACCTGAGAGATCGGATCATTTGGGCCTTTATCTCGCCGTTCTTTCATGAGGGGGTGGACCACTTTGGGCCTTCTTATCCCTCCGCCATGTTCTTCCTTCTTGCATGTGGGGGTGGACCACTTTGGGCCTTCTTACCCCTCCGTCATGTTCTTCCTTCTAGCACGCGTGGGTGGACCACTTTGGGCCTTCTTATCCCAACGCCATGTTCTTCCTTCTGACACGCATGGGTGGACCACTTTGGGCCTTCTTACCCCAACGCCATGTTCTTCTTTCTGACACGCGTGGGTGGACCACTTTGGGCCTTCTTACCCCAACGTCATGTTCTTCCTTCTGGCACGCGTGGGTGGACCACTTTGGGCCTTCTTACCCCAACGTCATGTTCTTCCTTCTGACACGCGTGGGTGGACCACTTTGGGCCTTCTTACCCCAACGTCATGTTCTTGTGTTTGTCTTGTTGCTGAACTTTGGTTCCTCATTTGGGATTTTTAGCATCATTTCTATAAGACTCCACCTCCGTCGTTCACGTAGATAGATACATTTAATAATTTGGAAAAAGTTGGGCTCAGCTTCTTACCGAGGGGTCTACGCTTCCCAGTCTTTGCATGGGACTCAAGCCTTCGCATCTCATACAATTATTTAGCCGCCGATTTTTTTTTTATTCCTATGCACAGTAGCGTTTAAGATGTTGCACATTCCACGAACGCTTTTGTTGAACACCCTGCATAGTCTCCAAGTAATTGCATCCCCGCGGACTTGCTTGTAAGATTTTGGAAGGCCCCTTCGAATTCGGTTCGAGCTTCCCGATATGATGTTTTAGCGCAATGCTTCTCAGGACCAAATCTCCTACCTCAAAATTTGAGAATTGAATTCTGTTGTCGTTACTTTTAGCCATTGCTGCTTTTAAATGCTATAGTGCATTGGTACGCATCTTCTCTTGTTATGCATGTTATGTCAAGATCCATCTGACGTAAATGAACTATCAATGTTCTTGTAGTTGTCCTATGTGCCCATAATATTCCTTGAAGTTCCTCTGGCCATGTTTTTTCTCTGTCTCTCATCCTCCTCTCGAAATAATTTTTCAATGTCTTGTTGGTGGATTCCATTTGTCCATTCGACAATGAATTGCGTGCCATTGTCCAAATGTTCAACATTTAGCCCCAACGCCAATGTTATTTATGATATAACCGCTTCATACTCGGCCTTATTGTTGGTCACCATGTAATTCACATTAATGGCGAATTCGAATTTTCTGCTACCTGGAGATAAGTGGTGAATCCCGACCCCTTCTCCATAACTGGTGGCAAATCCATCTGTATGTAGTATCCATGTGGTGGTGGCCCTGCTGGTTCCTTCTTGGTCTGATAATCAATGCAATCCGACCTTCGATACCACATAAGAGTGAGATTCTTCGATATGACATTAAGGTAAGACAAATCATGACACTATTCTGGTGTAGTCGTTTATCCGTGTAGGATTGAGATTGAAGAATCCCTAATCTCTCTCCGTCAATGTTAGTTTTCTTGGTTGGATTGTGGATTTGTTTATTGCTCTTAGCACCACTCAGTGTTTGCTTGGGACTGAGTTCCATATTATCAACTTCGTAGTTGTTTTTCGATCTCGATACAGCTATTGGGACTCTTCGCGGTTCTTTTCTCATTGGTTCATTCCCTTTCTTTTCCATTTTACCTAAACAGACTCTTAAGCGTAAGCGAAATGGTGTTCCCACAGACGGCGCCAATATTTTGGTCTTATTTCTTCTAGGTTACAATACACCGAGAAATCGATACAGTGGGGCCTGACTTAACCAAAATAATGCTATCCTATTACAGTGAATGGACTAGCTTGGTCCGGAACACCTATTACACATAGAGAAATATAAGGTTGCAGGAAATAATCCCTAAATGGCCAAGTTGAGGGAACGGTCGAACGTGAGAGATTTGGTACTCTTTGACTGTTGACTTGCGGGCATTAGGTTCTTATGATATCGGACTGAAGTTGGGAACTTGCCAAGCTGCCTACGTATCCCATTGAGGGAATCAAGCCGAACGTAGTTCATTTGTCTCTTTTGTGCTGCTTCTATTAGGTCAACCCCTGGTTGGGCTGCCTGGTTCACTTGTTTCAGCATTGGCGTGACTTCACGGTTTCGATCATATCTCCTTGTAGGATGATCGAAACCTCGATCCGCTTCTTGATTACGGACCCCGACTTATGTGGGTTTCCGGGCATGTGCATCGAATTGGATTGGTTTGATGCGTGCGCATCGAATTCGATGCCTCAATGTCGAACCGGGTGAATTCGATGCGCTGTGAGCGACTTCACGGTTTCGATCATATCTCCCTAACGGATGATCGAAACCTCATTCTGCTTCTTGATTCAGAACCCTGACTCACGTGGCTCTCTGATAATGTGCATCGAATTGGCTTGGTTCGATGCGTGCGCATCGAATTCGATGCATCCATGTCGAACCGGGTGAATTCAATGCGCTGTGAGCGACTTCACGGTTTCGATCATATCTCCCTAACGGATGATCGAAACCTCATTCCGCTTCTTGATTCGGAACCCTGACTCTCGTGGTTTTCTGGGAATGTAAGGCTTCAATATTGGGACGCATCGAATTGGCTAGATTCGATGCGTCCATGTCGAACAAGGTGAATTCGAAGCATGATAGATTGCGCATCGAACCTACTTGGTTCGATGCGCGTGTCGAATCGACTTGGATTCGATGCGTGGCATCTCCGTGGGTCCTGCCTACTTGTGAGGAGTGAGGGGGTATATATAGGCATGATTAGAGGGGCTTAAAGGTCATTTTAGGACCGCATCGAATTGTACAAATTCGATGTGCTCAATCCGCATCGAATTGTGCAAATTCGATGTGCTCTGCGCAGCTTTACTATTTTGAGCATAACTTTCTCTTTGGACCTCTGAATCGCATTCCGCTTGTTGCGTTGCGACCTAGACTCATGTGGCTTTCCAATGACATATTACTCAATGTCTAATTATCTATATAGATATAATGGTGACCGAAATACGGCTAAGGTAGCTTTACCTCTAAGCCTTCTCGACACACACCGGTCAATTTCGTGCCATCGTGGCTTTACTTCGACATGACACATTATACCATATCATGTATGTAATTTTCTGGAATTTGATTAACTAATATAATTGATATTAAGACTGAACCCACATAAATCCTAGCGTAATCAGTATGTAAAATAGAAATCCATCACAAATTCGGTCGGTCACCATTTTTAAGTACTTGATTTACAACCATTCTTTTAGTTGAATGATTCAGTAATTAGCTAACCATGATTTACAATTCGAAAACTCCTGAATTTCTAAACTAGACTCCTCATGTCAAAATTAAATTTACTCTGAGCTGATAGTAAAGTAAAATTACATAGACCAACCTAAACTTGAAAGGAGGTATTGTTTATTACCAATTTAACAAATGAATGAAATGATCTATCTATTCCGTATATAATTGAATAGTAAATATACATGTAACCCCAATCTATATTGACAGATGAATTGAACTTAAATTATCGCATATCCTCATCATCATCATTTATAATAAGTATGTTACCTAGCCGATGTTCCGCCGTTGTTCTCCAAAACTAGCTTAATATTTCATTCCTCATTATACTGCTTTGTTTTGAGTATATGTGCATGTGCAAAGTAAAATAAAAATCACGATCTGTTACCGTAAGGTAAGAATTCTCTGAAGACGTGAATGGAACTTTATTTGCTGAAGTTACTATACCCGTCGTTATTTATCTTATCATTTGGAAGAGGTAATTTTCATTACCTTTATAAGATATATATTGATACATATGTGTGTGTATGTAAATATGTATACCGTGTGTTTTTGCAAATGCGACAGGTGGAGTGAAAAGGTGAGGTTGACCGGATCACCTCATGCAGATATATACAAGTGAGAAAATAGAAATAAAACTCTAATTTAAAAATAAAGTTACATATTCTATACTATTTCGTTAAATTACTTAAACTTGCTACTAAAGTAACATTTGTCAAACCTTCACTTTCTAAATTCTACCACTTCCAAAGTTGTTATAATTCAGCAGTACGATGTAAAAATATTTTTTTTTCAGAATATATAGTAAAACTAAAAGCTACATTCTTTTGAAGAGACATGTAATTAATTTGTTCCGTGCTCCGAATATGATTTAGAAATATTTATAACAAATCATATTTTATTGTTTAAAGTATAATTTTAGAATATCAAAATGTTAAATGTCTTGGGCGTCACACGGCACTTCTTAACTGCCCTTGTTAATGCATATAATGCTTTATTATATATCGAATTAACACTCATGCATCTTCTTGCTGAAGAAAACCAAAGACTGGAGATTCTGGGAAAGAACTGCACCAACAACAATGGTGAGCGCTGTAGACACATTAATTTTGTGTCTAATTAAATTAAATGATGGTAACTCTTAAGATGCAAGAAATACAAAATATAGTTTATTTAATCTTAAAATTTTGAGGGATTAAAATAAATATATTAATTAAATCTTAAGACAAGGAAATAATTGTTCATCAAATCTCAAGACATGGAAAGTTTTCTCCTCCACGTCTCAATCTTCAAGAGATGGAAAGAATTCTCCACCAAATCTCAACACAAGGAAATAATTCCCCACCAAGTCTCAATCTTCAAGAGATGGAAAGAAGATTCTCCTAGATTAAGTCTTCCATATCAAGGAATTGTAGACGCGATCACAACCGTTCATCTCATCAGGAGATTCTAATTGAGATTCACTCCACAACTATAAATAGAGGTGGTCTTAAAGAAGAAAAAAACACAAAATATTCACATGTTGAAGAGGAAAAGCTCTAAGTGTTTCGCTCCACTAAATTCATCCATCTTCAAGTGTTCTTCGCGGCATTCAAGGCATTATTCAACAATTTTCAAGGTGTTCTTTATAAAGAACTCCTTTCAATCCGCCGTCAAGTCTCAATTCAATCCAAAAACCATTTTTGAAGATTGCACTTCTGCCGAGGAAGATCAAACTCCAAGAATTTCAACAAATCCAAAACCAAGTTCATACCGTTCTTCATTCGTCTTCAAGTCAAAAATCTGTTTAATCCGAGATCAAGTCCTAAGACCCTCGAAAAACCATTTTTGAAGATTGAAGTCCATTCAAGAAGATCAAAACCCAAAAATCCAAAGAACTGAAGATGAAGATCATATCAATCTTCATCAACCTTCAAATCAAATTCCAAATCAAGTTTCCGTTTAATCCGAGAACAATACGTTAAGCCCTCGAAACAACGTTTGTCAAATATCCAAGCACTTTGAACATCAAGATTCCTCCAAAGAAGATTGACATTCAACAAGTTCAAGACGAAGATTAAATTGTTCCTCGCAAATATCAAGTCAAGTAGATCGTCAATTCAAGATTAAGCTCAACGCCCTTGGATTAATGTACAAATCAAATACATGTGGAAGAGATCAAAATTAAATCCAAATTTCAAAATCATTTGAGAAAATAATCAGGGGATCAAATAGAGAGATTGCACCACAATTGTACTTTAAGTTAATTTAAATTTACTTTGTAATCTTTTCTTGTCTTTTAATTTTAGAGATCAAGAATTTGTCGTTACAAATTTGGCACGCCCAGTGGGACCATCTCTACCTCTCATCTCTTTTCCAGCAAGTCTCAAATTTGAAATCATAAGAAGTAAGTATTGCTCAACAATGGACAAGGCAATGGGGGCAGCAAGCGAAGGCTCTTTGCAATCGATGTTGAAAGTTTCACTTCTACCGGGGGCAAGACTTGAAGCTAACGAAGACGGTCAAGCAACCTCATTAGAAGAGCAAGTTGCGGTGCTTGCAATAGCCATTTAAGAATCTTACAAATCAAACTCATAAACGTGATGAACATTTGAACCGCCTTTTCCAAAAGATAGAGTGCAAAGAAAGAGTTGAAAATTCCAAATACATCACCAACAAAATTGGATTTCAAGGATGCATCAAGACTACAATCAACGAAATTGAAGTCTCTCCTCATCTCCAAAAGCAAGAACTCGTGGAAAGCGGCGATCAAAGCATGGCGCATGAAAATGCTACTCAAGGAGTTGAAACTCAAGAGTTTGATAAAGTTCTAAGGGAAATAATCCAAGCAATGTCTATTTTCCCCAAGTCAAGTTTCTCAAGAAAGGAAGAGCAAGGCGCCATGATGCACACAAAGTTTGCCGAAAAAAACATTCAAGATGTTGAAGTTAGAGAAAATCCCAAGTCCTCAAGCAAACAAATCCAAGTTTCCCCACAAGGCCTTATCTCTGCCGATCAATTGAAGAAGCTCATTGAAGAAGTTGCAAATGATCATAAAGCTCAACACGAGACTTCCAAATCTTACACGAAGCCATATAGAGAAATTGCAAATGCCGAAAAGCTATCAACCTCTGATGTTTCAAAGACTCGATGGGACTGGAGACCCAAGACAACATGTTCCTCACTTTATTAAGACATGCAATAGTGCCGGAACTTATGGAGATCATCTAGTCAAACAATTTGTTCGATCCTTAGAAGACTTTGCCTTTGATTGGTACATTAACCTTGAACCAAACTCCATTGACGGTTGGAATGATCTACAAATCGAATTCTTCAATCGCTTTTATAGCACTCGGCGTACTGTAAGAATTTTTTAACTTGCAAATTCTCATCAATAAGAAGACGAACCAGTGGTTGAGTACATCAATAGGTGGAGAAGCTTATCCTTAAGTTGCAAAGAGAAACTGTCTGAAACTTCAGCCATGGAGATTTGCATTCAAGGGATGAATTGGAGTCTCTCTTACATACTTCAAGGAATCAAACCAAGAAATTTTAGAGAATTGGCGACGCGAGCGCATGACATAGAGAAAAGTGAAAACTCTATTAAAGAAGAAAGCTCAACTCATGACCTTGATATTAAAAGTGATGATACCGACGACGACGATGACAATGAAGAGGGCGCGCCGTTAAGTTTTGATCCAACTAATGTGCTCCTTGATACGAGCTTAAACTATCTGAAACCTTCAAATTAATTATCAAGCATGCTCCTTGATACGAGCCTAAACTATCTCAATTCTGCAAATTAAGTGCCAAAATATATACTCCTTGATAATAGTATAATCTATCAAAATCCTCCTTAACACGAGTATAAACTGTTTGCATATCCAAACTCAAAGAAAATCCTTCAAGTCTTCAAAACAAATGCACAAGTCTCCTAGACACGAGCCAAAAGGTCTATAAATCCTTTAAGTCCTCAAAAGAAAATGTTCAAGTCTCCTAGACACGAGCCAAAAGGTCTACAAATACTTCAAGTCCTCAAAGCAAATGTTCAAGTCTCCTAGACACGAGCCAAAATGTCTACAAATCCTTCAAGACATCAAAGCAAATGTTCTAGTCTCCTAGACACGAGCCAAAAGGTCTAGAAATCCTTCAAGTCTTCAAAGCAAATGTGCAAGTCTTCTAGACACGGGCCAAAAGGTCTTGAAATCCATCAAGTCTTCACATCCTTCTTGATATGAGATAAAATTGTCTATAAATGTCCAAACTAAACGCTCCATGGCGCACGAGCTTAAACTGCACGTTACTCATGACCCGCATGAGTAGAAGTTGTGTATAGCACCCCCTTTAAATCAATCTTGATTTCTTTTGAATTACGTCATGACTTGTTTCCTTCATTGGATACGTAGGCAGCTAGAAGTTCATTCTTAGTCCAGTCATATCCAAAAAAAAAAAATTGCTCATGCAACATTGAAGTTAATGGATCCAATGATGAAGCTCACAAATGTTCTAAACTCATGAAGTGGATTTATGGTGGTTGAATTGAAGCACGAGAACAAGAAGAAGAAAGATATCGAGACTTATCCACTCATTTGTGCTTTTCAACACAAATTGTGAGCAAGTCTCACGGGGGCAGTTTGTAGACACATTAATTTTGTGTCTAATTAAATTAAATGATGGTAACTCTTAAGATGCAAGAAATACAAAATATATTTTGTTTATTCTTAATATTTTGAGGAATTAAAATAAATATATTAATTAAATCTTAAGACAAGGAAATAATTGCTCATAAAATCTCAAGACATTGAAAGTTTTCTCCTCTAAGTCTCAATCTTCAAGAGATGGAAAGAATTCTCCACCAAATCTCAACACAAGGAAAGAATTCCCCGCCAAGTCTCAATCTTAAAGAGATGGAAAGAAGATTCTCCTAGATAAAGTCTTCCATATCAAGGAATTGTAGACGCGATCACAACCGTTCATCTGATCAGGAGATTCTAATTGAGATTCACTCCACAACTATAAATAGAGGTGGTCTTGAAGAAGCAAAAAACATACACAAAATATTCACAAGTTGAAGAGGAAAAAGATCTAAGTTTTTCGCTCCACCAAATTCATCCATCTTCAAGTGTTTTTTGCGGCATTCAAGGCATTATTCAACAATTTTCAAAGTGTTCTTTCTAAAGAACTCCTTTCAATCCGCCGTCAAGTCTCAATTCCATTCAAAAACCAATTTTGAAGATTGCACTTCTGCCGAGGAAGATCAAACTACAACAAGTTCAACAAATCCAAAAGCAAGTTCATACCGTTCTTCATTCATCTTCAAGTCAAAAATCCGTTTAATCCGAGATCAAGTCCTAAGACCCTCAAAAAACCGTTTTTGAAGATTGAAGTCCATTCAAGAAGATCAAAATCCAAGAATCCAAAGAACTGAAGACGAAGATCATATCAATCTTCATCAACCTTCAAATCAAATTCCAAATCAAGTTTTTGTTTGATCCGAGATCAAGCCGTCAAGCCCTTGAATCAGCGTTTGTCAAATATCCAAGTACTTTGAAGATCAAGATTCCTCCAAAGAATATTGACATTCAATAAGTTCAAGACGAAGATCAAATTGTTCGTCGCAAATATCAAGTCAAGTAGATCGTCAATTCAAGATCAAGCTCAACGCTCTTGGATTAACGCTCAACTTAAATACACGTGGAAAAGATCAAAATCAAATCCACTCAAGTCAACCAAATTTCAAAATCATTTGAGAAAAGAATCAGGGGATCAAATAGAGAGATTGCACCACAATTGTAGTTTAAATTAATTCAAATTTACTTTGTAATCTTTTCTTGTCTTTTAATTTCAGAGACCAAGAATTTGTCGTTACAAGCGCATTCGTAGTTAGTTCAAAAATTATATTATTATTTGGCAATGTGAGATAGGTAGTTGATAAATTTTCTTTTTTACCTCGTCAAAGGCTTGTTGAGCCTGTGTGCCCAATGTAAAATTGCCTGACTTTAGTAAAGAGGTGAAGGGAGCAGTGACCGTAGCATAATGATGAACAAACTGGCGATAGTATCCCGTAAGTCCAAAAAATCCCCGTAGGGCCGTGAGTGACGTTGATACAAGCCAAGAAAACATACATGCAGTTTATCTGGATCAACACAAACTTCATCCAAACAAATAATATGCCTAAATTAATGGTCTTTGACAACTACAAAAACATTTAGAAAGATAAGCGTAATAGTGGTTAGTCAGTAGTTGAAAATAAATTTGAAATGTTGATAATGACTTTTCAAAGATGTGCTATATATCATATATTGTCAATAAATACCAAGACAAATTTACGTAAATGCTCACAGAACAACTCCTTCATGGTTGATTGGAAGTTAACGGGGCGTCCGTTAAATATCAAGACCCGTCAACATGTTTGAAATGCGGTATAAATATGTCTCGTACAACACCACGAATTTGGTGATAACCTGAACGTAAATTCAACTTTGTGAAGGTTGATGCCTCTTTTAATTCATCTACTCTGGGAATGGGAAAACTATTTTTTTATAGTGGGAGCGTTTAAACCCACACAGTCAACACAAAAATGCCATGTTCCATCTTCCTTCCCGAAAAGTAAATGGGCGAAGAAAATGGTACTTGGATGATTTTGACCTGCAACAAGCATTTATGGAATTAAATCATGATGTATTTTTGGTAATGAGGGCAACGATAGGGTTCGTTGTTGATAGGTTTTGACCGTGGGTCAAAATGAATATGATGATTGTGGACACGATGGGAGGAGGGAGGCAAACTTTTAGGTGCACATAAAATGGTATCAAAATCATGTATTATCTTAGTATATTGTGGGGTAATCACTGAATCTTGGTTGTGGGGTATATATCATGTTTAGTTGCATTACTAAAAACAAATAACATATGAATTGAAGCAACATAATATGTTTGTAATAACGTACGAACCTATGCTAGGGTTGCGGGGGAGATTGGGGAAGTCCCTTCTGTACTGATGACCCTCCTTAACAAAAGATAGTCAGGGCACAGAAAAATCAACCACAATTTCACCTAACTCACACAATCATTCAATGCCTTACACAAGATATGCACCTTGTATTAACAAACAATCAAAGAAACGAGGAATGTTGTGTTACGACGAATCAGCTTTGTGTCGGCAAAACGACCCTCATAATGCAAAAAGGTGCCATTGCCAACCATCGCCTTAATTGGTTGGGATCCCTAAATAGGCAAACATAGTTTACCAGCAATTTTAGGCTTTATCATATTATGAGTACTACCCATATAAATTAAAATAGTTAAAGGCTGACCTTTTAGGTAACCTAAAATGTGCAAAGTCTGCGGCGATGACAAACCCATGTAAGCCTCAAGGGACAAATGTAATTATCCAAAATTTACTTCGTCAGATTCAACATTGTGTAATTCTTGTACCGACAAGAATGAGCCATCCGGTTCACTTTGCAAATCCTCCTCCTCAAGAAGCATTAAAAACTATGATAATTTACACCGATAGTTTTAAAATAGAGGCCTTTCAAACATCGAGCTTGCATCTCACTTGGGGATAAACGACGAATGGTCAAGGGTGGTTTACTTTGGGTTGGTGGTAGTGCAAGTGGTGGGTTAGGTAGAATGGGAGATGAATGCATGTTTGAGCGAGCAACAAAATGGGGTCGATTTTCCAAAACCTTCTTTTCAAACAACTTAGTCACGCGTACTGTTTGATGCATTGAGTGCGGTTTCATAACGGCTAACTCATTACGAATATCTGGCCTCAAACCCGAAATAAAATAATTCATGTGAGCTTCATGAAACAAACATGTGACAAAGTTAGAAAGTTGTTCAATTCTTTTAGGTAATCCATTAGTTTCCACTCATGTTGCAACTTAAAGAGCTCAGCTTGATGATTCTCAAAATAGGACGTGCCTAACCGTAAAAATAAATCATGAACGAACGTGTCCCGTGAACCGAGCACGTCGTTGTTTGTCATTCAATTAAACTAGCCTAAGGTTGTGCCTTGCATATAAAAAGACACGAGCAAGATGCGAAACTCGTGTGGAATATGATACAAATAAAAATAGTGTTGTGCCTGAGCAACCCAATCCATTGGATTAGAACCATCAAAAGTGGGCATGTTCTTTGGGAGATTTGGGTAATTTATCATTGTGTGGTGAATGGGGAGTAAAGTTTTGTGAGTGAAGGATTGTGAATATTATATGATTGTTGTGGTTGCCCCGGTGGGTTTCATTATATTTTGGCTGGACCAATGAGTTTGTTTCCCCCCCAAACAGTTTTTATATCTGCCATCATCTGAATCATTGAGTCGAATTGGAGGTGGTGAGAAGTCGTAGTGGCTTTGACATCCACCAATTCTGCTAGCAATTGTTGAACAGATCTAGCGAGGTTTGCTTCATCCGATGTGTTTGTTCCTATCTTTCTTGGAGGCATGATCACAAGCAATGAAATCGCTAATTGTTCGAGATTAAGTTCAATTCGAGCTAGAACAGGCTTCAAGAATATTTTAAGGAAGAAGAGAATAAAAATAAAATAACTAGAGTTTTATTTGCTGAACAAAGAGCTACATAACTAGACCTATTTATTAATAATCATAAACCTAGCTAGACAACTTAATGAACTAAGATAAAGGCTCTTAATATAAGACTAACACCAAACTCAATAAACTAAAAGACTCTTAATATATAACTAACATCAGACTCAATCAACTAACTCTCATAATTACTAATTCATGTGAGTTTCTTCTTCATACGATTGGGCCTATTATTAATAAGTGGTTGGGCCGTATCAAGTTCTTAGCATTGCAATTTTTGTCTAGTGTGCAAATGAAAAATAGTTTGTCGTGTGTAAGATTTTGGTGGAACATAGAAAACTTAAAATAAAAATTTTGCATATGATGATTGTGGATATTATTTACTTAATTTATTGAAAAGTATTTCATCGTTGATAATTATTCACTCCAATTACAACATAAATAATTTTATTATTCAGTTAGATTTTTTAAACCCCAAACCGCTAGATTATTAGATTCAACATTTAACATGTACAATTGTACACGCAAGATGAATGGATTTTGAGTTCAATATATCATAAGAAATAGTCATCAACATTCATTCATAGTTCGAGAATCCGTAATGTATCAAGTTGTGAATATAGTATTCATAATAAAAAAGGTAAATTCCGTTAAGCCCCCTTACGTATAGTATTTTCTCATTCCATAAGTTTTCAAATTAGTAAAGTTCCCTCCAATGTATTCATAATACCTCCACTGACCATTGATCAGTCGTTCATTGTGGACATGTGTCCATATTTTTGCTCGTGAGATTTAGTCCATGGGGTATTCAGCATATGTTAGGGGGCACATCGCTACTTTTGAAACCTTAAGGGACAGTTAAAAAAACACAGTATACGTTAGGGGGTTTAATGGGATTACCCTATAAAATAGTTGTAAATATAGTCATGAATCATGATGTAGTGACATCTGGGCGTTTACAGTCGGGTATAAATAATTTTGATGAAGGAACAGAGAATGGCCAATAAAGAGAAATTTATGAATTTTGTCAACGACAATATTAGGATAGATTGAAGCAAAGAAGATAAGAGAGAATAGCCTCGTGATGTTTTGTGAGGAATTTTCTTTCAATCTTCTCGTGTTCTTCATTTTCATAACTGTTATGAGGGTTTTCGAAGGATTTGCATCTCGAACCTCTCTTTCTCTCTATGCCCCACTCTACCTACATATTTATGATTGTGGCGTATTGCTTTTTCTAACATTATTGTAACTGCAAGTGCACGATCAAATCATAATATATATTTTAATAGAAAATACATAACTTCGTGTTTATTGTAACCTAGGGAGAGTGGCATAATTGTAGTGCATACATTTTTTTAGGACAATAGTACTGACATTTAAGAGTTGGAACATTTATAAACTAAAACGAACTAATAAACAAATAGTGATAAAATAAATAAATTGATAAGAGATCATCAAACGGTTAAGATGTATTTGCGGTTCAGTTTCATTAAAATTTATGCTAGTGATTTAAAGAGAAATTATGATTGTTCCATTGTTTAACTCCATCAAATTGAGCAAAACATATCTGGCATATTCCCTGATTACTTTCTTCTTGTGTTAGTAATTATAAAGCAAACTTCGATCCTTGTGCTGTACTTCAGTGATACCTAGATTAGGGCTATACTTCGATCTTGTGCATGTCGTTTGGATATCAAGTCTAGTTGCTTGTTTTCTTAGATGATCCTTGTGCGAGTTGCTCGCATTACAGGGCGAGTCCCGCATCTTTTAATATGTTTATTTCTTTAATTCATATTAGAGCAAGTGACTAAGAATCTTCCAAATAGCCCTCTGAGTCGCGCCCCATGTAAATTTCTCCTTTTTAGCTATTTTCCTTGCTTTGCACTTTCCTCGACTCCAAACCTACAAAATAAGCAAACAAGGGATAAAATACTCAAAAAGTGCTAAAGATACACTAATGGACAAGAAAACCACATAGTAAACGTGAGTGTCTTCAATGATGTTATTTTCGTCCATTGTTCTACCCAGTTGTATCATGCATGGTGGCTTGAAAAGACGTGACTTCTCTTATTTTTCTGCATCTTAGTCTTGACATGCAAGTTGTGTTAAGGTTGTGCTAGTCGTTCTACTTTAGCAATGTTGTCCTCGGACCATTACATTAGTCATGCTAAATTTGTTATATTGCATTGACAAGTTGTCGTCTTTATCATAGCTCCAACCATGCTAACTCAACTTAGTCGCGCTTCGAGTCACGTTCCTTTTGTGTTTCTCTTAGGTTACATTGTTCCATTCCTTTCTCATTAGCTTGTATATGGCAATAATGCTAATCATCGATCGTACATTCCATCCAACAAAGTTACGAGAGTCCATGACACGAGGATCTGGTGAACAATTCATACCTTTGAAAACTAGAAACGAATAATACATAATCTTTTCACTATGGCGTTATGCTAGTGACCCGCTCTTGATGCCATTTAAAACTTTAATTTTAGTTTGTTACTCGAACTTTAACTTAGTCATTTTTAGGTTAAGTTACAAGTTAGCATAAAACTCATTTGCATGTATAAACTAAAGGCAAATACAATATAAGGTTTATGTACTTTAGTCAATCGATCTAATTTACGGGGCCATCTGGAGTTAAAATGATAATTCTATAAAGTGAAAACAATAATTCTATAAAGTGAAGGGGACTACAACTTTAGGGAGTATTAGGCCTCCAACATCAGATATAATAGGTATATAACATAAGTTGATCATGGCTACGTAACACCTTGATGGCACTAATCAATGCTCTATAAGTTTTCCTATATATTTTCTTTGAACACACCAAATTTTTATTTATTTACGATACCGAGGCCATGAAATGTACAACGGAGTGCTGGGATAAGGCCTGTGGGACTGGCAGAAATATGTACAAACTATATTACAAGATTCAAAACTAGCTAAATCGGGCGAACATTGAAGCTAGACAGCCACATATCTTGGTTGCTCCTGGCAATCGACTGCATCCTGATCTCGTCCTTGACTCGCAAGCATGTCCGCTGGCCTATTTCCCTTGTGGTATGTACATGAGAGAAATAGGCTTGAACTCTTCCTCCTAAACTCCGAACCTCACGGAGAAGGGCTAGTATCTCTACCGAGGCCATATCAGCCAAACTCTTGGTCAAAAGAGAGTAGGTTACCTATGAGCCAGTCTCAACAATAAGTGCAGAAATAGAAACATGAAATGCAACTAGTAATCCCTGTCGTATGGCTCTAAGTTCGGTGACGTTGTTGGTAGTGTGTCCCGTCGCCTCTGAAAACACTGCTATGACCTTGCCATTCCCGTCACGGATTACGCCGCTAATGCATGTAGGTCCCAGGTTGCGTAGTGCTGCACCATCCGTGTTGAGCTTGTACATTCCTGCAGGGGCAGTATCCAACGTACTGTGAATCGGTGGGTCTTGGGGGGCACGGGGGCGCCGTTAAGGGGGGGGGGGGAGTCCGCCATGTATGTTGAAGCGCGACAAGTGATGGTGTTAGGGGAGATAGGTGTGCCTCGGAAGAGGAACTCATTACGGGCCTTCCAAATTTTCCAACACCTAGTTAATGTTGCGGTCGGGTTTTGGATGTGTCGTAAGTGTGGGATAATGTGGTTGCTATTTTGTGGAGGATGGAAATCTGGGATCTGACGGTGGACCTTCTCAAGAACGGGGCTAACCGCGAATAGGTGCACCGCCGTTTCCACACCCATTTGGCACAACGGGCAAGTGTTATCAATTTGCACGTGCTGACGTGCCAAAAAGTCCCGAGTTGCTAGGCCATTTTGTCTATATTGCCACCCGAAGAATTTAATGCGCGGTAGCATGCCCATTTTCCAGAGCGCCGACCAGGGTAGCGAGGGCGCAGTGTGTCCAACGGAGTGGTTCACGAGCCATGCATATACACTTTTGATTGTGAACTTGTCGTTGTCAGTCCAGGCCCAGCGTGGGGTGTTAGGCTGGGGCTCCAATGGAATTGCAATCCCTTCAATGCAGCTAACAATGTCATTTGGTAGTAAGTGACGAATCCAGGATAGGTCCTAGTTGCCGTTGGCCCCTATTACCTGGTGCACCGTCATGTTGAGATACTCCGACAGGATGGATGTGACGTGTTCTTCTATCGGGCTCCATCCAAGCCATCGCAAGAACCAAAAGTTGGTGGATCAACCGTCTCCGATGGCCCAGCGAGTGGACGTCATAAAGAGGGGAAGGCCGTGTGCCATTGCCTTCTAAATTTGACTCACATTGAGGGGTATCGGTGCCATCAGTGGGTGGCGATCTACAAAGTACTTGTTTTTTAAGGTTCGATCCCATAGGCTGTTCGGGTTATTGACAAGGCTGCACCCGAGTTTGAGCATGTATACCTCATTAAGCTCTTCAAGCCGCCTGATCCCAAGTCCACCCTGTGCCAGGGGAGTATAAATTGTCTGCCATGGTACTGTTCCTTTACGGGTACCGGTCCTATTCGCATTCTAGAGGAACAACTTTGTGAGTTTGGCGAATTGGGTGAGGACCGTTCGGAGTAGGGGGAGCATACTCATTTGGTAGCCCGGGATGGCTTGGAGCGTTGACTCATTGAGGATGTGCCATGCGCCTATTCGTCGCTGAAACTTCTCAATGATGGGGTCAAGAAGGCGCGCCTAAAACGTCATTGCCAGATAGGTATGCCCAAGAACTTATCGGGGTTCGCCATTGGTTCCATGTGGAGGAGGCGTAGAATTTTGCGTCGTCATTGGTTGGTGATGTTGGGTTAGAAGAGCACCTGACTTTTGTCATAGCTCACCCTCAGTCCTGCCAAAACGTAGAAGACTTCTAGGAATTCAAGCAGGCTAGCATCCCGACGTGGTCCTCGCAGAAAATGAAGTAGTCATCCGCAAAGCAAATGATAGGTATCGGGGGCCCATTCTGACTGGCGCGGCCCCCCTGAACGTTCATTCCTCTGTTGCATGTATGAATGTGGCTATGAGCATCTCCATACAAAGGATAAACGGGTATGGGGATAGCGGGTCCCCTTGCCGCAGTTCTCAGTGTGGTTTCCAAGACGTAGAGCGAGGCCCGTTAACCCCAATGTTAAACTCCACTGATTGCACACACTCCATTATTAACCTAATAAAGGTTGGGGAAACGGAACTATGGAGGGTATGCTGAATGAACGACCAATTGACATGATCGTACGCCTTCGATTGATAGTGTGGATGAGTTCTTGGGCTACAATGATGTTTTCGGTGATAAAGCGGTGGGGTACAAAGGCATTTTTATATGGGGAGATTAGTGAATTCATCGTCAGCCACATGCGGTTAACGATTAGCTTTGAGATGATCTTGTAGCTAACGTTGCATAGGCTGATTGGTCGATAATGTTGGGGGAGGTGTGCTTGGTCCCTCTTTGGTATCATAACAATGGTGGTTTGATTAATGTCAGGGGGCATTTGTCTCGTCGAGAAAAAATCCATCACCAATGTGGTGACGTGGGGATAGAGTTCGACGCAAGAGTGCTAGAAGAAGTGGACATTGAGTCCATCTGGGGCTGGCACCTTTGTCGCACCAATGGCGAAAACAGAGTCTCAGATCTCATCGTTACTCAGTTCTCCAAGGAGCTGGCTGTGAAAGAAGGGATTTAGAGTGAGTAGGGGGTCGGTCAAGGCGGGTGATTGCATGGTCGCCCCTGTCTCGGTGCGCCCGCCCTGGAAGAATGAGCAAAACTCTCGGATAAAGGAGTTGGTATCATGCACCCAGGGTCCTGCCCTAGACCTAATTCCCTGGATGGTATTCATGCGTCGCCGGTGCGAGGCAAATGCGTGATAGAACTTGGTGTAATTGTTGCCATCTGCCAGCCAACGCTCACGCGAGTGCGTGCCCAATAACGTTCCGTTTGGGCGAGGGCACAGGTCAATGCCATGTAGAGACGCCATTCCGGAAGGAATGTTTAGGGGGATGGATTTTGGATTAAGCGGGGTTAGCTGTCCGTGAGGCGGGCTTGGAGAGAGTTGATTTCAGTATCTACATTTCCGTAGTCCGTTCGTTTCCACTTTCATGCTGCCATTGGAAATTGATGGCACGTCACCGTGAACGGCCTCCTCCCATTGCCGTGTACCCCCAGACCCTCGTTACCAGGGGCAAAAATGTGGGGTAGAGATTAAAGGACATCTCGTACCGAAACGGCCTCGCCCGGATGGTGAGCTCATGCGAAAATAAATCAAGTAGAATGGGGGAGTGGTCGAAAGCGTGGAAGGCCAAGTTGCGAACGCGCGCTGTAGGAAAGGAATTGACCCAATCTAGGTTAGCAAAGAACCGGTCAAGGCATTCACAAATGAAGGAACTATCCATGTGACGGTTCGTCCATGTGAACGGATGTTCCGAGAAGCCGATGTCGACAAGGCCAAATGCTTCCATGCAAGATCGAAACCGGTGCATGGAGGCCCACGTTATGGGTCGTCCCCCGTGTTTTTTAGTGTTATGCATAATGCCATTAAAGTCACCAATAAGCAGCCAAGGTACAATAACAGTAGAAGCATAACTTTTAAGCGATTCCCATACCTGATCTTGGTAAGCTCGTTGTGGTGGGTTGTATATAGCGCTAAGCCAGAATGTCTGGTCTGTGTGGAACATCACCTCAATATGAATAGTATGCGCTCCAATCAACAACGTTTGCAAGATTATCAAATTCATGTAATATAGGACCCAAATACCACCAGAGTAGCCCAACGGCTGGACAATGGACTGACCATGAAATGGGAGTAGGTCTATGATATGTTGTGCCCGTTCCTCATCGTGGCATCTTGTTTCCACCAGGACCAACACCGTTGGATTAACCTGATGTATAAGTTCCCGTGTCGCCTGCAGGAATTTCGAGCGGTTCGCGCCCCTAACATTCCAGCATACTACCCTCATTGGTAAATGGAAGGGAGTTGCGGTAGGGCCTGGTCCGCCGGATTGGAGGTGAGCTGGATCGACATGTGCATTTCCTGGTAAGAGTAGACACGGTAAGTACTGCAGGTTTGATGATCGTGAACAATGCGAAGCTGAACTGGGTGACCCGTCATTCGTCCTACATAGACAACACATGCACAATTGTGAATTTAACACCCGGAAGATGGTTCAGAATTAAAAACCCTTATCATTGGATCTCATTGTCTAAGTATGATTGGTAAATGGTTCTGCTGGAGGAACGGAGCATATGCCCTGATTTTTCGTATCTCTATCCCTGCCAAAATTTTGATGCCCATGTGGATGTCCATCCGTGGTCCTGTGTAATTTATCGTCGATGTGCCCCTGCTTGAGTGAACGACACCGCTGTGGGAATGTTCGGTGCGACGACTGGCCTTGGAAGTAGTTGACCCAGGGGCCAGGCTGCTCTGGCGGGCGCGGTGGGCTGACATGTAGGTGTGGCGACTGTTGACGCGGGTGGGATGGAGCTATGGTCGCCTTCAGCGGTTCGAGTCGGCGACGCTGTCGCCTTTCCCCCACTATCGAGGTTTCTTTCTGAGACGGTGGTGGTATTGATTGTGGGTTAAATATCCCCTGCAACCTCTATCCGTACGTCATTTCCGAATCCGACGAGATTATGATCGGTCTCCCTGTCGTTAGTACCTCCATTAGTTCTTCCGAGGTCGAGATTTTAGGTAGGGTTTCGTCGGTGCGAAGCAGGGCATTCGTAGAGCCTCTCGAGTGGGGGGGGGGGGGAGTAGGAGTGGGCCATGTTTGGTTCCTTTCGGTTCGGTGTTAGCGGTGTCATGGCAGTCGTAGGCTTGTGAGTTCGGTGGTGCGGGTGGGTTTGTGGACGTGTATTGGGGAGGGGAGTGCGTACTTGGGGTGGGAAGTGGAGCGCTTTCCATTGATGGAATGGTGCGGTGTTGTGGTGGTGGGCTAGTGTTGGGGGTGACGGGGTGGTGGTGGCTCAGGGTGGTTGGTGGGTGGGGGTGGGTGGCGGGGTGGAGAGTGGCTCAGGGTGGAGTTACGGGTGGTGGGCCGTGAGGGGGTGGGGTATATAGTGGTGTTGGTGTTATAATATGGGTGGTGATCGAGGTTGGGGAAGATGAAGTGGAGAGGGAGCTTTATAGGTGAAAGTTGGGAAATGGATTCTGCATGGGGGGAATTATTTATAGGTGCAAAGGATGGGTTTGTAGTTTGGAGTGTAGTGGGGGGGGATGAGGGTGTTTTGGAGGGTAGTGGGGGGGGGGGGGGGGTAGAGAGAATAACACATGGCGCATGGTTGCCATGTGTCATTCCCGTGGGGCCGAGGTGGCAGGTGGATCTGCCACACGACCCCTCTTGTGACACGTGGCGTCCAAGGACGTCACGTGTTAATACGTGGCATCCTTGGGTGCCACGTGTTCAACCGTGGTTCCGCGTGGCACTCATGATTGCCATGTGGGCCATTTTCGCAGACGTGGCGCCACGTGCGTCCACATCCGCCATTCCCATCACAATGGTCTTGGCGGGACCTATTTCTTTTCCTCGGTCTCGGTGCCGTCGGCTATTTTCGGGTCACTTCCTTTCTGTTTCATCCTATTTACCGGGCCTTGTTGTCGGTGTTGATTTGCGATTTTGGTCTGTCCTTGTATCTTTGGGTCTGTCCGTACCTGTCGAATTTCTGGTCCTGATGAGTGTGGGCGGTTCTGCTGGTCTCTGCGGTTCTGACCAAGATTCTTAGCTCTGGTCTCATTGTTATGTTTTTCCGTTCCCGTTTCAACTCTTTTCCCCTTGGTCCTCGCGTCCCGTTGTCCCTGCCGTCGTTATCCGCCCGGTCTTTGGTTGACTACGTCAATCTGGTTCAGGGGAGGCAGGTGTGTCCTCCGGTTTTGGTTCCGTTTTCGCCTTGCCCATTGTGCAGTCCGGATGGGTATGTCCTACAGGTCCACAGGACAAGCGAAAGTCCATTTTGAGCTCATATGTGATTGGTTGGCCATGGCCATTAATGTACACCTTTGAGGGCAGCGATTTTGAGGAGTCTATTTCCAAGCATATTCGTGCGTATCGAGCGTGCGATCGATTGGCCGTGTGAGTGTCAACTTTGATAGGTCGCCCGAAAAGTCCCGAAATCTTGAACAAGGCCTCAAAATCGTAGAACTCTATTGGCAGGCCTGGAAACTGGATCCATGTACAGACTTTAGCTCGTGCCAGGCTGCCCTCGAAGAGGTTCGGGCGCCATTGTGCCACCGCTAGATAGTAGAGAAACCACGATCCACCTGCTAGGGCAAGAGTATAGTCCTTGGGGATCGTAACTCGTATCAAGTAGGTCCCATTACCTATCACCGTAACTCCGAGGGGCTGTGCGAGCTTCCATAGGCGCTGCAGTTTGTTGCCCATGTGTGGGATTGTTCGTTGGATCCCGATGAGTTTCACAACTAGCATGTGTTTCCATGGTTGGCAAAGGCATTGCATATCTTTTTTCTGAGAAGCACACCTGCGGTCCCCGTTCCGCATCTTCTTCCATGCCTGTTGTTGGCTCTGTGGTTATTGAAGGTTCTTCTAACGCCTGTAACCACGTGGGGACGAACAGGTGGTTGGTCGACGATAGGAGTCTTCGGCGATAATCAGCTGGGGGCGGTTTTTGGGTAGTGTCGTCCTTGGGGTGTTGTTGCTCCTCTTCTTTAGAGTTTTGTATGTCCGCTTGAGCGGCGTCTGGCGGCGGTGGTGGTGGTGGTTCCGGTGACCGTGGGTTAGGTTGTTCACTAGCCATTCTTTTTTTTTTTCGTTATCCTTCAATAATCATCATTTATTACAAGATTCGTGTATCATAAGTTCGGACCATTTTTGTAAGCTTGGAATCTTAGGTCATTTTTCTTTAAGTTTTCCTATTTAATTACACTATCTTAACAACCTATCTAAACAGAAAAACTTATTCTCTTGGGTATATCAGTCATAGATTGTGTATATATCTCGATTTCCTTGTGCTTACTTGACATAATCGCTAAGTAGTACATGTTTCCTCCAACACTACAATACATTGTTTAGTGAGTTGTATACCGAGCTGCAACTCAATAAGACTATGTGGACTTTTCAACTCCACTTCAACACATTAGCATGACAACATACCAACACGACTGCTTATGAGGACCTTGTATGGGTAGCTTTATTATTATTGTTCGTTCAACATTAATGTTCATTTCTTATTTCTCTCTTTAATAGTTATTGTCTACCTCTATATTGATATTAAGAATTAAATGGTCCTAGTCGAAGATCACCTGGCAGTTTTGTGTGTAGAGCTTCGAATCAAGGAGAGAATTTATTTATTCGAATATCAATTCAACGATTCTCAATCTAATTCAAAATTTTAATATAATTGAAATAATAATATATGGTTGTGGAGCGAATAAAAGGTCTAATCAGAGTGTATCAGAGTGTACAAGGTCCTCTCACACGTATGTGCGTCTCACACACATGGAACTTAGACACATGCGAGAGACATTGCACTACACCACCCGTGTAGCATAAATAAAATTGTGAAGAGAGAATATACCTAATATCTCACATGTATCTTTGCATGAGCCTATTTTTAACGACAAAAGTAGACAATAATTTGAGCAACAGTGTCATTTTCTCTACTTTCCGTACGATTCTTCACAGTATATCGAACAAATACATGTCACTTCAAATTCTCACTAAAGGTGGCAGTTTTACCCAACAACCCAATAACCCACCTAAACCCATTCTAATTAAATGGGTTATGGGTGACCCATTTAATAAATGGGTTGGAAACATAAGATTATATTTCTCGTATTATAACACTTTAGCTACTGTGTGCGAAAACACCGCTACTGTGTGCGAATCTGATTTGGGCATTAGGGCTTACATTCCTTCGCCATTTTCAATGGCGAAGAAGAGAGTTCCAGCGGAGAAACACGGCAGTGATGAATTGAGGACAGAGAATCAGTTGGAGGACAAAGACGAGCAAGAATCGGACGACGGGGAAGGCGAAACTGAAGCTAGCGAAGAGTTAGAGGAGGAATTGGAGAACGATGAAGCACAATCTCGATCGCCGCCTAGCATCAAGGATATCGGAATAACGCAACAACAAAACACAATGAGGTACAGTGAACTATTTGTGGGCAACCGACGATTCGAGAATGGGGAAGCGGTGACCTATTTCCCGCCGGTAAACCGTGAGGTTTTGGAATTCACTAATGAAGATATACATGAATCCGTCGACTATTGGAAGTATGCACTGATAGGGGCGGTTGTTGGGCTCAAGCTACCATATGAAGCGATACAGAGATATATCAACAGTAGATGGAGCATACAACCACATATACATGTGTTTCAACACGGAGTATTTGTCTTCCGGTTCGAATCCAAGGCGGCGATGATGGAAATATATGGCGGCGGACCGTGGATGGTGAAAGGGTCATACCCGCTGGTACTGCAAAGGTGGGCTCCAGGTATGAGGCTAGACCCTGAGAAATTGCAAGATTACCCTGTGTGGATACAGTTGCCATCACTAGACTTGCAATTTTGGACAACAACTATGATAGGAAAGATAGCTAGCATGGTGGGGAAACCTGTGTATGTGGATAAAATGACTGCTACAAAAGATAGGTTGGCATTTGCTAGAGTCTTTGTTGAGCTTCAATCTGGACAGAAACTAATAGAGAAGGTGGTATTGAAGGGGCCTGATGGGAGACAGTATGAACAGAAAATAGTTTATGAAAAAAGGCCTCACCAGTGCTTTAAGTGCCATAAATTTGGGCACAATGCTAGAGTATGTCCAGTGATAAAAACAGCTTGGGTGGCTCAAAAGAAAGAGACAGAAGAGAGAGCAGTAGAACAGGGGAAGAAGATGGATATTAATGAGGTAGTCAGTGAGAAGGGCTTAGAAGAGATACACACTGATGACAAGGGAATAAATGCAAAAGAAGAGGATAGCAATTTTAAGATTAGTAACCTGGAGGTGGTACTACAAATACCTCAAAATGAGAGTGACAAAGGGATAGGACAGACTACAACAGAAAGTGTAAGAAAGGAAAATGAGCAAAATGTGTCAGTGACAACTGCAACTACAGCTGCAACACCAAAGAAAGGCAACTCACAGAATCAGGGGAGCAACAGAATTGAACTTAGAACAGAACTGACAGAGAAGGAAACTCAAGAAAAAGAAAAATGGCATAAGGTGGAAAGCAAGAGAAAATCTCAGAGACAAACAGGACAGGGGAAGAAGGGGAACACCAACAGACCTAATGGATAAAGAAATCAATGTAGGGGTTTGGAACTTAAGGGGTCTGAATGATCCCCTTAAGCAGGTAGCTATGAGGAACTTTTTAGGTACTAATAAGTGTAGCATAGGGGCAATGGTAGAGACAATATTGAGGAATAAGAATTTTCAGAAAATAAGAAAGAATTTGCAGAATAACTGGGAAGTTGAAAGCAATGTGAACCTCAGTAAGAATTGTAGGATCATGGTGGTTTGGAAGAGGGATTTAGTTAACTTGGGTATTGAAGATATGGGGGATCAGTACATACATTGTACCATTGGCACCAAGGATCAAGGATGGAAAGGCCACATCACTTTTATTTATGCTCATAATCAAGCTGATAAGAGAAAGGGGCTATGGAAGAAGCTAGAGGGTATTGCTCAGAACATGCATGGTCCCTGGATGCTAGCTGGAGTCTTTAATGTGGTGTTAAATAAAGAGGAAAAGTGGAGTGAAGTTGTAACCACCATAAGTGTTGGGACTGAATTGCAAGACATGTTGGACAACACTGGGCTACAAGACCATCAATATAGTGGGCATGTATTCACTTGGAATAATACTCATACCTTTTGTAAGCTGGATAGGGTACTTGTGAACCAAGACTGGATTCTGGGCCAGAGAGAATAAGCTGTGCACTTTATTCCTCCTGGGATATCAGATCACTCACCTAGTATTATCAGGATTTTTGCAATAGATCACAAGGCAAGAATTCCATTTAAGTTCAAGAACATATGGGCTAAGGATGACAAATTTAAGGAGCTGGTAGAGGAAGCTTGGAATATACAGATAAAAGGCTGTAAAATGTACCAACTAATGGGGAAGTTGAAAGCACTTAAGGAGAAGCTAAAGCAACTGAATGCTCACAAGTTCCAGAATTTAGAGAGAAGGGTTCAAGAAAGCTTTGACAGACTGCAAGATATTCAAAAGGAGAGACTGTATCACCCAGGAAACAGTCAACAAAACCTGGACATTAAGCAGAGAAAGGAGGAGTATATACAACTACAACAGCTACTTAATCATCAACTCCAGCAGAAATCAAAAACAGAATGGGTGGAAGAAGGGGATAAATGCTCCAGGCTCTTCTTTCAACACATCAAGGCCAGGAGAAAGACAAATAGCATCCACCTTCTCATCTCAAATGATGGGACAGTTTTAAACACAAGAAATGACATTACTAACCATATCCTTAGCTTTTACTATGAATTGTTTGGTGTGGACAGGCAAGTGAAAAGAACTAACCCTGAAGTGTTTTTGGCAGGACCAAGAATCACTGAAGATATGAATAAAGGACTTCTGACACCCATCTTGAAAGAGGAGGTGAGAAATGCCATATTTAGCATGAGTGACACAAAGAGTCTAGGGCCAGATGGTTTTAATGCTTGCTTTTACAAGAACAGTTGGAGCATCACAGGTAACCTTGTTTATGAAGCAGTTAGGGAATTCCAACAAACTAGTAAGATTCTCAAACAGATCAACTCCACATCGGTTTGTCTTATTCCTAAAACTGTTAATGCTTCATCTATAGGGGACTATAGGCCTATTGCATGCTGTAACATTGTGTACAAAATTATTACAAAAGTCTTGGCTAATAGGATTAAGCACTTGTTGCCTGATTTGATAAGTGTCTGTCAGAATGCTTTTGTTGCAGGGAGGGATCTATTCCAAAATGTTTTCTTGGCTCAGGAGCTCATTAGAGGTTATAATAGGAAGCATATATCACTTAGGAGCATGATTAACATTGATCTTAGAAAAGCATATGATACAATCAACTGGAAATTTCTTAAGGAAGTATTAATTGGACTTGGTTTTAACACTAGCTTTGTTAAGCTCATAATGACATGTGTGTCTACTGCCAGCTTCTCCTTTTGTGTTAATGGGAGCCTAGAAGGTCATATGCCAGGTAAACAGGGATTGAGACAAGGAGATCCAATGTCCCCATATCTGTTTGTCTTATGTATGGAATACTTGTCTAGATTAATCAAGGTTAAGGTAAAAGATAGCAGTTTCAAACACCACCCTAAAACTGCTAAATTGAATTTAACTCATATGATTTTTGCAGATGACCTTCTACTATTTTGTAGAGGGGATCCAGACTCCTTACAGACACTGAAATGTACCTTGGAGGAATTCTCAGAAACATCTGGATTGCAAATCAATAACTCAAAGAGCAATATATTCATAGCTGGAGTTAAGGAAGAGGAGAAGGAGAATTTGATGAAGATATGGCAATTCCCAGAAGGAAGGTTTCCTGTGAGATACCTTGGAATACCCTTGAATCCCAGGAAACTCAGAATTGAAGAATATGAACCTTTCATCAAAAGAATCAGTGCTAGAATACAAAGTTGGATGGCCAAGCAACTTAGCTATGCAGGAAGGCTGCAATTGGTAAGGGCTGTATTAATGTCAATTCAGAGATTTTGGGGCTTTGTCTTTCCTATGCCTGCAGGGGTAGTAAAGAAAATTGAAGCCATGTGTAGAAGCTACTTGTGGTCTGGCAAGGAAGTAGGCAGAAAGAGCTTAGTGACATGGGTAATGGTCTGCCAGGAATATGATCATGGAGGACTCCAAATAAAAGAAATATTGAGCTGGAACAAAGCACTACTTTGCTCGCAATTGGCTGGAATTGATAATCAGAGGAAAAAGCCAACTATTTTGACCAAGTGGATACAAGAATATAAGCTGAAAGGGAAGAGAATTTGGGATGTGGAGATGAAGAATGGAGACTCGCCCTGGTGGAAAGACTTACTGAGAATCAGAGATGAAATAAATACATTAATACCAACAGTGAAGGAAATAGATTGGAGGAAAACTACACAGAAGGATATGATAGACTCATGCTACCAAGCATTTCATAAGGAAACTCCTCCCATAGACTGGAGTGCCCAGGTTTGGAACCCATTCTCTACTCCTAGGGTTTCCTTCATAAACTGGTTGATCATGCACAAGAAACTGGCTACTAAGGATAGATTATTGAGATTCAAAATGATAGCTGATAATAATTGTGTTATGTGTAACTCAGAGGCTGAAACTCTCGACCATTTATTCTTTGAATGCCCTTTGGTTAAACATGTGTTTGATGTTATAATGAGGGCCATGGGACTTTGTTTCCATGAGCTGAAATTGCAGCAATGGGTGAACAGGTTCAACACTTCAAACCATAAGAAGGGGATAGTATATCAATTGAGAGCAGCTGCATTTGGGAGTGTCCTGGCTGGAATTTGGAAATGGAGAAACACAAGAGTATTCGAAGGTAAAATGATCCCAGTCCAGAACATTTGCAAAGATATAGCTAGTGAGTTGCAAATAAGGATAAAATCTAGAGTAGGAAGAAAAGAAAATAGAATTACTAAAAGCATCTTAGAGAATCTAGCTAGGATTTGAATGCATTTTTTTTTCCTCTGGGCTTAACATGATCTTACTATATGACTGGGAATGAGTTTTGTGTTTTCTTGAAACAGATTGAAACTGGATATCCAAAAAGGAAGCTGGGCAAAACTTGACAGGTATAAACTCTAACCTTATCCTCTTCTCCCTGAAAGAGAGCAGGATCAGTACAGGATCGCCTATTCACTTAAGCAACCAAGAGCTATTGGAAGATGCCTGGAGAGTACGATCACGAGTTCGTCTCGGAGTCGGAATGGAGAGGGGATCTTCTAATGGAGTTGTAGTTTTGGTTAGGCTGTACCCGAATCATAGTCCAAGGCTAGAGTTCGAGGTATTTCCTAAGCTTGATAGGGTACTGATTTCGTTATGAATTGTTTAGCTTAGCTAAATGTAGCTTCGTCTTGGGGTATGCCCCTCGTATTCTGTATTGACTCTCTTTCAGTTCTATTCTATTTACCTTTCGTGCAAAAAAAAAAAAATGGGTTGGAAATGGGTCACCCATTTATAACCCATCTTTAAATGGGTCACCCATGGGTGACCCACTAGACCCATTATGACCCATTAAAAAAAACATAAAATATTAACTTAAATCTGAAAATACCTCTACGGGCCATTAAAGAAAAAAACACATTCCCTTGTTTCTCTCTCTTCGATTCTCCTTAAACCCTTTTTTTAGTTTATTATGTGTAATATAGCTATCGACGAGAAAAAAAACAATTTGCCGGGGGCCGATTTTTTTTTATGAGTTTATTAGGTGTAATATAGCTATTAGCGAAAAAAAAAATTGATGCGGGCAATTTTTTGTTTTTTGAGTTTATTAGGTGTAATATAGCTATCGACAGAAAAAGAATAATTTTGAGGCGGGCGGATTTTTTTTTTTTTTTTGAGTTTATTAGGTGTAATATAGCTATCGACGGAAAAAGAATAATTTTGAGGCGGACGCATTTTTTTTATGAGTTTATTAGGTGTAATATAGCTATCGACGGAAAAAGAATAATTTTGAGGCGGGCGGATTTTTTTTTGAGTTTCTTTTCTAAGCGTAACATGTTTTTTGTGTAACATATGTGTTTTTCATTATTTCGTTGACACGACATATTTTTTTCCCGGATGTGCATATTTTTAATGTTTTTCCTATAATGTGTCATATTTTTATTATAAAAATATTAAACGGGTCATTAATGGGTTTAATGGGTGGCCCAACCCATTTATAAACCTTGTTGAAAAGTGGACCCTTCTCGATAGAGCGAAAACACGGCAATAATTGAAAACCGAAAAAATAAACGACACACAGATTTTTACGTGGAAAACCCCAAATTACTTTAGGGTGAAAAACCACGGGCAAGGTAGAAGAACTTCACTATGAGTGTAAAATAGGAATTACAACACTCCGACTTTTACCATAGTAAAGTCGCACAAACTCTCTACTTTTACCTCACACTTACAACACTTTATTCCACTCTTTATATATTAATTATACTTCAATATACAAGAGAAGGAATTGTATTTTGGGATGGTTTAAGATGGGAAAGGGGCTTGGTATTTATAGGCTAACATTTCAACTAAACTAATGCTAGATAATCAAATCTTGCACTAATCAATTAGTGTTGCACCATCAACCGCCCCATTGCTGCTGCACATGAAAGATTATGGTGCTGCACAATGCCCATTATCAATTTTAAAAACAACCGCCCCAACAACCAACCCATTAATAACCCATTTGAATGGGTTGGGTCATAAATGGGTTAGGTTATAAATGGGTTATGTTATAAATGGGTTGACCCATTTATAACCCAATCCACCCATTTGCCACCTCTAATTCTCACCAGGAATTGCTGCTTAAGAATTTTTTGGGGAGTGTCTTGGCTGCTGTTATCTGTACAGCAGCCAAGCAACCCCGTTTTCTTTTTTCTTATAAATTAGAATCCATGCTTAAAATAAAATTTCTTCTTTTCTTATAATTAGGCCCCATAACATTCTTAAACATACTTTTCTAAAATACTTATGCTTATTTTTATTTTTGTCTTAAAACACACTTTTCTAAAATAATAGTGTGTTATATCTTATTTCATTTAACACTTTGGATTTATTCATTTCAACAAGAATGACTTACCCTCATACTTAGTCTTATGCTTGTCATATTTTTTATAATAAATAATTATCCCTCATAGATTAATAATTTCGACTGTATATTTAAGAAAAATAAATTTATGACATAAAATGATTAGGGTAATTGATCATTGCACTCTACTGACATGATTTTTCTATCTTCTAATACTTTTTAGATACAAATGTTATTAAATTATCATGATTTTTTTTGATAACCCACAAATTAATTAAATTAAAATAAGGTAATTAACATAAGGTAAGTGTTTTACAAGATTGAGTTATTTTATATGAGGCTTTTACTGTAGGAAAAGATAAAATCACTCTTACTAAAATAAAATAAGGATTACAATAATAATATATTCACATACCACATAAGTGTGTCAAGAAAAAACAAGTAACAAAAAATAATATATTTAGCATACCATATATCAGTGCTTAAAAGAAAACAAGTAACATAAGATAAGTGTTTTAAAAGAAATGAATAGATTTCATTTTTAGGCTTACTTGTAAATAAAGATAATTTTATGAAGTCCAGTTTGAAAGAAAAGAAGAAATTGGGGTGATTGGCTGCTGTACAGTTAACAGCAGCCAAGATTAATTAAATTTTTTGCGAGTGACAATAGTAAGCACTACGTAATTTTACGTGCAGATTATCTACCACCCAATAAATAATACATGTTTACAAGTAACCATAAGAATAACTGCCCTTTTCTAAACAAAACTTTATTTGGCAAACTCACAAATAAAGCAGACAATTTAGTCAGTTTCCTTTCTATATCTTTCTTTTGTAGTTAACTTAATTGTTTCCTACAAAAAGAACAGTTCATCTCTGCAATAAATAGCACAACACTGTAGTAGTTTTACTCGTACATCAAGCAGCCACAGCTTCTTCTTTTGTGGCAAGCTGGTTCTGAATATGCTGAGGTACGACGTCAAATTTGGCCAACTGCATAGTGTAAGACGCACGACCTTTCGTCATTCCTCGAAGAGTACTGACATACTGGAACATCTCAGCTAGTGGCACCAGGGCATCAACCACCTTTAGAATTTGGACGATGATCATGGAACATTAAAGTGGTTGAATCAAAATCTCCATGAGATTGCAACAAAATAGCAATTTAATGTGTTTATATTTCATTGGAGATAACCCCTTATAACAAAAAGTCAATCTGTTCCAAGACCATCTAATCAGAAGTTAGGTTGCATTGAGGAAATTCAAAGAGAATTAGCGCAGTACAAATGACCTATTCACTCACGAATACCTTCAAAGTCCTTTTAATGATTAAAAAAATTAAGCTACATTTACCCTCTGTATGGTGCGGTCTTACAGAAACATCCCGCGCTACTTGAATAATATGAAACCACTTTCAAGCCTCCGTGAAAGTTCACATGATTACACTGAAACTCAAAGCCTGTGCATCTAAATTATGCCAAAGGAAAATACTGCATCAGGGCGGAGGGGATTACAGTTACCTACCCTATAAGTTATTTTCCTAAATTTTTTACTGTTTCGTGGAATTTATAAAAAGATGAAATATCCCCTCCTCGAATGGCATAAGAAATTTTCAAACCACAAATAATTGGTGCAACTTTTTCCAATTAAAGGCAGTAGCAAACTAGATGCAACAGACATCCTCTTCAAGAGTAGAGATTTAATCAGGCATCAACTCTGCACAAAATGATACACAAAAACTCATCAAACGTACCTTCAAGCCACCAGGTTTGTCGCCAAAATCATTAATCTGACCTCTCCTTGAATTGAGATCACCAATCACGTCTCCCAAATGTTCTTCAGGGGTAACAACTTCAACCCTCATTATCGGTTCCAACATCTGCGGACCAGCTTTCCTTATCCCTTCCCTAAATGCTCCTCGAGCAGCCAACTGGAACGCCAACACACTTGAATCAACGTCATGATAATTACCATCTACTAATACGGCACGAACATCGACCACAGGATATCCAGCCAAAACACCATTGCTCATGCTTTCTTCCAAACCTTTCATCACACCAGGTATGTATTCTCTTGGCACTGCTCCTCCTTTAATTTCACTCTTGAACTCGTAACCGCTACCGGCTTCAAGTGGTTCAAACCTGACTGTGATATCGGCAAACTGACCTGCGCCTCCAGATTGTTTCTTGTGAACATATTTTACTTCTGTGACCTTCGAAATGCTTTCTCGGTAGTTGACTTGGGGTGCTCCGACATTGGCCTCCACCTATAATTAGTTCAGTTAATTAGGATTTGACAGGAGAGAAAGATATAACTTCTTTATTTCTTTGCAGAAATATAGAAGCGGGTAGAGTAAAGCATCAAGTGTTTGACTTTCGAAAAAAATGAAGGTTACTTTTCTGCAAAATTCTGAAGTGTTTGCTCGTTTGTTTATTTTTTTTTCTTTTTTGTTTTTTTCTTACGTTTGTTTTATACTCATTACTCACTAATTTAGGTAGCTTAGTATGGTTCATCATTCCTTGCTTTTCGCAATCAAATATCATTTTGGTTCTCTTTTAAATGCTATAAAAAAAGTACTTCATGTTATAAGAAAACATAAATAATGTCGATCAACTGATTTTTATCTATTGGAAAACCCAGTAGAGATATTGATTTCATGTGAAAGAATGCTCCTGACACTCGCTTTCACTTTTCCTTAGAACAATTTAATTTGGGTTTGGACAAGAGAATAGAAATAACTTTTTCGATGACTTGATCAGGAGAGCATGTTTTACAGAAACCAGATGTTCATAGATTATATGTATTTCAGCCAATGAATGAAAATCTGAGAAATGATAAAAGAGAAGTTAGGAGAAAGGAAAATGCGGACCTTATATTCCCTCTTGAGCCTATCAACAATAATTTCGAGGTGCAATTCTCCCATTCCTTCAATTACTGTCTGGTTGATCTCTTCATCTCGTGAAAAGTGGAAAGACGGATCTTCTTGTGCAAGCTTAATGAGGCCAACCGCCATCTTATCAATATCGGCTTTAGTCTTTGGTTCAATTGCAACCTTAATAACAGGATCCGGGAAATCCATGCGCTCAAGCACAACAGGATGTTCAGTATCACACAATGTTTCTCCAGTTACAGTATCTTTTAAACCCGCAAGCGCCACAATGTCGCCAGTTAATGCTACTTTGACATCTTCTCTGCTGTTAGCATGCATTTCCAGAAGCCTACCAATTCTCTCTTTCCTCCCTTTGTTTGAATTCAGTACATAAGAACCTGCGGCCAACTTCCCAGAATACACACGCACGAATGTCAAAGAACCCACGAAGGGATCGCTCATGATCTTGAATGCTAATCCAGAAAAAGGTTCATCGTCGCTGGCTTTCCTTTCACATATCACCTCAGGGTCATCAGGATCTGTTCCTTTCATTGGTGGCAAGTCAACGGGAGACGGCAAATAGTCAACCACAGAATCCAGTAATGGCTGAACACCCTTGTTCTTAAAAGCGGAACCACATAATACAGGAACAAAGCTGCCAGTAATAGTTCCTTGCCTAATTAACTTTTTAATGGTTACTTCATCAGGCTCGAGCCCTTCAAGGTAGCCTTCCATGGCAGCATCATCCAACTCGACTATGTTCTCAATCATCAGCGCACGATACTCATCAGCCAAATCTTTAAGATCAGACGGAATTTCCTCGTATGAAAACTTTGCACCTAATTCTTCCCCAGACCAGACTATGGCTTTCATCCGCACAAGATCAATAACTCCCTTGAAAGTATCCTCCGCCCCAATTGGCAATTGAAGAACAAGAGGCTTTGCTCCAAGGTTCGTCACGATCATATCTCTTGTTCGGAAGAAATTTGCTCCAAGACGGTCCATTTTGTTGACGAAACATATTCTTGGAACGCCGTATTTGTCAGCCTGCCTCCAAACAGTTTCAGATTGGGGCTCCACGCCAGCAACACTGTCGAACAAGCATATTGCACCGTCCAAAACTCTGAGAGCACGCTCAACTTCGAGTGTGAAGTCAACGTGACCAGGAGTGTCAATTATGTTGATTCGGTGCTTGTCCCAAAATGTGGTAGTCGCAGCAGAAGTAATGGTAATTCCTCTTTCTTGTTCTTGCTCCATCCAGTCCATTGTGGCTGTTCCCTCGTGTACTTCACCAATTTTGTAGTTTCGACCAGTGTAGTATAGGATACGTTCCGTTGTAGTGGTTTTACCCGCATCAATATGTGCCATAATTCCAATATTACGATAGTCTTTCAAAGGCACTGTTCGTTTGTCCTCTGGGGAAGAAGCTAAAGAAAATAATCAGCAATTTAATTGATGACTCTGATCATAATCCGTTTCAGTTAGAAAACCAAGGTTTGCTGAATGAGAAGTAACGTTTCACTACGAATTGGAGCATGCACCCGAAGTCTCATCACTCATAATCTCAAAGTTATACATATACATGCAGAATACATATTAATTCCATGTATTGACAGTTGAACACAACCCCAACTGAGAATCAACCAAAAGTAAATCAGTTTTGTTCCACAAAGGTTCGAAACATGAAACTATGGCAAGGGATCTGCTGCATACGATGCATCGGTGAATTCAGTTATTTCCATCAGTTTTCTCTTAGTTACAATTTGGGCAGTCTGCAATAATTCTTACTTGCACTTGCAATGAGTTTTCTTCTATGTTTTTGTTTCGTGATAGGCACACATGTCACATGATAAGCAAAACGACATGTTTATCTATATAGCCACTCCATGGAGTGTTTTATGTCCAATATAAAGGGCATTCCAAAACTCACTTGGCGTCTTTCACTAAAATTGTTCAAAGCTGTTAGCAAAAAATACTTTTTTGAGTACGAATTTCGAGTTGAGAACACTGAAGGCAGAGAATCAAGATGTATTCATCCCAAAAGTAGATAACTTTTTTTATATAGAAAAACATGTCCCCAAAACAATAAAGATTCAGACATGAGAAGCAATATTCAATCACAAAATACAGCCCGACATCATAACTGCGTAAAACGAAAAAAGAACACGAACTCTCGATAAAACAACTAACGATGATTTCACTCAAAACCCAGAAGCCCCATCATCCAATAAGTGATAAACAAATTATAAGAAACAGAGTAATGAGTAAAGAGAAAATACCAGCGGCCATTGCAAAGACTTGAACGTTCTTTTTGTGCTGATTTTGATGTAAAGGTGAGAGCTTTAACGATGAAGTAAGCCTAACGCTGCCAAATAATGAAGAAGAGAGAGCTCGAATTGAGTTGCTCTTACGACGCCGTATGACGGGGTGCAAGGGTCTCCTCGAGGACCCATTTAAGTTGCAGAGAGAAGAAGCACTGGACGACATTTTCATCAACGATTCTGCCGCCATATCTTTCTTTTCACACACTTACTGTGTGTGTTGTGTGTGTGTGTGAGTGTTCCCTCCTTGAATTGGAGAAGAAGGGGAAAGGGGTTGAGTTCCAGAGTGGATAATGGAACTATAATTAGATTAGAGGGATGGGCTTTTTGTGAAATGAAAATAAATTTGTGTGGCAGAAATTATTTCCAATTTTTTTTGTGATAGGATTGAGCCTTTGGTTTTTCTTGCCCCAATTTTCATCCACGTCTTTAATATAATGTTCAAATTTACACAAAACTGAGCTTGTAAAGAATGAGTGGCATGTGGTTACGAAATGGCCCCCCTGACGCCCGGAAGGAACGATGAAGAGCCTGAACAAATGGCTTTGCAAAACAGGACCACACTCTGGCAACCACTACACATAAAAGACCAATATGTAACACATCACAATCCAACACCAAACTCAAAAGGCCCCAGTATGGATACGTAGAAGCTCAGCTAACACCACCGCGACTGACCCAAACAATGGCCCCAATAACGCAACCAAGCCCGCCCATGCCTTTAGTACAGGCGAAGGAGACCGGATCTCGACGACACTTCCGGAACCTCATTCTGAGCCCGTAAAGGGTCAGAAACGCCCTCAAACGGACGTTGCGTCAACAAATGCCAAGTCAACATTGGCGGGATCCACAATTGACCCTCAGTCGGAACACCCAACCAAACGACGATCGCAATACCTGAGCCCCCTAGAAGAGCGAGAAACAGTCGTCGGGCCACATACCGAAGATCCAGCGTTTCCCACGGGGCCGAGCACGGAAGCGGAACCCTCATCAGAACACGTGTCGCAGACACGTGTCATGTGTCCCACTGACGTGGCGGTTTTGAAGGACTACGTGACGCTTAGTGGCACCATGTGTCCTCTTCTTACACACGTGGCGCCATGTGCGACAACCAACTTTATGTGGCGGATATTACCGCCACGTGGACCCATGTGTCACCCTTGGGTGACACATGCTGCCATACGGCATCACCTGATGTCACCAAGCATTCCATGGGGACAACATGTGACTCCATGGCCCATATGTCATCCCCACCCATAATTAACCCCCCCCCCCCCCACTTCTCTCTCTCCCTCACGCCATATCCCATAACCACCAGCCCTCCCCCACTTTTCACCACTAAAACTAACCCCCCCACTCCCTTAAACCACCACAACACCACCCCCATCATCTTCCCCCGACCACGTCCCCACCTCCCCAACCACTACCTTACCTCCAACCGCCCACCACCCCTCTTTCGTCACCCACTCAACCCAAAATGCCTACCACACCCAACCGAAGCTCGTCTAGATCGAACAATGATGTCTTGCAAGCGAACGAGACGCTCTAGGTAATCTCAAGCTCGGACGACCTCTCAGCATACATGAGTGTCAGACGCCCCATACTTATGTCGACGAACCCGATTCTAACAAACAATCGTCGACCAATGATGGGACCCACGATCCCACCAGCTCCAACAAAACACTATGCAAAGACGTCGACAACCGAAGCACAACGCCAACGTCCCTTCTAACAAATGGCAAGGATCATTTTTCTACCACCGCCACCACATGTACATCTCCCTCAAACAGTAGAGCGACGGGCAGTCCGGGAACATGCATTCAGTCGGGTATCTACTAACAGAACGTTTCTGCCGCATATGATACGTCCACCTTCGGGACCGCAGAACCAGGGTACCCGCCACATACTAGAATGAGAAGGACCGTTAACCGGTATAAAGATCGGCGTGGTCATGTCGTATGCCCCGTTTCGTAAGCATGAGCATCAACATTACATATTTCAACCGGACACACCGGCACTGCAGATCTTCCTCATTCTCGATCACCTGTCCGCGATAATATTCCACATGGAGCACTAGACTATCGCGTAGGTCACTAGGCACATCGAACAATACAGGGTAATGGTCATTACGACGACTTCCAATATACAATACCTACCCTGCTTTCTCTTATCAGAAAACGAGGCCCTGAATCAAGGTCTCTGCCGAATAGGAGGAGACCACATCAAGCGTTCTACTCACTCACAATGCGAATCTTATGTTGGAACTTAGGGGCGTTAGGCGCCCAAATTTTCTCACAGCGGCCCAGACACTGATCGCCATCATAACCCTATGTTCTTCATACTATTGGAAACACGTATCTGAGGAGAACGAGTAGAGCACCTCATTAACCAGCTCCCGTTTGACACACATCAGGTGGTTGCCCCGGTTGGATACTCGAGCGGTATATGGATCCTCTACCATACTATTCAGATCATCCTCCATGGTGTATAAAAAGAAACGCGTATTGTTCACTTTGAGGCTACTTTCCACTGTGACCGGATTTACATCTTAGTGCCATTTACAACCCGCCCCAACCTGCATTACATAATCAGGTATTTGAAGATTTAATTGCTTATTCTAAAACTATATCTTGACCATGGATACTTGTGGGTGACTTTAATGCTATTCTTAACAACAACGAAAAACATGGTGGACCGCCCAAAACATGGGCCACAATGTCAAGGTTTAGATCATGTATCGACTCTTGTGGTTTAATTTATATTGGATTATCGTGCCACCCATTCACGTGGACTAACCGCCAAATGGGTCGTTCATTAATTTGTGAACGACTTGACCATATTTTTGGCAATCTTGCATGGGTTAACTCCTACCCTTCTACACGAGTCTGCCACTTGGCATCTTATTCATCTGATCACTCCCCTATCCTTTTGGATCTTTTCTCAACTGAACCAAAATCCCCTCAACCATTCTGCTATGAAACAACTTGGGATCTCCACCCCACATTTTCGACGGTATTAGGGCACATCTTGAACACCTAGTCAAGCACGACATACCCTTTCACCACCAATTGTCAACGTTTCGCTGCTGCCGCCCGACACTGGAAGCACACACAATATGGTAACCTTAACTCCCGAATCACGTTCATTCAAAACCAGCTTACCCATATCCTACCTCAACTTATAGGAAACCCTATTCCACAAACCTTTCTCAAGGAACGATCACTAAAGGAAGCCATTACCTATTGCCTGGCCCAAAGAGAACGCTATTGGACGCAGCGATCCCGTGAAAAATGGATTGCTAATGGGGACAGCAACACCAAATTCTATCATACATATGCCTCCCACCGCCGGCGGTGGAACACAATCCAAGGCATCAGAAATGGGGACGACTTCTGGCTACACACCACGACAGACATTCTTCAAGAATTCTGTCGCTTTTTCCAGACCCCTGCCCTATCGAACACTTTCTAACCAAACCACTATCTCATCCACCCCTTTACTCTTTCCCTCCCAATTTTTCTACGGGCCTCAGCAAGCCACTCGACGTTAGTGAAATCCGTAAGGCTGCTTACAGTATAGGACCAACCAAGGCGCCAAGACTAGATGACCTCAATGCTCACTTCTTCCAACACTACTGGGGCCAAGTCGAACCCCACATTACCACTCTAGTTTCCAATTTTTTCTCTTCCGGCCATATGCCTCTAGATGTTAATCAAACTAACATTGTTCTCATCCTAAAGAGGGAGCAACCCCAGCTCCCCCAACACTTCAAACTTATCAGTCTTTGCAATGTTAGTTATAAAATCATCTCCAAACTGTTGGTTGGTCGACTTCGTCCCACTATGAACTCAATTATATCACCCTACCAGAATGCCTTTCTCTCCAACCGCTCCATCACGGATAACATACTCATCACCCAGGAGCTGCTCCACACTATTAATAACCGGCGACAAGGGAGTCGAGGTCTTCTAGCCATCAAGATTGACCTTGCTAAAGCCTACGACCACATTAACTGGTCTTTCATTGAATTCACCTTAAACCAATTTCAATTCCCTCCCACAATAATTGTGTGGATCATGGAGTGCATAACTACAGTTGAATACAAAGTAAGTGTCAACGGAGCCCGGTCTGTTGGGTGGCTTCCTACTCGCGGCTTTTGATAGAGGGATCCCCTGTCTCCCTACCAGTTTATCATGTGCATGGAACTTATCATTGCTGCCTTCATTCAAGCCACACTTGCTGCAACACATAGCAGAACGTATCCGTAGGATCCTCATTCCGGTTGAAGTTGTCCTTGACTCCACATGCTGAGCTTGGAACTCGGGAGGACAATTCACAATCAAATTGGCATATGAAAGGTTGGGAAATAAATAATCTGGTAACCCACTCCCCAACTTACCATGGGCTGCCCTGTGGCACATTCAAACCTTACCCCGCATAAAATTCTTCGGGTGGTTGTGGGGGCAGGATGCACTCCCTACGCGCGACTGCCTCTCACGATGACATGTACCCATTGGAAAATTCCATTCTTATCACAGAAATCACTGAAACTAATATTTTCAAACTCTTTCCCATGATCATACCTAATCTTACAAACAGAGGAACTATACAGATTTCTGATGCTAGCATGTAAGATCCTAAATGTGTTGAATGCATCAGATTTTTCTTCAAGAAACTTAACCCATGTATATCTAGAAAAATCATCTACAATAACAAAGGCATATCTCTTACCACTTAGGTTGCTCACCTCAATAGGAGCCATGAAATCCATGAGTAATAATTCAAAACACTCACCAGTCCTGGGAATTCTACTTTGTATCTGGAGGGGTGTATGAGTAGCTTTAGTTTGCTTACCCTTCAGGCAGTCCCCACATACAACCTTACTTGGGCTGGATATATTTGGTAAGCCTCTTACTGCATCAACTTTCTGTAACTTCTCAAGGTTCCTATGGTGAACATGTCCTAGTTTCCTATGCCAGAGAACAACATCATCAACTTTAGCATGAAAGCAATCTGCTTCTTCCTGAGCAAGGTAGCAATTATATTTAGATCTAGTACCTATCATAGTAAGGACATTATCACTATTAAATACATCACAAGAACTTTTATCAAATGTAACAAGCAGTTCATCATCACAAAGTTGACTAATGCTTATTAGATTTACTTTAAATCCTTTAACTAGCAGAACAACTTTGAGGGGTGGAAATCCTTCAACATCTAGGTTTACAATCCAAGTTCTACTTTTCTGTCATGTTCCTAATATTGGGATAACATTTATACCAGTGACAGACTCAACATTAGAGACAATTTCTGTTTTCTTCACATTTTCTTTCAAATATTTCTTGCAATAAGGTTTTATGTGACCTGGGTAAAAACAAAATTCACAGATATAAGTAGGTTTACTTTTATTGGGATTAGCACAGCTCAAGTCTTTTGATTCCTTAATGTTAACAGGTTTGATATTATTTCCTATTTAACTGAAGTTTTTAGGGTTGGAACGCCCTGCACGTGACTCAAAAAGTGATGATTTTATAAAGGAGAATAAAGATATGAGAATATTCCTTCCTTTATTCACTGAACTTCACTCCTCATTTTTTTTTTGTATGTGACTGTCCGTGTTCTCTTCAATTGATCACCTCCCTTTATATAGAGTTTGTTAGGGACACGTGTTGTTATGCATGTGCTTTAGTAAGGTACATGTGTCGCAATATGTGTAAAAGTGTAAAAAGATAAGATAAGGTATATCTTTAATCTACTAGATGCTGACTAGGCTGATCTTTGCCTCTTCCGATAGCTCCAGGGATCTCCGAGGGGCTGTTCCTCGGGATGCTATTTTCCGAGGGGGCCTACATTTGGTAGTGACTTGATGAACCAGTTAGGACATTCTTCGGGTGGTGTTGTTGCTTCAGTAAGGGTTCATTCCAGTGTAGGAGTTTCTGTATATGTTCTCCGAGTGGTGTTTCCGCCCTTGACTATGGCTCCGAGGGTTTGACTTGGTCTCCGAGGGCTTGACTTGGTCTCCGAGGGCTTGACTTGGTCTTCGTGAAGTGGTACTTTCTTGTCCAAGTCCTCGTAGTGTGTCTTCCAGTGGCTCTTGTACTTAGATCTGGCTTTGTTCTTAGATTCGGTCTTCGGAGTGATGTTACGAGGGCAGTTTATGTTGAGGAGTGTTCATCAAGGAAGTGTTCTCATGAGATTATGGGACTCTGGGTCCGTTGTGGTCCCTCTTGGCGCATCGATGGATATCAGACTCGCGCGGATCCATTGTGGTTTACTCTTTTTCCAATGCCGCGTTGATATCTTTTTTTTATTCATCGTTGACTTTCCGAGGGACGCTTAGGTGACTCCTCGGGTGTTCCTTCGTACCGCTTCGGGTCAATGACCGAGGGGTTTGGTAACATCTGATGGGCCTCCTCATCGGGAGTGGGTACATCTCATCGGAAGTACTCGTGACAATAGTATTGTCCATATATTAATTCCTATATTTAGGTCTAATATTCTCTTTAATCTCATATTTATTTTTCACGGTTAACACTAGCCCCCCCAAATTTCGATCGCCTTCGTAGAGGCGAGGGAAATTTTATTTCGTGTCCTCGGTGAGGTGAGGGGTTTTTTCCAATTTTTTTCCTTCGATGTATTTATTTTTTTGGTAGTTTTTCGAGGGAGTGCGCATATATTTATAACTATTTAAAAATGGATCATATGGAATTTACCTTATTAGCCATGGGGGTATTGTCTTCAAGTATGCGGAGGTTTCAGAGCATTTGCTGCAGGCGGCCGTTGACTTGTTTCAAAAGTTCAAAACATCTGACCGTTGGTAACGGTCAGATTTTCAACGGCCAGATTGTGGCGCGTGCTAAGCGGGGGAGATACGTGGAGCTTTAAACATGCTCCACGTTTTAAAATCATCTGACCGTTGTCCTGTTTCGGCTATAAATATAGGCACTATTCACCCTTCTACTCACTTTCACATTTCACTCCTTAGTAAATTTCCGTCGAGCAAAATTTCTCTCTACCCCTTGCATATTTTTCCTGTATATTCGCGCGCACCTCTTCTCTTTCCCTTCTCGGAGAAATACTTCATCTTCTTTTTCGTTTTTGCACAAATGGCTTCTTCCACCACCATTGATCCCATCGCGGCTTCCACCACTTCTGGAGCTACTGCTACTGCTGATTCTCTGGCAAGTATGGGGGGGTGCCCCAACGGGGGTAATTACCTGTAAATGAAAGGGTGAGACCTCTGCTGCGATCGAGGGCGACGCTGCTTCTGCCAAGAAAGCTAGGGTTCCCAAATTGAAAAAGGCTTCTGCTCATGATTTCGCTAAAATTGAGAAGATTCAAAGTATTACTACTCGTGAGCAGGTGTTGGAGCTATTTACATCAACGGGGGCTTTCCAAAAGAACATGGTTTTCCAGATTCCGATGTAGGATGAGAGGGCATGTTATCCACCCCAGGGAATGCTTACTGTTAACAGGTTAAAAATCTACGTGCTTAAAATACACGATAATTCGATTACCAAAATTACGTGGTATATGCTTTATATAGTATATTATTATATGATTTATATTCATAAACGACATCGCATTATAACACAGTTTAAATACCGGTTTACTTCGTTAAAAATTATACTATTCGTATATCGTAAATCACGACGCACAGCTATCGACCGGATTTATAGCTAAAATACTACCCGGATTATGCTCGTATTTATAACACGTCTCACAACTCGGTATATTATTACATGTACGATTTTATATCCGTTCTGGTAAAATAACTCGTATTCACAAAATACCCGTATCGCACAAACCACAACACGTGGCTGCTAACACAACCTAAATAGATAAGGTTGCTTACTGTGCTGGTTAAACAAATAAATAACAATTACAGAAAATAACTAATATTAAAATAATAAGATCCCAAACTTGGAGAGGAATACTGTATTTCTATAAAAGGGGACAAGAGCAGTAGAAAAAAAAGGACAACTTATGTTATCTACAGAAGAAGAACTCCTTCTCTCCACCCCCTCGGGTCTCCCTCTCTTATAATTTCACAAGGGCAACCCCTCCAACAAATACAAAATCAATTCATTCGATAAAATCGACAAGCAACAAATATCCAGCACCAAAAACAAGAACTACGAGTGGCTTGATTCCCAATCGGGGGATACGTAGGCATCTCATAAAATATCTGAGTCCAGCCGCAAATCAATAAAAACCAACAATATCCTCGGGTCGGGATCGGCGTTTCGAACAATCCGTTACGCTATTCGTCAAAGCTAGCAGGCACGACGAAGATACCGTTAACGCTTACCGTTTACTTTGCTCAAGTAAAATATGGATGGCGTTCGTTTATGCCGCCTTTCTTCTGCGAGGTATTTAAGGCGTGTAATATTAGCCCGAGTCAGATGGTTCTGAACGAATTTGCGGCCCTTTGTATCTATGTTTTCTGATGTCAAGTGAACGGGTTAGAATGTGGGGTGAATCACTTCTTTTCTATATTTGATGTGGTGATTTCACCCGGGGGGTTTCCCTTCTACCACGTTCGTCATCGGGACAATGCCAAAAATTCCACGAAGAGGATATTGGATGGGTCGATCAGTTCTCACAGTGTCTGGGGAAGAACAAATATTTTTTCGTGCAACCCGCTCAAGGTAAATGGGACATGCCTTTTGACTGGAGAGAGGGTGCGACTCCTGTGCGCACTATGGATCAGAAGATAATTTTGTCCCCAATGATCTCTCAACAGCTTTTGATGGAATCAGATGATTTTTTGATGTTGTTCGAGACATCCGGGCTTCATCATGTGGTGTTCATCGATGATGTTGTCGAGAAGCCACTGTCTATATCTTCCGAGGTCCTGGCTCTTTTCAGTAAGCACTTTGTTTCTGTTCTTGTCCTTTTTCTTGACATAGGAATAGGTTATAATTATACTTGTTGGCTTTTGGGTGGTCCAGAGAATGTCTTAGCGAATTACTTTTTGCAGTCGGGTCCCATGGAACCCATTCCGAGCGGTATTTCCGACGCTCTGGAGGAGGGTGACCATGATGAGGAGGAGGTTAATGTTCCTGAGGGTGCGCACATGGGCGAGGATCATGCATCCTTGTACATAGATGTTGCGGGGGTGATTCAGAATGCGGTTCTGTTACGCCAGGTAGGTCCTTACTCAGCTTTGGCTCTGGTGCCGGTTCCTGGATCCGATATGGGAAGTTCTCCGAGGGCTTCAGAAGAAGAAATCTCTCTGAGGACTGGTGGGGAAGATTTTACCCGGGAGACCGCAGAGGTAGTAGTCATATCTTCCATGGACCCATCTTCCGCCTCTCCTCGTGGAGTCGAAGTTCCTTTGCCCATGTCTCTGATAGTTACTGAGTTCTCGGATAGGGCAATGTCCGAGCCTACTCCCCTCGGTGAGTTTTTGTTGGTCCTTAATAAGATTTTCTAAAATGTTTAAAGGAGTTTGTTCATATACTAAGGTTCTCTTTTCCGGTGTAGATATCGTGGATAAGGGAAAGGCTCCGATGCCAGAAGAGTCTTCTCTTTTAGGTAAGCATTCTCTGCTTACTTCTTTCTTTTCCGCCTAATTATTGTTCCATGACTTTTCTAGGTTCATTCTCTCTTCTTACTTATATGTGTTGTCTTTATAGAGGAGGATTTTTTGGCGCAGTTTCTCAATCCCATTCCGGAGGCTTCGTTAGGTGACTCTAAGGACATTCACGAGGAGTTTGACCCATCGTCCGATGACAGGGATGTGAAGGTGGAGATACTAAGCTCATTGGTTGGGGAGGCGGGCCCGTCTACAGTTGCTGGAGGTCCTCGGGCGGTATTTACCGACTCGGATGTGGTGATGCCAACTACGGGGACCATTCCTCCGAGGAGTCACGTCCCCGTCATGCTTTCTCCGAGGGGTCTCACCTTTCAGACTCCGTTGGCTCCTCGTAATCTGGGAGATCTGCCCTCAATGCAGGTTCTGGAGGGAGCTTTCCTGGAGATTTTTCGATTCTTTACTTCCTTGAATGCAACCCCTGCTGATGGGTTTCATTTCATGCATACGAGTCTTAACTGGATGGCTCTTATGGTAAGCTTGACCCCTTCTCTTCTTTATTTCTGTTCACCCTTCTTTTAGGTAATTGGTTTTAGATTCTTATGCATTTTCTTTCTTTCTCGTAGGTCGGGAAAATTCGGGACGCAGCGGTCGCAGTAGAGCAGGGGTATCACAAGGAGGGGGAAAAAGTAAAACTTCTCCGAGCTCAAGTGACGTCCTTTCTTTCCAAGGACAAAGAGAGCAAGACAAGGGAAGATGTGCTCCACAAGAAGATTTTGGATCTCGACTTTCTTTGGCAAGAGGCTCAAAAGGAGAAAGAGGTTTCGCGCCTTAAGTGGGAGCGGGCGGAGTCCGCGTACGAGCGGGTGGAATCGTCCGAAAAGGCTGCCAAAGAACTGATTGCTCTTTTGGAGAGAGAGAAGAAAGAGTCCGAGGGGGTTCTTAGGGCTCAGATTGCCGCTCTCGAGGGGGAAAAAACAGAAGGGTTGGCAAGAGAAAGAGAACTCCAGGTGTTGCTAGGCCAGCTTACCAATCGGGTCGAGTCGGCTGAGGAGAAGTTAGCTAAGGCCATTTCTTCCGAGGAGGTGCAAGTGAAGGTGGATGCGGCGGTCCGGTTCGCTTAACATGAGATCCTTAGACAGCACTCGGAGTCTTCCGACAAGCCGCCTCAAGAACTCTTGACAGGTCATATGTTATGGATTTACCTGGAGTGTGCTAGGCTGGCGCAGCCATTGGTGCGGTCGGATGTGGATTTTTCCAAGTCCTTTAACCTTCATAGGCTGAAGAGGCCTACTTTCGAGGATTGCCGCGTCCTTGTTGAGAGATTCAGTGGCTTATTGTCCCCTCGGGCTTCTCCGGCGCCCTCTCCAATGCGATCTGCGAGCAGTCCGAGTCCGAGGCCCGGTGGCTCCGGAGGGGTATTGTCACCAACTTCTCGTCTGGCTCCGATGAATCCTCCCTCGGAGGTGGCGACCTCCTCCTAATCTAGGGCTTTTATTTTATTGTAACTTTTTGCTTTCGCACTCTATCTTTTTCTCTTTCAAATGTACTCTGTTTTCCGAGGACTTCTCGATTTTTAAGTGAATGAACAGTTATCATATTTGGCCCAATTTTGTCTTTTTCTCCTCTGCCTCGTTTAACTTATAAATACTCTAATTATTTCTCTAACTTAAATTGAATTGAGAAAGATGAGGATAAAACTTTAATCTTGCTGACCAAGCTTGCCCCTAAGTGGGACGTGTCAGCCCGCATGGCAGTATTAAGTATGAGTCCTCCTTCAGTAGGAGCATTTTATTGGCACGTGTCTCTAACTTTAGATAATGGAGGATTAAGTTTAATTATTTAATCAAAGGGTGATGAGTATATAGGTGCTAAGTGTTTAGCAGATATGTTTATATTCACTTTAAACATTAAGCTTCCTAACTCTCTCTTAACCTTATTTCCATACTTTCATTTAGCTAGTTCTTGCATTTCGATCCTTCCTCTTTTTCAGTTTTCAGATAATCGTGAGAGATAATCGTGAGAAAAGAGAAAGACATACTCGGAAAAATGATGCCTCCGCATTACAAGAGAGGAGGATCCATCTCTTCTCGTAATTCCACTCAGAGCTCGGTGCGGACTCCTTCGCTGTCCCTAGGGGTCCGTCACGCTTCCTCGGATAGTTTTTCTTCGAGGCGAGATAGTCTAGAAGATGATATAGCTGCCACTTTGGGGAGTTCTTCGAGGGGAGGCGCTTTAAGGTCTACGCATACAAATCTTCTTAGGATGAATCACATCCGAGAAGTATTCATGGACAGGGAGTCTTATACCCTTACGGATCACTCTTCGTTCCTTGAGAGGTTTCCATTGGATCCCTCGAAGTTAATGGGTCGAGGCCGTATTACAACTGCTGTTAGCCACGAGCATGAGGGATCTATTGTGACCCTCTTTGCTGAGTATAGTTTAGATTTTAGTCAGTACGACGTGATCGTACCGCACTTCGACCAGAGGGCCTATGATCCCCCCTGGCGCTACTTGAGTATATACTGTGAGCAGGTACATTGTGGGTTGCGGGTGTTTTCTCACCCTTTTTTCCAGACTCTTTTTCGGTATTGGCAGATATGTCCGAGACAGCTGACGCCGAATTCTTTCCGTCATTTGGTGGGGTATGTCCTGTGTTGTGAGCTTTTGAACCTTTCCATGACTCCTCATCGGGTTGGGGCCATTTTTACCTTACTCCCCTGCTCGGGTGGCCCTCCTTTCTTTAGCTTGGTCTATTGGCATCAAAGCAGAGCCTTTACTCATGTATCCAACCCTCGCTCTCATAGAGGGGATTGGAGGCGAAGGTTCTTTTTCGTGCGCCCGAAGGGCCAATCAGCCAATTTATGAAGAGTGCCTCTCCCATGGGGTTTGGGGTATGTTATCCCCAACGCTGCGACTTTGTTATGTGAGGAGGAGTTGTTGTTCCGTTCCGGGTTGTTCTCGGGTACTTATGATGTCAGCGGTTTGCTGGCGCACTCCGAGTCTTTGATTTTGGCGAGGCTTCAAAGAGGAGCGGAGATGTCCAATCTCCCTACTCAGCCGCTGTTTAGCAACTTCTATTTTCGTGAGTTTCACTTCCCGCCTTCATTTTTTTTTGAAGCTTCGGGTTTATATTATGCTGGTGTTTGTGATAGGTTCGGAGATGGAAACATTTGCAATCCAGCCTTTTGATGAGGTCTTTTTAGCACAAACATTACACGAAGGGTATGATCTATCGGAGGATGGTAGTTCCAATAGGTTAAGCTTTGAAGCATTTACGAGTCCGTCTTCGGAGAGGGATCCGAGGGTCTTGCCTATTGCAGGCCCCCAGTGGCCTTTTTAGCTTCAGAGGTTCCAGAGGGCTTTCTGAGATCACCCTTGAGGTTGGGCTCTTTCCCCCCGGAGGGTGTTAGCGTTGTGCATGTAGTGGATGAAGGGTTTCCCTTTTCTATGCCGAATGGATCCCAACCCTTAGAGGAGGGTCCTACTCGTGTTGATCGTCCCCTCTCTCGAGGATAACCCCCTTCTTGCTGGGATTCACCTCCCCGAAGGAGGTAGTTCCGCTCCTCCAACTTCTTCGGTGGCAGGCTTTTGTCGGAACTTTCTAAGTGGGTTATTAAACGTCACGGGCAGCGAGATAATGAATACTCTTCCGTTGTCTATTCTTCAGGATTTTGCCTGTAAAGATTTATGCAAGGTATGACAATTTTTTGTTCAACATATTTAGCACTAACCTTTTGATGTTCTATGTGTTGATGGGTTGGTTCCCTGCAGATTTACATGGTCTTGAATGCTATGGGCTCCCGAGGGGCTTCTTCGGACTGTGACCTCGTATACCGCCCTAGGGACGAGCTAGAGAAGGGTTTGTTGGAAGCTAACGAAGAAATAACTAGGTTGACAGCGAGCAAGGAGACCTCTCGAGGTTTTTACGAGGGGGTGCTGCAGGCCGAGAAAGATAAGTTCTGGGAGTTGGAGCCCCGGTTGGTGCTTGAGAGAGAAAGGGTGCTCAATTTGAAGAGAAGGATGGATGACTTGCAGGATCAAGTATGGTTTTCAGATGAGCGATTGATACGCGCCATTAAGAAGAGGGATGCGGCTAACCAAAAGTTCTTGGAGGTGTCTCGTGCTCACGAAGTGGCGCTGGTGATGGCACAAGTTCAAGCAGTGCTGGGCATCGTGAATCCCTCTGACCCTCGTGAGTCCCTGTAGGGTGAGATGCGTGATTTGGTCCACATAGGCTATCGACTGTGTCGGGACGCGGTTCAGAATTTGCCAAGATTTCCTTCGGACTTGGTTATCCCTGAGCTCAACATCCGTCAAGTTTTTTCCGAAGTGTCCCCTCCGACACCCAAAGATTTTGTAGTTCCGGTGGTGGTCATTAATGATCCTGTTTCTCTATCCGAGGAACAACGCCGTCGACTGATTAGGGATGGAAAGCGCCCAATAGGTGGCGTTTAGCTTGTGTAAGAGTTTTCTAGCTGGTATAAGGGCCTTTGTATGGGATATGGTCCGATATACCTATAGCATGTGGGGTTTCGTTAGTTTGTATCAAATGGTCCCTCGGGTTAGGTTGCTAGGATGACTCATATATGTAAGTCACCATTTTATCGGGCAACCCTATTTCCTTTTGCTTTGTAAGGGAACCATCTATATACAAACAACTTTTTATGTATATACAAACTGTTGCATTACATTAAGCGTAGTATTTCCTAAGATTGATTGAGTTCCAGGTGTTGTGGAGCACTGCGCCTTCAGAATTAGCGATAAGATAGGTTGCGGGTCCCACGATTCCCGCTATCTTATAGGGTCCTTCCCATCGAGGATCGAGCTTGCCCACGTTCTTGGAGGCTCCAACCCATTTCATCACCAAATCTCCAACTTGAAAAGTTCGAGGTTTTACCTTAGCGTTGTAGTACCGGGACATCCGGGTTTTGTACTCTTCAATCCGGATGGTGGTTCGTGCCCTTCTTTCTTCGAGGAGATCAAGGGCCAAGGCTAGGTTGGAGCTTTTGGCGACTTCCTCATATTCTCGGACTCGTCAGCTCTCTATGGAGACCTCCGAGGGCAGGACTGCTTCGCACCCGTAGGATAGACTGAAAGGGGTTTTGCCCGTGGCAGTACTTTGCGTGGTCCGATAGGCCCACAGTATGCCAGGTATTTCTTCAACTCATTTGGCCTTATGCTAGTCTAGTCGGGCTTTCATGTTCTTTAAGAGGGTTCGGTTGGTTCTTTCCACTTGGCCGTTTGCTTGGGGGTACCCCACCGAGGTAAAGTGGTGTTTTATTTCCCAGTAGTCACACCACTTTTCTAACTCTTGGTTCGTGAATTGCAGGCCATTATCACTTACCAGGTTCCGAGGGATGCCAAATCGGCATATAATATTCCTCTATAGAAAGTTGATGACAGCACCCGAGGTGATTCAGGCCAGGGGCTCCGCCTCTACCCATTTGGTGAAGTAGTCAACTGCCACGAGTAGGAATTTCTTTTGGCCGACATCGGGGATAAGTGGTCCCACTATATCAATGCCCCATTTGGAGAACGGGCAAGGGGTCAGATGGGGTTCCCACGGGGCAGCGGGTTGATGGAACCGAGAGGCATAATCCTGGCACGGTTTACACTTTTTGGCATGGTTTTTGCTATCTTTAGCCATCGTGGGCCAATAGTAGCCTTCCCGAATCAGGTGTCCTACCATACTTTCGCCGCCGGTATGGATTCCGCATGTCCTCTCGTGAGTTTCCGCTAGAGCTAACTGGGCTTCTTCTTCATTTAGGCATCGGGCGTGGGGGCATGAATATGTCCTTCAGAATAGTACTCCATCCTTGAGGAAGTACCGAATGGTTTTATTGGACATTATCCTCTGTAAGGCCTTGTATGTGAAGTATCCCTCTGGATCGTGTAGGTAGACTATGATGGGAGTTACCCAACTCGATGGGGGATCCATATTGGCATTAGCCTTTACTTCTTTACCATTGGTCTTCTCGGATTCGTTGACATGAATGAGGGTGATCCTCCGGGTATGGATGGCGGCCGTTTGAGTGGCCATCTTAGACAAGGCGTCCGCCTCTTGGTTCTCTTTTCGAGGAATTTGGACTATCTTATATTCATCAAACCATTCTTGCCTTTGATGGACCATTCGAAGATATTCTTGCATTCTCTCTTCTTTGGCTTCGTACAAGCCATTAACTTGTTGTACGATCAACGGTGAGTCGCTATGAACGAGCACTCTTCTCATTCCACCTTCTCGAGCGAGTCTCATCCGAATGAGTAGGGATTCATACTCTGCTTCATTGTTGGATAGGGGATAGTCAATTTGGACCGCGAAGTGGAGTATCTCACCCTTCACTTCTTTGTTTATCAAGACGATTCCCGCTCCTCCATTTGTGCTTACAGAGGATCCATCCTCATAGATGTGTCATAGGGGCTCTTTTTCCTCAGATCCGGTGCCGGTGAGATCCATTACGAAGTCCGCCAAGACTTGCGCTTTAATGGAGGGCCTCGGAGCATACGAAATGTCGCATTCGGTGAGTTCTACGACCCATTTTATCAATCTTCCCGATGACTCGGGTTTATTAAGAATCACTCGTAAAGGGGTGTTTCGTTAATACGGTAATCGGGTGCGAGATAAAATAGGGGCGCAGTTTACGTGCCGTAGTAACTTAAGTTAAGCTGTCGTTGCCTTAACTTGATCTTAAACAATCTTCTTGATAGAGTACAATGTGCAGCAGAATTAAAGAACACAAGAAGATAAATTTTCAATGGTTTATTATAAATATTCAACCATCCAGCCTTGCAGGTTTTAACAAAGACGTTCCTCACCACAAAATCACTCTCGCTCTTTTGTAGATCAGACTCAGCAAATCAGACCAGATTTTCTCCTTAAATCTAATCCTAGACTTAACTCAAAAACTCACAAACTTTGCAAAGCAAGAAACACAACAACAATGCTTAAGATATAGTATCTACGGATTAATAAGCTCTATTGTTTCTTATGTAACTTGATGTACTTCACACCCTATATATAGGTTTCTACAAACTTGATCTCCAAGGTGTGTTGTACACAGATTTGGTAACTTATGTTGTTTCCTAGTTGAACTCTTCTTTCCTTCTTGAATTTGATCTCCTTCTTGAATAATAGTTCGCTTTATTAGACCGAGTTCTAATAAGGAAATACTACTTCTTCAATTCAGAGTTGATCTTGGAAAGATTGCACTTGAACTCCAAAACTTTCCATCTTTGCAACCGTGTTGACTTGACTGATCTCCTCCTCTTGAATTATGGAAACTTCAACTAAAGAAACTTGTAATGCTCTTCCTTATGATTAAGAGATGTCCCTGGACATATACAAAGACAACAAAAATTGTGGAACTTGATTAATAGGTGAATAAAGGTAAAACTAAAATAAAGCAGTTAAAGACAGATTGACAGAATAGTTTATGGTTTCAATGTTGTCCTGTGAATGTTGGCTCAACATCCATCCAACATTTAATCCAGAACACTTTAGTCATGTTCTCGAATTTCAGAACCATGTTTTAGGTTAAGTATGTTTCGGGTTTCAATGTTGTCCTCTGGATGTTGGCACAACATTCATCCAACATTGATTCCAGAACATCTTACACTTTCAATTAGATATATATGTTTCCAGGTTTTGTAGGTAATTGAGTCAATACATTGCTAAAAATAACATGATAACTGTAAATTATGACAAGTCGGTCGTTCAGGCAGAAGAAAAGAGCGACATTGAGCAGCGCGAACAACAATAGCAGCATGAGTCGCACTGCTAGACCCGAGAGCTGCACGACCTGGGCCAAAAAGTTGTGCGAGCAGCGCAAAACAAGCAAAATGTAGCGATAGCAACAACACATTGTACATCATCACAAAAAGATAACAAAGAGTGGCGCGATCGCCAGCAAAAGTACCACGAGCCGCGTAGGTAGCAACGCGACAACTCAGGTCGTGCGACTCCAAGGTTTGCACAAAGAAAGCTGGTCGATCTTTGACCTAATTGGCCTTGGAAAACATATAAAGGAAACGCGTGCCCAACAGAGAGGAACAACAACAGTTTTACCAACATTTAGAAATACACTACAAGCAGGAGAATTCAACATCAAGCAAGAGAGTCTTCTCATCTTTATATTTACTTTGATTGTTATCTATGATGTTGAACGTGTTCTTTGAAATGATGAGTGGCTAGTTAGTTTATACTTAGAGTGAGGAAGTAGTTGGATTGAAGTTATGCGACGATTATTGATGTGATTTCTATTGAATGCAATGTTTATTTGATTATCTTGTGCTCATATTGTGCATGATCAACATAATACTGAATCGAGGTTATGGGAGGTAGCTAACGCCATCATATAGAATATTATGTGGGATAATTAAACTTGAGAATGTGTGGAAAAGATAACTCGGACCGTGTCCTCTTGTGGCCTCAAAAGAAGCCATGAACATTTACATTAATTAAGGAAATCAAAATATTGGTACAAGCATAATTTAGTTAAATTAGTCTAGTATCAGTTAGTCTTTAGTTAGTTTAGTTAAAGTAGTATAGTCTAAGTTTTCTCTCATTTTATTTAATCATTTTTAATTGTGATAAAAGTATAAGGACACAAGTAAAGTAATAAACTAGGAAAGTTAATCATAGTATTCGTGAGATTCGATACTTGGATAATAATTCTACTTTCCATTTTATATTTGTTAACAGGTTTGGAATAATACCCGATTAACTGAATTATTTGTAAGTTCGGAACGCCGTTATCCGTGGTTCAAAGAGAGTAAATGACTATTATGGAAAATTACGAGAATATCCTTCTTTTATTCACTGAACTTCTCACTCCTGAAGATCATAATTATGACCTTATGCTTTTTTCCGAGTGAGTTTGTGTGCACAGTATGTATTTTGTGCTCTTTTCTCTCTTTTTTCCCCATCCCCCCTTTGTCTCCTCAAAATCCTCCTTTATATAGGTTTTTTTGTAGGGTGCATGGGAGGGTGCTTGTGTCACTATGCATGTGTTACAAGTATAGTGTTGCATGTGTTACAAGTGTCCTTCTATAAGATAAGGTATATCTGTTGACAGGGCGCTGATGAGGATAAATTCTATCCTTTCCGAGGGCTCCAGTGAGTTCCGAGGGGTTGTTCCTTCTGTTTTCTTCTCTTCGATGGACGGGATCTTCTGTTTTCTTCTTTCCGAGGGTTTGGATTTCTTGGGGAGGTTCACTAGCTGAAGTGAAGTGGTCGTCCGAGGATGTTACAGCTCCGGGGGTGGTTATTTTCTAATCGTCTTCTTTGGTAAGGTTTTCCGAGAGGCAGATTTGCTTCTTCCTGTTCGCGATGGGAGCTCCGAGGGCTTCAATATGCAAATACGACTGTGCTCTTGCGTCTGGATCTCCATGGCATGGGTTCCGATCGCTTTTTATCGTCAGTAGGGTAGTAGTTCCTTCGGGAATAATTCTCCGAGGGCTTCATGTCCTTGGCTAAGTAACTTTCTTGGCTCGGGTCTTCGTGGTAGGTGAATTTGATGATTTGTGTCTTGAGTAAGGAACTGTTCTGTGAGTTCAGCCTTCGGGGTGACGATTCCGAGGGCTTTTCCTGTGGGAGTATTCAGCAAGGAAGTATTCTCGTACGATGGTCCCTCTTGGCGCAATGATGGATATCGGGGTCGCGTGGGTCCACCGGGGTTTACTCTTTTTCCGATGCCACGTTGATATCTTATTTTTATTCATCTTGACTTTCCAAGGGACGCTTTGGTGCCCACTCGGATGTCACGTCGTATCACAATCGGGTATGTGAGATCCGAGGGGCTCTAGTATCTCTTCTGGTGCCACGTCATACCGTAGTCGGGTATGTGACATACGAGAGTGTTCGTGACGACAGTATCGTCCATGGGATTAATCCCTAATTTAAGGGTTAATATTTTTGTTTAACTCATATAATTCCTTATTTATTTTTTAGGGTTAACACTAGCCCCCCCAAATTTCGAGCGTTCTCGCTGAGACGAATGAAATTTCATTTCGTGGCCTCTGTGAGACAAGGGGCTTTTTCTTACTTTTTGGTGATTTTTCCGAGGGGGATGGAGTTTTTCCCTTTTTTTTTAGGATTTACGGGGGTATTATATGTATATAAGTATATACTTAAAATACCGTAAAACAAAATTACCTTTTCGCTCTTGGGAAGTAGCGGTCCAGATGAAGAGTTGCTTCCCTAACGGCTCTTTCTAACCGTTGGATGTTTTAAATGGCATTCACTTCATCCGTCCATTGATCTGCAGTAACGGCTAGCGCGTGGAGCGACACGTCGTTTCCTGAGTGGAGACGTGGTGCGTGGGGAACGGGGCACGTTTTAATGGCGGTTTGCCTATAAATACCTCCGTCCGTACTCTTTTTTCCCATTCTCTTCACCAATTCTTCAAGCTTCAAATTCTCTCTACTCATACAATTTTCTTAAGCAAGAAAGAGCGATTTTCGTCCCTCTCAAAGTTTCTTCCTCTCGCTTCTTTTTTCTCTTATCAATTTCGCAAAATCTCTCTTCTCGCCCAAAAGAAGATGGCTTCTTCTGTCAACACCACTTCCGTTGATGCTCCCGCTCCTGTTTCTGCCCCTGCTCCTATTGTGGGGCCTCCCGCTGCCACTCGTAAGAGGAGAGCTGCTGTCGCTGAGGGGAGCGGCGCCGCCTCCGCGAAAAAAACTAGGGTTTCGAAATTGAAGACACCCCCTTTCGTGATTTCTCTAAAATTGAGAATGTTCGGTCCGTGGTTACTTACGAGCAGGTCATGGAGTTATTCAAGGCCACGGGGACTGCAATGGCGAATGTGACTGTTCACATTCCCTTGGAAGATCAGAGGGCGTGTTATCCTCCCGCGGGTATGCTCACTGTGTATTTCGCGCATGTGAATTACGGGTGGCGTTCATTTATGCCATCCTTTTTCTGCGAAGTTTTCAAGACTTGTGGAATCTGTCCGAGTCAGTTGGTGCCCAATGGCTACGCCGCCCTCTGCATTTATGTGTTTTGGTGTAATGTCAAGGGGTACGAGTGCAAGGTGGACCATTTTCTTTCGATTTTTGATGTGGGGGTGTCGCCTGGGGGATACCCCTTTTATCACGTCCGTCACAGGGATATCTCGGGGGATTCCACAAAGAGGATTCTGGGTGCGACGATCAGCTCACACGGCATTTGGAAGGACAGGTTCTTCTATGTGAAGCCCATCCGAGGGAAGTGGGACATGCCTCTCAAATGGGGGAGGGTGTGACTCTGATTCACGCCATGGCTGAAAATACGGTGCTTTCTCCGGTGGTGGCTCAGCAGCTGTTGATGGAGTCATCAGACTTTTCGTGGTTGTTCGACAGGGCCGGGCTTCACTTTGTAGTGTCCATTGATGACCATGTGAAGAAACCGCTTTCTGTTCCGAGTATGTACTTGCCCGCTTTCAGTAAGTTTTCCTTCTCTTATTCGCGTGCTTCTTTATTCCATATTTATCTCCTCCGAGTAGTTTTCGTAATTTTATGTTGCTCGTATTGACATGTTTTGGTGCGGTGCAGAGGAGGTTATGGCGAGATATTATTTAGTACCGGGTTCCGAATAGGTAGCTCCGAGTGGGCATAGTGAAGCTTCCGAGGGGGGAGATCACGAGGGAGTAGAGGCACAGTCTGAGGAGGCAGGGATGGACCCGGGGGCTGAGGATGTGTACGAAAATATCCCGCACCCTTCTCTATATGCTGAGGGCGTGTGCCTGGAGGCTACTCCGTTGCGACAAGTGGACCCTAGGTCTGCTCTAATTTTGATGCCAGCTTCCGAGTCCAACACTGGCAGCCTTCCGAGGAGCTCGCAGGGGGTGCAATCTCCGAGGGCAGAAGAAGAAGAGTTTTCATCTCCGGGGCCGGATGTTGCTTTGGTCTCTTCTCGGGATCCTTCGCCCACTATTCCTGATCCTTCCCCCACTCGCCCTCGTAAGCTTCTTTCTCTTTTCTGCTTACTCTGCTTCAGTACTCTATTTGTGTTAACCCATTCTAATTCCGTATCATTATCTGACTGCATATCTTGTTCTCGTAGGTGTAGATAAGGGAAAGGCCCCTATGTTTCTGGGTGCAGATTTGTTTGCTCAACTACTCCACCAGGACCCGGAGGAGCCATCCGAGGGAATTTGCAAGGGTCCTGCCGACTTACTGAAGGACTTGGAGGTGAAGAGGGAGGTGTGGGGCACTTTGCTCCGGGGAGAGGGTTCCTCGGCCGCTACAGAGGTTCCTGAAGTGGTCATGACGGAGGCGGTGACCGCAACTCCTGCCACTGCTATCCCTTCTCCGACAGCTGATCTCCCGAAGAGGGCTACTTTGCGGAGGTCTGCTTCCGAGGGAGATTTTTCGCCTCCGGTACCCGAGAAGGAACCTCCGACTGTGGGGGAGGCATACCGCGAGATTCTTCACTTTTTCAGCTCTTCTCTTTCTGTGCCCGCGGAGGGGTATCAGTTTTTGCGGGCCAGCACGGTCTGGATGGAAGCCATTGTAAGTACTTGTCCTCCGGTTGTTTTATTTTTAGGTGATTTCCCTGCATTCCTCCTTATATTCCTTTTCTTGCCACGCAGTACAAGAAGACCCGGGAGGTTATTACCGCGATGGAGCAGCGCCATTCGAGGGAAGTGGCGGAAATAGGATCTCTCCGGGGGCAGGTGACTTCTCTCCGGGCCCAACTTTACGAGGCCGAATCAATGAAGGACGTTCTCCGTACCAAGTTGGAAGCCAACGACTTCATCTGGAGGGAAGATCAGAGGGCCAAGGAAGTGATGCGCCTTACTTTGCAGAGGACGCAGTCGGCTTACGACAAGATGGAGGCGTCCGAGAGGACTGTCCGGGCTCAGTTGACCCTTTTGGAGAAGGAGAGGGCGGAATCCGATGGGGTCCTTCGCGCTCGCGCGGAGGCTTTGGAGAAGGAAAAGTCAGAGTGGTTGGAGAGGGAACTGGAGCTCCAAGCACGGGTCAAGGAGTTGGTGGATTTGAAGCTAGTCAAGGTAGTGCCACAGGAGGAGGTGCAAACCCGGATTGATGAGGCCGTTCGGCACGCAGCATCAGAGGCGGAACGCCAATATACTTCCATGTCCGTTCGGGAGTCCCTTGGGCATATGCTATGGGGATGGTTAGAGTGTGCCACTGTAGCCCGTGAGGTGGTGCCTTCGGGGGTGAATTTTGGCTGCGTTTTCGACGTCAAGAAGCTTGCTAGGCCGTCTCCCGAGAAGGTTCAGAACCTTCTTGAGATGTTTGATGATGTGATGACGCCCAGGAACTCTCCTGCTCCTCCTCCGACTGCGTCCAACCTTGGCACTACTAGCTCGAGTGGGGCTTTGCCTCCGAGTCCATCTGTTAGTCTCCCTGAGGGGTCTGCTATCAATCCGCCTCCGCCTCCTCCGAGTACAGGGATTTAGAATAGGATTCCTTTATTTATACTTCGGTATCTCTCCAGGACTTTAGATTTTTAAATTTTTGTCTATGTAAGCTTCTCCGAGGGCTTCTCGGATTTTTATGAATGAACAATTTGTCCTATTCTTCTCTTTCTATTCTGTCTTATTTTGTCTGTTATTCTTTTAATCTTCTTTAAAAAATTAAGCTAGAGACAAAATCCTCTATTTGCTGACTAAGTACGTGACTTAGCAGGACGTGTCAAATTGTATGCATGCTTAAGAGTTGTTTATCCTAATTAAGGATACTCATTAGCACGTGTCACGCCCCTGGGAGTAGGTGGGACAGCTCCAACTTCTTTCTACGGGATTAGCTCTGTATATATATATTGTACTAACAGTGGTACTTATGCTCATCATTAAAATCTATCTTAATTTAACAGACAAATCATTTTAATCCTTCCTTCTAGACATTTACTCTTGCAGGGCTTGGCATTTGTTTTCATAATCATTCTCAATACTTTTTCTTCGATTTTCGTATAAGAGTAAACAGAGAACTTACTATAAAAGATGATGCCGCCACATCATAGGCAATGGGGGTCCACCTCATCAAGTAGTTCTCCTCGGAGCCATGCTCGAGTTGTCCCTGGATCCCAGGTTCATAATGCGTCCTCGGAAAGTTCTTTCCCGGGGCAGCGGGATAGGCTGGCTGAGAATCAAGTGGTCACTGGGACAAGCTCGTCTTCAAGGGTGGGGAATCGGTCATCGTACACGAATTCTCGAAGGATGGACCATATTAGGGATGTGTTCATGGGCCGCGAGCCATATTCTCTAGCCGATGAGCGTTCTGTATTTAACTTAATACCTTTGAGCCCCTCAAGGTTGATAGGTCGGGGACGGGTTGGTTCCACCGCTAGCACTGTGTACGGAGAGTCCCTAATGACTCTTTTCGCGGAATACAATCTGAATTTCGATGATTTTGACGTGGTCGTGCCCTCTCCGGATCAGAGAGCATATGACCCTCCTTCTGGATTCTTAACGGTCTATTGTGAACAAATGTACTGTGGGTTACGGGTGTTTTTTCACCCTTTTCTTCAATCGCTCTTTCAGTACTGCAAATCTGTCCAAGCCAGTTAACACCCAACTCGTATCGCCTCTTAGTGGGATACGTTTTATGCTGCGAGCTCCTTAACCTTCCCATGTCCCCGTATCGGGTGGTGGCAATTTTCATCCTTCGGCCTTGTTCGGATGGAGTTCCCCTTTTCAGCCTGGCCTATCGGGACGTCGAAAAAGCCTTCACTGGTACATCCAATCCTCGCACTCGTAGGGGGGACTGGAGGCGGAGGTTTTTCTTCGTCCGTTCGAAAGGTCATTCGGCACGATCGTGGGGAGTGCCCATCCGATGGGGCCTGGGATATGTTTCGCCCATATCTGAGACGTTGGGGCAGGAGTGGGAGGAACTGAGCCGTTCTGGGTTATTTTCTGGCTCGTATGATATTATCGGCCTGCTTGCGTGTCCCGAAGCTCTTATTCTGGCAGGTCTTCAAGAGGGAATAAGGAGAGAGAACTTGCCGATTCGTCCTCTTCATGGCAACTTCTATTTACGTAAGTCTGTATGCTTGTCGACTTCTCTTTTATCAACCTGTGTGCCCTCGGGATCATCATATATTTTATACCTGTCTATAGGGGCTGAGATGGCGGCTTTTTCCATAGATCCATTTAATGGTGTTTTTCTGGGGCGAGCTCTGCATGGTATGCGGCGGGCGTCGGAGGGCACCTCCGATACATTCGTGGCTGTTGCGAGGACTGACCCTCCCTCGGAGGGGCAGGAACCGGAGGGTTCGCCCGTGGCAGCCCCCCAGTGAGCTTTGCGATTCCTCCTAGGGTAGAAAATCCGGTTGCGGCTCTCTCTCCGATAGATTACCCAGTGCCTCCTTTGGTGTCGCAACCATTTCCTCGGATTTCCGATATCGTGAATGCTGTGGAGGGAAGTCCCGAGCGCGTACCCGTGCCGCTGTCCTGAGGGAATCTTCCTCCCGTGGGCTCCTCTCCTCTGGGTGGTGACCCAGAGTTTTCTCCCCTCGGAGTGGTATCGGGGTTTTGCCGAAATTTTCTTAGCGGTCTGCTGAATGTTACGGATTGTGAGCTCATGAGGACCCTTCCTTCCTCTCGCCTTCAGGACTTGGTTTGCAAAAACCTGTGTGAGGTAGATACTCATTTTATTTGCAATTTTCAATTACTCACCTTTTATTTCTTCTGTAGTGACCCATTCGTCTCCATCCAGATATATATGGTGCTAGACGCCATCGGATCTCAGGGATGTTCCTCTTCGGATCCTGGCCTGGTATATCGCCGTCGGGACGAGTTGGAGCATGGTTTGTTGGAGGCTCAGATGGAGATTTCCCGCTAGCAGGAAGAGCATGAAGCTACTTAGGCGATTCACGAGATGGTCCTTCAGATTGAGAAGGATAAGTCCTGGGAGGTGGAGCGCCAGTTGATGTTAGAGAGGACCCGAGTGACGAGTTTTCAGGCGAGTTTGGAGGAGTTGAAGGGTCAGCTTCGCTTCTCCGATGACCAATTACTGCAAACGACTCGGGAACGGGATGCGACAACTCATCGGGCGCTGGAGATTACTCGTGCCCATGATGTTGCTTTAGTGGTGGCCCGGGTCCGAGCTGTTTTGGATATCGCGGGTCCTTCGACTTTGAGGGAGTCTTTACAAAAGGAGATGCGTGATCTGGTCCGCATCGGGTATCGACTTGGTACGGATGCTGTTCAAGCATTGCCAGAGTGTCCAGTGGGCCTGGTTATTCCCGAACTTAGTCTTCACCCCATCTTTCCTGAAAATAACCCCGTGGCTTCCGAGGGCGCGTTATTGGCGGATCCATTAACCTTATCCGAGGAACAGCGTCGTCGCCTTATCCGAGAAGGGAAGCGTCCTTTGCGAGAGGAGTAGTTTGTAGTAGGTAGTATTTAACTTGCAGTAGGTGGTCCTTCGGGGTCCGATGACTGTTTATTTATAGTAGATGGCTCCTTGGGGTTAGGTTGCTTACAATGATTTCCTGTGTAAGGTTACCATTTTTGTTTTGCAAACCTATGTACCCTATCGGAATTGAATGTATCGTAACCATCTATTTCTAAACAAACAGTTTTATTTATGTAATAGTGATGGTGTTACATTAAGCATAATATCTTCTAAGATTGAAGGAATTCCACGTATTGCTGAGAGTGGCGCCTTCGGAGTTGGAAAGTAGATAAGTTGCGGGTCCGACAATTCCCGCTATCTTGTAAGGTCCTTCCCATCGGGGCTCAAGCTTGCCTACGTTCTTGGAGGCTCCGACTCGTTTTAGCACTAAATCACCAACTTGAAAAGTTCTAAGCTTTACCTTAGTGTTATAATATCGTGCCATTCGAGTTTTGTATTCCTCAGTCCGAATGGCGGCTCAGATTCTTCTCTCTTCCAGGAGATCAAGGGCAAGAGCTAAGTTAGCACTGTTGGCCACTTCCTCGTATTCTTTGGTTCGCCAACTTTCAATCGAGACTTCGGAGGGTACAACCACTTCACAACCATAGGATAGGCGGAAAGGGGTTTCGCCTGTGGCGGTACTCTGCGTGGTCCGATAGGCCCATAATATGCCGAGTATTTCTTCAACCCACTTGGCTTTGTGCCAGTCAAGTCGAGCCTTCATATTTTTCAAGAGAGTTCGGTTGGTTCTCTCAACTTGTCTGTTGGCTTGGGGGTATCCCACCGAAGCGAAACGGTGCTTAATCTCCCAATGATCACACCACTTTTCTAACCCTTGGTCAGTAAATTGCAGGCCGTTGTCACTTACCAGGCTCCGAGGGACCCCAAAACGGCACAGAATGTTCCTCCACAAGAAGTTAATGATCACACCTGCAGTTATTCGTGCTAAGGGCTCCGCCTCCACCCATTTGGTGAAGTAGTCTACTGCCACGAGTAAGAACTTATTTTGACCAGCATCGGGAATAAGTGAACCTACTATATCTATTCCCCACTTGGCGAACGGACAGGCGGTCAGATGAGGTTCCCACGGAGCCGCTGGTTGGTGAATCCGAGGGGCATAAGCTTGACATGACTTGCACTTTTCAGCGTGGCTTTTGCAATCTTTGGCCATCGTGGGCCAATAATACCCTTGACGAATTAACCGTCCGGCCATGCTTCCGCGACCGGTATGGCGGCCGCACACCCCCTCGTGAGTCTCCGCCAGGATTAGTTGAGCTTCTTCTTCATTCAAGCATCGGGCGTAAGGGTAAGAGTATGTCATTCGGAATAATATTCCGTCTTTGAGGAAGTATCGGATGGTCCTCTTAGACATCATTCGTCGGACAGATTTGTCCTCGGAGTAACCCTCAGGATCTTGTAAATATGCTTTGATGGGCGTTATCCAGCTTATCGGAGGATTCGTTGTGGTGGCGTTCACATCTTCAGGTTCAGCTCTCTCCGATTCACTCATATGTAGCAGAGTGATTTTCCGGGTATGAATGGTGGCCATCTGTGTAGCCATTTTGGACAGGGCATCGGCCTCTTGATTCCCCCCTCGGGGAATCTGCACTAATTGATATTCGTCAAACCACGCCTTGGCCCGATGGACTACCCGAAGGTAACTCTGCATCCTTTCTTCTTTGGCTTCGTATGTGCCCTGAACTTGCTGGACAATTAACTGAGAGTCGCTATGCAGGCGAACTCTCCGTATTCCGCCTTCTAGGGCGAGTCTCATTCCGATGAGGAGGGCTTCGTATTCGGCTTCGTTATTGGATACGGGGTAATCGATTCTAACTGCGACATGTAGCGCTTCCTCTTCGGCTTCTGTGTTAATCAAGATTACCCCGGCCCCGCCATGCGTATTCACGGAAGAACCGTCTACGTAGGCATGCCACAGGGGTTCTTTCCTTTCAGCTCCAATTCCTGTAAGTTCTGCCACAAAGTCCGCTAGCACCTGGGCCTTGATGGAAGGTCTCGGGGCATAGGAGATATCATACTCTGTTAGCTCAACAGCCCATTTTATCAGCCTCCCAGAAGTTTCGGGTTTATTGAGAATTGCCCGTAGGGGGTGCTTAGTTAAGACAGTGATCGGGTGGGAGAGGAAGTATGGGCGCAGTTTCCGCGCCGTGGTGACCAAAGTAAGTACAAGCTTTTCTATCAGGGTATACCTGGTTTCTGCTCCAAGGAGAGTTTTGCTAACATAGTAAACCGGGTGATGCTCTCCATCGTGTTCTTTGACTAAGACTGCTCCGATGGCCTCCTCTCCTACGGACAGGTACACGAAGAGTTCTTCCTGGGGCGAGGGTTTGACCAGCAAGGGTGGCCTTACCATATAGCCTTTCAATTCCTGGAGAGCTTCCTCGCATTGTGAGGTCCACTGGAACTCTTTAATATTCCGAAGGATTTTAAAGAACGGGAGTCCCTTCTCTGCTGATTTGGAGACAAACCGACTGAGGGAGGCCATTCGTCCGGTCAGTTTTTGCACATCCTTTATTGACTTCGGGGTTGGTAGCCCAATAATTGCTTCGGCCTTCTCGGGGTTAACTTCTATTCCTTTTTCGGTAACCATGAATCCCAAGAATTTGCCTCCTCGGACCCCGAAGGAGCACTTCCTAGGGTTTATCTTCATCCCAAAGCAATCCATGATAGCCAGTGCTTTTCATAGATCCTCGGGATGATCTTTCTCGGAGCGACTTTTGACGACCGTGTCGTCAACATATACTTCCACCGTTTTACTGATGAGCCCCGCAAACATGAGGTTCACTAATCGTTGATAGGTAGCTCCTGCGTTCTTAAGTCCGAAGGGCATGACTAAATAGCAAAAGGTACCTGCATCCGTAATGAAGCCGGTCTTGTCCTGGTCTAGGAATGCCATCGGGATTTGATTGTATCCTTGGTCCCCATCCAGAGTCGACAGGAGTGCACAGCCAGCGGTAGAGTCGACCAGTTGGTCTATGCTTGGTAAGGGATAGCAATCATTCGGGCAAGCATCATTGAGATTTGTAAAGTCCACGCACATCCTCCATCTTCCTCCCGATTTAGGGACCAAGACCACGTTGGCCAGCCATTCGGGATACACGACCTCTCGGATTTGTCGTAGGCTGAGAAGCCGTTGGATTTCTGATCGGATAATCTTGTTGCGTTCAGGCCCCATTTTTCTCTTCTTTTGTTGAATGGGTTTGTCTCCCGGCTTCACATTAAGGAAGTGTTGGCATACCTTATTGCTGATCCGTCCGGGGGGACCTCATTCCCATGCAAAAAGGTGACAAAATTCTTTTAGAACATATGTCAGTTGGGCCTCCAACTCAGGTTCCATATTAGTACCCATCTTGATCGCCCTAGCAGGGTTTCCTTCCACGAGTTCTATCATTTTGAGCTCTCCAATGGGTTGGACTCGGGTTTCTTCTACTTTCCATTTTTTGCTGCTATCCGAGGGGTTTTCGCCTTCTTTGGGGGGTAGAGCATTCATTCGACATTCTCTGGCTCTAGCTTGATTTCCTCGGACTTCTCCGATGCCTGCTAATGTAGGAAATTTTACCTTAAGGTGGAGGGTAGAAGGGATCGCTTCGAATGTCCGAATGGAGGGCCTTCCGCATATAGCGTTGTACGTCCTTGACGAAGCCTCCACCACCCAAAATTTGGTGGGTTTCGTTCTTCGAAGGGCTCCTTCTCCCCACGACATTGGTAGGGTCACGGTTCCGAGGGTGTTACAGGCTTCGCCAGAGAAGCCTACTAGAGGAACTTCGGCCACCTCCAGTTGCTCCTTCTTCAATCCTATGTCTAGATAAGTGGGCAAAAACAGGACGTCCACAGAGTTGCCCGTATCTATGAGGATACGCTGGATCTCGAATCCATAGATAGTAGCTCCAATTACCAAAGGATCTTCATGGGGGTAGATTATACCTTTCAGGTCTTCGGGTCCGAAAGTGATATTTGGTAATCTGGCCCCTTGGGCGAAGCATACCGGAAGCCCTTGTCCCGCTCGTCTGGCTTCTTTGAGATATTTTGTCTTCTTACCTTGGGGTATTCTGGAAATATCTCCTCCCTCAATCATGTTAATCGTCCGCCCCGAGGAAGGGTTGACTTCGTACGTGTCGGGAGGAGGAGGTAAGTTCCGATACCCTGTGGTCCTTTCCCGTGATTGCCGCGGAGGCGCGGCAGTTCTTTCTCGGGGGGATCTCTGATGCTTTCTGGTTTTTTCTTGGGAACTCCGCCGATGTTCCGAGGTTTGTTCTCGTGACCGTCGGTGGGGAGTATCTTCTTCCTCGCCAGGTCCTTCTCGGGGCCTCTTCCATACATGCGCTTTGGACTCTTCGGGATTATTTCTTTTTAGGTAGTTATGCAGATATCCTGCCTCCAGGAGGCGAAGTATTTCTTTTCGCAGGGTAGTACACTGCTCGGTAGTGTGTCCATAAGTTTTATGGAATTTACAGTACTTACCCGTATCCTTATCTTTATTGGGAAATTTGGCGGGCCGGGGCCAGCGCAATTCTTCATTGCCTCGCATCACGTTGAGTACTTCCACGGGAGCTAGGGTCATCGGAGGAAGGGGCACGGGTTTAAGGAATTTCTTGACCATCTCCCCATTGTCCTTCCGAGGGGGTGGTTTTCCTTCTTTACCCTTCTCCTTTGCCTTAGTTTCTTTTTCCGTATGCTCGTGACGTTCATTGTCATCCTTCTCCAGCCCTCTCTTTGTATGGTCAGCTTCTTCCATAAGAATATGAGTTTCAGCTTGTTGCATGAGTTCATTCATGTCCGTGACATGATTCCCCATCAAGTATCGGAAGAATTCTCCCGCTCGGAGTCCTTGTGTCAGAATATCAGCCATAATGGTTGGGCTGACGTTCGGAACATCCAGCGCTTCGTCCGTGAAGCGTTTTATATATCCCCGAAGGGATTCATCCTTTTGTTGCTTGATAGTAAAAAGATGAGTGGCCGATTTAGGATACCTACGATTACAGGCGAAGTGGCGTATAAACAGGTGAGCCAATCGGTCAAAGTTGACCACTGAATTGGGAGGGAGATGGGTGAACCAGGATTGGGCTCGTCCTCTGAGGGTAACGAGGAACACCCGACACAGAACATAGTCCGGGGCAGACGACAGGTCCATTCCTGCCAGATATTGGTGTATGTGATCTTGTGGATCTCTCCCATCGGCTTCTCCTGTATATAACGGTACATTAATAGGCCGCATTCCTGAAGGAATTGGAGCAGAAGCGATTTCGGGAATGAAGGGAGACGTCTTAAACGTCGGGTCTTCCTTGAGTCCTACAGTCCTCTTGAGATCTCCTACTTCCTTTCGTAGATCTTCAAGGATTCCCCATAAGGTTGGCTCTCCGGTGGGGGTGATAGTGGGGGTGGGCCGATATACGGGGAGAGATCTTTCCTCTCTTTGGATTATCCTCGGAGCCTCTAGATGATCATAATGACCTGGCGTCCTCCGAGGAGTTTCCTGATACCACGAAATACTGTGCCCCTCTTGCAAGAATTTCGCCTTCTTCCGAGGGGTAGTCTCCTTGGTGCGGAGATCCTGTGACTGTTTCCAGGGGATTCTCGAACTCTCGGTGATTAACTCGAGTAGTGGCTTCCACTAGTCTTTCAAAGACGGATCGGGGAACGTTGATGAAGTCCCTCTCGTCGGAGCGGCGATTCGCTATAGTTTCCTCCGAATTGCCCAAATGGGGCGGGTGGATTTCACTGTGGAACAAATTTTCCATAGTAGGTTCGCTTTCTTGAACACGCTTGAGGACAAATTCTATGGCGTTCCCACAGACGGCGCCATTTTGTTAACAGGTTTGGAATAATACCCGATTAACTGAATTATTTGTAAGTTCAGAACGCCGTTATCCGTGGTTCAAAGAGAGTAAATGACTATTATGGAAAATTACGAGAATATCCTTCCTTTATTCACTGAACTTCTCACTCCTGAAGATCATAATTATGACCTTATGCTTTTTTCCGAGTGAGTTTGTGTGCACAGTATGTATTTTGTGCTCTTTTCTCTCTTTTTTTCCTATCCCCCCTTTGTCTCCTCAAAATCCTCCTTTATATAGGTTTTTTTGTAGGGTGCATGGGAGGGTGCTTGTGTCACTATGCATGTGTTACAAGTATAGTGTTGCATGTGTTACAAGTGTCCTTCTATAAGATAAGGTATATCTGTTGACAGGGCGCTGATGAGGATAAATTCTATCCTTTTCGAGGGCTCCAGTGAGTTCCGAGGGGTTGTTCCTTCTGTTTTCTTCTCTTCGATGGACGGGATCTTCTGTTTTCTTCTTTCCGAGGGTTTGGATTTCTTGGGGAGGTTCACTAGCTGAAGTGAAGTGGTCGTCCGAGGATGTTACAGCTCTGGTGGTGGTTATTTTCTAATCGTCTTCTTTGGTAAGGTTTTTCGAGAGGCAGATTTGCTTCTTCCTGTTCGCGATGGGAGCTCCGAGGGCTTCAATATGCAAATACGGTTGTGCTCTTGCGTCTGGATCTCCATGGCATGGGTTCCGATCACTTTTTGTCGTCAGTAGGGTAGTAGTTCCTTCGGGAATAATTCTCCGAGGGCTTCCTAGCCTTGGCTAAGTAACTTTCTTGGCTCGGGTCTTCGTGGTAGGTGACTTTGATGATTTGTGTCTTGAGTAAGGCACTGTTCTGTGAGTTCAGCCTTCGGGGTGACGATTCCGAGGGCTTTTTCCGTGGGAGTGTTCAGCAAGGAAGTATTCTCGTACGATGGTCCCTCTTGGCGCAGTGATGGATATCGGGGTCGCGTGGGTCCACCGGGGTTTACTCTTTTTCCGATGCCACGTTGATATCTTATTTTTATTCATCTTGACTTTCCAAGGGACGCTTTGGTGCCCACTCGGATGTCACGTCGTATCACAATCGGGTATATGAGATCCGAGGGGCTCTAGTATCTCTTCTGGTATGTGACATACGAGAGTGTTCGTGACGAAAGTATCGTCCATGGGATTAATCCCTAATTTAAGGGTTAATCTTTTTGTTTAACTCATATAATTCTTTATTTATTTTTTAGGGTTAACAATATTACTTGACTCGTATATTTGAGAACATGTGTATTAAGGAAATATTGCATATTAATATTAACACGCATAAAATACGCATTAGGAACTGCGTTTGGAAGAGATGAATCAGGTGATTCTCATGAAGATTGGTAGGAACATCATTCAGTCAAAGGACACCCCATGGTTTAAAATATTAATGGAGAAGTACGCTCTCAATAATTATACTCCAACAAGTACAAGCTTTCATAGCTACTCACCTATATGGCACCAAATTTTAGCCAACCTCACAATGCAAAGAAAATATATAAATTACACCATACAAAATGGAAAAGAGACTCACTTTTAACTCGATTGGTGGATAGGGTAGAAGCTGCTTATATATACGCTAGTGACGCGATCTTCGAGGAAAGCTCTCGGGTGTATATTGCTACTTTTCTCGATGATAACAATGTGTCACACTGGAACCTCTTTCAATATATTTTAGAGGCGCTGATTATTATTGAAATTTTGAGCAACTTTGTCGATAGACATTATTCAAATAATTTTCCTCAGTGGAGGCTCACGAGTAATGGGGATTTCATAGTGAATAGTGCCTACAACTTTCTTTGCAGCACTACTGTACCAGAATTGACTAGATGGAATTTTGCATGGCGAATTCAAACCGTGCAATGTATCTGTAACTTCATGTGGTTGGCCCTGCACAATTACCTCTTTAGAAGCAATGTGTTAAACACTTACTGAGGTTGGCACAACACCTCCCCTGTAATGTGCAAAAGAGAGTGTAATTAAATTCCTTGTAACAATTCTCCCTACAAAAATTATTTGTTTTAATCAATTTCACTTTAAATTACAAAGGATGATATAATACTAAACTAACTTACGAAATAAATAATAAATAAATATTCAAATAATAGAATTTCACCAAGTATAAGTTAAAAATACATAGAAACTCAACAGGGAGGCGATGCAACAATTTTAACATTTTATGGAGGCACGCAATTTGCCTATTTTAAAGATTACATTGGTGTATTGTGTCTATATCATATATTACACCGGAGGTAATTTGTCATTTGCTCCTTAACGAGGACTTTGAATATATGCTCTACAAGGCTACGACCAAAAGCCTTCTCAATACTCTTTGTGATTGCCCATGGGTGAAAGAACCCTGGAGAAGTCTTATTGATATTCATAAACATGTTAGCTACTTAAACAATGAGCATTTCAAACAAATTTCTTTGAACCTTAGAAATCAAAACTCCAGTCTGCATAAAGACACTGTGGACCACAATCCTTGCGGTTACATGTTAGAAGGTTTGACATTGGCGCACAAAATATTGTTTTGAGGGTTCCACACTCAGACGCTTGGAGAACTCACTTGGTTCAAGATATTTGCTACACATAAACATAAGGCTTGAACTAAATTTTGTTCTTTACAAAACCCATACTCACTAGCTCAAGACTTGCCGCAAGCAGGATTATCCCGCCTTATTGATTAATTTGTTAATGTTGATGGTAACATTAAGGGAATTCGAGTAACATCGCATGTGGGGTTGTGCTTCACGACGATATTTGCCAATGATATGGAGTGTTGCTTCAAACCTAGGTTTGGATCAATCACATTAGCTGAGATGTGGGATGTCTACTATGGCTAGAATGACCAAGGGTAGGTACGATACCCAAAATTGACTATTAAGCTAGAGTCGTAAGTACTAAAAATTCATTGTTTGGAGAAGGAGACTCCAAACATAATCTTTGTCTTAATACTTTTATGTGATTTATCACCATATGAGTGTCATAGGTTTTCCATGTGAACATGACCAAACAAATAATCTACAATAGATCTCATAAGATAATGTAACCTCTGAAGAATGATTTTTCTTGCTAAAAAGGTTCAATTCATAATAATATATGTGAGGAACTAATCACTTAGCGTAAGTACGGTCTTGGAAACGCGATTCATCTAAACAGAGATTAACATTGAAATGAATGTGTTGAATGTTCTTATTCATAAAAGTATTTAAATAAGAGAACTAGTAAAATATTTAATTAAAGATGAGAACTAAACAAATCTTTAATAAAAGTAACTGTATAAATGTTTCTATAAATTTTTAAATTTCAATTATGCACATCACTATATGGTAAAATGAACCACTTTTATATCATTATTAAGTGCAAGCAGGCATTGAAAGTCTATACTCACAAATGAATACCAAACGTGATTTATTCAATAAACACCGAATTTGGGTAGAAATGAGAACCATGTTGAAATATAATAATAAGAATAGTAAGAATAAACAAGATTAATTTATCTACAGTTGTGTGGAATGTTCTATCCATTTATTTGGGAGAATTCAAGTATTTGTCTTTTCATTTTCTTCAATAACTAAGTGGAATATGAAGAATCATATTCATTAGTGGTACATGTATGATGACAAATTCATCTTTGCTACCACATATAGATACCCCATGTATTGTAGTCATTTTTATTAAGTCAAGAAAAGTTATAATAAGAAATATCAAAGTTTCATTCACTCTTCTCTTATCCTCTTATATTATTTTATATTTATATGCTCTTCAATTTCTATCGAATTGGTATCAAGAGCCACTAGTGTTTGGATACTAAGCTTGAAGAAGATGTCAAATGGAACACCATTTCAAGTTCCACCACTCTCTAAGGAGCACTGCGACAATTGGTGTATAGTAATGAAAGCCTTGCTTAAAGCATATGAAGTTTGGGTCCCGTGGAGAAACATGTTGAAGAAGATGACGCAACCACCAAGATGAAAGACCAAAGGGCGGTTATGCTCATTCATCAAAGTTTGGATGAAAAGATGTTCGAAAGGTTGCTAGCGCAATCACCTACAAGCAAGCGTGGGATAATTTTCAAGTCACATTCAAAGGAGTTGATAAAGTAAAGAAAGTGTGTATCCAAATGTTAAGAGGCGAGTTTTGAACGTCACTTATCAAATGAAGAGATATGGAGATGATATTCAAGATGACCAAATTGTTGGAATTTTTTTTCGATCTTTAGATGCCAAATTCAATTACTGTTGTTGCCATCGAAGAGTCTAAATACTTAGACACCATAACCGTTGATTAACTCGATGGATCGTTGCACGCACATGAAGAACATTTGAAGAAACCAAATCAAGATTCGGTGGATCAAGCTTTGAAAGCAAAGCTTTCTTTGAAAGAGAAGGTGACAAATCATGTTACGTCTCAAAGAGGTCGAGGTCGTGGTCAAAACCAAGGTTGAGGACGTGGTCGTGGAAGAGGTGGATATGACTATAACAATTCTTCAAACAACGATGAGACAAGCCAAAGCTTCAACCAAGGAAGATGAGGTGGATGAGGTAGAGGTAAAGAGGAAGAAGTCATAGACCAAACCAGCTGATGTATGATAAATCAAGCGTTGAATGTTACATATATCATCACTTTGGCCATTATGCTTGAGAATGTAGAAGTAATGTGGGGAGACGAACAATTTCATGGAGAGCAGTGAGAAAGAAAATCTGAATCCCACTCAGCTTCTCGCTCGCAAAAGTTATCAAAATGAGGAGAACAATCTTTGGTACCTTGACTCAGGTGAAGTAACCATATTTGTGGAAAGAAAAACTTGCGTGTGAAGCTTGATGAATCCGTTGGTGGTGATATCACATTTGGATATTCTTCAAAGGTACAAGTAAATGGAAGAGGTACGATTTTAGTTCAATCTAAAGATGGAATGCACCAATTTATTTCCAATGACTTTTATGTGCCGGATATGAAGAGTAATATTTTTGAGTTTGGGACAACTTCTGGAGAAAAAAAATATGAAATTTACATGAAAGATAGAAGTTTAACTATGAAAGATGAAAATGGACATTTACTTGCCAAGGTGCCGATGACAAAGAATATAATATTTTTATTGAATATTCAAAGTGATGTTCCAATTTGCTTAAATTGTTCTTTGGAAATACGTCTTGGTTGGGGCATATGAGACTTAGGGATTTAAATTTTGATGGCTTGGAAATAATGAACAAAGAAAAAGTGGGGAAGGGGTTACCACCAATAAACTATCTAAATCAAGTTTGTAAAGGATGTATTTTTGGCAAGCAAGCAAGTAAGAGTTTTCTGAGGGAGTCTATCACGAGAGCTCGAAATCCTTTGGAGTTGATTTACTCCGACGTATGTGGACCCATTAAACCATCATCACTTGGTAAGAATAAATATTTCTTGCTATTTATTGATGATTATTCTAGAAAAACATTAGGGTATATTTTTTGAAGGAGAAGTCTGTCGTGTTTGAAACTTTTAAGAAGTTTCAAGTCATGGTGGGAAAACAAAGTGGGTACCAAATCAAGGCACTTCGGTCCGATAGAGGTTGAGAATTTACATTGAATGCATTCAAAGGTTTTTGCGAGAAGAATGGCATTCATCGTCTCATGAAGAAGCCATTTTCACCACAGCAAAATGGTGTAACCAAGAGAAAGAATCTCACCATACTTAACATGGTGAGGAGTATGTTGAAATGCAAAAATGTGCCTAAGGCGTATTGGGTCAAAGCCGTTGCTTGTTATACTAAAAGTTTTGATGGTAAGACACCTCAAAAACCTTGGAGTGATAATAAGTCAAGTGTCTTTCATTTGCGGGTGTTTGGAAGCATTGCGTATGAGAATGTGCCAGATGAGAAGATGATCAAACTTGATGACAAAAGCCAAATGTACGTCTTCATTGGTTATGATCAAAGTTCTAAAGGTTATAAATTGTATAACCCCACCAATTGAAAGATGTTCATAAGTAGAGGTGTTGAGTTCGATGAAGCAAGTTATTGGGAATGGGAGGCTAAACAAGAACCCATGCAGTTTAGCACACTTTTTGATGATGAGGAAGAAGATGTAGCACAACCTTCTACTCTGCCGCCAACACCTGCACCTCAAAATGCACAAGATGATGATTCTAGTTTGAGTGAAGGGCCGAAAAGATTTAGAATGTTGCGTGACTTGTATGACACCACTAAAGTAGTACAAGTTTTGAGTAAATTTACTCAGTTTTGTTTATTTGCGGGGATTGAGCCTATAGGTTATGATGAAGGCGTTTGTGATGAAAAATGGTGAGACGCCATGAATGAAGAAACAAAGACGATAAAGAAGAATGATACATGGGAACTAACGGTGCTATCTAAAGGCAAAAATACCATAAGAGTCTAGTGGGTGTACAAAATAAAGAGGAGTGCAAAAGGAAAGATTAAAAAGTACAAGGCTCGTTTGGTTGCCAAATGTTACAAGAAAAAGGCCAGTATTGACTACGATGAGGTATTTGCTTCAGTTGCTCGTCTTGAAATAATTCGTTTGATAATTTCTTTGGCTGCTCAAAATTATTGGAAAATTCATCAAATGGACGTAAAGTCTGCTTTTTTCAATGGTGTTTTGGAAGAAAAAGTTTACATATCTTGATCTTCGGGCTATGTGATTAAAGGGAAAGAAGATAAGGCGTTGAGGTTAAAAAAGGCTCTATACGACTTAAAGCAAGCCCCATGTGCTTGGAATAGTCTAATTAACAACTATTTCAAGATGAATGGTTTGACCAAGTGTCCACATCTATATGTGAATTTGAATAAAGATGGTAATATATTACTTGTTTGTTTGTATGTGGATGACTTAATGTTTCACAGTAAATAATCAAAAGATGTTTGATGATTTCAAGAGAGCTATGCCGACAGAATTTGAGATGGCGGGCATTTGTCTTATGTTCTACTATTTGGGAACTGAAGCGAAACAAAGAGAAGATAGTATCTTTATCTCTCAAGAGGCATATGCCAAAGAAGTTGTCAAGAAATTTGAGATGAAAACGTGCAAGCCTATTAGCACCCCCGTGGAGTCAAAGTATCTTTCAATGGAGATGTAGATAATGTAAATCCAACATTTTTCAAAAGCCTTGTTGGAAGTTTAACATAGTTGACTTGTACAAGACCAAATATTCTTTTTGGCGTTGATAATCGTAAAATTACGACTGAGTTTGTTTTCTTCATGGGAAACTCGTCATTTACTTGAAATTCTAAGAAACAACCTATTGTTACATTATCAACACGTGAAACCCAATATGTTGCAACACTTCTTGTGTTTGTCATGCCATTTGGCTAAAGAGATTGTTGAAGAACTTACCACAGGAAGACCCAGCGGAGATACATGATAACAAGTCTGATATTGCATTGGCAAAGACCGCGGTGTTTCATGGTACGATCAAACACATTAATACAAAGTTTTATTTTATTTGGGATGCCATTGCGAACAAATAAGTGAAAGTTGAGTAAGTGAAATCCCAAGATCAAGTTGCAGATATTTTCATCAAGCCCTTGAAGTTTGGAGATTTTCAAAAGTTACGAGTTTCACTTGGAGTAATAATTCTAGTTTAATGGAGATGTTAAAATAATAATTATAAGAATAATAAGAATAAACTAGATTAATTTATCTAAAGTTGTACATGTAGAATGTTCTATCCATTTATTTTGGTGAATTCAAGTATTTGTCTTTTTATTTTCTTCATTAACTAAGTGAATAGGAAGAATCATATTAATTAGTGGTAAATGTATGATGGTAGATTATTTTTGATACCACTTGTAAATAGGAGAGGATCATCTATCCCACTTTTGTGTCCCATTCCACTAATAGTATTAATAAATATTAAATTAAATTGAAATGCATTAAATGAAAACATAATATTCCCTCCTCTCTCTTCCCTTCACGCCTCTCTATGTTTCTCTCTCTCTCTCCTCAAATATGATATTTTCTTTTTAACTTTTTTAACTTTGTTTGTTATACGTTAAAAAATTAAATATTTGAGGTGTATATTTCTTGTACAAAATTTCGTTAAAGACCAAACTTACTAATTTTCTCTAGGTAAATTAGTTGCAGAGTTCACATATCTGTAGCATTATGAATTCTAGTTAACTTTTTCTAAATTTATATTAAATATTTTAGTGACTCTTGTTCGTACTAAAAATTTAGTTTTTGTTTCTAAATGTATGCTTGTTATGTTTTTGCGAATTCTTTTTGCTATACCATCTTGTTTGCAATTCTTTTCAGATATTCTCCATACGTAGCAATCTAACTTTTTTTTTTTGTTTACTTTTACCCTTAAACATATTTGCACAATCTAAATCAATGTAATCAATTATAGAATAGAATTATAATTTTGTAAAATGTTATAAATAATATTTATGCATTTCTTTATTCGATAAATGCTCGAATGTATTTTATTATATTTCTAATATGATTCTATCAAAATGTAGTATATTTTAAGAATTTTAGACAAGTTCGATACAAAATAGGTTTTACTTTAAAATATTGTGATATGTCTTTTTTTTTTATCAAATTGAATATATTAACGGCTACCTTCATTTAGTTTTAAAGAGAACAAAGGAATAACGGTGTACATAACCGAAAAAAAAAACAAATTGTGGGATAATTATTCAATTCGTTATTTTATTTTTGCAAATAAAATCTATGTTATCTTAAAGATACAAAAGTTTATAAAAGATTACAAAGAATTATGTATCTCATAATCAAGATTCTATGGATTTTTTTTTTTGATTTGGAAATAATAAACTTGATAATATTGTAGAATTGGAAAGAAGAAATAGTTCTTAAGAGTAAACAGATTTTATTAATGTTAGAGTTGAGAAAATAGTTAAAATTAATAAGCTTGGTCTTGGAAAAAAAATTACACATTAAATATAAATCTCAAAAGATAAGAATCTTTTTATTCCTTTTTGATACATAACAAGTAAAAAAGAATTTTTTGAAGGAAGAAGAGAGAGAAAAAGTTGGACCGAATAGAGAAAGAGGAAAGAGGAGAGATAATTTTATTTTTTGATTTAATGAGTATTAATTAGTCATAGTAATAGAAAGTGAGACGCAAAGTGGGATAGAAGATCCTCTTTCTTTGTAAATATCACATGGTAGTCATTTTCATTAAGTAAAGAAAAGTTATAATAAGAAATATCAAAATTTTCTTTACTATTTTTCTCTTATATTATTTTATTTCTTTTTAATTTCTATCAAGCCAGAAGCGCAAAATCAGTCTTCACGAATATCGAAAATCTCAAAAAAGTCAGAACTCTCAGAAAAAATTATCGAAAACAAATAATAAACAGGGGCAATAGAACTTAATTTATTAGGAAAGTAATGAGAAATCAATTGGCCCTCTGAGGTGCCACGTCTTTCTTAATTACAACAGCCCGTATTTGGGACGTGGCCTCAACCCAACCTATTGCTATATGAGGCCTATACTTCAAAAACTACAAAATTATTGATCTATTTCTTCAGCCCAATTGTTTAAATTTGTGGAGTCAAATTTGTTATCATTGTTATTATATTAATAAACATGGACATTCGGGTGCTGGAAACAAACGGAGAAGGATTCGATGTTTGAGGTGTCCGAATGGTGTTTATATAATTAATTATCCAAAAATAAGTTATAAGAAATTAGGCTACTTATAATATATAAGTTAAACGACTAAGTAATTTTCCGATTTGTTTAGAACTCATTAATTTTCTTTTGAATTTTCACGGCCACAAGAATTATATTATAGATATGTATGGCTTACGTTATTAAAACATTTATTAAGAGCACAAGTGGTGCTAGCAATCAGGTATACAAGATACAAAAGGAAACCCGGGAAAAAATCAAACTACATGCCATAAGTTGGCTTCTTAACACAAATGGTACCATAAGTTGGCTCCTTACGGTTTTCGTACCATAAGTTGGCAACACGGTGGTGAAGCTCAATTGCCGCCTTTAAAATAAACGTTGACCTCCGTTGACCCCCAAATTAAAATTTCTGGCCTGAATTTGACACCTGGACGCTGACTAGCACGCTGACTTAGAAAAAAAAATGAAAAAGTGAAAATCAACTCTCCTCGTGCCCTTAGCTCATTATTTTTTGGGGAAACAATCACACACAAAGTCCAAGCCTCAAGCATGCCTAAATCAACCATACCCAGCTAAAAATTGAAGACTAACCATAAGATGGAGGTGGGTCGTCGACTTTGGACGGATGTTGAGCCTTGAGTTTGGGTCGAACGGCGGCCATGCTTTAAAGTCGTGTAACAACGGTGACGAAGCCAGTAGTAACGGCGAAAGAATCAGAGCAGTGAAATGTCGGAGTGGTGATGGAGCGGGTAAGAAAGAAGAAATGAGCTGAGGGATTTATTTTTTTATTCAACAATAATGAGCTAAGGGCATGAGGAGAGTTGATTTTTACTTTTTCATTTTTTATTTTTAATTTTTTTTTTCCTAGTCAGCGTCGAGGTGTCAAATTCAGGCCAGAATTATTAGTTTGGGGGTCAACGACGACCAACGTTTATTTTAAAGGCGACAATTGAGCTTCACCACCGTGTTGCCAATTTATGGTACCAAAACCGTAAGGAGCCAACTTATAGTACCATTTGTGTTAAGGAGTCAACTTATGGTATGTAGTTTGATTTTTCCCCAAGGAAACCCCGCTAGAAAAAAAAATAATAAATCACACATTAGCAAAAAGCCATACTCAATTTGGGATGTAATTGTCTGCAAACTCGATAGATTGACGAGACACTCCACGTCAAGTTGATTTAGAGCTGTGCTAGAACCAGTTTTGTCCTTTGCACACATGTACTCCAAACAACATAGTTAGGGGAGGGTTGAATCTTTAATGATTTCGGTCTGGACTTGGGTCATTCCAAGCTGCCTACATATCCCATTGAGCGAATAAAGTCGAACGTAGTTCATTTGTCTATTTTGAGGACCGAGATTAATCGGGTTGCGTGATCCACTTGTTTTTGCATTGCGCGACTTCACGATTTTGACCATATCTCCTTGTAGGCAGGTCGAAAACTCGATCCGCTTCTTGATGTGAAAAGTAGACTCACTTAGCTTTCCAAAAATATAAGGCATATGTCAAGCATATACGTTCGACATACGGGTATGTCGAGTATTTATGCGTGGCTTTACAGTGTGGCTGTATCTCGATGTACGTATGTCAAAACCACGATCCGTTTATTCATATAGAACCACATGCCAAATATCTTTCTATTCATATAAGGCACATGTCGAGGAGACTAGTTGAATTTCCTCTATGTCGAGTGTATGCCGAGCATTTTTGCGTGGATTAACGGTTTGGGTCGTATCTCGATGTACGTATGACAAAACCTCTGTCCTCTTCTCTTATGGGACCACATGTCGAATACATTTCTATTAATATAAGGCACATGTCGAGGAGACATGTCAAATTTCTTCTATGTCGAGTGCATTTTGAGTATTCTGAATGTCGCGCATTTCAGCTCGACTTCACGATTTGGGCCGTATCTCAGTGTACGTATGTCGAAAGCTCGATCCACTTCTTCCTATAGAACTGTATCTTGAATATTTTTCTATTATTATAAGGCACATGGAGAAGGTACATGTCGAGCATCCTACATGTTGAATTTAACACGTCAAGTTTTACACATTGAGCATTTTATGCTCGACGTAGGGACATGTCGAGCATAAATGCTCGACATAGGACTAAAGAGCATGACTTTCTTTCCCTTTGTAAAGAAAATGGAAGGGCACTTATAGGCAAAAAGGCATGGCTATGTCGGTTTTGGGGCGAAACTCGACATGCTTGCCCCCAGATCTGCACAACTCCATCGTTTTGAGCATAATTTTCACTCAAGACCTCCAAATTGTGATCCACTTGTTGCATTACGACTTGTGCATCTGTGGCTTTCTAGTGACATATTACACGATGCCTAATTCGATATATACAAATATTGGTGATTCTTACACGTTTCAGTCAGTTTTACTTTCCAGTCTTCTTATATGATTTGGGTATTTATTGATCAATCAATGCCATTGTGACAACCACGTGATATGACACGTAATGTTAATATATTATGGCATATGACATACGAACACAAGCGCCAGTCAAAGTATGGGAAAATTTACACATCAACAAAAAGCCATATACATACGCGGACACACGCACCAATCAGATAATGTTAATTCGGCAGTCGACACCAAGGTTTAACCCAGTTCCATGCTCTGATTTTAACTAATTCCACTCTTTAAGACACATTAATTTGTATTCCTTTAAATAAGAGGTCATTCCTTGCGAACCATCTCTATTGTAATCCGTTTCTGACGTTCTTCTAATTGATAATTGATAAAAGTTCCTATATGTTATTCTTATTAGAAAATAAGCATTTTGATATTATATTAGTTGTATAATGTTCTCAAGTCTTGGCTTTGACTTGATGAATAATACCATGCTTTTATATAAGGCAATTTATCGAAATCTTATAAAAAAAAATTCATTATGCAGTTTATTATTTGTTAGTTGTTACCGAATTTTATGATGGTTATATGTCATTTTCGAATATATGGACGTAGCAGAAAATATAATAATCAATGATAATATAATCAAAGCACACTAATAAATAGTTTTTTTGTCAAATTACTCCGTGTTATGCTAAATTGACAAATTACTCGCATAAATAGCGAGTTGATCATATGATCTCAAAAAAAATTATATATTTACCCTTCAATATAATGCAGTGAGGTATAGTTATCATTCCATACATGGGAGTGGGGGTTATGCTTTGTTTTGAAAAAAGACATTTATATATACACAATTTTCTCGCGGAAAGATGTATATCTTTCATTTGTATATTTTGAATTATCTAAAATTTTAAATTAAAATAAAGTTGCAAATTTAAAATATGTTTGCGTATACTTTTTTGGTTATGATATTTTTAGTACTTAAAAATATACTAAGACTAAATTCTAAATTACACAAAAAACTACTAAGGATATTTTGGTCATTTAATGCAAAAAGGCGGTCTGCCGATATTTGATATCGCGCCGGAGGTATTTTAAAAAAATATATTGTCACAAGGTAACAAATGGCTTCTATCTAATCTAGAAAGAAGTGAATCTTTTCCAATATTAGATAGCACTTTTTCATTTTATTTCAAGATTTGTTTTTAAGCTATTTGTAGTTAGCCGACAAAAAAAGAAGAAGAAGCTATTTGTAGTTAACTTTGAGCATCAAATGTCATATATTATTTTGATTGTATAATATCTCGTTCCAAAGCTTTTACGGAAGAGAACATTTTCTCTTGAACATATTAAAACGACAAGTGGAAACCTCTTAAAATCCAGCCCAAATGCGGCTTTACAAATTAAATCAGTTTGCTTTTAATGTATGTTTTCTAGACGACACATCCTACTGGTACAAAGATATTTTGGTACGGTTTTATGGGAACTACACGATCATCATATTACTTATGGAAAATTCATTAACTTACAAGAAAAACTCATCATCATGTTTATGATTTGAAGTAAAAGTTGTACATAGTTTTTCTTTACACTTGGTAGACATACGGAATCTAAAACTTACACACTTTACACGTTTTTTTGATCCCCTTCACCATTACTATAGAGGAGTATAATTGGAGTGCCGGCCTTTTATTGTATGTACAGTATAATTCCCAAATAGTTAAGTACTTACTTTAAATTCACACCATATAGTCCTAGCCTTAACGTGCAGCATAATCATTGATGAAGGCCAAAGAAATACTTGTCAAACGAGCAACCCTCAAAATCAATCCTCGAACCAAAACTTCAATCTTCCCACTAATACTAAAATCATCCATGCAAGTATCATCGTCCGTCAAAGCTGCGCTAACCCATGTCTGAATATCATTCATTTGAATAAAAAATTCCGAACTACTTTTAGTGGTATGATTAAATTCTTTAATGGACTTTTGCAGCTCAAAAACAGCATCTCCCACCTCCTCCACGCACTCGAGCAAGGCCAGCGTCTCCCTAGGCTTCAAGCCACGTCTTTGTGAAAGATGCCCGAGTATTTTGGACGCTGAACGTGTTGCGTTGAAGGAGACCAGAAGGGCGGTGGTGGCTAGAGTTTTTGGGTTTGTTTTTATTGTTCTTGCATAATTTGCAAGAGATTTATAGCATAAGTTTGGATATAATGTTTTCTGACACGAATCATTTATATATTTAAAATTACTGTGTTTCGTTGGGGGCTTAATGGGGAAGCATGATACGTTACAGGTAATAATAGATAATATTAGAAGAATGCATACAAGAGTTATTAGGTTTTGGTTGAGCGGAAGCATGGGTTTCATTCTTTCTTGGAATTCTGAGTGGGAGGTTTGAAGAGATTATGGATTAAAAACGTTTCTTTTTATTGATATAAAAGTCTGGAATGCATGGTATGGATTCCTGTATATGTCTATGTCGAAGTGATATTTGTCAATGGAGAGGTTTTGATGCGTCATGATGTATAAGAACTGAACTAGTTTAATTTGTCTCAATTACATGGACGGTGCTAAGATTTTTTACTTTATACTCAATGAAGATATAAAAAAATCCAAAAATTAAAGTAAGGATATATTAAATAAAATGAGAAATAGTCATTATTTAGTACAAAATTGTGAATGTAAAAACTTCATATTAGTAAACACTAGAAATAACAATACTATCGGAGATGAGCTTTTCGATCCTTAATGGAATAAAATTCATCAATTATGGAATCTACATCTATATTTTTTTTTATAGTACTCTTTCAATGTAGATAACCATATTATTTGCCAAGTACCTTTCTCCCATTTTATTGCGCATAACTGTTTTAACAAGTTATGTCTCTTTTACTCTTATTTAACAAGTTTCAACACAATTCAAATCAAGATTCAACTTATTTACATTAAACTTCTCACAAAATACATATTTAACTCTATTATTACCCAACAAAAAACACTTGAGGATAGATCTGGATATAAAATTAATTAGGGTTTATGCCATTTAAAATTACCAAACAACGAATAATCTACAATAGAAGTAAGTTTTAAGACTAAATAATAAGAAGTAATTACTTCTTAGGTGTATTATGTAATTTATCAATTATTTGGAATCTTAAAATAATAAGCAAAGATTGGCCCCCATTTCCTTCCTTTGGCACCAGTGAAGAGGAGCAGGCAACTGTGTTTTTGTCTTCTGTTTTTGCCTAAAAAAATTGTTTTCTATTATTATTATTATTATTATTATTATTATTATTATTATTATTATTATTATTATTATTATTATTATTATTATTTGTTAAAATGTAAGTTAGGCTGATGAGCGTATACATTACTTTGGAAAAAAAAGTTTAATATAACTACATAAGTGGGCCTGATTTTTACAACAATATCAAAAAGAGTAGGCCTTTATCTTTGTATTACTACTATATAAGAACAACTATTATATTTTTTTTCTTACAAATAAATATAAGAACAACTATCTTCCCAAACAAGATAATTACCTTCCCAAATCCAAGTGTGGTTCGATGTTAATTAAGTTTCTTACCTTCACAAAATCATTTTAAAGTAATTGAGCTATTTAGATTCGAGTCACACAACATAGTCGCTTAAACGCGCGAGAGAATTTGAAACCAAGCATCAACAGGCAAACAAGTTTATAATCAATCAATTACAGATTAAGTAGTAGATTTGAATGTTTTAGTACTAATACACGAAATAGTTTGATTACTGAGTTGGTATGACTAAGAATTTTCAATGAGTGTGTAGGTAATAAATTTTACAGTGATATATATGTATGTATGTGTGTGTATATAATAATATAGTATATATATTATTTGAACTATAGTCGATTATAGTATAAAAAGAGCGTAGAAAGAAATAGTATGCAACCTGTGTTTAAGAATAAAGTTTTATGGAATTAAAGAGGCAGTACGTAAAATTATGGTAGGCACGCGATCCTTATAGTGTTTAACATTATATTGATCTTCATCTTTATTTTTGGTAAAACGACTCCTTCACTGATGTTGGCACTTCACCCGCTACTGAATCATTGCTGCTGTTAGAAATTGAAATCTCCACATTGTTATGAAATTGTTCACATTGGGCCTAAACCCTTATGGTTATATTTTTGGGATCCAACTCCCAAAAAGTCTTATACCAATTGAGATGTCTCCAATCCTATAAACCTAGTTCAACTCCCTCATCTTTTCGATGTGGGACTCTTATTTGCCCCAACAATCCTCCCCTCAAACAAAGGACCACCGAACTGTTCCTACGTGTGCCTCACGTTACTGGAACTTCGTCTCATTTTCAGTTTACTCCCGGAATATTATTCTTGGCCCAACAAACTTTTTCTTCCCTTAAACAAAGGATCTTCGAGCCTCCCCTTAAACCCGACGCCTCACCACCTGTGATCATCTACTTAAGTCGGAGCTCGCCTCCTTTTTTCGTTCACTCCTAGGACACCCACACGGATCGGGAGTACTGACTCTGATTCTAGTTGTTAGGCAATAGAATCTCCACATTGGTATGATATTGTCCACTTTGGGCCAAAGCCCTCATGGTTTTACCTTTTGGGTCCAACTCCCCAAAAAGCCTCATACCAATTGAGATTTCTCCAATCCTATAAACCTAGTTCAACTCTCTTATATTTCCGATGTGGGACTCTTGTTTGCCCCAACAATCCTCCCTCAAACAAAGGACCACCGAACTGTCCCTACGTGCGCCTCACGTGACTGGGACTTCGCCTCCTTCTTCAGTTTGCTCCCGGAATATTGTTCTTTGGCCCAACAAACTTTTTCTTCCCTTGAACAAAGGATCTCCGAGCCTCCCCTTAACCCGACGCCTCACCACCTGTGATCATCTCCTTAAGTCGGAGCTCGCCTCCTTTTTTTGTTCACTCCTGGGACACCCATACGGATCGGGAGTACTGGCTCTGATACCAGTTGTTCGAAATTGGAATCTCCACATTGGTATGATATTGTTATGTTTTGTGGAGCCTGAATTACCAAAGTTTTCTAGTTTAACTGAGAGTTGTAGAAACCTAATTTCCTGAGAATTGCAGAGTTTGAGTAATTCTATAATTAATAGTTGCCTAATATAAGGAGTTGCCTAATATTAGGAGTGTGTCCTTATTATAAATAACATCTCTTGTAATTGTAACTCTACAACATAACACATAGTGAAAATCCTAGATTGGTATCGTCCTCAGATGTAGGCAACGAACTGGGTAAACAAATAACGTGTATTTTCTTGCTTTTCGTTTGTGTATGATTTTCTATGATAGTATTGCTGCGCAACAAGTGATATCAGAGCAAAAGCAATATATAGACTTTCCGCTTATAATATTGTCAAGTTATTCAAATTAATTCTAATAACAACAACAAGAACGATAATAATATAATTATTATAATAGTAAATTATAAGATTCATTTAATGTGGTCTAACTAAACACACTTTGGCATCACTTTCTTCATCTCTTGTTACTTATTAGCTTACTCCAAATGAGATAATGATAAGAGGCGTACCCACTTGATCGCTGACGCGTGTCCCAGTATATGTCATTTTCTGATTGGGAACTGTTAGGAAATTGTGATCAACTGTTTAGAAGCTGTAATTAAATGGAGTGAGAATGATGTTCAAAATAAAAATAAAAATAAAATGGAGTGATACTCATGAGAAAGGTCGACTGCTAAATGCTAATCAGTTGCTCTACATTATCCTGGGCCCATCTGGTAGAACCAGTTACCCATATCAATTTGCACAACTAGTGTGTCGTCAATTTGTCATTTAAAGTATATCACATTGAACTGTCATTATTTTGGCGGGATATACTCATATAGGCCGTGATTGTTTTCTACAGTTTCAAACATTATCTTCATTTTTTTCTAAATGGCCCCGAGATATGATTGACATATTTTGTGCTCTGTGAATATCCCTGACATAAATACTTTGGTTCACTGTTCAAAAAATATATATTTTCGTTCATATTTGGTACGTATAAGATTAATCCATCGTTGGGCTCATATGTTAATAATTATATAATACGAAATGTCATAATTATAAGCCCGATAAAAGTGATCTAAAGTTCGGTTAAATTATGAGCTTAATGTATCTAATAGGGTGTGTGCCTTTAATGGGTAGAGACTGTTGTAACTTGTGCTTATGATGATGGGCCGAAGCCCAAGTTACGTAATTAGGGCATCATGGTTTTGGTGACCTAATATTTAAAGGTGGGCATGGTCCCGAAATCACACGAGTCGCTTTCTATACTACATCCCATCGATAGTTAGATCTAGAGAGAACTAAAGGAATTCTCAACAGGTTCGTGCTGATTTGGAAGACCAACCACACGACGTTTCGCAATCAATTAATCATACGGTGTAAGGTACGTTTTCGCAATCCAGTTATTTGGCTTATGTGTTTAATTCTTGATGATTTGACATGAATCCTCTTGGGTTTCGATTTCGGTCCCAACAAGTGGTATCAGAGCTACTTCATGTTGAATCATTGGGATTAAAGTTAATGATTTATTTCAATGATTAATTATTGCTACGTTCTCACTTAATAATTATGGTTGTGTGAAATTATTTTGAGAACGAACATGTGGTTAGATTTATGATTATTGATTCTTGAATTGATTCGCATGTTTTTTGTGACATTAATTCAAAATATGTTTTGCGGTGTAAGTGTGGTTTGGGATTTGGGTAAAGAATTCAGTATGGTTTTAAGTCTCACGCGGTAGTTGAGAGCAGATTTGATAATCGACATATTTGTTAGTTGGTTAAGGATCAAAACTTACGTTCTGGAAATCTGAATGACATGTTGGTTGAATTAATGTTTAAGAATTTATTCTAAGTTTTTATTTCAATTGTTTCGGTGATATTGGGGTTTGACATATTTGCGGTTAATTCTTTTCTGGATTATGCTAATGTGGTCTCCAAAGTTCAGATTATATGTACGTGAATTCTCTAGATTCTGTATGATATAGTTATTGTTCTTATTATTTAAGAATATTGCTACTCACTTATGCCTGGGAAGTCCAAAGTTTAAGGAAAACAAATACATGCAATAATTAAGGAAAAGAGAACTTCCAAACAGTTAACTCCAATATTCTGTTTCCTAATTGGAACCCAAAGATATTATAAAAGGAAATCGCCAAAGATTCGCAGATGCCGGTGAACGTCTTTCGCCGGCGATTAACTGCCCGACCACGGCGGATTAAGGAACTGCAGCGGCGACTATCTACAGTCGCTGCTGCAACAGTTTTCTTACAATAAAAAAAAGGGAAAGAAAGAGAAATCGAATCCGCTGACGGACGTCTTCCGTCGAAGATTAAGAACTTAAGCCGCCCGACCACGGCGGATAAGGGACAGCGGCGGAAATCGCCTCTGCTAGATTAAGTTCCAAAAATAAAATAAAATTTGGAGACGCCGGTGAACGCCTTTCACCGGCGGTTAAGAACTTAAGGACTCACCGCCCGACCACGGCGGAACAGGTAGCGGTTCGCCGCCGCTGCAACAGCTAAAAAGAAAAAAAGTAAACGACGCCGGCGAATCTCATCCGCCGGCGCTAAGAAATTCGATTGCTTCGCGGCGAAAGGTCACGCCGGAGGTAGGAGAGAGAGGTAGCGGTTCGTGGTTGCTGCAAATTGGAGGAGAGAGAGGGCGGCGATGTAGTTGCTGCCTTAGAAAGAAAATGAAAGAATTGTATATCAGTCCTGAATATAATTATTAATTGCAAAACGACCCCTGCTAATTGCAATTTCAGCCCAGAGCTTTTCTAAAATTAGAATCAAGTCTAGATAATTGCAATTCCATTCTTTTCCTCCTACAAATTGCGAACTAGCCCTAATATATTGTAGATAAGTTTCTTATTACTATAAAATAGCCCTAAAAAATTCCAATTCCAAAATTAAGTGGCCCAACTATAATTAAAGTTAAAGAATTAAGGTTTTAAACTTTAATAAAATTAAAGCAAAAGATTAAAAATCTGGGCATGGGTCAAGAAACTGGAGCATGTTACAAGTCTAGCTTGACTTGTCCAGTCCCGACTCAGTCAAAGGTCAAAACCTTGACCATTGACTTGTGATTAAAAAGGATAACTTTTTATAGAAGCCCAAATTTTCGGTGCAATTTTGAATTCTAATATTGGAAAAGTTATATATTTTAAGATATGTTAATTGAAGCAACATCTCGCAAAAGTGAGCTCTCTTGTGGAAATTGATTTATTTTAAAATATAAATGGTAATGTGCATATAACTTATGTGAATGTCCATCGGCCAAAAGGAAGAGCGATGTTTATCAGAATTGCATGCATACTTGCAGAATTAAACTTGTGATAATTACGCGGGTTGGCATGTGAATATAACATTGGCCAAATGTAGAGTTATGTTCGACATTTATTATCAAAGTTTAGTTACTGCTTCAAGACACTACTTACAAGTTAACATTTGGTCAAAGATAAAATGTTAATGGAGTTCCGGTATCTTGAGATGACAATTACCAATATTTGAATTTGATTTTGCTTCAAGGTTAATGTGAACATGTATAAGATTTATTTCATTGTAGCACATGCTACTTATAATTACCAACATAACTACCAACATAAATTTCGTTTCGGTGTTAAAGCACTTCCATTTTTTTTATCATGAATCTCCATATTGCGTTAATGATTACTTCTCTACCACATTTTAAGGATACAATTTACCTTTGTAACAAGGGTAATATAAAATTGTGGCAGAAAATATTAAACGCATGTGTAGGATGGTCATGAACAAGACAATCTTAGTAACTTTTAGGGGCATTATTTAATATATATATATATATATATATATATATTAAAGTTAAGTTCCTTAAGGATATAAAAAATAAAGTTGTCTAGAATGATAAGTCTAAAATATATACATTCTTGACAATTTTAATTTTTAAATATGTATGAGGAAAGGATGATAATAGGGAGTATATCTCAAAATATCTCGTATTACCTTAATACTTAAGGACAAAGCAAAATGCAATCTTACAAAAGCTGCAAATTTAGCAACTCAGAAGAAACAACAAAAGCCACCAATTAAATTGAAAAGAAAAAGTTGTTTCTCATTTGAGTCTTAATCTTAAGGAGAAGAAATGCACTAACTGACATGTTAGGCGTGCCAAATGGTGCACTTCATAATTTGAAAATTTCACAGATTAAATTAGTTTTGGCTACATAGACCCATGTGATGGATAGATTAAGTCGTAATATCTTACATCACTATGTCTATGAAATGTTCTCTAAAATGTCTAAAGTCAAATGATGTTGAAAGATGCATCTATTTCCGTGATGACAATAAGCAGTGTTACTAAGATTTGGTATTAAGATATATCTTGGGAGATCATTAGTGTACATGAATATGCTTCTATTGATCTTCTTATGTCATGTTGTACACCATTATGGTTTATTAATGGGATCAATGTATTGTATTTATGTCGTTTTGCATGTAGATGCATGCTTATCTCCTTACATACACTAAATCAAGGGTGTATTGTTTCTACAAACATGATAGCATGCATAAAAAACTATGTGGGGGTTAAATGATTGGTCGAAGTTGAGTAATTTTTACTAAGTGTGTGAGACACCCATCGTAATATATTTATTAATACTTAATAAAGTGTGGATTCTCAGTAGTTACATATGTTTTGTTATTATTTTGGTAAAAGCATCAAACCCCCTAATGGATGGGGTGTTTTGCGCTTTGCCCCTTAACCAATTTTAGCAGCACTTTGGTCCTAATTTATTGGGTGTCTGTGCAATTTGCCCACTTGGTGCAGTTCTCGTCTTTTTGCAGCCAGAATATTCTTCCATTTGAGGTGTTTTTTTGCCTCTTTTTGTCACCAACTATCATTATACATCTTGTACAACACATATGAGTCGGGTATAAGAGAATATTTCGGCCAAAAATGGTCAGAATATTCCTCCCTTTGAGGTGTTTTTTTTGACTTTTTTTTTTGTCACCAACTACCATTATACATCTAGTACAACACATATTAGTCGGGTAGATGGGAATATTCTGGCAAAAAATGGCTGAAAATGCACCAAATGGGAAAATCCCTTGGTGCATTTTCGGTCTTTTGTGGCCGGAATATTCCTCCATTTGAGGTGTTCTTTTGTTTTGTTTTTTGTCACCAACTACCATTATACATCTAGTACAACACATATGAGTTGAGTACAGGGGAAATCGCACATACACCCTATACGTTAGGGACCAAAGTGCTGATAAAATTAGGTTAAGGGACAAAGCGTAAACCACCCCATAGGTTAGGGGGCTTGATGTTTTTATCCCTATTTTAGTGTCTTAACAGCTTTCGAGTTTTGTATTTAAAAAAAAAAGCTTTAGAGTCAGTTCAAGAATTAGGAATCATTCTAGTACCGATAGTCGCAGTGGCGTATCTAATGATTTTATTGGGGACTAAAATAAATCACAATATATATCAAACAATAAAAAGGTTAGAATAAAAATAGATAAAAACATCAAATCACATATGGGGTCTTTTGCGACTTGTTTTTTTGAAAACCATTTAGCCACTAAACCTCTCACCTTTATCAATTAGTTGTATTTATCCCACAAGTGTATTTTCGGCCATAATAATTCCAGTTTCGGGTGTTGTTTTGCCTAATTTTTTCTACCAATTGCCAAAATACATCTATACAACATGTATCAGTCGGGATAGGGGGGGGGGTTATATCCTGGCAAAAATTGCGAGAAATACACTAGTGGAGTAAATCGAATAAGTTGACAAAGGTGAGGAGATTTAGCGGTGAAAAAAATCCTCAAATGGGCAAGTCGCAAAAGGTCCCATAGGTTGAAAGGTTTCATGTTTTAATCAAAAGAAAAAAACCCTCATAAAAAGTGCATAATGCTCAATAATGTTTTTTTTAAAGTACATACCACTAATATAGTACACAAAAGTCCTATTATAGTTGTGCCCGACGGTTCCTCATAGCATAAAATTTATCAACTAACAAAATAAATATTTTTCAGCCAACTCTTTTTAATGAATATAACCATAGAACTTAATAAAACTTCACATCCATTTTATTTTGATGAACAATATTCACATGTTTTCCTGCTGAAAATGCATGTTATGTTGTGTTGAATTGGAAACATCAAGAGTTAATTAAAACAACGCGAATTAACACGTGAAGTAAGCGGTAGTCTTGTGCCTTATTCGTCGTGGCAAATTTTCTGACAAAATTCATAAATTGTTGAAATACTGCAAAATTCCTCATGTTGAAGAATCTAATGTGATGTTTGCAAACTCTAGTGGAAAAGTAGAAGTTCAAAAACCAAAAGAACCACAACACCAGCTTTAAGACTGTGTGGGGGGTTTTTTTAGCTTAAAAAAAGTTGTGTAACCAAAAAATCTTGATTTGCAAACACCCCAAATCACTTATTCAAATAAAAAGCCAATTATAACCTTTTTAAGAGCCTTTATTGAAATCATAACTCATAATGCCTTTATTGAAATCTCATAATGATGCATTTGTGATCCAGGATAAAATTTATGAGCAAGGAGACATGATACATTGATCAATGTTGAATGACTTGAAATCTTCTTTAGGTTCCCAAGCAGAGCTTAGCTTCAAGAGTTCAACTGCATCATCATTAAATCTTTTACTGAACTCTGCCACTTGATAGTCGATTGTAGCATAAAATTCATCAAAGTGATAATAATGCTCAGTTATGATTGGATCTTTCTGACGACGATCTCTACCTGCTTTATAATAGTCCCTCGTATTAGGTATCTCAATATCATGCTTTTCACATGCTATTCTCGCAAGCATAAGGACAAATTCAAAACCCTCTTCTCCTCTCAATGTTTGAAACAAGATCCATTGCATTAAAACATCAAGAGATTTCATTTGGAAAGCTTCAAAAAATATATTAGTTATCCCCATCGCTTTATGCATAATGTATTTCATCTCAGTCAAACAACCGCATGCTTCTCTACATATTAAGTTTGAGGACTTTTCATCTATCATAATTTGTAGAACTTTTATCACGACATCATACATATCATTTAAACTGCAAATTGAATCACAATGGAAACTTCAACGTGTCTCCCCGGCATGCTGTAATGTAACAACTTGATTAGCCCCGGTACCAATTGCACGGTCACCATTAGCTATCTCTTGTGCAATTTCAATAACTTATGTAGAATGTATATTGCGCTTAATAGAAGCACAAAGAAGATTAGATAAAGTACTTTATTTGAAAAGAACAACCAAATAGACATTTATTTTTCAGTAGCCCTAACCAATAATGACAATTGTAATCGATGTGCCAAGCAGTGTATGTGTAAAGCATATAAACAAGCCCTCAGATAAAGGGCTTGAACCCGTTCCAAGAGCCACTAATATAACTAGCGCCATCTTATCATTTACTTCTCATATTGCATATCTATAAGTTATGTCGAATAAAGACTCTCGATATTTATTCTTTAAGAGGCATAACACAAGTATCAACGACATAAATAATGTCCAAAAAACAATCTCGATCTGCTCCTTATTTGATAAATCTTTAGATTCACCAACTAAAGACTAAACTTTGCATCTCCAATTTATTACGGATTTTGGCTCTCACGTTGTTAGCAATAATATGCAAAATGTCTTTTTGAATCAATGGTGCTATGTACTTAGCATTTCCCCGAGCATTCTTTAACAAAACACCATCAATCCTAGAATTTATTCTTCCTAAACGTTTGATCAAGCCAATGAGATTACCTCGATTTTTAGAATATGGAGATTCATCATGTCTTCTGAATGCACATCCTTGAAAAGTAAGCCACCAAATGCTTTCAATGGTTGTCTTAAGCCTTAAACGGTTCTTCTGCACTTCTTCCATAGAGCATCAAGTGATTTTACAACATTATCATGTGGTGAAGTAGGACCTCTCACATGTTTTAGAAAAACACATACCGTTCCATTTTTTACGCATTTCCATTTCATAGACCCGTTAATAGTAAATGAATGTAACAATCCTTGTCATTAGGGCTTATAGAATTGAAAGATCTTAGATTCTGTATTACTTGCAATTTTATACAGTTGCACTTGGCAGTAGTTGCAACTGTACACGGAAGTGCAACGGAGGGTGATTCTTTATCTTTTAAAAGCAGTTTGACTGTTGCAATTGTGATAAGACAGTAAAACATAAAGCAGTAAAGAACATCAGAATTTTAACGTGGTTCGGTCCAAATGGTCCTAGTCCACGGGGTTTGCACCCAAATGTTTGACTTAAATAATACCCTACTTAAGACTTACGATGTAGGTTTTACATCAACCCAAATCTTAGACTCCCTCTAATATTTGCAGTTGCAACACCTATCCCTCAACTATTTTCGGTATACTCGATTGAGTCGAAGATCACACTAAGCTATTTCAGAGTTCCTCCGACTTAATGTTCTTCTAAAAGACTTTGACTCGATACATGACTGACTCTCAAGATATCTTTTCAAAGTCCCCCTTAATTTGTCTCGAGTCATCTCCTTATATAGGCACGATAGAATCTTCAGCGTATCTTCTGTTGCAATCTCCAGAGAATCTTCCTTCCTTATATGATAAACGCGTCTATGATTCTGTTGCAATCCGATACTGATTTCCTGCCTTATCTTCTACGGATTCTGCATGATCACGTTAGATATCCAAAACGAACATTCCTACTATATTCGTCCAGATACATCACAAGGAGATAAAGGAAGGTTATTCTTTTTAGGATGGAATAAGATCTTATAATGATAAGAAAATAAGTATAAGATAATTACCATCTAAGATTTAACCTAACAAAATGATTTGCACAAAACAAGATTAATAAGTAAGAATGGGTCGAATGGTGCTAGGCCCATATCGAGTGTGGGCAACGGCCTTAACAATCTCCCCCTTTGATTTGTTTTGTCAAAATCATTCACCAATCTGCACAAGAGGTTAGAATACTTAAGCATAGACAACTTAAATTTCACAGTGCAAACAGCAAGGAGTAGTACGGAGAAGATAGTGGTTGCAACATCGGAGCAACCATCCGACAAAACGATAGTTATTGCGAATGTGTACGGAGTTCAAAAAACTTATTAAAGTAAACAAATACTCCCTCCCCCTGAATTGCAACTCCTCTTAGCTTCGACTTCTCCCCCTTTTTGAGAGAACAAATCAAGGGGTGCCGGTACCCGCCAGTTCCAACAGGTGATCAAGCTTGGAAGCCTACAGGGCCAGGGATGTGCTCATCTCTTCGTGGGACTTAGCCAGCTTCTCAACTAGGCCATTCAGTCGGGACAGTTCCATGTGGACCCCCTCAAGACTGGCGGATGCATCTGAAAGGGAACCAGTGCCTTTGGTGGAGGGGTTGCCAGTTGCGACCGGGGATGGAGGAGGTTTGTTCAAAACCTTAGTACTGGCCCGCATTGCCTGAACGTGAGTGAGCTCGTCTCCTTTGACCTTCAAGGTGGGAAACTAACTCGTAAGGACCCTGTGGATTAACGATAGAAACCCAAGCGAGAAATGCACATTGGGGAAGGCCTCGCGGTAGATCCGTTCAAAGACCAGTTTACCTAGGTCAATTGCAACTCCAGTACCAATGCGAAACAGAACACTAGCAACTTCTGCACTCACAGTAGAGGTTTGCGAACATGGCAGCCAATGACAAACGAGTATGCGAAACAAGAGGTTGTACCTGGGGGTAAGATAGCTGCTAGTGAGGGGACCCGATGCCCAAGTTTTGATGATGCCACCAGTGAGCTTGCTGGCCACTTTGTTCAGGTTCTTCTCCAATCGCAACTCGGAGAGAGCCCCGGTCTCCACAATTGGGGCCTCCATCTCTTGGGAGAGGAGATCGGCAGTGAACGGGCAAACATTACCACGGATAAAGATCATATGACGCTGAAGTGATCCCTCAGCATCCAATAGGGTAGTGAGATTCGCGTAGAACTCCTGCACAAGGACCTTGCCATAACGATCAGCTTTTTGAGTTGCAACTAACCAACCCCTTTTCTTCAGTAAGTCAGGGACGTCAGTTTTAGCATATGACTTGATCTCCAAAGGGAGTTCCTCAACTAGAGGCCTCTTTCGGTACTCGAGGAACCGTTTCTGAGCTTCTGGTGTGTAGAACCTGTCGGTGGGAGCTTGTATGGCCTTCAGGGCAGTGACTGCTGGTGCAACATCGGGTAGAACAAACTGAGTTTCCGGGACTGGAGGGGCTTCCTTTTTGGACTGAGTGGTGGATCTAGCCTTCTTCTTTGGTGGAGCAGCTTCAACTGCCTCCTCTTGGGTGTCTTCGGCATCGGAATCCGCCTCAGAGGCTGAAAGTTTAGACAATTTGTGCAATCATCGGGTGCGAATGGGTTGGCGGACTGGGATCTTGGTCCGTTTCCTGGTTGCAACTCCGGGAGTGGCAGAGGTGGGCGGAGCAGCAGGGGCAACTTCTTCCTCGTCAGAATCAGATAGTGGTGCAGTGGATTCATCAACCTTGGCCTTGCCCTTGGCCTGAGCAGAAACCAGTGTTGGCGGGGTGTCAGACTGGTGAACAGGCGAGGAGGGAGCATGAGGGGTGTTCTCCTCATCACGATCAGCGTCGACTGGTGGGCTTGAGGGAATAGTCTCCAATGGATCCATGTCAATTGGTTCGTCGGAGAACGCAGCCGCAGGTTTCTTGACGGAGCTACCCATCTGTTATGAGAGACAACTAAAGAGAGAGAAACCACCGTGAGATGTGTGGGAGAGAGAGAAAACGATGGTGAATAGCGGGAAGAGTGAGCGTAATGGCAGCAATAAATAGTTTACGCTAACCCTAGAATTTAGGAGGGAGATTTTCCCACCAAAACACAATCTCTTAACCTAGTCAAACTTTCTTGTTAGATACAAATTAAGATATGCACGAAAAAGGAAAAAAGATAGAGGCAAATCTAGTTGAGATAGACATATGGTAACCACCTTGAAAACTTACACACAAAAGACAGCAACTCGTAAACGCACACGTAAGGAAACACAGTCGTAAGAAATTTGGATTCCACAAATTACGTAGAATTGAATCCAGAGACACGCGCATATAAGAAGTGAGATAACGGAAGATAATCACACATTTCATAGGAAGAATTAGCCCCAAGAGTGAATGCCGTGAAATACCTCAGTTGCAACAGTGCAAGTGTCTCACATACAACTGGTAGCTTTCGCTCTGATACCAATTGAAAGATCTTAGATTCTGTATTACTTGCAATTGTATACAGTTGCACTTGACAGTAGTTGCAACTGTACATGGAAGTGCAACAAAGGGTGATTCTTTATCTTTTAAAAGCAGTTTGACTGTTGCAATTGTGAAAAGACAGTAAAACATAAAGCAGTAAAGAACATCAGAATTTTAACGTGGTTCGGTCCAAATGGTCCTAGTCCACAAGGTTTGCACCCAAATGTTTGACTCAAACAATATCCTACTTAAGAATTACGATGTAGGTTTTACATCAACCCAAATCTTAGACTCCCTCTAATATTTGCAGTTGCAACACCTATCCCTCAACTATTTTCGGTATACTCGATTGAGTCGAAGATCACACTAAGCTATTCCAGAGTTCCTCTGACTTAATGTTCTTCTAAAAGACTTTGACTCGATACAAGACTGACTCTCAAGATATCTTTTCAAAGTCCCCCTTAATTTGTCTCGAGTCATCTCCTTATATAGGCACGATAGAATCTTCAACGTATCTTCTGTTGCAATCTCCAGAGAATCTTTCTTCCTTATATGATAAGCGCGTCTATGATTCTGTTGCAATCCGATACTGATTTCCTGTCTTATCTTCTACGGATTCTGCATGATCACGTTAGATATCCAAAACGAACATTCCTACTATATTCGTCCAGATACATCATAAGGAGATAAATGAAGGTTAATCTTTTTAGCATGGAATAAGATCTTATAATGATAAGGAAATAAGTATAAGATAATTACCATCTAAGATTTAACCTAATAAAATGATTTGCACAAAACAAGATCAATAAGCAAGAATGGGTCGAATGGTGCTAGGCCCATATCGAGTGTGGGCAACGACCCTAACAAGAATGAAAATAAGGTTTTCCTTCTCTTGAGTCCTTGATCCATTATAGTTTATAAAACATATTCAACATAAGAACTAAACATTGCCCAAATTAAGCATTTAAAACAAGATACCAATTTAAACTAAACCACTAAAGTAACAAGCAACTTTTGTAAACCATAGTCCTAAAAATTACAAAAGAAAAAGAAGAACAATATGCAAGAAGTTAAAAGAGGGTGATCGAAACAAAACTTAAGACAAAACTGGAGTTTTGAATCAATTTTTGGAGAAAAGAAATTTCAAAGTTGTGGGACTTGGGTGTGGCAGAGAGCAACTGAGCATGGGAAGTATATTTGGTTTGGTTTATACTCTGTAGTGTTTTAACTTTTCAGGATTGTAAAGTTCCATATTAGTTTTATGTTAGGCACGTTTTTTCCTTGTTTAAAAACAAAAAAAAATGCAGCATTCCTGTTACTTTTTTAAATCAGAAGGCATGTTTTTTTCTTTCTTTTTCTTTGTTGATCAGCAAGAGTTGCATTCCCTGTTACATGCTGCAAGGTTAATCCGGGAGAGCCCAACCCAACACCCCGTCTCACCCGAAATGCCCCCGGATAGGAGTTATTTACCAATGAAATGAAAATGATATATGTTGAAGCTATGAGAAAGCCACAAAAAGCAGGAACCTAATGAGAAACGATGAGTGATTTGGATAGCCAAGGAAGAGAATGATTTAAAATAATGCAACAAATCCCGAGGCTGCGTGACAGCCTCAATACACACTATATCGCAAGTATACGAGTCAAGTGATAATAAAATTCAAAGTATAATTACTACCCAAGTATTGAATCCCAAGAGAGTAGATATTTGTAACTTTAGTAATTATATTGTTGCCACTCAATGAATTGATTTTTATTTCTTTTCGCATTTATCGTTGTAGAAATAAATAGAAAGAAAACTATTAACTAACTAACAATTAAAGATCTAAACTAGAATGCTTGAAGTAAGCTTAACTAAAAATTACAACTGAAAAGATTTGTTGAAGAACTTAAAACTAAACTAACTAACTAAAACATAATTTAATTTATTGATTGAGCGGTTGCTATCTAAGGTTGTGGAATAGATTTAGTAAAAGGTATCTAAAAGATGAATTTCATTAATCTCGGATGCTTGTATTTCATAGATAAAATATCAATGACTCATATGTAAGACACTATCTATTGGTGATTGTTTTATTTCCAAGTTGATGTAGTAAATTAGCCCCCTTTGAAAGTACTAAAGAACCCTTTAATCCCTAATGATGTTAGGCCGTTAAGCACTTTCTCCTCACCAAAAGTTCACCATATCATAAGATCCACACAATGTTTTAGAAGTGAATTGGAGTTACCAACTATGATTTAGATTCCACGAAGATGCTAATGTTGAAGGTCTAAAGATTTATCTGCTTGATCTACTATGCTAGTGTTGCGTTACCAATCTCATATGCATATTTCGACAAAATACAAGGTTGCTCAATGTCATTATTTTGCCTCATAGAAACGCGTGCATCAAAACAAACCAAGTAACATAAGCAACAAATAATAACAAAACTAAGTCATCAATAAACATAATTAAAACATAGGTTCAAGGTGCATCCATATGATATTAACTACATCCTCCCACAAATATTGAGAGGATTAACTACTCATAGTCATATTAAAATCACAACAATTCATCATAGATTAACCAAATAAGGAAAAGAAAAGATTAAACTTCTGATTTCCCCACTGCTTTCCTCTACTCTCAATGCTGGCTCCTCTTGTTCACCTTTCTCCTTCAACTATGATTGTAGTGCTACGAACGATAGAATTTCTGTTCTATTAACCCTAGAATGCTCTTCTAAGTGCTTGATGCTTTCGTGTGTAAAGGTGGTACCCTAGCTGCCGAACGTAGCCTCTTTTTCTATAGATTCTCTTCGCCCAGGGCTTCATTCTAGGGTTTATGACGTCGGCCCACTTTTTGTCCTGGTCGTGCACCATTCTGTTTCTCCAGCTTCGTTGCGCGATCAGGTTCTTGCTTGCCATGCACTCTGTTTTTTAGTCCCTTTAATAGCGTGGTTGGTATCGCCATATCTCTACTCCCCATTCTTACCAAAAAGTGTTGAAATCTTCCAAATAAGCATCGTTTTGCTCCGACTAGAGTCAAACTGCAAAAACAACAAAATAATACTAAAACAAATATAATTGCCACAAAGTTTGTACAAAAGCCTAGAAAATCATGTACTTAAATCACTATAATAATTCTCTTATCATAGGCAAACTGATGAACAACCATGCAAGAAAGTTCATCAAAACTAGAGATGGTACCTGGTGGGATATGAGAGAACCAAGCTTGTGCTTGTCCTATTAAAGTTGTTCGAAATACCCGACATAGAGGAAATCGTGAGCTAATACCAGGTCCATACTAGCCATGTTTTGGTCAACGTGATCTTGTGGATCTCTTCCATCTTTATCCTCTGAATATATTAGTAAATTTCTCGGTTTCATCCTTACCGGTCGTAGAGCATGTGCTATCTCAAGTATGGAGGGTGAGCCTTGGTACACAGGTTCATCTTCTGAGCTGATATTTCTCTTCATAGCTTGCATTTCCCTTATCAAGCTATCTAACATGCTCCACAGAGAGGTGTCCCTCATTCCATACATATGGGGATTCCCTTTATTTTCGGAACCAACATTCTTCTCTCTCTGTGTGTGTCAATTCTTCTTTAACTATAATTTCGAGCTTCATATCCCCTTCCGTCTATGTCTCGCATAAGGGTTCGATACCTAGGTGTTCCTATCAGTGTCCGAGTCATTCGAGACCCTTGATCCTCCATAGGATTAGCTTCTTGGTAAGGGAGCATATGTCGTGGTACTTCCTAATGCCCAATTGTTTGCTCTCCTCGTCCGATTGCTGCTTCTACTAAATTTTTTAAGGATGCTCTCAGGATGTTGATGAAATCTATGTCTTTTGCATGTGGTAATTATAACGGTATGTACTCTTCGTCATTTTGACTGATTTATCCACGACTGGATGAATTATTCATCTAGCAATTTTCTTGTCAAGACAATTACTTGTTTCCGACTATTATTTTAGAAATGCTCAAAGGTAGTTCATGGATTTCCCATAGACGACATATTATTAACACTCATTTTAGTTACCTATCATTATGGAGTTGTCAACGTGTTTAATTCGAGAACGCCCTACCCAATTTTGAATAATAATGATAGTTATAAAGCCAAGAAAATCACCAAGATGAGGAAAGAGTATAGTCATACTTGAGGATTTCATTCAACTTATTCCTATAATATGAGCGGAGCTTCCTATTTAAAGGAGAGGAATATGGACATTTGTCAATTACATGCTACTTTAGGCTGACAAGTGTTTAACATGCACTTTAGTGACTGATTAGCTTTCCTAGTTTCATGGCAGCTGGCTATATTGGCACATAGTATATTAATAACCCTCCAGATCCGATAGTTCACACTATGTTAAACGACCCTTGTAAGATATCATGGAGCCTGTTTGGACTCATGGAATCTTGTAAGGTATCGTGGAGTGTGTAACATATCGTAGATGTGTATCCCGTAAGGCATCATACATCCTTGTAAATCATCTTAGATCCTTTTAAGGTATTGTAGTGCCTCTGGGGCATCGTAGATGTGAAACTTGTGAGGCGTCGTGGATCCTTGTAAGGTATTGTGGAGTCTTTTACCAATCGTAGAATCTTGTAAAGTATCTCTACCCATGTAAGGTATAAAATGGTGTTGTGGACCGTATAAAGCATCGTTAACCCTTGTAAGTTATCTTGGAATCTATTTAGCTCGTAGAATCTTGTACTATGTCGTAGAGCTTGTAAGGATACTTAGACCTATAATAAGACGTAATTATCCTCGGTGGATATTACAGTGTGAAAGCTATCGTGGAGCGATGGAAATAGCATAGTCTATATGTTTCAAGCACAAGAAACAAACGACTCACTTTTTAAGCCAAAAGGGAAAAAATGGATCATAGGAGAATAGCCAGAGAAGCTCATATCGAGTTAGTGAACCTATAAATGGATTCAACTGAGAATCTAGCTTATTATCATTATGGATAAGTTGATCTCTTCAAATAGACAGATGTGATGACATCTACTTGTTTGCATTCTTATATGAACTATTTGTATAAAAAAAACTATAGCACAACTGCATTCTTATATGAACTATTTGTATAAAAAGAAACTATAGCACAGCGAATAAAAGAGAATGTGAACATTGTTAGTTGTTACCAAATAATTTTTCTTTTAATCATTCGTCAATTTTGATGGTGATTAACTTGTTGATCTTGATTCATTATATTTTGTAGACTCCTGCTCATGGTTGAAATCCTTCATGACTTAGACATCATGATGTTGTCTAAATCTCTCAAACATCCAGAACTCTATCTTTGGGATTAGAGGTGGGTAGAAAATGTGATTGGATTGCACGAATTTGGTAGGTTCGAGTGCCAGTAAGAGTTGCAGCTGGACTTACAACTTAATAGAGTACGATAGTAGAGTGATAAGTTTGAGACTTTGTAACTTTGGATAATGTGGTATCTATGTTTTAGTCAATTCTTTCTAAGGTAAGAGATATCAACTCTAATTTACTGTCGTGTAACATGTGAAAATTGAGTTGATATGAGTTCAACTATAAGCATTATACTAAGAAAATAAGTTTCCATATTAACTTAGTTTGGCTACATTGCGTATTAACGAGAGAGATCTTATATGGAGGAGGATGGACTTTGAGCATCGAAAAGCAATCTTGTGAACTTCCTTATTGAAGATCAGAATCCACAGAGACTTACTTCCTGAATTGATGAATCAGAAGAGCAAGGCAAGAGATTTAAGATCAATCATAATATTGAAGATAGAGAGAGAAGTTTCCTATCAAAGAGCAATTCGATATGAACACAAGAAGTCCCAAATCGCGCAAAATTGCACTTTTTTAAGATAATATTCGCCTCTTAGACTCTAACTACAAATAGGTTGTAGCGAGTTTGTGACATGATACAATGACTGTTGTTTACCTGCAAATTGCACTTAAAAAGAAAAACAAAGTACTCTGAGCATACGAAAATATGTATGGAAATATTTTAGTATATACCATATATAACAAAGAAAGTATTCTTCTCCCTTTATAGAAATCATCATGCGTTTTTGGGAGAGACGCGTCATTTCCAATTAATTATTAATAATATAAAAAGCAAGCATTAAAAAGATGAACTGGTGCATTAGTTTGATACGAAAGTTACAAGTTCTCATTTGGAATGATACATAAATAAATATTGAAAAATATTCCAACATTTGTTCGATTATGACCGGCACAACTGACTTAGTTGGTGAACCTCGAGAAGCTTCGACCCGTAATCCTTGCACTGCATGGAGCGAGGAGTTTTTCAATACTCTTTGAAGCGAGCCTGACGAAATACCTTCATCTGGTCAACATGGGCCAACTCTAAAGCCAAGTCAATTGGGCGGGTCTCGCATCCTATAATCGTGATGCCCCCACATGTATTACAACTTACAAGCCCTCACAACTATGATACAATGGATACTCTCAAAAGTTGCATGTATTTGTATCGAATATGAATATACATTTGGATACACTTCAGATACGCGCCCGACATGTACGTGGAATATCCTAATTAAAAATTAAATAAGAGGCACATATACATATCAAATGCGCCGTGAGAGCGTATACGACACGTATCTTTCAAATAATAAGGCGTAATTTAACAATAAAAAAGTGATCATGATGTTAATCTAGCTTTATAACTATTATTCTATTATAAAACACTTTAGTATTGTTGCTGGATTTGTTTAATATATTAGTACTTCGAGGGTTTTATTTGCATTTTGAATTTATGTGGAACAATGAATAGTTTATAATACGGCTGTAGTTTTACTTTGTTTAGAGTTCAATAGATTTTATATTAATATGTAGCAAGTGAGCTAAAAATTATTATTGTTTGATATTTTTATTTAGATTATATTATTATATATATAATATAATATATTTGACATATATCTTATTTTGTGTTTTTGAAATAATCTTTATCTCAGTATACACATTATGTTAGATAGTATCGAGGTCGCATATGTAATTGTGCAATAAAGCCTCACAATTGATAAATTTATTATAACTGTGAACATACGGTTCAACATACGGTTGCAATGGCATGCTGGGTATGTCTTATTAGATTGAATATGTCTTTTTATATTTCTGCTTTATTGGAGGGGCATGTTGGGTTTATAGTGCAGTTGTGTTTTGAAGCTTCCATAACATTAAAATTAAAGCTTACTTAGTCACTAGTAAGTAGTAAATTACATAAGATATTTTTTTGTCGATTGAAGAAATATTTTTAACCAGCTGATGGGACCTATTAGTGTCCGGCCTCCTCATTCCACGTCACATCTTTAAATGCATCCACGATATCCCGTTGTCGGTTGTCGATACACCGACCGTCAATAGCTAGGCCTGGAACCCCAATGAACCTTTACGATAAAGTCTACCTATCGGTGGCACATTGGAGTCCTCCCCCATATTGAATATTTTGGCAATTATTAGGGGCAGGGACCTTGGCCACCCGAGACTTCCTGCGCCGTTGTTACATGCTAATCTCTTAACTTTGCCCGCTTTGCCACTCGACTCTGGAATCTACATACCAACTCTTTGGCGAACGCATATCTTCTCAGAAGTTCCGTCCGCCTTTCCTAACCCCTCGCTACCATCGAGGGGGAAAAACACAATTCCTTACCTGATTCGCATTGGCCGCCCGACCATCACTCTGATCAAGTTTTGCGCATTGTGGCGCTCTTAAAATGAGTTGTTCTTCCGAAAAAAACGTCGCTCGGCCTACTGAAACATTACCGACATTCACAAGACCTTGCTTGAGCTTGGTCCTTCCCCGCCTTCCAAGCCACCTAATTCTCATATTCTCTCACTGACTTGGAACTCGCCCTTACGGAGAGTCATCAAACTTAATTGTGATGGTTCAACTATGGGTAACCACGACCTACATGTATTGAGGGAGTGTTACATAATTTTTGCAGTTCAGATAGTTGGTGCTTTTTTAGAGGCGACGTGATGGAGCACCAACAATTTGGTTGAATTGCAGACTATCTGTTAGGGAGTACTGTTGATTATACGTATTTTAGCTTCTCAGCTCATAATTGAGGCTGACTCTAAATACGTATTCTGCCACCTGACCTAGCTGTAGGATTGTGCAACCTAGGTAGAGACACAAATACTTCGACGCGAGATCTTGAGAATGTGGACCAGCTTCACTACCATGGCTGTCTCTTGTACATATTGAGAGATGAACACCTTTGCAAACATACTCGCGCGACAGGTTTCCAGTTGAGCCCATGTGGATTGCCCCATTCAGTCACCCTTATGTGCCGTCTGGAGGAGTTGCTTGCCTAGCTTAGAAGATTTTGTTTCGTTCGATATGTATTGTACATATATGCGCATGTCGCGACAACCAAGACCTCGCACCCCTATGCATGTAGATTATCCGGCTTTGGCCTCATAAATAAATTCACATGTTCTGTTCAACAAAAAACATTCATAGTGTTATACTCTGAGTTCAGCTTCTAGAATGACAAGTTCAACTTATAGTATTAACTTTCTTTATAAATCAAACAAGGGAAAATTTCAGTTACCTATCCAAACTACCACCCATTTGACAGTTACCTATCCAAACTTTTATTTTTTACACTTTATGGTCCAATCTTTCAAACTCATTCAAGCCCATTCAAACCCAGTTTAAACCTAAAATTAGCCCCAAATTGAATTATTTCACGAACCCTAAAAACCTAATTTCGAAAATTAACAACAAACACAACTTAACGCCACAACCCTAATCGGTCGATGTACGAAACTACTATAATGGATGAGTTTGATTGCAAGTGCGGCTGTCCAGTGGTTACATAGCTCTCCTTAACCGATAAAATTCAGGTCGTTGATTCACTCAATATTACAAGGGAAACAGAGGATGTGAGTTGTGGTTCTGGGTTGATGAACCCTTCCGTGAGCGGGCAAGAGAGGTGATACCAATGTTGAGGAGGAGAACTGAAAAGGCCGAAGTCAAATTAAAGGAATTCCAAAAGGGAAAATTGGAGCCTGCAATGAATGAGATGAACATGGTGTTGGGTTTGGAGAATAGTAAACTGAAGAAGAGGATCTTGAAGCTTGAAAAACATGCCTCCAATTTAGAGGCCAAAAATAGGAACTTGTGAATTGCACTTTTTTTTCCTTTTATATGTGATATACTGTAATTTGATTAGGTAGGCTTTTGTTGACTGAAATAGATGGTTGTGAATGTAGTATGGTTTAGGGCTAATGAGGTTTGTTAAGGTTGGAGAATAAAATGTGTTGCTTTGGAAGGTTGGGTGTTGAATGAAAAAGATGTTACAAGTGTTTGATTCCTATTTTGTAAGTTGATGCATGGCTTTTCTACCTTAAACATTGAATTATCACATGATATACTTTAACAATTCAATCATAAATCCAACATCTAAAAACAGAGCATAGCATGACATCATCTCAAACACATAAATACAATCACATATAAAAAGATAATAATGCATGAATAGTAACATGATCCCTTCTGCTAAAGCAAACATATATTAATAACAGAAAAGAAAAAAGAAAATAAATACATCAAATAAAAAGAAATAAAAAATATTGTTCAAAACATAACAAAAAAACAAAATATTTTTCAAACATAAAGGTGGTGGGGGAGTTCAACAGAGAAGATAACTCCCACCGATTTAAAGGTTGCCATATTTAACCTCAAACTGTGACAACACCCTAATGGGTGGGATGGGAAGTTCCTTGACCTGAAGACAATAGCACATCATGCTGTAGTTTTTGAAGCCTTTTCTTTTGATACTCGTTTCCATATCGGAAGGCTGCATTGTGTATAAAACATTTTCAAAACATGACCTAATTACACTATTATCAGAATAAATAAAGTGGATATTAGACTTACAAAACTCACAAGGCAAGCGTAATTGCCTTCGGTCTTCACCTTCCCCTTCTTCATGTTGAAGGTAACCCCAGGGGTCTTGTAAAAACGGTGGAAGACTTGCAGCCTCGTATGCATAATCCGTGGACGGTCCAAGATTTCAAATAGGGTAACTCCCTCCCCCTTGTGGCTCGAGTACTTTGCCGCCAATTGAGTGTATATCGACTGCATCGTTACCTCCGTGAACCATAAGTCAGTACTCACAAGACCATGAAGCTCTTTATATAGAAATGCCTCATCATCGTGAGTAAACTTGGTGAAGTTGTAGAAGATTGAAGTCATGTGTTCATTGACTTCATCATATTGGTCCCTGAGGGTGGATTGAATGAGGGCTGCCATTGTGCTTTTGGGTCTGATAGTTTTTTTTTTTTTGCTTTGAGAAGATAAGGGTTTGGTTGCATGTGAGAAAATTAGGGTTGACGATTGGTATATATGTAGTGGAATATGAAGGGTTGGAGGAATAAATGTCTTCCACCGGTCATTTGAATAATCCAACGGTGATCATGGCCTTGGTGTCTAATCGAGTTTAAGTAACATCGATTCTTGAGTCATTTGGTAGTTGAGAAGCCACATTAATATGGAATAGACCAAAAAAATGTGTTTTTATGTTATCTGACATATTGATACAATCGTCTTAAACTAAAAAATGAAAAATAAGAGTTTATTTATGTTGTCTGACATATGGATAAAGTCGTCTTATAAAAAAAGGCAAAAAATAGTTATTGGAATAGTTTAGAATCGCGTGTAAAAACATTGAATGTTTGGACCGTAAAGTGTAAAATAGTTCAAAGTTTGGACCGTAAAGTGTAAAAATGTTCAAAATTCTTGTCGTCCTGTGAAAAAATTTCCAAAGTTTAGGTAGTCGTGTGTCAAAATTTTAAAACATTATTTGTGAATTGTTGCGTAAATTTGACATTATCCATCTCAGCATTATTAGCACAAACATGACATACCAATATCCAATACAATTTGACAACAAAATTATACAACACATTTGCATACACTAATATTTATTAGGGAAAAAAACACCATGCCCCCTATTCTTTCTGCCGTTTCGCATTTTACCTCCCCACCTTTGTTTCGTTGCACCCGTGACCCCCAACTTTGAAACCGTTAGCACATTACCCCCCGCCGTTAGAATTTCCATCAATTCTGAGGGTATTTCGGCCATTTCTCCCCTCCTCCAACCGTGCAGCCGCTGTTCACTATTCACCGTGCACTGCTCACTGTTTACGCTTTTCGCCGGAGTTCGAAGCGAAGTCGCTGGGGCAGTGGTGATGACGACGATGGGGCTAGTGATGATGGCGACGGCGATGGTGATGAAATTGGGGGCTGTGGTGATGAAATTGGGGGCAGCCGCCGCCATCATCACCACCTCCGCCGCCATCATCACCACTGCTGCCGCCATCATCTCTAGCCCCGTCGTCGTCATCACCACCCCCAATTTCATCACCACCGCCGCCGCCATCATCACCACCGCCGCCGTCGTCATCACCACCCCCATCGCCATCATCACCACCCCGAATTTCATCACCACCGCCGCCGTCGTCATCACCACCCCCATCGCCATCATCACCACCGTCACTGTCGTCATCACCACTAGCCCCATCGCCATCATCACCACCCCCAATTTCATCACCAACACCGCCACCGTCATCACTAGCCCCGCCGTCGTCATCGCCACCCCCAATTTCATCAACATCGGCTGCAGGGTTGGGGGGGGAGAAATGGCCGAAATACCCGAAATACCCTCATAATTGACGGAAATTCTAACGGCGGGGGGTAATGTGCTAATGGTTTCAAAGTTGGGGGTGTCGGGTGCAACGAAACAAATGGGACGACATTAACTTTTACTTAATGACCATTTCTTCCTGGGACGAACTCACATATGCATACGTCACCTTTTTTAATAGAGTTTTCATCACACAACCTTCTCCAGTCCCCTGTGTAATTTACTCATATTCTTGTCCATGGTGTGTACTTTAGTTCATATTTTTGCCCTTGTGAATTGACGAGGTAGGTTACTTCTTTGAGATTAACGCTCCCAGACTTTACAAAATCGAGAGGGACATACTACACAAGAAAAAAGTTATAGCCATGTCAAATAGTCTCTCACGTGAACAAATAGTTTCAAATATTTGTTATACGCGTAATAATGGAAATATTAAAACTTTAGGCTCCATCAAATGGAGAAGAACAGTCAATCTCAAGAGGACTAAATTATCTTACCAATTCATTTCTTCGTCCCTTGATTCCTGACATAAAGTAAGGATTTTTGGGTGTGACAGCAAGCTCAAATTGGAAAACTTCTTCACCGCACCTCATGGTGATTCTCTTCATACGATGTGTTCGTTCACTATCGACATCTTCACCTAAATCCCTAGTCCTTTTCTTGTCGTGTTATTCATTTGTAGCTTTGGTGCCTCCAATATCAGTAGTTCTCTTCTTGTGTCTTCTTGCACTCATTGTGCCTTCACATGAAGAATAATGATAGCGGTGATATGAAACTTGAAATTACGAATTATTTAAATAAGCTACTCATCAAAAATATTTAGAAGATTATAAATTTGCTAACAAAATTATAATACCTTGTTTAACTTGCACACGTTTGCGTCTTGGTCTCGCGTTGTCATTAACTGCGAAATTCTCCTCTTCACTGTCACTTCCATGGGGGACTTCAATTCTACCTTGTCTACTCTCCTCATCTTGTAGTTCGTTGTCAACATTCCTCTGTTCATTGTCATCCACCTCGTCATCTACCTCCTCTACCTTTACAAATTTCTCTCCAATCACTTTCGTACCCCGTTTCTCTTACTCTTCATGCTCACCTTCCTCTGCTTTGTCCTCTTTCGATTCTATCCTTTTGAATATTGACGTCTCAAATTCTAACTTCTTCTCAAAACCCCATAATAGAATAGTTTGATACTAAAAAAACATTTGGAAAAATATTTAAATACTAACAACTCATAATCTTTGACATAAATGTCTTTGATGAAAGTACTCCAACCATCATGAAAGAAGTACTTGTTATCGCTTGTTTTTCCCACCTTTACTTGCCACAAGTGTTTGTTATGTTCATCTGTGAGAAGAACTAGTTCTTGCAATTGGTTTGGAATACTTTTGGTAAAAGCCAATGGTAGATCCTGCATTAACACGAACATAAACAATTGAGATTTGTGTGAAGTATCTAATGCAAATCAACTTGTCCGATGTCCATTGTATTAGGTTCTTCATGACACCTAGTTTACTATAATTAAAACACCAGATAAATAGCCTTTCATTTAACATGCTTATAACGATGCAATGACTAGGGTGAACAAGAAAAACATGACATATGACGTATTAGAGCTATATTATTCTTTTGATGTGGAACCCCCAACCATATGTATTACAATGTATAGTATGATGCTAAAATTATCACATAATGTTTTCCAAGAAAATAAATAAATGACAAGAATTCTAATCCTGTTTTTTATATGTTATCAACGGTAATGGGAATCATTTGTACGTTACATGAATTAATGTCATAAAAAATGCATGGGTAAAAAATACAACTAGTCTCGTTATTTTTGATTTTATTCATTTGTAGTAATGTTTATTATTAGTTTATGTCCCACATAATTAATGATTTTCTTCTTCTTTTAGTTGCACCTCTAGCTAGTTGTGTTCGAACATAAGTTGATTAAACCTTCGAACCTCATCTATGCAGAGTAATTGCCAAGTTGACTCAGTCAAAATTTATTCATCGATAGCATAATCTTACTCATTCATGTTCAGCTAGATGTTTTTATTAATAGTAATAAAAAATTATAAGGGGCACAATGAAGTGATAAATTTATATCTAATATGTTTTTGAAATAAGTCGATAATAATCAAGATTAGTTAATGGGACTGTAGTGAGTAAGTGCATTCATTATTCAACATATACATCTTCATTAATTTTCTATGCAAAATAATACCAACATTTAAATTTGTGTTATCCTAAAAATATTATCGCTTTAAACTGATTCTTAGTTAAAGTTCACAAAAATATAAGAAAGAAAAATAATTCATAATTTTTTAAATTTTTTTACAGAGACGGGTTAGGTAAGAATACATATACCGCACTCACCCCCAACACCTTAAATATCGTAGCTCTACATATATATGCATATGAGGAAAATAATTATTAATTATACCAATTAATTTAATGTTTTCAGAAAGTAGGATCTGACTTTTATTACCCTAAATACGCATAATTATAATTCTTCTATAATAATATAAAGGTACCATTTTACTTTAGCAAATCTCCCTATTTTTCCTCGATATTCGAATTTAATCGTTCATTAAAATTCACTTTCTAATCTCTCCAAGTGTTTCAATAATTTTCCTTGAAAACCGAAATGACTTCTATCACCTTGAGTTCTTTTTTACGTTTTCATAAATCCTTTCATACAATCTAACCAATTACTCATAGAAACTACTACATTTACCTAAAAAAAATAAAAAATAGTCCGTTGTAGCTAAAAAATTATCACGTAAAAAAATCAAATTAGAAAAAAACAAAAAACGACTCCAGATAACCAAACACAAAGATAATCCAGATGTAAAAGTAAATCACATAAGAGGTTAAATGACATAGAGAGAGAGAGAGCACCATTGTTTCACTGAAAAGCTCCACTAGAAAGAGTTTGAAGAATCTGGGACGACTCATTTCTTGCAAATTATTGGGTTGCGTAGGCATAGCTATACGCGGTAACGATTTACAGTACAAGTTTGAGAAAAATATATGATTGTATTCGATTGATTAATATGCGCAAGTGGAAGAAAGAAAAAGAAACACCAATGAAAGTTTTCTTAAATGAGGGAGCGTTACATTCGATGTTGTGCAATAAATAGAAAATAAAAATTTACGAGAAAGAGGTTTTAAAAAGTAATCATTAAGTGCGGTGGTTGTGCGATAAGGTATTAATATGGCCCAGTATGTTGCACGGCCTACTACAATTACTGGCCCATTCATTAGAAGAAAGGTGTTCAGACTGAATATTATTAAGTCTAATGTGTTTGCCAAGTATAAAGTCAAATAAGCCTATATGGACATTATTATTGTGCGAGTGTTGATGGTTACATACGCAAATATAATAACGGGTAGTTATAGTGGATGTGGAGTTGAAGAAGTAATGTTGCAATTTACTATTAGAAGAACAAATATGCAATGCTTTCTTTTAAAGAGAAGAAGACATGTATTATTTTCTTAGGTTTTATTGTTAAAGACTAAGGAGCTTTCTTTTAAGTACTAGAAATAGTGCTTTCAATGCCTCCAAACAATACTCAAACCATGATTAAGTGAGCTGATGCGCTTATTTTACATTACGGAATAATAGTTATACTATCTCTTTCGCAAGTGCACAATTAAGTAGTAATTGAAAGTGAAAATATTGTCAGGAAGTGTTGGTCCAACATTCTGGTAACAGATGTTGGCACAACAGTGAACTCAACACCGCACTGTCTGAATTATTTAAGTGAAATATTTTATTTGGCCTTTATTCTTAAACTCACCTAGTTCCACAAGTTGTAGTTATATGTGATATGTTTCAGGATATTAAGGACTATGAGGGTCGTGAGGATTTATGCGTAAAGAAAGAAGATAGGCCCAAGGGATTGAAAGATAATATTAGAAGATTCTTGAAGATGACATCAAAGGAGATTTCAGTATTATCCAAAGAAGAAGAAAGCAATCACTAACTCGTGTCTATCATGCCAATGAAGAAGGACTATCAAATCCTATAAGAAGGCGTGCTCGGCATTAAGACTAATTAACGAGACTAGAATTTGTTCTAAGAAATTAGAAGAATTCTTGTAATAGCTATTTGTCTTGTTTTTACTGAGTTTTATCTAGCTAATCTATAAACTCCATAGCTTATAGATTAGTTAGTGTTAGGATTGGCTTCCTTACTTATTTGACTTTGATAAGATCATTAGATTTATATTTAGTGATTATTTGGCCGTAAAGCTCGGCATATTATATTCATATAACCTGCTTAAAATTCATTCATTGTGGTAATGATTCCGATGCAAAATTACTCTACAACAAGTGTTGGGACAACACCGAATACAATCGGTGTTGGCAAAACACTTAGTGTCAACACAACGTTTGAATCAAAAAGGGTACCATCCCGATCTATACATTTACAATTGGCGTCAGAGCCAAGCATCTAATTCATTGGAGTTTGGATTGGGTACCATACCATGGATAATGTGAACCCCAATACAAACAACAGACTACCAGTACTGGATGGGACAAATTATGCTTACTAGAAAATCAGACAAAGGCAATACATCAAATCCTTAGACATGCGGGCTTGGAAATCAATCATTGATGGGTACACTCCACCAATGATGGTCAGAGACATTGACAATAATGTACACCTGAAACCTGAACCTGGCTGGACTCTAGCAGAAGTCAATGAAGCAGCCTATAATGAGAAAGCACTAAATGTCATCTTCAATTGGATTGATCCACGTATGTTCAGGTTAGTATAATTATGTACAACTACCAAACAAGCTTGGATCCTCATTCAGACTCACTGTGGGGGAGATGCAAGTGTCAAAAAAGCTAGATTTCAGATTGCTTAACAAAAATTTGAAAGTATGAGAGTGGGCGATGATGAGTCTGTCACTTCTTATTTTGAGAAACTAATGGACATATCAAAATGAATGCCAAAGCTTAGGTGACCCTCTAAGTAATAAACAACTAGTTTATAAAGCTATGAGAACTCTGTCTCTTAGGTTTGAGGTTAAGAAGATTGATATGCAAGAAGCCAGACACATGTTATCACTTAACTTCCATACCCTTCTAAATGTTCTGCAATAATTTGAAATGAACTCTGAACCTACTAATAAACAGAGAGGTCTTGCTCTAAAAGATACGGAAAAAGAAGTAGATGATGAAACTGAAATAAGTGCTTATCTAGGTCCAGTGGTTAAAATGTTTAATAACATTGATTTAAATGATAGAGTCAGAAAATAGAAGAATGTCCCTCCTAATCTGAGGAGTTTTCCTGGTAAAATGGTAAACCTTCAAAAAGCCCACTAAAAGTGACACTAAGAAAATGAAATAAATTCAATGCTTTGAGTGTAAAGGCTATGGTCACGTGTCCTATGAGTGTGCTAATACTTTAAGAATTAAAGGTACTTCTAACTGGGTATGCATAGATAATATTGATGATGAGACATGTTAGGAGGAGTTACCAGATGAACAGGGTTCTGAAGAAGGTCACAAAATAGCCTTGTTTGCTCAAGTAAACTAAACCAAGTGTCAGGACAACATTGGGACTAACAGATGTTGGCTCAACACTCAAACTGATTCAGAAGAACATAAAACTACTTTAAGACCTAGGAGGATGACAAATATATATCTAACCCTCAATGTTTAATTACTAATATAAATGATTCTGTGGAACATTCTAACTTTGTCTATTTTGGTAGCTCTGTCGATTTGGATGAAGAGTACTTCTTTGAAGGGGAACTGGATCAAGGTGAGGTAATTGATGGACTGAAGTTTGCTTACAGGGAACTCATTGATGAAGTAAAGAAAATCATAAAAAGGGTAAATGAGCTCATCAATGAGAACAATTTCTTAATTGAAACTATAACAGAACTAAAGAGAAATCTCACCAGAAAGGAGTGCCAAATGGAGAAGATGGAGATAAAGCTGGAACAAGCAGAGAGAACAATTGCCAAGTGGAACTCAGGAACAAGCACGATTGATGAAGCACTGAGTGTTGGTAATGAAGGAACTAAAGGTTTGGGATACCAAGAAAGGTCAAGTAAATCTGAAACTGTTATACCTAGTTTAGTCAAGGCTGGTTTTTGTAAGACTAATGGCAATCCTATTAAATCTAAGAAAATAACACATATATGCCAATATTGTTTTCAGCCTGGTCATTTGAAGCCTTATTGCTTCAAGTACAAAAAATCATGTGAACGATACAAGTATGATAAAGGTAATGTTGAATCGGATGTTGGGACAACATCAAAATCATATGATGTTAGGACAACATTCCAAAACACACCGGAATAACAATTTTCAAAAGAACAAAATGTAGTCACCTAAAATTAAGATTAGCTGTAATGTAGTCTTCTCAGTTACTAATACTCTTACAGTGGTTGTTCTAGACATATGACATGTACCAAGACTAATCTCATCGACCTTTTGCCCCTATATACTGTTACTGTTACATATGGTGGTGGAAACAAAGGAAATATCATAGGAAAAATGGTTCTCAATGTGGATGGTTTCCCACACCGGACTGGTTTTCTGCTGGTGGAAGGGTTAAGGCTAATATTATCAGCATCAGCCAGCTTTGTGATGATACTTTGATTGTTAAATTTGATAAGTATTCATGTTATGTGTTTGATAAATCTAACAAATGTGTTATGACAGGAAAAATGTCAAAGGACAACTGCTACTTTGTAGATGAGGATGTACAAGTGCCCCCATGTAAAGGTTGATAAGTCAGTGGTCTGGCATAGAAGACTAGGACAAGTTCACTAGAAGAATCTGGAAAAGATCATCAAACTGGAGGTTGTGATAGGCTTACCTAAACTAACTAGTCCATGTAAAGTAGTTTGTGGTGATTGTGTGGAATGTAAACAAACTAAGACTACACATGCTACTGTGCCTGTAGAAGGTCATATCTCTGGAACTTCTAAATGCTTTGAACTATTGCACAAGGATCTTATGGGTCCTATAGAGGTTTGTAGCCTTGCTGGTAAGAAATATGCATATGACTTTTCTAGGTACACTTGGGTTAAGTTCTTGACAGAAAAATCTGAAGCTGTCGAGACTTTCAAAATACTTGTTGATAGTATTAAGTTACTCTACAATGCATGTGCTATTAGGATTAGGTCACATCATGGTAGGGAGTTTTAATAAGGAAAATTTGATGATCTGTGTGATTCTAAACGCATCTCTCATGAATATTCTGGCCCTATCACTCCCCAACAAAATGGAGTTGCTGAAAGGAGAAATAGAACTTTGTAGGAAATGGCTAGGGTAATGTTAAACTCCAGAAAGATAACCAAAAGACTTTGGGCAGAAGCACTTAGTACTGCTTGTTATATTTCAAGTAGAGTTTATCTAAGACAAGCCACAACAATGATACCTTATGAAATAGTTAAGAAAACCAAGCCTAATCTGAGTCATTTTCATAAGTTTGGTTGTGTGTGTTTCATCTTGAAAGATTGACAGCCATTAGAGAAGTTTGATGTTAAAAGTGAAAAATGCATTTTTGTTGGATATTTTGTGAATAATAGTGCCTATAGAGTGTTTAACCCTAGATTAAATACTATACAAGAATTTGTAAACATTGTGTTTGATGATCAGGTTGTTCCTACATGTACCATTGGTAATCAACATGGACTGCCTCAGACTGGTGATGTAAAGCCAACACCATTGCGTGACAATGTGGATTCAACAACAGGAACTGAAGTAAAAGACACTGGGAATGATGATGTTGAGCCAACACAGACCGATACAGATGCTGGACCAACACCAGTTTATGCAGACTCTGAAACAAAGGAATTTGTTGGTGAAATTGTTAGAAGAGACACTCTTGCCAGAATTCAGAGGGATCATCCCACTTCTCAGGTTATAAGGAATCTTATAGAAGGTGTAAGAACTAGAAACAATGAAAGAGTAAATTATAAAAATATGGGTAAACTTAGTGTTTGCATGTCATCTGTGTGTGATTCAGTTACTTGTTTTGTTTCTGCTGTAGAACCTAAAAATGTGAATAAAGCTCTAAAAGATTCTCAAAGGATAAATGCAATGCAGGAAGCACTCATGCAATTTTCTAAAAACAAAGTATGGAAACAAGTTCATAGGCATGTTGATGTTAATGTGATTGGAACTAAGTGGATCTATAAAAATAAAAGTGATGAAAATGGAGTGATAGTGAGGAATAAGGCTAGGTTAGTAGCCCAAGGGTATACTCAAGTTGAAGGGATTGACATTGATGAGACCTTTGCCCCTGTGGCCAAAATAGAATCCATTACGCTTTTATTTGCCATTGCTTGTTTCTTGAAGATCAAACTGTACCAAATGGATGTTAAGGGAGCCTTTTTGAATGGTTATATAGACAAAGAAGCTTTTTTTTAGCAACCAAAAGGATTCACAGATCCCCATTACCCTGATTATGTTTACAAACTTGAAAAAGCTTTATATGGTTTGAAATAGGCTTATAGAGCTTGGTATGAGAGGTTAACTGAATTCTTGCTATGGTTTGGTTTATCAAGATGTGAAGGTGATAGAACACTGTTTATCATGAAGATTAACAAAGATGTATATATATATATATATATATCTCAGATATATGTTGCTGATATAGTATTTGGCTCTTCTAATCAGTCCACAATGGACAAGTCTGTTTGTACTATGACATGTACATTTGAAATGAGTATGATAAGAAGCTCGCATTTTTCTAGGACTGCAAGTGAAACAGAAGGAAACATGAATGTTTCTATCTTAGGAGAAGTATGCTAGGAATTTGGTGAAGAGATTTGGGTGACTGGAGTCTAAGCCTTACAAGACACATATGTCCACTACTGTGAAGATTGAGAAGGATGTAGCTGGTGAAGATGTTGACTCAACACTCTAAAGATCAATGATAGGGAGTCTCATGTACTTATCAGCCACCAGACCAGACATAATGTACTCAGTCTGTGTCTCTGCCATGTATCATGTTGCACCTAAGGTATCTCACTTAACTGCTGTAAAAAGAATCTTGAGGTATATATATCTAGAACTGTAGAGTTAGGAATCTGGTACTCTCATGATACAAACTCAAATCTAGTTGGCTTAAGTGATAGTGATTGTGCATGGGATCTAGATGATAGAAAATCCACTAGTGGATGGTGTTTTTATCCAGGAAATAATTTGGTTTTTTGGTACAATGAGAAGCAAAATTGTGTGTCTTTATCTATTGCTGAGTCAGAATATATTGGGGCTGACAGCTGTGTAACCCAACTGATATGGTTGAAACACATGCTTTGTGATTATAGGTTAACTAATAATACTCTTCTAATGTTGTGTGATAACTTGAGTGCCATTAGCATATCAAAAAATCATGTGCAGCATCCTACAACCAAACACATTGACATTAGACATCACTTCTTAAGACATTTGGTTGAAGATAAAACAATCACAATTGAACATATTGAAACCAACAATCAACTAGCTGACATGTTCACAAAACCCTTAGATAATGAGATGTTCTTCAATTTGAGGAAGGCACTCGGTATGAGCGTGTTGTGAGCACATTGAGCATACATGTGTTGCCTCAACATCACAGGCCAACACCAGTGACTGATTGTGATGTGCCCAGATTGTTCTCATGATTATTTGGTTAGTTTTTGGGATTTCATTGTTTGTCTCTTGTTTGTTTATCTACATTCTTGAATATTGTGAAGTCTTACTGGCCTGTCAACATTTATGATATAAGTTTCTGTGCTTTAAGGTAGTATCTTGACTTGGAAAAGCTAGGGCACATAGAGCTGACTGCTATGTTGTATTCAGTTGTGTCATGTTCATGTTAAAGATACACAAAAAATATGAGCAAATTGGCATACACAGAGTTGACAGCTATGCTATATTCATTTTGACTTATTTATATTGTTTTACTTGCAGAGGAGGCATAGGATGGTGAACTTTTATACTGAGGTGTCTGGGATCCTTTATGGCCTTTCATGCAGTATAATCCCTCATTTTGTGCTAAAACCTTATTTATATTGCTCATTAAACAAGTATGTGTTAGGATACTAGGGTGTTGGGGTCATGTACTACCTGGATCCAATCCTATGTACGTGCCTATACACCTGCATTGATTATGTTGAAACTAGGGTGTTAGGGGTCCTATTATTACCTACATTAAGTGAATACATGATCTATTTTTTACCTCAAAGGGTAATGCTTTAAAGTTAGATTTTAATAACGGTCTTAAATTGAATAAGTAAAGGGTTTCTGTCTGTGACTGCCGATATGCTGTGTTGAGACACCACTGTACTCATAAATGTTGGCCAAACATTCATCTTCTGATATGTGATTATCCCATTCTCCTTATTATGTGATGTGTTGTCAAGGTCTTAAGGGGGAGTATCTCTTGGTTTTCTTCAAGTCATCATTTCATATGTAAGGCATATCTCCTAGGTTGTTAGTTGCCAGTAACATACAAGACCGTTTCTCACTAAACTATATGAGCTTAATTATCTTTGTGATGTTAACATGTTTACTATTTTCTTAGTATGTTTTTGTTCTCTAACTCCCACTCATGTTTCAGATCTATGCTAAGCCACTGTATTTGAATGATTCCTTTAACTCTTAAAGTTCTAGGTATCTTGTTCAGATTCTGCTTATGCTAGTATGTGACGAAAACCTTGGTAAGACCTTTACCACAGATACACTTGGCTCAGTACAGACAGGATGTTAATTCAGAATGTTGGGCCAACACTGCCTCGACAAATGTTGCCTCAACACTCAACACAACACCGTGACTTATAAGTTATTTTATTAACTGCTCTGGTCACGTGTCATGCTAACACTTCAGCACGTGTTGATTCAACATGGCGGGAATGGCACATGTTTCTCAACATTTACCCGCCCATGACTTCTAATTTACCTTCACTTCCTATTTTCATCTCCCTTTTATTGTGCTTAGATTATGCACAATAAATTAAATCATATAATCTTACTATCTTCCTAATTTACCGACGCAGGATATAATGGGAAAGAAATCCACAATTGCTGATTTTGACAATGTTGCTGCAGCCATGTCATCTGAAGTAGGGGGAGTTTAACCTCGTAGAAGTACCCGCACACACAATACAGTGGTGGCACATGAACCACCGAAGAGAAAGGCAGCTCCTGCTTACACCAGGAGGAATGTAAAATCGAAGAAGGGCGCGTCTACCAGTGCCGAGCCAACACCAATTCTAGAAGATGTTGTGCCAGCACAAGAACTCACTGATGTTGCCACAACACAGGAACATGCATATACTGAAGCAACTCTGAATCCACACAACATCCCTGAGGATGTTCCCTTTGCGGATGAACCGTTGATTTCAAAGGCAGTGGTGCCTGAGGAGAGTCAACCACCTGCTCCTCTTGCTAAAATTGAGAGGGGAGAAGGAAGACGAACATGTACAAGATTAGGAAGATGATGCTAAGGAAGAGGATAAATCCTTTGAAGTGGATGAATCTGCTGATGAAGATGAGGAGGAGGGTTTAGATGATGAAGGAAGTTCATGATGAAGGAACAGAGGAGGAGGAAGAAGCTGAGGAACGAGACCGACTTGATGTTGTGCCAACATCAGCTCACCAAAGTGTAGGCCCCACACCCAATACCCAGAATGTTGATCCAATACCAGCGGACCAAGATGTTGACACAACATTGGAGTCTAAAGAGGAGTCTTAGGATGAGCCACCATAAACTTTTGAGGCCACCTATTGATCTACACAATAGGTACTTCTTTACCAAAACTGCAAGTGTGAACTATGATATTATGACTACTAGGAAAAATTGGGCTGAGAGGAACATTGTTGTTGATGACTTTAAGAAATAAGGGGTGTTTGAGATTCTTTAGTCTAGAAACATGTTATACTCTCTCATTGATGTTATCCCATATGTCTCTGATGTGATTAGGGAGTTTACAGTAAGTTGTCAAAATTTGTGCATGCTAAAAGATCTCCCAAGAACAGAAGAGTGTATGTGAGTGATAAGTTTTATAAATTTAATCCCATTATCATTAACAACACCTGGAGGATGTCAAGAAGACAAAAAACTAATGTGGAAATTGATGACAACATCATGATGAAAGAGTTGACATGAGGATTAGTGAAGAAATGGCAGAACAAGCTGAATGTGACTAGTCTCACATCCCTTACTGGTAACTTGTACAAAGCTGCCTCATTCAACTGGATCCCCTCAACAAACTCCACAGTCCTTAGTAATGAGATGGCTTTGTTGATATTACAAACTGCAAAAAGGGTATTCAGTGAACATGGGGGAGAGAATTTTTAGGACTATTGTTGAGGCTGCACACAAGAAGGATGCAATACTTCCTTTTCCGTCCTTGATCTACAAGATTCTCAGTGATCAAGGATTTCAAAAAGGTGCGAATGAGACCTTTGTAGACAAGACTGGACAGCTAACTATCACCAAGAACTACGTTGGAGAAGACAACATCAATGACCTTCCATGGAAGGATCCAAATGCTCGTAGAAGTAGTGGAGTACATGAGGGGAAGAAGAAGCCACAAAGATTCAACACTGCCTCGGTTCATGAAGATGATTCAGCCCTCACTGTGCCCATTAGCTATGCGTTTATTCAAGAGAAGGTGGATTTTGTGATATGATGGTTGCAGGCAGGAAGGGGGAGATTGCAGACAAGGAGGAGGAGATTAAAGAGCTTGACACCATCAAGAAGCACCTGTTGGTGGTGCTTTCCTCACAAAAAGGGGGAGATTAGGCCACCAATTTTTTTTGTTTCTTGTACTTTGCTATGTAGTCTGAACAATTTTTGTTTTGGCACATAGAGCATATTCTCTATTTTGTTTATGATGGGTCCGTAAACTGAATATTACTCTACATGTTTCAATTATTCTAGTTTGCTTTGGTTTGAACTGTTGATCTAACTGCAGGTGTTGAAATGACAGTTGAAAATGTTGGGACAACACAAGTATTACATGTGTTAGGCTCAACATTGCAGTTCAACATTTATAAATTAATGGGGAGCAAATTAGAATAAGTATTGTTACTATATATTCTGAAATACAGGTACTTGAACAAAATTGGTTGCAGGTGGAGTTTTGTGAAGAAAGACAAAAAGGAAGAGATTAAAGGTGCATGTATTGTCATGAGGTGTTGGTCCAACATTCTGGTAACAGGTGTTGGCACAACACCGAACTCAACACTACTTTGTCCAAATTATTTAAGTAAAATATTTTATTTTGCCTTTATTCTTAAACTCACGTAGTTCCACAAGTTGTAGTTATCTGTGATATATTTCAGGATATTAAGGACTATAAGGATCGTGAGGATTTATGCTTAAAGAAAGAACATAAGCCAAACTGATTTGAAGATAATATTAGAAGATCTCTTGAAGATAACATCAAAGGAGATTTCGAAATTATCCAAAGAAGAAGAGAGCAATTACCAACTTGTGTCTATCACGCCAATGAAGAAGGACGATCAAATCCTATAAGAATGCGTGCTCGGCATCAAGACTAATTAACGAGACTCGAATTAGTTCTGAGAAATTAGAAGAATTCTTGTAATAGCTATTAGTCTTGTTTTTACTGAGTTTTATCTAGCTAAACTATAAACTCCATAGCTTATAGTTAGTGTTAGGATTCGGTTCCTTACTTAGTTGACTTTTGTAAGATCATTAGATTTGTATTTAGTGATTATTTGGCTGTAGGCTCGGCAGGTTTTATTCATATAACCTGCTTAAAATTCATTCATTGTGTTTATTATTCCGCTGCAAAATTACTCTACAGCAAGTGTTGGGACAACACCGAATACAATCGTTGTTGGCACAACACTTAGTGTCAACACAACGTGTGAATAAAAAAGGGTACAAATCCCGGTCCATACATTTACAATAATAAAATGTTAAGTACAGCTACAAAACAAGTATCATATCCCACGAGAATACTTAATAAAACTTTGCATAAAACTTGTTGTTTGGAAGCACCATTGTGATCATGTGTGAAAGTGTATGATCAGTAGACACTTTGCATAACTTCAGTAACCTTTTAGCAACCATATTATCCCTCACAAAATGGAGCTTAATGTCCACATGCTTAGTTATCTCATGAAACATCTGATTCTTGGACAAACGTATGGCACTCGGGTTATCATAGAAAACAGTGATAACCTCTTCCTGAATTCTCAGCTATTTGGACATGCGTTCCAACCACAGAGCTTCCTTCACAACTTCAGCTAATGCAATGTACTCATATTTTGTTGTTGACAAACCAACAACCTCTCGTAAACTTGCTTTCCAACTGATTTATGTCCCAAATGCAGTAAATATATAGCCAGTTAACACCTTTCTGGTGTCAAGGCAACCAACATAATGTGAGTCAACATAGCCCTTGACTACTGTGGGTCCTTCATCATGCTTCCTTGCTCCACCATAGACCGGAATGTTTCCCAACGTTCCCTTGATATATCTCAGAATCCACTTCAAAGCCGGCCATTAAATATTTTTAGGATTTGACATGAATTTGCTGATAATACTTACTAAATAAGCCAAGTCAGGTCTTTTACATACCATAGCATACAGTAGTGATTAGTGATCCTACTACATTTGCATTTGGAATTGTCTCCATGTATTTCTTCTCCTCATCAGTCTTTGTAGACTGAGCAAGACTCAACTTAACTATTATGACAGGGGGAGTAGTCACTGATTTAGCATCCTGCATACCAAACTTCTCAAGGACTTTCTTGAGGTAACCTTCCTGTGAGAGAAATATCAACATCTTATCCTATCTCTCTGAATCTCCATACCCAATATCCTTGCAGCTGATCCTATATCCTTCATTTCAAACTCACTTCTCAACTCCTTTTTTAACTGTGATACTTGGTGTTTGTTGTTGCTAATTAGGAGAATATCATCAACATAGAGCAAAAGAATAATAAACTCTTCTCCAGACAAGTATTTATAGTATACACAATTGTCAAATTTACTTCTTACATAGCTCAGTTTTATCATGAAGTCATCAAATCTCTCATTATACTGCCTTGGAGGCCGTTTATACCATAGAAAAATCTATGCAATTTGCATACATAGTTCTCATTTCCTCTAACCTCTTACCCCTCAGATTGCTTCATAAGAATAACATCATCTAACTATCCATATAAGAATGTTATCTTAACATCCATTTGGTCATGTTTCAGATCATTATGAGCTACTAAGGCCAACATGATCCTTATAGACATGTGTTTCACAACAGGTGGGAATATATCATTATAATCAACACCTTATCTCTGCGTGAAACCCCTGGCCACAAATCTAGCTTTGAATCTACTTTCTTCAACACCTGAAATACCATGTGTCTTCTTAAAGATCCATTTGCAAGTGACAAGACTGGAATTTGCACGCTTCTCTATTAGTTCCTAGGTTTTGTTAACCTTCAGAGAGTTCATCTCTTCATTCATTGCTTGAATCCAGAAGTTACGGCCGCCTTTCTCAGAAGTTCCGGCCGCCTTTCTTAACCCCTCACTACAGCCGAGGGGGGAAAACATAATTCCCCACCTAACTTGCATTGGTTGCCCGACCATCAACCTGATCGAGCTTTGGGCACTGTGGCGCGCTTGAAATGAGTTGTTCTTTCGTCAAAAATGTATCTTGGCCCACGAAATCATGACTGACATTTACAAGACGTTGCTTAAGCTTGGTCATGCCCTGCCTTCCAAGCCATCTAAATCTCATATTCTCTCACTGACTTGGACCACGCCCCTCCGAGGGGTCATCAAACTCAATTGTGATGGTTCAACTATGGGTAACCCCGGCCTACACGTATTGAGGGGGGTGTTACATAATTTTGCAAGTCTGATAGTTGGTGCTTTTTTAGAGGCGATTTGATGCAGCACCAACAATGTGGTTGAACTGCGAGCTATTTGTTAGGAAATACTGTTGGCTATACGTATTTTAGTTTCTCAGCTCATAATTGAGACTGACTCTTAATACGTGTGCTACCACCTGACCCAACTGCAGGATCGTACGACCACAGTAGAGACACAAATACTATGACGCAAGATCTGGAGGATGTGTACCAGCTTGACTATCCTGACAATCTCTTGTACATATCGAGAGACGAACATATTGGCAAACATACTCGCCCGATAGGGTTCCAGCCGAGCCCATGTGGATTGCCCCATTTAGCCACCCTTATGTGCCGGCAGGAAGAGTTGCTTTTCCAGCTTAGAAGATTTTGCTTTGTCCGATATGTCATGTACATATATGCGCATGTCGCGACAACCAGAATCTCGCACCCCTATCTATGTAGATTATCCGGCTATGGCCTCATAAATAAACTCACATGTTCTGTTCAAAAAATAAAATTGATAGTGTTATACTCTGAGTTCAACTTCTGGAATGACAAGTTCAACTTAAAGTATTAACTTGCTTTATGAATCAAATAAATCTTAAATGTAAATTTCTAATTAATTAACATCCAAATATTTTGATGATGTGGAAATTCGCATCTGGTAGTTTTCAGTTTTAAAAGGGTACGGGTTTTCAGTTATCCAATTGATCGTTTCATGGAAATAATGCATTCACAACTTAAAATCTCTGGGCTTTAGATAAATACTGTTTAGATAAGAACATATTAGGGTTAAGAAATTCTTTAAATAAATGTCAGGGTCTTAATGTCTAAAATCATATACAAGTACTCAGGCCTACTATGGACAACTCAAGAGATTTTTCCAAACAAAAATGCAGCGTATTATATGAAAAACAGGAAAAAATTCGATCGTGGGAAAATGAGGGCCAGGAAACAATTTTATGGTTCTTTGTTTTTCTTCCTTGGATGATGCAAAAAATGGCTATGTAAAATATAAGGAGATCGAAAACTTCCTATGTATTATTGTAGTTTATTGTTGCATATTTTCTTTGCCTATTTGATTAGAAAGGATTTTTGATTCGTTAGGTGGGATGAGAAGCTAACCAAGTAGCACATAACTTAGCTCGTACGTCGATTGGAAATTTTGTTGATTCACATGACCTTCTGTTCGCGATTCACTAGTCTTTTTTTAGTTCGTTTGAGTTAGAGGCCCTTAAAATTTATTGGTTGTATCTTGACGTTTTGTTGGTGTTGTTTATACGTCGGTTATGAAATTTGTTAACTTCAAAAAAATTGTAGTTTTGTGTACGTTGCAAAAAAAATCACATGATAAATATGCATAAATCACTAATGATACAAAGAAAGGCGGAATTGTTTTTGCCCCTCTTTTGAGATTACATGGAGGTAAACACTTGTTTTTAGGATCATATATCCCACAATATTTGTTCCTATTGATAGAGTTTGAATTCGAAAAATGACATATCTCCTAATGAATAAAGATGAGAAGAGATTTGATAAGAATAAAAATAATTGAAGATTTGTTCGTATTGATAGAGTCCTAATTCAAAAATAGACATATTTTCTAAGAAATAAAGATAAGAAGAGATAGAGATTTGATAACTATAAATTTAATTGATACGGGTCTCTTATACTATTTCAATTTCATTAGTTATCAAATAATAAATATTATGTATTGGATAATATCTACTCGGTAGTAGATTAGAATGTGTAGGAATTGTGTGTTAGTGGGTCTTATAGGTTATTTTATTTGCTATTTTCGTAAAGTTTTGTAAACATTATGTTGAAGAAAAAAAGAAATTAAATTGGTGGTATTAACATACAAGAATATACGAAACCATGGCGTCATCAAGTCATCATCAAAATACCAAGGCTCTTGTCCCAAAAGATTACACCCAACCACGCACGAGATCAAACCATCCCCGAAAGTGCGGCCTCGTATTACGAGGTGAAAATCTAAAGATGACAATGCATGTCTATCCAAATAAACCTTATCCTACAACTGTCTACATTCGAGCATACATGTAATCAAAAAGGGCGCTCATTATATCTTGACGCCATTGTAATTCGAGAAACTTCCCATACCTATATGGGCAAACTCATTCAGAAATAAACACAACAAAATTCCAACAAATAAAACTTTCTCTTAAAATAAAAGATCCCTCCGTAAAAATCAATGTTCTCGCCGATTCCCCCTTCCCCTATGAGTTGCTAATATTCGAAGCACCCTTCGTTCCCGTTTTCTAAAAAAAGGACAGGTGTTCCGACCTCCATCAAATAAATTATGAAGGAGAAATCCTATCATTATAAATATTTATTATATCCATTCTTAAGGGTTTTATTGTCACTCGAAGTTATACAAAATACTTTAGGATCTTTCATCATAACAATGGTGCTTTTATCCTTAAACTGACAAAAGCCTAAAAAATCCATTCAAACACAATCGTTCTCGTCCTCATCGTCAACTCCATCAATGGAGAAAAATCTCTGACATATTCAAAACGACATAGACGAAATCCGCGCCAAACATCACATATTTTTTTGAAGAGTTTATGAGTTTTCTCACCGATATGAATCTCCAATCAATTGCTTGCAAATCAACAACCACGACTTTCAATCGGTTGGCATTGACCTCCGCTCTGCCGCCGCCACCACCTCTTCTACCTATGTCACTCTTTAATCCTCCTGCCATTTCTATCGACAAGACCGATGCACTTACCATCCAAATTCAACCTTGAGTCCACTACTCCACCGGAAAGACTAGCCTAAAAATAAAATTTGAAAACCACTAGACATATGCTCTTTCACTTACAAATCAAATTGCCGCACACCTACTTTTTTATGTAATATTATTTTCACCAATTTCTATAATTTATCACTCAAACCGCATACTTTCTCCAAAGATAGAGGCAAACACCATATTTTTCTTCTTTACCAAGTTACTCGAATTCTACTAGTATCATAACTGCTCTTTGGTAATTATGTACCGTGCACAATCAATGTCCAATCAAAAATGTAAAAAAAAAAAAAAAGACCTTTTGGCCTTGAGGACAAGGCATTGGCTAGCGCGTGGGAATTGATACATGTCTCTTTTATTATTTTAAATTCATTAGTTATTAAATAATAAATATTATTTATTATGCATTGGATAATATCTACTAGGTAGTGAATTAGAATGTATTGGATTAGAATGTATTGGAGTTGTGTGTTAGTGGGTCTTCGAAGTTATTTTTATTTGTTACTTATGTAAGGTTTTGTAAAAATTATTTTAAAGGAAAAAAAATTAAATATTTTAGTTATATTCTATATTTCTCAGTCCATTCTTACGAGTTTTGTTATCACTCAAAGTAGAACAAAATACGTTAGGATCTTTGATCCTAATACATGCGGTTTTTGCCTGTTAGACCCATATTTTGACAAAGAGTTTCTTTGCAACTAATTCAAAAAGAGATGAGTGGTTTGCCTTTATTTTTTAACACTTACCTCCCTATCACAACATTTTTGGCAGTTAGTTCATTTTATACCTGACGTACCATACATGACACTTGGCACTTTTTTGACCCACCATGTGTCAACATGCGTTGGTCAAATACCTCGAGATAGTGAGTAGAAGGTCAAGTTCGAGATGAAATGATAGACCCGAAGGTGGGATATCAAAAAGACCCCAAGGTAGATAATTACATTGAGGCCCATTTTATATGAACCAATACCATATATGGCCCAGGCCCATTTATAGCCCATGAAAATATCTATATATACTCTCTCTCAAATGTTGAAAGGTACCTCATTTTTACTTTTACTTTATCCCTCAAAGCTATAGCTTTCTCTATCTCTGGACTTTCATAATTTAAGTTTTATGACTTAAGCATCATAGTGCCTTCACCGGGACCATCGGCTTAGTTTACGTGTCTTGTTGAAGTGCAGGTTTTTTGAACGAAAGCCAAGAATTCTGGATTTCAGGAGTTGATGTGGATCTTTCCGGTCTGACGTGGAGTGTTCAAGTAAGCAGATGATGAAACCCCGGATAAGTGGCACCGTCTGTGGGAAACCACTAAAGGCACTCTTTAAGAAAGACGATAACGTGAGAAAGTGATCATCAGAAACTTTAAAAAAGGAAGAAGTCTCAACGAAGGTCCAACCCATTAAAGGGAAGATTCCTCTTCTCACTTTAGTTCACAAACGAATGATGTAGTCTATCATCAAGGCAAAGAGAGGCACGGTGGTTGCAACGTCTTGGACGAATTCAATAGCTCTTTTTGCAAAGAGACACAATTACTCGGTTGTGAAAGAAGCAAGGAGACAAAATAGGTCCACTTCATCGAAGGAAGGATTTCTTTTTACACCCTGATTCGCCGGGAATTTCGCAATATTGGTCCTTTTTAGAAACCGCTTTTCAATTTTTGTCCTTTATAGTGCTAATGGCCCTTTTTAGACCTCTATTGTGTTTTCTTGGTCCTTTTTATATAAAGTTACGAATTTACCCTTAATATGGCATGTAAAGTGCACATGACCTCCACTACATTATTTTTCCTTCAATTTTTATTCAAATCTTTTGAGTTATTATTTTTACATCCCACCAATTTTATACTTGACTTTTAACATCTTAAAAATAAACCCCTATTATAAAACATCACAAAATTAAAGCCCTAATGATAAAATAATTATAAATTTTTAAAAAATACATAATATAACTATAAAAACTATTTGTTATAAGTTAATCATAAAACTATTATATATTATAAAACTTAGTTTATAATCTCAACTAATTTCAAAGAATTTATAAATTACTGAAGCCTAAATTAGAATTACTTAAATATATTAAAATAATTAATTTTATAATTTCATTTAATTAATAATAATTAACAAAAACTAAATGTTAAATTCTCATCTTCTCCACCCCACCCCACCCATCTCCTACGCTCCCCACCAAACCCCATCGGAGTAAAAAATCTAAATTGGTTGCTAACGCAAAGGTGAGCTCTCTCTGCAAAGTTGTCAGAATATCGGCAAGATTTCGCCATCGCGAGTTAGAGGAGGCAATCGGACGGTGGCGTGTAAAGCGAATCGATGGCTACATAAAGAGAGCTCATCAGGTAAGGGATGGGGTGGGCAGGTGGGGTGGTGGTTGGGTGGGTCATGGACTCATGGGTGGGTTGAAGACTGAAGAAGATGACGTTTCATTTCTTTTTTTCTTTTTATGTTTTAAATTATTAGTTATTAAAAAATCTCTCTTATTAAGCCTAAACTAATTATAAAAAAGCCTAAATTTATAAGTATTTTTCTAAATTATATTTATTGAAAAACTATTTCTAATTAAGCCTATTATAATATTTTATGTATACATATATTTAAATGATTTCAATTTAATTTTGGTTTTGAGTTTTTTTTTTTTGTAAAGAAGATGACGTCTCAGTTTTTCTTAATTTTTTTTAAAAAAATTATAGTTATTAAAAAATATTTCTAATTAAGCCTTAATTATATAATAATTTTTTTATATATATTTAAGAGGTTTGATTTTTGGTTTCATTTATTCTTTTTGCTTTTGAATCTATTTTAATGAAAAATAGAATGGAAAACAAAATTTTACTTGAGATTCTAACATATTTTTATACTTTTTATAAGAAAATAGAAATAATATTTCATTTGTTTTTATCATTTATGATATGAGCATTGATTTTTTATTTCTCCTTTAGTTCAAACTAAATAAAAAAACTAATAAAACATAAGGCTAATTATTTTAAGATGTAATATATGATTATTACATAAGTATACAAAAATTTATATGGGTGTGTAAATATAATAACTCAAAAGATTTGAATCAAAATGCAAGGAAAAAAAACTAAATTGTGCACAACACATGCCAAAATTAGGGGTATATTCGTAACTTCACCAAAAAAGTACCAAGCAGACACAATAGATGACCAAAAAGGGCTATTGGCACTAAAAATGAACAAAATTATAAAGTGGTAACTTCAAAGGACCAATATTGCGAAATTAGATTTTCATGCTGAATCGAAAGATACAACCTATCAAAAGGTTTTAAGGCACTACACCAATGTTAATGAAGAGAGGGACGCATTATATTAAATTCTTTAACATTGTTAAAGGCAAAAATGCAATACCTCTCTTTGTAGAGAGGCGTTACCATTAAGCGGATGGAGGAATTAAGAAGACTTAAAGAGAAGCAATCCCTTCAACGTACGAATTCTCCTTCTCGTAATGAAATAAATCATGAAGTTGCCAAGCTCTAGGACCCGACTTCAAATGAGGAAAAGTTCGGTGTTTCTAAAGCTTTGTGGCAAGATGTTCAACATAAAAAGAATTACAAGTGTTAGACTCAATTCCAATACAATAACGGATCTCGATATGAAGCTTCATGAGCCACAATTTGCATAACAAGATTATACATGGTGACGACGTCAACAAGCTTCACTAGAGCAAGGACACTTCCCCACTCTCATCTTAAAGTAGGTAACTTAATGTTACACTATCACCAAGTTTTTGTGGCAGCAGCAGTGGAAATGGAGTTTTGGCGTAATTATCAGCAACCATTAAATCCTTAATCATGCCAATTGATAAATCCTCATCCAAGAATCCAACACACAAACCACGCCTTGATCGGGGTTGCTATGCACCCTCCCGCTCATCTCGAAGATCACTGCGCCGAAGATGAGATTTTCTCACAATAGAAACTTAAATGCACCTTTGACATTGTTATCTACGTTAAACGGATTACTATAATCACCAGTTGAAAGATCTTGATGTCAACTTTCCAACGACACCAATTATGCTCCAATCCGACTTCGAACATGGTTGTTCGGGCCTTTTGAAGATCGCTCTGCTCATTCCTACTCATCATCACCAAGTGTTTGGTGTTGCAGCAGCGAAAACCCATTTTTCACATAGGTTTAGGCCTAAGATTTGGATTATGTGAGCAACACATCATATATATTTATGTTAAGATTCCAACCCCACCAGCTTTGCTCTGAACAGAGTTTGTACGCGCCTTCACATGCATTTTAAAATTTCTTGCATATTATGTTGGGTACGTGCGGCACATAAACATGTGAATTTATAAATATAGACATACACATAAACATGATTATATTTATACAATCATAACAACACAAAATTAAACAATAACGTATATATAATTAAACAGATAATAGACAATAAGATAAAATTTGACCTCTCAGCAACTGTAGGAAAATCCTTGGAGTGGATTAGATGAGTCAGAAAATCCCGTTGAAGCATAGGACGAGTCGAAGGCTTAGCCCTCTCCCCTTAAGATCAATTTTCCCGGCTACCCTTCAAGCCTTCGGTGGGAAACACCCTTCCAAGGTACAACGTTCTCACACAATAAGGTAGTAAGTGAAGGACAATACTACCTTCTCAAATCGGACTCGAATAGTATTTGCAGAACTTAGAAAAAGAAAATGTTTATGCTATGAGTATGCAAAATTATTTTGTGTGTTTGGATTCTTGGATTTCTATGCACTTCACAAGACTAGAGGCCTCTATTTATAGTTGAGAAAACATGAAACCACTACAATACATTAAAGGAGAATATTTATTCTTGCCATTGAAGACATTTGATTTTATTCAAATGCTTTTTGACCACCATAAGTGTGTGATATAATATTCCAATAAATCTGAATATTAACTCTTGAATATTATTTAATAAAATAAATAAAAGATCTTAGTGTCTGCAATACTTGTAATTGTGTCCAGTTGCACTTAGCAATAGTTACAATTGTACACTAAAGTATAACAGACGATAGTTCTTTAACGTTTGAATCAGTTTTTGCAGTTGCAATTGCGAAAAACAGTAAAACATAAACCGTAAAGATCACAAGAGATTTTAACGTGGTTCGGTCCAAATGGTCCTAGTCCACGGGGCTTTCACCCAAAGTTTGACTCAAATTGTTTCCTACTTAAGAATTACAATGAAGGATTTAAATCAACTCATATACTAGACTCCCTCTAACATATGCAGTTGCAACACCTAACCCTTAACTTGTTTCAGAAACACGATTAAATCGAAGACACACTAAGCTACTCCAGAGACACTCTGACTTAATGTTCTTCTCAAATGACTCGATAAAGACTGACTGCTTAATATCTTTTTCAAAGTGTATAGTAATGATCTCGAGTCTTCTCTTTATATAGGCGCACCAGAATCTTCTATCGAATCTTTAGTTGCAATCCACTGGCGATCTTCTTTCCAAATACGATGAGCACGACAGCTGTTCTTGTAGATCCGTGAGACTGTCCTTCCTTATTAAGGGGATTCCAAGCGATCTCCACGGACCCTTTAACGAATGTGCATGCTTATTAGTCCAAGTGCAATAAAGAGATAAGGAATATAAATCATGATTTAGATGATAACATATCTTTTAAGATAAACCAATATCCTTTAAGATAATTACCAAATCAGGTTACCTAAATCCTAATAATTTAAACAAAAAATATCAATAATGATAAGAAATGGGCTGCATGGTTTAGAGCCCATCCGAAGGGAATTCGGCCCTAACAATCTCCCCCTTTGATTTGTTTTGTCAAAATAATTGACCACTCTGCACAATCGTTAGTAAGCATTCATAAGCAAGTAGTACGCACAGAAAAGTAGAGCAAAGAGTACGAAATGTACTGGTTGCAACAGCAGTGCAACCTTCCGCCAAAACGTTTCACATAAGATAGAAATTGTTCAGATTTAGTGAGAGAAAAAAAATGTTCAACTCCCCCTAAACAAAATCTCCCCCTTTTTAAAACAACAAATCAAGGGGTACCATGCCCAGACGATTCACCAGGTCCAGAGCGGAGTCCAGTGTGTTGCAACAGACAGTCAAGTTTGGATGCTTGAAGGGGCATCGAGGTGCGCAGCTCCTCATTGGACTGAACCAGCTCAGCCACCAGACCACTCAGCCTGGAGAGTTCCAGGTGCACCCCATCAAGACTGGCGGAGGCGTCGGGTGGAGCCGGATGGCTTCTTTGTGGAGGATCCAGTTGCAGCTGGGGAGGGCGGCGGCTTGTTCAGAATTTTAGTGCTAGCACGCATGACCGGACACTCGAGAAGGTCTTCTTTGTCCAGCATGATGGAGGGATGTCTGGAGGCAAAGTACCTGTAAATGAGTGCAGGGAACCCAAGTGAGAGATGGAAATTTGGAAAGGTACCGTCCCCAGATCAATTGCAACTCCCGTGCCAACACGAAACAGTACACTGGCCACCTCAGGGCGGATGGTGGAGGTTTGCGTGCAAGGTAGCCAGTGGCTGACAAGGATTCGGAACAACAGGTTGTACCGGCTTGTGAGTGAGCTGGTGGGAAAAGGTTCGAGATGCCACACACGGATTGATCCGCCAGTCAGCTCGTATGCAACTTTGTCCATGTTGCGCTCTAGTCGCAACTCAGAGAGCCCGACTATGTCCACGATTGGTGCCTCCATGACCTGGGACAGAAGCTCAGCAATAAAGGAGCAGACATTTCCCCGAAGATAGATGACATGGCGCTGTAGTGACCCTTCCGCATCGAGCTGGGTCGTGAGGTTAGCATAAAACTCTTGCGCCAGGACCTTGTTGTAGTTGGTGGCGTTCTGAGTTGCAACTAGCCACCCGCGCTGTTCAAGGAGGTCCAGTACCCCAGTCTCTTCATAGGACTTGAGGTCCAAAGGTCGTTCCACAACCATAGGACGCTTGCAAATTTCCAGCATTTTGGCTTCTGCGTCAGCAGTGTAGAAATGATGAGAGTGAGCCCTAGCAGCTTTCAAGAAGGTAGAAGCAGGAGCAACATCGGGGAGAGCGAAGGTAGACTCAGGCACAACCGGTGAGGATTTTCTTGGAGGAGCAGAAGATTTGGTTTTCTTCTTGGGGGGTTCAGGTGGAGGTGCATTGTCCTCTGAATCTGTGTCAGAGTTGGGTTGCACGTCGGCGAGCTTGTGAAGTCGTCTACGGCGTGGTGGTTGACGGACCGGAATCTTGGACCGCTTCCTGGTATTCACACCATAGGAGGAAGGAGGAGCAGCAAGAGAGGCGAGATTTTCCTCAGGTGGTGGTGGTGGTGGCACAGCGGAGGCGGAGTCCACTTTGGATTTCTCTTTGGCTAGAGCAGTGGATCGGCGCAGCGGAGACGGGGAAGATGGTGGTGAAGGAGGTGAGGGCTGCTCAGTCGATTGGGTAGTATTTCGGTCACCTGCAGTTGCAGGAGCCGTCGTAGGAGATGAAGGGTGGATCGTGCGGAGAGGAGGAAGGTCAAGGGGCTCCTCTGAGAAGGTGGCGGCTGGTTTACGCGCAGATCCTCCCATCCTTTGAAAGAAAACCTAAAAGACGAGAGAGAGAGAGAGAGAGAGAGAGAGAGAGAGAGAGAGAGAGAATCGTGAGATCTGTGGGAAGAAAAAAACGATAGGGGATAATATTAGACACTCCAAAACCCTAGAATTTTAGGAGGGAAAAAAACACCAACACTTAGCAGGCCCTAGATACTTCTTTTCACAAGATAAAGGGTATTAAAAGCGGAAAAGATAGAGTTAAAAGTAGTTAAGATACGCAAGATACAAATCTTAAAAACTTGCAAACAAAAAAACTGAACTCACAATGTGTCACCCAGTGAGGCCCAATCACGCGTAATTAGGGTTCCAGCATGTTAAGTAGAATTGAATACAGCAACACGAGAACCAAGGTAATCAGTGGGAGAAAGTCCATCCTGTTACCGCCCGCATGCAGATTTCTCCAGGCAGTTTACTGAATGGTACTCAGTTGCAACTAAAATCAGGGACTGAGAGCAACTGGTAGCTTTCACACTGACACATTTTTGCACAAGGTAGCTCTTTGCAATGAGTGGTCGCGTGAGATAAGAATTGCTAGCTTTCACACTTGCTGCTTCTAGGTCAGGTAGCTTTTTCCAGTTGCTAGCTTTTTATTTTTTAAGTAAGAGAACAACAAACATGAGGAGACTGCCTGAGATCAGTAACAGGTTAGATGATCAGCCACTGGTCATCCTCAGTTGCAACCCAGTTCCTGTTGCAATTCACATAAGGCAGAGCCTTAACGCCTTGCGAAGGTGCTCAAAGCGTGACACATCCAGAGCCTTGGTAAAGATATCTGCAAGTTGTAGATCAGTGCACACATGTCGTAACTCAATAGTTTTAGCCTCAACCAGTTCCCTAATATAATGATATCGAATATCAATGTGTTTAGTACGGGAGTGTTGAACTGGATTTTTTGAGATGTTGATAGCACTAGTATTATCACAATAGAGAAGTATTTCATTTTGCAAGATACCGTAATCCTCTAGCATTTGTTTCATCCAGACCAGTTGGGTACAACTGCTCCCTGCAGCAATGTATTCGGCTTCAGCTGTGGACAATGTGATTGAGTGTTGCTTCTTGCTAAACCATGACACAAGATTTGTTCCTACGTAAAAACATCCTCCTGTGGTACTCTTCCGATCATCAGCACATCCTGCCCAATCTGCATCACTGTATCCTGCAAGAGACAGGTTATCATTAAAGTTGTAACTGAGACCAAAATCTGCTGTTCCAGAGATGTAACGTATAATTCTCTTGACGGCCTTGAGATGAGATTCTTTCGGGTTGGCCTGATATCGAGCACATAATCCAACACTGAAGCAAATATCAGGTCTCCTAGCAGTAAGGTAAAGACTGGGATCCACCGAGTTACAACTATCATCTTTGCTGAGGCGATCTATAGATCCCATAGGGGTTTTCATGGGTTTGGCATGTTCCAGGCCAAAACGCTTGATAAGATTCTTAGCATACTTCACCTGGGATATAAATATTCCATCATTTTGCTGCTTGACCTGCAAACCAAGAAAATAGGTTAGTTCACCAACCATGCTCATTTCAAATTCGTTTTTCATAACAGAAATGAAGTGTTGCAACTCATCCTGAGATGTAGAACCAAACACGATGTCATCTACATAAATCTGGGCAATGAGAATGTTTGTTCCAGAGTGTTTATAGAACAGGGTTCTGTCTACACTCCCTCCTGTATATCCCTTTTCAAGGAGGTGCACGGTGAGTCTTTCATACCACGCCCGTGGGGCTTGCTTTAAGCCATATAGTGCTCTTTTCAATTTCAGCACATGGTCAGGAAAGTGTGGGTATATGAATCCTTTAGGTTGTTCGACGAACACCTCTTCGTTCAAGTACCCATTCAGGAATGCACTCTTGACATCCATCTGGAAGAGTTTGAAGTGCAAACCACATGCAACTGCGAGAAGAAGACGAATGGACTCCAGTCTTGCAACTGGGGCAAATGTGTCGTCATAGTCAACTCCTTCTACTTGCGTGTATCCCTGTGCAACTAGTCTTGCTTTGTTGCACACTATATTTCCCAATTCGTCGGTTTTGTTCTTGAATATCCATTTGGTGCCGATGATGTTCACTTTGTCTGGTCGCGGTACAAGTGTCCAAACATCATTCCGTTCAAATTGATTCAGTTCCTCTTGCATGGCCTCTATCCAAGCTTCTTCCAGCAGTGCTTCATGTACGTTCTTGGGTTCAATCTTTGAGGTGTAACTCACAAACCGCACCATTTGGTCATATCTCCTTCGAGGGATGTCTCGCGTTCTTATCCCGTCACTTATGTCCCCAATGATAGCATCAGGTGGGTGGTTCTTCCTGATGTGTGGTGGTGCTTGTGGGTTCTCTGTTGGCATTTCTATAATGGGGTCCGTTTTTGTTGGAACGATATCCGTCGGAGTATCCTCAGGTCGCTGGGTAACTGAGTTAGTTGCAACTGGTGGTGAAATCTTGTGTGGGCGGTGTGATTCCTCCTCATCATCACCCTCTGTCAGTTCAGTGATTCGAGTTTCAGATGATGTGACTGCAAAGTCCCTGTAATCGTCAAACTCAACATTAGATGATTCAACTACTGTCTGAGTGCGCATATTGAATACGCGATAAGAATGACTATACCGTGAGTACCCAACAAAAATTCCTAGGTCAGATTTGGATTGAAATTTTCCTCTAGGTTCCCTATCATTTAGAACGTAGCAAGCACAACCAAAAACATGAAAGTGTTGAACATTTGGTCTTTTACCTTTCCAGAGTTCATAGGTAGTTTTAGTTGTACCTAGTCGAAGGTAAACTCGGTTAGAGACATAGCATGCAGTGTTCACGGCTTCCGCCCAGAACTTGATGGCTAGTTTTTTTGAGTTTAGCATGACTCTTGCCATTTCAACTAGTGTCCTGTTCTTCCTTTCAACAACCCCATTTTGTTGTGGTGTGATGGGGGACGAGTATTCATGAAATATACCCTTGTTAGAGCAGAATTCAATGAAACTTGAATTTTCAAACTCCCTACCATGATCACTTCGAATTCTTTTAACAGTTAGATCCTTCTCAATTGCAACAGTGTTGCACAAGTTTTTGAAGGAAACAAATGATTCATTTTTGTCTTTTAGTAATTCAACCCAGGTGAATCTTGAGAAATCATCAACGCATACAAAAATGTAACGCTTACCAGAGATGCTTTCCTTTTGAATGGGTCCCACAAGATCCATGTGTAGCAATTCCAGAATCCTTACTGATGGTATGTGTTGCAACTCCCTATGGCTTGCTCTTGTTTGTTTTCCCTCAAGGCATGAACCACACTTTCCAATTGGCTTTGCTCTAAGCTTTGGTAATCCTCTCACACTTTGATTGTTGAAGAGCTGTGCCAGGGATTTGTAATTGAGGTGTCCAAGTCGTTGGTGCCATAGTTCTGCAACAGATTCTTTGCTCGAGTTGCAAGTAAGTGACCTGAGGATAGGTTTACAGTTAGTCATGGTATAACAGTTTTCAGTGCTTCGTAGTCCTTTCAAGACTACATTTTGGAATTGATCTACAACTTCACATTCATCTTTGGTAAAATGAACAAAGAGATCATCGTCACACAACTGACTAATACTAATAAGATTTGCACATAGTCCATCAACATAGTGAACATCTCTTAGTTTGGGAAAGCCCTTAACACTTAGGGTTCCTCTCCCCAATATTTTTCCTCTGTTTCCATCACCGAAAACAACATTCCCTTTTCGTTCATGCACATAATTGTTAAGAATGTCCTTATTTCCAGTCATATGCCTAGAACATCCGCTATCAAAGTACCAAGAGTTAGAATAAGATCCTTTTTGAGAGGAAGAGTTGCAAGCAGTAAGACAAATAAGAGAGTTAGAAGATTTCTTAGCCCAAACTTGTCATGGTGGTACGACGGTTGCAACTGTGGGTGCATCAAGTATGATCTTCTTTTTTCTTTGGTTTCTCCTCTTCTTCTTCTGTACTTCGGGGACAATGATGGAGGGTGTGTCCTGAGGTGTCCATAGTTGATAGCAGTAGGGACGAATGTGTCCTTGGACTCCGCAGTGGTGGCAGATAGGAATGAATCTTCCTCTTGCAAACCTGTTTACGGAATTTCGGTCAGATACTGTTGCTGGCAAATTACAACTAACACGTACCTGATTGTTAGTGTTGGGATAGTCGAAGGGAATTTCAACTCCCTTGGGTATCCTTTTCTTTTTGGAAATGGATATCTTGGTATTACCAAGAAACTTTGGTGAAGTGGAATTAACATATCCTACTCCTGTTTTCCCAGTTGCAACTTTCTGGGTGTCCAGAACTTTTTCCAAATTTTCTGTGCCTGGTGTGAGCAACTTCACATTCTTGGCCAGTGTGTCCAATTCTTTCTTGGTGATATCGCATACTTCCACAAGTGCTTTGTGGGCTTTAAGTGTCGGTTCCAGATCAGCGGACACGAGATCTCTCTCCAAGGTGAGCGCGAGAACCTTTCTTTCGAGTTCGAGGATTCTGTTGTTCATTCTCACAGGGCTGCCAAAGGTAGAAACAATCTTGAGTTGGGCCTCCAATTCGGAGTTTCTTCTGCAGATTGCCTCCATATCTTCTGTAAGTTCCAACTCGTTATTGTAAAGTGAGTCGCAATCGGAGTCAGAGTTGCTGCGAGTTGTAACTCCCATGTTGGCTCTAAAAGGAATAAACGATGAAAATGCAATGTCATCGACTTCTTCTGTGTCATCTTCACTGTTCTCAGATTCGTCCTCACTCCATGCGAGTAATGCACGACTTTTGTTTTTCTCGAGAAGATTTGCACAGTCTGCCCTTATGTGTCCAAAGCCTTGACATTCCCTGCATTGAATACCCTTTCCATACCTTTTGTTGTCAAGTCGATTAGTAGCGGAAGGCTTATTATTAGATAAATCAGAGGGACTTACAATTGGGTTTGAAGAGTTACCTCTACTCCAGCGTTTGTTCATTCTGTTGAACTTCTTTGTGAGGAGTGCTAGGGATTGCTCTAATTCTGAGTTGGGACTGTTCTGTGGAAGACTTGCCTGAAGTGCAACTCCTTTGGAAATGGTGTCTCTTTCTCTCTTGAGTTTCATTTCCCATGCGGTTTATGATCCCATGAGATCAGCCAGAGGTAGTGTGTTAACATCTTTTGCTTCCTCAATGGCTGAGACTTTCATTGCAAACCTTCGAGGAAGAGATCCTAGGAGTTTTAGCACAATTCTGGATTCAGGGAAGTCTGCTCCAAGGATGGTGGCTTCACTAGCGAGATGCCTGAGTTTGGAGTGGAACTGAGCAATGGTATCCATTTCTTCCATGCGTACATAGTTGAACTGGTCATTGAGTAGTTGCAACTTGGATGCGCGCACTTTGTCAATTTCCTTGGTGTGCATTCTCAATAGCCTGCCAAGCATCTTTTGCAATTTCACAGTTAGATATACTTTTATACTGGTCATAATCAACAAAAACTAAGATAATGTTTAAAGCTGTAGAGTTATAGTTTGCCAAGAGTTCTTCGGCATCGGTCCATTCCAGCTCGGATTTCACTCGTCCTTGTTCATCTGTCGGTGGGGTCCATCCTTTTAGAATGCTCTTCCAGGCCTTCTGATCCTACTGCTTGATGAAGTTTCGCATACGATTTTTCCAGTAGGAGTAGTTTGTAGCCGTCAGCATTGGTGGCTTGATGGTTGACAGTCCTTCCCTCATTTCTTCCATTGTAAAAAAATTAAACAAAACAAAGATTTTTTTAGACCATAATCTACACTACATAAATATAGTGACCTGCTCTTGATGCCAATTGAAAGATCTTAGTGTCTGCAATACTTGTAATTGTGTCCAGTTGCACTTAGCAATAGTTGCAACTGTACACTAAAGTATAACAGACGATAGTTCTTTAACGTTTGAATCAGTTTTTGCAGTTGCAATTGCGAAAAAAAGTAAAACATAAACCGTAAAGAACACAAGAGATTTTAACGTGGTTCGGTCAAAATGGTCCTAGTCCACGGGGCTTTCACCCAAAGTTTGACTCAAACTGTTTCCTACTTAAGGATTACAATGAAGGATTTAAATCAACTCATATACTAGACTCTCTCTAACATATGCAGTTGCAACACCTAACACTTAACATGTTTCAGAAACACGATTGAATCGAAGACACACTAAGCTACTCCAGAGACACTCTGACTTAATGTTCTTCTCAAATGACTCGATACAAGACTGACTACTTAATATCGTTTTCAAAGTGTCTAGTAATGATCTCGAGTCTTCTCTTTATATAGGCGCACCAGAATCTTCTATTGAATCTTCAGTTGCAATCCACTGGCGATCTTCTTTCCAAATACGATGAGAACGACAGTTGTTCTTGTAGATCTGTGAGACTGTCCTTCCTTATTAAGGGGATTCCAAGCGATCTCCACGGATCCTTTAACGAACCTGCATGCTTATTAGTCCAAGTGCAATAAAGAGATAAGGAATATAAATCATGATTTAGATGATAACATATCTTTTAAGATAAACCAATATCCTTTAAGATAATTACCAAATCAGGTTACCTAAATCCTAATAATTTAAACAAAACAATATCAATAAAGATAAGAAATGGGCCGCATGGTTTAGAGCCCATCCGAAGGGAATTCGGCCCTAACAATAAATAATATCTCATTTGCTTCTCATTAAGCAATTTTAATTCACACACAAAATTTTTGTACTCAATTCCAAATATCTCCAATAATCCCCCACATGAATGTAATTGGCTTAATGCACGTGAGCCTAACAATGCTAAATGCAATTTCAGAGTTCTGCCGGAACTTGTTGCATCAGGATAGGTGGTTTTCGGCCTTGAACCTTCCTTAGTGAAATACCATTGGATATACTATCCAACCAGTGGACGTGATGCCTTGAACTGTTCGGCGTTTTGTGTATACCAAGACAATGGTACTCACACAACTCATTCCAATACCATATTGGTCCTCGTGTTGTCCGTTTCGGCCATGGACTGCCTTGGCGATTTTCATCGAATGCTCTAGAGATTTAGCCCTTTAACTCATCTCAACGAAGCGGCCCCTTCACATTCGACATAGGTGATCTCTCATTGAGGGTATCCTGTAATACCCCGCTTGTGTTCACAAGACATAAGGATCATTAGAACCTCAAGTTCTCCTTAACCTGTACAGGTCCATCAATCTTTCATCCTAGAAATGGGTTGGGAACTCAATTTCCCGAGTGCTTTGTTCGACTCCCCCCACAATTCGGTTGTCCCTTCGAACCTGCAAATTGGGGTTTACAATTCAGGTAGGATTGCCATCATGGGGTGATGTCTTTTGGAGGGCTCAATTCCCATTTCCCTCGATGAATTTGCTTCTTAGTCTCTCATTAGACTTTTCGTCAATCGCCTCCAATATTTTCTTTAAACTCTTAAAGTCTTCGGAAAATATTATGATTAATTTTCTAACTTAAAAGTTTAGAATAGTCTTAACCAGAACTTTCTTCTTCTAGCCCCCACATTTCTTTTCTTTTCCTCAAGAAAAAAAAATGTCTCTAGCCTCAAAGAAAATAGAATTTATTTGATTTGCGTGCATAGCGTCTTATTTCAAATAAATTTGAATATTTAATCTATTTAGTAAAATAAATAGTATTAAATCTCACTTGCTTCTCACTAAGCAATTTAATTTACACACTTATATTTGGACTCAATTCCAAATATTTCAAAAAATATATATATAAATATAATAAAATACAAGTCTCGCACTTGTTTTTATTTTCTACAAATATATATAACATACAAGTCTCACTCTTACAAGTCTCACACTTGTGTTATTCTCAACAAATATATATATATATATATATACACACACATACACACACACAATATACAAGTCTCGCACTTGTATTATTTTTCCATATCATAAAGATGTCACAAGTAATCGAAATAACTTATATGTAATATTTGCCTCACATGCAACTTCGATTACATTTATTCGTAAAACTAGTCTTCTCACACAAGACCTTTTATCACACCAAACTTGAACACTAGTCTCAGTACTAGCCTCATTCTTAGGTGATATAGTTATAACAGACATCTTAAAAGATTCTTAGACCCATATCCCTTTCCTACAAAGGTTCCACCCTTAGATAGGATAACCTTGTCTCACTAAAAGACAAGTGTGGCCCTTTCTGGTTCAACACTGTACCACATATTAGATTCGTGTGAATCTCTGGAACATGAAGCACCTCGTTCATGGTCACTCTTTCTCCGAGATTCTCTTTAGCACAACCGTTCCCCTGCCTTCAACTTTTGAGATTGCAGAGTTTCCCAAGAAGCACTGCTTGTTCTCCACAAGTTAATAGGTCGTGAACATCCACTTGTTCGCGCAAATGTGGTGAGTAGCCCCAATGTCTACCTACCATTCGTTCGAGTTGTTGTTTGAATTTTCAGCCGCCATAACTAATTAAATAATCCACATAATTATTTCTATTAGTATCGCTGAGAATTCTCAACTGAATTATTTATAATGATATTCCCAGGCCAGTGGAGGGACAAAACCTCTTTAATGTCCACCTTTCTGGACAGAATATTAGGTTCCCAGGCCAGTGGAGGGACAAGTCCGCTTACACTCCACCTTTCTGCGACAGAACCGTCTGTATAAATACTTTCACTTAGAATATCTTCAAATAATTCACAAGTCTCTATACTTAGAATTATTTTCATTTTGAATTTCTTTTCGAATAATTCACAAGTCTCAATACTTAGAATTATTCAAATTATGAATTTTCTTCATATAATTCACAAGTCTCAGTACTTAGAATTATTTTCATTTTGAATTTCTTTTCGAATAATTCACAAGTCTCAATACATAGAATTATTCTAATTATGAATTTTCTTCAATTAATTCACAAGTCTCAATACTTAGAATTATTCTCAATTTTAATTTCCTTCGAATAATTCACAAGTCTCAGTACTTAGAATTATTTTGAAATTCTTTTCAGTTTCTCTAGTTGAGAATATGACATCGTGGTTCTCAAAACTGGTACTAAGGTCTCAATACCGTTAGCTCTTTGACTTAGTGTAACGACCTCAACGTCGCCCGTCATTGGTGAATTCTCGATGCTCGCGGCATTGTTGTTAGTGCTCTCACTAGTTATATCTCTAAATTATTCACAAGTCTCGCACTTAGAGTTATTTAAAGTCTTTATAGGGTACGCTTGCAATTTTATTTATGTTCACATATCTCAATTGCAATTATTTAACACGTGTTTATACTCTGCTCAAACTCAGAATCACGAAATTAAAGCATGGATTGTTGAGCATATAATTAAAATAATTATCAGCAGCATAACAGTTCAAGTATATTGTAACACACAAATTAACCAAGAAAATAAGGTTGGTCAACTGGTAAGGGGCTGAGTTACTTTCGCATAGGTCCTGGGTTCATATCGAGGATGTAACGTTTTTGGCTAGTTATAGCATGCTCAGCAGGTTTACTTCAGCAAATTATGACATGAAATTAATATGTAACAGCTCAATAAATTCACAAGAATTAAAACGATCAAACGGCAAAGGCAGCAGCAATTGCACCGAGGGGCTCGGGTTTGAATCTTAGCAGTTATGTTTTGATTTTGGTAATTAATTCGCAGAATATATCATGAACTAAATACGTAACGGAGAAATAAATAAGCAATAATTAATGTAGCCTAATGGTAACGGACATGCATGGGTGGACCTTGAGGTACATGGTTCGAATCTCTCAGCATAGCAAAATTTTTTGAACTCATGGTTACTGGAAACAAACAAAATACTAACAGGTACTGGAAATAAATAAATTTTCTGGACACTTAAGAAACTGAAACTACAATTTGAAACAGAGAATAAAATAGAAAAGCTACAGAACATTATTCTGCACACGTTCTTGAAATCTTAAAACACATATAGAAGAGGTTAGAGAAACATATAAACATGTGAATTTATAAATATATACACATAAACATGATTATATTTATAGAATCATAACAACACAAAATTAAACAATAATGTATATATAATTAAACAGATAATAGACAATAAGATAAAATTTGACCTCTCAGCAACTGTAGGAAAATCCTTGGAGTGGATTAGACGAGTTAGAAAAATCCCGTTGAAGCATAGGACGAGTCGAAGGCTTAGCCCTCTCCCCTTAAGATCAATTTTCCCGGCTACCCTTCAAGCCCTCGGTGGGAAACGACCTTCCAAGGTACAACGTCCTCACACAATAAGGTAGTAAGTGAAGGACAATACTACCTTCTCAAATTGAACTCGAATAGTATTTGTAGAACTCAGAAAAAAGAAAATATTTATGCTATGAGTATGCAAAATTATTTTGTGTTTTTGGATTCTTGGAATTCTATGCACTTCACAAGACTAGAGGCCTCTATTTATAGTTGAGAAAACATGAAACCACCACAATACATTAAATGAGAATATTTATTCTTGCCATTGAAGACATTTGATTTTATTCAAATGCTTTTTGACCACCATAAGTGTGTGATATAATATTCTAATAAATCTGAATATTAACTCTTGAATATTATTTAATAAAATAAATAATATCTCATTTGCTTTTCATTAAGCAATTTTAATTTACACACAAAATATTTGGACTCAATTCCAAATATCTCCAACATATTACAAGCTTGCTTTGTTGTTGCAGCCGCCAAAAGAGCACTTTTGCAATAGTTTTGGGCTAAAACCAAACGACCACCATCACTAATTGATAGAACATTGATTCAGCTTTCCTTTGGTACCAACCATGCTCCGCACAGACTCCAGATGCGCCTTGGTGAGTATTTCAAAGATCGTTGCACTTCGCCCCGCCATCACCGAAGTTGCTAATGCAGCTAAAAGGCAATTATTTACAAAAATGTCGCATGATTATTAACACCAATTTATTGAACGTGGTGTTATCCAATTCCCCCAACCAGGCTCCAATCCAGTTCCGGATTTGGTTGCACGGGCCACCTAAAGATTGATGCGAATGGCAGCGTGCCATCATAAAAGTCGTTGTTTTGGCTGAAATGCAACTTTCATATAGTTACCCAGCTTCGATAAAGGTACTGCCATAATCAATTGAAGATCTTGAAGTCAGCTTTTCATCGGCACCGGCCATGCTTATATCTGACGTTGGACGCTCATTCACGGGCATTTTCAAGATTGATGCGCATTGGCACAAGCCATCACCAAAGTTTCTGGTCGGTTGAAATTCAACTTTTCACATGGTTGTGTTGTCTTCCTCCAATCCGAAAACTATCACCAGAATTTGATATATGTCTTTGTCAGCTTTCCAGCACAACCGACCACTCCTTGATCGGAGTTATCATGCGCTCTCTCGCTCATCTCAGAGATTGATATGCGCATCACGACGCGTCATCATCAAAGTCACTGCTGCTGCAAAAATGAAACTTTTACATGGTTTTCCACCTCCAATCAATGTACTGACAAAATTGATGGAAGATCTTGAAGTCAGCTTTCCAATGCCACCGTCCACATTCTGATCCGACTCTGACACTTCGCCACTTTCATCTCAAAGATCGCTGCTACATGTCACACTCCACCACCTTGTCTTTGTCATTGCAGCAGCTGATATGTAAATTTTCCATAGTTATTGGCCTCTGAATGGAACGGCGCCGCCACCATCTGAGAGACCATTGTTCTAGCTTTCCAAGGCCACCAACCACGTCCCAATCTGAGCCAGGACGCGCCTCAACGATCCTTCACAACTCAGCTACGCAAAAGCCATCCGTGCCAATGCGGCAACTTGCTCAAAACTGGATGTATAACTGAAAAGAATATAATTGCTGCTTTTGTTAAATAAATAAAAAAGAAGCACCATTTTGGAACTACCACGTTTTTCCACTTTGACACGACATGAAGCCGTGCACATTCTTCACGCTCGTCATCGTGTCGGAAATAATAAGAGAGTGTCCTGCAATTTATAAAAAAAAAATTAGATGGTAATTATTTCAGTTCAAGAAAAGAGAAGAGCTCATAGATTCCTCGACGCCATTATTCGCTGAATGCCGTCAGATTTTCATAGTAGGATTTCTGCCGCGGGAATTCCACCTCTGTAAGCTACTTCAACTTTTGTGGATGGTTTGATTATGGAAATGAAGAACAGATGCGTTTTATAGGAGAAGATCGAGAAACTGCGCCCATTAAAGCCTTCAGAGTTATGAAATACAAAGCTTTTGAAATGAGGTCTCACGTTGTGTAACTGAAGAATGAAATAAATTTGCATAATCAATTTTCAATCACGTGTGCAGAATTTTGGTAGGCAAATTAAAAGACATGCGAAATAGCAAGAATTTTGGTACAGAGACTTTGCAAATTAATTATGGAGACTTTAAAGTTTAACTAGAAGTGCTCACGCATGATCCTCGGGTGATAAATAGTTTATTTAAAGTATAATATATAAATTTAGATGGTAAAAATTACATCTTAAATATGTAAAGATAGAAAGTTTATATATCTTAACTTTCTTTTTATGTAAAAGAATTTAAGTAGTAATTATATCCTTCAATGAGAATGCTTAAATAATATTAAAGTTAAAATAAATTACAGTTATATGATATCTCAACTAATAACAAAAGAGTAAAAAAGAAAATCTAAAATTTAGATATAAGGTTCTTTATATAATGCATATAAATGTCTATATATGCGGATTCAAATTGCAAGAATGGGGAATTATCCTATGTGCTAGCCCACAAACACCACTTAAGTTGGCCCCATCTTAAGGAAATATCATAAATTAAAGCTTTTTTTTTTTTTTTCTATTCCATTCATTTACCGTGCCCATGAAAAGAGATATTACAACAAGACTCCTTGGTCTGATAACTGCAAGAAATCCCCAGACAGTAATTGCCGATGACTCCCTGCATTAATGGAAATTTGAGAAACAGCCCCAAAAGTTTCAAATAACCATAGACAGGCCATGAAAGTGTTAGAAATTAGAAGAAAACTACCAAATATTTCAAAGTATTGCAGAAACACCCCTAAAAGGCCAACACGACTCATGCATGTGATTCTCAATCGCACAAAGACTCAATGTTTCTATGTATCGAAGCCTTGATTTTTTCAAAGTTCAAGAAAGCTTAGCCCCTGTTTGGCATTCATTTCACAAAGTTTTGAGAATTTTCAGAAACCCAAAATAATGTTTGGTTTAGAACTTCTGAAACAGTCCAACAAGCATTAAAATGGCCCATTTGTGGTCTCAAAAATCAGGATTAAAATTAAGTAGAAATAGGCTACAATGTAGGTTCAACTTTTTGCAGTTGTGTCAGTTTTGACAGCTTCTAAAAGCTGTTGTACCCGAAAAGAAGGCCACTGTTCATCCAAAATTGCGCCAACGATTCCCTCCAAAATTCCTCAGCTCAAGAATAACAACATTGAACATCTAATCCAAAAAAAATTAAGTCCAAATCTCTAAAATTCAAAATTTTTGAACATCTAATCGAAAAACAATTCAGCCGAAATATCCAACATTCGAATTTTTTGGTTTCCCCCTTATAATCTCCTATATATTACAACCACCACTCTCATTATTTCCATTGCATCCTCTATTTTTAGTGAAGGTCAGTGAAATTGTCCCAGTTCTTACACATGATACTCTCATATATTGCTTTTCTTGTTCGTTAGTTGTTATTAATTTTTGTGTTTTTTCGGGTGCAGTTACCAGCAAATCCGTTCTTTACCTGCAAATTCGAAGTGAAGCTAGAATTTTAACAACTCCGTTCTTTGCCTGCAAATTCCAAGGAAAGGTTAACTTTTGACCTCATCTCCTGCTGGTTTATGTTGATCTGTCAAATATGTTTGCTGCTATTACCTCATTTAGTGTGCGCATTCTCTCCTTGTATTCACATGAAGATATATATGTTCTGTTTGTTACAGTCATTACACGCACAGAACATGTTCCATGAATCCTTCATGTCTAACTTTGAAACTTTTCTAAAACTGTTGGTTTCCAATGTATGTTGTTTACTGTATCACCTATTATTCAGTTGGATTATGCCACCATTGTTATGTTAACTTGTGTTTTCTTTCCATGATTTCAATTTGTTCACTAACTTGATGAAAGCCAACTAAAGATCTATACTTTTATGCGGTGTGAATAACTGAATATATAAGTGCAGTGTAGCTTACAATAGTTTGGCTGAATGGGTTCTGATATAAATGTTGGATCGATGTTGGTTTAACATCTGTATAACATTTAAACCAGAACACTTTTCCTCTTTCATATATTATATTTAGAGTTAGAACATATCACCGATGTCGTGTTTGTGGTTACGTACGTATGTTGCGTATTAATAATTGGCCAAGTTATTTGAGGTTTAGATGAGTAGTCGCCGCGGCGCTAGAGTCGACATTCCCACAAACCGTCCGAAGCGCGCTAAGAAAGACGATGCGTACTGGGGTGACGTAAACGAGCGTTTTTTCATCCGGCTTATATACCAGGAATTTGTGGCCGGTAAGTTACTTGGGAGCACTTTCACCACCAGCACATGGAACGATCTGGTGAACGCCATGAGAGCGAATTGTCCGGTGAGGTTTGATTACACGGTTGACCAGCTGAAGGGTAAGTACAATCGGCTGAAGGTCCTATGGAGGCACATTAAGATAGGCAGGTCAAAGACTGGTGTTGGTGTTGATCCAGCGACAGGCAAGCTGGAATTTGACGACGAGCGTTGGGCGCAGTTCCAGAAGGTAAAATGTCAATCCTCCTTTCCTTCAGCATATATTTATAATGTCGGGAGTTATGAATGCAACCTAATCCGTATATCGGTTGACAAATTGCAGGAAGATCCCGCAGCCGTCGTAAGCTGCAGGCGTGGCTGTCCAGATTGGGAGCTGTTGGAGGAAATGTGGCACAACCGTGTTGCCACCGGCGACATGGCCCATTATTCTGGGCAGGGCGGGTCTGATTCAGAGGATGAGATCACGCAACTCGGTGATCCCGAACCGGTATCTGGCGGTAGTTCTGTGTTTGATCAGGATAGCCACCCTGAAAGTGGTGACCCTACTGGGTTCACACAAGACGCTTCCCAATATGCGTCAAGTAGCTTGAATCCCCCTAATCCCACTGTGTCTACGCCCCCTGTGCTTAATATGACTCCTTCTCAGATGGGTCTTGCAACCAGGCGCGCCCCAAGCAAACGTTCCGACAACCCTACGTCCAGAGGTGCTATGCTAGACACAACTCTCAAGTGTTGGAATATGTTGAACGAGACCAAAGCGGCCAACATCACGCAGTCAACTTCCAAACAGATTGGTGAATGCATGGAAGCACTGTACAAACTGGAAATCGTGCCGAAATCGTTGTTCTTCGAAGCCATCAACCAATTGAAGGACAAAGAGACAAGGATGTTTTTCCTCAGGATGAAGGAAGACGATCGTCGCGAATGGGTGATGCGTCTGCCAATTGTGATAACACCCTCCAACATGGACACTGGTCCCTAGAGCAGTGTTGGCTTTTTGTGCTTTCGAGTTCTAATCTACTGTAGTAGACTTTATGTCTACGTAGTTCCTCCCCGTTGACATATTGGAATAATATTTTGTTGTTTACCTTTGTGTTCATTTTGGCTCTTTTGAAAACCGTAAATGCGCTTTGGTCGTGGCCTTTTCAATGAATGCATTGTGTTTGTTATGATCAATTATCTATTTTATCGATTTCTGAGCACTAGCACAGTAACGAACGTCCCACTCGTACGGTTATCTTGATTGGACGATGTTTATAATTTGCAGAAATGGAGTCCTGCAGCGATAACACTGTTTCGACCTCGACTGGCCTAAGCAAGGACGAGAGCGACAATGGTCTTTCTGAGTTCATGTTCATTGGTTTGTTAATGGCCCCCGATTGGTTTTACCCAAAGCGCCCTAGGAATAACTCTGAACTGATGGGTTCGCGGTGGCTCCTGGAACTATTGCTTGGACACGATGATCGGTTCTACGATGCTTTGCGGATGAACCGGGATACATTTTACACGCTGCACGACACACTTAGGAACCATTACGGCCTCACTGATTCGAGGAACTCACAGGTACAGTCCATGGAAGCACTTGCGATATTTATGTGGACTGTTGGGCTAAATCACAGATTTCGCGATTCGTGCGAGCGGTTCCAACACTCAACGGAAACCATTCACCGCCACGTGAGTAGGGTGATGAAGGCCATTTTAAACATGGCTACTGACATGATTGTACCACCAGACTTCAATGCTGTTCCTGATCGCATTGCCAGCGATGCCCGCTTTTATCCTTACTTTAAGGTACTTTTTAACCAATTAGTAGTTGTGTCCTTATTCGTAACACAATCTGCGGTCAAAAAAATTTTGTGGACCCTTGATACCAGAACACTTTGCAATTTCCCCCTATATATGGACGCTGGCGCATGTTAAGAATGTTTCTGCTTTAAATGTTGGACGCTTGTTGCTTCAACAGCTAGCCAACATTTTTTCCAGAACCTCTTTCGTCATTCGCGGCCAACATTTCGTGGCACAGTTTATTTCCGTTTTACCAATTTGACAATAGCCTCAATTGATTCACGGCAAGACTGCGTCGGTGCAATCGATGGTACACATATTTCTGCCCACGTGCCCATGCACCTTCACACGGCGTACATAAATCGGAAAAACAGCTTGAGCCAGAACGTTGTTGCTATATGCGATTTCGACATGAACTTCACTTACGTCGGTGCCGGGTACGAAGGTTCTATGAACGACTGCAGGGCATTGCAAATGTCTATCGCCAGGGACCCCTCCTGGAGAAATCCACCTGCCGACAAGTATTACTTGGTTGATTCGGGGTTCTCTTTGTACACTTGTTACGTGACTCCGTTTGCGTCCGGGCGGTACCACCTACGCGAGTACCAAAATAATCAGCCGAATGGGATGGTGGAGTTGTTTAACTACATGCATTCGAGTCTCCGCAACGTTATTGAGCGTACTTTTGGTGTGTTGAAGATGCGTTTCCCCATTCTGAAGATGATGCCCAACTACAGTTTAAAACATCAGTCTAAGATTGTCATGGCGTGCTGTACCCTGCACAACTTCATTCGGAAGAATGGAGTCGATGGTGATTTCTTGTTTGATTTTCACCCAGACGACGTGTACCGCGCTAGTAGCCTAATATCCCGTAGCCGGATTAACACCGTTCCCGCAGAAGCAAGAGCAATGGATCGCAGGAGGGGTGAAATTGCACGGGCAATGTGGGACGACTATCGCAATCAAAACGGAGCCATGTGATTTTTAAATATAACATAATATCTCTCCAGTATTCGACATGCTGCATATTTTTCATCTGGTGTAAAGCCACTCCGTCCTTGTTGTGGTCTTTATTTTTGAATATTGTGTCTTATTGTATTTTGCTGTGACTCGACGTTCTCAAATATGTGGATGTTATTATTATTTGCCTTTTTTTTGTATTTTAGTCGAGTATACTTTGAGGCTAGCCCTTTGTAATCGGCTTTCCTCAGCACAGTTGCTTCAGTACTGGTTTCAGTGTGTAATAGATGTTAATCAAACATCGAGATAACATTAGAAAACAGTATTTTCATATAGCCCCTTACACTTTGATTGCAGCGTATATCTTCCCCGCCACTCTGAACCCACAATTATATAGATAATAACACGCTTTAAAGTTCCAAATTTTATTATTTGGTGTTTATGCCCTCTAATTAAGTATATCTTAATCATATATAAATAAGTTACTGTTGGTCATGTATAGACTCGCAGACGAGTTAGCTTAATCGTATATAAATAAGTTTTGAAGTTATTTTGATGAGGTATTCAATGTGTCCGATTAATTACATATAAATACTACTTCTTAATTATAATATCATGCCGCTAGCTTGTTGACCTTATAATTCGATATTGGTGTAAAGTAATTGATTTCCTTCTGAAATTTTTTTAAGGAACCACTAATGTCTTTTTAATGACCATATATTTTAGGCCACCGTAGTTAGAAAATATAAGTTTCATTGGTCAATGGAACAACAATATATGTCATATTGGCACTTGGCTTCTAATGTCTCCAATTACAAAAATCATTGGGACTTAATTCAAATAAAGGGCAAAGAACTTGGGGTTTCTAATTAAATTGAAATTTAAACATAAAGGGTGATACTGCCGCCATAAATTCGCCCATTCTCTCTCTCTCTCTCTCTCCACCTGCGACTCCACTGTTTCTGCCCTAATTTATCCCCAATTACCAACTACTCTTTATTTCTCAATTTTCTCCTGAAATTGAACTCTCAATTCAACATCTTTGTAATGGCAAGCAAAAATCCACTAGACACACTTGCGGAGGCAGCGTTGGACAAGGGTAAACGGAGCAGAGCCGTGGGTACTACTATCGCGCGCAGAACTAGGTCTCGAACAGCAGGCACGGGAGCTGTTGCGCCGTCGGTTCCTGGAAAAACCGATCCTCATTGCCCAGCCCAAGTGCTTAAGGTACACAAATGAGAAGTGATTCCAGAAAAGGTAAACAAAGCAGATGTGACAGCGGAGAAAGCAGCTGTTGGGGTGACTACGGGTGAAGCCGATGCGAGCACAGCACCAAAATCGGGTGAGCCTAGCGGTGAGATTCCACGCCCTAAACGCTACAAGATTTGTAGGCGTAGGCCCAAACGCAGTAAGAAAGGGAAAAGAGTGGTTGATGAGGATGTTGAAGCCACGGATGATGAACCGACTGAAATTGATGATGCCGTAGAAACCATTGAGGTCGATTTGGCGGAAAGAAAACGCGAATTGCCGAAATCTGCTTCGAAAAAAGGTACGGGTAGGATGTCCAAGCGATTAGTTCGTAATAAGAAAGATTCCGTTGCTGGGGGGAAAGGTAAAAATGTTGTGGTTGACGAGGCAGAATTGGGCTCTGATGTCGAGGGTGATAACACAGGCGACGGTTTAAATGACGTGGAAACTGTGGCGGTGGATGATGATGTTCAGGTGAATGACGATAAACCGGATGATATTGACGAGGCCGAAGAAACCATTGCTGCCGATTTGGCGACAAGATTACGCAAAGTGTCGAAATCGCCTGGAAAAAAAGGTAAAGGTAAGAGATCTAAGCTATTGGGTCGTAAAAAGAAAGATTACGTTTCTGGTGGAAAAGGCAAAAATGTTGTGGTTGACAAGGATGAAGTGAGATCAGATGACGAGGGTGATAATGCAGGGGATGGTTTCAATGAAGAGGAAACTGTGGCGGCTGATGAGGAGGCTCAGGTGGGAGAAGAGATTGAAACCGCTGCGGCAGCCGAGGTGGAGTCGGATTTGGAGGCAGATGTGGATGCCGGATCAAGCTCATTGCCTAAAGCGGATGCGAAACGAAAAGCAGCTGGGAGTTCTAAACGACTGAGGCGTAATAAGAAGAAGGGAGATGTCAGAAAGAAAAGTAAACGGGTAGTTGGGGAGGAGGATGTTGAGATGGCTGATGAAATGGCGGACAAGGGTGAGGAAGATCAAGATGTTGATGGAACTGTTCCGGTCGGAGAAGAAGAAGAAGAGTTGGAGTACCAGGACAACCTTTCGAAGTTCTACCGGAAGGACACAAACTGCTCTAGATTCTATCTCACTAAGGGGATAGAAGCCAAGGCTAACGAATTCCTTGAATCCAGACGAGTTCTTAACTGTGTGAGGGAGCACGGTGCGTATTCGCCCAGCCTCGTCCAGGAATTCTACATGAATCTCTCAAAATGGGTCACATGCCAGGTGTCGTCCAAATATGGCAAGGCATGGGTGAGGGGTGAAGTGTATGACATAAGCCCACAGAAGATCAATCAGGTATGGGGACTGGAAAACGTCAGGGAATGTGACGATCCTAGGCTGGATGAGGTGATAGAGGATCTAACAGGAGGATTGGTCAGGGTTTGGGAAGGACAACTAGCAAGCACTCGACTGACTGCATTAAGTGCTGTTTTGCACAAGCTTGCTAGTTACAATTGGCTGCCCACCGTGAATAACACCGTTTTGACCAAGGAGGCTGCTTTCTTGATATATAAACTGAAGAACGGGTTACCCGTTAACATCGGTGAAAGAGTCTTGCGGTGTATGAAAGACGTTTCGAGAAGGAACTCAGGGGTTCTGCCATTTCCTTCCTTGATCACCACCCTTCTTCTCAAACAGGGGATGCCACAGGCAGAGTTTGATGGGATGCTGCCGAACCAGGACAAGTTCACCATCACGACAACTTACTTGACAAGCGGGAGAGTTAAGGACCTGTCGTGGTCGCCGGAGGATGGATCACAACCTGGGGGTAACAGGGAGAGGAGGGCCCACTTATTTGCAGGACAGTCTGTGCCCCGTTCTGATGATGTTGAGACCAGGGTCACCACAAAGGACTTTGTGGATCAGTCGATCGCTTGGTACAGAAATGCAATTGCTGATCTTCAGCGGGAGATTGCTGCCAAGCAAGTTCAGTTGCAGGAACTAGATGTTCTGGCTAAGAACATGGAGGAGCTTGCAGCACAAAATGGTATGGATTGATCCTTGGTCGGTTATGTTGTATGGGCGGTGACTGTGTTTGTCGTGATATGGTTTATTTTAACTGTTTTGTTGGGTTTTGGATGTTGAACAATTTGGTTTGAAATATAAGTTGTGTTGCCTATATTTGAGTACAGATTGTTCTGTTTTTAATGTTGGGACAATGTCGGGGCAACATCAGGCCAACATTGATTCCCGAACGCGTCCCAAGCTTTATTTTACCTGCTACGTTTTTGCCTATAATTGAGTACAAATTGTTATGTTTTTAATGTTGTGACGATGTCGGGGCAACATCAGGTCAACATTGATTCCCGAACGCGTCCCAAGCTTTATTTTACCTGCTGCGTTTTTGCCTACAATTGAGTACAACTAGTTCTGTTTTTAATGTTGTGACGATGTCGGGGCAACATCAGGCCAACATTGATTCCCGAACGCGTCCCAAGCTTTATTTTACCTGCTACGTTTTTGCCTATAATTGAGTACAAATTGTTCTGTTTTTAATGTTGTGACGATGTCGGGGGCAACATCAGGTCAACATTGATTCCCGAACGCGTCCCAAGCTTTATTTTACCTGATGCGTTTTTGCCTACAATTGAGTACAACTAGTTCTGTTTTTAATGTTGTGACGATGTCGGGGCAACATCATGCCAACATTGATTCCCGAACGCGTCCCAAGCTTTATTTTACCTGCTGCGTTTTTGCCTATATTTGAGTACAAATTGTTCTGTTTTTAATGTTGTGACGATGTCGGGGCAACATCAGGTCAACATTGATTCCCGAACGCGTCCCAAGCTTTATTTTACCTGCTGCGTTTTTGCCTACAATTGAGTACAACTAGTTCTGTTTTTAATGTTGTGACGATGTCGGGGCAACATCATGCCAACATTGATTCCCGAACGCGTCCCAAGCTTTATTTTACCTGCTGCGTTTTTTGCCTATATTTGAGTACAAATTGTTCTGTTTTTAATGTTGGGACGATGTCGGGGCAACATCAGGCCAACATCGATTCCAGAACACCAGTTTCGTAACCTGGAAATGTGTACTTTGTTCTTACTGCATTGCATGGGCGATGATGTTTCCATTAAGATGTTTGGGTGGTAATGCAACACTAATCATGTTCGAATGCCCAACATTTTTCTTTAAAATTCTTGTTGTGTTGTCGGTAAAAAGGCACGCTCCGTACATGTATAAAAATATGAATTCCATGGATTAAACAATATATAAAATATAAGTGCTAGCGTTTGGCAAGGTCTTCAAATGCATTTAAAATATCATATGACAATGACTGAGCGTTACAAAAGCCAACATCTACATGACATAAGTTATAAGAAGGGGGAAAATAGTTGAATATCCACGTCGGGGATATTCAACTTATGCCGTTGAACTTCAACTCTGGATTCACTTTCTAGGTATAAATACTTGTGCAGTGTGACGTTTAAGCTCGTGGTACCTACGGACCATATGATATTGTTAGCTTTCATATACAGTAGCATAATTCTCACATATACTGCGATCAGAAAGAGGTGCTTACGTTTGATGATGCCTTATTCCGGAAAATTTCGCACAATTCGCTCCATGCTGGTTCTCCATTTATCATATAGACCTCCGCAAATTGGTTATTCTGTAAAAAACATAATCGATTGTCGAATACAGTTTAATCAACTTCAGAGGTATTAATCACAATTAATAACGACCCTGGTTACCTTCAATACATCATCAAATGCGTCTTCGGCTGTATAGACTATTTCGTTATTTTCTTCGTCCCAGAAAAATCCATCTCGGCCCAGCAAATCACTGAAAGTATCGTATCGTAATTTCAGTAAATGAAATTGCCACACACAGTCAATATACGACAAACTGGTTCCAAACGCGATGTTCGTCTCTACTTCGGCTGCTGATATGGCATCGAAGTTACACAACGATAAAGTTGTGTGGTTCGTGCGTGCAATGTCAGACAGGACGGCAATGAATTTCGTGTCCATTTCCTTGGTCCAATCTTTGCTATACAACAGTTCTTCTTGTGGCACTGGAACTATTGGTGCCATTTTGTAAGTGTTTGATGAATATTCGTTTGGTGGATGGTTTTGTAATTTTATTTTGACCGGAGATGTGTTCATCTGCTTTTAATGTGTATTGGGGACTGCACATGATAGGCATTTCGTGCTCGTACGTTGCTACCAAGCTTTTACTGCATATAATAGAAGAGTCTTATCCCGTAAATCCTTCCAAAAGGTGATTGACGCGACATGGTTCTGTACAAGTAATCATTCCCATGCGTAATTTTAAATTTTGTATATATATATTAAGTGACAACTGAGCCATCCGTGTAATAGTTTATTTAGTGCGTACTTGGCAATTATAAGAAGGATTCCCACATTTTTTTTTTGGCAGCTTGAAATCTTTGCTGTTATTATTTGATTTTCAATTAATAAGACAAAGATCAGCAGCTACATTCGTCTCGCTCAGCGAGGATATATTACTAATAATATATATTCATGATTTTTTTGATCCAAAAAAACCTGACCAAACAATGTTGTATATAACGGTACAAAATCATGACTAATAATTCATATTACAAACATGACACCGTTATTATAATCGACATCTTGTGCTAGTTGAACATGTGCGTGACAACGCTGAAGTCTAATACATTATTTAGTCAGGAATTTAATTCAACTTGGTACGTGGATATACAACAAAAAGCAAGACTTGATTTCATATAGGACAGTGGCCACATGATAATATTACAAACTACCAATGAGCTTTAACAAAGTACACTTATACTGATAGAAAATCATTGCATTATTACTATCTTTGCAACCACTGCCACCACCACGAGCAATGCTCCCATCGCCAAGCGCATTCCAATTCTCTCGCGTTTTTGATAATGCACAATTGAGGCCTCTTGTTTCTCTAGATTATTGATGAGCCCTGGAATTACAGCCTTACATCTGTGACAAGTTTCGGGATCAATCCATGACACCATCTTGCACCGCAATGCCTGCAAAAAATGTGGTTAATTATTGTTATTCAAATTATGTACTAGAATCAATTTCACTAGGTGCAATACACATAACATATTTCATAGTCTTTGTATGCCCACCGGACATCTCCAATAACGGCGACCTGGGTTCGGAATTCTCCATGCTGTCTGCATCACCGCCTCTCGCCCACAATGGCACAATACCAGCCCATTTATAACCCCGGTTGTTCGACGCTCTGTGATACCTGACCTTTGCTCATACTCCATGGTGAATTTGAAGTGGTTTATTAGTGTGATTTAATTTTCTTCAATTATTAAAATGGATGAGTGATCTCTGGGGTAGGAATGTTTATATAGAAAACCCGCGCTCATCATTTTTTAAATTTGAAACTATCCAACCAAATATACATAATCTATTTTAATGCTCAACGGTAATTTATGAAATGACATATCCCAGCGTGTCCAGGAAGACAATTCATGTTATTGTACATTTTATATAGTAGCCTAGAAAGATACAACTTGTCGTTTTCATCCTCTTATCACCAGTTGGCTCTATTTAATTGATACATATATATATGTATTATATTAATATATTTATTATTAAATACCCGTTACTTTTTATTATAGTAACTATGGCTTTTTGCAACAAATGTATAGCAAAAAATACGAGGGAATGCATATTGAGTCTCTATTCATTTTGATTTTTCAAAATATATTCTTTATGGTACCAATTCGTTATACTAAAAAGTTCGTATTGAGGTTCTATTCAATTCTTATATCGATGTTTAATAGATAAACTATAATCCACATTGTCATAACAATAGTATATTAACTATGTCACCAGGTTAACACGACACTTTTTGTTAGATTATCTATCTCTAATTATAATCTCTTGAGAAAATGGTTGAATATAAATACCGGTTGGTATTTATAATTATGAACAATAACGTAAACAGATATCCTATATGTTTGTCCTACCAATAAGCGAAATATTGCACCACCAATGGTTTATTTAATTAGATACATACAAATTTATATTTCCTTGATGTGCAAAGTTCACCAGATCGTATCTAACTTTCGGCCGCATTCATTTGTCACAAGAGATCACAGAGTCAGCTAAGTCAGATACCGTACATCATAGATGACCCCTATGACAATCTATCACACAATTTGTTTCGACGTCGTATAGTAAATATCAAACAAACCCCATTACTTGTGTAAATCATGTCCACGAAATGTTTGTATATACCGAGATACAATACTAAGAATATTGATTAATCATTCAAATTTTCCAGCTACACCGTAGGCAATATTTATAGTCATATCTCCTACGTAAATAATTATTAATGAAACCAGTAAATATATAGGCATAAATACGCTTAGCCACAATTGAAGAAAGTGCACATGGTACTTTTTGGGTTTGCCTCCCAAAAGTAATCTACCCCATCCAATTTGTATTGGTTGTCAGATAAGTTTCATAATATTACTACATTGCCCTTAGACATTTGAAATGTTTGGTGAATGGTAATTATGACAATTTGAGTACAAAGGGATTGTTATTTTTTTTAATTTTTTGCTAAAACAAATGGATTGTTACTGGGCAAAGCAAATGTCCTACAAATTATACAAGGTACATCTATTGAACAAATGTAGTTCACACCAAAGCTACTAACTCATTAATTTAATGTAAAAATAGTCTTCGTGCAGAATTTAAAATTAAATGTTGTAAAATATGTAATCCCAGTGTGTATCCATCACCACTTCATTGCACGTGTAAAAGCATCACACATGTTTGTTGCAATTAAACTATACTAAGTGTCAAACTTCGTAGAACGGATGTTGAGTTTTAGTTGGTCCAACATCAGTACAACATTCTACTCCTCACTTATCACACAGGTCCTAACATATATTAACATTAATTTTTTTTCCATATAAAGCAGCAACAATTAAGTCTACTGTTTTTATCAAGCGTGTATGTCCCTTGAAATCAAATAGGAACATACGTTACTTATTCCTGACTGTTTGTTCTTACAATAAATTATGTTTTAGCAGGCATATTAAAAAGTGGTAGTTGGGGTAGAAACCGAGGTTTGCACTTTTATTACGTTGCCATAAAATGAGAAAACCTTCTAATAAAAATTTATAAAAAACCACTCTGTTGTCGGATGCGTGTATGGCCATACAGGCATGCCATTGAACATGAGTAGACACGTGTTTGTATTGGACCGTTCACTTGACCAAATTATGGATGTACGTCATTATGTACGTGTTATAACACTATATATAATACATTGACCTTACACACACTCTCACTTCAAAAGCAACATTTTTTCACTCAGTCCTTACAACAAAAAAATTACTTTTCTCCACTGCAATGGCGGGAACAAATGGCAAATTGAAGGAAGTGTACGATTCGACAAAGGTCAGCTTTACATACTAATACTATAATTCTTATTTTGTTCATGTGGGTAGTGTTGACTTGTTCCTTTGATACTAAATTAATAGGAGGACATTAGCAATGTGTTCATGAGTTTCAGAGAGTTCACACAAACAGACGAGGATTACCTACTACGCAAGCTCCGCAAGAGAGCGGATCGTTGGATTTGGTTCACGACGGAGATGATGCAGCCGATATACGAGGAATTGGCCGAAAAACTAACGGCGTTCAAGGGGACGGATATATCCCCTGTGATGATCAGGGAACGCCTCATGATCATGCAAACTCGTTTCCATTTGTTCAATCGATATTATAAAGTACCCGGGGTGACTCTTATCAAGAAGAAAGGCAAAGTGAAAATTAATCGAAACCTTCATGATCTGCATGTGAAACAAGTGAGTTTAACTTGAACACTGATGCATGTTAATTTACCGTAACCAAATTTTGAATATTTCATTTGATAATTGCAGCCCACGAGGATTGATTTGTGGTTCAAGGAAAAAGGGTTCAAGAACTACAACAAGATGCAGTATCTGTTTGCAGTGAAAGAACTTCCCATCCCTCAAATTAAGGTCCTGTCTAAGATGGATGTATTGTTTGGTGACACATGAAGGATATTCGAATGTTTTTAATATGTCCTATGCAATGGCAACAACATATTTCATATGGTAATTTTTTTGGGTTAATGTTTTGGTGATTTAGTTGAACGTCCAAATTTCGTTAGCTGTTGGTTTGGTACGTTGTAATTACGCGTATCACGTTCGACTATAAAATCGAGATTAAAATAACTATATTTATGTACGTAAATTCAATTGTTTAATAGATGACCATTGCTGAACAGTATACCAAAACTCATATAATTGACATACAAGTCAAAAATTACATTGGTCAACTATATTAGAAGAAGTCATGAAGGCCTAAAGTATATAGCTTATCAATGAAACACGCCCAAATGGGGAAATCTTTTCTATTTTATTTATTAAGAAATATAGGCACATATGACATTGGCCGTCACGTCGTATACAAATGACAGCTCGTAATCATTACATCGGGAAGTCCCATGTGAATGATTCAAGTAGCATTTATCAAATAAAGATTTGCAAGCAAAAAGATTGTATGGGTAGGGTGACTCCCCAATGTGAAACAAAAGAGGAATATATATGGCAAATGGGTTGACATGTGTTACTTGACATTAGCATATTTGCCCCTGGTTGGATGTAAGACTTATGTTAATAGTACGTGTGATCTGCATAACAATAATCATTGCCATTTTCTAAAATAACACATATACTGAATATGAAATAATATTTTTTATTTTTTTAAAATAACTCAACAACTCAAGGGGACATGAAATCAAACTTAAATGTCAGCCACCATTAACCACGACACATGCACAGCCGACTATGATACTTCATTAAATAAATTAATATTAATTAATAAAATCATCTATTACATTGTTCACAAAAATTATGAATGTACATACCCGTGTAATGATTTTGGACTTGGTAGAAACTGAACAGTGACATAATACAAAAGCGTTGGTCTTCCTTATTTTCTTGACTATTTCACCTAATAATAATTAAAACGAGGAAAAAGCCAACTATATGCCTCGCCTCATATAATAACTCAAGTTTCATATGGTATCCATAAGTTGTGTTATTAATGGTACGGCACAAGTAGTTGAACAGTGCAGTCAATTTTGTGATATTGTAAGCAGGTAATTTATGAATGTCATGGGGATGTTGAGGTAACACCTGACCAACATTGAAACCAGTAGCACGCCAGAGTATTCACTTAACACGGATGGTTATAATATCAAAGCCCAACAGATTAAATAATATAAAACAGCGATGCAATTACGATGCATTAAATTAACAATCCAAAACATAAATCATTTCAATATCCATTGTCATAGTAAATTACACAAAACGTCATTAATAAGTGTTTAGTCTGAATCGTCGTAAAAGTCCGAGGGGAGACCACTCGACCCATCGGACGATAAACATACACACATGTCATAGTATTCCCCACATTTCTCACACCCCGTACTTACATTATTGGGGGGCGACTGCATATTTGTACTATCGAAAGAGCACCCGTCGTCGTCGTGATATATCTCGGCTTCGATCGACTCCGACCCTATGTCGTCTCCCGATCCGTCTGTGGTGGAATGCTCGTCCTCATGTTCTTCACTTGATTCATTATATGTATTAGGAAATGCATCCTCCGTTGGGACAAACACGGCAAACATTTCCTCGCGGTTCGGTAGGCCGTTTAGACGGAAGTACCTATATATCGCAGCCTCGACCTCCTAAGGAGCGCGTATAAAAGGATCATTCAAACAACAACAAATCACCCAATTTAAATATGTAAATAAGATACTGTCAGTGTTAAATTATAGTTGTTGACGTGGTACAAATGGGCAAAGCATAAAAATTGGGTACCCCGTCTCGTGACAAAGCCTCGAAGTAAGAATCCTCTTGCACAGTATGAAGATGCGTGGCCTTGTCGTAAACTACACCTTCCCTATTAATGAAGGAGAGGTAACAAGACATACGTCGCGCCAAAAGCTGCGTCCGTTCATCCAGGCTTACTACACTTAGTGGTGGACCACCGTGTGTTTGTAGTTCGATAGCGAGTTGTTCAAGTGTGCTCCTTGTTGTGTCTCCAACCAACCGGAGATATTTGAGTAACAAGGATTCTCTCGCGTCGTCCCACTCGTGGTTGTATTGCATTGGTTGGAACACCGATTCAGCATGCGGTTCCTGTTGCATGCAGAAACATTATTAGTGTTTAAGTTGTAGGGAATGGATATAAAAAGTACACGAAACAAAGAACGGTGCAATAACACGAGAACCGATTGAAAGGAAAGTAAGCTTACAATGATTCTCTCCACCGGCGTCGCCCCAAGGCGCTTTATCTCCGTGATCAGTTGTTCCATGGCCCTTTGTTATTTTGTGATGGTAAGTTTTACAACTTAAGGTGACCAATATAATTTTGCGGGCCGGATGTGGAATGTGTTATGGGTTTATAATTAATTTTATTTTCCATTGGCGTGGTTATATAACAATGTTAAAATAATGTACCGTTGTAACTCCACAAGAGTGGGTTAGAACTTTAACCCTAGAATGTCGTGACCAATTAAGGAGGGGCGGGTAGGGAAAAAGCTTGTAATGCTAGAGAAAACGATTCAAAAGGGGGATTAACAAGACATTTAACTTTGTGCGGGTTGGGATTCTGTCGAAGGTGCAACACGTTTTTCAAAATAAGGATCTAAATATGAGAGGGTGGTCAACAATTACTTTGTCAGTGTTGGGCCAACACCCAGCCAACATGGGCACCTCCTCATGTTCCACTTGTATGTTAAGTTAAATTCACTGTTAATTAAACAAACAGGAGCTTGATTTAGTGTTTAACCTTTAATTATAAGTTAAGACGTCGTCAAAATTAAGCTAAATATTAAAGTAAAATGTATTGATTCCAAGTGTAATGATAAAAAATAAACCAAAACAAAGGCAATGTGTAGTTGCGAGAAATAAAATTAAGATAACAATTTTAGGCTAAAATTTTATTGGATTACAGGTGTTTACGATATGTCAGGAAATGGTAAATATTTGACAACTTAAGATCAGTATTAGAAAAATGAAATCTATAATTAAATTATTTTTTTTAAGTACCCCTAATTTATTGATCGACTTGGCAAAATGATAATCTCAAAGTGACTAGTGTGAATTTGTTATTTTCTGAATTCTGACCCTAAACATATTAAACTATAAAAAACAGTGACCCACTATACAAGCGGTGTGCAGTCTTACTTGCAAATGACCCTAAACATACTATTCAATGTTGGACAGTTGTTGGAGGAATATCATATCAACATTATATCCAGACGCATTTGAACTTGACATTAAGAGATAATCAAAGCAAGCAAAAGAGGTTTGTGACCTCCCAAATGAAATCAAACACAAAATAATCCAAACATAGGTATGGCCAACTTCCAAAATACATCGATTTTATATATAAAACCGAAATTTAGACATGGCCAACTAACAAAATCAGCGGACCGTATGGAAGCATCATCAACACAACAACAAAACATTCAACATCTACCACGCTCCAAAATAAGCCCTTACAAAAGAGAATTGACTGTCTACTACTATTACACAGTCAAGGGCTATTCAGTAGATAGTGAGCAATTAAGAAGTGATGCATCTGTGCATCACTTCTTGGTAATGGGGGTTTCTGGACTTGAGTCGATGTTCACAACGTTTGTGGGCTTCGATTTCGGGGTCACTGTCTCTTGCTTCACAGGGAACAGGCACTTTGCCGTTGCTACCCTCTTCCTTTTGGGGTTAAGATCCTCTACAGGAGGGTCCTTTGAGGGGTGCGACCACTCAAGAAGGTCATCGATTGTGATTTGAGGGCGCTTCTGAGTTCGGGGAGGGAGTACGGTGTCTGGACTGGGGAATTCAACGAAATTATCGGCTGTGGTCCCTGAATCCCACTTGTCCAAGGCATCCAAATCGTCAAACTCATAAGGATCGACAGTGAGATCGACAACTGGAAAACTGCGCAAGCTTCCGGTCGGGTCTAGTCTTCCAAAGATGGACACGAGCTCGTTCCACAAGAGTTCACCCTCTTCATGATATGCTACGGCAAGGGCGTTTCTCTGCAGTACGACAAATTAGAATCATAAATCTTTGGACATATATATGAATAAAGTTTACTAATTCTTGCACATATGTTTAGGGTTTCTTCAAATAACTGATGAAATCATGTTCGTAGTTATACATAGAATTTACCTGCACGAAGAAGTCCCAAACAAATGGGTAGTCAGCGATTACCTTGCAAGTGACTGGGTTAAATTTCATACAAGGGTTGTCTATGATACTTGAAAAACATATAAACCTAGCATGCAAGTGCGCAAAACGAAGACGTAGGGCTTTCATAGTGAAAGTTGTGCCGTGTTTCGCGTTCAGTTTTTCCATGCAATCGGTAAAAACAAAAGTATCACTCTTTTGTATATTACGCTCGAGACACTCTCCATGTTTAGCCAAGAGTCCGATGAAAGTGCCATCAACTTCGACACTCCACGGGGGCTCATAGAACAACACCATTTTTGCATCCATTTTTTTTGGCAAAGTTTTTTTTTAGGGTGATAAATTACATACAAAAAGCTTTAAATACTGATACTTGACTTTGACAAACACAAAGAAACCGAAATCTATTTATTAAAGAAGTATTGCATGGAAAACGCTAAAATTGTATAACGAGAAAAGATGACATTTTTTTTTTGTTGTTGGAAATATTTATTGCCAGGAGGCAGTTATTTATAGACAATGCAAAAGGGGGAAAAAAAGGCTCTTGGGATTATGGCGGGTGTTTTTACCGCCAAGTTTGAGATATTGCTAATCATGACATGTTTAGGTGCATTTAATGCTTTCTCTTCCCCATGTATGTCCGATTTGACAATTAGCTTGAACTATGGGATGTTTGTGGTTGTACTTGTACGTAATAGCCTCCACACAAGTATGTATATAAAAGTATGAACATATAAATTAATGGTACCAAACTTTAGGTAAGTCCATAGTAGAGTATCGACTGGTACAGACAAACATGTTACATTGTAGATGTTTGCCGGACTTAGTACAAAAATGTTGGCTAAAATATCCATGGAAAATAAATTTGTGAACCGAATCGACATAAATCACTCTAAGTAGAGCTAAGTTGAAGGGTTGTTGATGCTTCTTCATAAATTTCGTAAGGGGTGTCTGAAGAGCCAATCTCCTCAACACGTGTTAGCGGAGCTCGCTTCACGTTGAAGAAATAATCAAGCTCGAAATAATTGGGCATTCCGTAGACCTTAAAGTAGAAGTCGAGCATTGTCTCCTGCATTTTGTTTACAACTGAATTAGATGGACAAATATCGATTCGAGAAATGTGGAAAGAGTCTCGATCGGCAGAAAACACACGCAATCAATAATAACGTCCGACATCACTTAATAGAAATATGACGGATTCGGTATTTCAACGGAATAATCGGCATGGCTGATACGAGAACATATAAGAGAGTGGCTTAACGTGATTAATCTTAATCATGTGCTAGTAGAGCATGTACGAATAGACAATTGCAACGATAATTACAGAAACAGTATATAATGTCATCGTATTTAAATTGAAAAAATTATACATATTGTTAGGGGATATTCTATCTATCACTAATTGCCACGGCATTAATGGTATTTGCTTTTATCAGAATCGTTATTGTTTAATCGATGAAACGCGTAAAATATGTACCTTATGCTCGTAGTCAGCGTATAACTCGTCGGTTCGGACGCAATCACTTAACGGATCGAAAATCACTCCCGGGATTGACATATAACGCCGAAACTTGATAAACCTTTCGCGCATAACGCCAACGCGAGCTCGTACCATGCCGGGAGTAACATCGTTTGAGAACGTGTTGGACATGAAAATGGCCGCCTGTTTAATAACCTTCCACATGTGCGTGCAATCCAAAATTGGGTGAGGTTTGGAGAACTCGCGTAGTGCAAAAGCAAGTTGTGCCTCAGTTTCGGCACACCAAAATTTAAAATTTGTTGTAGTGAAATTGATGTCCCGAGTGGCGGTAAGTTTCCTAACAATATGAATTGAATATCTGTGGATTAGAACATAATCCAAACAAAATCATAAACTGTGATGTTTGGCATTTGTTGCGTAAGTTACTATGCCTATTGAACACAATAGAGTACCTCGATGGAAGGGCTGCGTCCGGTGCTATCCATGGTGGAACAAGTGGAGAATTCAGAAGACATGATAGAATGGCACAAGATGCGTTTGGATTTCTTCGGGTATTGAAACGTGAGGAGTATTTGTTTTTCAGAATATAAGACAAGAGAAATATAAAACAAAGCGATTTTGTAATAGGTAGCGGAAATTTGTATTTAAGTCGTATTGCAGGGCATTGATCATTGGTGGTTGGGGTTGTTGTAGGTCATGTCCGGTAATTAAATGCCACGATGAAATATATCTGCTTACATAGCCCATGCACATGCAAGTGGTAGTCAATAGCATTTGACAATTTTTATCCCCGGTTTAAAAAAAATATGTTATAACTGGGCCAGGGATGGGTTACATATATATTATATGCCAAAATTGCAGTGATGCATATCAACTTGTGCATATTGTAACCGATTTGTCGATTAAACCATAACCAACTAGTATGATACGCTGGACAAGGATTTAAGTATATGTTTTAAAAGGATATGTTTGAGGCCAGCAAAATTCAGCAAACTATATGACCAACAATTTAAATCTGTATTTAATAGAAGAAGATGCACACAATCGACCTATAAGAATTGCAATACAATTAATGCAAATTTAGAGTGGGAATAAACGAAGCTAAATAACGAACATGTATTTGTGTTGCCCTGCTTACCTAACTTTGTCGATGTGAACATCACTATGTACTTTTAATTCAATGCACCTCAGTATCATTGTAGTAACGGATTAAACTTCAACCACAAGAAAGGAGGTTCCTGGTTTCAATGTTGGATAGATGTCGGGACAACATCCATACAACATTTTGAAAACCACACGTTCGCTTTCTAAAAATTTTGTGTAATACAAATGACTCGCGGCACTACGAGATGAAGTTATCGAGTTACAGCTATTCGACGTAACGAGTAATACGCATCAACGTCCCACCCGCCTACAGAAATGAGATAGTTGCATATAGAGTGTAGACGAAAGTTCGTTATTACAGTGGTGCAATAAAGTAAGTTGATATAATTAAGCATATTATCAAGGGAAAATCAACGAAAAATTTGTTTTAGTTAGTCATTTACCGTAAGACTAACAACAGGTGCATCACATACACAAAAATTGGAGGGTTGTAATTTTGATGTGGCGATAACAATCAATTTAGGTGAACTGTGTACTTAATTAGGTGGGAATCATGCTAACACAGCACAAGTTGTACGCTACTAACAGAGTTCATAGATGGACTAGGGGATTCTCAATTATGGAGTATCCATAGCAATCACGTCAATAGAGTAACAGGAGTACATTAAATAAATTACATGAAGAGTTGTATTCTACGTAATTAATGTTTCCCACATTGTTTATGTATCATATATGTAGTGGCAGTTGTGTGTAGTAATGGCAACACAACAGTCTTATCATCAAAGTATACTTTTGGTTTAAACGTTATATAACGCATTCAACAGAGGCACTATATGCACAGTGGTTAGCACCCTTCGCTTCTCAGCGTTTTTTCTTGAAGAGCTTCAATGGAAACTAGGTGTGGCGAGGAGCAGCAGCAGGACAACTACGAGTACGGACAATGCAGCTGCTACACTCGACTCGACGTATTCCAAAAAAAGGTACACGAATATGTCAAAAACGCTGACGTATGTTTTTATAAGAATTGAAATCTTCTTTAATTCAATGAACGAACCTGATCGCGAGAATCGAGAATTAGAATAGTGTACCAAAACTCTTATGAAATGAATATATACAAGAGGCAACTGATGGGCTGCCCATATTTAATGTGTTTCGCATGAGTGGAAGTGTCCATCGCAAAAACATGCATGTTATGCTCTTCGTTATGTGATATGATCCTGTTCAAAGATGCATGAAACAGTCAGAATTAGCGGGAAAGGAAAAAGGGAAAACGTTCAACATTCAGTTACAAAAAAATATCCAGAACTCTCTGTTTTCAATGTTTCTGAGATGTTGGCCAAACATCGAGATAACATTTTTTCCAGTAAAGTTCTAATCGATAAAAATTTTAACTAACGCTAGTTGAATTATAGTTATATATATATTTCCCTCGATTTCAAATATTAAACGTGATGGGGATAACGTTGAAAATTCGGACATTGACTTCTTTATGCTGGTGATTAACAAAGCCCCTAACAATATGGCTTGACCTTTTTAATGTGATAACCACAACAACAAATTCAGACGGCCTCTCAACTTAAATGGGAAGACCGTCAATCTATATACAAAGGTTTTTGGAACCGTTCGTTGGACGAGAGCTACATAACGACCTTACAAAGCGTATCTAAAGAGATCGACATATCAACCCGTGACGGACTGGAAAGCGCTCTAGATCGCATCCACTTCATTCTATGCGAGATTCATCCACGCACTGGAATAAACTATGTGAAAGTTTACAGACAGTACCAGACTGTTTGGATGCGATACCAGGCTTTTATGGAGTTCATAAACTTGCCGGGGGTAAGTTTCAACCGCCAAACAAAGCGGGTCAGCACAACAAAAGAATACGAAATGACGCACGGGTTGAAGGTGCGTAATGGCGCACAGTATACTCATTTTATTAAGTAAATTTTGTTGTACATGATAGCGATGTCTGCTAATGATTTGAAATAAACTTGCAGGAATACGCTGATAGGAAATTCTTCCGCAAATACGGGTTGCCGCAATACGAGTTGATGGAATCCATATTCGGCGATAAATGCGCGTACATTGCCCTAGAGAAAATGGTAAGGCAGAGGCACAAATGGTACCAGGATATGGAATTTGAAGAGGTCAAGACTGAATATGGCGTGTATTTCTCAGAATAGTTAATTTCGTATTGTGATTAACGTAAACTCAATGTTTGAGTAATGGGGAACTACAAAATATGTCTGTTTTGTAACGTATGGGGATATTGATGCATCTATAAAACATTGGTTGCTTGTAACATATATAATATTATGTTCACGGATAAATTTGATACATTTTAAACTTGGAGACAAGTTTACTATGTCACGGAATCATTAAATTTCATATAAGGATACGAGAGCACAAGATCTCTAAAATTTTATATTTATAAAAAATGGATTTTTATTATGTAATATTTTAATATCCAAGTAAAATCACAAGGACATATAATTCAAAAATGATGCACATAATGGGCCATTTAAAGGGTATTGAGGCTAATATAAACAAAATAAGCCTAAAAGAAATGAATTACCAAATACATATATACCGTTAGTTTTTAAAATATGAAGCAACAGATTTTTGAAAAAAATTCATTTGAGTTATATAATAATTACCCTAAAAAAGCAACAGCTTTTTCAGCAACTTTATGTCAAAATCACACCTCGTTTTTGGCGAAATGCTACATTTAGCCCCAAATTTCACATTTTTTATATTGCAGAATTTCACTGTTCATCCAGAAATTAGTCTTAATGGGCCAAATTCACTTTTTCTGAGAAGCCCAATATCTCTAAAAAGGATTTGTTTTCTGAAAAATAACTCTGAGGGGAGCGCCAAACGGGGGCTTAGTTGTTCCAAAGCTCAAGTAGAAGACTTAGCTTTTCTAAAGCTCGAGTATTGAAGATTTAGCTTTTCCAAAGTTCAAATATCGAAGATTAAGCTTTTCTAAAGATCAAGAAAGCGTAGTTTTTCTAAAGCTCAAGCATAAGATTTAGCTTTTCTAAAGCTCAAGTATTGAAGATTTAGCTTTTTCAAAGCTCAAGAATGCTTAGCTTTTCCAATGCTCAATCGTAGAAAGCTTAGCTCTCCCAAAGCTCAAGTATTGAAGATTTAGCTTTTCCAAAGCTCAAGAAAGCTTATATTTTCTAAAGCTCGAGCGTTTGAGACTTAGCTTTTTTAAAGCTCCAAAAATCTTCTCCCTTTTCAAAGCTCAAGTATTTAAGATTTAGTTTTTCCAAAGCTCAAGAAAGCTTAGCTTTTTCGAAGCTCAAGTATTAAAGACTTAGCTTTTCCAAAGCTCAAGAAAGCTTAGCTTTTCTAAAGCTCAGGTGTTGAAGAGTTAGCTTTTCCAAATCTCAAGAATGCTTAGCTTTTCCACGGCTCAAGCGTTGGAGACTTAGCCTTTTCAAAACTCGTGAAAAGCTTAGCTTTTTCAAAGCTCAAGCATGAGATTAGCTTTTCTAAAGCTCAAGTATTAAATATTTAACTTATCGAAAGCTGAAAAAAGCATAACTTTTTCAAAGCTTAAGCGTTAAAGACTTAGCTTTTTTCAAAGCTCAAGCCAAAGACTTAGCTTTTTCAAAGCTTAAGTATTGAAGATTTAGCTTTTATAAAGCTCAAGTATCGAAGATGTAGCTTTTTCAAAGTTAAAGCATTGAAGAGTTAGCGTTTTTTAAAGCTTAATTATTGAAGACTTAGCTTTTAAAGTTCAAGAAAGCGTAGCTTTTCCAGAGCTCAAGCCTCAAAGACTTAGCTTTTTCAAAAGAAATGCAACTCTTGCGAAAGAAATAAACGTTCGATGAACCACTTGACTTACTGCGTAGTGCATTTTTCCTTCTAATAACACGTTATGAAGTGGAGGGACTAATGTACCATATTTTGATACATGACATTTGACAGTTTTAGACCCACCACGTGTCGACATACGTTGGTCAAAGACCTTGCTATAGTGCAACGGGGGGCACAGTCCCCCATGGTAGAGGGTTCGAGATGAAATGAAAGACTCGAACGTGGAAGATCAAAGACCTCAAGGTAGAGGATCACATTGAGTCTCATTTTCTATGGTATATGGCCCTGGCCCATCCATGACCCATGAAAGTATCTATAAATACCCCTCTCAATTGTTGAAAGGTACCTCATTTTCAACTGTTACTTTCTCTCTCTGAGCCAGAGCTTTCTCTCTCTAGACTTTCATAGTCTAAGTTTTCTGAACTAAGCATCGGAGTGCCTTCACCGAGGCCACCGACTTAGTTTACGTGTCTTGTTGGAGTGCAGGTCTTTCGAACGAAAGTCGAGAATTCTGCATTTTAGGAGCTGACGTGGAGTGTCTGATGCAGTCGAGAAGGCGTTGGAGTTCATGGTGAAACGGGATCATCCCAAGTTGAGAGGCTGATTTTTGCTCGGTCCGTTTTTGACGTGCGAATAGTCAAATTTTATCCGAAACGGGCCAACGAACTATAATAATAATCTAAAGATCATTAAGGGAGGGGATTTTAGCCAAATTCCTTCGTTTAGGCCTCGAAAAGGCCGTTTTTGCCGTTTTTAGTAATTTTCGTTTTAGTTGTGCATTCTAGAGGGTACTCAGTTGTGCATTCTAGAGGGTAGTTTGCGCGTGAAAATTATTCAAGAGTTGCATAATGAGGGTCATGTGGGTCGTGATAGGACCCTTCAGCTTGCGACGACTTCATATTTTTGGCCATCTTTGCGTAGGGACGTGGGTAAGTTTGTGGAGCGTTGTCGGGTTTGTCAGCTATCTAAGGGTAAAGCGACGAATGTTGGGTTATACATGCCACTGCCTATTCCGACACAGCCGTGGACAGATGTGAGCATGGACTTTTTGTTGGGTTACCACGAACTCAGCGTGGATTTGATTCTATTTATGCGGTGGTGGATCGTTTCTCAAAGATGGTGCACTTTATCCCTTGTAAGAAGATTACTTATGCTGTTAATGTTGCCTTGCTGTACTTTCGTGAGGTTTATCGTTTGCATGGGTTGCCCACGTCAATTGTGTCTGATCGGGACACTCGCGTTCTTAGTCACTTCTGGCGTAGCTTGTGGCGCATGGTGAATACACGGCTGGATTTCAGTAGTGCTTATCATCCACAAACAGATGGTCAAACCGAGGTTGTAAATCGTTCTTTCGGTGATCTGTTGCGTTGCCTTGTGGGTGATAATCTTAAGTCTTGGGATCAGAAACTGTGCCAAGCCGAGTTTGCTCATAATCACGCTGTCAACCACAGTTCGGGTTTCAGTCCTTTTCAAGTGGTGTATGGCCTCGTTCCTAGGGGCCCCCTTGATTTAGTTCCGGTGACTGCCTCGGTCAAGATGCATGGCAAGGCGGAGGATGTTATCCAACAGTTGCAGCAGGTGCACTCCCAGGCTCATGACAACTTGCAAGCTGCTGCCTTGGATTACAAGTGTGCTGCTAATACAAAGAGGCGCAATGTTGAGTTTGAGGTGGGTGACTTTGTATGGGCAGTGCTGACTCGGGATCGTATTCCAGCACATGAGTATAACAAACTCTCGGCAAAGAAGCTTGGTCCAGTAGAGATTGTGGAGAAGATCAATCCCAATGCTTATCGGTTGAAGTTGCCTAGTCATATTCGTACTTCTGATGTGTTTAATGTCAAACACTTGGTGCCGTTTCTGGGTGATAATTATGATGATGATGATGATGGGGATTTGCCTGTGCCAAATTCGAGGGCGAATTTTTCCCACCCCAGCGGGATTGATGCAGTCGAGAAGGCGTTGGAGTTCATGGTGAAACATGATCATCGCAAGTTGAGAGGCTGATTTTTGCTCGGTCCGTTTTTGACGTACGAATAGTCAAATTTTATCCGAAACGGGCCAACGAACCATAATAATAATCATAAGATCATTAAGGAAGCGGATTTTAGCCAAAAATTCCTTCGTTTAGGCCTCGAAAAGGCCGTTTTTTTACGTTTTTAGTAATTTTCGTTTGAGTTATATCTTTATTTTTAGAACTCGGAATTGCATTCCGCTTGTTGGAGCGTGTTCCTTATGAGTAGCAGTTTTAGTTTATGCTTTTATTTTGATTTTTTCTTTTTTCGAAAAAAAAAACGTTATTTCCTATTTTAGGTATGCTTTTAGGGTATATATTCTATGTAAACCCTAAGAAGACGGCCAGTTGATTATTGAATAAAGTTTTTGAGAGTTTCTCTCTTTTTACATCAATTTCTTGGTATTTTTCGTGAATCAACAAGCTTTTGATTTTTGTCTGTCGTTCCTATCTTTCCTATAAGCTTCCGCTACGTCAGTGTCCAAGTAAGTAGACAATGATACCCCGCATCAATACCCGTATAAACTTTGGGCCTAATTACAAATGTGACGAGAAGTCTCACGCCACATAATTATTCAAGATTTGAACTTCATATGTTTTGCCTGTTAAGGGCTGGCTTGGGATCGTCTCCTCCAAATTGGTCCTTCATCTTGTTCTACGTGCGTCGGATCGTCGACACATAGCAAACTAACTGCTCTTCTAACAGAAGCTGCAAAATTCTGTTAGTAGTTTGAATATAGAAAGCTGAAATTTGTCGGGGCAAACTTTCTTTCTTGAAGAATCTTTCTGAAATGGAAGATTTAATCTCTTCCGCGATTCCGAGATTGCAAAAAGAAAATTTATTCCAATGAAGGCGACCTTGATTATGATGCGCAGTAGTTCTAGGTAAAGAGAAAATTTAGTTACGTTGTTAAGTAATCATCCAATTTACATTCTTTATGTATTTTATTTTGTAGGCACGAATGATAGATTTTTGGAATTGACGACCAAACTAAAAAGAAAGAAGATGAGTTTATTGACAATGTAGTAGAACTAATAAGTAAAAGACACTCAAAAATGCTGAATAAAAAAATTCCATATATTGGTATGGAATTTGAGAGCGAAGAAGCAGTTTACGATTTTTACAACGCATATGCAAAAGAATTTGGGTTTAGTATTCGGATATGTCTGTTCGTGGAAATTCTTCTGGTAGACTTATAGACATGTTATTTTTTTGCTCATGCGAAGGTCAAAGGAAGAAAAACATAAGAGATGTTGTCAAGGTTCCTCATCCAAAAACGAGAAAGGGGTGTCGCGCAATGATGAAAATCAATGGTCGCCACATCACAAAATACATGGTCCAGAAGTTTGTTGTTGCCCACAACCGTTATGGCTTGGCTAGTCCAACCAAGTCATATTTACTGAGATCTTACACAAATATAGATGCGGTACAAGCAATGCAAGTTGATCCCGTAGATCTAGAATAGCACGTAAACCAGGATTTGAGTTAATGGCTAGGCAAAGTGGGGGACCCGAACATGTAGGATATATATTCAAAGACTACAGGCATTATTTGCGATCTAAAAGAATTAGGGAAACGAAGAATGTTGATAATACTGGAGGCATACTTGAGTTCTTGGAACGGAGGCAATTAGAAGATCCAGATTTCATGTATGCAATTCAAGTTGACCAAAGTGGTATGATAGCTAACATATTTTGGAGTGATGCACGAATGAGGATTCATTTCGCCTATTTGGATGATATTGTGTGCTTTCATACCACACATAGAAAAAATAAAGATGGGTGGCCATTTGGTCTTTTTGTTGGGGTAAATCATCACAATTGTATTCAGTGCAGCACTATTATACGATGAAACAACAGGTACATTAATTTGGTTGTTTGACATCTTTTTCAAAGCTATGTCTCGAAAGAAACCTCAAACAATTCTAGCTGACCATGATGCAGCAATGGCAAAATCAATAGCAATTAAATGGCCAGAAACATGTCACCAACTCTGTATATGACATATATATCAAAACACTGGATCTAATCTCATTAGTGAGTTTTCAGACTTTTCAAAATTCACGAAGGAATTAAGTTCTTGTATTTATGATTTTGAAGAGGAGGGCGACTTTAAAGATGCATGGAACAGAATGTTGGAAAAGTATGGTCTTGAAACTCATGATTGGTTGACTAGATTATTTAATATAAGGGGAAATGGCTTTAGTCTATGGACGACGACAATTTTGTGGCGACATGATAAGTACGCAACGTATCGAAAGCAAGAATAATGCTCTCACAACATATGTAAATAACAAGAAAAATATTTTGCAGTTCCTTCATCATTTCAAAGATTAGTCGAAGATCGTTGTTACCAGGAAACGAAATCAAATGTATTGACTAGTCAGAGCATACTTCACTGGAAGGTTGTGATCTTTTTGCATGCTCTTAATGTTTATACACATGAGGTCTTTGAGTTATTTCAAACGGAATTGGGTAATTCTTATGATTCTACCATAAAGTATGCGATGATACTCGGGAGATATCCGAACATGAGGTCACTGGTTTTAAAAAGCATCATCATAGCATTGTTTTATATAACTCATCTACTGGTGAAGTTTCTTGTAGATGCAATAAGTTGGAGTTTGCAGAAATATTACGTTCACATGCTCTCAAGATGTTTGCTTTGAGGAATATTGTTAGAATTCGAGAGAAATATATATATTATGAGAAGGTGGACAAAAATGCAAAAAAAAATGGTTAACTGGAATGCAACCATCGCGACTCGATGATAGACTTGTGGAGCCAGTGAACGAGAATGATGCATGTAAGATGATCAGAGTATGGGTTGTCTATTTTACTGAATCAATTAGCATCACAAGCCTCAATAATTGCAGACACATATCACATTCTAAAGAGTAATATATTTAAGTCATTGGAAAACATTGCTGCTAGTATGGGCAACAGAACAACATTACCAAGTAGTGGGCCTCAATCTACTTTGAAATACACAGTTCAATCAAGTGTTTCTGCAAGAGAGATATTTCCTCAAGTGAGTCGCAAAGAAACCTACATATTAGAGAGTGGTGGTGATGCATTTGACCATTTTGTTGATAAAATTGTTATTAGAGGAGTGAAAGGCAAGGACAAAAAAGTCAAATTTGTTAAAAGGCTAAAAAGTGGTTTGGAGAAAGCAACAAAAAAGAAAAGCAAAAAAAAAAGTATCAATGTTTCTCGCATGACATGTATAAAGATTGTGGCATGGTAGGATATTATTTCTATTTGCATGTCATTTAGTTGAGTGAATTTAATTCCTGATACATGGGACTTTACCTCGATAACTTGTGAATGCAGAACCTCAACGGTTCAATAAATAGTCTCAGTTTCTCTATTTAAGTCGAGCCTGGATCTGTATATCAGTTTTCTCAACAACTTATCTGTCACAAACTTCACAGGTCCTCAGTTTGTTTAGTTATATTGGTTTTCATCCATCAATTCCAATTTAGCGTGCTTTAAGGTTTTGAAGATTTTTTTAAATTTTTCGAAAAACTAGGAAGGTGGATTCAAGATGGTTGGCTTAAACCCCTACTATCATATTCAAGATCACTCAGTCTCATAGATGGTGGCATTTTTGACTTCCCAAGTTGTGTACTTAAAGTATTTCTTTATAATGATATCAAACTTAGGTCTTACTGTTCTCATATGAATTGCGAATATTTCTTCGATCGAGTTCTTTAACCTGTATTTAATGTGGCAGATGAACACCTATTATTTTCATCCAAACAATGATCAGCATACTAATACAAGTTTAACTCAATTACTACAGGTGTTGTATATATTTTTTTCAATATAACATAGTCGTCATTAGCAATTTCAATAACTGACGTAGCGGAAGCTTATAGGAAAGATAGGAACGACACACAAAAATGAAAAGCTTGTTGATTCATGAAGAATACCAAGAAATTAATGTAAAAAGAGAGAAACTCTCAAAAACTTTATTCAATATAATCAACTGAATGTCTTCTTAGAGTTTATATACCCTAAAAGCATAACTAAAATAAGAAATAACGTTTTTTTTTCAAAAAATGAAAAAATCGAAGTAAAAGCATAAACTGAAAGTGCTACTCATAAGGAACACACTCCAACAAGCGGAATGCAATTTCGAGTTCTAGAAATAAAAATATAACTAAAACGAAAATTACTAAAAACGGCAAAAACGGCCTTTCCGAGGCATAAACGAAGGAATTTGACTAAAATCCGCTCCCTAAATGATCTTTAGATTATTACTATGGTTCGTTGGCCCGTTTCGGATAAAATTTGACTATTCGCACGTAAAAAACGGACCGAGCCAAAATCAGCATGTCAACTTGGGATGATCCCGTTTCACCATGAACTCCAACGCTTTCTCGACTGCATCAATAACCATACTCAAATGCAGGATCAACTGAGGCGACAAAACAAATTTTATTCTTGTACTAAAGGGGCTGAAAGTTCATTCATTTTGTTGGTGGAAGTGGTGGAAGTCAGTGAGCAGGGAAGAAGATAAAAGTGGAGGTTTGGTAGTACAATGTTTTCTGACCATGAATGTTTAGGTTATATAACTATTATTTTGGCCTTATTTCGTCTAGGTTACAATACACCGAAAGATCGATAAAATAGGGCCCGACTTAACCAAAATAATGCTATTCTATTACAATGAATGAACTAGCTTGGTCTGGAACACCTGTTACATATAAAGAGGTATAAGAAAATGGAAAAAATCCCTAAATGGCCAAGCTGAGAGAACAGTCGAACGGGATGGATTCGATGCTCTTTGTTGCCGAATTGGGGGCGTTAGATACTTATGATTTTGGACTAAACTTATGAACGCGCCAAGCTGCCTACGTATCCCATTGAAGGAATCAAGCCGAATGTATTTCATTTATCTCTTTTGAGTAGTCTTTATTGGGTCGACTCCTAGGCGGGCTGCTTGGTTCATTTGGTTCTGCAGTGCGTAGCTTCACGGTTTCGATCATATCTCTCTAATGGATGATTGAAACCTCGATCTTCTTCTTGATTCGGCACCCTGACTCATGTAGCTTTTTGACATGTATGGGTTCGACCTAAGTGAGTATCGAATCACTTGGATTCGATCTATCAATATCGAATTGGTTCTGTTTGATCTATGCTACATCGAATTATGGTTATTTGATCTATGCTAGATCGAATTAGGGATGTTTGATCTATGCTAGATCGAATTTGGGTTTTTTTTTATGTATGTTAGATCGAATTAGGGCTGTTTGATCTATGCTAGATGGAATTAGAGCTGTTTGATCTATGCTAGATCGAATTGACTTGGATTCGATCGTAAAGCTTCTCCGTCCGTCCCCCCAACTTGTGAGGAGTGATGGGTATATATAGGAACTATCAGAGGGGTTTAAAGGTAATTTGAGGCTAAATTTGCATAGAACGAATTGAGGCGGTTTGATCTAATTTTTCAGTATCGAATTGTGCAAATTCGATACTGGCATGCGCAGCTTTACTATTTTGAGCATAACTTTATTTGTGGACTTCCGAATTATATTACGCTTGTTGCATTGCAACCTACATTCATGTGGCTTTCCAATAACATATTGTTCAATGTCTAATTCACTATATATATAATGGTGACCCAAATATCGATAAGGTAGCATTACCTTTAAGCCTTATCGACACTTATCGGTGAGTTTCACACCATCGTGACTTCTTCCTGACATGACACATTATGTCACACCATTTAATCCCCCAGATTGGAGTGTGATTTTGGAACATAAGCATATCTCAAACAATGAAAATTTTGGACCGTGGATTGACACAACACTTTTGAGAGTTAGGCTGGAATTGCCTTAACTCTATTTTGATCTTCTTGATAATAATAATATGCAGTGGAAGTAAGAACACAAGAAGATATAATTTTAAAAAGTTTTCAATATTATTAAAAACTTTCGAGCCTTAGGCGAAATAACCATAAAGGTTTTATCAAAAACGTTCCTCACAACAATTCACTCACGCTCTTTGTTGATCGAACTCAACGAAGCAGACAAGTAAGAACTACTTAACTTCTACGAACTAGACTTAAGTAGTTGATACAAAAACTTCGCAAAACAATACGAAGACAATACAAAGAATAATTAATCTCTCGAATTATTAGCACGATTCTCTTGTCTTCATCTTGATGAACTTCACATCTTTTATAGATTTCTTGAGTCTTGAACACCAAGATGTGTTTTTCACATTTTTGGTAACTCTTGTTGTTTCCTTGTTGAAATTTGCCTTTTTTGTGAAGTTCAAATCTTTCATGAGAATGTGTTTCCATTGTTACCGATTTAACAAGGTAACACATCTTCTTCAATTCGCAGAATCCTGGAAAGAATCGCGTCGCAGAGAACAGCTCGCTTGTTTCCTTATTTTGAAACCGTGTTGTGTTGACTAATTCAACTTAGCTTGAATTATGGAAACTTCAAGTAAGGAATCTTCCATAGCTCTTCCTTATGCTTAAGATACCTTCCTGAACATAAACATAAACAACTAAAACTGTGAAACTTGGTTAATATGTGAATAAAGGCAAAACTTAAATTTGGCAACTAATAACAGTTTTCGCACAGACTCTGGGCTTTCAGTGTTATCCACAATGTTAGCCCAACATCGTCTAACATTGCATCGTCTAACATTGATTCCAGAAAGCCATGCACTTTCAATCTCCCCCTTTTTGCCTTTCTTCACAAAACCAACACCTGTTCCAATCAAGTCTTATATCCATAAAGTTATAATCAACAAGAAACACATTAAACTACTAAACTGCTCCCCCTCAATACAAGCTAACATATTCAAAATTAAATTGACAAAGACAAGCATTAAGGTCATCACTACATCCACGTATGTACATATGTTCAGACCCCAACATTCATCAATGTTGCCTCAACATTGAAACCAGTGAGTTTCATGCACAGAAGGTTAACTAGACAAGCAGTTCAAAATGCACTTTCATAAGTAATAGCAGTTAGAGCAGTTCACCAGTAGTACTTAGAGTTACAGGCCATAGCTAAATTCAAGGACATGTCCATTTGATCAAATAAAACCAATTAGATATTAATGTACCAGCAGTTCAAAGATATTAGCAGTTCATAAGAAACAAACCAAAAACTATAAGACTAAAATTTAAAATTGGAACTACTCTCCCCCTTTTGTGAAGAAGGGAGTTTCTCCAAGTTTTTCACCATGTCCTCCAGCTCTTTGAGGTGTTCCTTTCTCTCCTCGATCTCTCTCTGAGTATCAGCAATCTGCCCCCTGTACCAGTTCAGCATATGATCCACAAAAGTAGAGGTTATGACCATGCAGTCTTCTTCATTAGACATTGGCACTGAAGTTCCAGCAAACTCCTGAGCCTTCTTCTTTTCAGCCCTTGGTCTCACCGCTCCTTTTGGGTTCCATGGAAGGTCTCTCACTCTTGATCCAGACAAGTAGCTTGGGAGAATTGTCAGTTCAGAATCATTCTTCCTCCAGCCCACAGTCACACTTGAGGCAGCATGCCATTCTTCCTTCCAGCAACTTCAGACATAGACTTCACAATCCTCTCCCCCATGTTCACAGCTAGCCCATTCTTGATTTTGTAGACTAAGATTGCTGATTCCTTAGTCAAAACAGTGACATTTTTGCTTGGCAGCCAGTTGAAGTAAGATATCTTATGCAAGACAACACTAAGGGAGGTAAGTTTTGTGGTTGGCAGAGCATCTCTCCGGATTTTGACCAACCCTCCAGTCAAGTCCTCAATCACATCATCATAATAGGGGTCCGCAGATTCATCAGCAGTAGGGAAGCCACATATCATGTTGATGGTGTATGGGTCAATGTTGAAGACTCTCCCCCTCCCCCAAGCCTTTCCAAATTTTGGAGATCTATAGTCCCTGATCCATTTTGAGAGATTAAGGTAGAACTCCATGACAATCTCAGGAGCATAGTCATTCAACTCCATCACTGATTGTTGCAACCCTCTTGCCTCAAGCAAGTCCATCACCTTGTTCTCTTTGAAACTGGCAATCTCTATAGCTCTTTCAGTGTGAATCTCCATCCTCTTGAAAGAATCCCACTTCTTCTCCAATTATTGTGAAAGATAGAAAGGAGAATAGCAGTCCTCCTCAATCTCAGAGAAGATCACATACAACCCATCTGTATACTCCTATGTCCCTGATATTGTCTCAACATCAACAACAACATCATCAACACCATCCTGCTCTTCCTCAGTCTCCTCTTCCTTCTCCTCTTCTCCCTCTTCATCCTCAACATCTACTACCTCAGTTTCCTCTTCCATTATTTGCTTTCCTTTCCGTTTTCTCTCAGAGCAGCAGCAGTAGCAGCCTTCTTCTCTTCCTCAGCCTTCTTCTTATCCTCAGCAGCCCTCTTCCTAGCTGATCTCTCAGCCTGTCTTTTCCTGGCCTCAACCCTTGCCTTAGCAGACTCAGACATATTTTTCAATTTCACCCCCATTGCCCTTTCTCTTTTTCTTTTGCACCCTAATCCACTTCCTCACCATCTTGTCCACAGACGCATCCACGGATTTCTCCACAGATTTTTCAACAGATTCACTACCCTCCCCCTCAACAGTTAAGTCAACATCAAGTTCAGGGTTGGGTTCAGCAGTGTTTACCTCAATTTCAGGCTCATTGGTGATGGGAGTGGTTAAATCAGCAGTTGGCTCAACATTGGAGGTCGATTCTCCCTGCTTGGACTTTTTCCCACGTCGCACGTAGGGGATCGCCTTTCTTTTAGCAGCAGGGGCATCATCTGACTTCGCAGCAGCATCCCTAGTGTGTGATCGGGTGCGTGCAGCAGTAGGTTCGCTGTCCAGGGCAACATCTGCAAGATTTTGCATGGGAGACTTGCTTGCAATTGTTAGTACAGAGATTTTGAGAGAAATCGCAGAGAAGGTCGAGAGAATTTTGAGAGCAATTTTGTAAAATACGCACAAATAAGGAAATTGCAAGTTTAATTAAGGAAAATAGGGTTTTGATTTCAGAAATAACCGTGAATAGGAAAGAGAATGAATGTTAATGGGCAGTTACCAAATTTGAACCAAGTAAAACTTTCCCACTATGTTTTCCCGCGCACATGCTTTGATGTTTATTTAACAGTTATCCAGAGCGGTTTTCATAAAATTGAAAACTTATAAGTTCAAGTTTTCAATGTTCACCTGCGACTGTGCACAATTTTGGGATAACATTTGATAACATTCAAAACCGAAGGTGGAGGTACAGGCTTCACCAAGGCAAATTCATGTAAGAGCTTGAGATACATCCAAAAATACATCTGAAACTTAACCAATATAGCAAGTGAGTACCTCGGACATATTGTTCAGATCAAAATCATGAGTAAGCAACATAGATAACAAGAAACACACAGAGATAAGCAGTTATGAATTCAAGGAAAAATTCACTTCCACAGCATAGAAAGTCACAGAAAAGTGTGTCACCTGCAGTATGTCACCCAATTGTATGCCTCAACACAGGAATTATAAATTATACTCCCCCTAAGCCTAGACCGACACAACTCAACAACAAGAAAGAAACAATGCAGTTCTACATGAATGCAACAATGTAATGTCAAATAGACAGATGGTAAAAACAAATGAAAAACTCCTCAGACCAGCACAACACACATCTCTTTAAAATTTTTATTATTTTCATAACTCATCTGAACCAAAAACTGAAGGTTACTAAACACAAAGCTAATGTCACTACTGAATGAGGGCAGCCTGAACTCCACACACCCCAGTCACAACATTAACAGCAACAAGTTAGGCAAGTACAAAGTCCTTGAATGTTGGCAATTCATTTATCATGCACCCCAACACCCCAATTCCTTATGCATACTTGTTTACCAACCTGCATTCAAGAGAATCACCAAGTGATCAGTGCTACTAAATGTAAGAAATCTAAACCTCAAACACCCTAGTAGAAAAGATCACCCTCATGTGTTCCTTGGCCAAACAAACAGAAACATGTAAATAGGCACAACTGAGTAACAGTGAAGCTGTCAACATCATGCACCCCAGCTGCTCCACATGTCCTATACACCTTCCATATGAATAAGACACAACTGAATAGACATCAAAGTAGTGAACTTTGTGTACCCCAGCTTCTTCATATGTTAGGCAATCACAACCTCAGACAACAAAAGAGTTTTATTACTTTTTTCAAAACAAATATGTGAAACTGATAACTAGAAAGAGTTGTTAATCAAAGAGTTGAACCACACAAACCAAATATGACAAAACACAGATGAAATGAGACTCACAAGGAAATGAATTCAACAAAGGAAAACAACAAAATACCTACTACACCACAACCAATATACCAGTGCTAGTCAGTGGTGTTATGGCAACACTGGTTTCCTCAACATTTTCACATATTGCACATGCCAAGATTTCCTCAAACTGAAGAATCTCTCACTATTTAAAGGTTTTGTAAACATATCATCAAGCTGATTAGTTGTCTCAATATGTTCAATGTTGATCACTTTGTCCTTTACCATATCTCTCAGGAAATGATGCCTTATGTCTATATGCTTAGTTCTAGAATGTTGGACAGGATGCTTAAAGATACTTATGGCACTTAGATTGTCACAGAACATGAGAAGTGTATCACTATCTAGTCCATAATCTGAAAGCATGTGTTTGAGCCACACAAGTTGGGTAACACAGCTGCCAACTGCTACACATTCTGATTCAACAGTTGATAATGAAACACAGTTCTGTTTCTTGCTATACCAGGAGACCAAATTATTCCCCAAATAAAAACAGCCCCCACTTGTGGATTTCCTGTCATCCACATCACCTACCCAGTCAGAGTCACTGAAACCAACCAAGTTAGTGTTAGTGTCATAAGAATACCAAATGCCTAAAGGTGAAGTTCCAGAGATATATCTAAGAATCCTCTTCACAGGAATCAAGTGAGATTGCCTTGGCTCAGCTTGGTACCTAGCACAAACACATATTGAAAACATGATATCAGGTCTAGAGGTAGAGAGATATAGCAAACTACCAATCATGGATCTGTACAATGTTGGATCAACATTGCTGCAGTGCCATCTTTTGTTATCTTCACTGAAGAGGACATAGGAGTTTTGCAAGGCTTGGACTCTTGTAGCTCAAATCTCTTCACCAGATTCATTGCATACTTCTCCTCGTTCAGGAAGATACCATTCTCCAGCTGCTTAACTTGTAGTCCCAGAAAGTAGTTGAGCTCACCAATCATGCTCATCTCAAATGTTCCTATTATAGACTCAACAAACTTGTCTAAAGTAGACTTGTTAGTAGAGCCAAATACAATATCATCCACAAAAATTTGAGCAATGCATATATCAGAGCTTTTTCTAAGAACAAACAATGTTCTATCTCCATCTCCTCTATTGAAACCTAGGCCTAACAGAAAATCAGTTAGCCTCTCATACCAAGCTCTAGGAGCCTGTTTTAAGCCATACAAAGCCTTTTCAAGTTTGTACACATGGTCAGGATGTTTAGGATCAGCAAAGCCTTTAGGTTGTTCTACATAAACCTCTTTGTCAATTAAACCATTCAGAAAGGCACCTTTAACATCCATTTGGTATAGTTTAATCCTAAGACAGCAAGCAATAGCAAGGAGTAATCTAATTGATTCTATCCTAGCTACTGGAGCAAAAGACTCATCAAAATCTATACCTTCTACCTGAGTATAACCTTGTGCAACCAACCTAGCTTTGTTCCTCATAATTACACCATTCTCATCAGTTTTATTTTTTAAAATCCATTTTGTACCTATTACATTCACATGTGATGGCCTAGGTACTAGATTCCAAACTCTGTTTTTGGTGAATTGTAAGAGTTCCTCTTGCATGGCATTAATCCAGTAACTATCCTTAAGGGCTTCAATTACATTCTTAGGTTCAATGGAGGAAACAAAACAAGATGCATTATCAATAGTACATGAAGAAGACATGCAAACACACAACTTAGCCATATCCTTGTAATTTACCCTTTCTTTGTTGCGTGTTCTAACTCTTTCAGTAATTTGTCCAATTACTTGAGAGGCTGGATTATCTATTTGTATTCTAAGAGGGGGATCTCTTCTGGATACAGGGACCACTTCATCTTCAGAATCTGACAGCACCGATGTTGGCCTAACATTGGGGGTTTCTGGTGTTAAGTCAACATTTGTTCCAGTTTCCAGTTCAGCATCTCCAGCGTCTGTGTTCAATGTTGAGTCCAATGTTGGAGTAACATCTGAACTAGTGACTTCTTCAGTACATGTAGAAACAGTTAAATCGTCAAAAATGACATTCACTGATTCTTGAACAGTATGCAATCTTGGATTGTAGATCCTGAAAGCAGCACTATTAGGAGAATATCCAACAAATATACACTTTTCACTTTTGGGATCAAATTTGCTCAAATAATCTCTATCTTTTAGCAAATAGCAGTTAATATCAAATTCATGAAAGTGTGTTATTGTTGGTTTGGAACCCTTCAAGATTTCATAAGGTGTCATAGTAGTACCAGGTCTAAGATAAACTCTATTACTAATACGACATGCAGTATTCAATGCTTCAGCCCAGACTTTCTTAGATAAGTTTTTAGAATTCAACATAACTCTAGCCATCTCTTGAAGTGTTCTATTCTTCCTCTCAGCAATACCATTTTGCTGAGGTGTCTTAGGTGCTGAAAACTCATGGAAAATGCCTTTAGATTCACAGAAATTAGCAAAGCTTACATTTTCAAACTCCTTTCCATGGTCAGACCTAATTCTTCCTACAGAAGTACCATAGAGATTCTTAATACTAGCATGCAAAATCTTGAATGTGTTGAATGCCTCTGATTTTTCTTTCAAAAACTTAATCCATGTATATCTTGAAAAATAACAACAACAACAAAAGCATACTTCTTACCATTCAGGCTACTAACCTCAATAGGACCCATGAGATCCATGTGTAGCAAATCAAAGCACTTATTAGTTCTAGGATTAGTACTTTGTACCTGCAGTGGTGGATGGACATCTTTTGTTTGTTTACCTTTTAGGCAGTCTTCACAAACAATTTTACATGGGCTAGTCAATTTAGGCAGTCCTCTTACAGCCTCTAACTTCTGTAGTTTCTCCAGATTTCTATAGTGCACATGTCCTAACTTCTTGTGCCACATGACAGATTCATCTACCTTGGCATGGTAGCATTATGCTTCATCTTGAGCAAGATAGCAGTTATCCTTTGATCTTGTACCTGTCATGACACGGACATTGTCACTATTAAACACATCACATGGACTTTCATCAAAAGTAACTAGCAAGTTATCATCACAAAGTTGACTTATGCTAATTAAATTTGCTTTTGATCCTTCAACCAACAACACATCCTTGAGTGGTGGAAATCCTTTAACATCCAGTACTCCTTTTCCAATGATTTTCCCTTTTGTGCCTCCTCCATAGGTAACTGTTCCAACAGTCAAAGGTATTACCTCTTTCAGGTTGTCAATGTTTCCAGTCATGTGCCTTGAACATCCACTGTCAAAATACCACTTACCTGCCAGGTTAGAGTAAACATCAGAAAAGACAACATTGCAAACAATTTTAACCTTAGGAGTTTTTAGCTTCTTTATCCAAGTTCTACTTTTATGTCCTTCAGCATTGTTACCTAATGTTGGGATAACATTCAGATCAGAGGTTCTCCTAACATTGGTATTGCAATTAATTACTGTTTTCTTCTCAATCACAATTTTATATTTTTTACAATAAGGCTTAATGTGACCAGGTTGAAAACAATACTGACAGATAAAAGTAGGCTTTTTCACAGTGTTGGAAGGGATTTGACAACTCAAGTTATTGCTTTCCTTGATAAAACCATCTTTCAAATAGGTAGAGTTAACATCTTCAGAGGGAGGTTTCTCAACATAGCCCAAACCATTTTTACCTTGATTTCCCATACTCAGCACTTCATCAAGCAGAGATGTAGAAGAGTTCCATTTGTCAATGGTATGTTCAGCTTTATCTAATTTTACCTTTACCTCTTTCAGCTCAGCTTCAGTTTTGTCAAGGTCTTTCTCATACAGTTTCAGCATCTCCTTCATGCATCCAATCTCTTCCTTCAAGCTTTTGTCGCTCTTGATGAGTTTGTGATTCTCAAGCAGTAGTTTGTGGTAGATAGACTTCAGGTCTTCAATGATTTCCTCCTGGGATATTTCACCTTCAGAGAAATATTCTTCATCTAGATCCACTGTGCCATGAAAACAATCAAAGTTAGATTCATCAAAGTAGGATGCAAGATAAGGTTCAGAATCAATATCATATTCATCCCAATCTGCAAAGAAGATCTCCTGTTCTGATGTTGGATCCTGAATGTTGGGATAACATTGAGGTCCGAAGCAGTTCATGGAGTCTTCTGGGGTCCAGTCAATTTGAGTGAGCAGCGCAGCAGTTTGAACCTCTTCTGATTGTTCTTCAGCTTCTCCAGAACTAAAGTCATTTTCATTGAAATCATCTACACAAACCCAATGAGAATTTTCTCTTTTTCTAAGAGTGTTAGCACATTCACTAGCCATATGACCATATCCTTTACATTCAAAACATTGAACATCTTTTAACTTATCAGCTTCTAAAGGAGTAGGTTTTGATGCCATGTACTTCACGAACTTAGGAGGTAATTTCTTATAACCTGGGGAACTATTACTAAGGTTCTTTTCTTTACCTTTTCCTTTAAGATTCAGCTTATTGAACTTTTTAGTAATTTTCCCATAATTTGAAGAAATTATTTCAAAATCATCATCACTTTCATTATCAAGATTTGAACCTCTTAAAGCAACAACCCTATGTTTGCTAGGTTGTGAGGCAAGCTCCATCTCAAATTCTCTAAGAGTATTCATCAAGACTTGAAACTGTAGGTTAGCAAGGTTTCTAGATTCACTCATTGCAATTTTCTTGAGAGCAAATTTAGATGACAGTGTTCTCATAGTATTATAAACTATTTCTTAATTGGTCATAGCAAAACCTAGGTTTTCACATTGGTTAGCAATATCAAGAATTATCTCAAAATAACTTTCAACACTTTCATCTTCACCCATCTCAAGTTTTTCAAATTGCAAAAGCAGTTGTCTATATTTAGAATCTTTAACAGCAGAATCTCCTTCACAATGTAATTCAAGTATATCCCAAGCATGTTTGGCTTTTGTACAATTCTAGATTAACTTGAACATGTGATGATTAACCCAACTAAAGATATCATTAAGAGCTTTTTCATTTGAGTTATAGAGACTTACCTCTGCTGCTGTCCAGTCTGCTTCTGGTTTTGGAACTGGATCACCTTCACCATCTCTTGGTAATGTTGGAAGAGAGTATCCATTGATCACGGATTGACAGGCTCGAATATCAATAGCTTTGATGTGAGACCTCATCCTGATCTTCTAGTATGCATAATTGGAGCCATCCAAAACTGGAATCCTGTTGGTATTAGGATTGACACTATCCATGGTGTTGTATCACCTCCAAACCACCAATGTAGTCAGTGTTTGGCTCTGACGCCAATTGAAAATGTTGGACCGTGGATTGACACAACACTTTTGAGAGTTAAGATGGAATTGCCTTAACTCTATTTTGATCTTCTTGATAATAATAATAATATGCAGCAGAAGTAAGAACACCAGAAGATATAATTTTAAGAAGTTTTCAATATTATTAAAAACTTCCGAGCCTTAGGCGAAATAACCATAAAGGTTTTATCAAAAACTTTCCTCACAACAATTCACTCACGCTCTTCGTTGATCGGACTCAACGAAGTAGACAAGTAAGAACTACTTAACTTCTATGAACTAGACTTAAGCAGTTGATACAAAAACTTCGCAAAACAAAACGAAGACAATACAAAGAATAATTAATCTCTCGAATTATTAGCACGATTGTCTTGTCTTCATCTTGATGGACTTCACATCTTTTATAGATTTCTTGAGTCTTCAATGCCAAGATGTGTTGTTCACATATTTGGTAACTCTTGTTGTTTCCTTGTTGAAATTTGCCTTCTTTGTGAACTTCAAATCTTTCCTGAGAATGTGTTTCCATTGTTACCGATTTAACAAGGTAACACATCTTCTTCAATTCGCAGAATCCTGGAAAGAATCGCGTCGCTGAGAATAGCTCGCTTGTTTCCTAATTTTGAAACCGTGTTGTGTTGACTAATTCAACTTAGCTTGATTTATGGAAACTTCAAGTAAGGAATCTTCCATAGCTCTTCCTTATGCTTAAGATACCTTCCTGGACATAAACATAAACAACTAAAACCGTGGAACTTGGTTAATATGTGAATAAAGGCAAAACTTAAATTTGGCAACTAAATAACAGTTTTCTCACAGACTCTCGGTTTTCAATGTTATCCACAATGTTAACCCAACATCGTCTAACATTGCATCGTCTAACATTGATTCCAGAAAGCCTTGCACTTTCAAACAATAATGAAATGCTATAGATATTTCGCCTCAACTTTGGGGTTATTAATGTCATTATGCACCAGTGTAGCCTACCGAATAACCCCATATTATATAGTTCCCCTATTTGGGAGTCGTTCTTGATTCAAGAGCGGGTGAAAAATTATAAAAGTCTTGTGTGCCTTCAAAATACGCCCCACTTGGGAGCCGTGATCCGGAGGATCGGTTGCCAAATAACTTTTATCTGTCTTGATGCGATGCACGCACATGTGTTCTAGTGATCTGCTTTATAAATGTCGGGTCATGGGTAGTGATCTAGTTTACACTTACCTTAAGGTGTTGTTTTGACTAAGTGTCCATCTCTTTGGAGCCCTAAGACTTTTGCGTTGAGCTGAATTCTCGCATATCAGTACCTGTTTTATCATCCTTATTTCTGCAACAGAAACATGTGTAGTGTGTTGGCAGCCCTTTGTTCGTCTCTTGAATGATATGTGAAATCTCAATTTTGCGCATCTTTGTACATGTTAAATATTATTGTTGTTTCTCGAAAATGGAGTAAATGTATTATAGTCTTTGCCGGTGACTTGGTTGCTCAGAAGTTTATACGCTTTGGTTTATGTATATAAGCATAGTTTGCTCGATTCTTTTTATCATTCTAATGCATCTTGTCTTTCCTTGTAATGGATTGTTTTGCCGCTAGTAGGACGATACTCATTTCTATGAAGATCGTGGTTGAGTTCCAAATTATTGCAGCACAACTGGTTAAACTCATGTCTTCGGGGATTCGGGAATAGTTGAGACTGTGAAATGATTCTACAAGTTCCTTTTGTTGAGACAAAAAATCATTGTGTCCTCTTTGATTTTGTAAGAGCCATTGGAATGATTACCCACATGTTGCTAATCTGTAAAGACCCCCAGGCGCTCTACTTGTTATGAGCTTGCCATTGAGGTTCTGGCGAGAATAGCTTTGTATTCTGCATCGTTGTTGGTCATAATAAAGCTCGACCCTAGGTGCGCTAGCCAGTTGTTGTATGATCCTATGGAATTTTGTTTTACCTCCAAATTTGATGTTATCTCTATTTCGGCAATGTTGTTGATAACAATGTGACAAGCATAATGAACTCTGACTTAGGAGTCCTTAGCCTTGGTATTGTGCACTGATTTTGCAGTTATGTTTGGTTTAGATCTTTATCTATAGTCATGAGATTTAATGGCATGCATTGCCTTCATTGAGGGCGAATGTCGTGACAATCAAATAGACGAAGCTGTACCACACCGCTTAGAGCGGATTGCTTTTGAAGTAATCAACCAATATGGGGAAGACGTGAATCCCGAGGCTCGAGCGTAAATATTTGTCGTGCAATTCTAATTCTTGTCTATTTGGACATTGTGTCACCTTTGTTCGGATACTTTGTTGCATTCGTACTTAATGACTGCTCGCATTTTGTCTATCGCACTTTGTGCTTTTATTTGTTATTACTCGTCGACGCTGACGGTTAATTTGGCAAATGGGTATTCGTACCTCCTGAGGTAATGATACCTTTTTATAGTAGTCTAAATATGTACTTATTTTGACAGGTTTTACCGTACCATACTGGATTGATGCCCTTGGTGATGCTTTGTACACGTTTGCTCCATAACATGATAGATGGACAATTGTCGTGTTGTTTTGAGTAGATATGCATCGTACCACGCTGGGTAGACATCACTAATTTGCTATGTGTAGTCTGTTACAATATCCAGCCTTTCAGCCATATGACTATGTTGTTTGCATCATACTTTTGCCAGCGAATGTCCATCCTTTGAGATTTTTGGTTTGTATCTGACCACGTTGGGCCGATGTCCATTTCTGATATTTCATTTTTTTCATCTGACCTCTTCGGGCCAGTATTTCATATTTTATCTAACTGCTTCGGGCTAATATCCGTATTCTGAGATTTTTAGTTTTCATCTAACCTTGTCGGGTCGATGTTCTAAGTGCCTCTTTGGACACGTTTGCTTCGTACCACTTCGAATAGGTTTGCATCGTATCGTTTCGAGTAGATGTTCTTCGATACCACTCTTGGGAAAGATTCTTCGATACTACTCTTGGGTAAGATTCTTCGATACCATTCTTAGGTAAAATTCTTCGATATCAGTCTTGGGTAAAATTCTTCGATACCACTTTTGGATAATATTCTTCGATACCACTCTTGGGTAAAATTCTTCGATACCACTCTTGGTTAAGTTTCTTCGATACCACTTTTAGGTAAGATTCTTCAATACCACTTTTGGGTAAAATTCTTCGATATCACTTTTGGGTAAGATTCTTCGATATTACTCTTGGGTAAGATTCTTCGAAACCACTCTTGGGTAAGATTCTGTGATACCACTCTTGGGTAAGATTCTTCGATACCACTCTTGGGTAAGATTCTTCGATACAATTTTTGGGTAAAATTCTTCGATACCACTTTTGGGTAAGATCGATACCACTTTTGAGTAAAATTCTTCGATACCACTTTTGGGTAAGATTCTTCGATACCACTTTTGGGTAAGATTCTTCGATATCACATAAGGGTAAGATTCTTTGATACCACCTACGGGTAATATTCTTCGATATCACATAAGGGTAAGATTCTTCGATACCACCTACGGGTAATATTCTTCGATACCACCTACGGGTAATATTCTTCGATACCGCATAAGGGTAAGATTTTTTGATACCACCTACGGGTAATATTCTTCGATACCACATAAGGGTAAGATTATTTGATACCACCTACATGTAATATTCTTCTATATCACATAAGGGTAAGATTCCTTGATACCACATACTGGTAAAATCTTTCGATACCACCTACGGGTAATATTCTTCGATACCGCATAAGGGTAAGATTCTTTGATACCATTTATGGGTAATATTCTTCGATACCACATAAGGATAAGATTCTTTGATACCACATACGGGTAATATTCTTCTATACCACATAAGGGTAAGATTCTTTGATACCACCTACGAGTAATATTCTTCGATACCGCATAAGAGTAAGACAAATCATGACACTATTCGGAGTGTAGTTGTTTGTCCCCGTAGAGGAAGCTCCTCTCAATCGTTGCTTGTAATAAGATAAGGCATTCACTTTCCAAGAAATCTATCAGTATTTAAACAGAAATGTAAATGATTAACGTATATGATTGGGATCGAAGACAACCTAATCTTTCTTTCGATGCTGTAGGTTTCCTTGGTTGTATTATGGATTTGATTATTGCTCTTAGCACCACTCCTTATTTGCTCGGGACCGAATTCCATATTGTCAACTCCGTAGTTGTTTTCTCTCATTGATATAGCTACCGGGACTCTTCGCAGTTCTTTCCCCGTGGGGCCATTCCCTTTCATTGCCATTTTACCTAAATTGACTCTTAAGTGTAAGCGAAATGGTGTTCCCACAGACGACACCAATATTTTGGTCTTATTTTGTCTAGGTTACAATACACCTAGAGATCGATACAATAGGGACCGACTTAACTAAAATAATGCTATTCCATTACAATAAGCGGACTAGCTTGGTCCGGAACACCTGTTACATATAAAAAGGTATAAGAAAATGGGAAAATTTCTAAATAGCCAAGTTTAGGGAACTTGGAAACGAGCCAAATTTCATACGTATCCCATTGAGGGAATCAAGCCAAACGTAGTTCATTTATCTCTTTTGAGTAGCCATTATTGGGTCGGCCCCTAGTAGGGCTGCTTGGTTCGATTGGTTCTGCAGTGCGCGGCTTCCACGGTTTCGATACATCTCTCTAATGGATGATCCCTGACTCATGTATATTTCCGAGCATGTATGGGTTCGACCTAAGTAAGTGTCTAATCACTTGGATTCGATCTATCCATATCGAATTGGTTCTGTTTGATTTATGCTAGGTCGAATTATGGCTCTTTGATCTATGCTAGAACGAATTAGGGTTGTTTGATGTATGCTAGATCGAATTTGGGCTGTTTGATCTATGCTAGATCGAATTAGGTCTGTTTGATCTAAGCTTGATCAAATTAGGGTTGTTTGATCTATGCTAGATCGAATTGACTTGGATTCGATCGTCAAGCTTCTCCGTCCATCCCCCCCCCCCCCCCCCCCCTTGTGAGGAGTGAGGAGGTATATATATAGGAACTATCGAAGTGGCTTAAAGATAATTTTAGGCTCAATTCACATATATCGAATTGAGGCGGTTCGATCTACTTTTTCAGTATCGAATTGTACAAATTCGATACTAACATGTGCAGCTTTACTATTTTGAGCATAACTTTCTCTCTGGACCTCCGAATTGCATTCTGCTTGTTGCGTTGCAACCTAGACTCTTGTGGCTTTCCAATGACATATTAATCAATGTCTAATTCACTATATAGATATAATGGTGAACCAAATGCGGCTAAAATAGATTTACCTTTAAGCCTTCTCGACACTTATCGGTGAGTTTTGCGCCATCGTGACTGCTTCCTGACATAACACATTATGTCACACCATTTAGTCCCCCAGTTTGGAGTGTAATTTTAGAATATAAGCATACCTCAAACTATAATGAAGTGCTAGAGTCGTTTCGCCTCAACTTTGGGGTGATTAATATCATTATGCACCAGTGTAGCTTACCGAATAAGTCCATATCAACTACAAATAAACATGTTTGGTTTGTTTAGGTATTTGAGTTGCTACCAACTCATGTCCTTATTTTTCTCTATTTATTTAAGTGTCATTCTGAATTTTTAATTTGAATTTGTGTGTGCGGCTTGCGCGACTTTACCAATAAACGTACTATAAAGTTTCATTGGAGTTTCTGTGAGTACTCTTGGTATCGCATCACATAGTTTTGTTCTTGTATATTGCGTATGTGGATGGTTGTTAATGATTTTACTATACAAGTACCATTCTTTGTTGTGACATCCATGCTCTGTCTTGCAGTAATGAGCACCTGTTTTTATGATTTCTCTATGCTGTTGTGAATAGTTAAAGAGGTTCAGTGTTAATTGGGTTGTAAAAATCATATCCTTTCTGCGTAATTTGCTGCAATTTACTAGAAATGGTTTATGTGAGATGTTTAGGGAATGGAGATTATAGGTGGTATTAGGATTTAGAAGATCATTGGTGGGTGATCCTGAGTGAATAACTACTGATCTTGCCATATGGTCAACAAGTCAGATTAACTATCCCGCAATTATTAAAAAGTGACTGGAGGATAATTTGTTTCTCTTTATTCTATGTGAAATGCACCAGCGTGTTTCTTCTCTTCATATTCATCAAATGAGGATAAAGATACCAGTAATTGCGCTTGGAGTTTTAACGATGGAGATATCTTCTGAAGTGGTTGAAGGTAAGCTAAAGCGATGGGTACGCTGTTAATTCTTGTGTGATACATTTCTATATGAGTTTGACTTATTAGTGACCGTGTTAAGTACGAAGTGAGGCTGTTCGAGCGGTAGAAACTTTGAAGCTAGCTGATTTAATGAGAATTAATCGCAATTCTACTCCTAAGATAGTGGTTGATCTTACAAAATAATCAACTAAACAACTTCATCAAACCACCAACAAGCCAATACATCTTTCTTCAAACTGCTAAGATGTGTAAATCGGCTAGATCATCATGATACGATCAATAAACATGACTTTCACCAAGAATAGGTAATTTATAGGGATAAAAGCATCAAGCCCCTAAACCTATTTGCATTTTTGCGACTTACCTCCTAACCTAGTTTTATAACCACCTTGTCTTCTAACCTTTGCATGTCGGTTTCATTTATACCGCAGGTATATTTTCAGCGGTTTTTGGCCGGAATAATTTCAACTTGGGATGTTTTTTCGCCATTTTTTGTTACCAACTACCAAAATACATCTAGTGCAACACATATGACTCGCGTGGGAGGGAATATTCCGGTCATAAATGGTCGAAAATACACTGGTAGGGTTTGTTGGATATTATTTGACGGCCTGAACACCATACATAGCGCTACAACAACAACCCCGATCATCCCAATTGAGTCCTGCAAAAGCAAAAAAGAAACACTCCAAGTCGCGCACAAGTACCGACAATATTTGTACCCACTTAGTGTGCAAACGGGTTAACAACAAACTTGTCCCAGGATACAATGGAGCCCATTCTTAGGACTGTTGTTTGACTGCGAATCGCACTTCTCAAGACAAACCCGAATACTCAATGTGATATAATGGCTATATCAAAATATGTGGAAATAGAGAGATATGTTTTTTCATGAAAAACAACATTCAACTTCTTAATAAAGAAGACAATCCTCTTCTTTTATAGAAACTTTGACACCCTTAAGAAAAGACACAACCATTAAGAAAAGACACTTCCTTTCAAAATATATTTGTAGTAATATAGCTATTTAATAAAAGTTACTTATTTAAATTCAAAAGGCAACCGCAATATTTTATTGGAACGATGCAATGGTTCAATAAAAAAAAGCTCTTCATTTAATATATAAACAATATTTTGAAAACATTCCAACAATTATCCACCATTTTTAAAATTAAACAAGAATATATACATCCATAACGGTGTCTCACGACTTGAACCATTACCTAGTTAATCGAAAAATATGGTAGACGTATATTTGAACCAATTTTCCATATAACTAACCGGAAACACAAACACACACATATGCTAAGTGCTCAGAGTATTCGAAAAGTCGACACGAGAACTGGCCTTGTGTCTATATCTTGTTTCATGAACGCTCTAGAGTTAAGCCATTAACTCATAGAAAACGGCACCACCTCCGACATTCACATAGGTAGACTTATTAAAAATGCCCATGTAACATAAACACTTTAACACATATGTGTTATAAATCTATTAAGAGCCCAATTGCTCAACCTCCTTTCTCATTACATGTACAAACACTACTAACTTGGGCTTAAATATGTTGCTTCAACCACAACATATGATGTACATTGCTCATTGAACTATGTCCCTCGAAATCTCAAGAGTGAGTTGAGTTTCCACCATTGGTGATTATATTATATATGGGCTTAAGTTCCATCCCTTCAATTGTCAATTCTTTCTTTAAAAGATTAACAATATTTTGATATGAACATCAAAATAAACATAATTACTCCATGCTTAAGTAATTATTTAGCATGCTTGAAGTTTTCACATACACCTATTAGTAGGTTCATGATAGTCCCGTCACACTGTCCTATTGTATCGATACTAGCGAGACAGACTAAATTAGTCACTTTGCTATTTAAAGCAAATTCATAACAAATTTATTCGCCACATTACATTTGTTATTTTAATTTGTTGCTTGGAGTTTCATGAAGGTGTTTCATCTCCAAGAGTCAAGATATACTATGTTATAGATTTATCACCTTGTCATATAGCTTAAATCGCTATAATTCATTACTTTATTTTTGATGTAATGATCCATCCATTCAACTACACCACTATAATAAATCAGTTCATGGTCAATAGTAGAAAGATCAAATTCAAGTAAACTTTAAATCCATGATCTTCTTCAATCATTTCAAGAGCAAAAAATAATAGCAAATAAACTCATAAAGGTACATATCATTTTTCATATGACTCTCATATTATAAATCTCATTATAATAAATCATATAAATGACAATCTCCGTAAAAGCATCATATTGGACATATGAAACGTGAATAAACAGGCATGCAACTTAAGTGCATATATATAGTCGTTTACACATGTCTACTAAATTGAGAATAACTAAATTTTCTCCGATTAAAGTGTGGCCCGACGCATCAAAAACAAAAATGTCTATTTACATTCACGTGCACATGCAATGCATTACACGACACCCACTCAATACTAACAAGCAGAAACATTCAAATACGTAATCAAATGAACATGCATTCATTCACAGAATAAGGAATATAAACTCAAGAAGAAAACTTATCTCAAGATCTTGTTAGTAAGTCCACTCTTCACGTAAAGATGTCCTTATCGCTATTTCTTTCATGCTTCGATCATTTGCCAAAAGATATAGTACTCAGACGATAATTTCAGTACCTGTCTTAAGTCATGAAAAGAACATTCTCCAACTCTCGAAAAAGAGATTTTTGGAGACTTTGTTAAAACTTAGCAAAACGTAACAGATAGTTGCATGATTTCTCAATTCAGCAAGCATAAATGAATTACTGGATATATAGAAAATCACCATGTACTCTTTTATTGTTCAGGATCTACTTATAATTTATGAGTATCAAAGAAAATATTTCTCTTAATTGTATAAAGAAATATATTCTCAACAAATCCACATGCTCATAATCCAATGAGAAATATTGTCTATCCATCATTATTTCATAATGCAGTGCATATAACAAGAAGGAAATTCAATATATGCTCCAGTGTATGATAGGAGGATTTTATTACCTTTCCTTATTAGAAAAATAAGGTGGTGTGTGCATAACCACTAACCATATCTCATGGTTCAGTTCCTATGGGAAATATATCGAAAACGTCGGTGAATTATATCATCACTTGATTATGTTCAAAGAGGGGCCTAAATGAAAAGCACATATTCCCAAATGTATGTGGCTTTTTATCGAGGTTAACCTATGTTGCACGGGTTCGGATACAGCCGTACACGTACGGCACGGTACTGATACGTCGATATGGCATTTTTTAAAAGCAGCCGATACCGATACGGCAAGGATACGTCTATATATAATAAATTATTAGTATTTATTATATGTATTTTTTTATTTTAACAAACAATGGAATTTAAATCTTAAACAAGAAAAATTAAAAATACACAAAAAACGGTTTATCATTAAAAAAAGTCATGCATCAAAACTAAAAGAAAACATAACCCTGAAGTTAAACAACAAGTTAACAAGCTTGTCGTAACTCATCAAATATTAAAAGTTGGTAAAAAAAGACCGCAATAGTTTTGATACGCCTAAAAAACGTATCGGATACGTATCGAGAATTTTTTTATTTTTCAAAATTAAAGGGTACGCCATGTGGTGTATCGAATACGTTAGTACGAGTATCGGTATCAATATGTATCGGGTACTGCATAGCCGACTTAATATCGGTATCGGTGCATCATATAGGTTAACTTAATTAAGCATTTTCGTGAGGCGAGGGACATAGCGACCATAGGTGGCTAGCAACTATTTGATCAATTTAATTACCTTAATTTCTTGGCACCGATTCATGTATAGAACATTAGAGTCAATCACCGTTTTCATCCAACCATCTGCCGCTCATGCTTTAAAGACATAAATCTTACGAATTTCATCAGACAGAAAGTATTCATATCTGTTAATCCTAAGACCATCTCTAAATTAAATTCGTCTACTTAATTAAATAGTAATGGCAGAGAATGAAATCTCAGTGCATTAATTCTAAATTTCTAATGCGTGGACATAGCCTTTAGTATACATTCTGACTGTGCACTAAATATGTAGCATGAGTGAATAGAATTTGTTTGCATTGAAGCCATAATTATTCACACCAAGCGTTCATGTTAATATTTAAATAATTCCCCAAACTTTATCAAGCCCTCTCCCGTAAGATATATAACTTGATGTTTAAATCACATAATGGATTATAGTTCATGATGCTACATGCATCATATTGGACAGTATCTGTAGAAACAACTGAAACTGAATTTATATAATTGGGACATATATAAATACCCGGATTAAATTAAGTATGGCAGAAACAACGCTGATCGTTGTTCAATCCGGTATTTCTACTGCACATCCAGCGTCCTCCATCAAATCTGAATTCATGCCAAAACTGGTTATAAATTGCAGAAATATTGAAGGGCAAATATTGTCTAAAGATTCTTTGATATTATTTGACGGCCCCAACACCATACGTAGCGCTGCAACAAGGACGCTGATCATCCCAACTGAGTCCTGCAAAAGCAAAAAAGAAACACTCCAAGTCGCGCACAAGTAAGCTCTCCTAATATTTGTGCCCACTTAGTGTGCAAACATGTTAACAACAAACTTGTCCCATGATACAATGGAGCCCAATCTTAGGATTCTTGTTTGACTGCGAATCGCACTTTTCAAGACAAACCCGAATACTCAATGTGATATAACGGCTATATGAAAATATGTGGGGATAGAGAGATATCTTTTTTTCATGAAAAACAACATTCAACTTCTTAATAAAGAAATCTTCAAAAAACAAATTCCTTAATAAATAAGACAATCCTTTTCTTTTATAGAAACTTTGACACCTTTAAGAAAAAACACAACTATTAAGAAAAGACACATCTTCTCAAAATATATTTGTAGTAATAAAACTATTTAATAAAAGTTACTTATTTAAATTCGAAAGCCAACCGCAATATTTCATTGGAAGGATGCAATGGTTCAATAAAACAACTCTTCATTTAATATATAAAGAATATTTTGAAAATATTTCAACAGGATTCATGGAACAAGTCGACAAAGGTTATGGAACAAAGTGCTTATAAAAATATGTTCGGAGGCAAATCGCAAAAGTGTCAATAGTTATACAAAATCTCAAAGGATAGGGGCTTGATGCTTTTATCCTAATTTATAATACAAAATTTATTCAAGAAGCACTAATCAGGGGTAATGAGATAATCTATAAGGTTTTGCACGTTGTATCATAATAATAAGAAAAAAGCTACAAATTGTATAACGTGAAAATGAAAGAATAAAAATGGAACGAAATCCATTACAACTGGAAAAACGATGTATCAACTCATCAATATACTCGCGTAACTCCAGATGTACACAACATGTACAAACGTGGAAAAACAACACACCTCTAAGATTGTTTGTCACACTCGTATTATGTACAAGAGAAAATTCTGATTCGGCACACAACCTAAACACAGATCTTGGCCATCATCATGGAACCGTATCTACTTTGCCCCTAACAAAGTTAGGGGAATACTGATCTTGAAACCAATTGTTGAGATATATCTTTAGCAAGCATTGCATCCCAAAGAGTTTAAGATTTTGCTGCCTCTTAAGCTCACAAAAGAAGCATAAACTGGATCACATTTAAGTACCCGACAGAACAACACAACACCATCCTTATTATAATGTTTCAATAATGAATATCTAAATTGTGGACACCGAGTTGCCAAGTCTTGTAGATTTTACTGATTCCAATTTGGGAAAAGCTTCCAATTATCGACAATAATCTTGAGATCTTCTTCAGCCGTCCAAAAGGATTAAATATTTCCTTGTTGAATGAGGTTTGCAGCAACAAGGGAACCGGTTTGGAGGATGACGTTCATGATTGCAACCGACAGAACAACACAACACCATTCTTATTATACTGACTCCTTTTATGTTTTTGAATTTTGGTGAGTGTTAGTATCTGAATTATTGTGATGAATGAGCATGTAAAAAGCCAGTACAATGAGAACATTTCATTCATCCAAAATAAAAAGCATTGTTCACCGAGAGTCAGTGAGAACATAGCACCATAATCTAATCTAATGATAAAACTATAATTAGAATACTCTAGTAACTAACCATGAAAGTGATGATCTTCAAAAACGAAGGTCGCCTTCACTGCTGCAATTGGAATTAAATAACAAAAATCTTTAGAAATAAAAAAAATGAAAACAAAAAGCAGAGCACAAACATCAACGCATAAACAAACATTAATTAAAGCCATGATTTTCACCATTGTTTGGACAGCAAAATACTGAAATAATCGGAAAACGAAACGATTATAGAGCATCAACCAACCTTAATCAATCAAATTCGCTGCTGCAACGAGGTGGCATATCGAATTTGAGTGGCACGAACTAAAAAACGAAAAACCCTACTATTTTGGTCTTATTTCGTCACGATAATAGAACACAGTAAAAGATTACAAAATGAGATCAAAGCAATGCTATCCAACTTTATTAACGGACTAGCTTGGTCCGGAACACTTGTTACAAGCTTATTAGGTAGAATAACTAAATTACAATATTAATGTAGCGTATCGAGTTGTCGGTATTCGATGCTGACTAGTCGAATGTCTTCGTTCGATGCGGAACAAGTACCGCTGGTTCAAAGTCGTTCTGAAAGGTATCGAATTCGATGCGTATAATAGATGTCGAATTCGATGCGTACTTGGCGTGTCGAATGGAAGTACACTATTCAACTGCGTGTCGAATTATGGTTGTTCGATCCGATGCGTGTCGAATGAGAGATGGTTCGATGCTGACTGTGCTGAGGTGGTTATCTTCCCAAAAACTTGCACGGAACTCAAGGGGACGGGCCATTTATAGAACCCGTCCCATGGGGCCCACTAACTAATATAGAAAGTGGCATCGAATCGTGCATGTTCGATGCGCGCATCGAATAAAGGCTATTCGATGTGCTAATGGGCTGGCCCAATAACAACGTATCTGCCTGTGGATTCGATGCGCGCATCGAAATTCTCTTAATTCGATGCGATTATGGGCCGGCCCAATCAGAATGTATTGGGCCAATTCTTAAATCACCCCCATCACCTACATTGTTGTTTTTTTTTTCTCTCTTCCGATCTTCTTTGTTCTTTCTTTTTCTTTTTCTTTTTCTTGTTAGTTTGCAATCTGAGAATCGCAGAAGAGATTGAATCTTCCATTTCGGAAATATTCTAGTTCATTCAGCTGCAAGAAGGAAAGTTTGTCCGGCAAATTTCAGCTTTCCATATTCAAATTACTGACAGAGTTTTGCAGCTTCTGTTAGAAGAACCGTTAAGTTTGCCACATGTCGACGATCCAACGCATGTAGGACAGGATGAAGGACCAATTTAAAGGAGGTGATTGTTAGGATCAAGAATCCTAACGTGTTGTTCTATTTCGAGAACTAGCTCCTTTAGATAATAAGATAAGAAAAGAGTTTAACTATAAATTAATAATTTTCTTCATTTATTAAACAATTCATCATTACAATGTAACTTAAATAGACGGATAAAGAAACTAACATATCCTAATCTGATGCCAGTACATAGACCACTACTCAACTAAATAAATAACGCATAATGGAACTAATTAAAATAACATAATTGAGAAATAAATGGAAATATCATAAATAACAATTGAACTCAAACATAATCAACAATCCATGGTGGAAATTTGTGTATGTGCCTGGTCTGGCCTAAAAAATAGGACCCGTATCATTCCCTTCGTATTCAGACAAGGCCTTGTCCTCAAGGCCTTAAGAGACTTTTTTTTTTCAATTATGGAGTCGTGCCTTGTGATTCTCTTTGAAATACTCATGCCACAAAGTTGAGAGTAGTGTGTTTAAGAGGTCACGGTGTAGTATACCGAACAAGGGATGAAACTTAAAAGAAGAGACATGGCAAATGCGATGTAAAATGGAAAAGTGTTTGTAGGAACGACAAGGCCGTGTTCCAAAATGTTGATTATTAGTAGTAGAACAACGATGATAAAAGTTTGGATGTGTATTATACATGTGAGACTCAATACGTCGTCTGGGTCTGTGCTTTGATCGAGTGATGCAGATTTTTGGTCGTTTTTGAGGATTTGCGGGTTGTGGTCGTGAACGTGCGCGCCAATTTTCTTCAAGCTTTGACAATATACATAAGATACAGTCATTGCAACAAGACATCTTTTCGTTGTACTCTTTTCTTGCTTCTAAAAATCCCAAAATTTTAGAGAAAACTCATTCATGTGTTGTTGCATTTTGGAAAGGCATACATCTATGTTTTGTTCCATTTGCGGGGTTGATGATGAGGATGTGGAAAATTGGGTTTGAGTATATTTGAAAAGAATAGGGGAGCTCAACGAGAGCACCAAATGTTACGGGTCTATTATATTAAGTGTTTAGTAGTATTAATTATCAGATATTATTTAAATTTTATTAGCTTTTAATATTAGATGTTATGTCTCGGATAATATTTGTTAGGCAATGGATTAGGATGTGTAGGAGTTGTGGGTTAGTGAGAGATTAGTTAGTTAATTTTATGTCATTATAAATATTACTTCGTATTTTAGAAAGGAAGAAGAAAAGAAATTAAGTTAGTCTTAGTTAAATTCTAAATTTCTCATCTCCATTCTTAGGAGTTCGTTCTCACTCGAACTAGAACAAAACACGTTAGGATATTTAATCCTAAAATTGGTGCTTTCACAATGACACAGAAGAAATTTGAATTCAACAACAAAAGTTTTTGGAAGAATTTCATACTTTTCAGTCCCAAACGATGATGTTGGCCGGAGACGACAAACGTTATTCTTTTCGGGCAACAAACTCGACTATACAACAGTTGAGAATGGCTTTTGCTCCTCCACCACCACCTATGCCATGTTCCATGTCTCCTACCGTTCATATCGACAAAATCGAGTCTCTCACCACCCAAATTCAAACTCCAGTTCGCCACCCCCACCAAAATTCTTTCCAAAAAAGGCCATTTGAGAACCTCCACACTCTTTCACTTACAAATCAGACTGTCGCATGTCTCACTTTCTACGTTCACATCATTTTCATCAATTTCTATCATTTACCACTGAAACCATATACTTTCCCCGAAGACAGAGGCAAACACCATGTTATCCTTCTTTACCAAATTACCCAAATTCTACGAGCATCATATTGGCTTTTCGACGTGTATATGGTAACAAAGTACACTGAAATTGTGGATCGTGTTGATCCGTTGTTTTTGTTAACTTAACATTGGAGTGTTATCAGCAGATTGGTATGTTGTTAACTCAACGATATTACTTTAACAACGGACCAGAGTAATAGTGCAGTGGAATAAACAAACACCAAGTTTTAAGGAGTGAATATAAGATTATATTAACTCCCAGGCCGTAGGCAAAATAACCCGTTAAGGTTTTAACAAAAGTCGTTCTCTCAATTTTCAAGCTCCTCACTCTCAAATTAATCGAAATAAGCAAAGCACACAAGAATTGCTTCGACAATCTCTAACAGCTCCTCACTCTTAGATCTATTCTCACAACTCATAAACTTTACTAAAGCATGACAACACTTCAACAACTGTAAATTAATCTCTCGGATTGATTGGCTCTTGTCTTGTGTTTGTCTTGATGTACTTCACACCTATATATAGGTTCTTGACTTGGACTTCAAGGTGTGTTGTGCACGGTTGGTAATTCTCCTTTGTTTCCTTCTCGAACTCCTCTTCCTTGTTCTCGCAGTCCTTTTTAAATAATAGTTCATTCGTTAGTGATCTAACTAAGGATAGACTCCTTCAAATCAGGACTCAACTTGGAAAGCTTTTCCTTGTTGCACTCGAACTCTTCTTTCCTTGTAGAGCAATTTGCTTAATTAAGGAAACTTTCCTTCTTGGAAACTTTGGGCGTCCAACTTATGACGAGTTTGTTTCCTGAATAATAATCAAAGACAATCACAACTGTGGAACTCAATTAGTTAAATGAATAAGGCAAAACAATAATAATACATATAAACAAGATTGTAAATCGGATTCTGCTTCAGCAATGTTACTCTAACATTGACTTCTCAATGTTAATCCAACATTGCCAGAATACCTGCACTTTCAATCTCCCCCTTTTTGCCTTAATCACAAAACCTAAGAACCTGTTCTAATCATATCAAATTATTCAGACAAACTTCACTATTTTCTACTATGGAAAACTAAGTACACTCCCCCTGAAAATCAAAAGGGACCAACTCAATGTTATTCTAACAGTGATACTTTCAGTGTTATCATAACATCCATCTTTGTCAATGTTGGTTTAACATTGAGTCCAGACCGAAGTTCTAACATTGAACATCTCAATGTTAACTTAACATCAGAGAACAGTTAACACCTGCAAAACAGAGTTAGTACTTTGTAACCACAGTTCAAATAGCATAAGCAGAAACACTAAGTACCAGTAGAAAAGTACTTAATTACAGGCCATACTTAGTAGCAAGGAACACACTCCTTGATGAAACATAAAAATACAAAGAAAAATAGAATTGTTCATACTGCCATCGAAGACAGAAAATTAAAAGAACTCAGAAATTTTTGAAGTTTGATCTACTCTCCCCCTTTTTGTGAGGAAGGCAGATCCTCCAAATGCTTCCTGAGGCTGTCAATCTCCTGCAACCTCACTTGCTTGTCTGCTATCTCTCTTTGGGTATCTTTATACTCTCTGTCAAGCCACACCAGGGTCTCCTCCACAAAAGCATCAGCAATGACAGAACATCTATCACCACTTGCAACTGGAACAGAAGAGGCAGCAAATTTGATAGTCTTCTTCTTCTTTTTCCTGCTTGGACCAGCTTCTGCATTGGGATTCCAGGGCAAGTCTTGGATCCAGACTTGAGTGAAGTAGCTCCTGGTGATGATCATCTTGGCCTTGTTCTTGATCCAGCCTTCTGTCTTCTTGGTTTTGAAGCCTTGCTTCACCAGAATGCTGGATATCAGAGAGGGATATGGAATGATTCCCTTTGCCTTTGTTATGACCTCCCTCATGTGCCTCAGAACCTTCTCCCCTATGTTTACACTTAGCCCATTCTTCAGTTTATACACCAACTTTGCAGATTCTTTTGTCATAACAGTGGTGTTGGAAGAAGGCAGCCAGTTGTAGGTAGAGATCTTGTGAAGTACAACACTTAAGGATGTCAGCTTTGTAGTTGGAAAACTATCATTCCACTTCCTTGTGAGTCCACCAGTGAGGTCAGTAATCACCTCATCCATGCTAGGATCCTCAGTCTCCTTAGGATCAGGAAGTTCCCAAGCTTCATTGATCCAAGAGGGGCTATCGTCATAGACAATTCATCCTTACCCAAGCTTTACCAAACTTGGAAGAGCCCTGGTGGCACACCCACTGTGAGAGGTTCATGTAGAACTCTCTGATCACATTAGGGACATATGATGATTGGTTCATCATAGAGCCCAACACACCTCTAGCTTCAACCAACTCAAACAACCTATTTTCTTTGAACATCTCCTCATCAATGTTCATCTCCATGTGAATAACCCTGGCTTGATAAGCCTCCCACTGTTCTTCTGCCTCAGCAGACACATAAAATATAGAATAAGGCTTTTTGGGGTACTCCTCATCAAGCACATCAAAGTACTCATCACTGCCTGATGTTGGACTAACATCAGCAGGGTCATCACCTACCAGTTGGTCTTCTTCCTCAACTTCCTCATCTTCCTCTTCCTCCTTATCATCTTCTTCCTCTTTTTCTTCTTCTGACTCAGACTCGGAAGCTTCAACAACCACCTGCTTCCCCTTTCTTTTCTTAGCAGTAGTAGCTAAGGCAGAGAGAGTCAGGCTCTCTTCTTCTTCTCTCTCAGCCTCTTCAGGTTGATTGTCACCCTCATCATCAACATCTTGGTTACCCTCAGTAGTAACCTCCTCAACCACAGTCTCCTCAACCTGATCATCTTCCTCAGGAAGAGTATCCATCTCACCAGCAGAAGCATGCTCAGCAGCATTATCCTCAGACAGCTTAGCATTCACCCCAAGGTTTTCACCTTCATCAGTACCACCCACAATCTCATCCCCACCATCACCCACATGGACCTCATGCAAAACGTCAGACTCACCCACAGCAACAATAGAGGCCTCTTTCTTTCCCTCAATACCAATTTCAGCAGTAATATCTTGAGTAGGGTTAGCCATCATTACCTCGTTTTGGTCGTTGGTGGGAGTGGAGGTTTGCTCAGCAGTTTTTGATCTTGGACCAACATCACCCTTATCGGATTTCTTGCCCTTGCGCCGTTGATAGGTGGATTTCCTCTTTGGTGCAGCGGCGGCGACGGCTTCCGTGGATGCTCGTCTGGTACTGCGGCGTACTGGTCGTTCAATCTGCTCAACAACGTCTACAAGAGCATCAATGGAAGACTTGCGTGCCATTGTTAGAGTGATTTAGAGAAGAAAAGTAGAAACTTGATTTGCAGAGAATGTTGATTTCACAAGAATTTTGAGCGCGGTAACAGTAGGAAGAGATTAGGGAAAATTATATAAATAATCAGCTGAAGAATAGTGATAGTGGTGTTGTAACATGTTACCAAGATAATCGGACCACTGTCACACGATCATACCCATGTTCACCTTACCACGTGTCAGTGTTAGATTAACACGTAACCAGAGCAGTCTCCACACCTGAAAACTTGTTGAACTAACATTGGCAAGTTAACATCAGGGAGGGAAGTTGTAGGTGCAGGGCTTCATCCAAAGCAACATCATGTGAGAGCGTGAGATATTCCTGTATACTGATATGAAACCTCAACCAAGTACATAGGCACAAAGACATAGATTAAGATCATCAGTATGAGTAAGTAACACATCAGACAGAAGAACACCGAGCGGATGTACATATCCAGGGAAAAATGTTCTCACGGTATAGAAGATCACAAAACATAGTGTTTTACCTACAGTGAGTCACCCACGAAGTATGCCTCAACACATGATTCCTAGGATTACTAGGGTTACTAACTCCCCCTAAGCCCAAACCGACGTAAGAAAAAAAATGCAGAACTAGAATGAATGCAACAATGTTAGATCAACATTAGGTGATGGTAACCAAGTATACACAGCTTTACTGACTAGGATCAGGACATAACAATTTATCTTTTGCTAAAATCATGAACTCTTTTGAACAAAAAACAAGTGAATATTAAAGGATAGTTTCATCATTGAATGTGGGCAGCACAAGACTACACACACCCCAGCAACTTAACCATCAGCTACAGATTAGGCAAGTACAAAGGAACTAAATGAAGACAATACATTAATCATATACTTTTCCACCCCAACTCCTCATGCATACTTGTTTACCAACCTATTTACAAGAGAAATACCAAGTGAACAATGCTACTGAATGCAAGCAGTCGAAACTTCAAAACACCCCAGTAGTAAGGATCACTATCATGCATAACCTTGGCCATAGACACAAACACAAAAATAAGCACAACTGAATGACAATGAAGCTTTCAACATCATGTACCCCAGCTTCTCTTCATGCTCTGTCTAACCTAACATGGATAAGTCACAACTGAATAACATCAGAGTAGTGAGCTCTGTGTACCCCAGCTTCTCCCAGATGTTGGGTTAACATTCACAGACTAACAACAGAGTTCTTACTTTATAATACTCTTGCTATGTACATGTCCATCAGTCAACTCAGCTATTTATATAGATTAACCACACAACCCGACAGGATCTCTAACAAAGCAGTAATATGCAAGAAAGAAGAATGCAAAAAGGAAACATAAAAGAATTACAGATACACCACAACCAATAACCAGTGCTAGGCAGTGGTGTTATGTCAACACTGGTGTACTAACATCCCTAAACAATGCACATGCCAAGAAAATTACTCAAACTAAAGAACCTCTCAGTATCTAAGGGTTTAGTGAACATATTAGTAGGCTGATTGTTAGTTTCAATGTGTTCAATGTCAATGAGCTTATCTTCTACCATGTCTCTCAAAAAGTGATGCCTTAAGTCAATATGTTTAGTTCTAGAGTGTTGCACAGGGTTCTTAGAGATGCTTATAGCACTAAGATTATCACAGAACATAAGTAAGGTATCACTGTCTAACCCATAATCCAGTAGCACGTGTTTAAGCCATACTAACTGAGTGACACAGCTGGCTGCTGCTATGTACTCAGATTCAGCAGTGGAGAGTGACACACAATTTTGCTTTCTATTGTACCATGAGACCAAGTTGTTCCCCAGATAAAAACATCCTCCACTTGTAGACTTTCTATCATAAGTGTCACCTGCCTAGTCTGAGTCACTGAAACCTACAAGATTTGTGTTAGTGTCATAAAAATACCAGATCCCAAGAGCCAAAGTGCCAGATATATATCTAAGGATTCTCTTCATAGCAATCAGATGTGACTGCTTTGGACATGCCTGGTACCTAGCACACACACAAATAGAGAACATTATATCAGGTCTTGAAGCAGACAAGTAGAGTAAGCTTCATATCATTGAATGGTACAATGTTGGATCAACATCTGCACCAGTAACATCCCTGAATATCTTCACTGATGAAGACATGGGAGTCTTGCAAGGCTTTGAATCTGCCAATTCAAACATTTTCATCAAATTCTTTACATACTTTTCTTGACTTAGGAATATCCCATTACCTGTTTCTTTTACTTGGAGACCAAGGAAGAAATTTAATTCTCCTATCATATTAATCTCAAACTGCCCTGTCATTGATTCAACAATTTTTTCTAAAATAGAGTTGTTAGTTGAGCCAAAAACAATGTCATCCACATATATTTGAGCTATACAGACATGAGAATCTTTCTTCAAAACAAACAGAGTTCTATCTCCTTCACCTCTAACAAAGCCAAGACTTAAGAGGAATTTTGTAAGTCTTTCATACCAGGCTCTAGGTGCTTTTTTAAGTCCATACAGGGCTTTTTCAAGCTTGTACACATGGTTGGGGTACTTAGGATCTGTGAATCCCTTAGGTTGCTCAACATATACTTCCTTATCAATTAGCCCATTCAGGAACGCACCTTTTACATCCATTTTGTATAGTTGTATCTTAAGACCACATGCTATAGCTAGAAGTAACCTAATAGATTCAATCCTAGCAACTGGAGCAAAGGTCTCATCAAAATCTACACCTTCAACCTGTGTGTACCCTTGAGCAACTAGTCTAGCTTTGTTTCTAACTATGACCCCTTCCTCATTACTCTTGTTTTTAAATATCCACTTTGTCCCTATTACATTAACATTAGGTGGTCTAGGCACCAGTTTCCAGACATTGTTCTTAGTAAATTGTAATAGTTCATCCTGCATGGCATTAATCCAAAAGTTATCAAGGAGGGCTTCATTCACATTCTTAGATTCTATGAAGGCGACAAAACAAGAGGCATTAACAACAGTATAAGTGAAGTTCATACAGACACACAATTTTACCATATCTCTATAATCAAGTCTTTCTCTGTTGCGTGTCCTAACCCATTCAGTGAGTTCACCTATTACCTGGGATGCTGGATGATCTTTCTGAATTTTAGCTGGGGGATCTCTTCTAGGTTCAGAGGCAACTTCATTTTCTGAGTCATAGTCCTCTGTTGTTAGTCTAACATCTGATCTCGCTGGTGTTAGTCTAACATCATTCCCTGACTCCTGTTCAGTGTTTCCAGCTTCCAGTTCCAATGTTGGTGTAACATTGTCAGGAGTAACATTCTTGGTTTCTATTGTTGGTTCAACATTGGGAACTGAGATGTCATCAGTACCTGGACAAGACAGCTTAGGTAAGCCTCTTACAGCATCAACTTTCTGTAGTGAACATGTCCAAGTTTCCTATGCCATATAGAAGCCTCATATATTTTGGCATGAAAACACTGCTTCCTCTTGGGCTAGGTAGCAGTTATAACAAGAACATTATCACTATCATAAACATCATAAGAAACTATGTCAAATGTAACCAGTAAGTCATCATCACACAGCTGACTGATACTGATTAGATTTGCCTTTAACCCATCTACCAACAACGCATCCTTCAGGGGTGGGAACCCATCAACATTTAGGATCCCCTTGCCAATGATCTTTCCCATAGGTCACTGTTCCAGCACTTAAAGGTATCATTTGCTTAAGATTCTCCTTGCTTCCTGTAATGTGTCTTAAGCATCCACTGTCGAAGTACCACTTACCTGAAAGGTTAGAGTACACAGCAGAGAAAACAACATTGCATACCATTTTCATCTTAGGAGTTTTTGCTTTTTCTACCCAAGTCCTACTTTTATGTCCTGCATCTAATGTTGGTCTAACATCAGAATTTGTTGTAGTTTTAACATTGGGCATAAAGGTTGTTTTCTTACCACATTCTTTTATGAATTTTCTACAGAATGGTTTAATGTGGCCTGGTTGGAAACAATATTGACAGATAAAAGAGGGTTTGCTTTTTACAGTGTTGATGGTACCAAAACTCATATTGTCAGATTCTTTAACAAATCTTGTACTTAAATAGGCAGAATTACCATTAGAAGAGGAAGGTTTCTCAACAAATCCCAGACCATGTGTACCTGTATTACTCATGTTTAGTACCTCATCAAGTTTAGAAGTACCTCCATTCCATTTGGCTATGATCTGTGAATCCTTTTTGAGTTTCTCCTTTACCTCTTTCAGCTCAGCTTCAACTTTGTCAAGATCTCTCTCATAGAGTTTCAACATGTTCTTCAAACATTCAATGTCATGCTTCAGTGCTTTGTTACTCTTTATGAGTTTGACATTCTCTCTCTCAAGTCTGAGAAAAGATGTATGTAGCTCGTCTAGGATTTCCTCCTGGGACAGTTCTTCTTCGTTGAAGTACTCTTCTTCTAGATCAACTGAGCCATGAAAACAGTCAAAGTTAGTATCATCACAATTAGAGAGCGCATCACAGATAACATGTGTATCATTGTTGTTCTAGTCTCCAAAGAAGATTTCTGGCTTTGCTGATGGTTCTCCAATGTTAGGGTAACATTGAGAATTTTGGCAATTTCTGAAGTCTTCTTCTGACCAGGTGATCCGAGTGCAAAGCGCAGCAGTGTTGATTTCCTCTGATTGTACATCAGCACTTGTTCCAGATTCGAAGTCAGCATCATTGAAGTTATCTACACACACCCAATGAGAATCCCCTCTTGTTCTGAGGGTGTTAGCACATTCATGTTTAAAGTGACCATACTCATTACATTTATAACACTCGACGTCCTTCAATTTCTCAGCATCTTGAGGCTTGCTCTTAGATACCATGTACTTTACAAATTTTGGGGGTAATTTCTTATAACCAAGGGCAGCATTACCAGATTGTTTTTTTTTTTATCTTTATAGCCTAATTTACTAAACTTCCTGGTAATGTTTCCAAAGTTAGAAGAGATCAACTCATATTCATCTTCATCACTTCTTGTAGAATCTGAGCTAGTTCCTAGTAAGGCTAAAGCAAGTTGTTTACTGGACTTTCCTAGGAATTCTAGTTCAAACTCTTTTAAAGTGTTCATTAATTTTTGGAAGTCCATGTTGGCAAGATCTCTAGACTCATTCATAGCAATTCTTTTGACAGTGAACTTAGAAGATAATGTTCTAAAAGCTTTATAGACCATGGTTTGATTTGGGATGGTAAAACCTAAGTTTTGACACTGATTAGAAATATCAAGAAGTTTCTCAAAATACCTAACAATGCTTTCATCCTCACTCATCTCTATCTTCTCAAAGTCCCTCAAAAGTTTTCTATATTTAGAGTCCCTAACAGCCACATCACCCTCACAATGTAGTTCAACAACTTCCCAAACAATTTTAGCAGTTGTACAAGTTTGAATAAGTTTGAACATATGGTTACCTACCCAGCTAAAAATAGCATTGAGAGCCTTTTCATTGAAGTTGTAGAGAGCATTCTCATTGGCTGTCCATTGTCCTCTTGGCTTAGGTACCAGATCAACATCTCGATCTCTAGGCAAGTAAGGGATGGTGTAACCTTCTAGTACTGCATCCCAAGCTCTCAAGTCAATGTATTTAATGTGGACTATGAGTCTGATCTTCCAGTAGGCATAGTTGTTGGGACCCTCCAATACTGGCAACCTGCTGGTATTGGGGTTGGAGTTGTCCATCTTTTCGTATCAACGCCAAACACCGGTGAAGTTGGTGCTTGACTCTGATACCAATTGAAATTGTGGATTGGGTTGATACGTTGTTGTTGTTAACTTAACATTGGAGTGTTAACAGCAGATTGGTATGTTGTTAACTCAGCGATGTTACTTTAACAACAGACCAGAGTAATAGTGCAGCGGAATAAACAAACACCAAGTTTTAAGGAGTGAATATAAGATTATATTAACTCCCGAGCCGTAGGCAAAATAACCCGTTAAGATTTTAACAAAAGTCGTTCGCTCAATTTTCAAGCTCTTCACTCTAAAATTAATCGAACTAAGCAAAGCACACAAGAATTGCTTCGACTATCTCTAACAGCTCCTCACTCTTAAATCTATTCTCACAACTCACAAACTTTGCTAAAGCAAGACAACACTTCAACAACTGTAAATTAATCTCTCGGATTGATTGGCTCTTATCTTGTGTTTGTCTTGATGTACTTCACACCTATATATAGGTTCTTGACTTGGACTTCAAGGTGTATTGTACACGGTTGGTAATTCTCCTTTGTTTCCTTCTCGAACTCCTCTTCCTTGTTCTCGCAGTCCTTCTTGAATAATAGTTCATTCGTTAGTGATCTAACTAAGGATAGACTCCTTCTTCAAATCAGGACTCAACTTGGAAAGCTTTTCCTAGTTGCACTAGAACTCTTCTTTCCTTGTAGAGCGGTTTGCTTAATTAAGGAAACTTTCCTTCTTGGAAACTTTGGGCGTCCAACCTATGACAAGTTTGTTTCCTGAATAATAATCAAAGACAATCACAACTGTGGAACTCAATTAGTTAAATGAATAAGGCAAAACAATAATAATACATATAAACAAGATTGTAAATCGTATTCTACTTCAGCAATGTTACTCTAACATTGACTTCTGAATGTTAATCTAACGTTGCCAGAATACCTGCACTTTCATACACCAATTGTATCCTATGCAGAAGGGCCGAGGAAACTTTCAAGCATATAATTCCGGCGACTTTGCGGTTCTATTTAGAGAGCAACAGAGGATCAGTTTCAGTTCTTGAAAAGTAGGAAAGGAGCACCGTGGCCAATGGATCAATTTGTTGTGGAAAGTGATTTGTTTTCTCGCTCTCAAGATGATGAAGTTATGGAGATATCCGGTATCAAAACAGAATTGGTGTATCTATCATGTGTTGAAGTCCGCACAAATTTCTTCTAGATCGATAAGGTTGTATTGGCTACAATTGGGTGCATTGTGCTATCATGTGATGATAAATTTAAGGCTTTGGGCTCAATCATCTTTGCATATGGTTTTCCTTTAATGGGCCTTGAGGACAAGGCGCTTTTCAACGGGGATGGAATGTTACGGGTCTATTATATTAAGTGTTTAGTAGTATTAATTAATAGATATTATTTTAATTTTATTAGCTTTTAATATTAGATGTTATGTCTTGGATATTATTTGTTATGTAGTGGATTAGAACGTGCAGGAGTTGTGGATTAGTGGGAGATTAGTTAGTTTATTTTATGTCATTATAAATATTACTTTGTACGTATTTTACAAAGGAAGAAAAAAAATTAAATTAGTTTTAATTAAATTCTAAATTTCTCGTCTTCGAGTCGTTCTCACTTAAAGTAGAATAAAAAAGGTTAAGATTTTTGATCCTAACAGTGATCCGAAGCCTACAAGACTAACCTGTATTTCTAAAGTTTTAAATCATTAGTCATTAATTAATACACTTGAAAATTTCAATCTTTGAAATGTTAATACAATCTGGTTGGTCATACGACTATCTGGATTTTGGAATTGTTTGTTAGCCGACGACTGGCCCGGCGAAATGTCACAATCATATGTAAAGATTATTTAAGGGTTAATAAACAATGAAATTAAGACAGAATATGTTAAGGAATGTTGATTAACGTTGTTTACCTAAGACTAAGACAAAGTCGCAGGACCATTTTACCTTGTTTTCTCTTCTTTTGACCGTGAAAATGAGCTTCAGAATTGTTTTTGAATATTCATACCATTCAGGAAAACCGATCGAAGAAGATTCTTCATACAGAAGTAATATTTAGGAGAAATCTTTTTTCTTTTCTTTTGTTGTATCAATTTTTATGTGATAAACAAAGTAGAAATAGTAGAAAAACATCATATCCGTGTTGCACCATTCAAAGTGACCAAAAAATCTTCCTTTTTATGTTATTTTGTGTCTTTCTGTGTTTAATGATAGCCAATAAAAGTCCTCGGATTCACACATTATTATGAGGGTCACGATCAATTCATTTTCATCCACATACTTGACTAGAAATCGTGTGATCATTTAAAAATAATGTTGGTTAATTAAGTTTTGACATTGTCTATGTAATTAACAAAATTCTAATCCGTGGTTATATTCAATCAAGGCAAGGTCAACGTGATTAATTCTTTCTCACGAGAAAGTAAATTGCTCCAACTCAAAAAATTAGTTAATAAATTGGAGCTTTTTTTGGTTACAGTATCCCGCGTAGACACATTACTCTCCTATACAAAAATATTGGGCATATTAGAGGAATGTGATACAAAACATATGCACATCGCCCAATATAATAAAAAGAAAAAAGTTCATAAATTATGTTCGATAGGCACATTATCATGTGCATTGTTGCGCAGCAATACGATAAACAGAAAATCATACACGAAGGAAAAGCAAGAAAGACACGTTATTTGTTTACCCAGTTCGTTGTCTACATCTGGGGGCGATACCAAGCTAGAATTTTCACTATGTGTTATACTGTAGAGATACAATTACAAGAGAGTCTGTTTGTAATAAGGACACACTCTTAATATAAGGCAACTCCTAATTATAGAATTACTCAAACTCTGCAAATTCTAGGAATCTAGTTCTTTACAACTCTCAATTAAACTAGGAAGCTGCATTCTTTGATAATCCAGGCTCCACAAAACCTAACAATCTCCCACTTAGAGATTAATATCATCGTAACCACATCTTCACTCTTCCGCATAGCAATCCTCTAACAATGGTACCGCCATCCTTAGACTCTTCAAGCACCAAGTCCAGTTGAAGCCATGCAAAGCTTCAACTTCTCTCAGGTCACAACCTTAGTCAACATATCAACAGGGTTCTCACTTCACGGAATCTTCACAAGTTGCAAAGTCTTCTTCTCCAAGAGATACTGTATGTAGTGATACTTCAACTCAATGTGCTTTATTCTCGAATGAAATGCCAGATTCTTGGCCAAGAAAATAGCACTCTGACTATCATTGTATAGAATACTATTTGTTTGCCCTTTTCCTAATTCACCCAAGAAATTCTGCAACCATACCATCTTTTTACTAGTTTCTGTCACCGCTACATATTCAGCTTCTGTAGTAGACAAAGCCAAAATCTTCGGCAACTTAGATCCCCATGAAATAGCCGTACCACCCAATGTGAAAACATAACCAGTAGTAATCTTTCTTCCATCAAGATCACCCACCAAATCAACATCTACGTAACCATTCAAGTTCGTGTGTTTTCCATCAAAACACAATGACCTATCACAAGCATCACGCAAGTACCTAAAGATTCACTTCAGTGCTTCCCAGTGTTGCTTTCCCGGACTAGTCATATATACTCACAACTCCCACTGCATGCGCAATATCCGGTTTTGTACACACCATAGCATACATAAGACTCCCAACTACTGAAGCATATGGAGTTTGACTCCCTTTTTAATAATCTAAAATGACTACCTAAAGGTGTGCTTACTGGCTTTTCATCATGCATACTGAATCTCCTCAACACTTTATCATGTAATCATGTTGCAAAAGATACAACTTACCCACTACCTTGTCCCGATTAATCCGCATACCCAATATTTTCTTTGCCTCACCAAGATCTTTCATGGCAAAACATTCAGATAGTTGCTTCTTCAACTTGTTCACTTCTTGAACACAGGAACATGTTATCAGCATGTCATCAACATATTACAGCAGAATAATGAAACTACTATCAAACCTCATAAAGTACCAACAATGATCAGCATTGCATCTACCAAAGTCAATCTCATGCATGAAGCCATCAAACTTCATGTACCACCGTCTAGGAGCTTATTTCAGACCATACAAGCTCTTTTCCAACTTGCAAACTAGCTCAACGTTACCCTTAAGCACATACCCCTCTGGTTGCTGCATGTAAATGTCTTCTTCAAAATCGCCGTGAAGAAAATTTGTCTTCACATCCATCTGTTCTGACAATATATTTTCCACTACAACTATGCTCAAAGCCATCCTAATAGTCGTCAACTTCATCACAGGGGATATTATGTTAGTGTAAGCAACCCCTTCTTTCTGCTGAAAATCCTTCACAACCAGCCTTGCCTTGTAACGTTTGCTACCATCTGCTTTCTCTTTGATTCTGTAAATCCACTTGTTATGCAGCGCCTTTTTCCCCTTTGGAAGCTGAACAAGATCCCACGTGTTGTTTGACTTCAAGGAATCCATCTCATCATCCACTGCAAGCTCCCACTTGCTCCAATCAACACTTTTCACTGCCTCTACATAACACTCTGGCTCACCACTATCAGTTAATAACAAATAATGTAAGGCAGGGGGATACCTCTCAGGAGCAAGATGTTCCCTACTTGATCTCCTCAAAGTAGGATCTGGAGTACGTGGTTCTTCCTCATTAGTCCCCTCGTTTTTCAGAATCTTGTCTTCACCAGAATTGGAGATATCCAATTCCACAATCTTCAGGTCTTTATCCCGAGTATCAACACCCACAGTGTTTGATGCACCCAATCTGTCTTTGTACAAAACCTGTTCATTAAACACAACATCTCTACTACGAATAACCTTACTGTTTTGGTCATCCCAAAATCGATACCCATAATCATCGCCGCCATATCCATTGAACGTACACTTCACATATTTCGCATCTAACTTGCTCCTAACAGTAGCATCAATATGATCATAAGAAACATAGCCAAATACTTTAAGGTAAGATAGGTTTACCTCCTTTCCTCTTCAAGCTTCCTCTGTAATGTCGTTTTCCAGTGGAACGGATGGTCCTCGGTTGATCAAGAAAGTCACAGTGTTAACTACTTCTGCCCAAAACATCTTAGGCAACCCACACTTCAACCTCACGCATCTAACCCTCTCATTCAAAGTTCTGTTCATACACTCTGCAACCCCATTCTGATGTGGTGTTCCTCTAACCGTCTTCTCCATGCGAATGCCATTATCTGCACAATACTTCTTAAACTCTGCAAGTTCATACTCACCACCATTGTCAGATCTTAGACACTTCACACTCAGACCAGTTTCAGTTTCAACACGTGCTCTCCACATCTTGAAAATCTCAAACGCTTCAGATTTCTGTTACAAGAAGTATACCCATAACTTTCTTGTTGCATCATCAATGAAAGTCATGTAATACGAAGCTCCATCGAGAGACGTGACAGTGGCTGGCCCCCACAGATCATTGTGCACCTGCTCTAACTTATGATCCTTCAAAGTTCTGCCACCCTTTGCAAAACTAACCTGTTTTTGTTTCCCTAACGCACAGTCCTCACAAGGACACATATCAACTATTTTTAGACCCAACAACTTACCCTTCGAACACAGATGCTTCATTCATTTTTCACTCATGTGGCCTAGTCGACAATGCCACAAATCAGCTTCACTATGTGCTGCAACAACTCCAATGCTATCATGTTTGATGTCGGTCATATACAAAGTGCCCTTTTTCAAACCCTGAGCTACCACCATAGCTCCTTTGACTATTTTCCAAGCACCTCCACCGAATTTAACATCATAACCGTCATCATCCAACTACCCTGTAGCGACCAAATTTCTCTTAAGACTAGGGATGTGCCTCACATTATGCATCGTCCAAACGGATCCATTAGGAGATTTAACACGGATATCTCCCTTCCCACAGCATCATAAGGAAAATTGTCGCCCAGCTAGACTCTCCCGCAGTATCTAGCAACATAATTCGTCATCAAACTTTTGTTAGGACAAGCATGAAACGATGCTCCAGAATCCAGAACCCAAGTCTCTATTGGACTGCATGCGGTCAGAATTAGTGCTTCACCATCATCTTCGGTCGTCATATTTGCTAAGTTGTCATTTTTCTTTGGTGCTTAACACTTATTCTTGTAATGACCCTTTTTTCCCGCAGTTCCAACATTCAATGGAACTCTTGTCTTTCGTCGACTTTCTGTTCCTCGACTTCGATCTACCCCGATTCGAATTCGAGTTTTTCTTATCTGATCTGCCTCTGATTTCTGTACTCAAAACTGAGCCTGCAAAATTTCCTGACGAGTTACCTGATTATCTCCTGTGAATTTCTTCGCTAACTATCAAATCTCTAACTTCGTCAAACTGTAACTTTACCCTTCCCTCGGAGGCACTAACAGCCATTACTGTAACACTCCAACTCTCCGGTAAAGAAGACAACAAAATTAAGGCTTTAATTTCGTCATCAAACTCGATATTTACCGAACGGAGTTGTTATGTAAATAAACTGAATTCGTTCAGATGATCAGACGACACAGTTGTCTCTATCATATGAAGATGAAACAGACGACGCATCAGATTTACTTTGTTGGCTGCTGATGGCTTATCGAACATATCTGCAAGTACCTTCAACACAGTCGTCATAGTCGTTTCTTTTACAGTGTGAAACGCCACGTTTCGAGGCAACGATAACCTCACCTCGCTCATCGCCTTTCTGTCTAGAACCTTCCAGACGTCATTTTTCATGTCTGCCGGTTTATCATTCAGAGGTTTCCAGAGATCCTTGTTGTACAAGTAATCCTCAATCTGCATCCGCCAAAACCCGTAATCAGACCCCATCAAACTTCTTGATTGATTTTCCTGCTTCCATCGTAACTGCTCCCAGTGAACCTGATGCTCTTGATACCACTTGTTGTGCGGCAATACGATAAACAGAAAATCATACACGAACGAAAAGCAAGAAAGACACGTTATTTGTTTACCCAGTTCGCTGCCTACATCTGGGAGCGATACCAAGCCAGGATTTTCACTATATGTTATGTTGTAGGGTTACAATTACAAATAGAGGCTATTTATAATAATGACACACTCCTAATATCAGACAACTCCTTATATTAGGCAACTCCTAATTATAGACTTACTCAAACTCTGCAATTCCCAGGAAGCTAGGTCTCTACAACTCTCAGTTAAACTAGAAAGCTGCACTATTTAATAATTCAGGCTCCACAAAACCTAACATGCATATCATTATACGATGCAAAATACTATGAAAATATAACAATGGGGTGTTGTACAACTTTTTAAAATCATAATGATATAATATACCTATTTCTTATATCAGGTATAACTGCCTTATTTATTTTTTCACAAGAATAATGCCCTTATTTCTTATGTGATAATGGAGTAATATGACTACTCTCAATTGCATATATTATGCTAAAAATACCAACTAATTAAAACAGGTTTTGCGCTTCCCAACCATAAACGTTATTTCCGCTCATTTATGAATACTAGCATGTCGCTGGGATATTCCCCAGAAAAATAAACCACTTTATGTTTGGCAAGTAACATAGCTGGAAATACTTTTTAATCGATTTTCTGATGAAATAGACTTGTGTTTTCGTCTTTAATGATTCAATTATTGATTCTTTGTTTATCTTGTCGATAAAGATTCAATTATTGATAACGTTTAAAAAAAAGATTCAATTATTGATTCACAAATGTTGATGCAATTAATTGTATAATCGTTCCCTTCTTCGTACTTCGTGTCACTACACAGCAGTAGCATTTTCAAGAAAGAAAAATTGTTATTTTTGCTACTTTTGTTTACATAATTTAAAAAGTGTTAAAAAAACACTTTAAAGTACTACAGGAAACCATTTGTAAGCATTTAAAAAATATTTCCGGAATGTTGATTATATGGTGTTGGAAAATTTTAATAAAAATAATACTTGAGGTGTAAATACCTTATTCTATCCCATGGTCAATTCGGTAATAAAAGAATTGATTGGCAAGGTGATGAAACGTTTTTGATGACCTTTATTTGCAGCGTTCAGTTTCATGATCTCTCAATTTAAGGCGCCAAGTTAATTCTAATTACACCATTAGTTATTGAGAAAATTATTGTTATATATATACATATTGCCGTGAGATAGAAGGAAAAAAATATTATTTACTTTGATAATATTTATATATATGAGCAAAAGAGCAAAGTATTGGGCGAGCTTCCATCTTATTTTTAAGTGTGCAGTTTAGAAATAAGAAACAGCGGTATTGCTGGGCTGATGCATCCTGGAGACGGCGTGTTGTGTGTGACCCTATTGTATGTTGAGTATTACCAAGTACCAACTAGAGGTGTGAATCGTCTTAAAGAGAGCTGACATAGTGCGCCTCAGTCTAGCGTTGATATTTTACACTCGACGTGAACCGTTGGAGTTACGGTAATATCGTCACTTTATATTTCGTTGTTAATATTCTTGATCATGGTTCGAGGTAATATTTCATTTTATTGCATTTTTCTTTATTTAGTTGTTGTGAATTACTAAAATAGAGGAACAACAATTTTATGACGATTTCTATGCCTCTTTCGGTATTAATGTTGTTATACGGGCATGCGATAATAATAATTCTGCATCTCGTGGAAAAATGAATTGCGGAGTAATATATCTTCTTCACCAGAATTTGCAATGATAAGTGTGAGTATCACTTGCTAATTGTGCAATTTTGCTTAGGTTGATTTCTTATGATATTGAAAGCTACTTCTGTGAAAACAGGACAATCATTTTGAGGTTCAATCAATTTGAAGTTTTATAGATATCATTTGCAGACAAGAAAAGAAATATATATCAATTTGCTTCATTTAACTAATTCTTCATCTTGCTGCTTGTGTTGTTAAGATGGAAATTCCAATCCAAATTGTGTTATAGGAACATTACCTATGGATATCTGATATTTCACTTCGGTAAGTGAAATGAGCAGAGATGTCATTTGAGGGATAACTTCTACTTATGAATTTAATTGTTCATGAGAAAATGGTCCACTGTAAGGTATGTCCTTACAATTTTACTAGATGACCATTTGTATTTTGAATTATCATAATAACAGATTGTGTGACTTCTATTATTTAAAGCTAATAACCTGTGTTAATTATGAGGTTAACGTACTCTGCTATATATGTATTCCTTTTGATTTCTTGAGCAAGGTAACTTGAGGTAGAAATGGAACAGGGCCTGAGATCCATGACTTGTGATCAACAGATTAATTAATTTTTTTGTTTTGTGTTGCAAGTTCGAAATTTGATGGCAACGTGGCTTTTGGGTTTCGTTTACCCATATGTGGACAATCTAATGGACGTGAGATATAAACTATTACCAACTAATATAATTCTGAGGTCAATGAGCATCACAAGGTATGTCCTTTTAAGCTTATAATAAATGCAATGCAGAGAACCTTTAATGTGAAAAAATCAGTTAGTCATTGGTTTATGAAGACAAATAACCATTCTTTGCGACAACAAAAATGGATAATATTTGTCAATTAGTGGGGGTTGGCACAATGAAATGATGCTTAAGTAACTTATCAGGTCTCTCAAATGCTCTCATGATTGCATTAGTTCATATTTTTTAACGTGAAGTAATTATCTTGAATAGTGCCGGGTATATTGCTTAACATGTTTCATTGTGATTAATATTTTATGCACAAACATTTTATTCACAATTGATTATTATGTTATGAACTAACCTATTATGCAAATGTGATGAGACATCACAAATGTGTTGAGAATAATATTAAAATCTCTATATATGAGATTTTGTCGTGCATAATACTATTTTGCATTATATGCAATAAAATATTTTGCGAATTAGTTGGTTCCTAGTAGGTGTAAGACTACTGGCCAACAAGATATGTGAATGATGGGAAATCACTACAAAAAAACAGGCCAACCGCGACGACATCTTTCCAACGGGAAAAAAAGTCGTTGCTATTACTAACAGATTAGTGACTGAATACCAACGAAATGTCTTTTTGTGCTAATTATCTACAAATTACCTACGAATTTTCCTACAGAATGACTGCTTCGTTGCTATTCCGTTGTAAAGTTGTAGGAAATAATTTACATTGTCAAGAAACATGACAACAACAGCGACGTTTTTTCAACGGAAAAAGGTTCGTTGTTATTAGCAACAGATTTGTAACTATATACCAACAAAAACTCAAAATCAGATGCAGTTTTAATTTCAACATATTTCTCCGACAAAATAAATTTCGTTGCAATTAATTCCAAATTTTGTGAAAATAACTTGACTAGCTCAAAAACATATAACAATAGCAGTTATCATTTTGCAATGAAGAAAACAACTTAAATTAGTCGCTAAGTTGGTTTGGCGAATTATTATTTGTTCAATTATTAAAGAAATATGATAGCATAGTACACTATAGTTAAAGTATCTTGTTTTTCATATACGTTTTAGTAAATTATATAATTTTTTAATTTTCTTCATATTGGCATCACGAGTTTACAAAAATAAATGTGTGTTGTTTTGACACATTTGTTGTAAAGTACAATATACAAGTTACATAGTATCGACGATCGCAATTTATTAAAATGGTAATAGATATTATTGATTTGACAATAGATCGTATTGTATATATATGCGTGTCGGTTACAAGAGTATAATCTAATAATACAACGAGTCTATCTCAAATCAAGCCTACACTATGTATCTCGTGTAGACTTGGTCCGGAACACCCCGAACTAACGCCTCGATGCTTGGATGGCAATAGTATGTCGGTGACTAGATCGGTTGTATGTCGGTGATCGTCTTCGATATGATATCGAGGATTACCCTCGATGTGAGATCGGTAATGTGGTGGTATGACGTATCAGTGGATCACAATGTAGTCCCGATATCGAATGTGATATCGAGAGTGAGATCGGTAATGTATTTCGATGTGATGCGTGGTAGCTGAGGGATAATTATTGCTTACTTTGGAATTCGGGCACCGCGTATTTATAGACCTTGAGATCCGGGGACCACAGTAATATATCGGTGATTATTACCGATATTACATCGAAAGTGGCCCCCGATATGGTCCAATATGGGCCTGGTTTGGGCCAGACCCAGTATGCGGGAAATGCCCATATCATGTAGTCCCCCAATTTGGGGAGTCTTGTCTTAGAGATAAGAATTCGCAAATTTAATTTTGAATTTCTGGGTTATCTGTACCCCTCGTCCCGCCAGTTCAAATGACGGAGATCAAATATGCGGGGAATGCGCTTTGTGATGAATTTCGATGGGTCCCCTAATGCAGTGGACGCATAGTTTGAGGTCCTCATTTGAATTCTACGTTTCTTGGCATTTGAGTTTGTTGTAAATATGGGAATTGCACTTTGAGAATTGTGATGGGGCCGCCGGTGTAACTATTATACCTTCGAGGCGTTTTGCGTAATAGGATAGGATATCGGGTCTCATCATCGATATTATGTCGAAACTCATATTCAATATGATGTCGAAAGTATCCTTCGATGTGGTTAAAGCTTCCGTCTATAAGTAGGGCTTGTAAGAGACTTTGAAGGTCATAGTTTTCTGCGTTTTCTCTGTCGTTTAGCGTAACCACATCGGTATGTATATCGGTAATCATATTCGATATATTCCCCGACGTGTATTTCGATCTCGCCGTTGTACTGGATTTATTTATTATTATTATTTTCTCATGCCGATACTCTGATTTTTCTGCAGGTGCATTATGTTTTTCTGAGATATTCCGTCAGAATGGGTTTCAGACAATTGATGCTTAAACTTCAAGCCGACCGTGATGCTCAGAAAGCTGCTGAGACAGCAGTAGTCGCGGTGGCGGCTGAAACAGGGTATGCGTCTAGCTTTGACCTGAATAATGTTGCCACTGAGGTTTTAGCAGAGGCATCGGGAATAGAACAACCTCCCACTCGCACTGTAGTTCCTGAACATATTAGTGAACAATGTTTCGAAAATGTTCCTGCAACGGTTGGGTCCTTTAGCCAGGACATTCTTGATGTTGTGGGGGGGCTGGACGGTGCGGCCAATCTCTTGGAGGTGTTGACCTCGAAACAAAAAGGTGGGGTTCATTCGTCTGTAGGAACTGTGTTGACGGAGAGACCAATTGCTAGGTCTCCTTTTAGTGAGTATGTAGCTCCACGTTCTGAGTCGATGGCCTACATCCCTTTGACTGAGAACGTTGGAGGTTCGGAATCGAATACCACTGTCGACTTGGGTGCTTCAGTGGATGCACCTTATACCATGGGGTCGGGTTCTTCAAGACCGAACCCTATTAGCGGCAAGGGAAAGACGACTGCTTAAGGTACGACTGACAAAGGTAAAGGGCCACTGCAGAAGCCCTCGATATTGGGGGGCTTCGCCCCTGTCTTTCCTGGGATTCCGATTACGAAGCCTACCGTTGACCTGGCTAGGATATCAGGTAAAAAAAGGTCTCGTGAGGGACTGTCTCTAATGTCCACTCGTCTTCGAGTTCGGGCCCCAGGAAGGCGGGTACAGTCAAATCCTCCAAACGAGTAGAATTTCCTGAAGTAGATGTTGTACGGGGAATGATGCGGGCTTTTCCTCCTCCAGCAAATGTACGGGTGCTCACAGAATTCGAGCGGGCTCAGAATATACGCCGCAGCACTCACCTGTTTCAGAGTGTACGTATTTTACACGACTTCGATTGATTTTATTTGACTGTTTAACATAATGTCACTGATTGTATTGTGCAGACGGCCAAGCTTGCGGTCTCGTGTCTGAAGACAATTCGCGAGTCCAAAAGTGACCCTGACGTTGTTGCTGCCGAGCTCGAGGCTGATATCTTGAGGATGGGGGAGTTCAACCCCATGGTGTTAGAGAAGTTGGAGGCTGAGAAAGAGGATGCCCTGAAGACATGTCGTAAGCTCCGAGAGGAGTATGATTTGTTGAAGGGCAACTTTAAGACATTAGTGACTGAGATCGACCAAGGAAAGGCGCGTGAACTTGCGGCCAACAGGGAGCTAGAGAAACTGAGTGTTGAGGTGGTGGCAGTGAAGGCTGCTAACGAACGTCTCTCATTGGAGCTCTCCACTGCCAAATTAGCTCCCTTTGACTTGGTATATATCCTGTTTATGATATTTGCTTCTGTTTTTTCCTCATGTATTTATTAGAGTTTGATTCGTAGGAACATCGTCCTGATCTCCTTCGGGTTGGAACGGAGAAATTTATGGAGAGCTTGAGCTTCCCAGACTTAATCTTGAAGGTTCGGGAGGCAGCATTTCATGCTTGCGTAGGGCAAGTATTGAAGAATGACGGTTTCAAGGATTCCCTCGAACTGAGTGGGTTGAACCCGAGGCATGATCACAAGGACCTGCCGGTTGGCGGACTAGATGAGATGGAGGAGGGTTCGACCGAATCTGACTTGTTTTCTGAGGTTGTTGAGAAGAAGACTAAAGGGTCCTTGTGGGAATAGCTGTTTGCTGCCCTTATTCTATAAAAGTAACAGTAATATCAATTAATATAAGATAAAACGCAAAATTAATAAGTTTAAAAGGACTTACTCAACTTCATAAAAAAAAGGACTTACTCAACAAAGGGATTTAGTTCTGCACAATTCAATAGGACATATCGGTGTACGGACCTTCTTTCATCTTCACCCAAAACCCAACGAAGTGGAGGACCCATAGGCCGGTCTGGGTATGAGAAAATTGAGAGCCTCCCTTCTGGACCGGCTTGCCCTCTATCATCATTGCGTGGTACACTATTAATTCTTGTTTGAATACTTTTTTCAATGTACAATGAGCAAAATGTCGATACTTCCTCATTCAACCATGCTTGAACAATAGAAGTCTCCACTTTGGACAGATTGCCTACTTTCTTCTTTAGATGATGTAGGAACCTAGTCACATTAAATATGTTAGGATAGAGTTTATAATTAACAAACAAGGTTTTTTTAAAGAAAGAAACATGTGGCAAATGAGAATTAATACATACATAATATATTGCTTTAGTACCTCTCAAATGGATACATCCAACGATATTGTACAGGTCCACCAACCTTGGCTTCATATGCTAGGTGAATTGGCAAATGCTCCATTGAATCGAATAATCCAGGAGGAAAGATTTTCTCCATGTTACATAAAATCTCAACGATATTAACTTCAAGGTGCTCCATATCCTGAACTCGAAGCACAGTTGAACAAATATCTCTGAAAAATTAACTCAACTCTGCGAGTGTTTCCCATATTGGTTTGGTAATAAGATCGCGAAAGGCTATTGGCAACAACCTTTGCATGAATACATGGCAATCATGACTCTTCATCCCAATAATTTTGCATTGATCTGTACTTACACATCGAGCTATATTTGAGGCATACCCATCCGGAAACTTTAGTTGTCCAACCCAAGCACAAACATCTTTTATTTGTCCCTTACTTAGAGTATAAGATGCTTTAGGTTTCCAAGATTTCTCATTATCATCATATATTAAATTCAAGTCGGGCCGATCACAGTAGAGCTCCAAATCTTGGAGAGCTTTGGCATTATCTTTTGTCTTTCCTTTGACGTCCATAACAGTGTTGAAGATATTATCAAAAACATTGTTCTCAATGTGCATCACGTCCAAATTGTGACGAATGAGATTTGTATGCCAGTAAGGGAGCTCCCAAAATATGCTTTTCTTCACCCAGCTATGTGACTCCTTAAAGCCAGGCATATCTTGGTTTCCACTGCGAGTCCCAAAGATGATATCAGGAAGTTTCTCTACTCGCCTACGAACTTCTTCATATTCAAGTGTTTCTCTACTGCTTTTCTTCAGATTCCCAAAGATGGTCACGAACTTATTCTGATGCGAGATTCTATCATATTCAAGTTCAATATAACTTATAACATATTTTGTTTCCTGATTAAGTTATGCAAATATCAAATTGATGTGAATCAAGCAATCAAATCAAAACGTAATTATTTCTTGATAAATTAACGTGGCTAATAATTAGTTAGTTCATAAGTTAATCAAGAAAAGTGTAAGTGCGTGACCATTTCAATTTTGATATCACAAATTTGATATTATACTTTCATTCATCGCCATAAATAGGAAAGAGTAAACCATGGAGCATTAAACACAAGGAAGTTCTTTGATTATAATCACTTATTACCTTCCTGCAGAAATTTCTTTGAGTTCATGTGTTTACTTTTCTCTTGCTAGTTGGCTACCTCTTTTTCTCTGTATTTCAGATGCATTCTTCAAAAAAAAAAGATGAAAATAAATGTATAAGTAACCAAAAAATAAATAAAATTAAAGGGCAAGTTAAGGGAACGGTGATTAGTAGTAGTACTATACAAACTTTGGCATGTGACAACGGAGGCCGTTAATTGACAAAACTAATTTCTATATCGTATTGTTAATTTTACCTCTATCTTGAGCCTAAACTTTCTTTTTAATTTTAATCATTAGTTATTTTCATGCAACTTATTAAATTTATACTAAGACCTTCAAATAGTTTCTGTTATAAAATCCATATATTCTGCATTAGATTGTCAAATCATTTAAAAGTTTCAGCTAACTGACATGTGCGGTGAGTTATTATACTATTAATCGTTATTATATTGTCACTTACATTTACTTATATTGATGATCATATTGTTAAATAATGTCAGACTTGGCCATTAACCCTTGAAAGTAGATATACGAAGGAACAGAGGAAGCCGCCCCTACTAATTTATTCAAGAATCAAAAAGAATAAATTACATGGATAACAGAACATCAAAAAACAAAAAAAAAACAAAATCTTGATACAATTAAATAACGCGATACATTGTTTACATGTACCTCTCCGCTTCCGATCTGCTCTGTTTCATTAAAAAAGAATGGTTATACGTATACAACGTTAACTAGATCTGGCTTGCGTGAGAGAGGAATAAGAAGAAAAATGAAACACAAAGACAAAGAAAAAGGAACTTATGCATGTTTTTTGGTTCTTATAGCATAATATTGGGGTTATTCTTATATGTCTAAGATCTCTTCCGGTTCACTTTCTTCTCTTGTTGTGCCATTTTTTGGAAAGGCCAAGGGTTTAAATTTTGATCATATATCTCTCTTTGATTATTATATTTATCTTTTATTAAAGAAAGAAATTCTTTTCATCTCTAGGTAATAATGCAGAATTTCTTGTTAGGTTGTTAGAAATTGCCAAGCGCATGCATGAACTTATCAATTTGAAAATTACGCAATATATAACAAAGAAATGTTTCCTATGTTTAGAATTTTCATTCTCAATATTATTCAAGTTAAATATTTCCGTCAATCATAGAATTACTAATTACCTATTCAACAAGATTTAGCATTTAAGATAGAATTACAATTTATAGTAGCACATACTATAGGGACTTGATCCTCACGCATGCATAGGAGTTGATAAGCATGACATAAGACTTTATATTTGGTACTTAGGTTCTTAAATTTCACCCAATTAGTTTTTCTAAAAAAATAAAAAATTCACCCAATTAGGCGGAAATAAACAACTCAATTGATTTAAATATACTTTTGACTAATTAGGGTACGTCGTATTGTTAGTTAATCGAGTTTAATTAAGTCAATATCAAAAGCAAAAGCAAATGTCAATTTAATGAAATTGGGTGAAATTTGCTTTTGATATTTGTTTAATTAAATTTTGAATTTTACGAATTGTCATTTCATGAAAAAACAAATGTACAGGCTAAGTTCATTAATTTAAGAATTTTTTTATTGACTAGATTTTCTGTCAACTAAACAAGGTTATAAGTGTATGCCTTTTAAACTTGCTATTTTTTATTTGAGATTTCACCAACTTGCATGTACTCGAGGAGAAAATGCATAATTTCATTGATTTTAATATACTTTTTATTGGTGGCTAGACAAAAGTTATTATATCAAGTTGAAGTGCTGAACTCAATTTAATAACGTTTAAGTGCATCACCACTTCTTTGAACTAATTAATTTATGCCAATCTAATATATATAAATATATATGTATGTGATCAGGCCAATCACATTCACTTTCATTAAACGTTTAATTATTTAAATTTAATTTGTTATAATTTTGAAGTTTTGAACTTGAGATTTATCTAATTTAATGTCACTAAAAACATGAAATAGTATTTCTCATAACACAAAATTAACCAGGTGAGTAATTCCTTAATTATCGGTGAGATGTGGTTCAGAACTCAATTCCAGTGATTCTTGTAGAAAGAATATATGAATATAAGAGCTTATACGAGGGGTATTCATCAGATATAGAGCCCTCACCACGAGGGTAGTCTGGTCTTTTTTGGACCAATGTATTTATGCATTATCAATTTCATTAAACCCTAAACTCTGAACTCTAAAGTCACTCATCTCTACTATTTTGAATTCGTGAATTGGCTAATAAAGTTAAGACAAACCTCTGTGTTCAACAATCTGATTTCTTTGTATTCTAGGGGGTGTATGGTCGCAAGGCTGAAACTTATATGAATTGACAAATGGCACCACAATGAGTGGAGTCTACAATATAATTTGACTCAACACGCAAAACTTACCAGGTCCACACATAGTTAGAATCGATGAACTTAGAGCTCTTTCTTGGTGTTATGGGGGGTGGTGCATGGTCGTTCTTAGTTGGTGGAGCGATTTGTCTAGTTAACTTTGTTATCGAACCACACCTCAACCTGCATGACCATTTTTTTTGCCATTTTTTGTAATATTTATTTTAGTAAAGTTAATCTTCAAACGTGACATAATTTCAACAATCGAGAGCATACATTTAATAGCGAAAAGGTCGTCAAAGTTCAGATCACCCAAAATAATTGGGTCATCCGCAAATTGTAGATGATTGATCTCCATACACTCATTGCCCAAAAATGCCTCTAAATAAAGCCAACTCCGAAGGTTTCTTAATAATAGCGGTGTGACACTATAGAACAATTAAATAGAGAAATGGTGGCTCGCCTTCGCTGAGCCCTCTATGGAGCTAAGACCACTGCGGTAGCCGTACAATTACACTCTTTTATCCATTCCCTCTATTTAAGTACAAAACCTATCTTATCCAACGTGTGATCCAGGAAATTCCAATTCACTCAGTCATAAGCCTTCTCAAAATCGACTTTAAAGATAATCCTAGGTTTTCTCTTTCTTTTCAGCTCTTTAATAACTTCGTTGGTCGTAACTATGCTGTCACTGATGTGTCTACCACCTAAAATGGCACTTTGCTCGTAAAAAATGACATTCTTCATCACGTTGCTAATGCGTTTAGTTTCTTTTCATTTTTTAATTTGAAAAATAAAATTTTATAATTTTGTTAACTTTGTATATATTCTATGTAAACTTTAAAAAGGCAACTTAGATGGTTTTTGAATAAAGGTTTTAAAAGTCTCTTCCATCTTGTGTCAATTTCTCGACATTGTACGAAATAAACGATCTTTTGATCTTATTCGTGAGTTATTAATTTCATACATAATTTTATTTCATCATTTCTTTAATTAACGTCGATTTGAGATGTTCAAGTTAATCAATTCAAGTTAATCTTGGCAAGATTTAATTTCAAAAAAAATTATAGTTTTTTCATATATTTTACTAAATAATTATCATATTCCAGTCAATCAAATAATTTATAGTGCATAAATATTTAAATTTTATATTGAGTTTGATATACAAAATATAATTTTTATTAACTAAATAAGTTACATGAATTTGACTTGTTCAAGTAGAAATCACATGCATTTGACATTATTCGTTTAATGAAATTGAGATTTTTCCAAAACTATAAAAGTTGATTTAATGATTTATTACATTCTGTTTTAAAATTTAAAAGAGTTTCTATAATGTTGGTTGTAAATAGTAATTTTATTTTTTGTTGTTGGTGCTAATAACCACAAAACTAACACGCACACATAGACATATATATAGTATCATATATTATATGTACGTAAACATTTATATATATATATATATATTATGTATGTATATATTAATACTACATAGACTCAAGAATAAGCTTTCAACTAAATCAAGTAAAGATTTAGCTGGTAATGCAATTTGACTCAACCATTCCTTTTGACGTAATTTTTGCCACAACCAAATCAAGATATGTGATGTCTGGTAAGTAGTGATAAATCTCTTCCTAAGATTAAGCTATTAGACTCACTTTTTACCACAAAAAAAGGGCTTAAAGTTGCATGTACATATCTTCAGCCAAGATTTTTCTTTTTTCTCAATTTGCTCCAAAAGCTCCCACCGATTTATTGAGCTTATTGTGTTTTCACTTTTATGTTCTTGGTGATTTTCTTTCTTCTTTTTTTTTCCCCGCCAAAAGGTCCACTATTTATATGATTATTCTATCTTTTCTCCAATATATCATCTCAAAATCTAAGTATCAAAACATTGCTGTCTGGTATAAGGTGAGTATTTTCTAATATACACATGAATTTCTTTCTTTTTCTATGAAGAAAAATCTAATGATTTTGGATGTAATTTCATTGCTGCAAACATTTTTTTCGTTTTCTTACTACGTTTGTTTTTCTTCCTATAGCAGATTGAGAACTATGTTACAAGAAGTTGGGTGGTCTAATAACGTATATCCAGGTGGCTCGGGTTATCACCAACAAATGGTTCTTAATAAATATATTGTTACTAGTGATGCAAATCAAAGCACTCAGGATAGTTTTCAAAATGCTATGGATATTCAGAGTATTCGTAGCAATGAAAAAGGTCAAAAAAAAAGACAAAGCAAGGTGATGAAAAGTCCAGGCGTGGTCGATACAATGGTAACATGAGGCGAAATGGAGGCACGAATAAGTAGAACTATTTAAATGCATTTGGTTGTAGAATTTAAATTTGAGACAATATTTTAATTGTTGCTTGTGGTTTGGACCAATTCTTTATTGAGTCCACTTGAAGTTATGAATTAAATAAAATTTATATTTGATCATTTTTTTTATTATGATTTTTCATATGAAATAATTAAAATTCTAATAGATTGCTAAAATATATTATTATGTGACAAACATTGCAACGGATTATGAGTATTTAAGTTCACCATAATCTTCTAACGATTTGGATTAATTTTGTTTCGTTACTATATTTTGGAATTATCTCCTACAAGCGCTATTGACATTTTGTAGGTAATATTCCAACCATATTTCTGTTGATATGATCAGTTGGAATATTGCAACGAATTACCGACAAAATAACTTGTCGTTGTAACTACATATTCGACTCACTTTTTTTTATTAATACCAACCAAAAAAGCGTCGCAATTTCGTAGGACGATTCCAACAAATAGTTTGTTGCTATTAATCGTTAGAATATTGCGACGGATTACAAACAAAATAATTTGTTGCAAGGACTAAATATTCGACTAATTTTTTATTAATATCAACCATAGAATCGTAGCAGTTTTGTAGGAATATTCCAACATATAGTTGTTGGTAATATCTGTTGGAATATTGCGACAGATTTCCAATGAAAATGTGCGCCGAGGTAGGTGGATTGTCCAACGGATTTTTATGTCAATACCAACATAAAAATCCGTTACAATGTATACCAACGGAATCATTCATTCGTCGCTGAATTTAGTGACGAAGCTTTCACCAACCAAGCAACCAACGGAAATGGTCGCCGGTAAATCTTATTACCAACGGAAATTGAAGCTTTACCAACAGAATTTGGCATCGTTGTTGCCCTGTTTTTTTGTAGTGAATGAGAATTTATGCACGGTTCCTAATAGGTGAAAGACTGCCGACCGTTGTTTTTAAAGCAACGATTTGGCGTGAAACTGTATCGACTCCTAGTAGTAGACTACTGGTCACTTCGTGATTCCGAGTAGTAAGGCTACTGACCATTTAATTGAATATTTGTGGGCTTATGAAGGCTAAATCTATATCTTGAAAAAGAAATTGAGTCATAAAGACTCTATGATCACATACGACAATGAAATGTGATTATTTTCTATTAATGTTTGAGATGCATTATTTCCAACTATGTGCACTTGTTTGGAAATATTTTTAAATAATTTTATGAGCTTAATTAATTGTGTTGAAAAATCCTAGACTTTCAATTATACGGTGAATATAAATTAAATCCCAAGCTCGTGGTGAAAGTCTAGAGATACATCGAGGGGGAGGGGACGAGTCCTATTATGTTATAAACTGCCTATGAGGATACCCTACCGAGGAGCTAGAGATCCTACGAACTAGGTTAAAGGGACAAACGAATCATAGAGTGGTTTGGTGAATATATATATATATATATATATATATATATATATATATGTATGTATGCACTAATTATGATCTTTCGATCAAATGTCCCTCCCTATGGTGTAAGTGCATATTTCTATGACGTTTTGGAGGTTGGGATTATTTTATCTCTTAAGGAGTTCTATAGCCCTTATATGGGTGGGATGTAATTGTCATGGGAGCATCCTTCATAGACTCACTTATACAAGTGAGAAAGTGGGGCCGCTTTCTATGAGATTGTTGGGCTAGTTCTATAGGACACTTGAGAAAACCAGGTGTTAACATGGTAAAAATCAACGTGCTTAAAATACTCAATACCAAAATTACTGGGTATATTATTATTATATGATTTATATTCGTAATCACAAAATATCCGTATCACACAAACCACAAAGCAATCTATTGACTGTCCTATTGCTCGTACTTGTGCGTCCAATGCGTTATTTGATCTGGCTTGGCGTGCTGCCATAGCTGAAGAAATTACAGCATTGGCCAAGCACGACACTTGGACACTTGTTCCTTCTCCGCCCGGTTGCAACATTATTATCTCTAAATGGGTCTTTCGTATCAAGAGGCACCCGGATGGGTCAATCGACAAGTACAAAGCTCGTCTTGTTGCCAAAGGTTTCAATCAACGTCAAGGTCTTGACTACAAAGAAACTTTCAGTCCCGTTGTTAAGCATTACAATTTGGACTCTTCTCTCACTTGCAACTATGCATGGCTGGACCTTGTGACAACTAGATGTTAGCAACGCCTTCTTACATGGGGAAAATATCACTTTTAGTCCCTTATTGTGCCATAGTTACGATTTTAGTCACATATTGTGGCATTGTCCACATTTAGTCCCTTATTGTGGCTTTTTGTACAATTTTGGTCCCACGGTCAGATTTTGGCCCCCTAAGTTTTTTTTATTAGCAAAAAACACCCCATTATTATTTCTAATTAATAAAACGCCCTCGTGTTATATATTCTCCTAAAATTATATTTTCACCTAAGGAAAGCTAAAAATAAAAAGTTTCCTAAATCACAATGTAAATTAATTTTTTAAATTATTATAAATATTTATACTTAAAAAAAGACTTAATTATAAAAAAATAAAAATAAAACAAAAAAAAAACCTTCTCCCTCCCCACCCACCACTAACGCCACCACACAATTTTTGTACTTTTTTTTACGTCAAATTTAAGACTTTTTACTAAAAATGAAAATTATTTTTTTCATGTAAAGAAAATAAGATTTATGCACCATGTTTTAAGTAGCTCAATTTTTTTTAATTATTTATTATTCTAATTTATTTGAAGTGCTTAACAGAAAAAGAAAAAAAAAAGAAGAAGAAAAGAACTAAGAAGTCGAGAAGTCTTCCTTAATCCTCGGTGAGAAACCACCTTCTCAGGGGCCACTTCAAAGCTCAATTACCGGCAAAATAATCGGTGTCAGTGAACCTTAATTTGGATCTTTATGGATAGGTTGGGAGGGGGAAAAATGAAAAATAAAATTGGGTGGTGGTGGCGGTGGCGGTGGAGGGGAGGGGGGTGGGTGGATCAAAAGGGAACGAGGGAGAAGATTTTCGTTTTAAAATTTTGAAAATTTTATTATAGTTAAGTCTTTTTATTTTTGAAATTTTAACATGAAATAAATAAGTTTCTTTTTGTAGTGAAAATAATCTTAAATTGGACCAAAAATAAAACAAAAAAGAAGAAGAAGAATATGCGTGGTGGGGGCTGGGTGGGGAGGAAGAAAGTTTTTGTTAAAATAAAGTTTTTAAATTAATTTTTTATAGTTAAGTCTTTTTTCTTTTAAAATTTTTTACATGAAAAAATAATTGTGGTGGTGGGGACTGGGGGTGGAGGGAGAAATGTTTTTTTTTTTTTTAAATTATTATTGGGTATTTTTCCTTTTAGTAATTTTAAATTTAATTCTTTAAAATATTTAAAATTTATTAATAAATATAGATTTACACTGATTTTTTAATTATAGTTTTTTACGGTGAAAATAGAATTTTAGAAGAATATATAACTTACAAGGATTTTTTACCAATTAAAAAACATATACGGGGGTGTTTTTTGCTAATAAGCCAAAATCTGATCGTGGAACCAAAATTGTACAAAGCCACAATAAGGAATAAATGTGGACAATGCCACATTATGGGACCAAAATTGTAACTATGCCACAATAAGGGACCAAAAGTGATATTTTCGCTCTTACATGGGGATCTGTCTGAAACAGTTTACATGCGCCAACCTGTTGGTTTTGTTGTTCAGTCGCGCCGGACCATGTTTGCCTCTTGCGCAAGTCAATCTATGGTCTCAAGCAAGCTCCTCGTACTTGGTATCTTGCTCTTAATACTGCACTCACTTCCTATGAATTTTCTCAATCCAAGTCCGACACTTCTCACTTTATTTTCATTCGATAGCATATTCGGGTTTATGTCCTTGCCTACGTGGATGATATTATCGTCACTGGTTCGTGTCCTTCTCTGATTTTCTAGGTTATTTCACGGCTTAGTGCTCGTTTTGCCGGTAAGGATATGGGGGCACTTACGTACTTCTTGGGTATTGAGGTATGTCGTTGACGTGAGGGTTTATTTCTTTCTCTACAAAAATATATACTTGACCTTTTGGCTCGTCACAAAATGGACGGTGCTAAACCTCTTGCAACACCGATGACCTCCAATCCTCTATCTTCTTCCTCTTCGTCTGATGTGGACCCTACTGCATAGCACCAAATTATTGGAGGCCTTCAATACCTCACTCTAACTCGGCCGGATATTGCCTTATCGGTTCACCGACTTGCCCAAATGATGTCTGCCCCGGATTCGGCCAATTGGGTTGCCTTTAAACGTGTCCTTCGGTATCTAAAAGGCACGGTTTCGCATGGCATACTTCTTCGTCGTACGAGTTCTTTGTCTCTCATCGCATTCAGTGACGTCGATTGGGCTGGTGATGCGGTTCATGTCACGTCCACTACTGCGTATATTGTATTTCTTGGTTACAATCCCATATCTTGGTTCTATCGAAAACAAAAGGCAATTGCTCGTTCTTCCAGGGAGGCTAAGTACCATGCTTTAGGTTCTACTTCTACTGAAGTTCGTTGGTTGCAACACCTTTTCGGTGAGCTCAGGTTTCCAGTTGCATCTGCTCCGCTCATTCGTTGTGATAACATGAGCACTCTTCGGCTCTCTTTGCATCCGGTTCAACACTCTCGTATGAAGCATATTTCTGTTGATCTCCATTTGTTCGTGATCTTGTCTCTAAATGTTTGATCAAGATACCTTATGTCAACACCCTTGATCAACTGGCGGATCTCCTCACCAAGCCCCTCGCTCGCGCTTTCTCTTTCTACGTTCTAAAATCTCCGGGGGCATAACTAGAGTATATCTTTCCATATTAGTTAGAGTATATCTTTCTATAACTATAATATCCTCTATATCTTTCCATCCCTAAGATAGGATTATTGTTGTATTTAAAATATATATTTTCGTAATTATTTTTGTATATATACTTGTATAAATACTCTTTTTATAATTGATAATTGTTATCACTTTACGTTTCTTTCAATAGATGTAAGGAATTACCAGGCACAAGAATTTTCGAATTAACGTTATTTATTAGGTTCTCCTATAAATTAGTAAACCCGTCTCAAATGTTGCAAATTTTATATAATATAATAAAGATAAAGAAAATAAAAGGAGAAATAAAGAAGTAGTGAAGCGCATGTTGAGTGCGAAGTAAGAAAAGACCACCGCGCAAAAAAAGGTTGAAATTTTCTCAACATTTCCCATTCTTTTTCCTAGCCCATTTTTCTAGTCTTCACACGGGACTTTAGTGGTACTATAAATAAATCTAAAAATACACTCTACCCACCCATGTACCTCATTACATTAATAAAGTGATCAAACTATAGACCATCCAACCCAACTACTCTACCGCACCGAGAACAAAATGTCACCGATCGCGGCGTTTCTGACGGTGGTGCTAGTAGTTGCCGCCACAAGAGTGACGGAGGCGCAACCGTCTTGCGCGGAGAATTTAGTGCCGTGTGCGAATTACTTGAACTCGACAAATCCACCGGCGTCGTGTTGCGACCCCCTCCGACAAACGGTGACAACTCAGCTGCCTTGCTTGTGCAATCTTTACAACACTCCCGGTTTGTTGGCTTCCATCGGGATTAATGTTACTCAAGCACTTTTGCTTCCTAGAAATTGCAATATCCCTGGTGACGTCACCGCCTGCAATGGTAATAATTTACTACTATTTATTAATTTAGTGCTAACTGATATTTTTATTTTTTCATAATTCTAACTAGCTAATTTTAATTTGTAGCCACTGTTTAAGCTACGTTATATGTTTTTTGTCAGTTGATGTATGTGCAATTTCTAGATTTTGAAACAATAGGACAGTTAGGTATACATCAGATCTTGTTGGTTCTGACTTCTGAGGGTATTTAGCTATTCAATGATTTTCTTGCTAGATCGCAGTCATGAATAATTTTTCTTTGAATTTTATAAAAAAGGGTATAACTGTTTCCATTTTTAATTCGAATAAAAAATGTAAAATAATTGAACCAATATAAAGAAGTTATTCTATTACTGTACAAAACTTTATTCTATTGTATTCAAATAAAAGTAATATGAAAATTTTATAGTGAATATATAAATTTGTAATGTATTTTCAGCATTTTAGAAATATATTTTCAACATGATCAGTACTTTTTCCTATAGAGTGTCTGACATGATTCTTACTTGTTTGATGCACCTGAAATGTATATTGTAGTTCAAATTTTAAGATCTTCTACGAGCTTTTAATTAGGGGACTCTTAGATCTATCACGTGGGGTAATTTTTCTTTTTGCTTTAGTACGTATCTGGGTTTTTTTTTTTTTTTTATAAGTAAATGAATTGCATTAAACGGATAAAGAGTTTAAACTACAAAAAAGAGGGAATCCTCCATCACAAAAACAAGAGGGAATCCTCCATCACAAAAACAAGAGAGGGGAATAAGTTCCATAGGAATAATCCCCTCCCATTTCGAGGATTCCGCCCATTTCGCTATGGAATGAGCAACAAAATTTGAGTCACGACTAGAGTACTTAAATCTCCACTTAGGCCAACATGCCCAAAAGCGCCGAATTTCTTCAATGATCGGTTGTACAGTCCAATCAGCATTAGAGAGAGGGTCATGGATCAAGTACGTATCTGGGTTGAAGTACACAGATGATAACCAGCTTATAATTTTTAAATTGTGCAAATTAAGAAAAGTCAAGAAAATAATCTTGTTAGCAACAAGTCTAGAATTCATTATTTGGAGTGTTTGTAACTAGCGATTTCAATTATGTGGATTGATGGAATGGAACGTTAGAACTATATAGTTAATCTTGGTTTTTGTTTTCCTTTTTTTTCAGCTTTGGCTCCAGGTTCCTCATCACCTCCAGGTAACTACCAACCTTTCCTCATACTTTACTGTTACTAATCAACCAATTGAGTTTATCAATTAACACCTAACTGATTGAGCGTGGCAAATATGCTTTTCTAAAGACCAACAAAATAGTGTGATCTGAATAGTTATACACTAAAGCGTGTCATTAAATATTAATCCAAAACATTCGGCAAATAATATCTTCTTATAACATTCATTGTTCAATAGTTTCAAAGTAGCACGTGGTGGACCGTGGACGGTGACCTTTAAAGTGTAGTTGGCTGTTCTGCTGTATCTATGATTTTTTTTTATTGACTTGCTGTATCTATGATATAATTATCATAGGCATTGCTATCCAAAGAATTAGCCATTCTGTTTTCCTTTTCTCCTACGATAAATTTTCATGTATTCACTTATATGACCAATTATCAATCATGCGTTTTATTATCAATTATTAAACTAGCGAAAAGAAAAACAGACAATTTTCGAAATAGACTATGATGTCTGAACCATTTGACTAAACAGACAGTAACAGCTGTTCGACCGCGCCACACATCGTGTCGTTACTTGGTTTCTTTGTAGATGGAAACTGAAAATTCGAAATAAATAAATTTAAAGAATAAAGGAATCAAAAAGAAAAAAAAAAGATGGTATAAATCGGAAAAAAAATTCTTTAATAAAAAACTCAAATCTTAGAAACACGTACGAATGAGAAAAAAGAAAAAAACCATTTTCTGGAGAATATATCCCTATATATAAGATTATTCTCTTTCTACATCATGAGCAATTTATACACACGCATTTAAATTTAACTAATCGTCTTTACCATGTTTCCAGCATCGCCCGGTGGAAGTGGTGGCAACCGCGATAATGGTGTGGGAAGTATTTCATGGACCGCAATGCCAGCCTTAGTATTTGTTTGGGCTGTCACTTATCTCTACTAGAGGAAACATGCGTCAGATATTGATCGAGGAAATAATGTAATCTGTCCCACCTATTTTTCCCTGTAATAAATAGCAGGATCAACACGTCGGTTGATGCTATATGCGTATATGTTGTTGTGCATTATTGTAGTGTCGCGTTAATTTATATTGGTTCACATGGATCATTATTTTTTACATTTGAGACATTTCCTGAAATACTGATTTATGAGACTCAATTATTTTCTAATGTACTATATTTGTTTTTTTGCTTGGAAACTTGTTAGCAATGTTCTGCCGTGAAAGACTCAACACTCATATGGGATTGGACAATCTTGCCTGTATTTTGTGTGGATCTGAAACAGAACAGTGAACACATTTTCTTAAAGTTCAACTTTACTCGTAAGCTACCTTGCACGGATACGGATACGTGGACACGTATTGGATAAGATACAGATACGAAGATACGAATTATTTCAAAATCACATATTGAGATACGTCAAGGATACGTCGAATATTTAATATTAAAAAATTATATATGTATATACATTATTTAAATAAATATATAAAATAATTAATATTAAACACTTATAAAATTTAAAAAATAATCAACATATAGCATATACAAAGATCTACCATTCCACAAGTTCAAATATTAATTGATAAATATGTCCAACACGAATATTACAAAGTTTCATAATATAACAAAGATTAATATTGCAATACAAAACCAACTCAAAGTGGGGTTCATCAAGTGAAAAGTGAAAATGATGAACTATTATATGAGTTAAATGAATTAATAAATTAGAAAATTGCATGTTAGTGTTTGTAGTATAAATAAATTACTTTTTTCACCCCGAAAATTTTCAAAAATAATAAAATAACTTATTTTATTGAGGACGCGTATAGAATACGCCTTAGGATAGTATCCGATACGTATCCGATTTATTAAAAAAACAAATTAAATAAGATACACCACGTGGCGTATCCGAGGCGTATCCTTATTCGTTTAGTATCTGATACGGGATACAGAGCCATTTTCGGAGTATCCGTGCAATATAGCTCGTAAGGAATGTCAGTCTAAATAAAGTTTATTAATTTATTTGATATAATGCTACCTAATTACTATGAAATAGTACTGTAAACATCTTAGCAATAATTTGGAACATATTATGTGTTAATCGTAGCAATAATGCAGTTTTTATAAAGTTGTGCGTAAATACATAGAGAAAACAAACACAATTCTTATAAAGTTGTAAAAACTTCGAGAAAACAAACACATTTGTGAAACTATGAGTTAGGTCAAAACAGCTGCGGAGTAGCGGTGGCGGCGGAATCGCCTTTAGAGAGAGATATGAGATTAGGGTTTGAGAAAAGTAAAAACTGAATGCGTGGCAGTGGGGGAAGCCATGTGTTGAGATAGGCACTGAACACTGTATGATATGTTAGGGCGAGTGATCGTTAAGTATAACAAACGTCCAACAAGCCGTCTGTAAATAGTAGCATCAGGTAAAAGCACAAAATCAGAAGAATGCAATTTAGTAGTGTGGTCCATATGTGTTGTGGCGGGCTTGCAACCAATGTACCCTGAATCCGTAAGGATATCCAGGGCGTATTTTCTTTGGCACAAGAAAATGCCCTTATGCGAACGTGCAACCTCAATGCCTAATATGTACTTAAGGGGACCTGGATCTTTAATAGTAAAAGCAACATCTAGTTTGTGTTTGAGAGAAGTAATTTCGGACAAACTATTGCCAGTTAAGATAATGTCATCGACATAAACACATAAAGCAGTGAAACAGCCATATGATTTCTTTACAAATAAGGAAGTATCAGAAACTATTTGAGTATAGCCAAACGAAACTAAACAGTCACTTAGTTTATGAAACCATTGGCGTGAAGCCTGTTTAAGACCGTAGATAGTCTTCTTAAGAAGACAAACACGCTTATCAGAAACAGGCAAGTAACCCTGAGGGGGTTTCATATAAATTGTCTCATCCAAATCACCATGCAAAAAAGCGTTGTTAACATCTAATTGATGTAAAAACCAATTATGGGAAGCAGCTAAGGCAAGCAAGACCCTGATAGTTGTAATTTTGGCAATAGGAGAAAATGTATCAAAAAAGTCTAAACCCTCATGTTGATTATAGCCTTTTGCAACCAGACGAGCTTTAAAACGTTCAATGGTGCCATCAGCTTTATGCTTGACTTTGAAAACCCATTTTGAACCAATACAATTATGACCCGCGGGCAAATCAGTGAGCACCCATGTATTAGTAGCAACTAAAGCAGATAATTCATTTTGCATAGCATCCTGCCACTTTTTATATTTCACAGCCTGTGAATAGGAGGTTGGTTCACAAGCTAAAGAGATAGCAGCAGTGAAAGCCTTATGAGATAGCTAGAGCCTGCAAAACAAATGGGTCTGTGCAAAAGCTTGTAATCTCTTGAGGAGAATCAGGGGCTAGCGGTAAGGAAGAAACAGTCTTAAAAGGAAAAATAGATTCATAAAAGATAAACATTTCTAGAAACAAACAAATTATGGGATTCCAGATTTAAGCAAAGAAAACCCTTGGTGCCCTTAGGGTAACCAAGAAAGACACATTTTTTAGCCCTATGGTCAAACTTAGATCTAGCATCACTCAAAGTGGAAGCAAAGCATAAAGAACCAAAAACTCTTAAAATAGAATAATCAGGTTTTCTGTCAAAGTGGATTTCAAAGGGAGACTTGTTATGCAAAACAGGGGAAGGAAGCCTATTAATCAAAAATGCAGCAGTGGACACACAAGTAGACCAATAAATAAGAGGCACATTAGATTGAAATTTAAGTGCTCTAGCAACTTGCAAAAGGTGTTGATGATTCCTTTCTACAACCCCATTTTGCTGAGGGGTCTCAACACGAGAGGTTTGATGAATTCCAAATTTAGAGTAAAAATCTTTCAACAAAAATTCAGTGTCATTGTCACTTCTAATGACCTTTATGTGTTTAGAAAACTGAGTAAGCACAAATGTGTGAAACTTAGCAATATATAGTTGCACTTCAGATTTAAATTTTAACAAAAATAACCATGTACTTCTAGAGAAGTCATCAACTATAGTGAGAAAATATTTGGCACCAGTATAAGAAGGGGTAGAAAAAGGGCCCCAAACATCAACATGTAACAGGTCAAAAATTGCATCAGATTTAGAAACACTTGGAGAAAAAAACCAATTTCTTCTGCTTAGCATAATGGAAAACATCACAAACAGGCAATTAAATGCAAGTAGGGATAGAAAGAGCAGAGATAGAAGATAATTTCTGAACAGGAGAATGACCAAGCCTCAAGTGCCACAAGCTTGCATCTAAGCCAGTTTTGGAAAAATGAACAGAAGAATTACAATTTGTATTGGAAAAAACAATAGAAGAATTACAATTTTTAGTTGAAAAATTACTAAAATCTAAAAAGTAGAGACCATTAATAGCTTTAGCAGATCCAATCATTTTCCCCAACAGAAAATCCTGCATAATGCAGACATTCGAAAAAAAAAAAAAAAAGGGAAATAATGGGACTGCGCAGTAATTTGGAAACAGAAATCAAATTGTAGATAAAAGTTGGGACAAGAAAAGCATCTGTAAGAGTTAAAAAATTATTGAGCTTAATGCTAGCTTTGGCAATGGCAAAAGTCACATGCTGATTGGGTAAATGAATATGCACATTGACAGATAAAGCATGCTTAAAAAATTTAGATTCACAAATCATGTGGTCAAAAGCGCCTGAATCTAAAATCCATGGTTTAGTACTGAAAGAGACAGGTAAGAGAGAAGAAGGATATATACCACCATGTGATGGAGCACTCATAGTGGCAGCAGAACTAGCATAATGTTGGGGTGCTTCAAATGAAGGGATTGCAGTAGCACAGGGCTGGAGCTGAGTGAATGCCAAAAACTGCTCAAACAGAGTCTGGTTAGAGAAGGCCAGAGAAGCAGTTGTGGTTCCCTGTGGAGGAGGGATGCCATCGGATGCAGTGACAGAGTTAACCGATGAGGCAAGAGCTTGCCGTTTGCCCCTGGGTCTATCCCACCGAGGGGGGTATCAAATGTGTGTCCCTCGAAACCACAGTGCGTACAATGCACTTTCTTCTTGTTCTTGGGACCAGGGGCTCTGTTGAAGCGCATAGGGGTAGGGTTTTGGTAAGATTGGGGCGAGGTGAAGGATTGTATGAAGCAGAGGAGCGAGAAAACATAGCCAGGGGGTTAGTGATAGCAGTGGGGGAGGGATGAAGAGATCGTTGTTGTTCTTCTTGAAGGAGCATAGAGTAAACACGGGATAGGGAAGGGAGGGGAGTGATGATGAGGATTTGGCTACGAAGAGCCAAATAGGATTCATTAAGACCAACTAAAAAGGACAACACACAGTCAGACTGTTGATGTTCCAACATGCTTTGGGCCATATTACACACACAGAGACCACACTACCAGTTCACAAACGGACGTTGAGTGATGTATTCATCCCAGATAGTGCAGAATGCATTATAGAAGGCAGTTATCGACTGAGTACCTTCAGAGATAGTAGACAGAGAGCGGCAGAGGTGAAAAACCCTAGATCCGTCGGTGCATGCATATCTGGTGCGTAACTTAGACCAAACGACGAAGGAGGAGGTGTAATTGAGCAAGGTTTGGCGAATTTCAAAGATCACCGAGTTGAGAATCCAAGATAAGACGAGATTATTCGCCCGAATCCAGCAAGTCCGTTCAATATCGTTGGCGGCGGAGGGGATCGGCAGAGATCCATCAATGAAACGCGCTTTGTTTTTGATGTTGAGCGCCATCTCGATTCCCTTGCACCATGAGAGGTAATTCGTGCAGTTTAGTTTGTCGGCGATGATAGAGGATCCTGTTAAATCGTGAGATCCGAGGAAATAGACCGAAGAAGCGTCTTCAGACGAATTTCTAGCGAGGGAGGTGGCAGAAGAGGAACCGGTTGACGGCGTAGTCATCGGAAAGGCTATTTAAGAGAGCGGAAGCGTTAGAGGAGAAGTATAGAGAGGGGATCTGGTGTTCCCGGCGATTGATACCATGTGAAACTGTGAGTTAGGTCAAAACAGCGGCAGAGTAGCGGTGGCGGCGAAATCGCCTTTAGAGAGAGAGAGAGATATCAGATTAGGGTTTGAGAAAAGTAAAAACTGAATTAATTAAATTAAAATATTACAATGTTCGTTTATATATTTACACAACTCGGGTCAGGCCCCAATAAGAGAGATGGGCCAAACAAATGATGGGCCTAATAAATATAAACTATTAATGCTTAAGCCCAATTGTTATACTTGAGAACATTTAATTGTTTATTTTTGCAATATCTAGCTTGAGTAAGAACATGTGTGGGTTTTAAGTTTTTTTTTTCTTTTTTTTTTCTATCTGACGTTATGGCTATGGGCTCCAAAAGTTACATAAATATGTTGTAAGAAGGAACAGGTTGACAAAGTTACTTTGTTGATTTTAAGGTAAGTTATTGATAATTTGATGGGTGTAAACCTCATTCTTTTCATTTCGAGCCAATTTTCTACTATTTGCATTACCAAATTAACAACTGAGAAGAAGGCTGGGGGTGCATTTAAATTATCCCTACATTGCCCCTTCCCCGGCTCTGCAATTGCCTTTGTACCATGTAGGGGTGTAAAAAAATTCGTTCACTCGCCCGACCAGTTTGCACCCGCTCGTACTCACCCACATCCGTCATGATTTTATTTTTTTGTACATGTAAGTGGGTCGGTTTTTTGTCAACCCGCTCAATATCGGTCGGGTGGTAGGTTTAACTTGTCACCCGCCCGCCACCCGCACATTTTTTTATTATAAGAATTCTAAGCTACCTATGAAGTTTGTTTTACAAAAGAAAAAAAAAATTATTTAGTGTGAATTGTTATTTCTCGTCACTTTGATGCATAAGTAGAAATATAATGATAATAAACCATCAAATTACGAACTTAAGAGATTAAAACTACTATGAATATATTTACTTTATGTTAATGAGAGTGTTGTTTTATACTTTATTTTAATATACCAATGATTTCTTATTTCTTTTCAATTTCTAATGTAAATATTAATGTAAATATTTTCTATATATATATATATTAGTAAATCGATGTGTAGTATTATAAATAAAGAAGTTATAATATATGTATATCTTATGGAATTGGTTATGTGTATTTGATTGTGTTATAATTCGCCACCCGTAGGGGTATGTTAGAGTAAGGTACCCGCCCCGTTAGGGAATCAAATGAGAGTACCCGCGTATTTCAGAATGAAAAAAAAAATCTCGTTCTTGTTCCCCTTTTAGTAGGGTACTTGCAGTTGAATGCCCGATAAGGTACCTTGCGGGTTGAGGGTACCCTATTATTTTATTTTTTAATTATTTAAAATATATAAATATAAAAGAATATGAATCGATATGAGTTAGTTGTTAAATTGGGAAAATATATGTTGTAGGTTGTATTATTAAAATGTCTACCTACTAAAAGAAAAGTATATATTTATTGTATTTTAGCCGTATATCTTCTTAAATTTCAAATAAATATCATAGTATAAAAAGAAATGTATATCCTATAAGGTTAGGGAAATGAACCAGAACTACCTGTTCTCATACCCGCACCCACCTTAGAACTCACGAATAGTGCATTTTAGGGTACCCGCACCCGAATCAACCCGACCCTATAGGAAATTTCCCATATGGGTAAGGTTTGGGAATGGGTACCCGCTCCCGTTGTCCAATCCTAGCCACCCGCATGGTTTTGAAATTAACATAACCCGTACGAGTGAAGAAATTGGTAACCCGCCATAAGTGTGTATGGTGTATTTTTTTTGTTGCAACCCGCGAATATTCGCCTGTGTACACCCCTAGTACCATGAGTCTTATTTGGAAAAACAGGGACGCTATTCTCCACAATGAAGACTTTTTTTTTCTGAAAACCAGGTGACTCAAGCTCTCAAATTCAATTTGAGAATCTCTGCTCCATATATATCAAAAACAAAAGTGAACTAAGGAATGCACCATTATAGTATGATTGGTGACCTCTAAGCGAGTGATGGGTGTGATTTAAGATTAGCCCAATACTTTGCTACTGGGCCGCCCCATAAGCGCATCGAATCAACAACATAATGCTGCGTTACTAGGTCGACCCATAAGCGCATCGAATCGGGTAGATTCGATGTGCGCATCGAATCAACAGGATTCGATGCGCCTTTCCGTATTGGTTTGTGGGATCCACGGGACGGCTGCTATAAATAGCCCGTCCCCATGTAATCCGTGCACGTTTTGAGAGGATAATCGCTTCAGTACAGTCAGCATCGAATCACTATTCATTCGAGACGCATCGGATCGAACAGTACACATTCGACACGTGACCAAACAGTGTTGGCTTCATTCGATACGACAAATTACGCATCGAATTCGATACCCATAGACCTACATCGAATTCGATACCCTTAAGCAAGCATCGAATCCTTGTCAGTCATATCGCATCGAATAGAGGCATTCGACACGTCAGCATCGAACACTGAGAATTCGATACGTTACAGTAATCTTGTAATTAGTTAAATTAACCTAGTAAGCTTGTAATAAGTGTTCCGGACCAAGCTAGTCCGATAATAAAGTTGGATAGCATTATTTTGGTTATTTATATCTAATTTGTATTATTTTATCGTGTTCTATTGCCGTGACGAAATAAGACCAAAATAGCGAGGCTGAATTCAAGTTAATTGCGATGCGGTGTTTGCAAATGGCTTGACTTACTCGGCTTTCATTTCTCGTAACCACTGTGGTGGTATCATTGGTGTTGGTGCAATTTTTCACTGTTGCTATAACTCCATGGTTGTTGAGCTTCATGCCATCAATGATGTAGCGCTTGCTCTCAATAATTGGAGGACCAACGAGGTCATTTTTGAATCAAACTCCCTTGAAGTCGTTAATCTTATATCAGTGGGCAAAAATGCTTCTTTTTGGTTTGCTGAAGATGTCCTCACAACCTTGGATGAATTGTGGGATCACCAACCAAATTGGAAGATTTGAAAAGTCCCTAGACTTGGCAACAAAAGTTTATAACTTAGCCAAATGGGCTAACTTTAACTTTTGGAATGGACTTTTTGTTTTTAGTACGTTTCCTCATTCTATTTTGTCGGAACGGCTGGCTGAAGCCTCTGAACTTTGTATAAATTGTGTTGATGATTTGTTGTTTAATGATTAATTATCTTTTTTCAAAAAGGGGGAGGGGGTTACTACATATGTGTATATAGAACCACTAACAAGTTGTGATGCATCGATACCGATACTCGGACAGTTATGCAGTACCCGATACATATCTTCACACTGGGCAACTAACATATTGAACCACTAACAAGTTGTGATGCATCGATACCGATACTCGGACAGTTATGCAGTACCCGATACATATCGATACCGATTCAGATATCGATACCGATTCTGACGTATCCGATACGCCACGTGGTGTATCCTTTAATTTTGAAAGTGAATTACTTGATAACATTCACTTTTTTTTTGTTAATATGACTTTATGTAGTTATTAATCGTCGAGTATTGAACATCTTGATTTTGTAATATGACTCGACATCTTCATTTTGTAATATTAAACTTTTTTTTATGTATTTTACTATTTTTAATTTTTCTTGTTTAAGTTTTAAATTTTATTGCTTTTTAAAAATAAAAAATACATATAATAAATATTAATAATTATTTATATATAGACGTATTCTTGCCGTACCGGTATCGGTTATTTTTTAAAAATATCGTATCGACGTATCCGTACCGTACTGTACTGTATCCGTACCGCCGTACTCGAACCCGTGCAACATAGCTAACAAGTAAAGAACCACTATTGAGCGAAAGACAAGTCTGACTGTAAAATAAAAGATGTGAGATCTTATCAACTAATGGACTACGATCGCACCATTGGGCCTAGGATTGTTCACTAGCCAATTGATTGGCCGATAGGTTTGATTTTGTTGTATTAAGAAAATCTAAGCACAACATATTCGGTAAATCGATACATGAACCAACTCATTGGTTCGGTTTCATTTCATAACCCATTTTACTTGAAAGAAAAATGACGTTGTTTATGGTGTAGCTTTTTCATATGGGTCTAGAATACACATACGCACGAGAAGAGCCAATAAGCTTTGGAAATTTAACTAGTTAAAGCTTTTTTCTTATTTATTTGGTGTTTTGTGTTCAACATATTTTAACCCCTCAAGTCTAAATTAAATTAAGGATTCGCCTCGCACTTGTATATATTACAAATCATTCACATCCTTAAGATAAAGTTAGCATTTCTCGTTCCATGATAAATGTTGATTCTTTTGAGTCAGCAGTGTTAGCGGGCAAAACAATTTAAAAATTCTTCACAAATCTTTGATAAATAGCCAATCAATCCAAGAAAACTTTGTATTTTTGAGACGTTCCTTAGGCCTTTTTCAGTTAATTACTCATTTGATTTTGGAGGGGTGAACTTCAACTCCTTGCTGAAAAATTACGTCCTAAAAATGCTACTCCTTCCAACCAAAAATGCTATTCCCCTTTAAGACTTAAGAAACTATTCTTGAAGTTGTGCATGATCTTTTGGATTTTTGAGAAAACTAGAATATCATTGATAGAAATAACTTGTATATGCTAGAAACATTTCTATCCATATGTCCATAAACAAAGCAAGAGCATTCGACATTGTAGAAAAACTCAAAATGACCATATCGTGAATTTGAAGTTATTTTAGGAATATCTTTGATGCGGGGTGATTTTGTCTACTGACTAAGCACTCCACGTTAAATAATCCAATCTCCTTATTGGTCCTGAGCTAGCTGTGAGTCCGGGAAACCTGCACTGAAAAACATGGCACATGAACTAGGTCGGGGTTGACCCGGTGTAGGCACTCTGATGCCTAAGTTGGTTAATGCTTGTTGAGGGGTTAGACTATAAACAGGTTATAGCTCAAATATGATGTAGATGGAAAACAGTTAAGTAAGTCGAACATATCTGATAGGTCGGGTAGAAAGCGGTTGATGCAGATTGGGAGTTTATTAATTTCGGACTGAACTTGGGGCTAAGCCAAGTTGCCTACGTATCCCGTTTAGGGAATCAAGTTGAACGTAGTTCATTATTTCTCCATGGTTGTCGGTCGTGGTCAGAGGCAAAGGTCGGATCATTGAGGTCGAATCTCCGAGGTTGGGTCTTTGTACATCGGAGAGTAGTTAAGGCAAGACTCAAAGAGATATTGCACATGCATGAAAAGATTGCACACAAAGAGATTGTGCATGAAGATATTGTGCACAAAGAGATTGTGTACGAATAGATTGTGCATGGTCTGAGAGCTCTCTGAAAAATCCTCCCTCTAATGAAGATATGAGGGGGTATTTATAGGATAGATGATGGGCCTTTCAAGGGTTGGGCCCCTAAAGAGATTGTTCATGACAAAGAGATTGTCCATAACCAAAAGAGATTGTTCATGAGCAAAGAGATTGTTCGCGGTCAAAAGAGATTGATCATGGGCCAGTTGGTGGGCCCAAACTGCCATGCCCGATTTGGCCCGCTGAATGTCGTCGCGTTATCCATTTCATCGTGTTTGCCACTTGTCATGTTATAATTGGTCGTTATATTAGTAACAAATTTTGGTACAACAGAAGTCCCCAAGTTTTTTAGGTGGTCATAGCATATGGGCGCCTTGCAAACTTATACAGTCGAGAGGCTATAATTTGCATTTCTGAATTGTCCCAATATAGATTGAAACCATAGTTGGTCAAAACTCTACCATTAATGTTGAATTCGAATAGGCTCTCTTTGTCGAAGAGGCAAAACATCTTGCATAAAGGTCACTAGGTATCAAAATGAGTTATGCTTAGAGCCTTATTAAGAGCCCAAGAGAGTAGCCGAGAATACCGAAAAATGCAAAGAAGCACAAGTTGCTGCTGAAAACAAGGAAAAAATATGCAAGAAGGCTCAAGCTGCGGTCGAGGAGCAAAGTTAGTTACATCAGGAGGCCATTAATGGGGCAGCTAAGGCCAATGAAGAGTTTGCGACTGCTCAGGCCAAGCTTGCAAAGTTTTAGATCAATCATAAGTTTGTTGTGGATAGGCTCGACAGTTGGGATAACACCTTCAACAAATACTAAGCGACTAATAAAGCCTATGTGTAAGAAGACCGTGAGTCGAAGGTGATCATCGCAACTTTGAAGGTAAAACTTGTGACTAAAGTTGTTGCTGATGACGTCACTCGTCCTCCCAATGATGTTGTAGCATCCGAAAATGTTATTTTTCCTATTGTTGTCTCTGGGATTGTGCCGGCTAGCGCATTCCGCCTTTCGACCGCTACTGTCGTAGAGACAATAGTTGTGGTGGTTCTTGTCTTCGCTATTCCTGAGACAATCGCCACCTCTAAGGCAACATTGACTATTGGCTAACTTAATCTATTTCAGAATCTCATCCTTTTGATCTTGTTTTGATAGTTGCAATGAATATTGGTGCTCTGATGAAGGATATGGGGGTAACTGGTTAGTCAGCAAGTGTGGATCTTCTTATTGGTGTCGCCTTGTGTCTCAAATACAATTGGGTTGGCTTCATAATTGAGGAGCATGCACGCATGGAGAAAAAAGATGAGGAACACCGTCTCAGGTCTTCTGAAGTTCCTTTTGGTGATGGTCTTATAGAGAAGACATGACTTGACATTGATGCGATTCGTGGAAGGTGCTACTTCTGGGGGGCAAAGATGACGTTGCCAATGGTGGTCAGGCTTCTTGGGAGTGGAAGGTGGCCCTATTGGCCTTACATACACATGTGCCTTTGTTTTGCTCTTCAACTTCTAGTACATTTAATACTTGTTTCTTGTCTTTCCTGGGACAAGTATAGTTTTGCTCCTCGCGTTTGGTTCTTTGCTTTGGTAGACATAGCTTCTTCTGGATGTCTTTTTTTTGTTAATAAAGTATTCCTATTTCTTTCTTCCTTCATTGATCTTGATTTCTTCTTTTCTTGATCTTGCTTTTTTCATTTATTGATCTTATTTTCTTCTTTTCTTGATCTTGCTTTCTTCTTTTCTTGATCTTCCTTTCTTCCATTCTTGATCTTGATTTCTTTCTTTCTTCGCCTAGTGTACTTTCGTTGTGTGATTTTGTATTCACTTGTTTGTATCTTGCCTTGACTTTCTTGTCGGTGGTTTGTTCCAGTATGATAAAAATCATTAGTGTAGCTTTATTTGTTAGGATAGTGTTGACATTGGTGCATTTCTGGTCGTTGTTTGCTATGTTTGTCGAGTGCTTGTGGCTCTGATTCATGGGAATTTCACCCAAAGACTTGTCGCATGTGTATTTGTCGAGCATGTGTGGCTCTAAATTTTTATTCATATCTACTTTTTCTTATTTGCGTGTCTTGCCGAGTTTTGGTGCCTTAACCTGGTTTAACGTTTGCTTAGTACTAAGAAGAAGGTTTTATATATAATTTAAGACTGCACTTGGATGCTTTTCCATTAAGTCTTGAAGATATTGGTAGCCTCAGTTTCTTTAACTATATTGTAGTGACAAGTGCCTGTTGTGCCTTGTATGAAATTGCGCTCCTTTAGATCACTAAAATGGTTATTTTTGAATAGTTGTTAACATTGTGACATGGTTGTTGTATATGTTATCGTTGTTAGTTGCATAGTAACAACAATTTGCATAAGTGAAAGATTGATCAGAGAAGGGCTGCATTTGCTGATATGTGGCAGAATTTCAAGCTTAAGGAAATATTTCTTTTCCAAAAAGATAGGGGTAAATGGATACGAGAAGGAGATGCAAACTCTAGTTACTTCCACCAATGCATTCGACACAGAAACATTATTAATGGGATCCATGGTTTATATATCAATTATAGTTGGGTTGATGGAGTCACTAGGCTGAAAAACGAAATCAAGTACCACTTTGGGAATCTATTCAAAGAGCCCACTGAAATAAGGCATATTCTCAGCAATCCAACTTTCAAAGAAGTGAGCGATTATGACAACATAATTTTGACATGGCCCGTCTCTAAGGAGGAAATTAAGGAGGCAGTGTGGGGGTGCGACGGATCTAAGAGCCCAGGGCCCGATGGGTTTAATATAAATTTCATCAAAAGATTCTAGAGTGATTTGAAACATGGTATTATCAGATTCATCATGGAGTTCCACAAATACGGGAAGCTTGTTCGAGGAATCAATCCATATTTCCTCGTCCTTGAGCCGAAAAAAAATAGTCCTCTCTATATCACTGATTATAGGACAATTTCACTAATTGGCAGTTTTTACAAAATTCTGGCAAAATTGTTGGCATCCAGACTTAGTAAAGTGCTTGAGAAAATTATCTCCCCAAAGCAATCAGCCTTTATTAAGAATCAGAATATTATCGACTGCATTCTTGCTTCCAACAAGATAATTGATGAGGCCAAAAGAAAGAAGAAGCGATGATTGCTTTTCAAAGCTAATTTTGAGAAAATATTTGATAGTGTCAATTGGGGCTATATTGATCATATAATGAATATTACAGGATTCAATGACCAATGGCAAAATTGGATTAATGAATGTCTTCACTCCGCGTCGTGTCGGTCTTGGTTAATGGTAGCCCAACAGAGGAATTCCAAATGTCACTGGGACTTCAATAGGGCTACCCTCTATGTAGTGCGTCTTGTGATATACGTGCAAATGCATTCTACCAAGTTGTATAGCGAGACGCGATAGCGAGATGCCTCTTGATTGTTGTCAGATTAGTTGTTATAAGCTAGCACTTCTTTTCTTCATGGGTTGATTAATTGCGCAACAAGTGATGTTGTTTCTTGAATTTGTTGTTATCCTGCCTTTGTATTGCCAGTCTATAGGTTGAATCTCTGGAGAGGATCCTTGACGTTGTCCAGTACATGTGGTGGCGTTGATTTTTTTAGTTGCTCTTGATTGTTCAAACCTCGTGTGTTATGAGATTGAGCTTCTTTTGTTCTTGTGTTTATTGATTGTGCAACAAGTGATGTTATTCTGCTGCCTTTGTATTGGGGGTCACCAAGTTCAGTCTCTAGAGAGGATCATTCACGTTGTTGAGTAGTTGTAGTGGTGTTGGCCTTTTTAGTTGCTCTTGATTGTTGTAACATCGTGTGCTATGAGCTTGAGCTTATTTTCTTTCCGTGTTGATTGATTACGCAACAAGAGATGATGTTCCTCTTAAATTTTTGTTCAGTTGTCGTTGTATTGGGGATCAGCAGGTTCATTCTCTAATAGGATACTTGACGTTGTTGAATAGTTGTAGTGGTGTTGGCCTTTTCAATTGCTCTTGTAGACCTTACCATGGTGATTAACACAAGTGTTTCTACTACATGGCACTTTGTAGTTTCCCACAGACCCCGCCATTAATGCAGGGTGATTTCGTCTATTGACTAAGCACTCCATGTCAGACTAACCCAAGCTCTTTATTGGTCCTGAGCTAGATTTGAGTTCGAGAAAACTACACTGAAAAACATGGCATGTGGTCGGGGTTGACCCGGTGTAGGCACTCGGGTGCCTAAGTTAGATAATGCTCGTTGAGGGGTTAGACTATAAGCAGATTATAGCTCAAATACGATGTATATCGAAAATAGTTAAGTAAGCCGAACATATATGATAGGTTGGGCAGAAAACGGTTGATGCAGATTGTGAGTTTGTTGATTTCAGACTAAATTTGGGGCTAAGCCAAGCGGCCTACGTCTCTCGTTTACGGAATCAAGCCAAACGTAGGTCATTGTTTCTCTGTGGTTGCTGGTCATGGTCTAAGGCAAAGGTTGATCACTAATGTCGAATCTCCGAGGTCGGGTCTTTGCACACTGGATAGTAGTTAAGGCAAGACTCAAAGAGATAGTGCACTAAGAGATTGTGCGTAAATAGATTGTGTACGGAGAGGTTGTACACGAAGAGGTTGTGCATGAAGAGATTTTGCACAGAAAGATTGTGCGTGAAGAGACTGTGCACGAAAAGATTGTGCTTAGTGTATAGGCTTTTGGAAATTCCTTCAGAGAAGGAAGATAGAAGGGGGTATTTAAAGACTAGATGATGGGACTTTCAGGGTTGGGCCCCTAAAGAGATTGTACATGGGCAAAGAGATTGTTCATTGCCAAAAGAGATTGTTCATTGGCAAATAGATTGTTCGTGGCCAAAAGAGATTGTTCATGGGCCAGCTGGGGGGCCCAAACTGCCACGCCCGATTTGGGTCGGTGAATCTCGTCGCATTGTCCATTTTATCGTGTCTACCACTTGTCATGTTATAATTGGTCGCTATATTAGTACCAAAATATGGTACAAAAATCTCCCTCCCCAATCTTCAAGAGACAGTGTCTTTGCCTCAAATCCAACTTGAGGTAGACATGGGATCCTTCCAGTAGGTCAAAGGATTCATCGATATGAAGTGGACAACACTTGTTATAGATTTTAACACTATGTGACTTTCTTGCACAAATGTTGGCGTTGATTTAGACTCCACAACCCAACAAGCTAGCTTGCATCCATTAAAAGAAGAGCTATAGAACAAATACAATACCCCATGGCCCACATTTGTTCTATTGCCCCCACTAGTAATCTCCACTATCACTTTTACTCTAAGTAGTGATTCTTTCCCTCCCTGGTCGGATCATTGTTTCGAAATAATATACGTGATAACTGCCCCCTCAATCTCCCCACACCGGGAAAGACGGGTGACATGTATCATCAGTATTATTAGTCGATTGAATTCAATAATTGGGAACTCTTGTTGTCCTTTATCATCTTTCTAAAATAACCATGGTTTAATTTGAATTTGATACATCCCTTCAATGTATTTTATATTTGTTAAAATTACAGATCTGATTTTTTAATTTTTGATTGAGAAAATTTAGCATGGTAATTTTTAAGTAGACAAATTTGGAACATTAACTATTGACTGCCTACTTCAAACTCATGAACGATTACGAGGTTAATATCTCAAAATTGTCCTTATGACATATAAGAAAATGGTGCACCCCAGTGTGGCACATAGCCACATAGAATTCAAAGGTGAATAACGATAACATTAAATATATATGATCACTATGAGTACTAGGCAATTTTCTCAAGAGTTGCTGAGAGTATGATGCCATTTTCAGATTGTACCTGGGACTAAACCGATTCAATAATATATTCTTTTGATTAGAGGGTTCAATAATATTATTCTCTTAAGAGTTAAGATTAGAATCCCGATGTATACCCTAAATTTTAAAGAATAATATTAATCAATATATGGTATATTTTCCCCTGAAGTGAACCTCATGAATCTTGACGTCATTGTCTGCTCGACAAAGCCAAACCTTCGTCAATTTCCTCGAACCTTCCCTTGGCGTACGATATTCCATCATTCATATATAGTGCGTATCTTTAACCGAAAAAATGAGTAATAATATCCTCTCAATCCCCAATATATATAAATATAAATAATCTGTACGTAAATACCACAAACTTCATACATACACTTGTTACCTATCAACATAGTTTTGCTATTATTAGCACCATAAAATATATATATATATATATATATATATTATATACGGAGAAAAACATAAATTCAAAATTTAGAGCTTTATCAACTTTGAAGTATATTTTTTTTTTTTTGAAAAAAACTTTGAAGTATATAGTAGTATGGATTCCTTATTATCTTCATCCAAAAGCCAGAACGACCGGGTTGCGATTGGCAGTGGTGGTGGAGATAAGCAGCGACAATTAACAAAACTGTTGGTAAATGTGAATATTCAAAACAGTTTGGGGACGGTTCAAGTGGTGATGTCACCGGAAAACACCGTGGAGGAGTTGATCAAGGCGGCGATAGGCATTTACGTTAAGGACAAACGCCGCCCATTGCTGGGGAGCAGTGACCACAAGTCATACGAGCTTCACTATTCGCAGTTTAGCATGCAAAGTGAGTACTCAAAACTCATCATCAAGATTTCATATTCCATGTCATTGAGATATCTATGCGTTTGCCTTTATATTTAACACTCACTTTTAGCATTTGGCTTTAATTTGATGATTCATACTTTTTCTTCTTCTATTTTAAACATTTTATCACATGTATATTAGTTTAAACCTCTTCAATTCGTAGTTCGTATTGATTATAGATTATTACCCAAATTGTTCGTAAATTAACAAAAGTAAAAGATTCACTTTGATTAACAAGTTTAGGACACGATATTTCAACCAGAAGTTCACATCAAAGATTTGATTTTATGTCCAAAAGGAAACCTGTGTTGCTTAATCTTTTTATACCATAATGTAATGTTGCTAGATTCATTTAAAGAACTAGATAAATAATAAAACAAAAGATTATAAAGAAAAAATAATTATATAACTGACTTTCCATTTTCTGAGAGAAGTCGTGACGTACATATTCAAAATGTTCTATCTTTGTTTTACATCAAATAACAATTATAAAGCCAACATATGCATAATGTGACCTCAGCGTTAAGAAAGCCCAACGTACAGTTACTAAACCAATTCGTTCCACAGTTTGGGCTTCAATGTTACATATATACAAAAGCCTTAATGTTATAGAAATGTACATTCACCAAATACTCAGCTCGTACCCTTTTGTTTGCAAAGTAACATACAATTCACACACTCAATTTCAATCTATTTCAAATTCCTTCATAAGTTATGGTAAAAATAGGTTGTTATATATATGGTTGATATGGGTATTTCCCATGCTGGGCCGGTTTATGGGCCAGGCCCATATTTTACCTATGTCGGGGATCATCCCCGACATACATATCGAACATACATTCGATATGTTACATCTCACGTGTTTATCACGTGAGTGGTCCCCGCATCCCGAAAACTATAAATACCCGCATTTCGGTAATCAAGGTAAGCTTTAATTATCCGCAATTACTATACACCTATATCGAACATACCCGATATAGCGCTCGACACGATATTCGATATATATATATATCTCCGATACACATCACCGACTTATCATTCGACATTATATCCGACGTCAGGCAAACATCATCCTTGACGTGGAAGGCATTCGATATGATCCCCGATATCACATTCGACGTCATCCCCGATATACATCTGACATCCGACATCTGGCATCCGCCATTGCATCTAACGTCAGTTCAAGGTATTCCGGACCAAGCCTAGTCAGCACTAGCATTAGTCTAAGTAGGTCTAGTTTAGTGATAGACTCGTTGTACCGTACCTGTAACCGACCTCATTATATAAATACAATCTATTGTTAAATTAGTAGCGCTGTCTGTGGGAACACCAGGTTCCTAGATGAAGACGTCAAGATGCAATGAAGGATGACCCGCTCGCAGTCTAATAGGCCGGTGGTTGACAACTCAGCAGCTGAAAGTGCGCCCCCTTCACTTGATCGAGTTCCAGAACCGATAGTGGACCAGAATGAACCCGTGCACCCTCAACCATCGAGGGAGCCGATGCCCGCGCCCGCGGCGCCTACTATTTTGGCACCCGAGATCGTGGCACGGATTAACGCCACGGTCCAGGAAACACTGAATGCGGCCCTGGAGACCCTCATGTCGCGCCTGAGCAACAGAGGAGCAGACGACGCACCGCCTCGACCTCAGGAGTCCAGAACTAGAGGTCTCTGATCCGGAATTAGAGCCGATGAGCGCGAGGACACAAGGGATAGTAGAAGGGACGACCCTCGGTCGAGAGTTCCCGGGGAAGAGGGTCATGACCCAATGATGGATATGAGAAACATTGCAAGGAGGATGGAGCAGATGGACTGCGAAAGGATGGAAGTCGGTCGGAAACTAGCGTTGGTAGAGTGTCACAAGAGTTTGACCCCATTTTGTGAAGAGACTGAGGCAGAAGTGCTGCAGAAGGGGGATAAGATTCCTACCATCAAAGCATACAATGGAAAAAGCGGTCCGAGTGACCACCTCCACTGTGTCGACAGAGTCTTGAGCCTTCGTATGTTTTTACACAACATTAAGGCAAAGATTTTGGCTACGACCCTAACCAAAGCGACCATCGATTGGTTTAACATGATCGAAACTGGGTTTATCACAAACTATGAGTAGATAAGGCAGAAGTTGAAAAGTCAATTCTCAAGCCAGAAGTGGATGAGGACTAACATGCACCATTTGAACACTATGAAGCAGAAGGAAAAATAGAGCTTGGAAGATTTCATGAAAAGATTCAACGATGAACTGATAAAGGTGGGAGAACCACAGGGCGACCAAGTGATGCTCATCTTGTTTAACGCAACAACGCATTGGAGGTTCGTAGGGGAGTTGATCAAGCTCAAGTCACCAACTATTGACCAAATTAACGATTTGACCTATAATAGCATATACCATGACAATATGATGGCAACGAAGTAGACTCCCCAATAGGCCAATCGCCCCAGAGGCAAGGAAGGTTGGGGCAGAAAGAAATGGCAGGGATAGGTCACTATGGGGGTACACTCCACTGAACTAGGATATCTTAACCGTATTTGCGGTGGCTCAAAGGAAGAAATGGTTGAACCAGCCAAGGAAATTGAGAGAGACTGAAGGAACCAAGTGTTCGAGGAAATATTGCGAGTACCACTGTCAAAAATGACATGAGACAGAGGACTGCATAGATCTAAAGGATGAAATCAAGCGACTCATTCGTGAGGGCAAACTGGTTGAGTATGTGCGAAATTCTAGAGACTCCAAAGATCAGGAGGATCAATCCTCCTTCCCTAGGAGGGACAAGATAAAGGCCATTGAAGGCCGAGGAGCACGTGGAAACGCGATTGTCAATGCACCTTCTAGAGGGGTGATCAACATGATCAGTGGGGGACCAACAAGGGGAGACTCCACCAACGGGAGGAAAAAGATCACAAGAGGAATCCAAGAGGACCGCTACAATCGATTCACGTTGCTACAGAATGAGCTATCGGACGAGAACATCACTTTCTTGAACAAGGACCTAACAGATCTATCCCTCGAGGCTATACTGGCATGTAAACTTGATTTCGCTCTAGTCGTTAAACTTGATATTGCTAATTATGGTGTTCGCAAGGTGTTGATAGACAACAGGAGTTCCACGAATATCATATTCGCACATGCTTTGGAAAAGATGGCGTTGGGCCACCACGGAGTGGAGAAGATCCGCACCCCTTTGATTGGATTTGGGCGTGCTGAGGTGATACCGTCAGGGCAGGTGAACCTGCCAACATCATTTGGGGAAGATCCACACATGAGGACCATCAGCGTCCAGTAGACAATCGTGGATCATCCTCTCGCCTACAACATTATAATAGGCAGGCCTGCTCTTAATGCCATCCGTGCAGTGGTGTCCACATACCACCAGAAAATGAAGTTCCCGGTAGCTGGAGGTGTAGGGGAGGTCATCGCTAATCATGAGGAGGGATGGCTTTGCTACAGGGGCGAATCCAAATGGCAACTATCAAGCGGTGGAATGACCAACGTTTGAGGATCACTTGAACTTTTTTCATTTTGAGTAATGTTGAACAATTTATGCTTTCCCTAAATTATCCCATCGTTGGTCTGGACTGTAACTAAAATAGAAGGAACTATGCCGGTCTGATTCCCATATCACGGGATACGTAGGCGGGTTGGGATTTACCTAGCCCTCGACCGTTGTTCATCCTTAACTTTTATTGTTAGAATCGATACATTCCACTGCATTACGTTATTCATAACTTGCTGCAGGTATGTACCCTCTGGGTATAGCGATAAAATACCTCAATATGGGGCCGAGACAGCATGTGCACAAAGCACAAACCCATTTCGAGATATTTGTCATCGTCTTTTTTGAAAATATACTTGCTTCACCTATCTAGGGCAGGTACAAAAGCGATCCTTGCTAATAATACAATGAGGAATATTCTTCCCCTATCGGGATAAAGAGCAAAGATTGGAGTTTACCTTCCAACTATCTCTTATATATTGAACAGTATACATTGCGTTATCTTGTTTAAACAACAGAAAATGGAGATTGACAAATTCGACAAACTCTAAAGGAATATCGACAATCCAGGAAGGGTGAAGATCTACAAATGCCTATGGGATAACACCCCTATCCACCAGGATAGGGAGGAGACAACCCGGCATAGAAATCTATCTACAAATGCCATGGGATAACTCCCCTATCCACCAGGATAGGGAGGAGAAAACCTGGCATAGAGATCTATCTACAAACCCTACGGGATCATAACTCCCCTATCCACAATGATAGACAGAAGAGCAAGAACCTGATTGCGAGGTATATCTACGAATGCCATGGGATAACTCCCTATCCACCGAGATAGGGAGGAGAGAACCCAACAGCAAGCAATATCTACAAATCCTACGGGATCATAACTAAAATGTCCACTGGGATCAGAAGAGCAAGATCATAGACAAGCCATATTCTTCAATACGAGAAGGACATAAGTCAACGATATGCACAAATCAATGGCTACTCCCTCAAAATAAAGGGAATATATCATTATCTCAGACAGCAAGTTCGAAAGTACAAAGGACATAAAAGAAAAACATATACGACCCCAAAATAAATACTACTAACACAGCCCTTAGCCAGGATACTTCGGAGCACCTTTGGTATGGATCAGCACAAGACTCTTTCGTTGCTGAATTTCTGCATAAAAATCTTCCGCTGGATCCTCATCACCTTCAGCGTCAGAATCCTCGGGATATTTCCCATCTGGACCAAGTAAAGGGTTCATCGGACTAGGGTCAAACTCGTCCTTAAAACCGCCAAGAAGACGGACTTGACCAATAATGGAGGTCTTCGCCTCCTCTATTTCCTGCAACCCATGCTCAGCGCATATCTCCTTGAAAGTCTTGCTCAGCAGGAACGCTTTGGCAGCCCGCACTTTCTGCTCTCGAGAGAGCTCCCCGCATCGAATAGTCCTCTCACCAAGGGCCAACTGTTCTCGCACTTGCTTATGCTCTAACTTGGTATTCTCACATTTCTCCCTCTCTATGGCAGAGAAATGTTAGCCTGATCAAGGGCGGTCTCCCACTCCCAATCCTGCTTTAGGAAGAGTTGCACGTTCGCCTCGCTGGAGCTTAGGACACTCACCACCTCGTCCCGCTGGGCTGCTAATTTGGTAGTCACATCAGGGTCATAATTCGCCATGCTTTCAAGCTCAGCGATAGCCCACGAGATCGACTCGACCCGATTTGAATTGTTGTCACTTGCCGTCCTCAAGAAACTGGCAAAGAACTTTCCAACCTGTGATACAGAAATAACTCAGTAATTTATCAACTACTGAAAAGGTATCGTCAACTCCATCATCACCACCAATAGATGAGAAAGGGATTATACCAACTTATTGATTCGAACATAGAGCTCTTTCTCATAGCAGAATTACCGTCCTCGGCCCGTTTCCTCTTAATAGGGGAAGGGTTAACTCCCGAAGCCCCCTGAGCTTGGCTTCTACTGCAACTTGCACCGGTTCCACCTTGGGTAGGCGCAACGCCTCCTGGAATGACACCTTTTGTGTGTCCCTCACCTTGCGATGATCCACCCACCTTCTCCTTAAGCCGATGACCCTCCGCCCACATTTTTGTGAACCACGGGGAGTAATGCATTATCCCCGACCTCCACCCTCTCCAAAGAGTCACATTATGCAATCATATCCAATCTCCAATACTTCACGAGCGTCGCTACAATCGACAAGAACAATGTCATCCAAATAGAACAATACATTAAAACTATTCAATTAAAATGAAGAAAGTAACATACCAAGGTCGAACAAGCCTTGATAGGAGAAGGGACAAACATAGAGCATTGTAAGATCATATGGATGTGACAACAAATTGCCAAGAAACCCGGTCGCCCATTGGGGAGTGGCAATATTAGCAGGCCTCTGGTACTTATTCAACGTCGATCACTATTAAGGGAGACCATCGACTCCCCAGCAGTTCCCTCCTTGACATAGAAGTATTCATTTTTATTGTCAAATCCATAACCGGACTGACTACCTTGCAGGAATTTCTGCCCAGAATTCGCTCTGATGAAGAAGAAGCCATTATCTCCACCATTCTTGTTGGTAACAATGGAGAAGAGATTCCAAAACTCATTCACTCCATGGGGCGCACCAAGGGCCTTCATCACCAAAACGAAGGCCACAATGATACCAAACGAGTTGGGGGAAAGTTGTCCAAGGCAAACCCCAATACTCTGCAGAATAGCAACAATGGCCGGCTCGATAGGGAAGCGCAACTCGTTAGCAAAATGCTTTGCGTGCACGGTGATGGAACCCCGTGGGGGCCGATGCATTCTTTCATTCATCCCAGGAAATATAATCCGATAACCAGCATCCACGTGATACATGGCAGCATAATGGTTGGGATAATGAGGCACATGGGACATCATGTCCTCATAACTAATAGTTGTTCTATATTTCTTCACCTCGGGTGACATGCGGAAACCCCATTCGTCATACACCACATCCTCGTCCCCGTGAGGATCATCGGCATCTTTATCTAACCCGTCCCCCACGTCATCACCCACTAACTCCTCTGTACCAAAAAACTTAGAATCAACAAAAGTAGGCTCGGAACCCCTGGCCTCCACATTCTCACGATCTAAATCGGCCATATCGAAATCCCTCACACCAGCAATAGCGATTATGAATAGGAACAAAGTGCAAATAACTCTTTGACATAGTATAGAAAAAACACAGATGCAACCTGAAAAATCAAAAAAGTAAAAGGAGGAAGTTAACTCCAAGACTCATATCGAAAATCAAATCAAAAACACATCGGTCCGTAAATCGAATGTCATGTCAAGACGGATATCGAAAATGGCTAAGAAATGGATAAATTAGGAGATAATTCACAAAAAACTCTTATCGAATATGCATATCAAAAGTCACGTCGAATATCCCTGACATACCTACGCAAAAGATAACAAATGTCGCTATAAGACAAAATGATCTTCCCCTCTCCAACAACCCACTATTTATAGATATCGGGTCTTCCGATAAGCATTTATGGCAAAACCATGTTGAAATCCAAATTCAACATGGATATCGAAGGAAATTCGATATAAATTTAAATTCACAAAAATTGGCTACATACAAGAATTCAAATGAGGACCTCTCCGATTCGTTAAATGCATTTTGGGGTCCACCGACATTTCTTCAAAAAATAAACTCCCACATCCGAGCTCCGTCATTTGAACTGGCGGGACGAGGGTACTGGTAATTCAAACGTAGATTTAATTTGAAAATTATTATTCTCGAATAACAATTCCCAAATTGGGGAACTACATTATATGTGTATTTCCCGTACTGGGCCTGTCCATGTGCTAGGCCCATATTTTACCTACATATCGAATGTACCTTCGATATGGTACAGCTCACGTGTTTATCACATAAGTGGTCCGTACATCCTGAGGCCTATAAATACCTGCATTCTAGTAATCAAGGTAAACTTTAATTATTCGCAATTGTTGTACACCTATATCGAATACCCGATATAGCGCTCGACACTATATTCGATACATATATATATATATATATATATATTCGATATACATCACCGACTTATCATTCGACATCATATCCGACGTCACCCTCGACGTCAGCAAAACATCATCCTCGACGTGGAAGGCATCCGATCCAATATCATTCCCGATATCACATACGACGTCATCCCCGATATACATCTGACATCCGCCATTGCATCTAACGTCAGTTCGAGGTGTTCTGGACCAAGCCTACTCAGCACTACCATTAGTTTAAGTATGTCTAGTTTAGTGATATACTCGTTGTACCGTACCTATAACCGACCCCAATACGATCTATTGTTAAATTAATGGTTTACTCAAAATAACATGAGTGGCCATTTCATTAATCTTCATACGTGTTAATGGAAGATCACGTTAGTTCTTAACTTAAAGATTATTGTCAGCTTCTTTACTTTTATGTACTTCTTTGTACAAGTCACATTTTAAACTTAAATTTTTCCGCTCAAAAGTATATGCACACATCACAATTTGTAGCAATGTAATAATAACACAAGCAAAATATTCGTACAGATTTATGTCTAAGTTATTGTGTCATATATCAAGAAAATATTAAAATACTTTCGTTGGCGCATATTACATTATTTTATTTTGATGTGTTAATGAATGAAATTTAGTAGATCCAATATTTCTGCAGGCTTGAAGCGAGAGGAAAGGTTGGTGGAATTGGGCTCTCGGAATTTCTTTTTATGTCCAAAACATTGAAGTGCGCGAAATTCCTTAGATCCTGATCACTCTAGTGACATAATTATATTAAGCCAGTGCAAAGTTTCCATTATATTCATTTCACTTGATAATAAAATTACGGCATTATATTTCTTTCTATTGCGCAAAGTTTCCATTATATTCATTTCACTTGATAGTAAAATTACGGCATTATATTTCTTTCTATTATGTGTAATGGCAAATGCTAATTGTTGTGGCCAAACACAGCTGGCTAGCTAAATCTTGTAAATAGTAAATACCATTGGCAATGTTTTCCACGTTTGTTAATTAATAGTTAGAACATGTATGTTTGTTTAATATTTACGTAAAGTATATTATTATATCGTGACGGAGCCATCTACCTCGGTGAATAGTTAGAACATGTATGCTTGTTTAATATTTACGTAAAGTATATTATTATATCGTGACTGAGCCATGAATAGTGCCACTCTGCAAATAGAATCTTATTTAGGATTATATTTATGCTACACCCATGCATTGCACATTGCACTGACATGGAGAGTGAGTCACACACATATGGGGTTCACCACTTTGTGACCGACAGTGCACTATATTGTGGGTGTAGCATAGATAAAATCCTTATTTAGATTTATTACTCGTCACTTTGTGTGATATATGGTTGGTAGGCTGGGACATGATTGGATAATTGAACCCATCATCTAGACAAATGGATCGATGGAAATAATTTTAAAAAACTTTAGGGACCAAGAGTTCAAGGCCCTGAAGCAATCGAAGAGCAAAAACCACTTCGGGAGAAAAGCAGCACGAATTTGGAATCTCAATCTCAACCCATTGGTTGTTTCACCTTCCTCTTTTCAGATGAGAAACTAGGATGTTGTTGGTTTGAGTGCGCTTAATCATGAATATATAAACGTAAACATATACATATGATTATATTTTTAGAATATATGATAAGATTAAATAAACAATAGCATGTAAGATGTATTGCAATAAACTGATTGTTACGATAGGGAATTTAAATTTGACTTCTCAGCAACTAAAGAAAAAAAACCGTGAAGTGGATTGGACGAGTCCGAAGTTCCCCTCCCATTAAGATCAATTTGTCAGATACCGCTTCAAGCCCTCAGATAGCAACGATCTCCCAAGGTACAATGTCCGTCACCGCGAAGCAGCAAGTGAAGCGCAATACTGCCTCATCGGTTGAATACGGCAAAAGAGAATGCTATGGAAGTTATTTATTTTTTTGCAAGAAGTTAAATAACATAGAACCCCAAGTCGTAGAGGAGCATACCCCAAAAGAAAGCATAATCTCTATCAGCATGATCACTGCCATCCAACATGGGAATATCTAAGCTCTAGACTATGTCTATGACTTTCGATAAAGTCTACAAAACTACAAAACACTCTCTCCTACTCTAGAGTATCCCTTCATTCACTTCCTTGGCTAGACTAGTAGCCACATCCTTTCTGATTCCAGTCCATGATTGTGATCATTTCTTCAGGCTCTCTAGTGCAGTTTTGTTCTACCCTTCAAGATGGTCGGCTTTCACGCAATCAGTTTCCTTCTTTTGGGCTATTTGGATGGAAGGGTAGAGGTTAGGTTGTACCTGAGTCCATTGCTGGCTTCCTTCTGCCTTTTCGTGCAACCTACAAGATAAAGTACCTTCTTGACAGAAATAATCTAGCTTATTACTAATAATCTCATGTCCCAAACCCCTTCAATATGTTCCAACTTTGTGCATATGGTCTTGACTAATTTGTTAACTTTCTTACCTCCATTACCTTGCAGCCTGGCAATTAGATTTTTGTGTTATTTCTTTATTAACTTGATGTTCATTCATTAACTTGATCTTCAAACAAAACTCTGGTTCATTGCCTTCCATAATGTTGAGACAGTTTCCCCAAGTGTTGCTGCTCTTATTTGATAATTTTTTGCTCATTTTGTTGTTAACTGTGCAAAGGTTCCGGTCCAGTGGCTCATTTCTCTAGTGCCAACTCTCATACCTATACTAGTTAGAATATTGCATAGAACTGTTGCATTGAATGAAAAGATGGTTATGAATTTCAATATGGTCCCCACATAAAACACGGTTAAGATCAGTCAGCATGACAAACTTTTTAATTTTGTTTTTAGTTGCCAACCTGTTTTGAATAGCCAGTTATGAAACCAAATTTAGGGCTAGAGTGTTTATTCCATACCTACCTCCACCATACTACCGCTGGTCTGGCCTACACAAAGCATGTGTATATATAGTTTATGCTGCCTCCCTTAGGTTTACCTCTTGTCTTATTGTTGGATAGATTTCCTTTAACTTATCTATGATTCTCAGGAGGTTTTTCCATAGGGGGTCACTTTTCTTCTCTTTCATGACCCAGATGTTTTTCTCTTTTAGCTTGTAGGCTTTAATCCATTTTTTCCATATAATCCCATGCCATTCATTTGCATTTATTCCCAACAGTTGCATCGCTAGCACAACTTTGTTCCATCCCAAGACTTCTTTTATATGTAGTCCCTATTTGTATACTCCTGACAGATAGTACTCCAGGCAACTACATTCTTTATGCTTTCCTCTTTTCCAGTCCATAGGTAAGTTCTATAGATCTTCTCAATTCTTTTGACCACTTCTAGAGGTATAGAAAATATATGGCTCCAAACATATTGAATGCTTACTGATAGGGCGTCTATTAGGTGTAAATAGAATATGATAATTTCAGCACAAAAGTATTACACCTAAGTCCCACGATATCGCAAGTGCACGAATCAAGTAATAATAAAATGAAATGAAAAGTAAGATTATTGCCCAAGTATCGAATCCAAAGAGAGTAGATATTTGTGACTTAGCAATTATATTGTTGAACACTCAGTGAATCCGTTTTCTTTTGTTTTTAGTTTTATCGTTGAAGAATTAAACTAAGACTAGGAACTACTGCTTAACTAACTAACTACTAGTTAGATGTCCAGATTAGAATGCTTGAGTGAAACTAACTAACTAGAGATTGTGGTTGGAGATGTTTCTAAAGAACTAAGACTGAGCTATCTAACTAACTAGAATGGGATTTAAATGATTGCTTGTTATCTAAGGTTGTAAATCAGATTTGGTAAAAGATATCTAAGAAATGAATTTCATTGATCTCCGATGCATGTATTTTGATAGACAAAATACCAATGAATCCTACGTAAGACGTTATTTATTGATGGTTGTTTTATTTATGTGTTGATGTAGCAATATAGCCACCTTTTGATGTGCTCAAGAACCCTATAACCCCTAATGATGTCAGCTCATTAAGATTTTCCCCTCACGAGAAGTTCACCATGTCTTAGGATCCATACAGTGTCTTAGAAGTGAATTAGAGTTACCAACAAAGATATAGATTCTGCAAACACGTTAATGATCGAAGGTCTACAGATTTATCTGCCTGATCTACTATACTAGTGTTGCATTAACAATCTCCTATGCATAATTCAACGTAATATAAGGTTATTCAATGTCACTACTTTGCTGTCACAAAAACACGTGCATCAAATAAATCAAGTAGCATAAGTAACAAATAATATCCAACAAAATATATTCATCCATAAACAATAATCAAAATATAGGTTCAAGGTGCTTCCATATGAGACCAACTACATCCTCCCTCAGATACTGTGAGGATTAGCTACTCATAGTCATGTTCAAATCACAGCAATTCATCATAGATTATTCAAGTAAGGAAAAGAAAAGATTAAACTCCCAGCCTCCTTGTTGCTTTCCTTTACTCTGATTGTTGATTCCTTCAATTCACCTTTCTCCTTCAACTATGACTGTGGTGCTATGAGTGGTAGAATTTTCGCTATTCTCTAGCCCTAGAATGCTCTCTAACTCCCTTTAGTGGTGTTCTTCTGCTATGAGAATCGGTACCTTAGCTGCTGAATGTAGCCTCATTTTTATAGTTTTTCTTCATCGTGGGCTTCATTTTAGGGTTTATTATGACGTCAGTCTAGTGCGCAACGCGCTGTTAATTGCGCGACCCCTTGTCTCTTCAGCTTCCTTGCGTGATCGCCCTTGTGCTCGCCCTACATTCTGTTTCGTGATTTCTTTAGTAGCGCGGTTGGTAGCGTCGTAGCTCTATTCACCTTTTTTACTAAAAAGTGTTGAAATCCTCCAAATAAGCATCATTTTGCTCCGACTCGACTCAAGCTGCAAAAACAATGAAATGACACTAAAACAAGCAAAATTGTCACAAATATTGTACAAAAGTCTAAGAAATCAGATACTTAATTCCCTATAATGCTCCTCTTATTACTTACTAGGACTGCTCTCACCAGTTGAAGTTTGTCGGCATAGCTAAGATTTTGGGCTTGCCAGCTTTGTACTCTCCCCACCATCTTTTGTATTAAATAGTCATAGTCTGCTATCTTGAGGGCCTTAGGGCTTAGAGGAATACCTATGTATCTGATTGGGGATTTTTCTTCACTAAACCCCCAGATTCTATGTATTTCTTCCTTAACTTTTGTATTCACTTGAGCTAAGAAGATATTACTCTTTGTTGCACTTTTGTTGAGTCCTGACATCTTTGAGAACTCATGGATGGTCTTTGTTAATATCCTCATGGACTGTATGTCTCCCCTACAGAATAATAGCAGTTCATCAGCAAAAGCCATATGGCAAAGTTTAATTTTACTACACTTAGAGTGATAATGGAAACTCTTAAAGTTTTCAGTTGTATCCTTAAGTAATCTAGCAAGATAGTACATACAAAATACAAACAAATAAGGTGGCAGGGGGTCTCCTTGCCTCAACCCTTGTTCACCTTCAATGTTTCCTTTAAGGCCCCCATTAATACAAAAAAGAGAATCTAGGGCTGGTCATACAAGTCATGATCAAGTGAACAAATTTAAAGTCAAAGCCATACTCAAGTAAAACATGTTCTAAAAATTTCAGTTGACAGTATCATATGCTTTCTGAATATCAATTTTTAGCATGCCTCAAGGAGATATATTCTTCCTATTCTATCCTCTAACAAGCTCTCGAGCAAGGAAAATATTCTGATAAATATCCCTACCATGCACAAAAGAAGATTGACTAGGTAAGATCAACTCAGGCATTATTTTTTTTATTCTATTATCAAGCATTATAGTAATAAGGGGTAAATGCATCAAACCCCCTAACCTATTGGGTGTTTTGCACTTTGGTCCTTAAACTATGTTTATCAGCGCTTTGGTCTCTAACCTTTAGGGTGTCTGTGCGATTTGGTTCTATTTTGCATTTTCGGTAATATTCGGCCATTTTTGGTCGGAATATTCCCCTCTACCCGACTCATATGTGTTGTACTACATGTATAATAGTAGTCGGTGAAAAAAAAAGACAAAAAATACCTCAAATGGAGGAATATTTTGGCCACTAAAAGACCATGAAGATACTACGAGATTTGCCCATTTCCGGCAATTTTCGGCCTTTTTTGGCCGGAATATTCTCCTCTACCCGACTCATATGTGTTGTACTAGATGTATAATGATAGTTGGTGAAAAACAAAAGACAAAAAAATACCTCAAAGGGAGGAATATTTTGGCCACAAAAAACTGGAACTGCACCATAGGACCAAATTGCACAGACACCCTAAAGGTTAGGGACCAAAGCGCTGATAAACATAGTTTAAGGACCAAAGTGCAAAACACCCCATAGGTTAGGGGGTTTGATGCTTTTATCCATAGTAATAATTTAATAGATGACAACATGCTATAGGTTTGAATTCTGTAATTCTAGATGGATGCAACACTTTAGGTATAAGACAAACAGAAGTAGTATCGATTTGTTTGAGTAACTTCCCTGATTGAAAGAATTATTTGACTGCTTCACATGTCAGTTCTCCAGTGATCCTCCAGCTGGTCGTGAAAAATCCAGAATTCATGCCATCAGATTCTGGGCTTTTCTGGGCTTTTTTGATCATTCATTGTAAAAAGAACTTTTTTTATTTCCTTATCAGTAGAGTAGCTATTCTTAGTAGTATTCATCTCCTTAATAAACTTAGGCCCTTTGTTACTAACCTTTTGGTCAATGTACTTAACTTGTTTGTCTTTACCTAGCAGCTCAATGTAGAATTCCAGAATGTGCTTGGAAATCTCCTCTATGACAGTGATCATATTCTCTGTTGAGTCATTAATAGTAAAAATAATGTTGTTCTTTCTTCTGACCTTCACACTGTTGAAAAATAGTCTAGTGCAAGTGTCCCCTTCCTTAATCCACTCAAGCTTTGCCTCTTGTTTGACTTGGTTCATAAGATCCCTTTTCTTGTTCTCATACTCATTCCTCGGGCCATTAACTTCCTTTTGTCCATTCCTATCAGTGGAATCATTTAAGACATCCTCATGCTTCCTCTTCATTCTTTGTAAGAATTACTCAGCTTGCTTCTCTAGGTTTTGGAATCTCCTATGACTCAGGTTCTTCATAGAATCCCTAACTTTTTTGAGAGATTTCCTACAAGTTGGTATATCTTACAGCCTGTAATACCAGTGTTAGAAGCGGCTTGTACCGGAGGCATGTACTATTTGTCCTTGGCTCATGAATTCTTGAATTTGAAAGGAATGTTTCTTTTCACATTGTCCTTTTTCATTTTGATGTACCCCATGGCATGGTCAGATACTCCAAGGGGTAAAAAGGCAACACTGGAATCAAATGTGTTCATCATCCATGTTTGGTTTACCTCTACTCTGCCTAGTTTACAGTAAGTGTGTCCATTAGACCATGTATAGTGAGGGTCACAATACTGGTGATCTTGAATATGTAGTTTGTCGATCACCTTCTGCAGCTCCTCCCCTACAGGTTAGACCTCCTTGTCTTCATTCCATTTCTCATCCTGGTGTAACACTACATTCCAATCCCTAACAGGAATTCAGGGGTTGCCAGTCATTTTGCTAAAATTCTCCAGGTCCTTCCATAGTCTCTGTCATGCTATTATAAGCATAAACAAAGATGCAATAGAAATCCCAAGTGTTATCATTATTAGTTTTCACCCTACAATGAATAAGTTGGTATGTCTTGTATTCAATAGCCATGTTAATCTTTCTTTCCTCCTAGACTACCAGAATCCTAAAATTCTTGCGCATCTCAATGTTGCTGTTATTTTTTCAGTATTCTTCAAAGCTTCTCTTTATTTTATGGCAATCTTCTTTTTTCAGCTTGGTTTCCATGATAGCCCCAAAGCTGCATTTATTCTCCCTTATAGCTTGTTTTCAAGCTTCCTATTGAGATGATCATTCAGGCCTATGAAGTTCCATTCACATAAGTTTAAACTATCCATTTGGGCTTATAACCCTTCTTATTCCCCTTCCACTCTCTTTATGTGTCTGCTTCCCATTCCTTTCAGCTCTATAGTTTTCTATTCTGTTAGATTTCTTTGTCCCTACCTTTTGCCATTCTTCATATTCTTTACTCTGCCATGGCATTTTCTTCTTGCTATCTTTGTTATCACCATTCCTTCTATGCTCTGCATGCTTTCCTTTTCACTTCTGCTATATTATTGTTTTTTAGGAGACTCATCTTTTTTACTCCTTTTTATCGGCTTGTTGGTCTCCTCCATGAGCATGTATTTGTTGTTTCCCCCCTTCTCTTTCTTTTGCTATATGAGTCTCATTCTCCTCTTGGTTAGTGGTCTGTGTTGTTTCCTTATTGATTATCTCATGTATTATGCGGGACTCTAATTCTTCAATAGTAGCTTCAGTGTGTATATAAGGCTTCCTAACCCATTCCTTCTTTAGTTCACACTCTTTGAATCCATGCCCAAACTTGTGGCATTCGAAACACTAGCGGTTTCCTTTCATGGCTATTCTTTGGTTAAATGTTTCTCTATTTGGTCCTTTCAACTGTATGCTATCTATCAATCCTTCTCTAGATTGTAACTCCACCATAATTATAGCAAAGGCTAACCTATCCATATTTGTAGTCATGTTATCTACAAAACAAGGCCTGCCAATTAAACTTGCTATCTTACCTAGCATCTTTGGAAACCAAACTGTAAATCCAAGCTGGCAATTGTACCCATGTAGGGTAATCCTCAGAGTACTTGGGTTAAGGGTCATTCCTTGTTTCCATTTTTTCAACATCAAGATGTAGTTACTCTTAACCATCTAGGGTCCTTCCCCATAAACTTCCATCATTTGTCCCTCTGTTTGCTGCGTGGGTCTTAGGTTTGTGAGACCAATGCGCCTCCACGTACCTTTTCATGGCTTCATATGGTAGATTCAATCCTATCACTATTCGAATTAGGGAAACCCCCCAAAATTCTCGATTCTCTTGTATGTCTTCCTCAGTGAATTCCAACACAGTTCTGTCAATCGACTTCCTATACTCCACACAACAGCCATTTTCTAGTCTCCTATTTTCCAGCAAACAAATCATTCCACCATTTTGTCTTTCTCTGTGGGAAGTGTCCGATGTCGTTCTTCCCTTGAAAATATGGGTATCTCCTGGAATTGCTTCTCATTTTCCTCTATTTCATCTTCAAACCCTAGATCATCATCTTCTTCTTCTAATTCCTTATCCAGTTCAACCATAATTTCATCTCCTTGTTGTTCTTTATGAAGCTCCTTTGTTGCGTCATCGTTTCCCTCCGTGAATTCCATGTGTTCTTGCTCGATCGAATCTTTCGTTCTCTTCTTTGCCATTTCTGGCGAAGGAATTTTGTTTCCCCCAAAATCACACTGTGACTGCACCCTAGTGTGTATTTTTAGAAAGCGAAAGTAATTCAATGTTCAAAATTGTTCTTTTTGTTTTTTATGCTATGATTTTTTTTGAAAAGCTTATGAGCGTTTATTTTTGGATGCTTTTCTTCTCTGCGCGTAGGTCCTTTAAGTAGAAAATATTTCTTGTAACAATCAAGCCATTAAGGGGTGATTTTAATTTAATCTCGAACATTTCAATCTTAGCAATTAAGCACAAGTCTTAATTCTATATTATTGCAACATTTAGGTTTGGTTTGAATTTTCAATTTAAACATTTAAATCTGGAAGTTCATTAATATTAATAAATAAAATCTTGACCAAATTAGCTTCTCATTAAGCCAATACAATTTACACCACCAAATGTGTGGGCTTACCCAATTAAGCTCAGGTTGCTACAATTTGAATTGGATTCAATTCTAATTTCTAAATTACATTTGGCCTTACGCCAAATAACAACTTCTCCAACAATCCCCCACATAAATGTCATTGGCTAATATGTGCATAAGCCTACAAATGCTATATGTAATTCCAGAGTTATGGGGAGAACTTATTGCATCAAGAAATGTGGTTTTGGGCCTTGCACCTTCCTTAGCGAGATACCATCTGATATACTTGCCAACAAGTGGATGTGATGCCTTGAAATGTTCAGCGTTACAATGGTACTCATACGACTCATTCCAGTACCATTTTGGTTCATTCGTTGTTGTTCGTACCAATATTCATCGAATGATCAAGAGATTTAGAAATTTAACTCATCTCATTGAAGCGTCCCCTTCAAATTCGACACAGGTCATCTCTCATTAAAGGTATCTTGTCATACCCGCTTGTTATCACAAGTCATAAGGATCATTCGAACCTCAGTTTCTCCTTCCATGTACAAGTCTATCACGCTTTCATCAAAAAAATGCGTTGGGAACTCAATTTTCCAAGTGCTTTGTTCGACCTCACCTCTCATAACTCGGTTGTCCCACTGGATCTACAAATTGGGGTTTGCAATTCAAGTTGGGTTGCCAAAGTGATTGGAGGTCATTTTTGTAGGCTTCAGTCTCATTCCCCTCGATGAAACTTCTACAAAGTCTCTCGTTAGACCTTTCGTCAATGGGTCTACAATACTTTTCTTTAGACCTTGATGCATATTTTCACGTGCTAAATTTAATATGCAATATTCCTCTAATAAGCACATTTGCAAGTATACGGGTCAAGTAATAATAAAATAAAAAGTGTAATTACTGACCAAGTATCGATTCCAACGAGAGTGTGTAACTATAGTGTTCGCTTAAGAGACAGCAGTAAAACAAATAAGAAAATAGATTTAAAAAATTATTTAATTATGAAGGTTCTAATTTATTACTAATAAAGCAATTTAATAACAAGAATTGAAACAGAGTGGTTATTATTATAACTACTAAAACAAATAAATAGTAAGATTTAATCAGATTGATGAAGTCGTATTTGAATTTGGGTTCATATCTATTTATTATGTGGTTCATAGACAAAGCATCAATTCCACCATAGTTAGTTTCATAATATTAAGTTTATGTGTTTAATGAATTACTAAAACTGCAGATGCAACGTCAATTACAACTACAATCCCCTTGTCTTCCCTAGAGATCCAGCTACTCAGAAGCGATCAATCTAAAAGAATTAAAGTTAGGTGACCAATTCAACCTTCTCAAGTCAAAGACATGGATCTGTGTGATCTACTTATGCGCGAGTTACGTTAGTCGTACTTCTAGCACATAAATCAAATATGCAGTTTACCCACGAGGCATGTTAATGCTCATCGAGTGTATCAATCAAACATGTGGAATATAAAACGAAGCACATCTAAAAAAATAAGACTCAACATGAATTCATAACTAAAGGTTCATTGTGCATAAATAGTCATTACTCCCTTCTCCAAATACAGAGAAGATTCGCACATAACGTAAACAAGTTTAACAATATAAACAGAAGAGCACATCATAATTAAAGATTAAAAGATACAAATAATCTCCCAATCTTCGTTGATCTACTTCTCCCAGCGGTGGTGGTGGCGTATTATATGAGATCTGAGAGTGGTTGTGGTTGTGAATGGATGCATTGTGTGAATTGTCTCCTGAATTTTGAAGCCCTAATATCCTTATATAGGAAAAATAGCAGATGGGCTAAAATTTGGGCTTCTGTACGATTTTGGGCCTGGTTGCGCAATTTGAGTTTGATCGTGCACCCGTTAGCGCGCTTGTGGATCGCACTACTCTCTGTTTCTGGGCGCGATCTGGTCAGATTGCGCGCCTCTGATCGTGCGCCTTTTCTACTTTGCGCGACTTCACGATTTTGGTTATAACTTACTCTCTGGATATCGAAATTAAGATCTGTTTGTTGTATTGGAACACTGACTTTCACGGATTTGCAATGGTATGTAGAAAAACCTCTGATTATTCTTGTAGCTTTGTCTCATTTCATTTGAATCAATGGCTTCCTTTGGATTCTTCCTTATTGCAACGTTGTGTTTTGAAGCCATGTTCCTAAAAACATCCAATTTAGGCTTTTTTTGCATTGTTTTGCATTATCTCGCCAAAATCCTATAAAGACAAAAAGCTATACTAAAACCAATCAGTATACACCAATACTTATACAAAAGCATAAGGAAATGAGTACTAATATAACGTTAAATAAACGCTCATCAAACCTCACAAAGTCTAAAGAAATTACGCTAGTATAGCATCGTTGATCTCTACTTATTCATGCTTTCATGCTTTAAACTGGAATCTAATGAATTGATCCTAAAAAAGAACTAGACTCCAAAACAGGATAAATATACATCATAGATAACAAAAGCGAAGCTTTCCCACCCCCAACACAAAATCAAACAATATCCTCGTCGTCAAAACGTATAAAATAAAGCATAGATGAGAGTACTCCATTATTCGAGCAACAAGCTCATGGGACGCTTGTCGATTGTGGGTGTTGGTGATTTCTACATTTTTAATCTTCATTTCAATGTGCCTCACTTCAATAAAAAGATGGTGTCGGTATTCCGAAGTTGTTCCTTGATCTCTTCCAATGTGTTCACTAGCTTTGCATTGCTACACCCATTGTTGACGCTAGTGACAGTCTAAACTGCTTTCCTTCTCGTAGCTAGATCAATCATGTAGTAACTCCTGGACTCCATGTTATTCTACAAAGAATAAATAGAAAAATAAAATTTTCTTGAAAGAAAACAAATAGATAGGAGAAATAGCCTTGTGAATTCTGAGAGATAATAGAATTATGAAAGTGATTAGAGTTATAAATAAAAGAGTTCTTAGTTAGAATTTGAATTTTTTTCATTAAGTTGCATAACTCTCCATAATAAATAAAATCCCAATGGGGATAACTCACGTATCAATGGGAGTTAATCATAAGGAAAGAATAAGCATGGTAGGAAAAGTAAAGATAGAGATTGCTCAGCCAAACTCCGTTGATTCTGATTTTTGCATGTTTCCTATTGCCTTTCAAACTGAGAAACGTGTGCTGCAAGAAAAAGTTGAGGTGCAATGTGGCCATCACGCACCCCTATCGCGCGAGTGAGGCGCGATGTGACTTTTGGCGAGCTATTGGACACGATGCCTTTTGGAATTCTGGTGCCACGTAATCAGATCGCAGTCTTGATCGCGTGTGTGCGGCGCGATGTAAGCAGTGGTAGCGCGTGAGATCGCGCCTACTTCTGAAAAATGCTGCTCTGTGTGCTTTGATTCGTGTTGTCCTTACTTTTGTCCAATGTCGTCCTGCTTTTGTCCTGTTCGTCTCTCCACTTATATCTTTTTTCACTTTCTTTCTTTTTTCTATCTCAATGGTTAGCTCAAAGACAAATTGAAATAATATGCTATGTATGAATCAAAACAAAAATAAACTAAATGCAAGACTCGATAATTAAAAGTTTACTATTGTGGGTTGCCTCCCATACAGCGCTTAGTTTTACGCAAGTTAACTCGGCGCTTTTGATGGATTCACGAAGGTTCAAATATTCAGTTGGGACTCCAATCTTCAAAATATTTCAATGTATCAACTTTAGGTGGTTTTCTCGTCTTCTTCCATCGAAGACTCATTTTCATAGCCTTGCTTTCCAACCTCATGTCTTCTTCCATCATTGCTTACAAACGAACACTCTTTCTATTAGCCTTCATATGCAGTGGCTCACTAGTTCCATGTTGCACATAACTCGTCTTCAAATTTCCATCTTCATCTACCACCATAGTTTGCATACAAACTCTCTCTTTTTTTACTTTCTTATGTAGTGGTTTGCAAGCTCCACGTAGCAACCTTTTTGATATGGCTTTGGAATATGATGATTTCTTTATCCTCGCTTTTCGATGAAGTGGCCCACTTTTTCCAACCCGTCGCCTTTTTGATAGTAGCATTGTGAATTCGGCATACACGGTTGGTTTTATTTTCTTCCCCTTCCTATGAGATGTCTCTCCACTCCCAAGTCCCAATTCGGCAGATGTTAAATGTTCAAATTCAACACATTTGAAATTAAAGTTGTGAACCTCACGTGATTCTCCATTGTGGACTCTTCAATTGTATGTGCATAATGAAGAAGCCATTCAATGTTTGGATCCATGATCATATTTGTCCTCACTAGCTTCTCTTTCAATGTGACAACTTCTCCAATTGGTAGGCATGGTTCAGCTTTTGCATTGTCATCCACGCCAAAATTCTAAGTTAAACTCGGTCATATAATCATTACCCTTCACTACCTCTTCGTGTGCATGAATAATAGGTATTGGCTCAAGTTCAGTCTTTTTGTAATGATGGCGTGGGTTGTTATATGTGGATTCTCCACGACGTCGATTTGGGGTGCTTCATGATTATCTTCTTCTGTTGCAACTTCTTTGCTCACGTCAGTTTCAACAACTGTCGGGTCATCTTCTTCGTAGTCTTCTTCAAAATGAGGTAAGACACATCTCGTTTGTACCATAATCTCGTAATCATCCGGATTAAGAATAGTAACCATATTTGAATACCATTAGATTTTTCGCAAACATTGCTCCTTCGTGCCATGGAATATATTAACTTTGCCAATGGTTTAAAATCCTTCTCCCCAAGTGCATTTATGTTCCATTAAGGAGTCATCGTTGTTGGATGCACCTTCTTCTTCCTTCTCTCTAATTGAATCAAGAGGCTTACGACTTGAGTGGAAAGTTTCAAACGCTTGATGGTAAAAAAAAATTGGTTTGGAAATTTTTCTCGCCATGTATTTTTGTTGCTCATTCTCAACCTTGCACCTCACTTGATCGTAGTAGTCTGTTAGTAGGATTAGCTTCCATGTGGTATTGGATACTTAGATAATTGCTCTAACTTTTTTTCCTATTTAGCTAGCGTAGCAACTACACTATCTACACAGTAGATTTCCCTCTTAAAGCTCCTAATATAAAAGTGAAGCGTATGAAAATTCTCAAACACTCCATCCTCCAGGCTTAGCTTAGAGGATTCTTCGTCTTCCATTGAATGCTCCTTTTTTTCATAGTTGTGGGCAAACGACCAATTTTTGTCACCTAACGTGATGCACTCAATCAACTGAAAAAGAGAGATGGAAAACAGTCAAGTTTAAAGTCTACTATTAAAACACTATAATAGCCATACTCCCCGGCAATGGCGCCAAAAACTTGATGCGTATTTTCACGTGCTAGATTTAAAATGCAATATTCTTCTAATAAGAATGTTCACAAGTATATAAGTCAAACATAATAAAATAAAAAGTATAGTTACTGACCAAGTATCAATCCCGCGGAGAGTGTGTAACTATAGTGTTGATTTAATAGACAATGGTAAAACAAAGAATAAAGTAGATTTGAAAAAAGTATCTATGAAGGTTATAATTTATAACTAATAAAGTAATTTAATAACAAGAATTGAAATAGAGAAGTTTTGATTATAACTAGTAAAACAAATAAATAACAAGATTTAATCAGATTGATGAAGTCGTATTTGAAGTCGAGTTCATAACTATTATCATGTGGTTCATAGGCACCCCACCAATTCCCCCATAGCTAGTTTCATCATGTTAAGTTCATGTGTTAAATGAATGACCAGAACTCAATCTGCAATATCAATTACAACAACAATCCCCATGCCTTCCCTAGAGATTCAGCTCCCCAAGTGCGATCAAATTAAAATAATTAAAGTTTGGTAATCAATTCAACCTTCTAAAGTCAATGACATAGATTCGTGTGATCTACTTATGCACGAGTTACGTTAGTCGTACTTCTAGCACATAAATCAAACATGCAGTTTACCCACGAGGCACGTTAATGCTCATCAAGTGTAACAATCAAACATGTGGAATATAAAACGAATCACATCTAAACACATAAGACTCAACATGAATTTATAACTAAAGGCTCATTGTGCATAAATAATCTTACTCTCTTCTCCAAGTACGAAAAAGATTAGCACATAACGTAAACAAGTTCAACAATATAAACGAAAGAGAACATCATAATTAAAGATTAAAAGATACGAATAATCTCTCAATCTCCATTGTGTGAATTGTCTCTTGAATTTCGTAGCTTTAATGTCCTCATATAGGAAAAATATCAAATGAGCCGCAATTAAGGTTTCTGTACGATTTTGGGCCTGGTCGCGTGATTTGGGTCTAATCGTGCGCCTGGCATGCTATGTGTCGTAGCATGTTTGTGGATCGCACTACTCTCTGTTTCTGGGCGCGATCTAGTTAGATTGCGCACCTTTGATCGCGCGCCTTTTTTGCTTTACGCGACTTCACGGTTTTGGCTACAAGCTCCTCTCTGGGTGTCGACATTAAAATCCGTTTGTTGCTTTGGAACACTAGCTTCCGTGCCTTTCCAATTGTATGTAACACAATCTCTGATTATTCTTGTGACTTTGTCTCTTTGCGTTTGAATCAATAGTTTCCTTTGGATTCTCCCTAATTGCAACATTGTGTTTTGAAGCCATGTTCCCAAAAACATCCAGTTTAGGCTCTTTTTGCATTGTTTTGCATTATCTCACTAAAATCCTATAAAAACACGAAACTATACTAAAACCAATCAATATGCTTCAATACTTATACAAAAGCATAATGAAATGAGTACTCAAATAATGTTAATAAACGCTCATCAAACCTCACAAAGTCTAAGGAAATTACGTAGTTTTAATCAACTGTTGTACACTCTTATGTCTTCGTATTATGTATCGAGACTTCCCATTGTACACATTACTTTGTGCTCCACATATAGTTGTCTGAACAACATCCTCGTGCGCACCATGTGCCCCCATGGGACCCACGAGCTCTCCCCTTCTCCGTTCATCCCCTCCCCATCCCTCCCCTCCTTTACACCTTCCCTCCTCTAGCTTTTCTCCCCCAAACCCCACTTTCCTCTCCCACTCCTCTCTCCCTCGCCACCTCTCCCCACCGTGGACCACTTCCCACCACCATGCACCACCAAGGGCATCGCCACGACTATCCCTAAAACCAACGCGACATCCTTGCCCACAACCCATTTATACTCGCCAACCCTCCATCGCCCTTAACGGCGAACACCTCCGCCTTTCATCACCAATTCCACACCCACCACCACTCTGCTATGACCACCGCCATCACCACCGCGCCACTCCCTACCGTCCGGCCAACATATGAGGCCCTTGAATTCCCACAGATCCTATAGGTTAAAGGCAAATCAGGAGATCTCGAGCTTTGAAGAGCTGCTCGCTAATTTAGCCATGGGCCACCATGTCATCGTCTCGTCCAATACTCAGGCCGCCTAAAGTCATCAGCCTTGAACTGTGCAATTCCCTCCATCGATGCCACCCCCACACCACACCAAGACCTAAGTTGTAGGGGAACAACATCAACGCCCTCACCTCGAGCCACTTTCGACGACCATGGCGCTAGTGCAACCAACTGCCATGTCCATGCACCCGCTACCACCTCTGTCGCGGACAATTTTTGATTGTTCTAACTGCATCCCCGTTCCATCCCCTGGTGTAGCAGAGACTTCTTACATGCGACAGACCCCTAGTCGTCATCCCGATAGACTAGATCAAGTTGTCCACTCTATGCTCACCCGAGAATCACCTCCCCTCATTCTACTACATGGGAATCCTTTGATCCAAGTGTTTCTCATTCATAGAACCATCTGCCCGTATCTTTAGTATGACTCAGGAATCCTCTCAGCAGCTCGAAGGTCGCGTGACTGAGTACATGTTTCTACTCGTGACTACTACCTCCAATATACAACACATGTAGTGCATCATGGGACTAGAAAGCAGCATGCTACATCAATCACCCTTCATCCTAGTCAACGGCCCCGGATAGGCCAATGCCCTCCCCCTCTCATTGTTAATGTGGATCATAAGTTGGAATTGGCGCCAGGCGTCTGTGCTCTGATTCAACAGCATAACCCAACTATTCTTATCCTTCTTGAGAGCTGATGTCGCATAGAGTGCGCCTTGAATTTCACCAGCCAGCTCTTATTTGACGACCGAACTATGGTTCATTCGTTAGGCTACTCCAGCGTATCTGGGTTATGTATAATATGCAGCAGGTGATGCTTCAGACCCTTACTACCTACACACAGGCCTTACACATAGAAGCCACCTTTCACACTAACAAGACGTTCTTACTTAGTGCTATCTACAGTCCCCCCAGCCAGCCCTACAAGACTAGATATGGGATTCTCTTTTATCTCATGTGACTGTTACTTCGTTGTGGTTTCTTGTCGGGGACTTCAATGCTATTCTCCATAACAATTAAAACATGGGGCCACCCCAAAACCTGGTCCTCTATGACCCGATTTTGTTCTTGTATTGTAACATATGGCCTTTCCGTCATTGGCTTCTCTGGACATCCATTCATTTGGATGAACCGCTGCATTGGCCACTCATTTATCTATGAACGTTTGGAGCATTTTTTTACTAGCTTCACTTGGGTTAACTCTTTTCCTTTAGCCTGAGTCCGCCACTTGGCATCTCATACTTTTGACCACTCTCCCATTCTCTTAGACCTCATTTCCCTGAACCCCCAGTGGCCAAGCTTTTTTGTTACGGGATGGCCTGGGATCAACATTCTACTTTCTCCACAATAGTGTCTAGGATCTAGGACAGCAGGGACAGCTTCCCGATATTGGAAGCGCATGTAGTACGATAACCTTGAATCTCAATTTGCCTCTCTTCAATCAGTGATTACTGATATTCTACCCCAACTTATTTCTAACCCGCTTCCACAAACCTTCATTATGGAACATTCCCTCCGCCTGACCAATGCATGTTGCCTTGAACAGAATGAACTCTATTGGGCCCAACGATCTCGAGAACGCTGGATTACTGAGAGAGACAATAACACAAAGTTCTATTATGCATATGCCTCTCACCATCATCATATGAACACGATCTAGGGGATCTACGTTGCAGACATGACCTGGGCTCACAACACAAGGGTCATCATAGTTGAATTCTTCAAATTCTCTCAATTCGTTGGTCCACCCCTTCCCCCAACTAGTTCTGAATCGCACCCTTAGTTCCCCTTGGCGAGCATTTCCACTCCAATCTTCTTCACCACGTGGATGAGGCAGAAATCCATGCGACCGCCTTCAGCATAGGCGCCACAAGGAGCCTTGGTCTTGATGGCCTCAATGGCCACTTCTACCACCAATACTAAAACCACATTGTGCCTCATATCGTGACCATGGTCAACAATTTCTTCTCCATCACTCATATACCCCCCGACATTAATCAAACAATGATTGACTTTATCTCTATAAGAGAATACCCCCACCTTTCCAATTACTTTCGGCCAATTAGCCTTTGTCATGTCAGTTACGAAATCATCTCTAAGTTGATGGTCACTCGCCTTCGGTCCGCCATGAACTCCCCCATCTTCTTGTACCAAATGCCTTTGTTCCCCATCGCTCAATTATGGAAAACGTTCCTATAGCCCAAGAGCTGATTCACATGATCAATAACTGCCGCTATGCCCATAAAGGCCTCCTAGAAATTAAGATTGATCTGGCCAAGCTCTATGACCACGTCAACTGGGTCTTCATTGAAATTTATGCTTTGGCAATTTCAATTTCCGCTCGCCATCATCGGCTGGCTCATAGAGTGTGTCCAATTAATGGTATTCAACATGGTAGTCAATTGGGCCTATTCTGTAGGGTGGCACCCCCACCGAGGTCTCTGCCAATGAGACCCGCTCTCCCCATAGGTATTCATTCTCTACATGGAACTCTTGATCGCTGACTACATTCAGGCCACAGAAGCTGGTAAATTCCATGTAGCCCATGATATATGGGGAGCCTACCCATTTCGATACTCAGCTTCGCAGACTATTGCTTCATATTTCGCAAAGATCACCCTAGCACCCTTCAACTTCTGTTACAATTCTTGAACTCCTTTCATGCCATGGCAGGACCTGGAGTGAGCTACAATAAGTCTCAGGGGTCTTATTTTCCCATAATATCCTATGAAGGCATCAACGTTCCATCCTCCGATTTCTTAACATGGAGGCGATGATCACCCTTGATAAATACCTTGACATCCAGATTTGGTAGGGCCACTTTTGCCTGCGATTCATTGACCATGTCTTTTACCGTTTCACTCACCGAATTGGGTCCTATACACTGGTTGCCTATCCTACGCTGGTTGGCGTACCCTAACTAAATTTACTGTACAAACGATGCCCGAATATGTGATGAGAATGGTTCTCCTCCCTACCTCTCTTTTACCAAACTCACCAAATCCTTCCTCTAGAACACCGACGGGTAGGGTCGTCGTGCCCACACGTGTTGGGGGACTTGGATTCTACCATCTCGAACACCTCAATGACGCTTACATGCTAAAACTTGAATGAACCCTCCTACAAAGCCAGACTCCCTCTAGAACGGGGTCTTACATGCCAAATATTTTCCAGATCAGAGCTTGTTGACGGTTTGGATCCCTCCAAATTCCAGCCGTACCTAGAAGTGTGTTGCTCGGCTCTTCCCAAACATCCTCTCCTCCTTATGGTGGGTGTTGAGAAAGGGGCCTCCATTAACTTTTGGCATTCACCTTGGCTAGTGTTGCAAAGCAAAAAATATAAATATGCGAAACCACAACAATAAGAGGGAAACACGCACAATTGCAAGCGATAAATTACAGTCAGCACACAAGACACAATTTGTTTGAGCAGTTTGACTATGTCTACCTCTATGGGCAATTGAAGGCAGGATCTCCACTATGATGATGATAAGTGATTACAAATAAGATACAACATATGTCTCTTAACAGATCAAAAACAATCTCTCACAATGTCTCTCAATCTCACACGCGTATTCTCTATTATTTTAATCTCTCCCTCTCATCTCTCATGGTGGCCACAAGACCACACATCGGAGGCTACATGGTTACGAACGCCTCACTTCACCTTTCTAGGTCACACGGCCTAAAAGGCCTCCCACACTTCATAAAAACTTACAAAGTACATATGTATAGCTGCTTGGGCATTAGAATTGAGACGGGCTGAAACTGGACCAAAACTATCATGCATGATCCGAGCGCGATAGTGCCACTCTCTGGAAGAACTGCTAGAGCTACTAAGGCGCGATCAGACTCTGTAGCGCCTCACCTTGATTTCACGTCTTGGTCTACTCTTTGTTGTTTAGGCTCCACAGTCCTAATAGCTAGGGTCGTTCACCATTCCCGATTTTGTCCCATCCATTACCACCTCCTCTCTCTCATGGTTCAGGACGTTATTTAGCCGACGGGATATTCGGACCATTCCACTGCCAACCCCTTCCCCCATGCGGTATTGTGGTTTATATTAGGGCTGCTTCTTCCATTGAAGGACATCCCATATAGTAAATGTTGGGTCTGGAACCCTAGTGGACAGTTCACGATAAAATTAGCTTACACGTGGCTTTCATTGACCTCCAAGCTTTCCCTCTTTTCACTCCCCCTCGCAGGGGGTAAACATCATTTTCCACCTTCAGCGCATTCCTTACCCAGCCACCACCACCCTTATTAGATGTTGGGTCATGTGGTGTGCGCGTAACGAAATTCTATTTTGAGGATAGCCCATCTCAACCTCCTCCATTATCTCTCTCACTTCTCGTACACTATCGGATCTTCATGCTGCCCCGCCCCCCAAAACCCCCCAAAATTTACAAGTTCCCTATGAGGTGGCACCCCCTTTCGCAAGAGCTAGTCAAACTCATAACCGACGGCTCGGCCTTGGGCAGTCCTGATCCATCGGGTATCGACAGCGTGCTACAAAATTTTGCAGGTAAAATAATTGATGCTTTTTTCTGAATAGACGAAATGCAGTACCAACAACATAGCCGAACTTCAGGCTATTCGCAAGCTTACTTTAAAACTTTGATTACTGCTTTTATTATTGAAATTGACACAGAAGTTGTGTTTGGAAGCCTGGCCAGGATGCGGGGCCTTGCGGTCTTGATAGAGTCATTAGCTCTGCTTTATGACATATGTAGTTTAGGAGGATGGATTCCCACCATGTTCATCTCACGTATATATGTATAAAGAGAGGCGAACATGTTTGCTGATGTGCTGGTTGCATGGGATCCAGTCGGTCATTGGTAGACTGCCCACTACAGCCACCCTTTCGCGCATGATTTAGCTGCTAGCTTGGTAGGTTAATGATACACTCCACATCATGCTGGTTGCTACGATAGAACCAGCTTTGTCCTTTGCACACATGTACTCCAAGTGACATGGTGAGGGAACGGATGGATCTTTAATGATTTTGGACTGGACTCGGGTTATCCCAAGCTGCCTACGTATCCTCTTGAGGGAATCAAGTCAAACGTAGTTCATTTATCTATTCTGATGACCGAACACTAATCGGCCTATGTGATTCACTTATTTTTGCATTTTGCGGCTTCATGGTTTTGATTATATCTCCTCTTAGGAAGGTCCAAACCTTGATCCGCTTCTTGATATGAAAAGTAGACTCCCTTAGCTTTCCAAGAATATAAGGTACATGTCGGGGAGACATGTCAAATATCATCCATATCAAATACCATGTCAGGTATTCTGCATGTTGGTTATTTCTACGAGGCCTAGCGATATTGGTTGTATTTCAATGTACGTATATTGAAACCTCGATCTGTTTGTTCAATAGAACCATATCTTATATCTTTCATTAGATATAAGGTACATATCTAATGGACATGTAAAAAATTCCCTATGTCGAATACAATGTCGGGCCTTCTGCATGTCGAAAATAACATTCGATATCGGATGTCGGAGGTTGTATATCAAATATATTCGATATAGAAGATATGGAGGGGCTCCCTAGACGTTCTCTCTCTTCCTCTATGAGAAAATGGAGGGGTATTTATAGGCAAAAGAGCCAGGGTATGTCGAAATAGCACTCAATATTTGCATATCGAATGTTGTCTCTGATCTGCACGGTTCCATTGTTACGGGTATAACTTCCACTTCAGACTTCAAAATTTCAATTCGCTTGTTGCATTACGACCTAGACATATGTGGATTTCCAATGACATATCATAGGATGCCTAGTTAGTTATACACAAATATTGGTAATCCTTGTAATTGTGGTATCCACGTGACATGGTACGTATTATTACTATATTATGTAGTATTAGTCGTCCCCAAGTTTGGAGTTTGTTTTTGGAACATGAGCATACTTCATATTCTAATTGGATGATATATTTATACGTACCACTGGTCCCCCATTTTAGGAGTTATCACTATAGATGATAATTCATAAATTTGATTTGTATGCTCGAGTATTTTATTGAGGGATACCGTTTACTCCCCCCAGTTTTTGAGTTGTATGAACAACGAACTGGGATAGTGAAAATAGAGCTCGGATATTCCCCCATTTTCCTAGATAGTTTGTTTAAGAGGGAAGTCGAAATTTCTGCGATATCGGGTGGATATCGAATATAAGTTTTTGATATATCCCTGATGTAGAAAACCATTTATTGTCGCTAGGACCCACGTGTGTTTATTATAAAAGCTGGTCCCCACCTCTTGTCCGGATGCTATTATTTTATTGGGAACCTTTTGTCATTTTGTGACCCCAGATATCGAATTCCCATTATATCAAAACAGCAAGGTATGTTAGGTTTTTTCTCTTAACAAATAGTGACAATATATCTTGGTAGGGGCAGTGTAGAACACGAAGAGGTTGTTCTCTGCACTAGGCCATAGTGGCCCCCAAAGCATTAATGCAAAAATGAAGTGGACTACTTGGGGTTTTTTATGCGCAAAGTTGTATGTGATATAACTTGCGATTGTGTATGTATGACCATTTATAAAAATGTTGTGTTTACCAACCTTGCATTCTTTATTACTTGTCATGATTTTAACTTCATAGCAGTTTGGGATATGTGAAAATATTTGAATGTTCTAGCCCCATAGCATTAGTGTTGATGGGTCTCGCCTTTGGTGAGGTGGGTACGTAACAAACTCAGACTTTGTAAGTACCTCTTGAGTTATTCGAGTACTTTAGCAGATGTAGTATCTGACTGTGCTTTTGTTACCTTTATAGGTAGATGTAATTGACATCGTATCACAAACAATTTTTGGTATACCCTGTGAGGTAGGGTCTATGATAACAGGTTGAATACGCCATACGGCATAAATACCACGCAGAGCATATTGCATTGTACCATGAGAGGTAAATGATTAGGTTACTGCGCAAGGTATGTTTCACTATACCCTAATTGGGCAGTTTTCTAGCTGGCGTTATTCTAGAGTGTAGCTTCAAGCATTATTACACCTCAAGGGTGGTTTTGAGCTAACACTAGCACATATTTTAGGTGAAGATTTGTGTATATTCTTAGGGGTTGATGAAGCGTAATCTTCAAGCAACCATGCCTTAATCCAACTTTTATAGTGAGCCATTCGAGCCTGCAAAGTAGGCTAATCAAACGATAGTAAAATGTTTGAATTCAAGCAAGGTTGCAGTGACAGAGAAAGAGTCATATGAAACATCATTTGATAAGGTTAGAGTCTGTCATGTTGGTCTAGAGGCTTCCAAGGCCAATGTTTGTAAAAGGCGGTTTACGTCCATATTACTTATAGGTCCGAGGAGAGATGTCAAGATTTTGTCCAATATAACTTAAACATGCGCTTTGCCAATCTTAAAGAGAATAAGATAGGTAATGAGCGATGAGTCATCGTAGGGAAGGCTTTAGGCTACAGATGCAGAGAAATTTCTTGACATTCTTAGTTCTGCATCTAGTACATATTAGATCGCTTTCTTGCGCTACTAAGGGTTGTTGATTGGTCATATTTTGAAAGAGTTGTGTAGCTTTTGTTGATGTATAGCGTAGCCTATTATGCTGCTTGGAATGATCTCCTGGCTAACACTTTGATTTGGAGTTTATTTAATCAATGCGTCCTCATTCATTTGAAAAGTAGTTGTTCACTTTGAACCTCGCATTATATATCTTATAGTCACAGTGGTATTATCGGAGATCTTATTTAGTGATAAGAATTTACCGTTTGTATTGGCTGCATTAAGGAATTGACAATACCTTAAAGGGTAAAGTCATATCGCACCACGTAGAGTGGATTGCTTTTGAATTAATTGGCCAGGGTGGGGAAGGTGTTAACCCTCATAGTGGATATACATGATGTAATCACTACGACTCCACCATGCTTTAAAATTTGATATTTTCATAACTCGCGTCTCGCACGCGATAAGGAGCGTGTTTCTCGTTGTAAGATTAGTCACAGCACGGTGACGGATGTAACGCCACTGCCATAAAATTATGGTATGAATGATTTATTCATTTAATAGTATTTATCGTGCTTTTTGTTTTAGAGTCTAGCAGTATTCTGCCATTATATAGGTGTTATCCTACGTTTATTATAATTATACATAGTAGGCGTCTAGCTAACTGCTTACCCTTTGCATCCTCGGGCCAGATTTGGATGAGGTATTTGATGACGATTATGTGCCCTTGAGAGTTGTGGTCTCATTTAGGTGTTTTACTACGCCTTAAGAGGCGGGGGTATCGCATAGGTACTTGTTTTTGCACCGTATAAGGCGGGGATACCACTTAGGTTCTAGTCGTTGTGCCTTAAGAGGCGGGTTACGATATGGATACTTGATGTTGTAATCTGGTTCATCGTTGTTCACTTTGTCTGGATTAATACAAGCACGTCATCTCATATTTGTGCGCGAATTTTTGCGATTCGCGTGGTGTCTCGAAGTAACTTATGTATTTGTAATATTTAAAGGAACATTGTATAAGGAATCATGTATTAGATTTGCTGTCATCTCAGTTAGGGTACCTCGTGGGTATATGATTCATTGTCATTTAAGGCTGGGTACCGCGTATGTATATGTTTTGTTATTATTTTAGGTAGGGTACCGCGTAGGTACAAATTATTTGCATTATAGGTACCGCTTAGGTAAATGATCCTCTGCCGATTTAGGTGTGAAACTGTGTAGGTAGATGTTGCTCTGCCATTTCTGGCATGTTATCGCATAGATAGTTGTTACTCTGTCATTTATGGCATTCTATCGTATAGATAGATGTGACTATGTCATTTCTGGTATATCTCGTTTGTGTTGTCGAAATTATCCATTTTCTTGGTTAATTCATAAATAAAAGAGGGTTTTAGAGTCTGTTTATAACATTAGTAAATAAATAAATTACCTGTTAAGGTATTTCTAGCTTTTTCCATAGGATATGAGATAACTCTACCATTTTAAGGTATTTGTTATCTTGTCCCATAGGACAAAAATTAAGTCTATTTGTTAAGGTATTCTCTGTCGTATCCCGTAGGATAGGCGGTATGTTGACCTGTTAAGGTATTCCTTTGTCGTATCCCGTAGGATAGGAGATACGTCAACCGTATAAGTATTCAAGATGGCGTAAACTTTGTTATTGTATCACCGTATCCACCATGAGGGTATATGGATATTCGTCGTTGTAAGCGATATGTCCTGAGGGCGAGACCTCTGTTGTTGTATCATCTTATGTACCACGAGGGTATATGGACAATAGCCTTTTCGAGCAATATGTCCTGAGGGCGAGACCTATTTGTTGTTGTGTCTGCATATCTGCCGCGAGGGTATATGGACAGTCGCCTTTTCAAGCGATATGTTCTGAAGGTGAGACCTCTTTGTTGTTATGTCAGCATACTTACTGCGAGGGTATATGGACAGTCGTCATTTTAAGCGATATGTCCTGAGGGCAAAATTTCTTTACTGTTGTACCAGCATTTTTCTCTTTATCCTCCTTATCTCAATGGATAGAGGATCCTTTTTCTGTCTTCTTTATCTCGGTGGATAGGGAATCTTCTTCTCCTTGTTTCATTGAAGGAGGATGTCTATGTTTCTGTCATTTAAACGGATAGTAATATATGCAAGGATATACCAATATAAAACTTTAAGATACATAACATGCAAGAAATGGATAACATCCGATCTGCCTACCCTTAGAATAGGAAATACCCTTACCCTTTTAAGGTATATTTATGTCTTATCCTGTAGGATATGTTCGTTCCTGCAATCAGTCTATTAATATGAAAGAGATGGGTATATAGCATTCGCAAGATAAAGATTAATAATAGATAGCGGCCGATAACCGGGTAAATCCCAGTTCGGCTAATATGGAGGAAAGACAATTTAGGTAAATATAAATTATTCCAATCATAATTAAAAGAAAAAATTAATAAGCCCAAGTGATTCCTGGGTCATCACTTTGTCTAGTCTGAAAGACATCGAATCTAGGATAATATCGAATTTGGGATAATATCGAATCTGGGTGATGTCAAATCCAGGATAATATCGAATCTGGGATTGTATCAAATTTGAGCGATATCGAATCTGCGATTATATCAAATCTGAGCGATATCGAATCTGGGATTATATCGAATCTGGGTGATATCGAATTCAGGATGTCTGGCAGCACAAATATCGAAGATATGAGATATTGAGTGTATACATATCGGGTAACTTAGGATATCGGGGAGTGTGGATATCGGGTATGATACCGGGCTTAAGAGATGTTGTAGATATCAGGTGTAGTGCATCTGGAATGGTGTATATCAAAGGTAGATGTTTTCTATCAAAATGGATGTTTATATCGAAAGTAGGCTCGATATCGAATGTGGTATTCGATATGTTGGTGAATCAGCATAACGTAATTAATTGCCGAATATGCTTGTGAACAATATAATGTAATAATATGACTTACTTTGATTGGCTCCGCCATTGTTCTTGATGAACTCGATTGAATATAAGGTTGTGAGTTTGTTTTCAAGTACATTCCAGTGTGTTCCCATTGGTGGTGCCAATGATTTGGTGCATTGTCGTCTGCTGACTTTGTAGGCTTACAATACACTCCATATCATGCTGGTTCGGGGCTACGCTGGAACCAATTTTGTCCTTTGCACACATATACTCCAAGCGACGTGGTGATGGGAAGGATGGATCTTAAATGATTCCAGACTCGACTCGGGTTATTCCAACCTTCCTTCGTATGCCTTTGAGGGAATCAAGCCGAACGCAGTTCATTTATCTATTCTAGTGATTGAGCACTAATTGGACTATGCGATTAACTTGTTTCTACATTGCGCGGCTTCACGGTTTTGACCATATCTTCTTGTAGGAAGGTTTAAACCTTGATCTGCTTCTTGATACGGAAAGTAGACTCCCTTAGCTTTCCAAGCATATAAGGTACATATCAAGGAGACATGTCAAATATCGTCCATATAGAATACCATGTTGGGTATTCTGCATGTCGTGTATTTTTGTGAGGCCTCGCGATATCGATTGTAACTCGATGTACATATATCAAAACGCCGATCTGCTTCTTCCTATAGAACAATATCTCAAATATATTTCATTCGATATCAGGTACATCTCGAATGGACATGTAGAACGTTCCCTATATTAAATACAATGTCGGGTCTTCTGCATGTTGAATGTGACATGTCGAAAATAACATTCGATATCGGATGTCGGGGGTTGTATATCGATTGATATAGGAGCTGTTGGGGGGCTCCCTAAACGTTCTCTCTCTCTCTCCCTCTATGGCCATATGGAGGGGTATTTATAGGCAAAAAGGCCAGTGTATGCAGAAAATGGCACCCGATATGTGCATATCGAATATATTCGATATGCACATATCGGGCGATATGTTGTCCCATATTTGTGCGGTTCCACTGTTTTGGGTATAACTTCCACTCCGAACCTCCCAAATTGCAATTCGTTTATTGAATTACGACCTAGACATATGTGGCTTTCCAATGATATATTATAGGATGCCTAGTTCGTTCTAAACAAATATTGGTAATCCTTGTAATTGTGGCATCCACGTTACAAGACACTTATTATTACTATATTATGTAGTATCAGCATTCCTCCAGTTTGGAGTATGCTTTTGGAACATGAGCATACTTCAAACTCTAATTGGATGATATATTTATACGTACCATCACAAATTGGACGAGTTGCTTCCCTTGCTGGCCATTTTACGCGATTATCCCGCCATCCTCGACTCCGCATTCCTATGTACATTACATGGCCTCCTGAGTAGTTTTTTAATAAACTAACATAGTTGTTAAAAAAATGGATAATATATATAGTTTAACAATAGATCATATATATAACGAGGTGGGTTACATGTGTTGTACAACAAGTCTATTACTAACTAGACATACTTAGACGAATACTAGTGCTGAGTAGGCTTGGTCTGGAACACCTAGGACTCATGCTAGATGCTCTGTTGGATGTTAGAAGTATATCGGGTATGACTCAAAAGTGATATCAGGGGTGATATCGGGGACCTTTTACGTCGAGGATGATGTCCTGGTTGACGTCAGGGCTGACGTCGGGTAAGATGTAGAATAGTGTATCGGAGATATATATAGGGTGCTTATGTCGAATGCTATATCGGGTATACTCGATATAAGTGTACAGTAACTGCGGATAATTAAAGCTTACCTTGATTACCTAAATGCGGGTAGTTATAGGCATCGAGAAGCGGGAACCACACACGTGGTAAACACGTGAGCCGTACCATATCGAATGTCATATTCGATATGCATATCGGGGATGACCCCCGACATAGGTAAAACCTGGGCCTGGTCCATGGGTCAGCCTAATACGGGAAATACCCATATCATGTAGTCCCCCAATTTGGGAGTTATTATTGTGAATAATAATTCATAAATTAATTATGAGTTTGAATCACCAGTACCTCTCGTCCCGCTAGTTCAAATGACGGAGCTCGGATACGGGAATTCATTCTGAAAAATGTTGGTGGACCCTCAATATAATTGGCATAGCCAAGAGGTCCTCGTTTGAATTACTGTGCATAGACATATTATGTGAATTTTTAAATGTTTGTAGATTTTTGTAGAAATGATACCGAAATATTTTCGATATGGATATCAAATTTTCCCGATAACGTATGTCGAATGTGAGATTCGACATGGTTGATATTTAATGCATATCCGTAGGTTTTGCGCCTATAAATAGTAGCCTTCTAAAGAGAGGAGAGTTCATCTTGTCTTCTAGTGCGTTCAGACCTCCGTTAGAAAAGGTATGTCGGGGATACCCGATATGGATTTTGATATGCCCTTTTCGACATCCTCCTCTGATTTATAGATTCATTATTCATCTCCGATGTCATATTTTGAATGATCCTCGATATGAGTGTTCGATATGTTTTTTTGATATGATTTTCAATGTGATTCTTATTCTGTATATGTTTTTGCAGATTTTTAAATTCTCGGCGCGCTTTATCTTACGTATCTTTTTCTGAAAGTCATTGCTGGTATTCATGTGCACATGCAACATATTTTAGAATAATGGGTGGGGGAGGTTGCTGCTTTGGTGGCGAGAGGAGAAGTAATGGTCGCCTGGGCTAATACTAATCCGGAGGCTAGAACATTGTCAGCTTCCGGTATGGAAGCAACGACTTTGGGGGATGGGATCGCCTTGATGGCGATGTTTGAACAGACAGTTTTGGTTGTTGGTATCTTTACAACCGTAAATGTGCCTTAAACTATCGCGGGTAAAAAGGTGACGTGAGAGGTGGCCTCGATTGTCGTTGGAATCGAAGGGGAGAGTCTCATCAACATTGTTGGTGGGGTGGCTGGGGTGGATGCGCTTTATAGGGTCATGTCATCAACATTTGGTGATGCGGGATCTGAGCCGCCACAAGTTTCACAAGTGTCTGAGAAGGAAACCCCATTCATCTTCCAAGAATAAGGAAGTAGCTGAATGTGATGCTTTAAAGCCGACTTCATCCAGTGCGAACGTTAAGGGTAAACCCTCAGGTGGAGGAGTTGCAGCTAGTGTTGGCACTCCTATCATAACTGGTCCTATAGAGGTTGGACGTTCTTCGGAGGCCCCATTAATTGTGGAGGATGATGAGGCTTCGGATCCGGCCCTTACCTCTGTTAAGGGAAAAAAGGTTGCTTCTGGTTCGATGATGTCACATTTTCAAGGGTTTAGATGTAGTCGTGCAGAAAAACCCACTACCCTAATTGCCCCGACATCTGGTCAGTCTGGTCGAAGGAGAAGGGTCAGCTTTGTTGAAGGACAAGGGTTCTACTTGAGTCGACCCACTTGTTCTTTCTTGCTGGCGTTGCATCACCATTTCGTTCATTTGGTTATGTAATAAATGTTTGAATAATGCTACTTTGACGTCCTTAATTCATCTCGGTTTTGTTTTGAGTCTATGGTGACTGCTAGGAATTTCCTCTTATTTGTGTGTTTTGGTTGTTCATGGGAGGTTAATGCCTCGTTGCTAAGTTCTCTTATCCATGTTTCCATGAGTAGAGGTTATCATCCCTTAAAATTTGTAGATTTTGGCCCCCTTCGGTCAGTTGATATCCCGTAGGATTCGTAGTTCTTCCTCTCTCTTCGTGTGCTTTATATCGCTTAGGAATTATAGATTGTTATTCTTTGTCGGGCTCTCTCATACCTATCATGGTGGATAGGGGAGTTATCCCACTAGAATTGTAGACTGTTATCCTCTGCCAGGTTCTCTCCTCCCTATCGTGGTGGATAGGGGAGTTATTCCACATGAATTGCAGATATTTTCCTCTTTCGGGTGCTCTCCTCCATATCGCGGTGGATAGGGGAGTTATGATCCCGTAGAATTTTTAGATTGTTATTCTATGTCAGGTTCTCTCCTCCCTATCGCGGTAGATAGGGGAGTTATCCCACGGGAATTTGTAGATCTTCGTTCCTCTTTGGGTAGTCGATATCCGTTAGGATTTGTAGATCTTCATCCCTCTTTGGGTAGTTGATATCCCTTAGGATTTGTAGATCTTCACTTCCTGTTGTTTAAACAAGGTAACATAATGTGCATTGATGAACATTTGATAAGATAGGATTGAAAGGTGAATTCCAATCTGTACATTTTTATCCTGATAAGTGGGAGATATGTCCTTCTCCGCGTATAAGCAAGGAGTATCACTGTACCTGCTCTAGATAGGTGGAATGAACATGTTGGTAAAAGATATGATAATATTGTACTGCAATAATAGGATATCCAATGAGGAATATCATGGAATTTGTGTGCCTTTCGGGCATGTTTCATCTGGACCTCATAGTGAGGTACATCATTGTCATATCCCGTAGGATATGTACCTGCAGAGGGTCATGAATATTGTAGTGCATATATATATATATATATATATATATATATATATAAGTTTTAATGATAAGATTTGACGATGGATAACAGTCGAGGGCTAGGTAAATTCTATCCCGCCTATGTATCACGTGGTATGGGAATCAAACCGGCGTAGTTCCCCTTGTTTTAGATACAGACCAGCCCAACGATGGGGCAATTTAGGGAAACGAAATTGTTCGAAAAGACATAAAATAATTGTTCCAAAAATAGTAAAAACAGGAATTAGACTGAAGGTTGGAGCCCACAGTCTCTGCGAAGTGATTACTCCGTATCTGGTATGTATTCTTGCTCAGTTGCTTTCGCCTCATGCACCTCCCTAATCCTGAGAAGTCTAAGTGAGGCCACGTAGCACATCCAGCCCTCCTTCTGGTCACCTACGACCTCCCCAATCCCCCATTTCGTCGGAAATTTCATTTTTTGGGGGTAAGTAAACGCCAGTGCTCTCATCCCATTGAGGGCGGGACGCCCTATGATGACGTTATAGGGGAAATAGACGTCGACCACGGTGTATTTGACTTGGATTGTACTTTTGCAAGGGTCATGTCCAAAGGGTGTGGGCAGCACGATCTATCCCATTGCGATCACCTCCCCTCCACCGAATCCAATTAATGGAGTGGAGACTGTTTCAATCATATTTTGGGCCACTGCCATTTTCTCCAGGGCATGTGCAAAGATCACATTGGAAGAGCTCATGTTATCGATGAGGACCTTCCATACCTGATATTCAGCTATATATATTTTAACAAAAAGTGGGCAGTCGAGTTTACCTGCCTCTCGTGCTTGCGGTGTGAGTTGCTCCAAGTCTTTCTTGGTGAATGAAATCTCTTGATCTAGGAAATCCTCCTCCTTGGCCGAGGTCGTATAGCCCATATACGTCCCTACCTAGATCTTGCGGGTTTTTTTCTCGCGCCCTTTGGCTGAATCATCACCTACTGGTCCTTCATTGATCATATTGATCATTCCTCTAGTCGGGGCATTGACAATAGCTCATCCACGCTCAGTCGGAGCCTCAATCGTCTTCTGTTTATCCCGCCTAGGGGAACGAGAATGATCCATGTGCGGCGAGCGGGACCTATCTTACCTGTTGTGCTCGTTCTTCGAGTTCCTCACAAACTCCACTAGCTTACCGTCCTTAATGAGTCTCTCGATATCATTCTTGAGATCAGTACACTCCTCAGTTTCATGTCCCATCTGTCGGTGATGTTCGCAGTATTTCGTGGAGTATTTCGTCGTTTTGCTTTCCCTCAGCTTCCTCTGCTCATTGAGCCATCTATTCTTCTGTGCCACTACGAACACCTCCAAAATCCCTCTGTTATGTGGGGTGCATCTTCTTGGGGACCTATCCCTGTATCGCTCCTTCCATTTGGGGTTTGCTTGGTTGCCATCATGTTGTCCTCGTAAACGCTATCATAAGTGAGCGCGTTGATTTGATCTATCGTTGATGATCTAAGCTTGATCAATTGTGTCACGAATCTCCTATGCGTTGTAGCATTAAACAAGATGAGGACAACCTGGTCCCCCTTCGACTCATCAACCTTGAGTAGCTCATCATTAAACCTCTTGATGAAATCCTCCAGACTCTTTTTGTCCCTCTGTTTCATTGCATTCAGATGGTTCATGCTAGTCCTCATCCTCTTTTAGCTGGAGAATTAGCTCTCCAACCTATGTGTCATCTGCTCATAGCCTTTTATAGGTCTGGCTTCTATCTTGGTAAACCAGTCCAAGGCTGCCCCAGTCAGGGTTGTAGCTAAAATAAATGTCTTAATGTTGCGTGAAAATCTATGCAGGTTTAAGACACTATCAACACAGTGAAGATGATCGGTAGGGTCACTCTTTTTGTCGTATGCTTTGATGGTAGGAATCTTATCCACTTTCTCCAACACTTCTGCCTCAATCTCTTCACAAAACGGGGTTAAGCTCATGTAGCCTTCTGCCAACGCTAATTTTCAATCGACTTCTATCTTTTCACGGTCCAGCTGCTCCATCCTCCTTGCAATGTTTCTCCTATCCATCATTAGGTTAGGACCCTCTTCTCCGTGAACTCTCGACCATGGGCGGTCCCTTCTGGAATCTCATGTGTCATTGCGCTCATTAGCTCTAAGCCCAGATCCGGGGCCTCTAGTTCTGGACTCCTGGGGTCTCGGCGATGCGTCGTCTGCTTCTCTATTGATCAGGCAACACAATAAGGTCTCCAGGGCCGCATTCAGTGTTGTCTGGACGGTGGTGTTAATCTGTGTCATGATATTGGGTGTCAAAACAGTAGGTGTCGCGGGCGCGAGCATTGGCTCCCTCGGCGGTTGAGGCTGCACGGGTTCATTCTGGTCCACTACTGGTTTTGAAACTCACGCGGAGGGGGCGCACTTTCAACTGCTGAGTTGTCAACCACTAGCCTATTAGACTGCGAGCGGGTCATCTTGCGTTGCATCTTGACATCTTCGACCGGGAACCTGGTGTTCCCATAGACGGCGCCACTAGTTTAACAATAGATGGTATATATATATATATATATATATATATATATATATATATATATATATATATCACTAGTGTGTTGTACAATGATTCTATTACAAATTAGACCTACTTAGACTAATGCTAGTGCCGTGTAGGTTTGGTTCGTAACACCTCGAACTGATGCTAGCTGTTATGCTAGATGTCGGAAGTAATATCGGGTATGACGTCGAAGGTGATATCGGGGACCTTCTACGTCGAGGACGATGTCCTGGTTGACGTCGTGGGTGACGTCGGGTATGATGACGAACAGTGTATCGGTGATATATATCGAAGATATATATTGGGTGCTTATGTCGAATGCTAGGTATACTCGATATATGTGTACAGTAATTGCGGATAATTGAAGCTTACCTTGATTACCAGAATGCGGGTATTTACAGACCTCGAGAAGCGGGGCTGCACATGTGATAAACACGTGAGTCATACCATATCGAATGTCATATTCAATATGCATGTCGGGATGACCCCCGACATAGGTAAAATCTGGATCTGGCCCATGGACCAGCCCAATACGGAAAATACATGCACCTACTTTCACGCAAACACATTAACATATACGTATGATTAAATAACATAATCTCTAATAAACCCGATTACCCGAGAATGAAAAGCATCGTTCTTATCCAGAACCTATAGTATACTTTGATTGCATCTGTTGTTTTGTTTTTAGGATAACTTAATTATATAGAGTTAATGAAGGCTAATTATTATTTCATAGATGTTATCATACTTATGGGCATACACATGTTCGCGTTCCTTTGCCTGCCAGTTACTTGTGGTCCACATACTACCGCGTGTACTTTATACAATTAATTTTAAACGTAGTTTTGCTTTTGATGGACATAATAAGAGATGAATTTAACCTCCGTAAAGAAACGTGCCTTGAAACCAGTCTAGCGCTAAGAGTGTATATCGAAACTATGCACCTTTTAATTAGGAGAAGAAAGTACAAATGTACAATTATGCGCCTTTTAAGTTTTAATTGACGAGCGCTACACCAAAATAGTGCAAAAACTAATATATCACATAAATCTTTAGAAGATGAATATTCTTTTCATTATCGTTTAACTTATTGAGTACCAAAATTCAGACATATAACTGTATAAGAGGTTCATTTTAAATTTTATCTTAATCAATCATTTCACCCAGTTTAGTTAATGTATCATCAATATATTATATTGTTTTCAATATGCAGCACTCGCGTCCCCCTTCCAGATAAAAGTAAAGAAAATGTTAATACTTCCTAAGTAGTATTTGAAACGATTACTAAAAAAGAAAAAGAAAAAGGAAAAAAAGTAGTATTTGAAATATAATTCTCTTAAGAGATTCACACCGTCACTTTAAGGAAATTAAATGACTGGTAATCGTTCTAACGGGTTTAATTCTTTACTTTTGCAATGAAGATTCATGAGTGAAAACACCTTGTTAACCGGGTAAAAAATACATGATGGTTCAATTACCAAAATTACTTGGTATATTATTATATGATTTATAAACGACATCGCATTATAACGCGGTTTAATTACCGATTTACTTCGTTAAAAATTATACTAGTCGTATATCGTAAATCACGACTCGATATATTATTACACTTACAATTTTATATTCGTTCTGGTAAAATAACTCATATTCTCAAAATACCCGTATCACAGAGACCACAACATGTGGCTGCTAACACAACCTAAATAGATAAGGTTGCTTGCTGTGCTGGTTAAAGAGATAATAATAATACCAGATAATAACAGAAAATTAAATATTAAAATAACACAAACTTAGGGAGCACGACTGAACTTCTATAAAAGGGGACAAGAGCAATAGAAGAAAGGGGATTCCTTAAAAACAACTTATGTTCTCTACATAAGGAGAATTCCTTCTCTCCTCCCCCTCGGACTCCCTCTCTCTCTCTCCTAGTGTTTCTCGAGGACAACTCCTCCAACAAATTCAACAACTACAAAACCAATTCAATCGATAAAATCGACAAGCAACAAATATACAACACCAATAACCACCAAAAATAAGAACTACGGATGGCTTGATTCCCAATCGGGGGATATGTAGACATCTCGAAATCTATCTGAGTCCAGCCGCAAATCAGTAAAAACTACATATCTCCTCGGGTTGGGATCGGCGTTCCGAACAATCCGATATGCTCTTCGTCAAAACTAGCAGGCAGGACGGTCGAAGCTACCAGGCAGGACGATCGTCAAAGCTAGCAGGCAAGAAGAAAATACCGTTAATAAAATGGCGTCGTCTGTAAGAACTGCCGCTGAATCCTTGAGCAAGCCCGATGAGATCGCTGCCAAAACCAAAAAGGAAAGCAGGTGCTACTGCCACAGGGTGATAGGCTCCGAAGTTAAGTCTCCTCTCCCCAAACTTGTGATTCGCTTCCAATATTTGTGATCTATATGGCAATCAAATACTTGTCCAATTATTATCATTGGAACTTTTAATGGGAAAGGAAAAACTAAAATTGATAAAAGATCTAGTCCTCCAACCTAGATCAGAAGAAAAAGAAAATGACTCAATCGAGCAAAGCTAAATTGTAAAGCTCAACAATTCACCTGTTATGACCAGCGGTATCCCAAATTTGAGTCCAGATGACTTGGGACTTTCCCTCACTGGCTGATTTAATCGCTGGTTTCTCCCTCGATTTCTGAGTTTTGACGTCGATTCCTAATTCGACTTCAACTTGGACTCATCGTGGATGAATATATAGAGCAAATCAGATTCCTTGTATACATATACCTTTAGATGTGTGGTAATATATTTTTCTATGAAAGTTAGACTTTACCAACGGAAAATGAAAGGAGAAAGTCGACCCTGACCGACTGTAGAATCTAGAAAGGAGAGAACAGAGAAGAAGAAAAGAAATAAGAGAAAGAGAAGAGAGAGGAGCAGATTCAGAGTAATAAGTGAGAAAAAAAATATAGAGCCGCATGTCTCCTTTAAGGAGTGTGAAGTGGACAGGTGGCCTAACATGCATATTACTACATGCCTTAAAAACAAAAAACAAAAAAAAAATGGAACAACACTACAAAAGGAAAAGGGATCAATTCTCAGCCCCTTCCTCTCAAGTTATTTTTTGTTTTATTAATAACGGGTTGTTATAATAAAATAAAAACAAAAGAGAGATAGCCCAATGGTTCTCTACTCCTCCTATCGGACCTACTCTCCAATGGCAAGGGATCAATTCCCAGCTTCCCCTCAAGTTATTTTTTATTTTAGTAATAAGGGGCTGTCATAATTTAATAAAAATAAAAAATGGTCTTGTTATAAACGAAAAGAGAGATGGCCTAATGTTATCGGAGAAGCTCTCTGAGGGCCATCTACCCGAAAAACTCGGGATCGAATCCCAGCCTTCCCCCATTAATCCTTTTTCCCCTATAGAAGATACGATAACTCTTTATCCAAAAAAGAAGAGATGGTCCAGTGGTATCGAAGCAGCTCTCCGAGGGCCTTTACCCGAAGAACCCGGGATCGGATTCTATCTCCAAAGCATTTTTTTTATTATTAAGGTGTTGTTATACGATAGGTAGCTAATATAAGCTTGTTATTAACAACATGGGATTTAGTCCAGTGGTCTAATCCTCCCATCGGGCAAGCTCCCCGATGACTAGGGATCGAGTCCCATTCTCGAAAGCCTTTTTTTTTGTTATGAAGACCCTACTATGATATTTAAGAAAAAAAATCTCATTATAAAAATGGGCTTAGCCCAATGGCATCGGAGGAACACTCCGATAGCTCTTTTCCCATCCCCCGCCCGTGTTTCTCAAAAAAAAAGTTATTGAGGCTACTGCTATAGTATGTAGTAAAAATGCTAATATTATAAACAGAAAATGACGATAGCCCAGTGGTATCGGACAAACTCTCCGATGGTTGTTTTGTTGCGGGCACGGGTTCGACTCCTTGTTGTGTTTTTAAACACAATTCCTTTTTTTTTTTATTAAAGTTACTGTTATGATATATAGAACAATAACCATATTGTATCCAAAGAGACCTATAGCCCAGTGGTTTGCTCCATGCTTAGTCTCTTTGATGGCCCGAGTTCGAATCCATTGATAAGGGGATAGGAAATTTTCTTTTTTGCTCTTTTCAGCAGGAAAAAGAAAAAAAAAAGGAAAAGTCAAAGAGAGGGTTCGATCATGGAACCCCTCTGACCTAACCTCCTGCACAATACCATCGGGACAAGCTCCTATAGTGTTAAATATTTTGCCATTGTAGCACCTTGCTCCAATACAAAAATAAAAGTAGGAAATTCGAAAATAAACCCTGCCCACGAGCACTCGTACGGAAATATTGAAAGGTTCTCTCTAAGTATGATACTCATGGGTATCCGTGTATAAAATCGAACTTTCTTAAGTGTCGTATCTTTGAACATCGGAACAAAGACTAAGCACTCTCAGGGCACGACACTCACGAACACTCAAAACGGTAGCTCGAAACGACCCCTACCACGAGGTTCGCAGGTGACCACCCCCAAACGAGTCAAAAAAAAGAATCCCAAAATACGATGACCTCGGCTACCCATGCGAGAAATCGAGAGTAATCCACGCGTATCTACAAGATGAGTCAAAATCTTCTAAGTATGGAGGCAAAAGTGAAAATTATTGCCAATATGTATTTCTCCCAAACCCAATACGACGTGTCTCACTCTCGGGCTTTACAAGTAATACGCACCCATTCACCAAAATTGTCGCATCATTTTATCGTGAGATAATAGTTTTTTCATCAAAAACAAAAAGAGGGTATAAATATACCAAGAATCTATAATCCATGAGATCTTCATACTTAAATATAGACTATGCTCTATATAATTTTGAACACTAACGCCGCCGGAGGAAACTTCGAGCAAAGCCAGCTATTTGTTTAAACTATATGCAGGCATTATAGCTGGGACCCCCGAAAAGCTCTCTCCGATAGCCAACAAACCCTCTATAGCCCTCTTTCTAAGACGTGAGGAACGAACCTCGGATGAAGCATGACAAACGCCATATAGAAGAAAAGGATTCCAACCGGAGTTCCGAGGAGAATTCCTTGATGATAACGAATTAGCGCACATGGAACGAAGAGGCATCAGGACTCCAGATAAGTGCTATAAACCTCTTACGCAATTTTGATTTCGATAAATTTATACCCTAAGTATAAAACTCAACAGAGATTTAACTTCACCTTTCCAAACAAGTAAACTCCAAAAGTGAAAACATTCACTAATCCCAATATTTATACTAAGGGAATATCCCCAAAAAAATTCTAAACAAATAAAGCCCTAAAGAGGAGCTTCCCGATAAGGTCAACTATGACCTCCACGTGCCCGGTACTCTCCCTACTTAGAGGAGAAGTTACCCAAGTCGTCCTCCGAGCGTGCGCAGGAGACGGAATGTGCCAATTCAACTTTGTCATGCAAGAAAACTTGCAAAGCAAGTTAAGGATTAACCTTAACTCTTCCAACTCACCAATTACCCCCGAAGTAAATGAATAAAACAACTAGTCCTAAGATACAAAAGCCTACGGTTCGGACCCCCTCCCCTATAGTGAAAGTAGAGCTATCCTCCTCCATCGGATTCAGATCCTAATCCTCGGATGCATCGGTAGCGTCTTTGAGAATGTCATCCCCCTCGGGCATTTGGTCCTCCTCAAAAAAACTAATCCTCCTCGGGAGCATTTGAAGTCCCACTAGAAGAGCGAGGCAGAATCACGGCTAACGTCCTAAGCCGCCTCCTCCCACTCCAAGTAGAAAGACCATGCTCCGAGGATTCCATGGCCTTGGATAAACAAACTATGATATATTTTTCCAAGGCATTGCCTAGACAAAATAACAAGAATCTAAAACTCCCCGAAGAAGGAAATGAGTAAACAACTCAGTACAATAGCTGAAAAGGATTTTTTTCTTTTAAGTGAGAATATTCACTAAACTCCAAGCACCTATATATACTTAGGAATCTTTCCTTCGATAACCAAGTTAAGCTTGAGTTGTCCAAGCTATATTATACACACGGTTACGTGTCAGTTGATATCTCTATTTAGAGAAAACATATCTCTACAGTTTGCAATGCAAACGGACACGTCATGCTAAGTGATTTGCTTGGCCAGCAAGAATGAGATTTAATCTCATCTCTTTAAACTAAATCTTAAATCCTAAAATTAAAGGAGAGGGTCCAAGTATTTATAAGTGCTGAAAAGTTATGATGACTATTAGCACGTAAAATACAAAACAGAATGAAGGACAAAATAATTGCGCATTCATCAAAAGCCGAGGACTCCTCGAAGAAATGCTTAGAAAGCATGAAAAGTAATTACAAATGCTAAAATGCGAAGTAAAAAGTTCAAAATTTTAAAAATAATATATAGAGATTAACCAAAATGTTAACCCTAAAAATAGGGATTAACTCCTTGGACGATACTATCGTCACGTACGCTCCCGATGAGGAACGTACACTCCCGATGAGAAGGCCCACCGAGTGTCACAAATCCGAAGCGGTAAGAAGTGGCACCCGAATAGGCACCTACGCATCCCTTGGAAAGTCACGATGAATAAAGAAAAGATATCAAAGCGGCATCGGAAAAAGAGTAAACCTCGATGGATCCGCGCGACTCCGATATCCATCAATGCGCCAAGAGGGACCACAACAGAGGTTAAAAAAAAAAAAAAACCTCTCGCCTCAATGAAGGCACGCCTCAACGAAAGCAACACGAAGAAAGGAAAAGCCTCTCGCCTCAACGAAGGCATCAGGGGTGAAAATTTTCTCGCCTCAATGAAGGCACGCCTCAACGAAAGCAACAGAAGAAAGGAAAAACCCTCTCGTCTCAACAAAGGCATGCCTCAACAAAGGGATGCCTCAACGACGGCATCGGGGCTGAAATATTTCTCGCCTTAACGAAGGCAACACAAATAAATAAAAAACCTCTCGCCTCGAAGAAGGCAACCACGATATTCCTCTCGCCTCTTCAAAGGCAAACAAAAAACTGGGGGGGGGGGGGCTTGTCTTAAACGAATATAAACGTCGATCAACGAATGTCTACGATACCCCAAAAGTTTTCTACGATACGCGAACCATCGTAACTCTAGACCTTTTAAGTTTCTAGTGCAGTCATAAACATATGACTGCACTAAAAACTGGGGGGCTTGTGTTAACCGGGTAAAAATTCACGTGGTTAAAATACATGATGGTTCAATTACCAAAATTACTTGGTATATTATTATATGATTTATAAACGACATCGCATTATAACGCAATTTAATTACCGGTTTCGGTAATCAATGTAAGCTTTAATTATCAACAATTATAGTACACTTATATCGAGCATACCCGATCTAGCATTCGATATAGAACCCGATATATATCTCCGTTTTATATATCACCGTTACATTGTTCGACATCACGTCCGACATCACCCCTGACGTCAGTAGAACATCATCCTCGACGTGAAGATTTCCTATATCATCTCTGATATTACCTTCGACGTCATACCCGATATACCTCCGACATCCGACAGTGCATCTAACATCAGTTCGAGGTGTTCCGTACCAAGCCTACTCAACCCTAGCATTAGTCTAAGTAGGTCTATTTTTGTAATGGAATCGTAGCACCACACGTGTAGTACTCATCTCATTATATAAATACGATCTATTTTTAAACTAGTGGCGCCGTCTGTGGGAACACCAAGTTTTCAGACAAAGACGTCAAGATGCAACGTAGGATGACCCGCTCGCAATCTAATAGGCCAGTGGTTGACAACTCAGCAGATGAAGTGCGCCCCCTCCACGTGTTCGAGTTCTAGAACCAGTAGTGGACCATAATGAACTTGTGCACCCTCAACCGCCAAGGGAGCCAATGCCCGCGCCCGTGGCGCCTACTGTTTTGACACCCGAGATCGTAGCACAAATTAACACCACAGTTCAGACAACACTGAATGCGGCTCTAGAGACCTTATTGCTGCGCCTGAACAACAGAGGAGCAGGCGACGTGCCTCGTAACCCCAGGAGTCCAGAACTAGAGGCCCCAAATTCGGGCTTAGGGTTAATGAGCGTGAGGACACGGGAGATAGTAGAAGGGACCGCCCACGGTCGAGAGTTCCCAGGGAAGAGGGTCCTGACCCGATGATGGATAGGAGGAACATTGCAAGGAGGATGGAGGAGCTAGACTGCAAAAAGGTAGAAGTCGGTCGAAAACTAGCGTTGGCAGAAGGTCACAAGAGTTTGACCCTATTTTGTGAAGAGATTGAGGCATAAGTGCTGGAGAATGGGGATAAGATTCTTATCATCAAAGCATACGATGGTAAAAGCGATCCAAGGGACCACCTCCACTGTGTCGACAGTGTTTTAAACCTGCATAGGTTCTCACGCAACATTAAGGCAAAGATTTTGGCCACAACCCTAACCGGGGCAGCCCTCGATTGGTTTAACATGATAGAAACTGGGTCTATAATCAGCTACGAGCAGATAAGGCAGAAGTTGGAGAGCCAATTCTCTAGCCAGAAGAGGATGGGGAATAACATGCACCATTTGAACGTTATGAAGTAAAAGGAGAAGGATAGCTTGGAGGAGTTCATGAAGAGATTTAACGACGAACTAATGAAGGTTGATGAACCACAGGACGACCAAGTGTCGCTCATTTTATTCAACGAAACAACTCACAGAAGGCTTGCAGGTGAGTTGATCAAGTTCAAGTCACCGACTATTGACCAGATTAACGATATTGCCTATGATACCATCTACCAATACAATATGATGACAACGAAGCAGACTCCCAGCAGACCAATAATCGCTCCAAAGGCAATGAAGGTTGGAACAGAGGAGAAGCGGTAGGGATAGGTCACCGAGGAGGTACACTCCACTGAACCAGGATATCTTAACCGTATTCGGGGTAGCTCAGAGGAAGAAATAGTTGAACCAGCCAAGGAAATTGAGAGAGACTGAAGGAACCAAGCGTTCTATGAAATATTATGAGTACCACCATCAGAAGGGACATGAGACAGAGGATTATATAGATCTGAAGGACGAGATTGAACGACTCATTCACTAGGGGAAACTGGTTGAGTATGTGTGAAGTTCTAGAGACTCTGAAGATCAGGAGGACAACAGATCTCATTCCCCTAGGAGGGATAAGATTAAGGCCATTGAAGGCTCTGGAGGACGTGGAAACGCGATTGTCAATGCATCTTAATGGGGTGTCATCAACATGATCAGTGAGGGACCAACAAGGGCAGACTCCATTAACGAGAGGAGAAAGATCACTAGAGGAATCCAAGAGGACCGCTATATTGGATTCACATCGCTGTTGGATGAGCTACCATACGAGAACGTCACTTTCTCAAGCAGGGACCTGACAGATCTATCCCCCAAGGCCATAGAGGCAGGTAAACTTGATTTCCCTCTAGTTGTTAAACTTGATGTTGCCATACGGTGTTCGCAAGGTGTTGATAGACAACGGGGGTTCCACGAACGTAGCGGAGCAGATCTGCACCCCTTTGATCGGATTCGAGGGTGCGAAGGTGATATCGTAAAGTCATTTAGAGAGGAGCCACACAGGAGGACCATCAACGTCTAATACACAATAGTGGATCAACCTTTTACCTACAACATCATAATAGGCAGGCCTGCTCTTAATGCCATTCATGCAGTGGTATCCAGATACCACCAGAAAATGAAGTTCCCGGCAGCATGAGGCATAGGGGAGGTCATCGGCAATCATGACGAGGACGGCTTTGCTACATAGCTTCCCTCACACTCCCGAGGATCAGAGATGTTGTGGGACAGGGGACGAATCGAAATGGCAACCATCAAGCGGTGGAATGACCGACGTTTTGAAGATCACTTGAACTTTTTTCATTTTCAGTAATGTTGAACAAATTATGCTTTCCCTAAATTGCCCCATTGTTGGGCTGGACTGTAACTAAAACATGGGAAACTACGCCGGTTTGATTCCCATATCACGGGATACGTAGGCGAGTTGGGATTTACCTAGCCCTCGACCATTATCCATCGTTAACTCTTATCGTTAAAACCAATACTTTTGACTATATTATGATATTCATAACTTACTGCATGTATATATCCCAAAGGGTATAACGATAACGTACCTCAATATGGGGTCCGGATGAAATGTGCCCAAAAGCACAAACCCATTTCGAGATATTTATCATTGTCTTTATTGAAATTATGCTTGCTTCACCTATTTAGGACAGGAACTGAGGCATTCCATGCTAATATACAAGGAAGAATATTTCCCTCCTATTGGGATGAAGCGAAGATTGGAATTCACCTTCCAATCATGTTTGGCATTCAACGATATATATTGTGTTACTTGTTTAAATAACAGGAAACGGAGATCGACAAATTCTAAGGAATATCAACTACCCAAGAAGAGTGAAGATCTACAAATGTCATTGGATAACTCCCCTATCCACTGCGATAGGGAGGAGAGAACCCAACATATAGATCTATCTAGAAACCCCATAGGATAACTCCCCTATCCACAGTAATAGGCAGGAGAGAACCTGACGGGGAGGTATATCTACGAATTCCATGGGATAACTCCCCTATCCATCGAGATAGGGAGGAGAGAATCTGGCATAAACTACAACTACGAATGCCATGGAATAAATCCCCTATCCACCGAGATAGGGAGGATAGAACTCGGCAGAGAGCGCTGTCTACAAATCCTATGTGATCGTAACTCCAATTTCCACTGGGATCAAAAGGCCACAAACCCAGATAAGCATATTCATCAATACGAGAATGACACAAGTCAACAATACGCACAAATAAATGGTTACTCTCTCAAAATAAGAGGAATGTATTACTATCTTATACATGAGGTTTGAAAATACAAAGAACATGAAAGGGAACCATATACAACCTCTAAAAAGAAATACTACTGACACGGCCTTCAGTTAGGGTACTTCGGAGCACCTTTAGTGTGGATCAGTACAAGGATTTTTTGTTGCAGAATTTTTGCATAGACATCTCGCACTGGATCCTCATCGCCCTCGGCGTCCGAGTCCTCAAGATACTTCCCATCTGAACTAAGTAAAGGGTTCAGCGGACTAGGGTCGAATCCGTTCTTGAAATCGTCGAGTAAATGGACTTGACCAATAATGGAGACCTTGGCCTCTTCTATTTCTTGCACCCCATGCTCAGCGCATATCTCCTTGAAGGTCTCGCTCAGCAGGAAACCTTTGGCAGCGCACACCTTCTGTTCCCGAGTGAGCTCCTAGCATCGAATGGTCCTCTCAGCAAGGGCCAATCTTTCCCGCACTTGCAGGAGCTCTAACTCGGCGACCTCACGTTTCTCCTTCTCTATTGCGAGAGAAATGTTAGCCTGGCCAATGGTGGTTTCCCACTCCCGATTATGCTTTAAGAGGAGCTGCACATTCGCCTCACTAGAGCTGAGGATACTCATAGACTCATCCTGCTCGGCTACTAGTTTGGCAGTCACTGTAGGGTAATAATTCGCCATGCTTTCAAGCTCAGCGATAGTCCGCGAGCTGGAATCGACCCAATCAGCATTGTTATCACTTACCACCTTCAAGAAAGTGGCAAGGAACTTTCCGAACCTGGGATACAGAAATTAATAACTCGGTAATTTACCACTTACTACAGAGTATTTTCAACTATATCATCACTACCACTAGATAGAAAATGGGGTTACAACAAACTTACCGACTGGAATATAGAGCTCGTTTCGGTAGCCGTTTCCTCTTGTGGAAGGAAGGGTTCACTCTCGAAGCCCCCCGATCCTGGCTCCTACTAGAGCTCGCACCGGTTCCACCATGGGTAGGCGCACTGCCTCTAGGGATAACACCTTATGCATGTTCCTCACCTTGAGAAGACCCGCCCACCTTTTTCTTGAGGCGATGCCCCTCTTGCCCACGTTTCTTATGAACCACGGGCAATGATGTATCGGTCCCAGCCTCTACCCTCCCACATCGTCATGTTGGGCAATCATATCTAATCTCTGATACTTAACGAGTTCCGCTGCATTCGACAAGTACAGTATCATCAAAACAGAACAATACATGAAACTATCCAATTAAAATAAAGAAAGGAACAGGCCAATGTTGAACGACCCTAGATAAGGGACTGGAGAAAGGTCGCTCGCGCGAAACACATCCTCATCATAGAGCATTGTAAGATCATACGGAAGGGACAACAAATTTCCAAGAAAAACGGTCGTCGATTGGGGAGCAGCAACATTAGAAGGCATCTGGTACTTATCCAATGTTGACCATCGTTGAGGAAGATCATCGAACTCCCCAGCAGTTCTCTCTCCGACGTAGAAGTATTCATGTTTACTACCAAACCCATAACTGTTCTGGCTACCGTGTAAGAATTTACGCCCAGAATGAGCACTAATGAAGAAGAAGCCCTTATGCCCACCCTTCTTGTTGGTGACAATAGAGAAGAGATTCCAAAATTCATTTAACCCGTGGGACACACCAAGGGCCTTCATAACCAAAATGAAGGCCACTATCATACCAAACAAATTGGGAGAAAGTTGTCCAAGGCAAACCCCTATACTCTTCAGAATAGCAACAGTGGTAGGGTTAATAGGGAAGCGCAACCCATTAGCGAAATGCTTCGCGTGCACATTGATGGAGCCCCGGGGAGGCCTATGCATTTGTTCCTCTTTCCCAAGAAACTTAATCTGATACTTGGCATCCACATGATACGTGGCAGCATAATGGCCAGGATGATGAGGCACATGGGACACCATGTCCTCATAACTAATAACAGTTTTATACTTCTTCACTTTGAATGATACGCGGAAACCCCATCCGTTGTACACCACATTCTCATCCCCGTGAAGATCATCAGCCTCTTCATCAAATCCGTCCCCCACGTCATCACCAACTAAATCCTTTGTCCCAAAAAACTCGAAATCAAAGAAGGCAGGCTCGGACCCCCCGCCCTCCACATTCTCATGCCCCAAGTCGGCCATATCAAAATAGTGATTACAAACAAGAAGCACATATATAGAGCGCAAACTACTCTTTGACAGGTTATAGCTCAGCACAAATGCAACCTGAAAGTCAAAAAAAATAAAGGGGGAGGTTAACTCCAAGACCTATATTGAACATCAAGTCGAAAAAACATATCGAATCCGTATATCAAATATCATGTCGAAGATCGACATCGAAAACGGATATCGAATAAATAACGGAAATAGATCACAAAACACATATTGAAAGTTATGTCGAATGTCCCCGACATATCTCTGCATAAAGAAGATAAAATTCGCTACAAGACAAATGATCTTCATCTCTCAGCAGTCCACTATTTATAGACATTGGGTCCTCCGATGAGCATTTATGGCAAAACAATATCGAAACCCAAATTCGACATGTATGTCGAAAATAATTCGATATAAGTTTAATAAAGACCTAAAAAACTAAAAATTCACAAAAAATTGTCTAAGCACAAGAACTCAATTGAGGACCTCTCGGATACGCCAATTCCTGCATCCGAGCTCCGTCATTTGAACTGGCGGGACTAGAGGTACTGGTGATTCAAACTTACATCTAATTTACGAATTATTATTTACAATAATAACACCCAAATTGGGGGACTACATGATATAGGTATTTCCCGTATTGGGCTGGCCCATGGGCCATGCCCACATTTCAGGTATGTTGAGGGGCATCCCCGACATGCATATCGAATATTACCTTCGATATGGTACGACTCACGTGTTAATCAGGTGTGCGGTCCCCACTTCCTGAGCCCTATAAATATCCGCATTCCGATAATCAAGGTAAGCTTTAACTATCCACAATTACTATACACCTATATCGAGCATACCCCATAACATTCGATATAGAACCCGATATATATCTCTGATATATATATCACCGTTACACTGTTCGACATCACGTCCGACATCACCCCCGGTGTCAGCAGAACATCATCCTCGACGTGGAAGGTTTCCTATATCATCCCCGATATCACCTTCGACGTCATACCTGATATACCTCCGACATCCGACAGTGCATCTAACGTCAGTTCGAGGTGTTCCAGACCAAGCCTACTTAGCACTAGCATTAGTCTAAGTAGGTCTAGTTTTGTAATAGAATCGTAGCACCACACCTGCAATACTCATCTCATTATATAAATACGATCTATTGTTAAACTACAGATAATAAATTAGGGGTAAAAGGACCGTGAGACTTGTTTAAGACAACTATATACTCCTCAAGATAGGACTTAGGCAAAAAAAGATCTACACTACGATAAATAGAGCCTATGAGCCTAGTGAACCTCTTACGAAGCAAGAAGTGAAGCTCCTCGTAAGAGAGCCCTATATAGCCTCGAAGCTACAACAATTCCTTGTTGATGTATCATCTCCTTCTTGGAGTACACGTTATACTCTATTTTCTTCGAAATAAAATCTTGCTTTATCGGAGAAAGAAATGCATCTTTCAAAGATCCAATATTATATTGATAAGATTGACTAGATCCGGTGCAATAAACATCCACTTGCATGCCAAGTAGGATGATTATTCAGTCATCATGCTTGAAACCAGAAGACGTTTATTTCACCAAAAACCCAAATTTAAGGTTGTCGCATACCTGCTTAATTTTAATAAGAACAAAACATTGCACGATATGCCTCTCTTCATCAAGATTAAGTTGCATGATAGCGCCAAGAGTCGTGCGGCTCGCGCTGCCCTCTGCCTTCATTGTTCAGGCTCCATAAACTTAACACAACGAAGTTCGCAACATGTTATCTTGGGTCTTCGTTTCCATTAAATCTTTAAAACTTTGAAGGTTTATAGGTTTCAGACATTTGCAATTGCTCTATTCTTTGAGTATCAGGCTTTTGTGTAAGATTTGAAAGTCTTGTGTTGAGCTTTATGTTGCTTTACAACTTCTTCGATGATGTTCATTTATTGTTCGACAGACAAAGCCTTGTGCGGAAACTTGAATTTGTTGGCTTGAGGACTTAGAATATTCTCCAACTTCAACCTCTTGAATGGTTTCTTCGGAAGGCTCTGTGTGCATCATGACGTCTTGCTCTTCATTCCTTGAGAAATTTGACTTGTCAAAAAGAGAAGTGGCTTGGATTCTTTCATTTAGGACTTTATCAAATTCTTGAGCTTCAACTTCTTGAGTAGTTTTTTCATGTGCCATGCTTTGATCATCGCTTTTTATATGTTCTTGTTTTTTGGGATGGGTGGCGACTTCAATTTCTTTGCTCGAGGGTCTGTTACATCCTTGAACTTTGACTTTGCCTACGACTTCTTCCATATTGTAATTTTCTTCTTGGATCTCTACCTTTGGGGAAAGAAAATTCAAATGCTATTCACGTCCATGAACTTGTGTAGTAAAACTCTCAATAACTCTCGCCAATGCAACAACTTGCCCCTCCACTGAAGATGCTTAAGGCGTTTCTTTAGCTTCATGTGTTGCCCCTGGTACATGTAGTTAAGAAGAACCTTCACTTCATGCCCCCACTAAATTGTCCATTATGATCAAGAGATTGATTTTTAAGACCTAAAATGTGCAGACTTACTAGAAAATAGATAAGAGGTGGAGATGGTCCCACTATACGTGCGAAAAAAATTATAGTTACGAAATTTCAAGTCTTAGATAAAAGACAAAAAAATCTAAGTACAAATAAACTTTATAGTTTTTCAAACGAATATGAGGCTACGATCTCTAAGAAATCCTATAAGTCTTTTCTAGAACAAATAATCTTGAAATCTAATTGGCTTGAAGGAATAATAAACTTTGATATCTTCATGTGACTTTAACTTAAACGTTAATCCAAGGACTTGTGAGGTTGATCTTGAATCAGCAATTGACTTGACTTGATCTTTGCGATGAAAATTTTGATCTCTGTCTCAACTTCTTGAACTTGTTAAATATCAATCTTCTTTATAGGAATCTTAATCTTCAAAACATATTAACTTGGTGGCTTCACAATTTGATCTCGAATCAAAAGATGATTTGATTTGAAGATTGATGAAGAAATATATGATCTTCGTTTTCAATTCTTCGAATATGTTGAACTTTGATATTCTTTAAAATTAAAGACGTCGATCTTCAAAATACTTTTTTGGGGTCTCCGGTCTTGGGACTTGATCATGGATCAAAACTAGTTTTAGCTTGAAATAGTTGTTCTTAGTAATATAATCGCCCAAAATATTCAATCTTGTCACGTAACTTTATTTGATTGGTTAACACAATAAATTTTAAATTTTAGAAAATTAATTAATTTGACTATTTTCTATTGGTATTTAATTTAATAAAACTCCAAATTAAAATAGGAAAAATTAAGTAAATTCCTAAAATATTAATTTCATCATGTATAAAATTCGGGTGCCTACAATAGTATATGATACAGTGAATAGTTGGATACAATTCAAATAATTAAGAATTTAGTTGGAAGGCTTATGGTTAACGTCCTCCTTTATTTTTTTGTTTTTTACGACTGATGTTTATGTTAATGGTTGAACCACCCAATTCGACACGACTTTCGGAATATATATTATTAATTTCTTCATTGTTGTCTAAGGGATATAATAATGGTATGATAAAAATTTCTTCTCTTGTATTGTTACTCATAAATAGGAACACGAGCTGACTAGCATGTCACATAGTTACGGCACATTTGAATGCCCTTAATAGGCTATATTAATTAAATAGTGTGGGTTTATACCATATTTGGTTGACAAATAAAAGGTAGAAAGGACCCAAGATAAATTGCTTTTTTAGAGCATTTTCCAAAATAATTAATCTCACCTCCCCCCTATGATAATTTAATGCCACAACCACCAACTTCAGCCACTCAAGTTAAATACCGTTCTGCCCCCATTTTTTCAAAAAAATTACATTTTTCTACCCCTAAAAAGGTGTCTATATCACAATTGAATGACATAAAGTAGAATCACGAATTATGAAGCAACTTAAGAATAGTTTTGGTAATTCACGAAATTATGTGGATGTGTATATGCAACCAAACATGAGTTTTATTAGTAAAATTAAAGGCTACAAGGTGGGATTTTTTTTTTTGGTAACCAAATGTAAGATTAATTGTTTTATTTAGTATAATCTTGACACTAAATTATATGGGTTTTCAGCTCATGGGGCAACCAAATGTGTCGTTAATATTTAATTACGATAATTATTTGAAAAGAATGCACTACAAGAAATAGGGGTGTTTAGCAGCGCTTTTTTGTGGCGCTTCTTACTAGCTCCGCCAAAAACTAATATCAAAGGCGATTTTTGAGAACCGCCGTTATAGTTTTCACCTACAATGGCACTTTTGTAGGTATACAGAATAGTGTATTCGAGATACATATGTCGAATATGGTTCAAAGTTCAAGATATGTTGAATGTCATATTTGACATATACAAGAAGCTCTTTTTTTCTTATAATTCTGAATTTAATGATTCCTGAGCTTCTTTTCTTATAATTCTGAATTTAATGATTCCTTTATGTGTTAGGGTAAGTGACCAATGAATTGGCTTAATAACCGTTCTTGAGCCTTTTATGATACTGAGGTAAGCCAACTGAAATTTGTTTCCTAAACAAATTTAACTTAATATTGGTTGATTGCTGGTTTTTAATTGGATTTATTGTTTCTCTATATCAGGTGCTATGGGGCGGAAGATAGAATATGAGTAGCATGAAAGTCATTGTTTTGATTTTGATTTTGATTTTGATTTTGACCATTGTGTTAGTTGTAAATTTTTGTGGAGAATGCACATGAAACTCACTGTTTGTTTGTGAAAATTATGGTGAAGTATTAGTGTTTCATGTTAACAATGATCCAGATTGTGTTTAGCAAATATTATGATTTACTTGTATGCTTGGGATTAGATAAAAAGTCAAAAGCATGGATGTTTGTTTTGTTTTTGGGATTATTCTCACCGTTTGAGCAAATATTATGGTGGATTTGTTAACTTGTTGCTATTATTTAGGTGTTGACAATCATTTCTCAAATTTTGGGTTATACATTGTGTTGAATGTTAGATTTTGAGTATAAAATTTCAAATGTGATTATAGAATATTTCTTTTAATAAAAAAAAAACTCATTTTTTTGGTCTAAAACCTTTAATGACGTTTACAAACATTCTCAGCACTTTACCAAAAAGTGCCATCAAATCCTACACACTTCTTCACTCTTCACGGAAAAGCGCCATGAAAAATATCACACTGTCCCAGCGCTTCATAAGCGCAAACTTATACACCACTTGTACCAACGCATTTAAAAAGCGCCACTTTACCCTTTAGTAGCGGCGGCGACAATTGCATTTTCAAAAGTACCGGTACAGGATTTTCTAGCGCTTAAAAGCGCCAATAAAGACCACGAAAAACGCTAGTAAAATGCAGTTTTCTTGTAGCGACATAGAAAGTGATAAAAGAAGACATGGAATGATAGCGTGGTAAATGGTAACAAATGACTTATTATTTTTTATTTTTTTTATGATCGGTAATTTTTATCGTATGTGAAACTTGATCTTCACCCACGTGGGCATGCAAAAACTGTGAGCCACCTAACCTTTTGTAGCTAATCTTTTTTTATTTTTTTAATATTGTTTTGTGACAAACAGATGTTGAATAATCAAAATTATGTGATGATACTTGGTACAATAATCAAAATAAATATTGTTAATATACTATGGCTAATAATATATCCTGAGCAAAATCTCTAAACCCTGATCAATTTTAAGCAATTTTGAGTAAAGTTACTCATTTAACCTTTAAAACCAAAACACATCGGAAGACTTATTTTATTTGAAGTCTTCTCCTTTAGTTAAAGGAAATCTGTTGCAAATTTGTAGGAATTAAATATATATTTTTGATTCTCTATATTTTTTTCTCTTCTCAACTATATCAACAATTTCACTTCGATAATTTCCAATGTTTATTATGAAATTGATGAGTTTTTCGTATCTTTTTATGAAAACTACATATCTTATTTATTAAAATTATTGGGATTCCAATTTCCATCTAATCCCAAGCATACAACATAATATTTGCCAAACACAATCTGGATCATTGTCACCATGAAGCAGTAATACTTTCACCATAATTATTGGGATTCCATCAGGTAAAAGCAATCGAATCAATAAAGTCAATAACTAATAAGCCCTACATCTGTATGACACATCTTAATTTAAAAATATTATACCATGGATAATAATTTGTGAGAGCCTCATACTCTTTCTAATGACGATGCAAGTGGAATTATAAACATAGACGTGCAAAATTAGGCACTAAATTCTTAACTAGTTCCGAATTGTAATTAGTTTCTTTTATGATTTTCTTATAACTTCAATATAATATTCCAAATTCATGCATGATGATCTTCATTCAATCTCATTCTGTAGAAAATGGCATATACGAAATTTTTTATCGATCTAAAAGTACTACTTGACACTAATCCATTAAAATTAACAAACTACCAAAAACGAAGAAGAAGTTGAGGGCAAACATCTAGATTAATTATTGTATTTTCAACAAAAACTTAAATAGCTAGCAAGCGCTTCGGAAACACTTGATTGAAATTAGAGGCAAATATTACCTTTCCTTTTAGCAAAAATATTAAATTTTCCTCAATAGGTCCAAACACCATCGCTCTGGATCAAATTTTTTTTTTTTTTTGGTAAAATCAAAATCGAGTGTTTACTATGAATTCTCTCTTAATCAAACTTGAACACTGATGTAACCGAAAGAAGTTGGATTTCATGTAGATATTGAATCATCGTAAGATCAGGTTTGTTTGATGATCCAATATGTATTTAACAATTTGGTAACCTCGTTCAATAAAACGGTCCAAAGAACTTTATCATTGATTCTTTTACTGCACATAAATTTCAGAACTATATTCAGCTAGTTAGAGCGTGTTCCGCGTAATTATGACTCTTGATTTTAGCAACTATTTTATTATTGGGTTTTTGGTAAATTACTCCCCTGTGTTATGCTAAATTGGTAAGTTACCTCTCTGTAAAAATATAAGTTGGCCGGATACCCCCTATGATCTCAAAAGTTGGCACACCACCTCCCTAAAAAACTTTGTGCTATAAAGTTTATATTAAAAGACTAAAATACTATTATCAATACTAATATTATCATTTGTGTAATTTCAAATTTATTTTCTTGTATTTTTCTATTTTTATATAAAAAAAAGTTTAAGAAACAAGGCATTACATGTATATATCTTAGATTTTTATTTTAAATTTTAATTTAGTTTCACAATTTTTAATAGTTTATTGAATTAAAAGGTATAATTTTTTTAAAGCAATAAGGTGTGAATGACTTTTTCAAAAGAAAAATCCAAATCTCACTCTCATTTAAGCGAAAGTGAACTACACCTCCATGCATAAGGAAGTAAAATGCCAACTTTTGAGATCACGGAGAGGTGTTTTGCCAGCTTATTTTTCATAGGGAGATAATTTACCAATTTATTATATAACACAGGGAGGTAACGTACCAATTTACTGTAACACGTGGATGATCCAATATGTATTTAACAATTTGGTAACCTCGTTCAATAAAAACGGTCCAAAGAACTTTATCATTGATTTAGATATTTTACTGCACACAGGGGCGAAGCCAGGGGGTGCGAGCAGGGGCACCCCCCCCCCCCCCCCAGCCTCGGTCCCACCTCCTAGTATATATGTGTATATATATAATTATTGTATGCATATATGATATATAAATATATATGTGATCTATTAAAAATATATATATATATATATATATATATGTGTGTGTGATATTAATGCATACGAAACATGAAATATATGATTTATTCTGTAGGAATAGTTACATTTAAGTAGCAACGTGAAAAAGGAATTTGGAGATATTATATATCTTGATTGTCAGAAGTTTGTCACAATTATTTTCTTTTATCTGAATGATTAAACATGATTTTTTGTGCGTCTTTATTTGTTTCCTAATTATTTTACAATTATTTATTTATGTGATTTGCATAATCGAAAAAAACATACGTAGTAGTAAAATAAAAATCTCACGATCTTATATGTTTCGTGAAGGTAAACAAATCTATACTACTTGGAAAAAAAGGTGTATATCGCTAGATCAAAACAATTATATCGCTCGTTCAAACGTTTCGCCCCCCTAAGCGAAATTCCTGGCTCCGCCCCTGACTGCACATAAATTTCAGAACTATATTCAGCTAGTTAGAGCGTGTTCGCGTAATTATGACTCTTGATTTTAGCAACTATTTTATTATTTCCATCTGAAGAAGCAAATAATTTTTCTATCATTATTCTTTCGTGTTTTGTGGTGTAATTTCTGAATAAGTCCTGATAAACATTCATTTGATTATCTACTAAAACTGTTAAGGATTTTGTATTGTTTTGCTTTTTTTTTTTCTTCTATCTTTTAACACACAATTAACAAATTTTTAATTCTTTAGCATATTATTCAATTTTTTATAAGCTTTCGCTGCATTATGTTATATGGCCAAAAGAGAAACCTTTAGGGGAAAGAGTTCAGCATTAATTATCCAAATTATCAGATAAGAGAACTAAGTCCCTTCTGCTAATATTCCTTTTTGTCACATATATGGAACCCCTATCAGTAGGTGAGAAATACATACATATATAGTGTGAATATACACATATAGGGGATATAATTATTATTTCCCTTCTTTTTAAAAGAAAAGTGATGGTTGTCTTCATGCCTTGGCAACCTAATTTCACTTTTCCCAACCACAATTACTTTTTTTTTTTTTTTATAAAAAGAATTTCTTTGCCCACCGGACTCCAACCATTTCATTAACCAAAATACATAATTTCATTGCTGTCAAATAATTAATAATCAATGACCCAATATTTAATATTTTAAAATCTCAATTCGGACAATCTGAGAAAAGTTAGGGAACCTAAATTAGCTTAAACTCCAAAACTTCTTTTTCTCATTTCTAAATTTTTCTCTCACCCCACCTAACCCCCCCAACAAATATTCATTTTTCCTTTTGTAAATCTCTCTCTCTCTCTCTCTCTTCTTTTTCTTCTTCCATTGTTCATTGAACCTCACCAGCAAAAGTGTTTTTTGTCTTCTATTTTTTTTTTCACTTGTAAAAAAAAAAAAAAACTCATGATATTGTGATAAAAATTGAATCTTGTTAACTTTTTTCATCTGGGTTTTGGGTTTAGACTCATTCTCATACCTTTCAACCAAAAAAAAAAAAAAAATTGTGAATGAAAAATCAGTAGTAATGTTGTGTTAAAGGAAAAGGAGTAAACTTTATTTATTTTCTTTGTTTTTTAGAGTTCTTGAAGAACAAGCATGGAAGTTGTTACTACTACTACTACAATTGCTACTAATTATAATAATAATAATAATAATAATAATAATAATAATAATAATAATAATAGTAGTGGAGGAGTAACAGTGTTGGGATCAGATGCTCCATCAGAGTACCATATGGCTCCAAGAATCACCACAGTGTCAGATAACCCACCACCACTCACTGGATCAGCACAACAAGTTCTTCCGCCGTCGTCGATGGCCGCCGGAGCACTGAGTACGGCGGCGTTGAAGAAGAAGAGGGGCCGACCAAGAAAGTACGCCCCTGATGGATCAGCTGCCATGCCTCTCTCACCTAAGCCTATTTCCTCCTCCGCTCCGCCGCCCGTTATCGACTTCTCCGCCGGTGTGGAGAGGCGGGGGAAGGTGAGGTCCGTCGCCTCGGCCGCCAAGCTCCAGCCTTTTAAGATGGAGAATGAGAGTTTGGGTAATGGTATGAACTCTGCATTTTGGTGCATGCATGTAATGTACTTGTTGCTCTGTTTTTTGTTAATTTGAGAGTGTGAAGGATTATGGAATTGAAGAAGTGGGACCTTTGAATATATATGCACAAAGGGGAATCTTGTAATTATGGATTTTGTGGGCTGCTTTTTTGGAAAGATGGGGGGTCTAGTTGAGGGGAGTTGCATTCTTGTAATATATGATAATTGCACTTCAGTTATAGTTTAAGTAACTGAATACTTAACCTTCTTGATTTATTGGTTTAAGGGGATATAAGTGATTAATTAGTATTTTGGATGAGTTTATGTTAGCTGGAGATTTTGTCTGTTTCTTGTATTACCTGCTTTTGTTTTCTCAAATAACCCGACTTTGTAGCTTAAAAATGATATCTTTGTCCTGTTCTTAAGAGTCAGATGTCGATGCTATGTTGAATCTTTATTTCTCTTTTTTACTTACCTAGTTGAATGATACATTACTTGTAAGTTAGTGACATAACTGTCTTTTATCTATAATTCTGTAATTAGATGACACATATTGTTTTGCACTTAGCTCTGAAAAGGGATGCACAAGACCTAGTATCGTCCAAAATGATTTTCCTATCAGTTTTCCGTGTGCCAGAAGATTTGGCAAATAGGTAGTCTTTCCGGTGAATGGAAATTTGAACTTGGTACTCTATTTTATTATTTTCTGAAAATTTTTCTCGACTGCATAGATTGCATGCTTTTGCTGTTTCTTTAAAGGTTTTTTGGTGGTTCCTAATCTGTAATATTTCTGTTGTAGGTGACTCGATTGCGTGTTCTGTTGGTGCTAGTTTTACACCACATATTATCAGCGTCAATACTGGAGAGGTATAATATTGTTCAATATCGGGTGTACTTTTACGTGGATGTGCTGCTTACTTCCATATGTCTTGTAGCTTTTAATTTTGCATTCCATGTTTTATGTCTCTCGGTAATTCTTATCCCATTTTTTTGGATTATGTATGCTATCAAGATATTTTGTGGCATTATGTTGTGTTCCGTTTTCTCGTGTCTCAAAGTTCTAAAGTAGGGTATTAAAGATATTGCTATTGTTGTTTTTAGGATGTCACCATGAAGGTTATATCTTTCTCTCAACAAGGCCCTCGTGCAATATGCATTCTATCGGCTAATGGTGTAATTTCAAGTGTTACACTACGTCAACCTGATTCCTCTGGTGGTACATTAACATATGAGGTACTGCAATCGTAAATAATATATAATTATTGACTTATTCTATAAATTGACTTCGTTCTAGTCTATGTGGAAATGTTTCTTTTTCTTTGTTGTTTTATTTGGGAATTTATAATATTTAAATCTGCAGTTGTTAATTTTTCGTTACTGAATTCGCAAAATAATTCACTTTGATGTACCCTTTCTTGGCGCTGCCATGCCTAGATTAGTTTGTAGTATTGATGTTTGATATTTGAATATATAATATGTTAGTCTAGAGTAGTTTGTATTATTGATGTTAGATATTTGAATATGTAATATGTTAAGTGTAATAATCGAAAACGATGATGAATATACTCATTTCTTTATATAGCATAATGGAAAATCAGAGCACTCTTGTTCTGTTGGCAGGTAGAAATGTCTTGTTATTTTCCTGACGGAGAAGTATTTGAAAACCAGACGTGGCCTAAAGACCAGAGTTTAATACCAAATACTGTTTAAGAAATTAATCACTTTGTATGCTTTTATGGACGAATCCGTTGAGATTTTTTAAAAAAAATTAGTGCCCATAAAATGTACACTTTCGAAAATCTTCCATGAAACTAATCATGCCAGAGGGACATCCATCCTCCATAGGAAAGGGCTGACATATTATTAGTTTTCATACCAACTTTACTTAATTTATTCTTAATATAAGTTTATCATTTACAAAGAACTATGAATCTGGTCCTACAGCTACCTTTTCGTTGTAATTAATTTTAGGTATTAGAAATTATGCAAAAGAGTTGTTACAGTACACCTTGTAATTTATGCAGTTAAACTTTTTCTCTGTTTTACTGATTTATTTTGTTTGTTGAGTTCAACCTTTACATCTACTGACTGTCTCATTGTGCTGTTGAAGGTTTAGTTGGACAATTTTCGGACTAAAAGTCAAGTTAGTAGAGCGAACAATTTTGGTCACCTGCAAATTAACTTACTTAATCTGTCATAATATTTCTTTCTTGATCTGTTCAAATGTCATGAAGCTGATAGATTTTATCTGTAGGATTTCTGAAATCATATGTTCGTAGTTTTATATATTTAAATATTCTTTTTTCTAATGATAGTGTTTGTCCTTGTTGCTATATTTCACCACTTATTCCTTCCATCATTTAGGGTCGCTTTGAGATTCTGTCATTGTCTGGATCATTTATGCCTTCTGAGACTGGAGGAATGAGAAACAGATCTGGGGGTATGAGTGTTTCTTTGGCTAGTCCTGACGGGCGTGTTGTAGGTGGTGGAGTCGCTGGTTTATTAGTAGCCGCTAGCCCTGTGCAGGTATCGTTCTCTCTTCTGTTTTAATCTGCGTTCTGGCTGCGAAATTCATTTAGAAACTTACAGTATCACCCTCGATGTTTGGTAAAATAGTAGTGATGTCTACTCACGTTTTAAGAATTATAAAACCCTTCTTTGTGGACAAAACTCATTAAATTGATGATAATAATGAAATGTTGACATACTCATAGTTCTTTGGTTTAAAAGATTTTGGTGAACGCAACTATTTAAAAAATTATGAAAATTATATTAATACATTTTGCTCAACCTTATAGTTTAGCAAATACCCTCATGTCAAAGTTTCAAACATATGCAAATGATACATCGACGTTATATATTGAGTATAGCTGATTACCATTTTTATTAATTCTCGTACTAGTTATGTGTTGATCGTACTAAATCAAAATCGTGCATCCTACAAGTACAATAAAAAATGCAGAGCAGTAAGATGTATTCTCTAATATTTATGTTTAGATAGAAGTACTTGCTAATAAAAGTTACATGTGGAGTTATTGGCGGAATAAATATAACACCAGGGTGGTTTTTGAAATTTACCCAGTTGTGAGGCCTTATCAGAGTTTAACCCTTTCTTGATAAAGTTATTGTTTCATTTGATGTTTGTTCTTTCCCTTGCTAATTTTTATCGTTCTTCTGAGGTTCCGACAGTTCTTTAATACTCGTGCAAATAATATCAGATTGTCGTTGGGAGCTTTCTTGCTGGCAACCAGGTTGAGCAAAAAACTAAGAAGCAGAGACCGGAGTCCATGACGACTATTATACAACCCACTGCTGCTATCCCCGTGTCCGCGTCACGGACGCAAGACACTTATCATAGCTGGTCTACAATGCCTCCCGACTCAAGGAATCATTCCACCGACATCAATGTAACTCTACCGGGTTCGTCACCCCAGTACTCATGATTATTGATATCAGAAGCCGATCTATTTTATGATCATTTCCGTACAAACCTTGTAGCAGCTGTGGCGGACGAGCTTGTGTAGTAACTTTATTAGGTCGGGTTATTGGTTGCGTCGTAGAACTGTCTTAGCTGTATAATTTACTTTTGAAGTTGGACTTATCTATTTTTATGTCTGATCTATTGTTTCTCTAGAATTTATTTTCAAGTCCTTTTGGTATTGGTTGAATGTTGCACTGTGGTTCTATGTTATAGGTGATAAATAGTGGTTATTGCTTTCTCTGTTTTTGGCGTGGCGAACATCTGTTCGCACCTTTTGAGTTGTGTATTTCACAATTTGGAGTAGGGTCAGGCAATTTGGATAAAATCGAATAAAACTCGTATTTGACCTCCTGGTAAAACAAAGATCCTATCATGTCAAATTAGAATTATTAGGGTCTATTCTATGCTGCGCACAAGTCTTGTGCGCAGCCCACTCCTGATTGTGACACGTGGACAAAAAGACAAAACTTTGTCCACGTGTTACCATCATGAGGGGGGCTGCGCACAAGACTTGTGCGCAGCATAGAATATTCCAATTATTAGATTTGGTCTAAAATTGTTCAATTTCGATTAACTTGATTCAGATCAATTGCGATCTTTTTTTTTTAAAATGTTGTTTTAATTTTAAAGAGCAAATGTCATATAAATCTTCAGATAGTTTCTAAGATTAGTGAAAACTTGATTTAGACAATGATTATTTTTAATGTTATAATCAAACTTATTTGAATTACTTTACTTTTATATTTATTTTATTAGTATTTTTTGACTAAATCTAGTAATTATTACATTTATTTTTTTTGGAACAAAGCTAAACTTTATTATACTCCAAAACCAGGTCATTACAAGGCAATCCAAGGGGATCCAGGTTCTAAAACAAATCAATGTAACAACTACTACATAACCAGTGCTTTAACACTTCAAGGCCTTTTGCATGGACACATACATTTTCAGATGCATCCTACATCTATTTATGATAATGTTAATAGTCTCCTCAACTAGATGTGGATTAAGTGCATTTTGGTTGAAGATCTTGTCATTCATGCTTGCCCAGATATTGTATACAACTTCAGCTGTTGCCATTCTCAGGAGGTTACTCCTCTAGTTTTTCTTAGTCCTTTGTTGTAGTAACCACTCCATTTCTTTACTCCACTCACATGGTATGTTTTACTATCTCTTGTGTAATTGCACATTTAAAGAAGAGGTGGTCTGCTGATTACTTTTCTGTACAAAAGCTGCAGATTACATCATTTTGGATGCCAAATTTCTGAAGTCTGTCCTTTGTTGGTAACCTGTTGAGACATTGTAACCATAATAAGAATAGGGCCCTTGTTCTAGCTTTGTTCCCATACATTAGTTTTCTCCAAGGCATTGGATTCTTCTGTCCTCTTAACTCTTTATACACCAAAGTTGTCTTGTATATCCCTTTCCTTCTCATATCATCCCATGCATTAGTTTGCATCAACTCCCTTCCTTTCAGTATGGCTTTCAGTATCCAGGAACAGTTACTGGTAGGTTGGTATTACAGGTAGATTGGTAAGTCAGGAGGCTCTCTCCTTTCATAAAAAAGGTATGTATCCATTGAACCCATAACTTCTCTGCCTTCATTTGAAGATTCCATAGGAGTTTAGTAATGGAGGCCCTGTTCCACTCCACTAATGATATGATATTTAACCCTCCTGCATGTTTAGTATCACACATCTATCACATGCAACAGGACCTTTCTTGCTTGCTTCATCCTTCCCTGTCCATGAGAATGTCCTACATATAGATTCAATATGCTTCAATACCTTCTTGGGTAATGGGAAAATGTGCATCCAGTAATTAGTGATTGCAAATATGACACTCCTTATCAGCTGTACTCTTCCAGCATAGCTAAGGAGCTTTGCTGTCCAATGTTGTATTTTCTTCAAAATTCTATCAATAAGTGGTCTGCACATGTAAATAGAGAGTTTCCTGCTGCTGGGAGGTACCCCCAGGTAGTTGAAAGGGAGTTCACCCTTATTGAATCCATTAGCTTGTAGTATAAGTGTTTGTATGTTTGTTTGCACTCCTCCAAAGTATACCTTACATTTCTCTGGGTTGACTTTCAGCCCTATGGAGTTGGAGAACTCCTTGAACTTTTTCATCAGGATCATCACTGATTGTTCATCTCCTCTACTAAACATCAATACATCATCAACAAAGCAGCTGTGAGTTATCCCAAGTTTCTCACATCTGGGGTGGAAGTTGAAGTTTGGTTGAGTTTGGATCTTTATCATGCATCTTTGTAGGTACTCCATAACAAGGACAAAGAGCAGGGGTGAGATAGGATCCCCTTGTCTGAGCCCTCTTCTTGCCTTTACTATCTTGCTAGGGTTGCCATTAATAGAGTATATGTATGATACATTGGTCAAGGTTATCATGATCCAGTGTATGAACTGGTTGGGTATTCCCATTTCCCTCATGATGACTTCCAATGCAGGCCACTGTGTCATATGCCTTCTGTAGGTCCATCTGGATGGTACATCTAGGTGATATGTGTTTTCTGGTATACCCTTTGATCAGCTCATGAGCAATCATAATATTATCATGTATTATCTTGCCTCGAATGAAAGATGATTGGCTCACATGAACAATCTCACCCACCACCTTTCCCAACCTCTTAGTGAGCACTTTAGAAATAATTTTATAGAATGTTGAGCAACAAGAGATGGGTCTCATATCCTTTATAGTCTTTGCAGTGTTGCTCTTTGGTATTAGGGTCACCAGTGAGCAATTCAGTGCTGCATAGAGTCTTCCCTTCTCAAAGAATTCCCTAGAAGCATCAACCACATCTGTCTTGATTATAGGCTAGGCACACTTGAAATTTTTTGCACTGAAGCCATCTAGTCCAGGTGCTTTCTGATCTCCTATGGACTTGAGAGCCTCCCATATTTCCTTATCTATGACTGGTGTGATCAGCCTTTCCCTTGATTGTTTCTTTAGTTGTTTGCTATTTCTCATTACCTCAACATCCACACATGTCATCTCTTGGGGTACTAGTGCCCACTAATTCTGTGTAGAATCTCAACACATCTTGTTCAATGTCCTCCATGTCTGCAATGTAGTTTCCATTTGCATCCTCCAGTTTATGAATTCCTACTTTCTTATTTTTTTTCCTTTCACTGTAGCATGGAAATATGCATTGTTGCCATCCCCCAACTAAATCCATGTAGCTTTAGATTTATGTAATAGTATCTTTTATTTCACTTCCAATTTCTCAAGTAGTTGAGTAGTGCACTGTCTCACCTTGAGGATATATGCCTCCTTGAGTGGTTCCTTTTGTAACTCTTTTTGTGCCTTCTCAAGATCCTCTCTAGCCTTCTGAATCTGTCTTGAGGTACCCTTAATCTGTCTCATCATAGTTTGTAAGGTTGGTTGAAGCCTTAGTAGTTTGTTCCATAGGACATACATGGACCTACCCTCCAGTGGCCTTTGCCAGTTCTCTTTTACCTTCTCTAAGAAATCAGGTGCTTATGTCACATAATTCAAGAATCTGAAGCATTTTCCTCTTCTCTTCTGGTTGCTAGGTTCCAGTGTCACTCTGAGTGGGTTGTGGTCTGATATGTGTGCAACTAGTATCTCCACAATGCTGTTAGGATATGTGGTGAACCACTGCTTGTTACAGATTGCTCTATCAATTCTGGAGTATATAACCCCCTATAGATGCCTGTTAGACCATGTGAAATGCTCTCGAGTGGTCTCATGCTCAAATATATCCAGCTGTTGCATCATGTTTTCCAGATCTGCAAACTCTTTAGCTTGGCCCGGTTGTCCTCCAATTCTATCATTCACAGTTAGCATATTATTATAGTCTCCTATAATCATCTATGGTCCAGTTATTCCTCCTACCAAGCCCTTAATATCATGTCAAATTACTCTTCTCTGCTCTAGTTTGTTCTGAGCATATACCACTGTTAGGTACCCCAAAAGGCTCTCATATTTCCTATCCATTTTGCAGTGAAGATACTGATCAGTATTTATCTTCTCATGTTCCCATACCAACCAAATTCTACCATTACCATGATGAGAATAATTGAGGAGTATACTCTATTGCTGTCCCAGCTTCCTACTAATACTGTCCACATTACTTTTTTTTTACTCTAGTTTCTAATAATATTGCACAAGATGTTTGTAGTCTATTGAGGTGGGAGAATACCTCCAGATGTCTTGTTCTTTTATTGATCCCCCTTAGATTCCAGCTCATTATCATGATTGGATATCAGGTGGCTCCCCAGGGCCATCTCCTGGGGAGCCACCTCCATCCCTCAGTGCCTTGAGCCCATTCATATCTTCTAGTCTTAGCTCCCTAAACCTCATATGAGGTATAGTCTGTTTAGTTCCGTTTTCCACTATTGTGGTCCATTTTTCCTCCTCTTCTGTGTTGACTGGAGCTAGTGGTTTCCTTAGTTCAGCTGCATGCTTTGGTTTTCATTGCTTTACTGGTGCTTGTGCCTTAACTAGTGGGTTGGTTTTGCACTCATGCCCAACTATCTTGCATTTTGGACAGAAAGGTGGAGTCCATTCATACTCTATCTTTTGTATCAGTTTACTGCCCTTCTTATCCTTGATGTTCACTGTTTTTCTCAAATCAATAGGGATATCCACTTCCACTAGTACTCTGGCATAGGATACTCTCAATTTCTTGGCTGTGCATTCATCCATCATGATTGGTCTGCCTATTGCACTAGCAATTTTACTAATACTCTCTCCTCCCCAGTACACACGTGGTAATTGTGGTAGTTTAACCCAAATTGGTATAACCCTCAGCATATCCTCTTTAAGACTAAACTCAGCACTCCATTCTCTCAAGAATAGAGGTTTCTCATAAATGGTATATGGCCCTGCTTGTAGTACAACCTTCATATCTTCCCCACTCTTGAATTTTGCCAGAAAGTATCCATCATCATTGTAAAATAAGTCTAGTAGATAAGCAAACTTCCAAGAATTTACCATGAATAGTCTGACAGCATTCATTGAGAGGTCTTCCCCCATTGCATACATCCCGAGAGCGTGCTCCCAGAACTTGATTTCAGACTCCATATCTTCCTCATTGATTTCTACTTCAATCTCACCATCAACCAATTTAGGGGATGTGTACTTCAGTTCTAATCCATTTGCTAGTTGTCGATTTCCCTTAATTATGTCCACCCATGGCACTTTCCTTTATTGTTGCTATGTTGCCAGAGTTCGCCCTAGGGTTTGGCTTATTGTCGGTGGCGTGTGGTCCAGATTTGCCGGTGTCAGTTCCTTCTGCACTTTCTTCTCGTTCTCGCTTAGTTATTCGTGTGTAGCCGGATTATTCATATTATTGTCCTTTGGTGACGGAAAGATTGCTCGTACCACAGTTGTCGACGGCGTTGCCACCTTCTTCGACCGGCCTCGGGGTCGTCAGGTTTTTGATTTGGGTATCCGTACCGTTAAGACATCGTCCAGTCGCAGATTTCCACATTTAGAATCTTTAGCCGGTTACTATCAATAATTATTATGTTTATTTATTTATTTATAGACAATAAATGATTATTTGATTTCATCCCATTTTTTACCTTAAAATTGAGACTCGAATCAAAGAGGGATTCAACTCTAGCACAAAATAAAAAACCGTCACAATATTTGATTCATCTTTTAGATCGAATCCTTGATCGACTTTTAAACAATTTGATTGGTTTGAACTATTCTAAACCCCCTACTGCATATTAATACAGATACATTTCGGATAGGTGACCTATAGCCCACATGTCATGTCCTAATTAAACTTAAATAATAATTAAAAAACAACGAACACATATTCGACACGTTATGGGGGTGTATGGCGTATCAGACACGTATCCGTCGAATAACAAGGCGTAGTTAAAGAATACTAATGTTAATTTAGCTTTATTCATATTGTTATACTATTAAATTCTTTAATATTCTTGTTCAATATTTTAATACATTGGTACTTTGGTGTTTCATTTGATATTTTGAATGATACTTCTATATAGGCTTGCATTTTTTATCGTGTTAAAGTTGAATATGTTTCATATTAATATGTTACTACGCAAGTAAGCTAAAACTATTATTGTCTGACATTTTATTCAATTTATATTTTTATGTATTATTAATATAAAATATTCGTTGTACCCTTATAAGTGTAATTTCACAAAAGTTTGTATCTTGTATTTGTATCATGTCGGATACGTATCTCCGTATTAGTATCCATGCAACATAGTTGGAGAGTCTTAGATTTAATTACACAAAAGTTATTTCTAAAAATAGTCCAAAATTTTTGAGTTTATGTAACTATGGTTTCCATTCCAATTTTTTTAAGCAAAATTCCTTTTAATTTCAAAAAAGATTTTTTTTTATTCAATACAAAGTTGTCGGGCCACCTCGTCGAGCGCTACATTGATTGACAAACTGGCAATGACGAAGTTGTCTGCCAAGTGAAAGGTTTTATTGAAGATTGGAAAAGAATTTTGTTTCAAGGTTGTATAGTATTTTGTTGTACTTGTTCAGCTTTTGTTTGATAGTGCTAAAACAAATACTTTTTTGTTGTTATTAAATTATGTATAGGTGGAAAGAATACAAGTTAGACATGAGATTATTAATTAGCATTGTAATACTCTTTGAGCCCATCCGACTTGGTTGTAATATTTCTATTTATTGAATGAAATTGTTCGTTGTCCCTCTAAAGTGTTGGTCGAGACACAAGGGAGACTTACATCATATGCAAAGGTCGACTTATCTAGTGTTAAAAGCTACCAGCCTCGTGTATCACAAATAAATTATTTTTGTAATTTTGCATGTTGAGGAATAGATGTATAACTAATTATAATGTATTTGACCACTACACTTCCCTCTTCCCTCATAACCTTTTCATACCACCTTGGCTGAATTGGATGAGATCTTGGAAACTCCAAACCTCGTGTCCTTGTAAATCATCTCATCAGCCTAGATCACACGCTCCCTACAGTAGACATACCCTACTAGACTCCACTACCTCCTCACCTACCTCAAAGAATGAATCGGGAAAGAACCAGACTCTCACCCGATTACTCATGTTAATCTAGCACTCTTCGCTTATGAATGTCTAAAAGTAGTTCTCTCTAATGTCTAACTTGTAAAAAAATATTGTGCGAAAAAAAAAGATTTGAAAGCTTGCATTTCGAAGAAACAAAAAGCACGGATAATAAAGACTATAAGGCTATCAGGGCTTCCTTATTTATAAGAGAATCGCAGCATCTAGCAACTATTAAAATACCTCAAAAAATCCTTCAATGGCAATGCGACTTTTTATTTGCCACTGTAAAATTCGTTGACAAGAAAATATAGGGGCTCTGGTGTATGCAAAATTCGATCTCTTACTAGAGGGGCATTTCTCAAGAAACATGATATTTAAAATCAGGATTCTTAGTAAAGGAAGGGAAAAAGATAGCTTGGGATCTTTATAGGATCGTCAATATTGTACCTTTGGTGGTGAAATGGTAGACACGCGAGACTCAAGATCTTGTGCTAAAGAGCGTGGAGGTTCGAGTCTCGCCATGCATAAACTAAACCAACAATTAAGATAATCACGAAAATTAAAGCTTCTATAAATACAGATACACCCAATACATCAAAACTCATTGCCCATTGATAGAGAAAGACCGTTTCAACATCAAAAACAACAAAAACTATAGCAAACATATAATAACGGATTCTAAATTGTAACTAAGCGTCGCCCATTAGTTCAGGAATACAGAAACAAAAACAGCAATCGGAATAGAGAATGCGATTTACATCAGCCCTTTCGGGGGTTCCTTACTAGATGGGTAATTTCACTTGCCGATACCTCATTTCCCCCATCTCCCCCACCCCATCTAGTGAAACACGAAACACAAAACTACAAAATACGAGGAGTCAGCCTTGTCAGCACAACCTTATCAAATTTAATCTTCAAGTCATCACCAGATGGCACAATATGCCACACCATTGATTCCTTATGACATTTCTATTGCGTTGTCACGATCAACTTTATCATCAAAGGTCGGATCCTTATGCAATTATAAAGAGTAGTAGCTATATTTATACCGTCTTAATCACAAATGTATCCATGTGTGGGCAGTAACCATGCTATCATATCTCCACCATAAATACTCGTGAATCAATCGCTTACTCGATCATGTATGCTTGGTCCCCCACCCCTTAAAGGTATTACGATCCTAGAAGCTCACTCATAGATACCGTCTATGTTTATGATAAACATGTCTTTAATATGTTCCAAAGACAAGTCCAGTTGACTCCTTCAGCTTAGTTTTTTTTGCTCTAACCTCCTTATGAGTGTACAAGATATAGAGTAATTATTATGTTTAGGACCTCGCAGTCTGTATAAATAAGCACAAGCTCTTCAACAAATAGAAGAACTTTAGGAATTTGCATATGTTTGACTTGAACATTAACTTTAATCCAGAAAAATTCTTTACCACCGAAAGTTTGTATTTTTGACTTGTTTTCTCTATCTCTATCTAGGCCTTTACGTGGTACACTAATAGGTGGGTTGGGTTAGTTTTGGACCAAAAACTTTGTCAGGAAAAGATTGCACAGTGGGCTTATGATAAAGTGAACACAAAACAAATAGTTAAGGCCCAAGAGACAAGTGAAGTTCAACACCTGATTCAGAAAGAGTGTTTAGAAGGAAATAGAGTGAAGGAGCGTGAGAAAGAGCGCGTGTGTTGTCAAAAGACTCGATGACTACGTCATGGCAAGGAAGGATTGAGGAGAAGCACGGTTTGTAGCACCTAGAGGGGAATTCTGTTATGCTTTGTTGGTTACAATTACATAGCGGACAATCTTTCTATTTTATTTTTTCTTCTTTATGCAAAAAACTATGGACTGAGCTTGAGAGGAGTTTTAGCACTAACTCAAAGAGTGCTACTGTTTTCACTGTGTTGAGTTTTCTACAATTACCAGTTTGTTTCACTGGTGCTTTCATTTTCATCTTCTTTACCTTGAGGAACAATGAAATTGCTGATCTCTTGTAGTCCATAGAGTCCATATTTTTGGCTCTTTTGGAGACCCACGTGACAGCCACTGAGGCATGTTTGTCGCAACTGTCCCAATCCATCGCCGACTGGCGACCGCCACACCCCAGTCCCAATTCGGAATCCCCGCGGGGTTCTTTAGGCAACATGGGTTTCGGCTCTCCTCATTCGGCATAGGCCCTCCATGCCATTTTGCGCACGCCGAAAGTCGACGTTCCTTGTTCTAACGGTGCTCAAGTGGAGATTTAGATCTATAAGGTTGCAATTGTTTTTGCCCTTCATGGGATTGAACCCTCCACTCGCTTAGCTGTGATCGCCTTTCACCTCGACGGCGAGGCCTCGACGTGGTTTCAGTGGATGAAGAAGAGTGGTGCCCTAGGGAGTTGGGATGTGTTTATCCGTGAGCTTACAAAACGGTTTGGTAGCTCAATTTATGATGACCCGTTGGGTAGGATTTCAAAACTGGTGCAATTGGGATATGTGGCTCAATTTTGTACCCAGTTCGAAGGTCTCATGACTCGTATTATCGGGGTTCCCAGGTCAATGTTTTTGAACTTTTTTATTTGGGGTTTGAAGCATGAAATCTGACGCAAGTTGTTGCTTGCTCACCCTTCATCCCTCGCGGATGCCATGGCAATGGCAGTTATATGAGGAGCATTTTGAGGATTTGGTATTTCGCTCTTCGAAGGATTCTGCTCGGTTGTGTGAACCGATGGTGCCACGTGTAACCCCGCCCCTGCCTCAAGGAGCTCCCTTCAATCTCAAAAGGTTGCATATTCTCAAAGTGTTGTTGCCCCTATACCAGTTCGCCGCCTTACACCGGTAGAGGTCCGAGAGCGTCGCTAACAAGGTCTTTGCTTCAGTTGCGACAAGAAATATAACCTTAGCCATTGTTGTTGCAGCCGTGTTTTGCTCATGTATGGTGAGGACAAGGTTGTCGACCACCATGCCGTGTATCCTATGGCAGACGAGGAAGTGGAGGCAACTCTTAACACGTCGTCCAATCCATTAAACCCACGTGTTTTTTGCTTTCTAGCTAGTCATAGCTCGTATGCTTTTGAGGTTTTGATAGATAATGGAAGTAATAACAATTTCATTAACGAATCCTTGATTTCTTGACTTGGGTTGCAATGTGAGGCTTCTAAGCCTTTTCGAGTTTATATGGGTAGTGGACATTCTCTTCTTTGTGAAAAAAGATGCACATGGATGTCTCTAATCCTTCAAGGGGTTACTTTTGTGGTGGATTTGTTTGTGTTGCCTATTTGGGGGCTAGATGTTATCCTTCGGGTGCAATGGTTACGAACGTTGGGTCATGCTTTCACGATCATGATGCTTTAACAATGGATTTTTATTGGCACAATCAGTGGGTGCACCTTGAAGGCACTATAGCCACTCCGCCGACCGAAATCTCTTTTCAGCGAATGGATTCACTCATTTCTCAGGGGCAGGTGAGCAGCCTTTTTGCTTGCAAAGTGACTTTCGATGCTACTGCTCTGTCACCAAACTTGGATACTAATCTAGGATAGTTGGACGCTTCGCTGCCATTTATAGGTTGTAGCCTGCTCCTATGCTACCGTAGGGTGTTTGAAACACCATCTGATCTTCCACCCTCCCGTGATATTGATCATCGAATCCATTTGCATCCAGGTGTCGATCCAATTAATGTTCGCCCGTATCGTTATCCGTACTTTCAAAAGGATGCTATGGAGGAGATTGTGGATGAGCTATTGGCTTGTGGGTTCATTCGTCGGAGTATTAGCCCTTTCTCGTCTCCAGTTCTTTTGGTTAAAAAGAAGGATGCCATCACCGTGAAGGACCGTTTCCCCATTCTGACTATTAATAAACTGTTGGATGAATTGGGCGGTGCTTCGATTTTCTCTAAGCTAGTTCTTCGAGCGAGTTATCATCAAATTCTTATGGCTTTGGCTGATGTGCATAAAACAGCGTTTAGAACTCACGAGTGACATTATCAATTTCTGGTATTGCCATTTGGGTTATCAAACGCCCCCTCGACATTTCAGTCAGCGATGAATCAGGTCTTCCAGCCTTATTTATGCAAATTTGTTATTGCTTTTTTTACGACATTATTGTCTATAGATGTACGGAGAAAGAATATGTTACTCATCTGAATATGGTTCTGTCTACTCTCTGTACTAATCAATGTTGTGCAAAGTGTAGCAAGTGCAAGTTTTTCAACCCTTGATTGATTATCTTGGTCACATTTTCGATGCTCATGGGGTTATGGTCGACCCCTCCAAGCTCTCTGCTTTGGCAGATTGGTCTTTGCCGCATAACCTCAAGCAAATTCATGGCTTCCTTGGGTTAACTTGGTACTACCGTCAATTTATTTGTCATTACGCTTCTATAGCGGCTCCGTTGACAGATATTTTGAAAAATGGTGAGCTCATTTGGTCCGATAGTGCCACTATCGTATTTAGCGCATTGAAACATGCATTGTTCACAGCCCAGTGCTTCACTTATAGATTTTAATAAAAAAAAATTGTGGTTGAGACTGATGCATCTAACATCGGGATTGGGGGCGCACTGATGCAGGAGGGACACCCGTCAGCATTTTTAGCAAAAATCTGGGGCCAACGCTGATGGGAGCTTCTGCATATCAAAAGGAACTTAGCGCGGTGGTTGAGGCTACATTAAAGTGGACCGATACCTGATAGGGCGCAAGTTCATCATTAGAACTGACCACCGTAGTCTAAAGGAGTTAACAACACAAGTTATTCAAACTCCGGTGCAGCAACAATATTTGCGAAAGCTGTTGGGTTTTGATTTTCCATCGAGTATAAAACAAGGACATCTAATTCGGCGACTGATGCATTATCCTGAATTGATGAACCACTAGACACAACCACATGTGTTGCAATATCTTGTGGTAAAATGGATTGGTTGGTTGATTTACTACGTGAATATGTTGAATGTCCGGATTTGGTGCAACTTCATGATACCATTAAGAGGGACGCGACAAATTTGGGGGATTTCTTGGTGCGGGATGGACTTATTTATCACAAGCATCCACTCTTTATAAGCAACACTTTGAATCTTAAACAATTGTTGATGCACGAGGATCATGATACACTAGTAGGAGGGCATGCCAACATAACACAAACTTATCTTAGGTTGGAAGCTAATTTTTATTGGTTTGGCATGCGATGTGACGTGAAAGACTTCGTAGAGATGTGTTTGACGTGTCAAACTGTGAAATACTCCCTGATGGGGGTATTTTAGGAATGGCCCAATATTAATGTTGGGCCGGCCCAATGAGAAAGGTCCACTGAAATAGTACATCGAACAAGAGAAGTTCGATACTGGACGAGCATCGAATGGACTCGATTCGACCTAAGAAGTTGATCGAATCATCCCAATTCGATACACTTTACCCAACTACTACTAGGGCCCGCGGGACGGGGGTTATAAATACCAAGTCCCCTGACATTCTCAGGACGCATTCAAGACTATCTCCAACAGACTAAACATCGAATCTGAATCATTCAATACAACACTCGATCGAAGCCTCCACATTCGATACTCAACCTAACATCGAAGCAGGCCAATTCGATACACAACAACCACACACACACTTAGATTAAAGGCCCTAATTTGATACACTCTTAGATTGAAGGACCTCAATTCGATATTGAACCATTCAAGCTCACTCAGTATTGAACACACATGATTCGATACTGCTTAGATCAAATTCGCATAATTCGATGCAGAACGACACTTTGTAATTTACTTATTTTGCCTAGTTAGCTTGTATTAAGTGTTCCGGACCAAGCTAGTTCGATTACTAATTGATTAGCATTATTTTGGCAATCGATAAGCACTTTGTGATATTTTACGGTGTTTTGTTACCCGGACGAAATAAGACCAAAATATTGGCGCCGTATGTGGGAACACCACATTTTCCAGTTTATTAGGCATGACTTCTAGAGTTACCACCTGATTTCAGAGTAGAGCAATAGAAACCCCAAATGAAGAGAGTGAGCGAGCAGCCGTTAGCCCAAACTGTTCCAGAGGTTATGGGACCATCAACACAACCCGCTGGGGTACCCACGCCTACGAGGCGAGAGATGTCAGGACTACAAGTACAGGAGATACCAACAACGAATGCAGGTGCAACTGGGGCGACAACAACCACAGCTTCGCTCCCAAACAATTTGAGAGATGAAATTATAGCCATAGTCAAATTTACACTGGCTGAGTGCCTGGCCCCTGCACCACCAATGCAAACATCACCGCTGGTGGGACGCGCTAAGGCTGTAAGGGAACAGGCTTCTGCGGCCATAGGTCCAGAGAAAGCAAATAAGGAAAAGTCACATTGGGATGGCAGAAGAGAGAGACCTGACTCGGTGGAGGTGTAAAATAAGGAAAAATCACATAGGGACGACCGCAGAGCCAGGCCAAACTCTATGGAGGTGCAATCGAAGAGGCACAATGATGCAAGAAGAATAAAAATAGAGGAAAATCGAAAGGATGAACCAAGAAGAGAAGAAGATAAAAATGAGAGGAGATGCCGGGAAAGCCGCGACCCCAAGAGGGAGCACGATGAGGTAGTAAGAAAGCTAGAAAGGCTTAAAAGGGAGAAAGCAGTGGCCAAAGGTCGAGTGAAGCGAGTGAAGTGCTCTGTGGAGCTCTCCATTCTCTGAAGAAATAGAGGCGGGGATCCTAGGGCACGGGGAGAAGATCCCCGATTTGAAAACTTACAACGGAAAGTTTGATCCCCGCGGCCATCTCTTCCATTTAGACAGCAAGCTAACCTTGTACGGTTTCAAGGAGAACGTACATGCCAGAATATTTGCCACTACCTTGGTCGGGGTAGCAATGGACGGGTTCACTCGAATCTCTCTAGGGTCGATCAAAACCTACAAGCAGCTAAGGAACATGTTCGAGGACCAATTCTCAAGTCAGGCAAGACTGGTTTTAGACCATTCCCATATATACTCAATGAAGCAGGAAACCAAAGAAAGTCTAAAGGATTTCATGAGGCGTTTCAACGCAAAACTACTTAGGATAGACAGCCCAAGTGGAGAGATGGTAATGAGTATACTCTTCTGAGCAACTAGCAATACAGTCTCCAGCGAGGACTTACTCATGTGGAACCCCAACACTGTCGAAGAGATAAACAAGATATCGTAGGGGGTGGTCCACCACGAAGAGATGATGGCGACCAAATTAGCCATTGTTGCGCCCCCAAAAGATAATGAAAGAGGAATGGAGGACCAGAACCACAACAACAACAACAACAACAACAACATGAACAACAGGTATCGAGACGCATCGCTGATGCGATACACGCTTCTGAATGCTAGCATCATGACAGTGTTCGGAACAGCGAAAAAGAAAGGGTGGCTGAAAGAGCCCAGACAGATGAAGGATTCAAAGGCAACAAGGTATTAGAACCATTTCTACAAATACCACAATCTGAAGGGCCACAAAACCGAGGATTGCAAGGATCTCAAGGACGAGATCGAACGACTGGTAAAGGACGGAAAACTCATGGAGTTTGTCAGAAAGATGAAAGAGCAGGAGGACAACGCCGACAGGGATAGATCACCATCGCCCAGAAAGGACAAGCAAAAGATAGTCGACCATCTGCATGTGTTGGACTATCCTCAAATTGGAAACGACAACGTCAAAAGGGGGATGATAAACATGATATCAGGTGGCCCAGTGGGGGCGAATTCCACAAATGACATACAGAAGATTTCAAGGCTCGCTGAATCAGACAAGTTTGTTGGTTTTGTTGGCATATTAAGAATTGAGGAAATGCCGCAGGAAGAGATCACCTTCTCAACAGCGGATCTGCGCAAGCTAAGCGCCCAAGCCATTCAAACGGCAAATCTGGATTCCCCGTTGGTGATAACGGTGGACATAGCCACCTTCAGCGTGACAAAAATGTTGGTGGACCATGGCAACTCAGTTAATGTGCTATTCAGCTCCACTTTTGAGAAAATGGGGCTGAATGGCGAGACATTGGAATCGGTAAGAACTTCGCTTCATGGATTCGGAGCCCGGAGATAGTGCCTCGCAGAATGATTTTTCTCCTTACTTCACTGGGAATCTCACCTCAGAGGAGAATACTACTGGCAAATTATGTTTTTGTCGATATGCCTTTCTCAAACAATGGCATTATAGGAAGGCCAACACTGAACGCGTTCCGAGCATTGCCATCAACTTACCATGAAATGGTAAAATTCCCCACTCCTGCCGGAACTGGTGAAGTAATCGCATACCACATTGAGGGCCGAGAATGCTATGTTGCGTCGCTTCGATTGCGACCACATGTGGACCAAGAAGCAGTGGAAGCGTTGGTTCCCATGGAGATGGAGCACATTGACTAAAGTGCCCTCAAGCCTTTAATTTCCCAAATATTTTGAAAAACTATTATTAGTCCCCTCTGGTATGACGAGCATGAGGGGCAAACATGTACTAATTTAAAATAGGGACACTGAAGGCTTGAGCCGCGAGGGCCGCCTCGGAGATTATGGGAGAGCGGACTTTGAAATCAGGCTCCGCCCTTATTCCCTTTACATGAATTCGTTTCCAAAAGAAAATCTTTTGACTTATCAATCATATTATCATCTTTGTAAATACAAAACGTGAAATATCTAATTATGCGGAGGCATGCATAATTTCAATTTTATGCAGGACCTAAGAAGGTTCACTCCAAAGATGGAAGGGACGAATATTCTGTCCCAAGTGGCGATGCAGGATCCAAGAATGTTCATTCCCACGAAAGCAGGGACGAACACTCGGTCCCAAGCAACAAATGCCATCCATAAATCCAGAAGAGATGAAAAAGGGACGGACACTCTGTCCCAAGTGGCGATGCAGGATCCAAGAAGGTTCATTCCCACGAAAGTAGGGACGAACACTCGGTCCTAAGCAAAAAAAATCCATCTGTAAATCCAGAAGAGATGAAAAGGGGACGGACACTCTATCCAAAATGGAAGTGAATTCCGCAATTCCCGAAAAATCAAAAAGGGACAGACACTCTGTCCAAAGTAGCAAGTGAATTCCGCAATTCCCGAAAAATAAAAAGGGATGGACACTCTGTCCAAAGTGGCAAGTGAATTCCGCAATTCCCAAAAAATAAAAAGAGACAGACACTCTGTCCAAAGTGACAAGTGAATTCCGCAATTCCCGAAAAATAAAAAATGGACGGACACTCTGTCCAAAGTGGCCAGTGAATTCCGCAATTCCCGAAAAATAAAAAAAGGACAGATACTCTGTCCAAAGTGGCAAGTGAATTCCGCAATTTCCGAAAAATAAAATGAGACGAACACTCTATCCAAAGTGGCAAGTGAATTTCGCAATTCCCGAAAAATAAAAAGAAACATACACTCTGTCCAAAGTGGCATGTGAATTCCGCAATTTCTGAAAAATAAAAAATGGACGGACACACTGTCCAAAGTGGCAAGTGAATTCCGCAATTCCCAAAAAATAAAAAGGGACGGACACTCTGTTCAAAGTGGCAAGTGAATTCCGCAATTTTCAAAAAATAAAAAGGGACGGACACTCCGTCCAAATTGGCAAGTGATACCGCAATTCTCGAAAAATAAAAAAGGGACGTACACTCTGTCCAAAGTGGCAAGTGAATACCGCAAATCCCGAAAAATAAAAAAGGGACGGAAACTCTGTCCGAAAACATACACTAGGAAGACATAGATGCCACCCAAAGCGAGTGATTAAAGAGAAACTTACAAAATGTGGATTGGTATTGGATTTGTCAAAATAAAGTAAAATGCAACAACAACAATTGAAAGAAAAGGCAATGGATACGATCCAAACAAGCATGCAAACAATCGAAAGCTCTCAGGAATGAAGTGCGATAGTAATGTCATTATTCAAATTGTTTAACATAAAAAGGCGACGCAACACCAAATCATATCGATTTTTTTTCATAAAATTAGAAAGTTAAAATCGAAGCCCTTAGGCATCGGTGTCATCCTCATTCTCAGAAGAAGGGTATACAGGAGGCATAGGGGGAGGTGGAGAGATTCCCCAAAAAAAGAGGTTGTTACTCTCGAGTAGCATGACAAATTCATCAGGAGAAGCTGCCTGATCGTTCACGACGGGCGGTAGAATTTCTCTATTAGGACCCAACAAGAGATCGACCAGGATTGAAACGTCCACGAACATAATTGGTGCTATAGAATTGTTGCACTGTGAGCACCTGCGCCTTCTGGGCCTCCCGAGCACCCCTCCGAGCACTGATCTCCCAAAATGTATTGCTCCGGAGAAACTCCTCGGCAATCTCCTCCCGATGTTGCGAGGTAGGAACCTGCAAAATGATAAAAAGAGATTAACAATGAAGAATAGATAATACCGACTTAAAGTCGTGCAGAAATATTTTACCTTGCTGAGGCCTCGAGCATATCCAATCTCCCCGATCCGCTTAGATTTCTCTTTCTCGGTCGCCAACTCATTCTCGAGTGCAACAACTCGTTTTTCCAGTTCACCTTTGCTGGACGAAAGATTGGTGACGTGCAATTGAAGCCGATCAACGACCTCCCTTGTAAGCTTCACCGCGTCTCTGTCATTGGCGACTCGAGTGGCATAATCCCTTACTTTTTGCATAGCCTTCTCCTTCTCATCCAGAGTGACCCTCAAAGTATCAGGATCACTACCATGGACCTCACCCCTGGACTACTGCTGTCCCCCCGTCCTTTCTTCATGAGCTTGGACTAGCCTCGTAAACATTGGGTCCATTATTCCACCACCCTAGCGGGAAAAACAACAAGAAATTACAAAAGTGATAAAACAATGAATCACAAGTAAACGTGTTCGGCAAATAAAAGATATTACCACAACAATGATATGAAGAGCATTTCGCTTAACCATTTTTCTTTCCTCGGCAGAGACTGCGTGAGGAACTGCGAGATTTGGAAGAATGAGTTTCAAGGCATCAATCGACTCCTCCTCAGAATCTCATATCCACCAACATGGACATGTGGACTGTGGCTTGGCCCCGCCCTAACACTTGGCCCCTCTACACGAGCAGAGCCGGTAGTAGCCCCTGGTCCAGACGTCCACGGTGCAGGGGGATAACACCCCCGATTTGAGAACGGGTTTGATGGACTCTTCTTCGTTTGGCATGAGCAGTAGCCTCGGCATTATCGCCTTGGTTGGTGGCAACACCATCAAAACCTCATGCATGGTTAAGATTGTCATGAGGAGGAGTTGCTACCCGACCTTGTCCCAACACATCCTCGAAAGGATTAGTAGAAGCCTCAACATGGGCGGAGGCCGAAGCCTCAGCTGCTGCCTTTTTACCCTTGTTCTTCCTCTTCCTTGGGGTGGTATTGTGGGAGCAGCTGTAGTCTAAGAACCTTTGTTCTCAACGGCAAGGGCTCAATTGATCCGGACATGACGATCCATGATGAATTCGACTGAAAAGATAAAACACTATTAGTATCATCATAAAGGTAACAAAAACAGGAAATCAACTAAAGAAAAAGAAGCTATACCAAGCGTAAATCTCCCGTTATATCGATCTGGGGACCTTGAGGTTAGCCTAAGGCTTTCATTAGGATGATAAAACCAATGATATGCCCAAATGAATTCGGCATCAGCTGACTCGGTACAAGCCCGATGGACCGCATAATTAATTTAACCTCAACGGGTATAGGGAGTCGCAGCCCATTGGACAGTTGACCTACAAACAATGTGAGGTGACCAGGGGGCGGGGTATCCATGCGATCGTCCGGGCCTAGAATGACTAATTTATACCTATTTGGTATGTTGTACCTATCACGAAGATAAAGGCGACTATGTTGCAATACGTAAGTGTTATACACCATCCTTAAGACCTCCACATAATCATCAATCTCCCTATTCATAAGTTCAATTTCTTCGCCCGCTTCACTGGAGGCACAATTATCCTCAGAATAAAATGATGGTGAATCATCGGCCCCACCTTGCGAGGATGATTGATCATCGTTACCACCTGGATGATCATCTCTAGGCAAGTAGATAGAATAAATATCAATTAGCTCATTATCATCTCCTCAGGGTATATTCGAACCCGCGAGAGCACTTGTAGGGCCCACCACATAGTTGACTAAATCGGAGCTTGAGTCGCTACTAAACTCACTCCCTGAGGTCGATTCAGATCTCACCATCTTGATCAACACAAACTAAAATAAAATAAAAAAAAGAAATACTGCTGACTACGCGCAAATACGTCACTCTCGACACTTACGACATCTACGCGACATGTTTAAATAACCATTCACTAAGCAAAAATAACATGACCCGCAAAGTAAGCACATAATCATTTACCTTGGTTATAGCTGGAAAATCGACATTGATTGAGAAACAAATTGCCTAAAAAAAAGTGAGAGCAATGTTAAACAAAATTAGAGGCAAGACCTACATATTCAGCAAAAAATAGGAAAAAAAATTCTAAGGCATTAGATCGAACGATCTTTGTTTGATACATCCAGCATCGAATAAGCAGCATTCGGTGGAGTTTGTATCGAACCATGCCCGTTCGATGCTGCTTACGTTTCAGCATGAGTTCTGCGGAAGGAGATATGAGCTTCTCCACTACCTTTCGTCTTTATATAGACAGTGAAAAGCCCATTAGGCCCATCTAACCAAGCATCGAATCGGTTCTATTCGATATACATTTCAGTATCGAATGTCATCGATTTGATCGAAGAGCAAAAATAAGCGATATACACATCGAACCACCACCGTCCGACTAGACGTCAAGATCGAACGAAACACATTCGATCGACGACACAAACATTACAAAAAGAGTTCATGTCCTCAAAATTGGAACCCAATCTCTGTTCGAGACCGCCTCCCAATTGGGGGCATGATTTTCAACATTATCAAAATATCAATCATAAAGCGACAAGTCAAAAATACAGTTTAATAAGTTTGGAACCCGCTCTCTGATTGACACCGTTTCCCAAACTGGGGGGACTGTATGATGGAGGTATTTTAGAAATGACCCAATACTAATATTGGGCCGGCCCAAGGAAAAAGCCTCACTAAAATAGTACATCGAACAGGAGAAGTTCGATACTGGACGAGCATCGAACGGACTCGATTCGATCTAAGGAGTTGATCAAATCATCCCAATTTGATACACTTTACCCAACTACCACTGGGGCCCACATGGCGGGGGTTATAAATACCTGTCCCCTGACATTCTCAGGATGCATTCAAGACTATCTCCAACCTACTAAACATCGAATCTGAAGCATTCAATACAACACTTGATCGAAGCCTCTACATTTGATACTCAACCTAACATCTAAGTAGGCCAATTTGATACACAACAACCACACACATACTTAGATCGAAGGACCTAATTCGATACACTCTTAGATCGAAAGACCTCGATTCGATACTGAACCATTCAAGCTCACTCAGTATCGAACACACCTGATTCAATACTGCCTACGGCACTTTGTAATTTACTTGTTTTGCCTAGTTAGCTTGTATTAGGTGTTCCGGACCAAGCTAGTCCGAGTACTAATTGATTAGCATTATTTTAGGAATCGATAAGCCCTTTGTAACATTTTACGGTATTTTGTTACCCGGACGAAATAAGACCAAAATACTCCACAACAACAGCTTATGGTTTATTGCAGCTTATGGTGATTACAACCATTAGAACTTCTTCACTGGCTGTGGGAAGACCTAGCCATGGATTTTATTTTTGGTCTTTCTTTGTCACATGCGCATTCCACCATCTTAGTGATCATTGTTCGATTAACACAGTATGCTCACTTTGGGACACTGCCGAGCAATTTCATAGCAACTAAGGTGGTTGATCTCTTTTGCAACATCGTTATTAAGTTATAATCTCTCGAACCATCATTTTAGACAGAGATCCAATCTATACGAGCAAACTTTGGTAGAAACTCTTTGAATTCATGGGGACAAGGCTGAAAATGAGTTCGACTTACCATCTAAAAATGAATGGCCAAACCGAAGTTACTAATCGGTATCTTCAGCAATATGTGGGCGCCTGAGGCAATGGTGCGGGTTCTTAGTTTGGGCAAAGTATCATTAAAGTATGAGCCATCACTCGGCTATTGGCATGACACCATTTGAAGCCGTCTACGGACGCACTCCACCTTCGATTCCATCATATACCAGAGGAACTACCCCAAATCAGGCAGTCGACAGGGTATTACGCAGTCAAGACTCCATTTCGCAGCAGCTGAAACAAAATCTATTAGGCTCGACATGGAATGCAGCATGGCTGATAGGAAGTGACGAGACAAGTAATTTGAAGTGGGGGATATGGTTTTCGTTAAACTGCAGCCATATCGCAAATCTACAGTGGCCAAACGCTTGAATTATAAGTTAAGTCAGTGCTACTTTGGGCCTTTTTAGATTGTGAGACACGTAAGGCCTGTCGCATACACCCTTGAGCTGCCCCCAAAAAGTCGGATACATCCAACATTACACGTATCTTTACTGAGAAATTTAAAGGGGATAACTCATTGTCCTATTATCCGTTGCTTGAGCTAAGTGTAGCTAACAAACCCCTTGTTCAACAGGTAGCCATTGTTGGAGCTAGGATATCTGAGCATCGATATCACTGCGCCAAACAAGTTTTATCTCACAACCCTCGTAAGGATGCTACCTGGGAAAATTGGTCGGAGTTTAAGTGTATCTATCAGTTAGATGACCTTGAGGACAAGGCCATTTTTGATGGAGAAGGGAGTGATAGGTGGGCTGGGTTAGTTTTGGACCAGAAACTTTGTCAAGAAATAATTGCACAGTGGACTTCTGATAAAGTGAACACAAAACAAATAGCCAAGGCCCAAGAGACACCTAAGTTCAGCACATGATTAAGAAAGAGGATCTAGAAGGCGATAGAGTGAATGAGCATGAGAAAATAGCGCACATGTTACCGAAAAGATTTGATGACTACTCATGGCAAGGAAGGAGTGAGGAGAAGCACGGTTTGCAACACCTAGAGGGGGAAATCTATTATGCTTTGTTGGTTATAATTAAATAGTGGAGAATCTTGCTATTTTCATTTTTCTTCTTTAAAAATTATGAACCGATTTGACAGGAGTTTTAGCACTAACTCAAAGAGTGCTACTGTTTTCACTATGTTGAGCTTTTTGCAATTACGAGTTTGTTTCATACACCCTCAGTGTTGCATTGTATTCAACACTAAAATTGTAGGCGTTGTGAGGTTGGACATGAATTTAGGATTCAAAGAGGAAGGAATAAGGAATATGAATTTAGAGGATTTATTGTTTGAAAAGTTTTTTTATTATTGTTTTCTCGTTTCAAAAAATTGTTTTTGCTAATGAAAACCTAAGAACGTTTTGTTTTAGGAGGAAAGTAGAAAATTGTCTCGAACCCTCTCCGAAATGTATTCGAACTTCTCTACAACTGAACGACCCAAAGCAGTTGGCAAACCCAAGTACTTTTCCCTCAATGCTTCAGACATAATTTGTAGCCGTGCGATAAGGCCCTTCAATAAGGGTGGCTCACTCTCCTTTAAAGTTGTCCGTGCTACACTCTAAGGATGGCGATTATCTAGCGCATGAGAGAGAGTTAGCCTTGGCTTTGTCATTTTCTCGCTCAATCTCATATCAGTCAGTCTACTTGCCCGAAGCTACTGCTTTAGTCAAAGTGAACCGAGGGAAAGCTATCATAACTGACTAGTTCTCTTATCCGTTAGGAGAGTCTGGGGTATTTCTAATTAATATGTATTCAGAAGAGGTTGAATAGATGGAATGAGAAGTCGATGGCCTTCTTTCTATTCGAATTTGAACCCGAAGTGGGATTCGAACCTACCTTTATTCAGATAAACTTATCGCTCTACCAATTAGCCTTCCGGGTGGGCTTAAGACACTTATTTTCAAGAACCAAAAAGACTGAGCTGAGGGAAACCCTATGAGTCACTGAAACGACGGCATGAGGGTCCTTGATCTATCATGGGTTTCTTTCTTTAGTGCTCGCCCCGTATACTCCGTTCATTTGCTCGTCATCACTTTCACGCCCACTACCATGTCGTCGCTACTATGTTGGTCTCTGAAGCGCCTTTAACAACTCCTCTTGTGGTAAAAAAATGATCTTGTACAGGTTCTGGTCTATCTTACTTTGTTCTTCGCCCTTCTCGTGACTACAGAAGGGAATGTTTCAAGAGTACCTCAAATCGAGCCTTAAGGTAAGGCTAGTAGCTCCAGTAATCTCAAAGGTGAAATATTGGGTTCTGGGAAAAAATTAAAATAGGAAACGACAGTGTTACCAACTAGAAACACAATATCGCAAAATTACAAATTAAAAAATGCAAAATATATATACTCTGAAAACAATCTAAAGTAGGAAATGACGTTAACTACCAAAATTAGCGGCTAAACAAAATGAGATCTAAGCAACCCATGTAATAATATACTACCTATAAAAGTCAGAAGTGTTCTCACTTTGTTACTTTGTTATTTGCAGAATAGTTCCCGTGTTTTGAATTTTTCTATTTTCGCCCATAAAGTTTTTTATTATTTACTTTTGGGGTGAGAAGTGTTCTCACTTTGTTAATTATAGAATAATCCATGTGTTTTGAATTTTTTTATTTTCATCTCTAAAGTTTTTTATTATGTACTTTTGAGTCCCATGGTAAATTGTAATACAACCCTTCGAATTTTATATTTTCTTGTTTTTGCCCCTAAAATTTTTTATTATTTGACTTGTAAATTTCAGAAAAACCCTTCGCATTTGAACTTTTTCACTTTCGCCCCTAAAGTTTCTTATTGTTTGCTTTTGGGTTCTACGTAAAATGCAAGACAGTCATTATTGTTTTTACCTCTTTTACCTTCACCCTAAAGTTTCCTGTTATTTGCTATTGGGCCCCATAGTAAATCGTAACACAATCGTTCAAGTTTTAAATTTTTTGATTTTTGCCCCAAAAGTTTTTGTTATTTAGTTCATTTCGTCGTCCATCTTTCTTTGTTTCAATTTGGCCCTTGTAATTTCATCTATTTACTATGTTCTGTTATATTGTGTCTATCTATATGTACTATATCTATTAATTGCTACGATTTTAGTCCTGTAATTTGGTATGCCCCTATTTTGCCCATGTTATTTCATGTAATTACTTTCCAATATAGTGAAGCTCAAACAACAAGAAAAAGAAGTCACTACAATTGTAGAATTTGTGGCGTTGAATGTGCTGGTGGGCCTCGTCGGAGGGGTATGATGTGGTGGTGATGATATGCGCAATCAGAGGGGCCGAATGTAGTGGTTGTGCGCATCGCCGGGGGCGTAGGATGTGGTAGTGGGAGCTTGGTTGCGACGTGCTGGAAGAAAATTAATTCGACCGCTGACAGAAAAAACCAGTGGAATTTCAGCGAAAAAACGAGTGGTGGGGCGGCCAGGGCAAGGGTGCAGAGGTAGAATCGGAACCATGGGAAGAGGTGGTGTCGTGCGTGGTAAAGTTTAATAATTTATGACTATTCACATAAATACGGTCAACCATAGTAGAACAATTCATGATTTATTATTGCTTCATATAAAAATAATACATGGAAAAACTATTTTTTGGGTTTTAATTTTATTAATTAGCCATAAAATACTACTAACTAAAATATTATTAAAAAGGCGTACATGCCCAAGTTTCTTATTGTTTGCTTTTGGAGTCCATGGTAAATTGCAGAACAATCATTATGGATTTTACCTCTTTTACTCTCGCCCGTAAAATTTCCTGTTATTTGCTATTGGACGCGGGTGGTGGGGAGGCCAGGACGGGGGTGCATCGGTAGAATCAGAACTATGGAAAGAAGTGGTGTCGTGCATGATGAGATTTAATAATTTATGATTATTCATACAAATACGGTCAACCACAATAAATAATTTATAATTTATTATTGCTTTATATAAAAATAATATATAGTAAACAATTTTTGGAATTTTATTCTTATTAATTAGCCATCGAATAATACTAATTAAAACATTAATAAAAATTTATACGCACGGGCCTATTTAACTAAGTATAAAAATAATACGGGTTTGTGTTTATAACCCAACCCAAAGTCCCAACCCCAAACCCCAAACCCAAGCCGAAACCATAATAATAATAATAATAATAATATCGAAAAATCTAATTTTATATTATCCCCGAAAAAAGAAGAAGCAAAAGCCCTCTTTCTTCTTCTTGTTGTTGAGGAGAAAAATGGCAGTATCTCCTCCTCCTTCCTCGTGTCTGCACTCCAGAATCGATGTCTCTCAGCCTTCTCTTAGGTCTGAAGACCAAGTTAATTAATTAATTTTTCCTTTTGACTTTATTATTATTATTATTATTAGACTCAAATTTATTTCTAATTTGCAGCTGTGGCAGCAAAGTGTATGTCGGATTAAGGCTTCAATCTCCTAGTACGTGTTTTCTGTTGTGTTGTGTTCTGTTTTTACCCATATTAACTAACTAACTAACTAACTAACTAACTAACTAACTCTCTTGTTTATGCTGATTGATTTTTTACTTTTTATTTATTTATTTATTTCCCAATTGCAGATTTTGTTGGCATTGGCAATTCCAATTTAAATGTGGATTTCCACAATAAAGTTTATCAATCCTTGTCCAGGTAATATATATTTCTTTCATATTTTGTGGGAATATTGTTACTAATTGTTAGAGTTCTCTAGTGATTTGGTGCACCTTTCTTTTTACTACCAGATCGAGTAACCGTAAACCGATACGGGGACGGGCATCCATGATGCCCATTGGAACACCTAGAGTTCCTTACAGAAATCCCTCTGAAGGGACATGGCAATGGGTTGATTTGTGGAATGCTCTTGTAAGACATTTTCTTTTCTTTGCTGCTTTATTAATGTGTGTATTAATTCACAACTTCTTCGAAAGGTGCCATTTTTAAGCTGCTTTTTTTGATTGCTTAAAGACTATTGCTTTCTGTTCTTCATGTGTTATTCCTAATGGGTTGACTCTTGTCTTTAATGCTTATGAATGTTTTTAAGACAACTCTAAAGCGTATGTCTAGTTTTTATCTAGGTTCTGTCAATCATTGGCGATATTTATAGATTAAAAAGATTTTGTTTTCAGTGTGTGATTTACCGGGCTAAAAATTAAGTCTTTTCTTGTTAGTAATTGTCTTAATATGGTACTGAACCAAACTAGAAACATGTTAGGTGAAATCGGTACAATGAAAAATCATGTTGGTGTTCTCAAGTATAAGGCCAACATGAGGTGATGGGTGGTTGAACATAGACTGAGTTTCGACAAGAACATAATTGTTAATAGAAACGATTCCCCAATTATAAATTGAGTATCTTTTGTTTTTAAATTCCACTCTAGAACTTGGGCGTGACACAAGGTTCAATATATTTGACGTCTTATATTGTTAATTTCTTGTTAGTACATCTTTTATGCTTTCATGTAGTTCACCATTTTGTTATTCCTAGTTCTCACTAACTTTTTAACTGCAGTACCGTGAACGTGTAATATTTATTGGGGAACACATTGATGAAGAATTCAGCAACCAGATACTTGCCACAATGTTGTACCTTGATAGTATTGATGATTCAAAGAAGCTTTTTATGTACATAAATGGTCCTGGAGGAGACGTGAGTTTTATCTTTACAGTTGAACATTTCTGTGCATCGTCAGTTGTTTTGTTATATTGCTTTGTCTTTATTTCCCATTTCCTGTCACTGTTTTGCCTAATGTTGCTGTTCTATTGCAGCTTACCCCAAGCATGGCTATCTATGACACAATGCAAAGCTTGAAGAGTCCAGTTGGTACTCATTGTGTGGGCTATGCTTATAACCTGGCAACTTTCCTTCTTGCTGCTGGTGAAAAGGTGAAATTTTACTTCTTCAAGGAATTCATATGGCAGTATAATTTGATAAAAATGATGTTCAGAATTCAATTTTCTTGTTTTTTCAATGAATTGATGGAGAGGTTTTGCCAGTTAACTTGCTCTGTTATGCCATTCTGGTAAAGTTATTGGTAATATGCTTCTATTGAAACTGTTGACTATTGACAAAGGAAGAAGTGCCTAGTGGTGTTATCATTTTGTTGATTATTTCTTTTTAAAGGGTAACCGCTATGCGATGCCTCTTTCAAGAATTGCATTACAGTCTCCAGCAGGAGCTGCACGCGGTCAGGTTTGATTTTTTTTTTTCTTTCTTGTCCTTGAATCGTTATTTTGCTCTTTCTTAAAAATGTCATGTTTATGGACCTTTTATGCAGGCTGATGACATCCGTAATGAAGCAGATGAACTACTTAGGATAAGGGACTATCTTTTTAAGGAGTTGTCTGAGAAAACTGGCCAGCCCTTAGAGAAGGTACATTAATATTGAAAAATTGCAAGAACATCCTTGCATTAGTCCTCTTTGTCAAATAACCTTTTGTGTAGCCATTTAGCGTGCAGTGAAACTTATTATTTAATTCATCATTTGGATTCTTGAACATATAGCTTACATAGCTGAAGCCAAAAGTACGGACTCCAGTTTGCAGTTGTGTTATATGTATGGGAGTAGCATCATTTCCCTGGAAAGGAATAGCAATATCATTTTTTTGTCAAAGTTATGTTGCTATCAAATGTATATAGGCATGTTTCTACTCTTTTCTCAATAAAAACGAAAAGGGAGATTAATTATATTGTTCCTGAACCATTGGAGAAGACACCCAAAATAAAGTTTCTGATAGTTAGCTGGTTGAAACTCAAGTAGTTATGAAATCTTAATTTATGAATATTGTAAATGATTGGTACTGCCAAAAGAGAGAATGGGAATTATGTGCAATTTGCAATTCTTTAGACTAAAAGGGTAGACGTTAATCATTAATCAATGTAATATTGGCACCTGCCAGTTACAAATAAAGCTTGGGTTTTTAATTTTATGCTTATTATTGCTCTGGAGTTTCTTGTTGTGATGTTTATGTAGATTAATTGTTTTCTTAACGTGAACTGATTATGAGAACTTGTTTATTGTGGATACACAGATTCATAAGGATCTAAGTACGATGAAATGTTTTAAATATAACAACTTGTTTACTGTGGATATGCAGGTTCATAAGGATCTAAGTAGGATGAAACGTTTAAATTCTCAAGAAGCTCTTGAATATGGTCTTATTGATCGAATAGTTAGGCCTCCTCGGATTAAAGCTGACGCACCACGGAAGGATTCCACTGCAGGTCTCGGTTAGTTCATCTGTCAGATGGTTATCCAGAATGGAGGTATCTAGTTGCAGATATTTCAGAGTTGTACACTTATGAGTTCATTTTATAGTTGATTAATGAACATCTTTTTTCTGGTTCCCTTGGAGAAGATAAAGTTGCAGCTTTTTTCCGGAATCCGGATTGAAGTGTACTGATTTGTATGAAACATTAATTGCATCAATGTAGCAATGCTTGTCTAGTCCTGTTACATAACTGGTAAAAAATTAATTTAGAGACTTTATATCATAATTACCAGTTTAATAACAACTTTTACTAATCGTCCCTTACGTTGAGGGAAGTCATCTATATCAAGGACCACAACATGTACTCAAACTGGGGTGTACCAAATAGTAAGGCCAAATTATTTGAGACATCACCATCAGACCAAAGAGTTTCCTTTGCATGTTAACGTCGTTTACTAGCTTCTAATCGACAATTGTCCTTGAAGATACTTGACCACATTCTTGTCAACTTGGAATGCCGTGGAACATTTGCCCAGATACGCAGCTAAGACCCCAAAACAGCACCCCTGGATTCTGGCTGCTTAAACCCTGCAAATGCTACAGTACAGCATTTGTTTCTGCCGCATTCAATTGGAAGTGAATGGGACCTAGTGGGAACACGAACACGTCTCCCAGGTTTAATGTCTTGGTAAAGAGCTTGTTCTTCGTGTTTGGATTTGCTGGATTAGAAGTCACAAACCCTACATAGTGTGCCTTCGACCACTACTAGAGTTTCAGTGGCCTAATGGTGCGTGTGAGGAGGGTTTAGTCTGTGTGCTGCAAAATCATACGAACCAAAGAAACGCCCTGAGTGTTTAGCCCACCAAGTTGGTTCACTGTCACCCGGGTCACTCCTGATCCAAGTGAATTTGTTGTGTTTCGGGACTTTCTTGAGGCTGGAGAAAAAGAAATCATCTACTCTCACCATGTTTGGGTTCTTGCAGATCTTCCCATTGACAAAAGTGGCATCAGTGATTGAGACGAAGTAAGTGCCTTAAAGCTAATAACTAAGGATATATATAATTCAATTCAATTCAATGTAAGAAAATCGAAGTAGTTAAAAATGTGTTGCTTACTGGACTTCATGTAATCATGTGCAACACAAAACTCCTGAAGAGCACTGGGATCAGAAGCATAGACTTAAAGTCGCCAATTGTACAATTGCAATAGTTTCAATAATATCATCTGTAAGCTTTATTAACTATCAATTTTTTTTTTTAATTTATCTGTAAGCTATGTTTAGGATTGTGACTCATGGATATATCTATCATGGAGGTTTATTATATGTCTATATATAATATATATACTTGATTAAGTAATTCTTGTTTTATTCAATCGGTGAATAACTTGCTTGACTGTAACAATTTTCTTGACTTATGAAGTAGTCATTCAGTTTTTTCACTCACTCGTATAAAATTTTGCCAATACTTGTTCATTAGAATCTTTATAGAGTATGGGTTCTCTAGTCCTCAGCAAAGGCAGGGGCATGAGGCAGTTTTATAATTAGGATTAAGGCATCCAACACTGTTTTGCGATGCCGCGAAGCTTTTAATAAAAAGGAAAGTTTGCCACAAATTTTACTAAGCCGTGCGAAGTCCGCCGATGTCAAATCTGGTCGTTTGGTTAGAGACTTCTCAACATTTTCGTCCATAAAATTTCTGCAAAGTTTGAACATTTTTAGCAAAGATTGGAGGCAGAGTTTTCTCTTTACAAACTTAGTTGGCACGCACTCTACGAAACGGCGCTAATGATGGGGATTTGGAGCCTTTATTCTTTGTAATTAGTTATGTGTATACAAATAAAACAGGATTGAGTTCCAGATAATAATAAAAATGCCTTATACGTCTTTAAAAGAGAAAGTACTTTTGAAAAATAAAAAGAATTAAACGGATTTCTTTGAGATATAGATAATCACATGTATATCTTTCAAGTTTGAGAATTATACAAATTAAACAACCAGTTTTCTTTATGCATAATAACTTTCATTAAATGAAATTGACGGAGTCCACGAGAGGATGACTCTCATCACAAAAATATTTACATGGAGGTCGCAAGATAACTCTCGACTTGTCAATAGATCTTGTTCAGGTGGTAAAATTGTAAGACGTTGTATTTGCATTTCTATTAATATGTGCAAATTTTCATTTCACTATAGAGTTCCAAAAGGGCCGAATTTCCAAATTATACTTTTAAACCATTGGTTGAGTTTGTAATATTGATTTTTAGTCATTTGATCACATCTAAACAATGTGACTAGAAAATGATCTTTTTAGCTTTATACTGAGAGGCAGTTGGTTTAGTAGCTTCAAGGATGGCTTGAGCTTCAGCAGATTGTCTGTCCTAGCAAAGGAAATAATTTGCATGCAGCTCCATAGATCATTGAATTACATTCGTTACCCCAGATAAAAGATGAAACAACTTATACAAATGAGTTTAACAAATGAGGGATATTGATGATGCATAATCCACCCCACCCTTGGAGAGGGGCGGAAAAGTGGGTACCCTACAAAAAATTGTGTAAGGTCTTTCGGGTAAGCACGTAATGACCCTAACCCTCCTCCTCCCGGATACAGATGGATGGCCCAGACTCTGGAGGCGGTACCCCCGAGTCACGACCCGACAACACCCACCAAGGGACTCGGTCTACACACTCAGAGAAAGGTACCCCCAGATCCGACCAACATCTCTTAAGAGAATGCAGCAAGGTCACGCGGGCCTAAACACGCTCCCCTCAAAGACCCACGACCCACCTAAGGGATCCACGACGAACAACCAGGAGTTTCCCTAACCCCCAAGGGAACGACTCCCCTCAGAGCATTCAACACTCCATGAGATGCTCGAGGATCTATCACTAACACTTAACTAAATTTGAGGAAGCAGGAGCACACAACAAACATTAAGGATACGAGTAAAGACAAGGCAAGGTCAAAAGACCCACCCTAATCACATATCCGCAGTTCAACGACCCCGAGTCCCCTTCGTAGCGAACGACCCACAAGGACAGACCGAGTCAGCCACGACTCCCGACTCCACCCAGAAGACGCATTCTTTATTCTCAACTCTTCCAATCACCCTAATAAATGAGGAAAGACCATCCCCCATTGGTCCAACTCTTTCATTGAGGCGGCAAGCAACAAACACCATTGGTGCAGAATATTCATTGGCACAGACCGAATTACATGCATTGGCGCAGATTACCCCCAAAGACCATTGGGACAGAAACCATTACTACTCGCTCAGACAACCCATCAGCCATTGGCCACTATCAGTCAGGCGACCTCATTAGCACAAAAGACCATTGCACTATTGGGCGATAGCAAAGACGGCAAGACCGGCCCTCCATTGGCCAAAGACTCCTGGGACTTATACTATAAGTAGTCCCCCATTTTTCAGCAAGAAGACAACTTGAACAAGATCAATCAACTCCAACAAACTCTAACTTCAAGCACTAATCTACCCCACTTAACACACCTTATTTGTACTTAGAATTTATTGCATTCTTCTAGCTCTAACTCGTGTACCTTGCACGACCCCTTGTACTTTACTCAAAGTCCTTAATAAAAATATTGTGCCTCATTTCTTCAAACTCGAGATTGGCGTTCCGAACACAAATACTTGAGTAACAATATCCCCCTACCCCCAACTAAGCGGGCCCGGACGATATTACCTCACCAGATATAAATTTATATTTATGATTCTCAGATTAAAGTTGATCTTATAGGGCATTTGTGAGGTTTTCCAAATATGAAGAGTGTTCCTGTTATAACTACCTCATACTGTAATACAGAAATATTCTATGTGTCATTCTCATTCAACAATAAAGGTATAAATACAAGTACAAGGTAACTCGATTTTGGTAAGAGATAACTATACAAAAATATCTTTCGTCCTCTCAATCTTTCGCCACCATGCCGCCGCCTATGACCTCTCCAAAGTCTTCCCCGCCTTGACCGTTACTAACATCAAAAATTTATTCCCATCACCTTGGATATTGAGAATGGTCAATACAACTCATGGTCTGAGTTATTCAAAATCCATGCTCAAGTCTACCAAGTACTCAATCACATTCTTCCTCCAAAGAGCGACGTTTCTTCCTCCTCTAATGTCGACTCGGACGACGACATATGGGACCGCCTAGATGTCATCGTTCTTCAATGGATCTACGACACCATATCCAATGATCTCCTTCACACGATCATTGAACCCGATTCCACTGCTATGGGCGCATGGAATCGCCTCACATGCATATTTCAAGGCAAAAAAAACTCAAGGGTTGTTCATCTTGAACATCAATTCTCTCATACCACCCTCGACGAGTTTCCTAATATTGGGGCATATTGTCAAAAACTGAAGATGCTAGAGAATCAACTCGCTAACGTTGGTGCTCCCGTGACTAATCAGCGCCTCGTTCTTCAACTTGTTGTGAGTCTTAATGAAAATTTTAGTGGCATCGCAACTCTCATCCAACAAAGCGACCCCCTGCCTCTTTCCTCTAATGCTCGCTCGATGCTAGGGTTGGAGGAAACCATCATCCACAAACAAGTTGCACAGCAAGCCAACTCTGCCCTCATCTCGCACGCTCAGCCGCACCCCCAGATGGTGCGTCTGATGCCCCGACTCAGCCCGGCCAACGTAGCGGTCGCCCAACCCGCGCTCCAACAACCGCGGTCGTGGTTTCTCTTCCCACGATCGTGGCTCATCGTCTCGTGGTCGTGGGGACGCGGTCAAGGGCGCAGTCCGGCACACTGCTCTTGCACTTGGCTGCACCTTTGGCCCGCATACGGACCGCAACCATGGGCTGCTCCACCTTCGCCCTACCCCACGGCCCCATGGTCACCGCAGCCCCCACTGCCTGCACTGCACCAACAAGGCATCTTCGCCCCTCTCACTTGTATCACGGCAAAATCGCTTCCTCCAATGCGGGATACACACCAATCGCTGTTGATGCTGCTTTCAACACTTTGTCTCTAAATCCACTCGACGACAATTGGTACATAGACTCGGGGGCATCCTCACATATGACGGCGAATAACGGTACTCTTACGTCTTATTTTAATTTGAGCAACTCTAATGGTATTACTGTAGGCAATGGTCAAACTATTCCAATTGTTGGTTCGGGTAACGCGTCCCTTCCCTCTCCTTATCCTCCTCTCTCATTGTCAAATGTTCTTCATGCACCTAAAATTGTTAAAAAACTTATTTTTGTTCGTAAATTCACTATTGATAACTCCGTGTCAATTGAATTTGATCCTTTGGGTTTTTCTATGAAGGATCTACGGACGCGAAACACCTTATGCGATGCAATAGTTCCAGCGATCTATATCCACTTCTTCCGCCATCCACCTCATCCCGATCTTTCCCCTCATCCTTTGCTGCCATCTCTTCTGATTTATGGCACACCCGTCTCGGCCATCCCAGCCCCCCGCCCTTGCTTCCCTTCGTCAGGCTGATCATAACTCTTGCTCCTCGGCGCCGTCTGCCTTTTTCCATCGTGTCCCTTAGGGAAACATATTAGGTTACCATTTTAGTCATCTACTTCTCATACTTTGCTACCTTTTGATATTGTTCATAGCGATCTTCGGACTTCACCCGTTTTGGGTTCTTCGGGACACCGCTACTATGTTTTGTTTTGGATGATTTTTCTAATTATTTATGGACATTTCCCATTGCTCACAAATCACAAGTTTTTTCTACGTTCTTAGCTTTTTGTGCACTTATAAAAACTCAATTTGAACGCGAATTAAAAGCTTTCAATGTGACAACGGAAAAGAATATAATAATGCTCTTTTTGCCAATTTTGTGATAAAAATGGGATGGTTTTTCGATTTTCTTGCCCTTATGCATCTTCTCAAAATGAAAAATCTGAACGGAAAATTCCCACAATAAATAACATAGTCCGTACTCTTCTTTCTCACGCCTCTATGCCTCCCGTTTTCTGGCCTTATGCCCTCCAAATGGCAACATATCTTCTAAACACACTCTCCTAAAAAATCTAAAATTCTCCACACCCCTCCAAACCTTATGCACTAAAGTTCCCTCTTACTCACATCTCGGGGTTTTTTGGTGCCTTTGCTTCTCTCTTTTCCCCTCGGCTACAATACACAAATTACCAGCTCGATCCACTCCTTCGTCTTCTTGGGCTATCCATCAAACCAACGTGGCTACAAATGTCTTGACATCGAATCCAACAAAATAATTGTTTGCCGCCACGTGAGTTTTGAGGAAAATTCCTTTCCCTTTGCTCACATAACACAACCGCAGCCCTAGTCATACACCTTCCTCGACTCGAACGTCTCCCCTCTCGTCTTTTACCACTACAAACCGTGCCTCACGCACCCACAGCTCCGTCCGTGATAATAATCCACCACCATCACCCCCACCAGTGCACGTCCGTTCACTTCCTCCTCAACCGCCTTCTTCTCCTTCGTCCTTACCGCCTCCTACTCACGACTCATCTCCTCAAATGATGACACACGCCGATGTGGCATCTATAAACCTAAATAAATCTTCAATTTTAACACCACCTCCTCTCCATCTCCTTACCCTCGTTCTCCTACGGTCGCCTTATCCGATCACAATTGGAAGTTAGCCATGCTTGAAGAATACAAAGCTCTTATTAATAATAATACGTGAGAGCTCATTCCTCGTTCGTCTAATGTTAATGTCATTCGTTCCATGTGGATTTTTAGACATAAATTTAATTTTGACGGTTCTTTTGAGTGGCATAAACCATAAAGCCCGTCTTATTGGTGATGGCAGGTCTCAACAGGTTGGAGTTGATTCTGACAAGACGTTCAGCCCCGTGGTTAAGCCAGCCACCATTCAGACTGTCTTGAGTATTGCTCTCTCAAATTCTTGGGACATACACCAACTAGATGTTAAGAATGCTTTCTTACACGGTAAGCTTCATGAAACCGTTTACATGCGTCAACCTATGGGATTTCGTAACCCTTGTTTTCCCAGTTATGTTTGCGTACTCAAAAAGTCTCTTTATGGTCTAAAACAAGCCCCTCGGGCTTGGTATCAGCAGCTCGCCAATTATGTTGCTACCATTGGTTTTCTTCATAGCAAATCTGATCATTCTTTATTTATCTATCGTCGTGAGGGTGACATAGCATATTTATTGTTTATGTGGATGACATTATTTTGACGGCTTCTTCATCCATACTACGCCAATCTATTATGTCTCCTCTCAGATCAGAATTTGCAATGAAAGACTTGGGTTTACTTAGCTATTTCTTGGGTATTGCTGTTTCTCGGGTTTCTAATGGATTATTTCTATCTCAAAGAAAGTACGCCGATAGCATTATTGGGCGTGCCGGTATGGGCTCTTGTAAACAGTGTGCTACCCCCATCGACACTAATTCTAAACTAGGTGGTGCAACGGACAACCCTTGTTTTTTCGATCCAACACTATTCCAGAGTCTCGCAGGTGCCTTACAATACCTCACATTTACCCGTCCGGACATCTCTTATGCTGTTCAACAAATATGTTTGTCCATGCATGACCCTCGAGATATTCACATGCAAGCCTTGAAGCGCATCATTCAGTATCTTCAAGGCACACTTGATCACAACATTTCTCTTTCTCGATCCGCCATCTCCGGCCTTGTATCCTACTCCGACGCCGATTGGAACAGTTGCCCGGATACTCGTCGTTCTACATCGGGCTATTGTGTTTATTTTGGTGACAATATTGTCTCATGGTCAGCCAAACGCCAACCCACTCTCTCTCGTTCAAGTGCCGAGGCCGAATATAGATGTGTTGCTAATGTGGTGTCCGAAGCATGTTGGCTTCGTAATTTTCTTCTTGAACTTCACTGTCCTATCACCAAAGCAACCTTGGTCTATTGCGACAATGTTAGTGCCGTGTATTTGTCGGGAAATTCGATTCAACATCAAAGAACCAAGCACATTGAGATGGACATTCACTTTGTTCGCGAGATGGTCGCGTATGAGTTCGTCACGTCCCCTCTCGGTACCAAATTACCGACATTTTTACGAAGGGTCTTCCTCGTGTCCTTTTTGAAGATTTTAAATCCAATCTCAACGTTCGCCCTCCTCCCGTTCCGACTGCAGGGGTGTAATAGATATTGTATATCTTTAGTATATCTTAGTCAATAGTTATCATATCGTAGAGATCTTTTGTATAATTATCTCATACCAAAATTGAGCTACCTTGTACTTGTATTTATACCTTTATTGTTGAGTGAGAATGACACAAAGAATATTTCTATCTTACACATACCACAAAAAGTGTCGGATTAAATCTCCTTAAAATATAGAGTAAAATGCAGAAACTTACTTTGTGTTATTTCGAATTGGCAAAAAAAATGTGTTATTTTAATTAGCAAAAAGTCCCCTATGTTATTTGGTCAAAAGCATATAACCTGCGACGATGTGCATAACACGCACCATTTTTGCACATGGAACTTTTAATTTTGGTTTGAAGTTACTCTTTTGCCCTTCATCTTAATTTGTTAAACTGATTTAAAGAAAAAACATATGCAATAGAGAAGGAAAAGGAGAATAGATCGGTTCTCTACCTCCTCTTGCAAAAGAAAAGCAAGTTGTGGCGGCGCGGTGACCATTAACGGTCTTCTTTTTCGAGGATGACTTGATTCGTGAAAGTCGAAAACGAAAAAGATAGTTGTTAATGGTTAACAGTTGTGATTGAGGAGAGAAGATGATACAAGAAATAATTTGGATCTAAGAGAGCTGGTGTGGTGTGTGAGTGTATGTGTGCAGTGTGAGTGTATGTGTGCAGGTGTAGTCGTAGGGTGGTGGGAGGTGGGGTGGAAGGAGAAAGATGGCCCATTTTCCCAAATTTTGTTTTTCTTTTCTATCTATTTTTTTGTTTTCTAAAGTTCAACCCAAATAAATATAAGAAAAACATGTTGAAAATTTAGCTTTAGATCATAATATTTTATTATCTGTTATGAAAGTGCAAAGTGTTCTGTCAATGTTAGAATAACATTGTGATAACAATGTTAGGATAACATGAGGAACAAAAACTTTCTAACATTCCAGTTTTATATCTTTATATTTCTGTTTTGCCTTTATTCACTAACTTATCAAGTTCCACAACTATAGTTATCTTTGATTGTTGACCAGGAACCAAACTTAACATAGGTTTGATCGTTCAAGTTTCCATTCGGAGGAGGTTCCATTTTGAAGAAGTCAACCGCACACGCTTTGAGTAGAAGGAAAGAAGTAAAGTTCGAGTGCAATGAGGAAACATCCAAAACATCAAAGATGATCTCTGAACTGAAGAATGAGTCTTTTCTTAGTTAGATCACTAACAAAAGGAACTGTTATTCAAGAAGGAGTTCGAGATCTCAGAAGGAAAGAAGAGTTCGACTAGGAAACTTGAAGAGTTACCAAAACCGTGTACAACTCACCTTAAAGAACAAGTTCAAGAACTTATATAAAGGTGTGAAGTACATCAAGACAATACAAGATAAGAGCTAATAAATCAGAGAGATAAGATCTTTAGTTGTTGAGTGTTGTCTTGCTTTTGCGGAGTTTGTGAATTATAGAATTAAGTCTAGGTTTATATTTAAGAAGACAATTCTTGTCTGCTTTGTTGAGTTCGATCAATTCGATAGTGTTAGCTAGAGAGTTGAGAGAAACATCTTTGTTAAAACCTTCGTGGTTATTTTGCATACGGCTCGAAATGTCATATTAATATATTATCTTCTTAAATTTCGTGTTCGTTTATTTTCCGTTGCAATATATTATATGATTGTTGTTAAAGCAACATTGGCTCTACAGTGTTGGTATTATAACATTGAGCTTACAACGTATCGATCCCGATCCACAGTTTCATGTTAGAAAAAAAAATTACTATAAAGAATTTAACATTATTTGTGTGTTTTTCAAAATTTAAATTAAATGTAGCAAAAATTGATTGATAGATTTTAAAAGGGTAAAATCGTCTTTATAATGGAGTCAAAGCCTAAAATTCATATGGGTCGAGTGTGCTAAATTTCATATAACACAAGGGGGTTTTGTGTATTAAAATAACACATGAAGTCTTTTACTAATTAGAAATTACACAAGGTAGATTTTTGCATTTTACTCTTTAAATATGTATGAAAACATAAAAAATTATAGTACTTTCATCTCAAATAATGTTTGCAATATATACATTAAAAAAATGGATGACAATATGATAATGATAGTATAGTTACACCATCCGGTCTTGATTGTGTGCATCGTTAGATTTGTTTGAAAATGGAGAAATGCAGAGACATGGAAACTAGTCTAAGATGGATTTGAACTAAAATGTGTTGGAGAAATTATTATTTGGCATGAGGTTTTGAAATTGGAACTCAGCCCAATTGAAATTGTAGTGATGATGCATAATCCGCCACGCCCTCGGACATGGGCGGAAAAAGGGTACCCTACAAAAATGACTAACGATCTAGAGAAAGGGCATGCCCAGGTTATGACCAGCTATTACCGCATAGGAGCATACGATCCGGAATTCGGAGAAGGTACCCCCGGGTCACGACCAGTCTAACACCCCCAAAGAGGGTATTTGTTCCATACACTCGGAGAAGGTACCCCCGAATCCCGATTGATCAACGCCCCTAGAAGGGAATACAAACACCCGGAGAAGGTACCCCCAGATCCCGACTGTTCAACGCCCCTAGAAGGGAATACAACTCGGATCTAGAGACTCAGGTACATCTTTCTCCACGACCTAAAGTTAGTATAAACCTCGGGTATCCACAAGGAAATACCACGCCCCCTCCTAGCCGATGAGTAGAACGCTTCCCCAAACAGCTAAGTCCCCGCTCAGATCCCCAAGAGGCGAAGTCGAACACTTAGCCAAAATGTCAAAGAGAAAGGAGGACGAAACTAAAACATTAAAGACATGAGTGAATACAAGGGAGAGTCAAGAGTCCCCAGGATGCTGAGATAGCTTAAAAACCATACTACTACGAAGAATGACCCTACGGGTCCCGCTCAGAACAAACAACCAAGAAAGTCATCCGACCACCCAAACGACACCGCACGCACGACCAGACTCAGAAGATGTGTCAACCGCCCCTATTCAACGTAGCTCCCAACCACCCTCATTATAACCAAAGACCATGCCTCATTGGCTCGATTCATCCATTGGAGCAGAAAGCGACAATTCTTACCGGTGCAGACCAATGATTAGGGCAGAACAACTCCATTTCATTGGTCCAGAACCACCTCAAAAGACCATTAGAGCAGACGCCATCAATACCCACTCAGACGAACATCAGTCAACTCATACCATTGGTCGTCCGCTAAACGTGGCCCCCAATTGGCGCAGAAGACCCCCACACCATTGGACGACAAAGCCACCCAGAGTTAAGATGAGAAGACCAATTTCTATTGGCCGAAGACCCCAAGGTTGCCCCTATAAATAGTCCACATTTCCAGCACCAGAAAATAAGTTTGAAAAAATCGATAACTTCACCCCCACACGCAGATTCAGTCCAATTTCTGTCAAAACCGGAACACCATTGTACATGGAATATATTGCACACTCCACTAGCTCTTGCTATCTCATTACACGACCCCTTGTAATTCACTCAAAATCTTTAATAAAATAATTGTGCCTCTTTTTCCTCAAATTCGAGAGTGGCGTTCCGAACAAAATAATTAAGTGACGATATCCCCGAATATCCCGACCTCACGGTCCCGGACGATATTGCATCACCATGTAGCAACTTGGATTTGATTGAGTAAGCCCAAATATTTACTGGTGTGAATTGTATTGGCTTAATGAGAAACTATTATGGTGAAATTTAATTTATATATAAATAAAATTTTGATTCAAAAAATCAGATTTGAATTGAGAATTCAAACTACACCTAAATGCTATAATAATATGGAATTAATTCGCTTTATGACTGAAATAAAATCACCCTTTAGTGGCTTGGTTGTTACATAGAATGTTTTCCTATTTAAAAGAGAAGAACATCCAAAACACAAAGCATTTTTTAGCATACTCATAGCATAAACATTTTTTTTTGAGTTCTGCAAATGCCATTAGATTCCGATCGAGAAGGTAGTATAGACCTTCACTTGCTACCTTGTGGTGACGGACGTTGTACCTTGGGAGGTCGTTTTCTATTGAGTGCTTAAAGGGTAGCCGAAAAAATTGATCTTAAGGGGAGAGAGTTCAACTTCGACTTGTCCAATTCTTCTACGGAAATTTCATTCCATTGTTGTAAAGGTTGATTTATTATGCTATTTCAATTCATTATAGTTAATTACATAATGTATATGTGATATATTGTCAATATAAAATTACTTGTTGATATTGTTAAATTCTGGAAATTGTTTTTTTAATCTTGTTTATTATACACCGATTCAACCAAATATAAATCGATCAGTTCATGACTTGCTAATTGCTATGAGAACGAATCCAAAATTTAGATACCAAGATTACTTGGATGTACGTACGATCAAAAAATGCATTGGACATTGGATTTGACTTCTTCAACACATAGATTAGCACAATGCAAAGTTGTTTCTAGTAAGGATAACTGCACATTTGTAGGTAGGTTAACTTTTTTTTTTTTTTTCTGAACAAAAGAATACACACATTGGAGACTAGTTTCAAATCTGTAAATCTATTGCAATACATTCTTCATTTCGTAACTGTTCTTCTTTCCCTACACTACAAAAAAACAGGGCAACAGCGATGCCAAATTCTGTTGGTAAAGCTTCAATTTCCGTTGGTAATAAGATTTACCGACGACTATTTCTGTTGGTTGCTTTGTTGGTGAAAGCTTCGTCACTAAATTTAGCGACGGATGAATGATTTCGTTGGTATACTTTGTAACGGATTTTTCTGTTGGTATTGGCGTAAAAATCCGTTGGACAAGCCACCTATCTCGCCGCACTTTTTCGTTGGAAATCTGTCGCAATATTCCAACAGATATTACCAACAACTATTTGTTAGAATATTCCTACAAAACTGCTACGGTTCTATGGTTGGTATTAATAAAAAATTAATCGAATATTTAGTTATTGCAACAAATTATTTTGTTTGTAATCCGTCGCAATATTCTAACGATTAATAGCAACAAACTATTTGGTGGGATCATCCTACGAAATTGCGACGCTTTTTTGGTTGGTATTAACATAAAAAGTAAGTCGGATATGTAGTTACAACGACAAGAAATTTTGTCGGTAATTCGTTGCAATATTCCAATAAATCATAGCAATAGAAATATGGTTGGAATATTACCTACAAAATGTCAATAGCGCTTGTAGAAGATAGTTTCAAATATAGCAACGAAACAACATCTAATTAGTCACATAATAATATATTTTAGCAATCTATTGGAATTTTAATTATTTCAAATGAAAAATTCGTAACAAACTAAATAAAATGATCAAATAGAAATTTTATTTTAATCATAATTTCAAATGGACACAATAAAGAATTGGTCCAAACCACATGCAATTATTTAAAATTTTGTCTCAAATTTAAATTCTACAACCAAATGCATTTAAATAGTTCTACTTATTCATGCCTCCATTTCGCCTCGTGTTACCATTGTATCGACCACGCCTGGCCTTTTCACCACCTTGCTTTGCCTTTTTCTTACCTTTTTCATTGCTACGAACACTCTGAATATCCATAGCATTTTCAAAACTATCTTGAGTGCTTTGATTTGCATCGCTAGTAACAACATCTTCATTTAGAACCCTTTGCTGGTGATGACCCGAGCCGCCCGGATATACGTTATTGGACCACCCAACTTCTTGTAACATAGTTCTCAATCTACTAGGAAGATCTCGTTCAAAGTTATCCAATTGCTTAAGTAATGAATCGTTTCTTGAGTTAAGTTCGCCCACCATTTTTTCTAACTCCTCGATCTTCTTGTCAGATTCTTGTTGCTGCGAGATCATTGATTGGGTGGATCCTAGTATGTCTACCCCATGCTGAATCGGTCCAAACCCATAGAGCCTTCCTTTAGATATCCCGCTCGATGCCTCACTCCAAAGGTTCGGGTCAAAACTTGGACGTGTGTCAGGCTCAGGATATGTTTCCTCCATGTTTTGTTCGTAACTCTCCTAACAAAAACATGAGATTTGGCCATTTTTAATTAGTAAAATGTATTTTATACAACAACATAATATATTAATCATTCATATGTATGTAATATATATACACCAACATAATATATGAAAGAATGAATAAAAAAATAATTGAATTAGTTTGAAGAAAATAATATGAATACTCACACGCACACGTTTTGCTTTAGGACATACATAGTCCCCTTTTCCTTGATTTGTCTTGTGCGTTCTATCGTATAACTCAACTTTGGTTGGAGAACGATCGAGTTGTTTACGCTGCATATAACACGTTAGTTGCTTTAATTAGTATAGGTTTTATACTTAAAAATATGTAATTGATATATTTAATATAACTACCATTTTCTCCTTATGAGCCTGAAATGGAATTGAACCTCCAGTATGAGTTGGTAGAGCACCGTCTTTAAGTGTCATTCTATTATTTTTTCCGGAAGTAGATTTTTTCTGCCACTTGTCGGTTGACCACTCCTCATCTACTAATCGATTCCATATTCTTTCAGGAATCCAATCGGGGTTATGACCTTTCCAGTTAACCGAATTCTCAGATTTAGATTCTTTAGCAGCTTTTCTATGAGCTTCACAAAGCACGCCCCTAAATCGATTTGTGTTGACTTTTTCCCATGCTTTTTGAATTGCATTAGTTCTAGACGGTTCCCATCTCCATTTTTTCTATCCAAAAACAATAAAGTTAAGAACATAGCAATTTGCAAGTATATCTTTAAATATATATATATATATATATATATATATATAAAAGTAAGAACTATAAAGAAGCATTTGCTGCAATAAAATAAAATAATTTACCTTAAATTCAGACCACAACAATTCTTTTACGTCTTTTGGGACTTTACGCCATGACGGCCAAACTCCTTCAAAATAACCTTTGAAGGTGACAGTGATGTCTGATGTAACTTTTGTATTAGGAAAGCTGTCCAATTAATAAAATTAAAATGAATAAGAATTTGAACAAATTATAATAAAATATCTAAATTACTGATGCAACTAAATACTAACCATTCACCAATGGCATGTATTGCAGGACGATCGTCTTCATTATCAGGAACTTCTACACCGTTGTTAGGTCCTCGGACCCGGTGTTGTGGTTCATCATCGGTATGAGGAATGTTTTCCGAATTCATAGTCTCATCATGTTCTAGTTCAACCTCATCAACTTCATCTTCATTTGGTCGAGTAACTTGATTCACAACTTGTCGTGATGTTCCATCTTGTTGTCCTTTTCTAGAACTTTGCAGATTAGTCTTTTTTCCCCTTGTCTCATCCTGGATATGTTTATAAACACCAATACAATAATTAATAATTATTTCATTCAAAAAATATTGTATTCTAAAAAAAATCAATTGATATAAACCAATTAAATATAGCCACTTATAAAATAATGGAAATTAGGGGGAAAATCATGGTAATAATTGAGAAAAATATTAAAATATTATAAGCCGATTGGTGTAATTAAAAAAAAGCTATCTAATCTCAGGACGAGGATATTAAAAAGAATTGTTTAAATGATTACATTAAATAATATATATCAAGAAAATTGATTGAGAAAAAAAATATTCTATAAGGCAATTGCTGTAAGATCCCCCTATATATATGGGATTGCACTATTAACTGTAACTAAGGATTAAGCACAAAACAATAAGAAACAATCAACATTTTGCAAGTAACATTAGGAAACATGGTTAAGAAAAACAAACGGTAAAAAAACTAGTTACATCCAAAATCACTTATCTTTCATCAGAGAACAAAATATAAGATAATTAATGTGTATATTAGAATACTCACCTTGTACCACACAACAATGTTTTGACGATACCTTGATTTTGAGATATTGATATATTGAAGAAAAGATAAGATAATGATATAAATAGGGGATCTTTTGGCGGGAAATCAAAGAAAATCACCAAGAATATAACAATGAAAACACAAAATATTCAGTAAATCGGCGGGACATTTTTGAGCAATTTGAGAAAAAAAGAAAAATCTTGGCAGAAGATGTGTAAATGCAGATTTTAGTCCGTTAGTTTGTGGTAAAAAGTGGTTTTAACAGCTTAATCTTAGGAAAAGATTTATTACTTATCAAACATCTCATATCTTGATTTGGTTTGGTAGCAAAAATCACGTCAAAAAGAATGCTTGAGACAAATTGCATTTCCAGCTAAAATCTTGATTTGATTTAATTGATAGCTCAAATATAGCTAAATATTGAATCTATATAATATTAATAATATTTGGAAATGTCCCAGTATGCATTTCGTCTCCAACATAATTCCATATATATATATATATATATATATATATATATATATATATATACACACGCATACATACATATAATATGATACTAACGATTTGATTAACTTGATTATGATAATTATTTAACACTAGATTAATTATGTAGTAAAATATATGAAAAACTATTATAAGACAAATTTTTGAAATTAAATATTGCCAAGTAATCTTAAATAGTCATAAACTTAAACTTGAATTGATTAACATTAACATGTAGTTTAAAATTAATTAAACAGTTGATAAAATTATGTATAATGTTAATAACTCACGAATAAGATCACAAGCCCGTTGATTTCGTACAATGCCGAGAAATTCAAACAAGATAGAAGAAAATCTTAATAATCATATTCAAAACACATCTGATTTGCCTTTTTAGAGTTTACAAAGATTATATACCATAAAAATACTAGTAAATAAAGTAAAAACAAATGTTTGTTTTTCAATTAAATGAAAATAAAATGAGATCACCGCAAAAATAGAAGTCCTACTCACTTCGAACACGATTCAACATGTACAATATATTTCAAAGTTTTAAAGGAAGTGAAAACTATAATAAGCATTACAAAAAATGGCAAAAAAAGGTCATGCGGTTGTGGTGTGGTTCGCTAAACAAAGACGCAATAGGTTATGAAATGCAATTATTCATTTGAAATGCCAGAAACCGGAGCAATGAGGCCTTGTCGAGCTATTGGAACGCAATAATGCATTTTAGTGTGGCACTGAAACGATTTTTTTTTGCCCTACCACGACGTAGCACATTATTTCGTTTCAATTACCACACAACTGTAACCTGGTGCGAATTCTTGGGTTACAATAATATCGGGCCTGAAATAAACCAAACTATGCTAACCAAATACAAGGAAATGGACCAGCTTTGTCTAGAACGCCTATTACACGGTATTAGGCCTAAAATGACTAAAGTAGCCCTTAACGGTCGAACTGAAGGCGATTCTATAAAGAAGAGTCGAACATAGGATGATTCGACACAACTATAACTATCGAATTCCTCAACAGTCGAACGGTTGGAGATTCGACCATGAAAACACTCGAACAAAATGGAATGGTTGATATCGATCGAACTGAATGGCAGACCGATCGGACGAAGGAACTCTCGAACAGTCGAATGGCCTAGTTCGATTGTTGTAGGGTGGGTGAACAGTAATTAATGTGTGGCTCGAATCTCGATATACGGGGTATTTATAGATATCGGGATGCGGGACCTGCTCTACGAAAGGGCAATAACAATCGAACATCTCCGTTTGATTATCCATGAATGGTCGAACCACCTTAGTTCGAAACTTTTCCGTTTTGCGTCGTTAATTGGCCAGGTCGACCCAGTTCGTTTTCCGGCCACCTAAAATACCCTACCACTATAGATAAATTATGTTGTTAGGGGTTAATTTGTATTTATAAATTGATTCGGGGTAGAAAATGTAGTTAGCTCGGTTTGAAAAAAGATTAAGATTCGATTTTCAAGATTAAACTTTTTGTTGGGTTGAAATGTGATTTAGGGAACCTTTTTGGTAGGAATATGATATTAAGAAGATTTGGGTCATAGTTAGTAAGAAATTTAAAAAAATTATATGCTACAAAATTTAATTAGATGTCTTATTAGGATCTCATTGTCATGATTTCACTTTACGTGGGTTCAAATGTAATTTATTGAAACTTTCTTGTGGTTAGGGAGAAAATTATAATTATTCAAAAATTGTAAAACATTCACGAATTCACTATTTATTTTACTGCTATTTTCACAACATTAAATAAGCGTGTTCTTCCAAATTACATAAAAACGGACTTATGAAAGACATTAAACAAACTTTATAACCTTTACAACACTTTAACGCATATACCAAAAACCCTTTATTTTATATCGTTTACCCTAAATCCCCAACTCTACTAAACCAAAATGGTGTTATCATATACACAAGTTGCAAAACACCTTTAATCCTCAATTTGTTTTTTCACCATACACTATGTTATAAACAATAGGCGTGTTCTTCATAATTTCGTAAATGATTGACTTACCAAAGATGTTTAGAAAACTATTGAGGAGGAAAATATAAATTACAGAGAAGTTACAAAACAACTCCGAAATAAATTTTCTTTCATGTAAATCTTCACAACATTAAATAGGCGTGTTCTTACAAATTTATTCAAAACAGATTAACGAAAGATGTTAAAAATAATTGGGGAGGAAAATGTAATTATAAAAATATTGCAAAACAACTCCGATTTCACTTCTTCGTTTTCTGCTATTTTCGCAACATTATCGAATTGAGTTCAACTTGATATAATAAGTATTGTCTAGTAAAAAGTATATTAAAATTTAATTAAGTAATGCATTTTCTCCTCTAGTAAAACTTGGTGAAATTTCGAATCCACAAATAACAAAGTTAAAGGGCATACACTTATAACCTTATTTCGTTGACATAAAATCTAGTCAATATTTTTTTTAAAAAGTAATTAACTTGTAAAAAAATTCTCATGAAATGATATTTCGTAAAATTCTCTGTTTAAAGTAGCCAACTTTTGCTATTGACTTAAACTTGATAAACTAACAATATGACGTAACTTAATTAGTCAAAAGTAAATTGAAATCAATTGAGTTGTTTACTTCCGCCTCAAATCAGATTAGGTGAAATTTAAGATTCTAAATACCAAAATGCATTCACATAAACTCTTATGTCATGCTTGTAAATTGTAATTCTACCTTAACGGCTAAATCTAGTTGAGTAGGTAATTAGGAAGTCTATGATTGAAGGAAATCTTTAACTTAACTAATATAGAGAATGAAAATCCTAAATATAGGGAAATATTTCTTTGGTATGTATTGTAATTTTCAAATTGATAAGTTAATGCATATGCTTGACAATAATCGAGGCAGATTCTACAACCTTACAAGAAACTATGCATTATTACCTAGAGATTAAATTATTTTCTTTCCTAAAATATAACTAACTAATCAATGAAAAAATGTATGGCAAAAATTTATACCGATGGCCTTCTAAAAAATTGCATAACAAGAGAGGAAAGTAATCCTGAACAGATCTTAAACATATAAGATTTATCCTATATATAAAACGCTACAAGAACCAAAGAAACATGCACAAGTTCATTTTTCTTTGTCTTTGTACTGAATTTGGCTTCTAGTTTCTCTCTCACGTCGCATCACCTATTTCCAAAAATAGAGCAGACACGAAGCAGAGAGGTAGAGGTAAACAATTTCTTCTTTGTCAAGTTTTTTGTTGTATCGCTGTTGTATCGCTGTAAATCTCTTGGGACAACATATTTATTTCTATCTATATGTATGTATGTATCAGAATATAAAAGAGTACATATATAAATATATATATCCGTTAATTTACATGATAGAGATTGGGAGGGATTTGTGAGATTATAAAAGAGTACATATATAAATATATATATCCGTTAATTTACATGATAGAGATTGGGAGGGATTTGTGAGATTACTTTTTGGTGCTATATATGGTCTTATCAAAAAAAGATTTGAGTATCTTAATAGTTCACATACACTCTTAAGAAGTAATTCACTTGTACAATAATTCTAATTTCTTCATTTAATTTCACTAATCACAACAAACAAAATTATTCACTGATTAAGAGATTAACACACAAATTAACAAAAAACATAAACATATACGTAGACATTAATTATCAAACTTATGCAGCAGTTCGTCCCAATACTTTGATCAAACAAATACACAGAAAAGAGATTTTGTACACTGAAAAATATTATGCAGCACTTTAATTTGTCCCAATATTGATCAAATAATATGTGGCGAACAAATTTAAAAGAAATACACCATAATTTCTTTGATCACAAGATTTGTTAATTGTCATAAAACCAGTAAAATTCGTACTTAATCATTATTTTGTTGTTATGCGTACTATGTACTGCTCTAAATATTGCATACTTCATTTTTATTTTTCTTTCTACGAAAATGACTGTTCTTAATGTGAGCTTTTTATTTTTGTCCAGCTTCACGTTTTTATTAAATGTTATGAATTTTATTAAAGTCTTTCTTTTATTATTACTTTATTCTAACAATATAGAAATTAGTATTGACATTTGATTTTATTTGTTGTTTTGATGGACAGCTGCGCTAATAATTCTTGTCTGATTTTAAAGGATACATATCAAATACAAAGGAAAAGGAAAGCCAAAATTGAAAAAGAAGCAAACACAAAAACTCAAAGGATTCCCTACAAGCTGCCACAAGGTAATAAATTGTTCAAATATGCGACTTGCTATCATAAAATCAAAATTGTTCAAATTCATTTTCCTTCTCACTCTCTTCACTATAGGTTGTAGTCATTTTGTTTGAAAAGTTGATTAAAATATTAACATTAATATAGTTGCATATATCTTTATCTTGCTGCAGTGTATTTGGTTAATTTATTATACATATTTTGACGATCACTTACTTCGCATTCTTTGTTCAGTACGTAGTTGAATAGTTATGTTTATATACGTTAGCATGCACTTTTTAATCATCACATCGATACAGAAAAATATGTCTATGGACAAAAGTTGGATGCGACGACGCTTGGATAAAAATGGGCGTGTTAGTGCTGAATATAAAGAAGGAGTCATTGGTTTCTTGAATTTTGCATTTGCAAGTGAACATGTTGATGACAATAAAATTAGATTTCCATGTTCAAAATGCAAAAATAGGTACTTCCAATTGCGCCAGGAAGTGCAATATCACCTATATAGAAACGGTATTCTGCGAAGTTATGAAACGTGGGTGCTTCATGGTGAAACATCAAATATCGAAGCAAAAGATGGCATGCCCCCTAGAGAAATGAGCGATGAAAGATGTGAGATGCGGTCAATGGTTATGGATGCTGCGGGGCCCAAATTCAATTGGGATACAAACTCGATGGAGCAACCTCCTAATAGGAACGCGAAAAAGTTCTTTGATTTGCTAGATGCCGCAGATGAGCCATTGTATGATGGTTGTGAAACATATACGAAGTTGTCGGCGATTTCTCAGTTATTCAACTTAAAATCAGATTTTAATATGCCCGAGGCTTGCTACAACCGCATGACAACAATTGCAAAAGGGATGCGACCGGATGGAAATCGACTACCACACAACTTATACAAAACGAAGGCGGAATTGGCTAAACTTCGTCTTAGCTATGAGAAGATTGAGGCATGTGAAAACAACTGCATATTGTATTATAAAGAAAATAAGGATCTGCAAGAGTGTAATATATGCCATTATCCTAGGTATAAGCCATGTAGACAAGGACGTCGAAAGATACCGTATAAGATATTGCATTACTTGCCATTGGCACCTAGGTTACAAAGGCTATATATCTCAAGACATACAGCAGAGCACATGACTTGGCATGCTAAACATTGTGAAGATGGAACTATGACACATCCCGCTCATGGTGAAGCATGGAAACATTTCAATCGAACCCACCATTCTTTTGCACGTGAGATTCGCAATATTCGTATTGGGTTGTGTACCGATGGTTTCACCCCTTTCAGTAATTTTGGAGCTTCTTACTCGTGCTGGCCTGTGATCATAGCAGTGTACAATCTACCACCATGGATGTGTATGCAAAGATCAAACTTGATTCTAAACATGGTGATTCCTGGGCCCAAAAGCCCAGGCAAACACTTGGATGTATTCTTGCGTCCACTTATTGATGAGTTGAAGATGTTGTGGACCGTGGGTGTAGAAACTTATGATGCAGTCAGAAAGGAGAATTCTCCATTAAGGGCAGCTCTTTTATGGACGATTAGTGATTTTCCTGCATATGCTATGCTTTCTGGATGGAGCACTCATGGAAAGTTAGCATGTCCGTATTGCATGGAGAACACAAAGTCATTTTTTCTGCAGAATGGAAGAAAACCATCATGGTTTGACTGTCATCGTCAATTTTTACCGCTAGAGCATCGATTCAGGAGACAAATGAGACAATTTAAAAAGGGTATAGTAGAGAAAGATTTACCACCTCCTCGATTATCAGGTGAAGAAGTTCATAGACGAGTAGAGAAACTTCCTGATATCATCTTTGGGACTCGCAGTGGAAACCAAGATATGCCGGGCTTTAAGGAGTCACATAGCTGGGTGAAGAAAAGCATATTTTGGGAGCTCCCTTACTGGCATACAAATCTCATTCGTCACAATTTGGACGTGATGCACATTGAGAAAAATGTTTTTGATAATATTTTCAACACTGTTATGGACGTCAAAGGAAGGACAAAAGATAATGCCAAAGCTCGCCAAGATTTGGAGCTCTACTGTGATCGGCCTGACTTGAATTTGATCTATGATGATAATGAAAAATCTTGGAAACCTAAAGCATCTTATACTCTAAGTAAGGGACAAATAAAAGATGTTTGTGCTTGGGTTGGACAACTAAAGTTTCCTGATGGGTATGCCTCAAATATAGCTCGATGCGTAAGTGCAGATCAAAACAAAATTATTGGGATGAAGAGTCATGATTGCCATGTATTCATGCAAAGGTTGTTGCCCATAACCTTTCGCGAACTTATTCCCAAACCAATATGGGAAACACTCGCAGAGTTGAGTCAATTTTTTAGAGATATTTGTTCAACTGTGCTTCGCGTTCAGGATATGGAGCAACTTGAAGTAAATATCGTCGAGATTTTATGTAACATGGAGAAAATATTTCCTCCTGGATTCTTCGATTCAATGGAGCATTTGCCAATTCACCTAACATATGAAGCCAAGGTTGGTGGACCTGTACAATATCGTTGGATGTATCCATTTGAGAGGTACTGAAGCAATATATTATGTATGTATTAATTCTCATTTGCCACATGTTTCTTCAAAAAAATCTTGTTTGTTAATTATAAACTCTATCCTAACATATTTAATGTGACTAGGTTCCTACATCATCTTAAAAAGAAAGTAGGTAATTTATCCAAAGTGGAGGCTTCTATTGTTCAAGCATGGTTGAATGAGGAAGTATCGACATTTTGCTCATTGTACATTGAAAAAAGTATTCAAACAAGAATGAATAGTGTACCATGCAATGATGATGGAGGGCAAGCCGGTCCAGAAGGGAGGCTCTCAATTTTCTCATACCCAGGCCGACCTATGGGTCCTCCGTTACGTCGGATTTTGGGTGAAGATGAAAGAAGGGCCGTACACCGATATGTCCTAGTGAATTGTGCAGAACTAAATCCTTTTGTTGAGTAAGTCCTTTTAAACTTATTAATTGTGCGATTTATCCTATATTAATTGATATTACTATTACTTTTATAGAAAGTTTGTTGCACTTATGAAGGAGAGATATCCATTAATATCAGTTGAAGAAGTAATCAAGTTACGTGACACTGAATTTCCAGAATGGTTACAAGAATATGTATGTCTACTAGATCTTATACAACTTTTAAATAGTATTACTATAAAATTTCTAGTTGATTCATTTTTTTTTTACTTCCATAGGTGAACGATGTGGACAATGAAGTTGGAATGGAAATCAGACGCATGGCGTACCTTCCACATGGAAAAGCAAAGTGTTACAAAGGGTATATTGTTAATGGATTTAGGTTCCACACCCTAGAACGTGGAGATCCCAAGTCAACGATGAATAGTGGTGTTTGTGTTTTGGGAAGCTCGGTCGATGATGACACCATGGATTACTATGGTATGTTGGAAGAAGTTATAGAGTTAAATTATTTTGGAGAGACCGTAGTTTTATTTAAGTGCCATTGGTATGACACTTCTTCAAACAATGGAGTTAGAGTTCATGCACGGTTTAATCTCGTAGAGATAAACAAAAAATCAAGGCTCAAATCCAACGATCACTTTATACTAGCTCAACAAGCACAACAAGCCTTTTACTTGGATTATCCAAAACGACAAGTGTATAAGGATAGAGGTGAATGGGTGGCAGCTTGAAAAACAAAGGCACGGAGCGTAAGTACTGTTATATTATCAAATGATAATCAAGAGATTGATCCTCGGGCTGAAGGCCCTTTCCAAGAGTTTATCTCGTCTGTTATGGAGGGCGTCTCTACAGGTGTTGATCTCGATGATTCCGATGTTCTCTTTGATCATAATGAAAATGCAGAAGAAGTGGATCGGACAGAGCTTCAACCAAATATTGAACTCGAAGGGCATGTTGAGGATGTAGAAGACGAAGAAGTATTTCTCGATCTATTATCGGAAGATGAACATGCAAATATCCATGAAGATGAAGAACTTGAGTATAGTACTGATGATGATGCAATGTATCATGAGGATTGATATGAATTAAGCCATGTCTTTTTTTGATTTGAAACAAAAATATTTTGATATCTTTACGTTTATATTCTATGCATGCAACCATAATATCTATCACCAGTTTAATAATATTTTGATTGTTGATACTATATAATTTGAATATTGTACTTTACAACAAATGTGTCAAAACGACAAACATTAATTTTTGTAAACTCATGATGCCAATATGAAGAAAATTAAAAAATTATACAATTTACTAAAACATATATGAAAAACAAAATACTTTAACTATAGTGTACTATGCTATCATATTTCTTTAATAATCGAACAAATAATAATTCACCAAACTAACTTAGCGACTAATTTAAAGGTGTTTTCTTCATTGCAAAATGATCCTTGCTATTGTTATATGTTTTTGAGCTAGTCAAATTATTTTCACAAAATTTGGAATTAATTGCAACAAAATTTATATTGTTGGAAAAATATATTGAAATTAAAACTGCATCTGATTTTGAGTTTTTGTTGGTATATAGTTACAAATCTGTTGCTAATAACAACGAACTTTTTTCCGTTAGAAAAGCGTCGTTGTTGTTGTCATGTTTCTTGACAATTCAAATTATTTCCTACAACTTTACAACGGAATAGCAACGAAGCAGTTATTCTGTAGGAAAACTCGTTGGTAAGTTGTAGTTAATTAGCACAAAAAGACATTCCGTTGGTATTCAGTCACTAATTTGTTACTAATAGCAACGACTTTTTTTCCCATTGGAAAGATGTCGTCGTTGTTGCCCTGTTTTTTTGTAGTGCTAGTTAGTAGTTATCAAGTATGTGGTTCTCTTGTTCTGTAAATTTGGGTCACGACCGAGCTCCTTATGGCCTGGTTGCGGGGCCGCTGCTTGGAGGAAAAATGTTAAGAAAAATAACAAGAGCATGGAAAAAGATGAAGAAAAAAAAAATCCAAGTGAACTTTAATTAATGAAGTTAAAATAAGAAGCTATAGGAGTGATGTTGATAATCCAATGTATAATGTATTTGTATTCTAATTGTTGTTATACTTGTATTTCAGGTTCTGTTTGATTTTTTGCAGGGGATAGTCTTTTGATTTGTCATATGATAAAGCATTGATGCATGGGGATAAGGTAGTGTCAGACGACACAATTCAATGCACAAAATAATTTCAAAGATGTGTGAGGAAGTGACTAACGAACATAAAGTTACCAGCTGACCGGCCTTGCAAAATAAAAGAAAACTTGACACCAGTAAATGGATATACTTTACTATACTAGACTAGATTAGAGTAGCTCGCAGATACTTGACACCACGTGGTTGAAATGCAGCTACCATCCATGCACAGTGCGTACCATGTGCTGCTCACCCACTCGACTATTAGTTGGAGTCTCGCACTATTATTTTTAATCTCGAGGCTTCTTTAGGTTTCCGGCTACCTTCTCGGAATCCTATTATTAATAACAAATTATTTTATGTGTAAAACTTAAAAGAATGTAATGATAACTCATTACCCAACGCAGTGGAGTTTCATCAAAATATATAGAGTTACCTAGTTTTACAATATCTCGTATATATATAAATGCGTCGGTTACCAGGGTCCTGTAATTAGTATACTACTAACTAGGCATATTCTAGCTATACTAGTCTCGAATAGGTTTGGTCTGGAACACCTCAGACTAACGTAGGATATAAGGTAAGATGCCGGGGATTATGTCGGAGACAACCTCGGATCCTCCATGCCGAGAATGATCTACTAGATGTATCGAGAGGGGTGCAAGTGATGTATATATCGAAAATATATATCGGATATTATGTCGAACACTATATCGGGTGTGGCTCGATATAGATGTACAGTAACTGCGGATAATTAAAGCTTACCTTGATTACCGGAAAGCGGGTATTTATAGGCCTCGGGATACGGAGACCATTCACGTGATGAACACGTGAGCCGTACCATATCGGGTATGATATTCGATATATATGTCGCAGATCATACCCAACATAAGTAAAAGCTGGGCCTAGTTCATTGCAGGCCCAATACGGAAAATACCCATATCATGTAGTCCCCCAATTTGGGAACTATTATCTAAAGATAATAATTTGCAAATTAAATCTGAGTTTTTGTATTACGAGTACCTCTCGTCCCGCCAGTTCAAATGATGAAGAACTGATGCGGGAGTTGCATTTTGATGTTTTTAATTGATATTGGTGGACCCCAATGCAATTAGCACATATTCAGAGGTTCTCATTTGAATTCCTGTCTTTTTAGAACATTCATATTATATCAAATTTTATTCGATATGGATGTCGAATGTAAATTCGATATGCTTTTGTCATAAATGCGTGCCTGATGCCCGACGTCTATGATAGCGGGTTGGGAGGAGAGAGAAGATCATTTTGTCTCCTAGTGAAATTTGTTATCTTTACGCTGCGGTATGTCGGGGATCTTCGATATATTTTTTGATATAATTTTGATATATTTTCGACATGTTTTTCGATATTCATGTCTTTATTTGGTTTTTCTGAATTCCGAGGTTGCTATCTTCGAGTTGCTGCGCTTTATTTCTTTCAGAGCTTCTTACGTTACTCAATATTTGACATCCTCATGGCGAATGAGAATGATTTCAACTTCATGGGTTTAGATGTTCATAATATGGAGGTTGGAGGCTCCAGAACTGCTTATACTGATAATGATCTTTTCGGGACTGATGAGTTGTTTTGGGATGATGTTGGTGATGGCGTGGATGAGGATTCCAGTATGCCTTAAGGGGCTCAAAATGTGAAGGTTGATGAGTGGGCTTTACCCATAGCTCATGAGGTGAGAAAATTCAAAACCGCTGAGAGTTATGAGGATATGGTGTCCCATGTTCCTCATGATCCTAATTTTTATGCTTCGACATATCACATTAATGCGGGATATAAGATCATATTTCCTGAAAAGTATGATAGGATGCATACGCCGCCCAAATGTTGTATCACGGTACATGCAAAGCATCTTTCCAATTGCCTGCGATTCCCTATTGACCCTACCGTCATCGCTATTTTGGCAAGTATTGGTGTATGCCTTGGGCAACTGTCACCATCTCTATTGGGTATATCGTGGGCTTTATTTGTGTTATGAAGGCCCTCGGAGTGCTGTATGGCGTAAATGAGTTCTGGAATTTGTTTACCGTCATCCTCTACAAGAAGGGAGGTGATAAGGGTTTCTATTTCGTTCGTTCGCAATACGAGATGAAATTTCTGTTCTGCGACCAGTCTAGTTATGGCTTCGGGAATACGAATGAATATTTCTATATAAAGGAGAATGTGGCTGGGGAACTCGATGGGTTCCCGCAAGAGTGGTCTACGTCGAATAAGTATGTGAGGCCCACTGGCCTTGGACACCTTCAATTTACGTCTGAATTCTTATTGAAGTTGTTGGATCGCCCCTATGAGCTTACCATGCTTTGTGATGAGGACGTGGTTGGTGCGAGCGATATTTCTCCGGGGCCTTATAGAGGCCCTCATGACTTTGGTAAGGTTCTTCTCTATCGTTATTATGGTAACTTATTCCAAGTACTTGTGTTAATTGTCGTTTGTATTGTTTATCTGTAGCCACTCTCGTGGAACATCGGAGGCTGGACGTGATTGCCCAATGAATTACTGTCCCTAGGACGATAAATGAGGGTGATGACGCGTTTCCCGTTGTTATTAAGAAGCGTGGACGCGAAGGTCTTCGACTCAAGGAAAAACTGAATCGGTCCTCGCAGGGTGGGGACTGGAGTAGGTCGTAGTGGGAGTCATGCTCCGGGGACTTCTGCCGCTGGTGCCTCAGCTTATAAGAAGGGAAGGACTGAGGGAGGAAGTTCTACGGTCGGTCAGGGCGCCCTGTTTCAATCTGTAAGTTTGTGACCTCTCGCTTTTGAGTGCTTATGTAGATCCATTCGTTACTAGATCCCTTTGGTGTTCTTGCGGTATTGATATATGCTTGTTTTCCAGTTCGGGAAATTTCTTAGCAGCTTTTTGAAGATGGCGAGTCAAAATAACATCGCCCAGGTGGAATCTATTTCGGAGGCTATCGCCCTTCTTGAAAGTCTGGCTGATTATGACCCGGTTGCCACTGCCAGGTTAGCGGCACTGAAGTGAACGTAAATGACCTCCTTACCGAGAACAAGGGAATGATAGCATCTCTCAATGAAGCCAACGTGTATGTTGCTATTAAGAGGGGAAAACGGGAGAAGGCAGAAGCAGAACTTAATTCGGTGCGAGAACAACTAGCCCTTGTCGAGAGGGCTAACCGATGTGTGACACTCACTCGAGAGCAAAAGATTCATCCGGCGAAAGCCTTTCTTTTGAGTCAGGCTTATAAGGTAATCTATGCCTAACGCGGGGTGCAAGAAAGGGACGAAGCTAAGGATTCCATCATTGGTTAGATCCACCTTCTTGATGGATTTAGAGATGATTTTGATCCTAGTTCTTTAGATCCTTTGTTGGGCTCAGATGGGAAACATGTCGAGGATTTCGATGCGGAAGTTGATGACGATCATGTAGAAGATGTTTACGAGGAGATTCTCGACCAGAAGAGTCTGGTTTTGATTCATACCAATGGTGTCGACTAAGGGTTTATATTGTTTTCTAATATCGTCTTTATCTTAAAGTATTGTGTATAGTGCCCTTTTGGCATATGTAATGTGCATTCTCGTTCTTGTAGTTGAACGATTCTTCTTTGAGATTTAAGTTCCCTTGATTTTAGCAGTGTCGCCTTTGGCCGTCTGTAGTTGAGCGAAGTCCTTCGAATGTCGGTTCACTTTGATATTTTCTTTTTCATATGCTGGTATCTCAGTGGATAGCGGAGTTATCCCAGGGCATTTGTAGACTTGTTATACCGGCTTGTCTCCTGTCTATCTTGGTGGATAACGGAGTTATACCAGCGCATTTTTATTTTTCCTATGTCGGCTTGTCTCCTGCCTATCTTGGTGGATAGCGGAGTTATACCAGGGAATTTGTAGATTTTTTATGCCAACTTGTCTCCAGCCTATCTCGGTGGATAGCGGAGTTATGCTAGGGCATTTGTAGATTTTGTTTTATGCCGACTTATCTCCAGCCTATCTCGGTGGATAGCGGAGTTATGCCAGGGAATTTGTAGATTTTTTATGCCGACTTGTCTCCAGCATATCTCAGTAGATAGCGGAGTTATGCTAAGGCATTTGTAGATTTTTTTATCTTTCCTCGGTAGCGGATTCTCCCTGGTCCTTTTGGATTGCACCGATTTTCTGTTCCTGTTGTTAATCAGAGAAACAATCATTTCATATTAGAGAAAATGAGTGCGTGAGATCAACTGTCCGTGTGCTGTTCCACTGAATGGAGAGTATCATCCTTGTTATGGGCAAGGATTTGTTTGTACCTGTGATGGGTGACATCTCGCAGTGCCTTCAGGATCTGAACCGCAATTTTATATGCCATATTAGAAGGTCGGAAGTCAAAGATGCTTTGAAGAGGATGAAGACTCGAAAAGCTGTTGGCCCAAATGGTATCCCTATAGAGTCTTGGGAAAGCATGGGAGAGATTGGGGTGACCTGGTTGACGGAGCTCTTTAACAAAATATGGCGAATAAATAAAATATCAGAAGAGTGGAGGAAGAGTATGCTAATACCTCTATATAAGAATAAAGGCGATCTAACTATCGTGGGATAAAGCTTATGTCTCATACCATGAAGCTATGGGAGAGGGTGATCGAACACCGATTGAGACAAATTGTTCCCATATCTTAGAACCAATTTGTATTTATGCCTGGAAGGTCGACCATAGAGGCCATCCATTTGATTCGTCAGCTCATTGAACGCTTTCGAGAAAAGAGTAAAGATTTGCATATGGTCTTTATCGACTTAGAAAAGGCATATGACAAAGTACCTCGAGAGGTATTATGGTGGACCTTGGTGAAGAAGGGGGTACCCATTAAATATATCAACATCATAAAAGATATGTATGAGAATGTGGTGACAAGTGTCCTAGTTTGTGGCGATTTAACAGACGCCTTCCCAATTACAATTGGCTTACATCAGGGGTCAGCTTTGAGCCCATTTTTGTTTGCATTGTAATTGATGAAATCACCAGAACCATCCAAGACTGAGTCCCATGGTGTATGTTGTTTGCAGACGATATTATCCTCATCGATGAGACAAGAATAGGAGTTAACACTAAATTAGAACGATGGAGACAAACATTAGAAGCACGAAGATTTTGACTAAGTCGAACAAAAATAGAGTACCTCGAATGCAAGTTTAGTAAACAACGTACAAATAACGATGGCATGGTTAAGTTGGATGGCCAAGAGAAACCGAGAAGTAAGTCTTTTCGGTTATTAGGCTCCATTCTACAGATGGATGGAGAGTTAGATGGATATGTCAACCACCACATCCAAGTTGGATGGACAAAGTGGAAGAGTGCAACAGAGATCCTGTGCGATCGTAAATTTCCTTTAAAGCTTAAAGGAAAGTTCTATCATACGACTATTAGACCTGCTTTGCTTTTTGGCTCCGAGTGCTGGGCTATTAAGCAAAGTCATGCACAGAAAATGAACGTTACAGAGATGCGCATGCTTCGGTGGATGTGCGGTAACACCAGGTTAGATAAGGTGTGCAATGAAGATATTCAGCATAAATTGGGTGTGGCGGCCATCGACGAGAAAATGCGAGAAAACCGTTTAAGATGGTTTGGGCATGTTAAACGCAGACCCATAGATGCACCGGTACGATGAGTTGAAGATCTCGACTTATGACAGACGGCTAGAGCTCGTGGGAGACCAAAAAAGACGTGGATGGAGGTTATACAGAACGACATGAAGCTAAAAGATCTAAATCAAGACATGCTCGTCAACCGAAACATATGGAGGCAGAAGATTCATGTTCACGACTCGACGTGATTCATTCATGGTTCATATAGCCTACCCCAATTTAATTGGGATTACGGGCTTGGTTGTTGTTGTATGTATTAAAGATACATGTATATCTGCCAGAGAGATAATGATATAATAAAATATTTCTGAATGTAGATGTGCATGTCTGCACATCTCACTCATTCCCTCGTAAGGGTATGTACCTGCAGTAAAACATGCATATATATCTTGATCGAGTATATCGATCCAAATGAGAATGAGTTTATAAAGGATAGCGGTCGAAGGCTAGGTAAATCTGAACCCGCCTACGTATCCCGTTGTTTGGAAATCAGACCGCGTAGTTTCCTTGTTTTAAGTACAGTCCAGCCCAACGACGGGGCGATTTAGGGAAATTTTAAAATGTTCAACATTACTAAAAGTAAAGAGTGTTCCAAATGGTTTTCCTATGTTGATTACTATGCAGCTTGGTGTTGTCATTTAAGTTCGCGGCTCCTCCAGCAGCGTCCCTGATCCGTGGGAGAGTTAAAGAAGTTATGTAGCACAACCGTCCCTCCTCATGATTGGCGATGACTTCCCCTACGCCTCCTACTTCTGGGAACTTCATCTTCTGGTGATATGTGGATACCACTGCTCGGATGGCGTTGAGAGTCGGCCTGCCTATAATGACGTTGTAGGCAAAAGGGTGATCCGCGATCGTATACTGGATGTTGATGGTCCTTCTGTGCGGCTCCTCACAGAATGATGTTGGTAAATTCACCTATCCCAGTGGTATCACCTCGGCAGCTCCGAAGTCAACTAGAGGGGTGTGGACTTGTTACACTACGTGGTGGCCCAGAGCCATCTTCTCCAAATCATGTGCAAATATGGTGTTCGTGGAGCTTCCATTGTCTATTATCACCTTGCGAACACCATAATTGGCAATGTCAAGTTTAACAACCAAGGGAAAATCAAGTTTACATGCCTGTATCGCCTCTGGAGTCAGATCCATGAGATCCCTGTTCGGAAGGTAATGTTCTCCTCCGGCAGCTCTTCCATCAGCGATATGAATCCAATATAGCGGTCCTCTTCGAGTCCTCTTGTAATCTTTTTCCTCTTATTGGTGGAGTCTACTCCAGCTGGGCCACCGCTGATCATGTTGATCACGCCTCTAGAGGGTGCGTTGACAATTGTGTTACCACTCCCATTGGGGCCCTCTATAGCCTTTGTATTGTTCCTTCTGGGGGAGTGGGATTGATCCTCCTGATCATCAGTGTTTCTGATGTTTCGCACATACTCAATTAGCTTGCCTTCCTTAATGAGGCGCTCGATTTCATCCTTGAGATCTATAAAATCTTTAGTCTCGTGTCCTTTCTGGCGGTGGTACTCACAGTACTTCCTTGATCGTTTAATGCCCTCAGTTTCTCTTACCTTCCTCGGTTGATTCAACCACCTGTTCCTTTGAGCCATCGCAAATACGGTCAGAATATCCTAATTCAGGGAAGTGTATCTTATTGGTGACCTGTCCCGTCCGCCTTTATCTCTATTCCATCCTTCTCTACCTCGGTTGTGACCGGCTAGCTGTGGAGCTTGCTTCGTTGCCATCATATTGTCTTGGTATATGGTATTATGGGCAAGCTCATTGATTTGGTTGATAGTTGGAGACTTGAGCTTGATTAGCTCATGTGCAAATCTCTTGTGCGCCATCGCGTTGAACAAGATCAGTACCACTTGGTCAACTTGCGATTCATCCACCTTCATCAATTCATCATTGAATCTCTCCATAAACTCTTCTAGGCTCTTCTTCTATTTCTGCTTCATTGCATTCAGATGATGTATGTTAATCTTCATCCTTTTCTGATTGGAAAATTGGCTTTCCAACTTCTCCCTCATCTGTTCATAACTGGTGAGTGATCCAATCTCGATCCTATTAAACCAATCCAGAGCTGCTCCAGTTAGGGTAGTGGCCAAGATTTTTGCCTTGATACCGTGTGAGGACCTATGCAAGTTCAACACACTGTCAACACCGTGGAGATGATCCCTCGGATCGCTCTTCCCATCATAAGCGTTGATAGTGGAGACCTTGTCTCCCTTCTACAATACCTCAGCCTCGATCTCAGCACAGTATGGGGTCAAAGTCCTATGGCCTTCTGCTAAAGCCAGTTTTCGACTAACTCCCATCCTCTCACGGTCTAGCTGTTCTATTCTTCTTGCGATGTTCCTTCTTTATCTTACCGGGTCGAGCCTTTCCTCTTCTTGAACCCTTAACCTAGAATGATCCCTCGTGTTGTCACTCGCATCTTCATGCTCTTCACCCCTAACTCTAGGTGCAAGTCCTCCTCTGGCCCTAGATTCCTAGGGTCGCGGTGGCGGGTCTTCTGCTTCCCGACCATTCAGGTGTGATATCAAAGTTTCTAAGGCTGTCTTCACTGTGGCCTGAAACGTGGTGTTGATCTGTGCCACTAACTCCGGTGCTAACGCGGCAGGTGCCGCATGCTCTTGTCCTACTCCCCTCGGTGCTTGAGGCAGAACGGGTTCATTCTGTCCTCTCGTCGATACTGGGGTCGGAATATGCGGTGGGGTGCACTCTCTATCATTGAGTTGTCAACTACTGGTCTATTGGACTGCGATCGGGTCATCCTCTTTTGCATCTCGGCGTCCTCGTCTAAGAACTTGGTGTTCCCAAAGACAGCGCCACTAGTTTGACAATATCTTGTATATATATAAATGGGTCGGTTAAAATGGTACTGCAACGAGTATACTGCTAACTAGGCATATTCTAGCTATACTAGTCTCGAATAGGCTTGGTCCACAACACCTTGGACTAACGTCGGATGCAAGGTAAGATGTCAAGGATATGTTGGATGTGACGTCGGGGATTATGTCGGAGACAACCTCGGATCCTCCATATCGAGAATGATATACTAGATGTATCAAAAGGGGTGCAAGTGATGTATGTATCGAAGATATATATCGGGTATTATGTCTAACACTATATCGGGTGTGGCTCGATATAGATGTACAATAATTGCAGATAATTAAAGCTTATATTGATTACCGGGAAGCGGGTATTTATAGGTCTCGAGATACAAAGACCACTCACGTGATGAACACGTGAGCCGTACCATATCGGGTATGATATTCGATATATATATCGAGGATGATACCCAACATAAGTAAAAACTAGGTCTAGCCCATTGCTGGCCCAATACGGGAAATACCCATATCACTACGTATCATGGTAAAAAAAATTTGGCATGAGACCAAACGCTCAAATAATCCGTGTCAATAACTGAAGAAAGTGATATATTGATATTCCATTTCCATCAACATTGTAATGATATTTAAGTACAATAAATAATAATATCACGACACTGCATGCCGTATTGGGATAAAGGTTGAACCGTCTCAGATTACATTTGATCTTATAAATGCAGTCAACACTTCTCAATTAGGAATGCGAGGCATATTTGTGTCTCATTCCGAAGGTGCAAAATCTTGAACTTATCTCACAATCTCGACCAATCTCATTATGTAATGTACTTTATAAATTCATTACAAAATGCGTCACCATGCGGTTGCGTGAGATAATGCCACGGTTCAAGCTTTATACGAGGCCGTAGCACACAAGACAATGTTTTTGTCTTACAAGAAGTCCTCCACTCCATGCGCTCCAAGAAAAAAAATAAGACGGGGTGTATGATCATGAAATTGGACTTAGAAAAAGCGTACGATAAAGTAAGTTGGGAGTTTCTTGAGGACACGCTTAAGGCTTTCCAGTTTCCGGAAGTATTAGTGCGCTTGATCATGTTTTGCGTGCGCAGTGCCTCGACAAAAATTCTATGGAACGGAGAGCCTATGACGGCCTTTACACACACGTGCGGCCTACGATAAGGAGACCCCCTATCTCCATACCTTTTTGTACTATGTGTCGAACGACACTCGTATCTTATCAACGAAGCGGTAGAAAAGAAAAATGGCAGCCCATCATTCCTTGCCGTGGTGGACCGGCTCTGTCACATATCTTTTTCGTCGACGATCTAGTGCTAATGGGAAAGGCGACACAGAAAATAGCAAAGTAGATTAAGAGGGTGCTTGACATATTTTGTCAAGCTTCGGGACTAAAATTAAGCCCACAAAAGTCGAAGGTACTGTTCACCAATCAGGGTGGTGCACGATTGAAGCAAACGATCAGCGAAGTGCTCGGATTTGGCCAAACGACGGATTTGGGGAAATATTTGGGGGTTCAATTAATCCATGGACGTGTGATGCGCACAACCTTTTCAGAGATTTTTGACAAGGTCATGAGGAAATTGCTGAGTTGGAAAAATAAAATCTTGACGCTAGCCGGTCGGGCAACTCTTGTACAATCCGTATCCACGGCAATACCAATATACCATATGCAGTCGACCTGGTTACCAGAAAATATTTGTGATCAACTTGATAGGCTGAATCGAGGTTTCCTTTGGTCGACGGATGTAACAAAAAGAAAAATTCACCTCATCGGGTGGAAAAGATTAACGAGGCCGAAGGAGGATGGAGGGCTAGGAATTCGGGTGATGCGCACGAGTAATGAGTCCTTGTTGGCTAAATTGGCTTGGAAAATATTACGGAAAAAAAAGACGTTATGGATGGGGCTGATCCAAGCAAAATACCTCAAAGGCCGAGATCTATTGCGCTATTCAGTTAATAACGCGGGGAGTTCAACGTGGAAAAGAGTGGTGCGTTGCGTCGGATTAATGAGACCGTTCCTACGATAGAAAGTGGGGGAAAGACGCTCGGTGTTATTTTGGTACGATAATTGGTTGGAAGAGAAAAGATTATGTGATGAAGGTATCATTGTTAATTTGGAGGAAGTTAATTTTAATCTTCGTGATTTACTCGAAGAAGATGGTATGTGGCGTTTGGACGAGATATTGACAGCAATCCTCGAGCCACTGAAACAGCAAATTTTGAAAGTCTGAATCAATCTCCGGGACAACAAAGATACCATTATTTGGAGCAAAACGGCGAGCGGAATTTTTTCTTGCCAATCGGCATACAAAACCTTTCATAAAGCATATAGTGAAGAAGTAGCGCCGAACCGAGAACACAAGTGGGTGTGGAAACTGCCTTATAGCAACAACATTCAACACTTTTTATGGCTGATTTCTCAAGGCAAACTGACAACAAATTAGTTACAAAAAGATAGGAAATTCACGCACGACGCTGAGTGTCCGCGGTGTGCATCGGCGAGCGAGTCAATTCTGCACATCCTCCGCCATTGTCGCGCCGCCAGGAAAATATGGACAACACTACTCTTGGATGTTGAGCTACTATGGTTTGATAATCTCCCGGATGCAAGCTGGTTAAGGAGGAATCTGAGAAACAACGAGAAAAGTTGAAAAGATTTGCCGAACTCGGAGTAGCACTGGACTTTCGCAGCTGCTATATGGTGTATATGGAAGGGGCGTAATAAGTTCATATTCAGAGGGAAAGAAGAGAGTATAGTCGGCCAACTTTTTCGGGTTAAGCAAATGAGTATCCTAATGCACGACTGTAATAGGAAAAAGAAAGGGACCGAGATGGCATGGAAGAAGTGGCGAAAACCGAGAGAAGGATGGACCAAGTTAAACGTCGATGGAAGTGTGCAAGAGGCTACGAACTCAGGAGCAGCTGGGGGAGTATTGAGGTCCGAAACCGGAGCTTGGTTAGGAGGATTTTGCAAGAGTCTAACGTCTCCAACAATTAACGAAGCGCAACTTAAGACACTCAAATTAGGACTCGCATTCTCTTGGGAGAGACGTATCCAGAAGCTAGAGGTAGAGACCGACTCTCTTATGGCATACAATATGGTCATGGGACAAAATGTCGGCACGGAGTCTACATCGAGGTTGATAAATGAGTGCAAGGAGCTAATCAGAAAGCCTTGGAAGATTAAAGTGCGATGCATTCCTCGTTCGACGAATAATGTGGCCGACGGCATAGCAAAACTAAGTTTTGAGAGTAGGGATCGAGAGATATTTTTGGATATCCCCTTCCCCGATTGTAAAATTTATTAATTTGGACCTCGTCTAAGAGGCGCGCTTTTCCTTTTCTACCAAAAACAAAAACACTTCTCAATTAGGCCACATAAATTGATACATCCAACAAAAGAATCAATCGAAGTTTAAGCCTTACTCAAAACCATATATAAGAAATTTGAATCCAACGCATTAACTAGTCATGCCTCATGACATAAATATTGAAAATATAAGCGTGTACGGTGTACGTACTCGCTTGAATAAATGATTGCAGTTCAAAACAAAAATGGAGTTTGATTTGTTAATTTTAAACTCTATATCTTTTATTAATTCAGGTCATTTGAGTGTGATTTGATAATTAGCAAATCTCATCTGGTATTTTAGATTGATCCTAATTCTTTGGCAAACTTTTTTTGCTAAGCCTCATTTGGTTTCTGAGAAAAATAAGAGGAAAATAAATTAAATATACATGAGGCATCATAAAGTTTGAATGAAGCATCACTTTTGTTTGACTGTTTAAGACTATCGTGTCAAACATTGAAATCTAATTTGTGAGAAACAAATATTTATTTTTAAAACTTGTGAGTAAAATATGTCATAATTACATATAACCAAGCGGATGAAGAAAAATTGAGTTTTATTGATATTTTCTATGCTTTTTGTTGATAGGAGATTTTATTAATGTTTGTAATGAAAGAAAAATACACGAGGGTAGTGGGCCTTTTCTCGATTCGAGGAACAGGAGAAAAAATAAGAAAAAAAGAAGAAAGATATAATATTTTTATTTATCGTATTATATTTTAAGAAAAGAAAGAAGAAAGATATAATATTTTTATTTATCGTATTATATTTTCTGATCAGAGAGGAAAAAAAAGTCTCCCTTTAAGGAAAAGAGGGGCCTGCTTTGTATAGATAATTGTGAGTAGCTCGTAACTAGATCTCTTCAAAAGGCGGTGTAAGCATGATCGAATGAAAGTCTGATGGGTGTCCTGTTGTGACGATCACGCCCCACGAGCCATGCTCCGATCCGAGCTGGTTCAGTGATGGCCAACCACTTTACCCAATTCAGACTAAAGCGCAACTCATAGGAAGGGGTCTCACTTATTTATGATCAAAATCATACACGTTTTATTAATTATATTTTGATGTATACATTGGAAGTCTTGATATTACAAATAATGTGACTATTTTAATGGTTATGCACTAGTGACAAAACACGAATATTCCAAAATACACGCTTGAACAATTATTCACTTGGTCCATGCTGCCATGTTGATTTTATCCTGAGGAATGGACAAAAGAAACGAGGAATTAGTTTTTAATAACTTAGTGAGATTCATATAAAAGACTGGTAATGCAAGAATTAACTGTGACCTACTGGATACACTTCGGGAGTGATCTTACCGGTAGAAACAGTTCAACTGGACAATTTGATGTAGCAATGGTACTGGAGTTTTCATAGAATAGTTAATGAACTTGTGCTTAACAATAAACAAATCCAGCGTTATAACTTCTACTATTCTACCTTATACCTCCCGACGAGGAGCGACCTCGCAAACAATCAAGAGACATGCTCGAGTACATACCGATCCAGCACGGGGGTTACAGCCAACTCCTGACTGCAAGCGGTGCCTAAATAGATGGGTATCAAGAAAAATTACTTAAACCGACAGTCCTTACTGCCCGGCAGTAACTTGACTCAATCCCTGGGCCCAACTTCTCACAGGCGTCCCAATGGGTATAACAAATAAACAAATAAGCTAGTAAACCGGATAATATCCGTTGCTCCTTGAGCTATATGTCCCGAACATAGTTCGTTGCTCTTTGCACAATTCAAGAACCAGCAGATGAGATTATAATATTGGAGGATTATCATGATTATGAATAGATATGATAAATGATAAATGATTGGATACGATTTAACGATTAGTAAGAAAATCTTGTTATGAGATGAGATGTCAAATAGGATTATGATGAAATATAGGTTGTTCGAGGTTTGGTAACGGAGCAGTGGTTTTTTTGTCCAAGTTCCTCAGGGCCAGATGCCAAACGGGGTTAGAATAAATCAGAAATGAAACCTCACCTTAACTCGTACGGAGAACCTTGATGGCATTGATTAGTTCGTCAAACCTTTGATCGGATATCCAAATGAACTTTGTTTTCAAATATTTGTATGGCAACTGATCTGTAACATCACTAGGAACATGTGTACCCGAATGGGAAGGAAAATCCAAAGGTTTGATATGCTAAATAATTCTTGAAAATATAGAACCTATTTTTGGATTTTCAGACAACAGTCTACGGTTTAGGAATTTCGACATTCTAAATCACATTATTTGAAAAATATTTCTTCATATGAAAGTTAGAGGACGTCATGAGAAGTATGTGGCCATTGGCCTTGATCAAAAAATATTTTTCTACAATTAGTTATGATTTTTCTAAGGTGTAGGGCCGAATGGATAATTTCTGCGCAATAAAAGTTTTGGGGTATTTTCGGGTAGAAAATGATGAATTAAGAACTTGGGATATATTTTTCCTGAAAGTAGACTCACTAACTTAGAGATTCATAGGAAGAAAGAAGGAAAAAATAAAATGATTTTGGGTGTGAAAATTGTTGGAAGAAAGCCTACTATTTATAAGCAAAAAAGCAGGTTAAAATACTTTTAATTAAGGTCCCACTTTGATTATTTTATAAGAAATCAAAAAAAAAATCTGAATTTAATCATGCTCTTAAGGATGTCATGGCTTACTTCATCGTTGGTTAATTGCATATCAAGTCCTTCAATTATTTATAATTATAATGCAAATAGGTATAATTAGATTTCTTTGTTACATACATATTTACTTATGTAAATTTTCTAGGTAATTCAATCAACTTGGTTAATATTTAAAATTGAAATATATGTTTTACGATTAGAGACCTGTAATATAATAAAAGACTAACTTTTAAGTTCAGGGCTCAAATGCAACTTTTTCTAAACATTTTGGGTAAAAATGGAAATTTTCAAAAGTTCAAGGACTAAAGTATAAATTTTTTTTCTTCCTAATTTTTGGGGTGTTACACATGTGTTGATGTGTATTTTGATGATAGAATAAGAATCTCGAGAGGCTAGCTGTCAGCATCGTCTTTGTCTTGTGTTGATCTTTGAGAGGATAAGAATTTCGAGGGGCTAGTTGTCAGCATCGTCTTTGTCTTGTGTTGATCTTGGAAAGAGTAAGAATTTTGAGGGGCTCAATTCCTACTATTACCAGGAGTCCCCCAATTCGCCTCGTATTCGAAGAATATGAAGGGAATTTAAAGCGTTGTTATGGGAAACTCGAAAAGGGAGGCTTTAATGCGATGCGACTCTTTGTTTCTCTGCGGCTAGACTGAACGCATTGATTAGGGCCTAATTATGACGAATTCGGGTCTCTTGACGTGGTGCGACTTTTGGAGTCTGTTCAAACACGTGCACTTTAACGAAGCGACTCGTCTTTGAGCGGGAAGTGAATGACAGTGTTTCACCGCCTATAAAAAGGGTGTCCCGCCATGATTTCCTTATATCACAAAAATATAATCGTGTATCTTCTTTCTTGAGCTTTATCCTTCTTTACTTATAGCTTCTCTTTTTTTTTCTTTTTCCATGTGAGACTTCATGGCTTCTGATACCCCCGTTCTGGCGAAATTTTTTGAGAGGGAGGAGAGAGTTTTTGGGGATACGATGTTTGCGGAAGTGATGCCCTCATAGGTTGGGGCAGGGGTTTTAGAGTAGAGTGGTCGGGGTGAATCGTCTTCTCAATGACGAAGAGTGGCGGAGGCTGAATCCAAGCATATACGAGTGGGTGACATCCTATCGGCTATTTTAGAAAAATTCATGGTGGATAAGTTTGGAGAGCACGCGGTGGTTGGTTTGGTGGTGCAATTTAGGGTTACTCGTTCTTCTGATCGGGAAAATGGTCTTCATGCTGGACATGTGACCATATACGAGGCGTAACTCAAGGCAAGTTTACGACCATTGATCCCTACCTTCTCTGTGATGTCTTTCGGACGTGTGGGTTGTCTTCGTATTTGTGTGATTGATAAAGGGGGTGGTGTTTTCAGTAGAGAGTTTCCTGGCGGTGTACAAGGTAAGCCTTTCTCCCTCGGGTGCCCTCTTTTACTATTGTACTCCACGAAAGGCTCAAATTTGGTTTCTATTCAACACCTCGTTGTCGTTTGGGAATTGGAAAACTCATAATTTCTTCGTTCTTCCCCTAGGAGTAGCATGGAAGGTTCCCTAAGTATGGCAGCAAAAACCCTTAGCCCAAGATCTCAAACATCTAAATGCGGTGGTGAATGAGATGTATGTTGAGGGTTTTTTCAGTACTATGTATGATGCCTCGAAGTTCTTAGGTCCGAATGTTCTTGGCTTTTTTTATAAGAGCATCGGTCTTTCTTTGTTGACCGCTAGTCCTTGAAGGCTTTCGCAAATGGACTTGGATACAATCTGTAAGTGTTTACGAGTGTTTTCTTCCTTTACTGTTCTCCGTTTTTTGTCGGGGTATTCAGACTTAGATTTCGGGGTTGGCTCGCGTGTTTCGGGTTCAGGTGCTAGTATTATCGTGGAGTTGCTGAAGCAAGGAGGCGGTGTGGGATCAGCGTATATGGAGGATGACGAGGAAGAGGTGGGACTTCGAGTGGAGAATCTGAGCGAATAGGGGAAATAGGGGTCAGTGCGGAGGTTGAGGGCGCGGGTCCGAGTGAGAAAAAGAAGAATAATAAGAAAGACAAGAAGGAGGGTAAGAAGAGGAAGAGGGTATCTTTTGGAGGCAATTCCTCGGTTAAGGGAGGACTAGGAAGTGAAGGGTCCATGAGGAGGGCAGGGGAAAATGTTCCTTTAAGTTCGGGGGCTGGTTTGATGAGGGAGGTGGCCGCGTCTTTCTCGAATGTCGAGGTGGAGACGTTGTTCGCGTTTCATCATGCGACACTTCAATGTTCTTTAGAGGAGGTGTTCATAGAAGCCCCACAGTCTAGTTTTTCGGTGGGATCTCTTCCGAATGGGGATTTTGGCGATGTTTTTGCCAGTATTTCCAAGGGTCTTTCGGTTTTTTCTTCTTCACCTTCTCCAACTAAGGAAAGGGGAAAATCGAAGGCGATCGAAAGAAGCCGAGATGGTTCGGGGTCGGGTGTCTGAACCGGTAGCCCTGAGCAGCGATGGGCCAGCCAAGGGAGCTGGTCCTTTGGTACAGGGGGAGGCTGCAGGGGCGCACACCGAGGTAGGAGAGGTTGCGAAATCGAGATAGGTAGTTGCTTTTCTTTCTTTGGCAGAATCATATGCGGTGGCAGTGTTGCATCGTCGTTTGCGTCAGGCCTTCCATGAGGTAAATTGGCTTATGGAATTGATTGTCTTTTTCTTCTTTCTTTGATGACTTACGAGGGTATATGAGTCCTTTGTTTTACTCTTTTCTCATATTTTCTTTTGTAGCCATTCGCTTCGATGGAGGAGGTCTGGAGTTTGTATGACCGACCTCTGGGCCGGATAGAAGATAGGGAGAAAATGGTGCATATTTTAGAGGTGAGGGAGGCTCGTTATTAGGGCATTGCATTGGAGTATTGGGATCAGCATATGCAAGAATATGTTGTATTAGAAGAGCACCGAGAAGAGGCAGCACAGGCAGCCGAGGCTCGTAGACATGAGTTGGAGGAGTTGCAGCTAGCTTTAGATGTTACAGAATTATGACGGAATGAGGCCTTGGTGCAGGGCCGACAGCTCCGTAGGGCCAACAATGAGCTAGTCGAGGCTGCTAAAAAGCAGGAGGCGAATGTGATTCATCTACAAGAGGCTTTGACGAAGGCCCATTTTGATGCTGAGGCGATCACGGAGAGGGTGGCACAAGAAATGGCTCAGCTGCATCAGAATTTTATCGATCGGGAAGACGAGTTGACACGTATGCACAAAAGGCATACATATGAGGCGGTGAAGGAGAATGCCCTTGGGATGTTGGATAAGTATAAAAGGTTTGTGAAGCATTACTCTGCATTTCGTCATCACTTTGTCGGGCATGTTTTGCTTGGCTATAGGGGTTGTCGTGCGAAGGGGATAGAACTTGGCTTGTATAAGAAGAATGCTGACTTGTCCTTACTTCGACCACATGAACTGCATATAACGATCTCTCATGATGATGTTTTGTCTTTGTTGGGCCGGCAGGGTAGTTCATCCAGTCTAGCCTGACAGCGGGGACGCGTTCATCTGCTCTTTCCTTTTCTGAAGCGGCGGAAGCAGAGGTGGAGGAACATGAAGAGGCGGGGATGCTAGTGACCCGGGAGGATCTGGTGCGGCAGGCAAGAAAGGAGAAAAGACCAACCTCGTAGTTATGTATTTTTGTTTTATTTTGCGTTTCATTTAAAGGACAAGTAGGATATTTGGTAATGTTTTTTATAGTAAATAAAGTATTGTGCTTTTTGGATATGTATTTTGCAAAAAAATCTTGTGCACAAAGTTTTCTTTTGAAAAAACATGCAGGAGGGGGTTTTCAACACGGCATTTTTTGTATGCGTAAATTTGCCTTTTTAGAAGAGAGGCTCATGGGTTGTGATAGGAAAATTTTCTTTTGTAAACCGAGTGACTACTAGGATATATGGTAATCAATGTTACGAGGAGGGAGAATTAAAGGATTGAACGGTCGTTTCTTAAAAGAGGGAAGGGTCTTTGGCGAATACGTACAACCAGAGATTAGGGTGAAGGTTTCTTCCGGGCATAGAGTGTTTCCCATGGGTTCGAATATTTGTTTAATAAATATGTGTACATTAGATGTGTGTTTTTGTTGAAAGTTTTATCTTTTATGTGGTGGGGGGCCTTTAGGGGAGTCACGAGTCACCCTTAAAGGTAATTCTTTGGATGCATAGTGTCCCATTATTGTGCGGGGATTAAGGCGATAACCTCTAGCCCATTGTTTTTGTATGTGGGGATTTGTTTTGGGCATAAGAAGGTTCCCTCAAACCGTATCGAGGGCCGTCAGACCCCTTTGTAAAGCGGCATTTACGGGGATTGCGGTTCTCCTTGAACTAGTTCCAAAACCAAGAGGTACCTTGTGGTGGATGGGCTCTACCGGATTCGTGAGTCTCTTTTAGAACTATGCATATGTTTGTATGATGAAGATGTAATGAATTACGATAGCCATAAGAGAGAGAAGTTCTTACATTAGCGGTGAGGATGCCAGAGGGCAGGGAGCTCTAACCTTTTCTTTATCCTCTGAGTTTTGTTGGACGAGGAAAGTTCCTGAGTGGGGAGCCGCAATGTTTTGCAAGTTTGATTGGGGTCGTGGGGGCGTCTTTGAGGCAGGTTTTCTAGATTTTGCTTTTAAGCTTTATTTGTTTTTGGAAGGAGTGATCCTCTCTGAGGGGGTATCTCCTTTCAAGATATATATATTTGGCAAAGATTCCTCTTTCTGGGAAAGGTCTTTTTCTTCGAGGAGGGTCTTTTTCTTCGAGAATGGTCTTTCTTTTTAAGTAGTCGATCAAATAGTGTGAGAAACACGTGGCCCGGGGATATTCGTCATGCTGGTGATGCCCTCTTAAAGTTATCCGGCTTACTCGTCTACCACGCATACAAAAGATAGACATGTCATAATTTTGCTCATTTAATTGCATTTACATTCTTCTGCGGCGGTTTGTCTACCAAGCCATGCGTGCTGCCGTTATGCCCTCAAGATCTGGCCATGTCTTATCGAAAGGTCGTGTCAGTTCCTTCGAAGAGGTGCTAATGTTGAGTAGGGAAGTACCTTTGGGGGAGTGGCCTATAAATAGTTGTGTCGATTCATTCTATTTTGTCAACATTTTTGCCTTCTTCTACCTTCAGAGCATATTTAACCACTCATTTCTAAACGCTCTTAGCATAATGAGTAGAACTACTTTATTCCTCTATTTTTTGTGCGAAGTTGCTAAGGAGCATGTAATCTCGGATGTATCTAGTCCACAAAGGGAAGAGTCTGACTCAACTGGCACTTCTAGTTTACTCACGGTGCCTTCTCCTTCTTTGGTAAATGTGGGGCAGTGCTCAAGCAAACAGTCGGTATCATGTGGGGGAGGTTGTAATGCTAAATTCTAGTGTGGCTTCGAGGACACGTTGTCAGCGGGCGACTCGGCTTGCTGCTACGGGTAGGCTGCGATGCCATCGTTCTAATATTGTGGGATCTAGGCTGCCAAAGGATGGAGGTATGGGTTCAGGTTAAGGTATTTCTTCATCATTGGCGCCCCTTTATACCATGGATGAAGTGAGGGTGACCTTTATATAGAGTGAAACTTCTAACCCTCATGTTCTGGAGGAACTAATGTTGGGCTATTTCAAACCGAATTCTATAGTGGGTGCATGGAGAATTGAGAGTGTGTTAAGTACCGTGTCGGAAGAATACGTGTGCATGTTATTAGAGGGGGTATCCTTGGACATATTCAAATTTTACATCATTATTCCTACGGCTGACCAGCGAGCCAATAATATTCTTGTAGGGTTTTTAACAATGTACGCTTGTCAGGTTTATAATGGCCTTCATTGGTTCTTTCATCCTTTCGTGCGAGATTTACTGCGGTTTTTGCATGTTTGCCCCAGTCAGTTACTTCCTTCGTTGTTCCAATACGTAGTGGGATTTTTACTATGTTGTGGGTTGTTGGATATCAAGTGCTCTCTAGTTTTTCGGCGGCTTTTCCTATACGAGTCATAATTGTCGTTTCTCTCTTCTTTTGTTTCGAGTCAGTGGGTCCTCCTTTTCTTTTGGTGGTTGGGGGTCACGCAGACAAGGACGGTGTTTGAGGAGAGGAGTTCTTCTACTTAGCTCCTCATAATTTTGCAATTTCAGAGTGGGGAATTTTTACGAGGTGGGGCTTGGGTGTGGCACAGTTACATCCTTCTTTAAAAGGACAAGTGAGGCAGGATTTGGAACGAAGAGGTTCATATGCGGGTCGTTGTGACACGTCTTCTATGCTGAATTATCTGGTGGATATGATCATAGTTGGGCTTCAGCATGCCGCCGAGATATTGGAGTTCGCAGAAGGTCCTCTTCACACGAGCCCTTTGTTAAGTAAGAGTCCCTCAGTTGGTGAGTTGATCCTAGGGGCTGAAATGAATGTTCACGCTCGGGATACTTTTTCAATGGCTCTCTTACTTTACCTGCAATATTCAACAGATGATGGGGCACTTGAGCCATTGTCGAGGGGGTTTGAATCGATGACATTTATCTTTTCTTCCCCTACTCCGTCAGTCGAGGCTCCTTCTAGAGTCTCACCAGTTTTGGGTAGGGGTTTTCCCAACTAGGAGGGTTATCTATCCGGTGAATCGGGTGAAGGTTTAGTCACACTTTTCGTCTGCCTAACATTCGGATGGGAGAGCTGGGCCAATCTTCTCTGCTAGGCATAGCGAGAGACTTTTCTCTTTTCACATGAGTGCCGGGCAGCCTGGAATATTTCCAGTCATATTTATGCTGATTGCGCAACGAGTGCGATAAGGAAGTTCTTTTTTCTTTCACTTTTTTGGTCTTGCATAATATTTTCAGCAAGAATGCTTGTGAGGTACATGTCCTTTTTTTCCTTTTGTAAGATACTTCTTTGTGCACAGATTTTTGGAGTTCGTTATTATCATCCGGTTTTCCTGTCGAGTTTTGTCTTCACACGTCTCAAATACATGCGTATGTTCATGGACTTGGGTCGTCGATTTGGGGAGAAATTGGCTAGGGCTCAACTTCAAGCGGCATTAGGGGTGTCAGGTGCAAAACATTCGAACAACTCTTTCAATGAGGAGGCGCAACAATTTCTGTGATGGGCTACGATATTTATCAATATGTGCCTCAATCGATGCATGGGTTTCCTTCGAATCTACTGATCCCTAAGTTGGTAGTGGATCCTCCCCCGGAAGGTCCTCTTGTATCTCAGACCTTGTCAGTCGATGAGCATGTGTTGTTGGCCTACGTGGATTGGAAAATGGGGCCCGTCGATGTCGAATATTGTTCCTTTAGCGGTTTCCCTGGCAGAAGTATTGGAGGTGGCACGTCGGGCTGTTGTACGGGAAGGAAATCGTCATATCCCTGACTCAGGGTAATGTTTCGGTTGGTTTGGATAAATTTGAAGAGTTCTTTTTGTCTTTCTTTGTATGGCATCAGTACGAGCATAGGTTTTTTGAAGAAGGATGGGTAAGACGATAATTTTTGTAAGGAATATCTACTAGTTTTATGTATAAAGTAGTTTGGCGTGCATATCTTTCTATTACTTGTGAATTCTGGTAGCTTCTGTCGTTTTATCTCTGGCCGTAGGGTGCCGAGGCGATTACCTAGCGTGGGAGAGTCTTGAAGTCGTGGCTGCTTTTCCTTGTTATTTACTTCTATTGATCCCATCTCTTCTGGAGCACAATTTGATTTTTAAAAAATACATTTTTTTAAAAGAAACTTTGGCGATTCTTGTAGGAGACGGTGTTGTTATGTGGTTAGTCATCTTGAACTGGTTTTCTTTCTGCACAGAGTAAAGGGGCCTTCGTTTGCCTTGCTCGGACTCCAAGTAGTCGTAACGGAGGGGGTGACATGCATGGTATTGGCTATGATTTTTTGTTAATTTAAAAAGAGAGACAAGACTTCCCCTTCTTTTTTTCTACCCGCATAGGGCCGTTAACTTCCTTTCTTCCTTCAAATCTTTTCTTAGGGGTGAGGACAGACAGTGCCATTGTTGATAAGAGGTTTTATCTGTAATAAAAGAAAAATACAGGAGGAACATGAGAAAAAGAAAAAGGAAAGAAAGAACAAAGATATAAGATTTTTATTTATGATATTATTTTTTCTGGCGAGAGAGGAAAAAGAAGTCCCCCTTTAAGGAAACGAGGGGCGGCTTTATATAGATAATTGCGGGTAGCTCGTAACTAGATCTCTTAGAATGACGGTGTAAGTATGATCGAATGGGAGTCTGACGGGTGTCCTGTGCTGATGTGTATTTTGATGATAGGATAACAATTTCGAGGGGCTAGTTGTCAGCATCGTCTTTGTCTTGTGTTGATCTTTGAGAGGATAAGAATTTTGCGGGGCTAGTTGTCACCATCGTCTTTGTCTTGTGTTGATCTTGGAGAGGATAAGAATTTTGAGGGACTTAATTCCTACTATTACCACTTTTAATACAAGGTTTTTTTACTAATTAAAATAATAAGTCTTTCTATTAATTAGAAAATAGGGGTTTTGAAAAATTATCTCTATGCTATGCTAAATAGTCAAAACTACGTCATGTGAAAATAAGCTAACCAAGTACTCATTTGATCTCAAAAGTTCACACACCACTTCCCTTAAAAAAGTTATTAGTGACGATATTAATGCTAGTGACAATATTGATGCTAGTGACGATATTAATGTTAGTGACGATATATTCTAAATTCTATATTGAAAGTCCAAAATTCCCTTAGTAGTAAATTAATTTTTTTTGTATAATCTTGAATATAAGTTATACCATATTCTTCTATTTTTGTAAAAAAAAAACAAATCTTGAAACAAGGCAAGACATATATATCTTAAATTTATAATTTATTTAAATCTTAATTTATATGTATTTTTGATAGTTTAAAAATAAGAAATGAAAAATATACATCAATTTAAAAAAAATGAGGATATAAATGCCTTTTTCAAACCAAAATCTAACCACACTCTCATGTATAAGAGAGTGAACTACACATCAATGCAAGGAAAGCAAAATGTCATTTGGTTAGATCCATTGAGGTATTGATCAATTTATTTTCAAAGGAAGGTAATTTGTCACTTTAGCATAACACATGGAGGTAATTAGGCAAAAACCCTTTAAAAATAACACAATTTGCAATATGCTGGGGAGGTAACTTATAAGGGTAAAATAGGCTTTTCCCTTTTAGTCAAAAGCTCAAAATATAATGGGTGCAGTGTACTGCTTATGAAATAAATCTGGAAGGTTTTGACAATTTAAACAATACTAGGGGTATTCTGCCAATAAAGAATAACATAGGGGTAGTTTATGTTATTAATTTAACCCATGATCATTGATAAATAATAGTTGAAATACTAACTTCATCAAAAGCCAAAACTCGGGTGCCAGGACTCGGGAGTACGTGAGAAGGTTTCCGAAGTGATCCATAAGAAAACATTTCAAAAGTTAAAAGTTTTTGAATTACAGATGGGATAAATTAATTATTTTCTTTTAAATAGAGATTTGGTATAATATTATATATATATATATATATATATCAGCTACACAATAAATGTTCGACCCTTATAGAAAAATACCATATCTTCAAAGTACGGGACAAACTTGTCTGAGGCTGCAAATAATCCACACTCTATTTGGTGGCCAAATATTTCTGGTCTCAATCATCCCCAAGAAATATCTAAGATACTTGATGATGGGCTTGTCAAAGTTGTTGGTAATGGAGAGAAAACAAAATTTTGGACAGAATCGTGGATTTCAAATACTCTATTTTGTGTGCGTTTTTCGAGGCTTTTTTCTATGTCTATTGACAAAGATATTTCCATAGCAAGAAAATGGAATTGGGTTGACGATTGTTGGACATGGACATAGAGTAGGAGGGGGAATCCTTTTTTGTGGAAACATGATCAACTTCAAAAACTTATCGGTATCATCAGGGCGTTTGTTCCAGATCCCCTTCGTGTGGATCGTTGGACTTGGAAATGGAACAGTTCTTCTCATTTCACGATGAATTCAGCATATAATGTTTTATTGACGGCACAAGGAGTTGCAACTTCATTCCGATTCTATGAACTCTGGGATTTCAATGTTAGATTTAGTTTCCAAATAATAAATCTTGCGAGTGGTATCCCACATTGGTTATGTGTTGATATGATGTGAATGCAAAGTATAATAAAAGCCTTTTTTGAATTTGTCCCACATTGGTAAAGTATGTTGGGCTTTAACTCATGACAACTATAAGGACTTTTATAGGCTTTAAGAGCTTTATAGGCCAATTTTACTAAAGTGGCTTAAGTGTCCCACATATGAAAAATAAAAACTTATTTGTGGGTTTATATATGTTTGCACTATATTACTTAGGTAATAAAAAGTGCAAGACATAGGTGGTGCTCATGCACACACGCGCGCCGAGCCGAGCCCAGGCCCGCGCCCGCGCGCGCGCGCGTGCGCGTGGCACTTGTGGCGCTTTTGTTTGGCGCACTTAAAAGCACTTAGAGATTAATATAGGTCGTAGATTTTATTTAATTAATTAAATAAGATAAACGGCTGTAATTTAATCTGAATATTAAATTAATATAGATTAAATTGGATGGTGGGGATTTAATCTTACTTAAGATTTAAATTCGATGGCTCAAATTAATCCGGGAAAAATATGGAGGGAATATTTAAAACTCAGATTTTAAATATCAACAGTCACATATTTTTAGCAGAAAAGTTGTGTCTTTTCTGTGAAAGAATTATCAGAAAAGTTGTGTCCTTCTGTGAAATAATACCTAGGAAAAGTTATGACTTTTCCTTGCAGCTTTTCTCCTTCTTTAAAACGCAGGATTATCAGATCTAACATCATCACACAAAAAACGTATCTCTCAAATAATATACAGTCTTTAATTGCTGCAGAAATTAAGTCTGTATTTTCTGCACTCTTGTTTCTTTTTCTGTCGATAGATTTCGTTAGTCCAATACGCAGTCTACCATTTTATTTTCTGGGCTTAAATTGTATCATGGGAAGCGATTCGTTGTTACCCTATTGGCACACACGAGGTGGGGGCGAATTACGCTTTAAGGAAAGCGTCTTTAGTTCGCGACTTTCAAGTTCCAGTGTTTGACATTTTCGACAATCTCACCAACAAATGCACCAAAAAAATGCTTCTTTTTGCTTGGCAAGCGTTACAAAATCGCATTCCGTCAAAAGCTAATCTCATCGCCAGAGGAGTTCAGTTGGACAATAGTGATTGTATTGCTTGTACTTCTTCAGAGGAGACGACGGGTCATATATCCTTTTGGATTGTCACTTTGCAAATGAAGTTTGGATGGAAGTTTTTGAATGGCTTGGGATTAAACTTGCTCTCCCTCAATCGTTAGAATGCTTCTTTTTTCAGTTGTCGGGTTTGATTCATAATCTGAAAAGCAAAAATATATTGGAATACTATATGGATTCATTCTCTTTGGTTTATCTGGAAGGGGAGGAATAACCATATCTTCAAAGGTCGTCATTTGAATTCTAACGATACAGTCGAGATCATTAAACTTAAAAGTTGGAATTGGATTAAAGTCAAGTTTAGATATTTTCATTTTTCGGCTTACGACTGGGATAACTTTCCTCTCGTGTATATGTAAATATTTTAGAGCTTGTCTCACCCTTTTAATATATTTTCTTTTACTGATAAAAAAAAAGTATTTCTGGTTTTTATCAACATTATAAAGAATTAAAGGAGGACACCAAATTTGACACATCGTGTTAAATGGATATTTTCGTCTGGTTTCAATGAATCATCTGCCGAAAGCAAAAAGAAATCGTATATATTGAAAAGAAATTGATTAACCCCGGTAAAAAGGATTGAGAAAAAGTTCATCTAGAAAAATCAAATTAAAACTGAAACACGTAAAGGAAAAGGAAACGTTGAAGTATGAAAATGTCCAAATCATATTGTCCTATTTATCGGCGAGAAATAGGCATATGCAGTTGCTAAAAGATGATAATGTTTCATATATTAAGTAATTTGTAATTTTGGGAGATATATCTTTGTCTAGAATATTTGAATAATGAAACATATATATAAGTATAATATTATGTTTTCGAAACAATTACGGCAAGAAGACTGATGCAGTGATAGAAAATAATGTTATTTGAAAGAAAAAACTAATCTCTATCCATTAAATTATTTAGAAATTTGATTTGAACAACAACTATTAAGGTTATTAGTGCAAACCACGCGTAGATTAAATATAGTGTAAAATACTTTTGTAATGATAATATATATCTATTAATTACTATATTTTGCATGGCAAAAGTATGGTATGTATACATATATGTGTGTGTGTGTGCGTGTATTTGAAAAATTGATTCAACAATGTATATGCCAATAATTATATAACTGGATTTTGTAATTGTTAACGGGTTTGTAATTACGACCTAATTAACTGAATTATTTATTTGGGTTGGAACGCCTTTGTCCGTGGTTCAAAAACTAAATGCTATTTAACGGGAGGAAAACTGACAAAAACCTTCCTTCCTTTTATTCACTATGATCCACTCTCTTTTCCGAGTCAATATGCGTATTTCCGAGTCTATGTATGTTTTTCTTTTATTCTCCGACCCCCTCTCTTCTCCGTTCTTTCTCTGTTTATATAGAGTTTTCAGGGACAAGTGTCGTTATGCATGTTCTTACAGACGTCGCTATGCATGTGGTGGTGTTCTACACGTGTTACAATGTTCATTTAACCAATAAGATAACGTGTTTATCTGAAGTGCTGACTGTATTATTTCTTCTTCCGAGGGCTTTGGTCTTCTTCATGATAAGGGGTAGACTGCCTTGTTTGCTTCCGAGAGCTCATTAATTCAAATGGTGACTCGAGGGCCGAGTCTGAGTGTTCTCTTAGTGACAGTGCTTCTCCGAGAGGTGTGTATTCTGGAGTGTTTGCTTCAGGGTAGTCTCCGAGGGGGTGTTCGTTCATGGGTTGATCTCCGAGAGGTTTTTAGCTATCGTGGGTAGGTGTTTTCTTTCTCCGAGTGCCCGAAGAGCGTTGTTCTGTAGTTGTTGCGTCATTGTGAAGTTCCGACTTCTGGGTTGGTCGACAGGAGTAATGTTCCGAGAGCATTTGTACTGGGAGTGCGTAGCAGGGAAGTACTGTGGTAGTGTTCCGAGAGTGTTTGAGTTGGGAGTGCATAGCAAGGAAGTATTTTTGTCAAGGTTCTGGGACTGTTGGTTTCCGATAGCTCCAGTGGACTTTGATAGATTGGTTCTTTTAGCTCATCCTTTCCGAGAACTCATCTCTTGGAGAGGCCTAATGAGTGGGGCGGAGTGCTTGTCCGATGCTGAAGTAGTTTCGATAGCAGCTAGTCTGTGAGACTCTTTGGAAATGTATCCGATAGGTGCCTGCCTTGGTCTCGTATTTCTCCTGGTGACTTTGCTCCAGTATTTGATGTTTTTTGGAGATGTGCTCCGAGGGATACTTGAGGCGTGATACCTGTATCGTGACTGCAGGTCGCATAATCATATAATAATATACCTGGTAATTTTAGTAATTGATTTATTGTTTATTTCAAGCAGGTGAATTATCATCATGTGCATCCTGTTAACAGTAATTTTTTTATTTTTATTTTTTAAGTAATCTACAAAATAAACTCCGTTTTGTTCGACTTTAATGCCATTTAAACTAAAGAAATTTTCAAGGGCATGATTATTATGTGCAAGACTTTGAAATATAATTTGCGTGCACATATTGACTCTCATTAATATATATATATATATATATATATATATATATATATATATCTTTTTTTGAACAAATAAATTTAATATCTTTAAGAATAGTTCAAGGTTTAGAAACTGTTATCATGAATTGCGTTGTATCATGATTTTTCTTTTTTTTGATAACTCTCATGATTTTTTATTTTATTTTTATGAATGTTGGACTTTGGATTCTATAGTAAAACATATAGTCATATGGGATATTAGATAATGATATTTGTGGAATAAAAACAAAATAGGGTTCTAGTTCCTAGGACTTATTTGAATAAACTAATGTCACTTTTTCATTTCCCAATTCCCCACCGAGTGCCACCACACCACCACCCTGCAACAACAATAATAATAATAATAATAATAATAATAATAATAACAACAACAAATAAAATACTCCAAAACCCTTTCTTTCTTTATACATTTTTGCCATATAAACAAACTAAGCACCGAGACCGGAAAATTCTCCATTTTCTCTGCACAAATTTTGCTCTCCAAATCCCAAACTTTATTTTACTTACTCCATTTTTCTAATAAATTTAAATAGTGAGAGAATTTCATTTCATTTTATTGATAATAATCAGAAAAGAATCAAAAAAGAATATTCCGATCATGACCCACCACAAGGCGATGCTCTCCCACTTAGACCCAATCCTCCCCCCTTCCTCCGCCGCCGCCGGAAAGTTCAAAACCCTTCCGCCGCCGTACCACCGCCTCCTCCGCTTCCACAACCCCACTAGAAACTTCACCCTCTGGGCCTTCTTCATCCTCTCCTTCCTCCTCCTCTACTTCCTCTGCTCCTCCTCTCCCTCCGCCTCCTCCGCCGCCGCCGCCGCCGGAAAACGCCGCAGTCTTGCCGCTGGAGGAAACCCCTTCTCGCTCTCGAAGGCCCGAAATTCCGCCCTACCCTGCTCCAATTCGGGCCTCACCGTCCTCGTCACCGGCGCCGCCGGCTTCGTCGGGACCCACGTCGCCACCGCCCTCAAACGCCGCGGCGACGGCGTCGTGGGCCTTGATAATTTCAACAGTTACTACGAAACCAGGCTGAAAAAGGCCCGAAGATCCCTCCTCGGTAAAGAAGGCGTGTACGTCGTCGAGGGCGACATCAACGATGCGGCGCTGCTGCGTACCCTTTTTGACACCGTGCGGTTCACCCACGTCGTGCATTTGGCGGCCCAGGCCGGGGTCAGGTACGCTATGCAGAATCCGGGCTCTTACATTCATAGCAATGTTAATGGTTTCGTTAGTTTGCTCGAGGCGTGTAAGAATGCCGAGCCTCAGCCTAGTATAGTTTGGTCCTCGTCTAGCTCCGTTTACGGGCTTAATTCGAAGGTCCCGTTTTCGGAGAACGATAGGACTGATCGGCCCGCTAGTTTGTATGCGGCTACTAAGAAGGCGGGGGAAGAAATCGCCCACGCTTATAATCACATACACGGGCTTTCGATCACAGGGTTGAGGTTTTTCACGGTTTACGGGCCTTGGGGAAGGCCAGACATGGCGTATTATTTCTTTACTAAGGATATAATGAGGGGGAAAGAGATTAAGATATTCGAGGGGGCGGATCATGCTACCGTGGCTAGAGATTTTACGTACATTGATGATGTGGTGAAGGGTTGTTTGGCAGCTTTGGACACTGCGGAGAAGAGTACAGGGAGTGGTGGGAAGAAGAAGGGTGACGCGCAGTTGAGGATATATAATTTGGGGAATACGACCCCCGTGCCGGTTGGGAAGCTTGTGAGTATTTTGGAGAAATTGTTGAAAGTGAAGGCGAAGAAGAAAATGTCGCCTATGCCAAGGAATGGGGATGTTATGTTCACGCACGCGAATATTAGTCTGGCGAGTAAGGAGCTCGGGTATAAGCCGACAACGGATTTGGAGACGGGGTTGAAGAAATTCGTCAAGTGGTATCTTAGGTACAATGGTATGAAGAAGAAGAGTGCTTGGTGAAATTCTTATGAATAATAAGCTTTTTAAGTTGTGTTGCACTTTGGATGGTTTATATTTATTATGTGGTTTTATTGTCTAAGGCTCCTCATTTTATGTGCTCTTCTAGTGATATTCTTCTATATAATTTTGAGAATGAGCACAACTTGGTTTGTTTGGCAAGAAAATGGACTAGAGCCACAATGTAGGAGAATAATGGCTGATGATATTATCATGGTGCTCTACATAAATAAAACCTTTTGTTACTGAAATACTCGTCAGGGATAATTTTCATCATGGGCTTATTCACTTCACACAATGTTGTATGAAATATAATACTAGTCATTTTTAGATGGTTATGTTAATCCATTAGATTGTTGCTGATTCTTTGCTCAAGTGTTTGAATCATACTTGTTAGCACCCTTCTAGTGATGGTTATTTCGATCTGTTAGTCTGCTACTGGTTCTTGTATTTGAATGACACTTGCTGATTTTGGTTAACTGATAAGATCGATGTGCACCATGCAAATTTGAATGTTTGATAAAGTATCCCTAGACAGTTTCATCCTTTGGTCACTTATGAAGTCCTGTTACACCTTATTGTTCTTGTTTGATTCCTGTTATACTTTCTTGTTCTTTAATATACCAAACAAGAAAAACAGCTTTTGAACCTCAATGTGAAGGTGAGCATTTTACCTTAATCAACATATTGTTTGTAGTGGATAGAATTTGTCCTATTCTTGTCAACTTCGTATTTTCTGTTCATGCATGGGAATTTAAGGGCATGATGGTCTAATGACAAAATAGTTATTGTGAGTCAAGGCTTTGACTTGTGTAGTATCTTCTTTTTTGTTATGGGATAAAGAATGAATGTTGTATGTCTGAGGGCCCGTCAAATGTCCCACAAGCCGCAGTTGTAAGTAAAATATATATGGGGGCCCAAATGGATATATACAAGTTTTTGTTGATAATTGATATGCACCCTTGGTGAAATTCAATCTACTATTAAAGATATTATTTCGCAAAACATTGGATTGAACGAGATGCCAAATGGAAAAGAAACCACCTAGGCGGAAGACTCGAGGTATAAAATAAAATTATTTTTCTTTTTCATTTTAGATAATAACATATACATATAAAAAGTTACGAAGCGTAAATAACAAAAACTGTTCTTGGGTCAACTCATCATATATATATTCATGCTTAAACTCCGTATGGTTATGTACTCACCAAACAGAAATAGAAAGTTGATTCTATTCAATTGCTGACTGGCAAGAAAAAAATCAAGAGGTATAGGGGAAACTAGAAAAATTAAAAATAAAAACAAGAGAATTAGAATGGCTGGGGATGCAGCCTTTATAATTTTTTGGTAGACTGCAACTATTATAACTCCAATTTTTGGTATTCTGAAGTGAAATAGATATACTGCAACGGTGCTAGTTGTTGGGTATTAGAGCTGCAAAAATACCTCCCCTCAGGATTTTCGTATTGATGAAATTTCAAAGTAATACGAATAAAACATTAAGGACAGTTTGGACTATGATTTAACATGAAAACTATAAATTTAAATGAAAATTACCCCCATGAAGCATTTTTATTCGGTACTCCCAAATTATATTTTTCAGTATTTGTAAATTGGGTGTGGAAAAGAAATAGAACTTAGTTCTATTAATAGGAGGAAACCCAAAATTAACGCAAAACGACCTCACTAATGAGGAGATTTCATCTCCTATGTTTCACGTATTTTGGATACGGCGATACGGATACGTCGATACGATATTTTTTAAAAACAACCGATATCGATACGGCAAGGATACGTCTTAATATTTATTATCTGTATTTTTTATTTTTAACAAACAATGGATTCAAAACTTAAACAAAAAAAAATGAAAATACACAAAAAAAAGTTTAACATTAAAAAAAGTCATGCATCAAAACTAAAAGAAAACACACAAACAAACGTAAATTATGACTAACAAGTTAAAGAACAAGCTTTTAATGACTAACAAGTTAAAGAACAAGTTAACAAGCTTGTTGTAATATTATAAAATCAAGATGTTCGATACTCGACGATTAATTACTACATAAAGTCATATTAACAAAAAAAATTAATAATAATGTTTTCAAGTAATTCACTTTCAAAATTAAACTGAACATCACAAATTCACAATCTACATTGTTTCATCATGGACTTCTTCGGCAAACAAAACGTGTCGGATACGTATCGAGATTTTTTTATTTTTCAAAATTAAAGGATACGCCACGTGGCGTATCGAATATGTTACTACGGTTATCGGTGTCTGAATCAGTATCAATATGTATCAGGTAATGCATCGCCGACTTAGCATTGATATCGGTGCATCACAATCTCCCACTAATCTCATGTATAGGATGGCTGTCGACTGTCGAAACTAGTAATAAGAAGCCAAATCCTACGTACTTGCAATTGCATCAGACTCAAAATCCCATTAACAAAGTTTTTCATTTTATTTTATTTTTTGAACATCCACCAACAGAATAACAACCTCCTTTTGGATATATACTACATATTTGACGGTCAAATACTCAAATATAAAGAGAGAAAAACAAAAGCAACTCCATCTTTTACTTTGTCATATTATTCTATCATTTTCATTTCAACTTCTAAACAAAAAACAAAAAAAAAACAGTTAACATACCATTCAATTCAAATTTCAAGAGCACCATTCCTTTTCAGCGGAATCAGATCTCTGAGGGATTCAAGTACTAAAAGCAGCAATTGTAAGAAAGTCACCTTCAGCAAAAAATGGGTTAAAAATTAGGATATCTGTAATTATAAATATCTCATCTTCTTTTTGTGCTCAGTGTAACTGTTAATACAGATATTCACATATCAAAACCTTCATCATAAGTATTCCTATGGACAAACCAAAACTCTTGATATCACTACAACAGCAGCCCCAGTACAACAGCTTTTATTGAGGATGATACTCCTACGAGATTTAAGTTACATTAGCTCAACATTACACTTCTACGAAACTGTAAGTTACTTTAGTTCAACATAACACGGGATTTCTGTTGGTCATCGACAAGCAGAAAAGGCAACAGACCAGTACAGCACAAAATCTAAGCAGCAACACTTTGCCGTTGGTGATCGATAGACCACTCTGATGGCCACCATTCTGGCCTAATGGTCTCTACGCGAATATCATCCAGATCGTTTATGGTTAACGAGCCAGACTCTTTAAAAGCTTCCTCCAACCGCAAAACTCCTAAACCACGAGACCCAAGTGCCGTTGTGACCGTTCCAGCTTTCTTCTGTGAAGCTGCATCCATCACATCAGAACCGGCAGCAACTTTTTGCTCCATCTCTGACATTAAATTGAAGGGCAGAAAATTCGACCAGCAGTGAATAATAGAAAACTTCAAAAAGCTTATTTTTCCGCTATCATTCTAAAATCTCAAATGAATAACCAAGTCACACCAACAGAAAAATCGATTGAAGGAGCTCACCTTTTCCACTACTATTCAGAAATCTCAAGGGAATCAAACGTTTTCTTATAACTCCACGGTGGTGCGTGCGAGCAACAAGCTCTTGGCCAATGTAACATCCTTTGTCAAAACTGATTGCATTTAAAGCGGCAAGATTGTACTCAAGTGGTATTGCCTCCCCTACAATAGATTGTAATATCTCAAGATTAGAACCAAAGTCTGCCAAATATAATTATATCAAAAAAAGAATGGCCTCATGGCTTCGCTCCATAGAACTTCCCATCACACTCAAGGCTCTGAACCAGGAGTTACGCAATAAGACGCATTTCGTGACATATTAACATCCGAGTCAAATTGTCCGCATATTTCAAAATTACAAAAGCACCCCTTTCTCATGAATGCTGGTTGGAACTGATGATAGTAATGGAGTTTTAATTTGACTCTGAATTTTACGAGCTGACTAAACTTTAAACCTATTGAAAACATTTAGAACATAAGAAAATTCTTTTCTTCGTCAAAATTATATTTCTTTATAATTTTGCTTTCCTCGTCTTTGCACCAATAGCCTTACTGAATATGAGAATCAAGCAATAATGGTGTAGAGCGTTTTTTTAAAAGTAACCAAACTATTCTATCAACATTCAGCAACGGGCAACAGAGTCATATGTCACATTGATCAAGTAGAAAAACACTTGTCGATTTACTGATCGCACAGCTGTGATACAAACCTTTTGGGATCTCAGTTGAGCCTTCAGCAACTCCCTTCTCCAACCTCCAGAGAAGATAGTTCCCTTCCTCAGTTTCTTTATCGGCCTCAACAAGAGGTGCTGCAACAAGTAGAGAGTATTAAGTTTAAAGTATGACCTCCGAAATGCACCACATCGTGTTTCAATTCTTTCTCTAGAAACTAAAACAAGTAAGCTAGAGGAAGGGGATTTATCCATTCAATACAACTTATACAAGTCAATAGCAAATGAAAAACTCACAAACATAAACCAACTTATTGTTCATATTTTTATGTGGATACAATTTTTTGGAGGCCGGCGTAGAATTGCAAATTAGGGGAGAAGTAACCATGGCAGAGGGAAAAACAAAGTGATACAACAAACGTACGCGTCGCATTTGAAGGAAATATGCCCCTACATCCAAGACAAGCCAATCTAGGATCCTTCATCCAATGCCAACCGAGATTATTCCCTTCTGCGGATGATGCACCTGAACGATCAACAGTCCCTCCCCACCCAACAGAATCAACTTCTGCTTCTTCTGACGATGACTTTTGTCCGAGTTTCCCGCCAAAACGCTGCCAGCAGGTGAAATCCTTTGCCACGTTCTCAATATCAACCTTAGACCTCAAACGGTATCTGCAAAGCCAAAACCTGTATCAAAAACTGGAAAGCAACATAACATGCTGCTAAACCAAAAGGGCGCAAGTTATTGCTGAATTCAGAGCCAAATGTGCACTCACAATAGCACATGCATCCACATCAACAAAAATTTGAAGTGCACGGAATTAGTTATTATAAGATATATGGCATGTTATTCCTTCTCAGATGGATTAGAAGTACTTCTATATGGAAAACACACCAAAGGCATAGGAATTAAATCTTCTGGCTAAGTGCAACAACAATTTGGACCCAATTTTATCTTCCAGCAATATTAACAGCTTGGCTGCCCACAACTATCCAAAGGTGATATAAATTACAACATCAATGTAATGAAATCATCATTGTTTAATCATCAGTCCAAATATATATACATATGCATCCCATGGACAGTTATCAAGTTGTGTAAAGGCAAGTAAGACAATGCAATGCACTCCTGGGATCACTCTTTGGAAGTTACCGAAGTTATGAACTTTGAGTGCTTTAATTGTTGACTTTCCTCGTTATATAATTGTAATAGGATTGCGACTTTTTGTCTCTGCCCACCTCTTACTTGGAGTAGCAGAAGGTATCACGGTTCACTGCCTATTTTTTCCAAACCTGTGTTCTTTTCAACCGGTGCTCTTCCCAAAGACTAAGACTTTCTCTGCAGGGTCTAGATGATGTAATTGTCTAGTTATCTCATGAAGTAGCAGGATCACAACGGTGTAACCATTTCCAAATGAATAGTATCGTAAACAAAATATATTACTACGACCACCATGTAATAAAATGCTTTACTCTAATGATGGTTCGATTATCTTCACTGCATTTAATTCAGGCAGAAGTTAGCTGAGGTTTTTACTCTCGGCTCTGTTTCTTAATCAACATCCTCTAGAACATACTATCATTACAATTTTTCCTCTTACAAACACTATAATTTCATCTTAGAAACTTTACTACAAGTTAAGGCATACTATATTGATTCCTTGTATGAACGCTTGACCATATGATTCATCACAATTTCCTCGCACAAACACTAGAATTGCATCATAGCAACTTCGCTACAACTTAAGGCATACTCTACACAAAATACTGAGGTACCAAAAAATCCAGAAATCGGAGCATCAAAATAATTCACACTAGCACAAATTTTCATGTAAAAATCCAGCTACTGTGATTTCAATAATATGCTCCAAGTGCCCATAATGCCTCGTCACAAATGCACTATTAGTTAGCTCACCAAGAAAAAATTGTGATGCACATATTTCACCATGCACAATATATGCACAAAGAATCTCTCAGTACATACATCACAAAGAAATAGCACAATAACCCCCACTAATCAGGACATTTACTAATTAAAAACCCACAAGGAGTGATATTCTATATTAACTTGTGTAGATGATTCACCCAAATGGTTTTATGAAGTGCAATGAAGCATACGACCATGTAAGAAGTTGCTGAAAAAATATTTCTCAACAAAACCCTACTTTTATTCATAAAACTAACACACGTGATTATGTTGATTTGTTTAATCAACTAAAACTGCATATATCTAAGTCAATTGTCACATAACCCTTCACAAATTAACTACATAAACTTTGTCATCATTCGGAAAATAAATGACGCGGAGATGAAGCCATCACGTAGTCTGGATGCTAAAGACTTCAAGTAAAACTGTTTATGAGTATCTATTTAAATGTAATATAGAAAAGAAGGGTGTCGAGCATGCCATAAAACTCAAGGATATGTATCTTCTTATATGTTCTGTCTTTAATCAACTCAACAGAGAGCGTGTAATTATCACTTCGAATTTTGTATTGAAAGTGGTGAAGCTCTAGGCATCTGCATAAGGTAATGAGAACGTTAACTACTCGGGATCAACGAAAGACGACAACAACCTTGTTAATCAAAACTAGAATGGATTTTAGTATACTTTTTTGATGGTATTATTCTAAGTCCACGCAATTGAAAGGTCTCGCTATGCCCATCAATCAACAGAAGCTCAATATAATTGAAACCTCTATCACACAATTCTTCAGTAGAAGCCTTACAAAGACAAGTAGAAGTTGTTGCAGGAGGAGGTCTGCTTGAGTCCACCACTTAGCAATTTCCAATAAACTTAGAAAGCAGGAAGAAATACGCGCCTCGCCTCACAATACGGCAATAAATGATATTTACTCCTCAAAAGTACATGCATTACTGGTTAAAGTTGAACAGGGGCATATAACATCTACTAGATTTCTATTTCACAGTAAATCTAATTGATGAAGCCATGACTTATCCTAATACTCACACGACGAATCATACATATAATATAACGAGGCAAGTTATCGTTCTACTAGAAATTCAATTAGCATACAAATTAATCCTGTTGTTGAAGAATGAAAGCTCACTTTTTTAAGGTGGACAAGAGCTCATCCAACACCGAGCCATCAACGTCCGCGTAAATCTCGAGCTCATCGGGGCTGGGGCCAGGACCCGACCCCGTGCGGTCGAGCTTCTCGTCTTCACGAGCCGGCCTGTAAAGAAAGAAATCGTAGAGGAACCTCCCCTGAGGGGTCAACATGGCGGCGTACACGGGAGGCGCCAGGGAGACCGGCATGTTGGGGGTGGTGCTATTATCCGCCGCGGGTTGAGGATTATCTAAGGTGCGCACGTCATTGGTGACGAGACCCTGAAGGAATTTAATGGTGTCGGGTCCTTTGAATCGGATCACGGATCGGGTTTTGAGAGGGCAGGCAATTTGGCCGGCGGATTGGAGAGGGGTTTGAGTTGACAAGTAGGAGGAACAAGTGTGTTTGAGGTAGAGCGGAGCATTTTTAGAGAGGAGTTTGAGGCGATGCATATTTAGTTATCGGTTGGAGGGGAATGGCGGCGGAGCAACGGTGGTCGGATGCGGCGGAGGGTTTATTGCATGGGATGGGAAGAAGGGAGGCTGAGAGAGGACACGTGGAGCTGCAATGGTTGTGTGTTGTAGTGACGTGTAGCCGTTTGATAAAATGTCTAAATGAAAATATATTAGTGTCGGTATAATTCCTGAACAAATTTTATGAGGAAAATTCTTCGTTTAAATGTCAATTATGTGTCATTGGTATATATATATATACTAGTAATGAAGCCCGTGCTCCGCACGGGCCAGTACAAATTTATGTTAATCTTTAAATTAGTATTATTGAATTGCTAATTAATAAGATTAAAATAAATAATAGTTATGCAAATACTATTTTTATATAAAACAATAATAAGTAACAAAATATTATGTTTTTAGCTTAAAAATTATCGATAATCAATCTTAATATCTCAACCTGGTGCTATGATACACTTTATAACTATATCATCTATTAGTTGTATTAATATAACTTTAGAATTTTATTTTATAACGTATAAGAATGGTACCGATTAATTTTATGACAAACCAAGCCTGCAATCTTAATGAATTAGGGTAGGCTACATGAATCATAAAAGAATCACGTCGAGTCGTGCACATGAATTATTTGCCTCCGTTCGTTTCGGTTGAGAAGTAAATCTTCACTTACGTCTCTGAGCTTCATGTCGTTCTCTATGACCTTCATCCATGTATTTTTCATTCTCGCACGATTTCTATTTGTACGACCCAAGTCGAGATCTTTAATGGGTTTTAATGGTTTTGCAATTAACAAGTGGGCCCCATAAGTGTGTAACATTAAACTTTCGAGAGAAAACAAAAAAAAAATAGAATTTACAATGAGGCCCATCAGTAAATAACATAAAAAAATTGGGGCAAATTTAAAAGATTTTAAAAATAAAAAGGACCCAACGACAATTTATAACGGGGCTATAAGTGCACATCGTAAAACTTTTGGGACAAGATCGAAAGAATGCAAAACTTAATGGACAGTTTTGCAATTTACAGTGGAACACAACACTATTTAATGTGATTCAATTTTAAATATGCGGGTCCTAATCTATTACTACGCGCGGACCCACATGCTATTATTACTTGAAATTAAAATAAATTACAGTAATTAGTTGAACTTATAGGGGCAAAACTGGTAGCAGAAGTTAATGCCCCAAAAATCTATGCATTTTTATATAATAGCTAGGCAATTGGCCCGTGATTCGCATAGGCGTATTTTATTGTATTCGATAATTTAATTGTCATCTTTAAAAGTGTTGTTCTAGTTTTAGCGATAGTTAATTTGAGTATATAATTAACAAATTTTAACATAACTTTAGAATTTAATTTTTTATATATGTATTAGTATGGTATGGATTAATTTTATTATGAATCAAATCTGCAATCCCAACAAATTTGGGCACGCTATATGAACCATAAGAAAATCACGTTGATTCTCGTGCACATGAGTCCTCTGCCTTTATTTATTTTGGTTGAGAAATAAATCTTCACTTAGGTGCATCTGCTTCATGTCGTTGCGTATGACCTCTACGCATTTCTTCTTCGATTTTCCACGAGCTTTAGCATTGTGTCCCAAGTCAGATCTCCAACGCATCTTATTAGCGCGTATATATATATATATATCTCCATTTAACAAACGGGTCCTATAAGTGTGTATAGTAAAACTCACGAGGCAAAACTGAAATAAAAAAACATTAAAAGGATTGTTCCAAAATTTAATACGGACCACCACCTTATTTGGTGTTAATCTATTTTATATGAAGCGAGTCCCAATTGTTTAATACGCGCGAGCACACAACTTATTTATTACTGCAAAACCAAAAAGAATATAGTAGCTAAACTTTTTGAGCAAAACAGAAAGAATTTAAAAATAAAAGGACCATTAGTAATTTGTAGTAAGGCCCAAAAAATAGATAAACTAAGATTTGGGCGAATTTGAAAGAAATAAAAAATTAAAGCACCATTCGACAATTTACATTGGACCCACGAGTGCACAGTGTAAAACATTTGAGCCAATATCAAAAGAATTAAAAAATTAAACGAGTTATGTTGCAATTTACAACAGACTCCGACGCAATTAACTGTAAAAATAATTTATATTTAGCGGGTCCCAATCGATTAATACGTGCGAGCCAACAAAGTATTTATTACTGTCAATAAAATATAATATAGTAGATTAGTTGAAGTTCTAGGGGCAAAACCGGTAGCAAAAGTTAATGCCTCGAGCTTGGATCCATTCTTATCTAATAGTAGAAGGTTATGCGAGCCTCCATACAATAAAATTGTGGATCTCTTATGTAATTTAAAAGTTTTAGGTGTATTTGGAGAATTTGCAATATTTTGTCGGACACTTTCAAAATTTATAACTTGTGGGGTTTTGTAAAAAACTATAACTGTTGAGGAACATTTTAAAGTATTTAGGCATCTTTCGAGAATTTCTAATATTTTGTGGAGTTGTTTAGAAATTTAAATTTGTAAGGTCCCTTATGTAATATTGGATAAAATAGGTAATATTTATTTATTTCTTCTTTCTTTGTCTTTGGGCAAAATAGCGGCTCTTTCTTCCATTTTTTTTTTCTTTTTTTTTTTTAAATATCTTTCTTCCTTTTTGTTTTGAAATAGCGGGGTTTTTTTTTTTTTTTTTACAAAATATGCGTCTGGCAACCCTCTTCTTTTTCCCTCTATCCGCTTCTCATTTTCGTTTTTTGTTTTCAAGGACAACTGGTCAAACATTGCGGTTGGGCTCTGTTTTTCCCTTTTTTTTTAAAGTAAATACGTGCATATATTGGGACAGAATGAGAAAAAAATAGTTAACCAGGAATCTTTTTATCGGTTCTTATATAGTAGTAGATATAGATTAAATAAATTGAATCTCTTTTTTTTCAACTTTCTTAGTAACTTTTACCAAAAAAAAACTTTCTTAGTAACAAGTATTTCAACAAATGATATAATTTCGGAAGCTAATTTTGAAAGTAGTACAAACCAGGTCACTTTTTTTTGGGTAAAGACTAAAGAACAAACCAAGTCAGTTAATCCCATACAATTAGGTAGGGATTTTTTCTAAAATGGTCTCAGAATGTGTAGCTTCTCTAATTTTGATCCCTCAATGATATTTTTTACAATTTTGATCCCACAATGTTCTAATTATCCAACTTTAGTCCCAATTTTTACTAATCCGGTCAATAAAATGCACGTGACCTACTAATCTCGTATTTACTTTGTTAATTAATTATTTTTTATATAAGAGGATTTTAAAATAGTCCCACAATGTGTAGCCTTTCTAATTTTAGTCCCTTAATGATACTTTTTTCAATTCTGGTCCCATAATGTACAAATAGTTCAAATTTGGTCCCATTTTCACTATAGCAAGCAAGTATTATATTTGTATAAGCTTTTTAGGTTTTAATAATGTACAAATGTCAGGCGACAATGTGTTAATCTCAAGATCATTGTGAGTTACGTGTATATATATTATTTCAAGATGTTAATTTATAATATGTCATAATTAACGTATTAATAAGTTGGCAATAAAAACCTATTAATAAATTATTAACTAACACGAAAATGACATACTGAAACTGCTTCAAAATAACGTATGCAATCAGAATAGCTCATTTCTTTAATAGTAGCATTTGCACATACAAATAAATAGAAAGTTTTTTTTTTCCTTTACAAGGATAAAAAATTGGCTAACCTTATTAGTATTGAAGAGCATTACATTTTACTTAACTTTAATTATATTTTTTTCCTATTAGATAGGAAATGTTATATATATATATATGTGTGTGTGTGTGTGTGTGTGTATGTGTGAAACTGAAAATCTTGCTCATATACATTGGATTTCGTTTTAATCGAATCATTTGGATGATATTCAACCATACTACCTTGTAAGAGTTGACATCCCAAGGTTGCACATATGAAAGCTTGAGGACAACAATTAGCATGAAATGGATCTTGAGTTTTGTAAATTAACCATTTTATACAAATAGATCTTTAGTGAAATGACCAAAACTGAACGATTAGCAAGTGCATGAATGAGACCTAAAAGTTTATACAAATGTAATGTTTGCTTGCTTTAGTAAAAATGGGACCAAATTTGGATTATTAGCACATTGTGGGACTAAAATTGAACAAAGTATCATTAGGGGACCAAAATTAGAAAGGCTACAGATTGTGGGACCATTTTAGAATCCTCTTATATAAAAAATATTTAATTAGCGAAGTAAGTACGAGATTAGTAGGTCGCGTGCGGTCACATGCATTTTATTCCAGATTGGTGAAAATGGGACTAAAATTGGATAATTAGAACACCGTATGACCAAAATCGTAACAAGTATGATTAGGGGACCAAAATTAGAATGACTACACATTCTGGGACCATTTTAAAAAAAATCCCGAGATAGGTATCTCAAATAAGAGGAGATTGTCATTCAAATTGTACGATTTGTTGTCATATATTCTAAAACGTAGATCAAAGTTTCACTCCTATCTTTTTTTTAACGAAAACTATCAAAAACAATTCCAACTAGGCTCTCACGAAACGAAAATACAAGTATTTTTTTTTAAGTTATTTGCAATTGAAATTGAAATGATTTTTTTCAAAACTTAAAGATATCGAAAAGTTTCTAATATTTGTCAGACAGAAACATACTCCGAAAATGAAAAACTTTGATCCATGCTCTAAAGTTGATAGTAAAGGATCAATCAAGAATGCCAAGAATATTTCATACATAAACGAGCTAAAAGTGATAAAGTATTATCGTAACTCCAAAATTAATTTATTGAAATATTACGACTAGTTTCGTTGCTAAATTAACAATCAAACATTATGAATATTAATACATATCGAACTCAAACAACTAAATCTTATGTAGTTATGTTTATATATCACAGCAATAATCAAAATTAATCAATAACCCTCGAATTTCCAACGTCTCACAAATACATTTGTAAGAAAGATCACCCATACACACTTATGACTTAACACGGCACTTAAATAACCACTTAAGGCATTACTTGTAAAGTGCCATTTCACACAAATCAAACAATAATAGTCCAAATCCAACCTACTATTCTCAGTATAACTCCAACACTAGAATAACATCCAAATTATATCTTATATTCTCAATATGCCCCCAAATCGTTTCAAGAATAGTTTTCAACCCCAAAATCTTTTTCTTGAATTGTATCCAAACAACTTTCCAAATGTCTTGCACATTTACAAAGGGAGATTCGCACACAAGAATGAAGCCAAGATTTTACGTAGTATGGCAACTGTTATATTACTGCAAACGCTATAATCATAAGGTCTAAAGACCTGAAACAAACTAGAAATAGCCATTAAAATTATCCAATTACCAATGGCAGATGCATCAAAGACAGAAAGAAAAGTTGCATTTGAGTTTTGAATTTATTTAAATCCTGTGAATTTCAGTTATGTGGACTACAGGCATCCAATATTCCTCAACAATTCTCGATATCGCTAATGATTCATCAGCTTTCCATTCAAAAGATAGATAAGGTATGGTAACATTTTTATCCAGATGAGTAACACAAAAATCTCCAGAATTCTCACAGTGCCAAACCATCCAAAGCTCGGGTCCACAGCCGGCAAACATTTAATTTTCAGCTATAAGATAGGTTCTCCTGAGGAGCAAGGAGTGGGAGAGCATCCTACTCCAAAATGCAGCACAAAGTTTCAGAAAATCAAACATTTCAATGAAACACAATGACACTTCACGACCCTTGATCAAATTACACACCACCGCATCCTAAAATTACATAAAAAACACCCCTTCAGTAAATAAACCGACAATAACCTATTAAGTTCAAGTTTCTAAAATTACATAAAAAAACACCCCTTCAGTAAATAAACCGACAATAACATATTAAGTTCAAGTTTTTCAACTTTTCATTGCTCAAAAATACAGATGAACTTCACAAAAACTATAGCCCCAAGTTTCTTTTAACATTATCTTTTTCATCGAAATATTAATCATAGTAAGCAGGTTCTTGGAATTCTAAATAAAAAATGATAGCTTATTTTCTATCAGTGCTACAACGCTTTTTAAGTTTCAGAATAGGTTGGGTGGTTGTAACTTGACCAAATAGCATGGGTCATCATAATTTACCCCTAAAAGTATATAGCCTGAGAAACCATCATGGTCTTACCTAATTATTCGGTGCACCACCTTGATGCCTGATTCTTCGAGCACAATCAGCAAACTCTTTAACCAAATCAGCACATTTTAGAGGGTCTTTGACATTTTCCTTGTAGCACTGAAGACAAGCATCTTTCTCATTCAAGCAGTATGACGGCCTGTTACTGGGAAGCTTAAACTCCTTCTCATGGAGTTCCTTAGCTCTCTGAGTGACCTCTCTTAACATGTCCTCCTCTCGCTTCTTCAGCCTTTCCACCACTGTTTCACTCTCGTGAAGTACTGACCGTATGGCATCTAACTCTGCACTAGATGCCTGCTGAGGAAGCGGAATTGGCAAGTACAAAGGAGGAGGAAGTGGCCTTCCCGCTGCAGGAATATCATCAGAAGGCTTGGTTGGTGGGAAACTCGGAATTTGATTAGACTCTCGGGGAACCTTAGGTTTCGGTTTCTTTGTTTTCTTCTTTAACTTCTTATCATCATCGACTAGGTGTCTGACTAAGTTGCTACTAATTTGGATTGTGAATGATTCACTCATAATTGCAACAGCTTCAGACAACTCACCTGAAATATCCAGATCATAGATTGTTGCAATTCGAACGAGTAAGGATTAATTTACCAGAGATACAGCAAATATTCAAATCATGTTCATAACGTCTTAAACGTCTATACAAATTAGACTCTAACTAGACACAGTAATATAAATTAAACTAGATTCGTCTAGATATGGAGAAGTAAGCAAAACATCTGACTTACATATTATATTTCAGGAATCAAAGAAGCTCGATATTAAGTGAACTTCTCTTTTTTAAGCCTTGGATGCTACAAGCCTTAGAATCCATGCATCCAGGTTGTTTTGGTTTTTGTCACCACCAGGGTCAACCATTGGTTCGTGCCGAGCTAACTTGGTTTGTGTGTGCGTTTGTAATTTATCTAGTGCTTTTTTTACTAAATGTAAAAAATTACGCATATCCTAAATAATTGGATTACTGATAATAATTTGGTTGTTGGTGGTGTCTTGAGTTTATATTCTCAAGCTTATAACATAATCTCTTTGTGCATAATTATGGTCCCTGAGACAAAACCATAAGCTATTATCTGAACTTTCCCTCCATAGTATCTAAAAGATTTGTTGTCTATCACGAGCCCCAACAAATAAAGGATGCTGCTAGCCCCAACTTAATAAGAAACCAGCAACACGATGACAATATCTGAAATGCCAAATAAACTAGTAAACTTACGTAAGATCAAGAAATCTCATACCTTACCTCAAAATAAAGCACCATTCATCAAATACATGCATTCAAAGACCGGACGTAATAACCAGATGAAATGCCCGACAGCCTTTACTAAAACAAGTATAATTCCAAAACTAGTGCAACTACAACATGAACAAAAAATATTACAGAATGAGGTAGTGATGGCTGAGCTAATGAGATCTTTGTGGTGCATTCTGCTAAACCTTTTTATGTTTCTCGAAGATATTTGTGGCCACAAATCTTATTCATGTAATATTTACGAGATTTTAGGTCCAGAATCAGTATAGAACAAACATGGCATGTTATAAAATGTTTTTTGTTCAATTTGCAACTAACATTTCTCCCTTTTTGTCTCTTCAGCAACAAAATTTCATTCACCTTCCTCTTCCTCCAAGAATCTTACTTCTATACCCTACAACTCTAACAGATCTATTTCTTGTCATTCTTAATTTCAGATCTTAAGTTTCTGTCCAGATTTTATAAGTCTTCTCAAACAAGACCCCGCAAAAAAAAACTTTACTGCATGACTTTTTTCAGTATGACGATCGCTTACAAACCACAAAAGAAACAAAGTTTGGCTGCTTTGGTGTGAACGATCAACTCATGGTCTCCAGTTTAACGATATTTTGTCCTCAAGCTACTTGCATAAGATATAAATGTACAGCTCCAACCACCCTCTACTAAAACTAAGAAAAAAGAATAACTTTATGCATATGCTTCAACCACAACCAACTACTATCTAAAGTCTGCATTGATGCAATATTAGTAATATAATGTCATACAATTAAGCAAAGTTATTCTAGTTCCCTCCTTTGCCTTTGTTTCTTTTGGTGTAGACTAGTTTTCTACTAGCATAAACAAAGTTGTCACAGTAAGTGGCTGACAAACTCTTGTAATTATTTAATCTATTTATGATTCAAGCTTAAGTCAACGGAAAACACAGATGAGGTAGGACTTGAAAATCACCTACTGATAGACAGCAAAACCATTCCCAGCACTTTAGATTTAATTAGATTTACAATTTGTTTCACCAAGGAAATATTGAATCAGTGTATTATACAGGGGCTGACAACAAGCTTACTTGACGGGAAAACACGGTTTACGTAGGACGTTAAATCAACAACTGAGAGACAGCAAACCCACTCCCAGCTCCTTTGGGTTCAATTAGATTTACAATTTGTTTCACCAAGGAAATATTGAATTCCATTATTTTGACATGTCCTATACTGAAGGCTTTTCATGTTTTGCACATAATGCTTTCTTTTTCCCGTACGCGGTAACTATATGATAAAAAGAAATTCTAGAAGAAACAGTACCTCAGCCAGTCAGCTAGATATCTTCTAAACATTTTAGGGCAATCAATCGTTAGATATAAAGGGTAAATGGTTTCTAATTCAGATACTAATATGCAGCTCGGCATATCGAAGATGCTTGACTACCAGCTCCTATGGTAAGATACTACACAGAAGAAGATGGAATGAAGAAAGCTTCCATAATATGTATTCGATTTAAAGGAACTTCCTAGGTCGATTTAAAGCCTATTCATAGAGCTGTTATATGAATACTTGTTTTATCTAATGCTCAAATCTGGAGTAGCATACGAGTCCTCCACAATAAGGATATACAATGGCAGCAGATCAATCATATTCGACCATTCAGTAACAATTACTACGATAATCGAACAAGGTAGGTAAATGCAGGTGAAATCATTTCACCACTGCATCGTTCGTTTTACACACAAAATTACTTGAGGTGAAATAAACCCTTGATCCATGAGATAATAATGACAAAAATACAAACCGAAATTGATGATCACCAAAAAAGAAAAAGAAAAACACGAAAGGTTAAGAGAAGAGTACGTTACACAAGTAAATGTATGAACATACACGATCGGTTGATTCAAATCAACGATATTTCCTCCTCCTCCTCCTCCTTCTTCTTCTTCTTCTCTAATCAATATCAAAGAGCTATGGGAGAAAGAGGAGAATTACCTTTTATGTTAGTAGCTGCGAGAATTCCTTGTTAGCGTGCGCCGTGCAAGCCCCTTTCTCTTATTTTGCTGCTGCGATTTTATTTCTTGTAAGAGCTCATTTGTATTTGTGTCCGATACAGAGGTGAGGGGCAATTGCCCTACTATTTGTTTGGGTAAGTTTCCGATTCCAGGTGAAATTAATTAACTTATTTTTTTTATCGACAAAGAAAAATCAAATTTCTAAAACTAATTTCCCTTTTATATTTGAGCCTCACACTAATTAATATTAAAGACCGGCTGTAAGTTCAAATCTTACGGTCTGTAAAATTAGCATTACTCAATTGTATATGTTTTGTGTATTATTAGTTTATTACACAGACACAGTGTAATAATAGGGTATTCGATCGGATACGGGTATTTAGAATTTCCTATCCGATATCGTACCCGTATCCGATCAGGTACCCGAAAAAACCTTAAAATCGGGTATCTTAACCCGTTTTCCCCGAATCGCTCGGGTAAATCCGATCGGGTCGGGGGCGGGAATAGGGTACCCGAAAAAATGCCCACCCATATATATATATATATATCAAATATCTTGTAACAAATTTGTGTAGCAATTCTTGATTATTATTACTGTTATTGAATTTATACAAGATATCATTACATCTGGCTTATTGCACAAACACTTTCAAGAATACTTAACTTATGAGAAATTTAAAATCTGAAAGAATAATCTCTATAATGTTTTATAGAGTTATAAGTTGTTAGTTATGTTATATGTGCAATAATTCAAGTTTATGAGATTCAATTTGTAAACCCAAGAAGATAAAGGCCATTTGTGCTATGGTGTGATCACGATTATTGTGAACTACACAAACTTAATTGAACCGATCGCTTCATTTTGAAAGATGATTGAACTATCTCGTTTGATATTCGATCTAAGTTTTGATTGTCACTTATCAATCATAACTCACTTCGATTTGATTTTTGATTTTGAAATTAGTTGTTGAATCGAATCAAAATCTGGTTCCTTTTTTCATAAAACATATAATAATGTCTTTATTTAAGTTAAATTTGATCTATATCCTACTTATTAAACAAAAAAACAACCCGACACAAGAGCCCGTAAATATCCTTACTACATTAGTTATAATCCAAGTCCAAGTTTATTTTTTTTATACATCTATACCTAGTTTATATTTAATTTGTTAATATGTTTAACTCATTCCCCATAAAACGTAACATTGTAATTTGAAGACGAAGACGGTATAAGTAGGTTTTAGGGCTGGAACTTGGTAGTAACTAGTAACTCTTGGCCCTTTTCATATATGTTAAGAAGCATTTCCTTCATCATGCTCGATCCCAAAAAGATCGGAACACGTGTATGAGATCGCAGTAGCCCATCACCTTCACGGTCGAAGATCTGCAAGGAACAAGATTACCGCATGACAATCCCATCATTATCCGACTATGATATTGGTGATCGAAGTAAGATGAATATTGGTGGATACCAGAAGTGTTGCGGACGTTATGTTCTTTAGCACATATAGTGTTAGGGTTACACATTGCTCAGCTACCCCTCAGTTCCATTGATTGGGATAGGGTTTAGAAGAAGAGACCAAAATTCTCCAATGATCAGACTATTCTTCCCATATCCTAGGGACAAAATCATGCATTAAAAATCAAAGTTCTTATGGTGACGCACCTTTGTCACGATATACGGATGTATATGGTCAGTTGGCAGCCTCCAAGCTATATCAGATCCTCCAGTTGAAGGTAATTATTGATGGCATTACTTATATTAGAGACAATCAACATTTTGCAAGTGGGCGCTGGTTGACTACATTTCCCTCGTCTCCCTCCTTTGACCCAATCTGCAGATAGGTAAAGCAAGAACCACAAGTATGACGATAGAAAAGTGTTAGATAAGGGCTTCTAATTGTGTATAATCTTGAGCGCGTACTAGAAGGACACTTACCCATACCAACAATTCGATTAGGACAATTCACTCATAATTGAACTAGGCCAAAGTTCATCTCAATCCACCACCGGGTTGTTCGGAAGAAAGCCTTTTTTTATTATTATTCTTATCGAAAACATGGAAATATATGAGTGTAGCTTGTTATATTACATTACGGCTATTAATAGAATAAATCGATATGAAAGTTGTTGACCTCCTAGTCAGAGACAGTAGCTTGAGCTATTAAGGGCCTTAACCCCTTCAAGTCGAACCCTAGCCTGTGAGCCCAAAAAACATGAGGGCGTAGGGTCTGCTTAGGGGGGGGGGGGGGGTACATAGCCGCAGGGAGTGATCCAGAACATGGGAGTGGCTTCTTAGTTAGGGGGCATGGCCGATAAGTAATTTCACCAATAAATGTCCTTTCTCCACCTTTTGAATTCTAAGACAAAACTTTCTCATATGATGACTTACCATCGTATGTCCGAGTCTATCAATCCAAGAATTAATTCATAAGGTATCAACATAGCTTTTGAGTGAGTATTTTTGGTTGTTGGATCTTGATGATCTATTTAGTGTTGTCATGATATTCACGATCAACATCTCGTCTTTCATTCAGTTATAAGGATATTATCTACCTTTACTCACAACTTTGTCATTATCTACTTAGCTTACAAACTCTCCCATCTCTGCCATAAGTGCATCTCATCCAATCAACTCTTCGGTCTCATCTGACCAGCCTATACAAACTCATCACCGAGGACTTGTGTGCAACAAAATAAGTCTTTAATAAGCACCCAATAGGAGCCAAATTGACCTCCTAACATTGGTTTGTCTACTCTTTCCGTATAATTGACATTCTTATGAGTGCACAAGCTAAAGATTTGTTTCCCCTTTATGTCCACCATATTCCTCTATAAATAGCTCACAACACCTTCAACAGAAAGGGATTTTGAAGCTTCTGCTCTTTGAATTTTGATCATAGATGTTTTACAAGACTTAAATTTATGTGCTTGACGTGCTGCTGAGATATTCCCATCTTGACCTTCACCATGTGATTCAACAAAATAACTTGTCTTTAGAATATTGCTAGAAATTTTGTTTATGCCTGAAAGTTTAAGCGTAAATGCTATTTCTTTTGATAATTTGTAAAATATGATACTTCATCTTTATTAAATCAAAACTTTCAATAAAAAACCTTGAAATTTCATTTTTAGATGGTTATCTAGTTAGTCAGTTTTAGGTTGAGTTGCAATCGAACCTAAAACTAGCACTGAAAGTAACGATACAAAAACTTTCACGTGGTTTAGTCAATCTACCTAATCCACGGGATCACGCCCCGTTAAAAAATAGTACTATAAGGTCGATAGCTAACTACAATCTTAATGGAATTACTTCACCTAAAACACATCTAGTGCTCGTTTCACTACGAGAATACCTATGGCATCGTCTTTCTATTCATATGGCACAAACCTTCAATATGTGTATGTGTGTGAGCCTATTACTTAAATTTACGCCGTCTTCTATTAGTTCTCTTTGAATGCGGCTAAGCGAATAGCACAAACTCAGTGCTCTGAATATTATGTGGATTAAACATAGTGTTCTAAATATTACGTACTCATGTATTTATAGGTTACCATATGTGTCCAAGAGATATTGCAGAATCTTTTGATCAATCATTATCACAATCCAGTCGCACATATCGCCTTGTCACTCGATATGAACTTTCTCTTATGTTGTATATTTGATTTGATCATGTTTAATTTCCTTGCTTTACATTATGATCTCCAACTCCGTATGTTATGTAAGTTATGATCTACTAATATGAAAGCCCGACAACTTGTCAAACCTATATAAACATGAAAACACACGAGTTTATCGCTTGTCGATTGAGCATATTTACTCGATTTCCATTTATTATACGACATATTTTACTATAAAAACTTCTAGCCTTAAAATAACTTAATAAAAAATGTAAACAATACAAAATTGAGAAGTACAAAATGTTTCATCTATCATTGCATCATACAGTTCTACTAAGTCATAAATCCAGCTACACAACGAAGGTTGAAATGGACTTGTGGAACTTGCTTCTCCTTCAAATTTTGTCAAGGGTCGTAATTTAATCCAATCATTTAAATAAAGGTTTGTATAAAGTAAATTGAGTTGAAGTTTGAAGATATACGATGTCAAGATAAGTAAATATCATATTATGCTCAAAGATGACTAAAATAATCAATTTTAGTGACTAACAAACTAAAGAAAGTAGTTCGATACAAATTCTTCGTGGTACCACGAAAGCAAATACAATACAAAATCAGTACTCTAACTATGCCAATTTGAGCTCATCAATTTGATCTTCGATTAACTTTGTGGAATTTGAAAATGTCGAGTGTCCTGATACGTCGAGAGTAGTATATCGAATGTTATATCTGGACGTGTATACGTGAACAATGATCTGCAATTAATGTCTTGCTTGAATAGCGGGACAAATGCATTAATAGGGCCCGGGGTGTAAGATCCATTTTCGCGTTTGTCGAATGTTGTCGAGCATGGGAACATGTCGAATATGTTACGTAACGTGTCGAATATAAATAGTCGACATCAAAATTCTCAATTTGTTGATTGGGCCGGCATAATACTCATACCAAAAAGCATCACACATTATTGCCTTATTACCAAAAAAAACACAATATCAACTCATCATCACGTTGCATATATATGACTGATGACGGAACCTAAAACAATAATAATTTTGGTGACATGGCAAAACATCCTAGGATCGAGCCAGAGAGCCCTGCCACGTAAAACTAATGAGATTTAGTTTAAGAAAATTCGGACAAAAAGCCAGCAGGATCCAAACTCTTCATTTCCGCCACACATTCTTGGGAAGCCTTATCTCTCACCAAAACCATTAATTAATTAAATCTTTCCACCTCCGCACGCAGTAATGCACCACCACCCACCATTCCCAATACCCGACCCCCCTCCATTCCTCCTCCTCTTCCGCCGCCGCCGCCGCCTGAAATGGCCGCCACCGGAATCGGGTTGAACTTAGCAAGACCAAAACTTTTCACTACCCAATTCAAAAAACCATTCATTTCCGTGTCTTCATTACCCTCTTGTGCTCCCGGAGTTCACTTTGCAGCTGCCACCACGAGCAAAAAGCTATCGTCTCACCGCCGGCTTTTACTTCTTTCTCCCAAGGCCACTACAGATCAACCAGGTTAGTTGACTTGATGATGATCATCAAATCAAGAAACTCCATGTGTAAACTTCACTATTTGCTTTGATTGTTGTTCTTTTTGTGTCGCATCGCATCACGACTTCATTGGGAATAATTGTTCAACAGGTCAGGTGAAGGAAGATGATGTTTTTGATAGCAATGTCCTGCCTTACTGCAGTTTAGAGAAACAAAAGAAGTCCATTGGTGAGATGGAACAAGAATTTCTTCAAGCACTTCAGGTATATAAAACGGTTAACGCAGCATAAATGAACGTCGTCTTTTATTCAGTTTTAGTAAATCTAAGATGTTCCCAGCTGCTACTTTGTTGTTCCAGTCATTCTATTATGAAGGGAAATCCATCATGTCCAATGAGGAGTTTGATAACCTTAAGGAAGAACTCATGTGGGAGGGAAGCAGTGTTGTGATGCTAAGTAATAGTTTTTACCGCTACTCCCCTTTACGTATTATTTCGTACCACTGTTTGTTTTAGAGCTGATACTTAAGTGTTTCTTTTTCTTTGTTCTTACGCAGGTGCGGCTGAGCAGAAGTTCTTGGAAGCTTCAATGGCTTATGTGTCTGGAAAACCAATCCTGTCTGATGAAGAGTTTGATAACTTAAAGCAACAACTTAAGGTTTGTGAGGATCTGCTTCAGTAAGATGACTTTTAGAAACCTTAGCATTACTTGTGACTTGTGACAGTAGTATATATTTAAGTTTCTGAAAAAAGAAAAAAAGAAAAACTACTTCTTAGTTCTCACTGATACATATGTGAGTTTCTTTAGCATAGCGTTGTAGTTTTTGAGAACACAATCTAGCCTTCATCCGTGGTCAGTCATGTTTTCTGGTGCTCACGGCTTCCTGTTAAATTGAACCCTTAGTGTACTTTTTGCAAGCTAAATGATATCTCATGCGGTATCTAATGGTTTAACATTACTTATTTTATTACCTTATCTTTATCTTATTTTCTGGTCTCCTTTCATTTTCTGCATTTATTAATATGCAAATATATCTTGTAGAGTGATGGGAGTGAAATTGTGGTTGAGGGTCCTCGTTGCAGTCTCCGTAGTAGAAAGGTTAGTTCTTCTTTTACTTATTCTCCACATGGCTGCTTGATTAATTGCACATTCTTGCATGAATTTAAAAATACTTCCTGCAGTCAATAATTCTTGTTGTAGGTTTCATGTTGAGAGAGGCTTGGATTTTGAGAAACTAAATTAATGATCTTTAAATTATCCCACAACCTTAGCAACTAAAGATATAATGGACGTTGTCCTGGTACTAAGTACTAACATTGTTTAATAGATGTTACTGTTTCATATACATAGACCTTGTGCCAAAACATTCACATAGCGATTATTATAAATAGAATATATGAAAGATTAAGAAGAAATTGACATCCCAATGTTAAAATCATTGCACATTAATGACTGAGCAAATTTTCCTCCACATGTCTTATTTTATTGAGGCAAAAGTATGAAATCTCTAGTAATATAAGCATCCTACCGCTCTTTTGTCACATCAGGTTGGAATTTGTGTTCCAGCTGATTGTAGCCAGAAAATGAAAATGCTTTATACTGTATTTATTTTTATTTTTAAGGAATGAATGAATTAAATGATAAAAAAGACCTCAAGTTATCTGCTCATGAATGTAAATTCTTAGTTAAATTAAATCAAAACATATTCTAGTAGAAGGGTATCAGTAATTATAGAGCCAGTGCATAGGCAACACGTATGATAGGAAAACATCTTCCCCTGAAGTTATCTCTTCTGAATATAGCTACCATTGTGGCCATTTCGTTATGATGTTTGTTTAACACTTTGATTCTCATATTATAAAACGATTGTCAACTCAATAGTATTATTCCCCGGCTAAACAGCTATCCCATCTCCAAGACTGACGGCCCTTTCAGCAGCCTAACAGATCCAAACTGTCGTATTCGACTACATTATCGAACTTAGTACCATTAGACTCATACGGGAAGGATTGTTGGTTGTTTAATGCTGCAATAAATCTTTAAGTGAACTCCATTGTTCTTTACTACATAAAAACAAATGAGTTGGGTACACTAGGCAACCGCGTTAAGAGAACAGATGCTGTGCATAGATGAATGTTTCTCAGTTATTGACATTTTGTTTTGGGTTATGGTTCTCAGAAGAAGGGAATGCAATTTGATTTGTTTGCTTTTACCCTGCAGGTCTATAGTGATCTTTCTGTTGACTACCTCAAGATGTTCCTTCTGAATGTTCCAGCTGCAGTTGTTGCAATTGGATTGTAAGTGACACTTGTTCAAAAATAGAAGTTTCAAGAAACACGTCATATTTTTTTGACATAGACTAATCCGTCGGATTAATTGAAGGAAACTACTAGAATTTTTGATTTTTAATCTAAAATGTCTTACCATCCTAATGAGAGGTTAAAAATATTGATGGTTATAATTCGTTCGTGTCTCTTTAGGTTTTTCTTTCTTGATGATTTGACGGGGTTCGAAATCACCTACCTTCTCGAGGTAACACGATGTACTTCTAGATTATATATCTTGAAAACAATGCTATATGCTATACTTTTCATAATCTGAATCTTGTTCTTACACTTGTTTTACTAACATTTGTAATGTCGTTGCAGCTCCCAGAGCCATTTAGTTTCCTTTTCACATGGTTTGCTGCTGTGCCTCTGCTCCTATATTTATCTTTCACGTTCACAAACTTCATCATCAAAGACTTTTTGATCTTAGTGGTGAGATTCTCCTAAACACGGGATATGAATACGAGATTGTTTATCAGGTATGTGTGCTTCAAATTGCTGATGAAATTTAATGTTTCAGGGCCCTTGTCCAAACTGTGGTACGGAAAACACTTCTTTCTTTGGTACCATACTATCAATATCCAGTGGTGGTTCGATCAACACGGTAAAATGCTCCAAGTAAGTTCAACAGTTTGAGGCTTTTCAAATCATAATTATGTATTAAGCTTGTATTGTTTGGCTTTTAAAGTATCTGGTTTCCCATTTTTCATAATTTTGATCTTGAGGGTGTTTTTCAGTTGTGGAACGGACATGGTGTATGATTCTAAGAGCCGTTTAATCACATTACCTGAGGGAAGTGAAGCATGAAGTTGAGGTATCTATCTTCTCGAGTAAATTTTCATTTTATCCGTAACACTTTAAGAAATTCCATTTTGACAATGTAGCATATATATATTTTAGGAAGGAATCAGTTGCAGAATGTTCCATTCTTTCTTCTTCTTCTTATAAATGTCTCCTTTTTTACGACGACAGCCTGCATCATCAAATTTTGTTTTGTAATAAGCACAGCTGAACTTGTTGATATATAGAACTGAAAAATATAAGCTCTTAACTTTTAAATATAAACAAGGCATCTTTTATTACTGTAATACTTATGGTTTCCATTAACAAAGACTAAAGTAGTTCGTATCACCTCTCTCTCAAAAAAAAAAAAAAAGTAGTTCGTATGGCCATGCTAGTGCATTGACAAATGAAATTGCGTCCAATTGTTAGACTTTCTATTGCAGTACCTATCAAAAGTCGAAGCACACGAGACATATTTCTAATTGCCAGTCATACCCTGTTTTTTGTTCTTGGGATAATCACATCTACTCCCCATTTTTGGTCTAATAACAAAAACCTCTCGTGGGTTTGAATCATTGTTAAGATAACGAATGAAACTTAAAAAACATTCAAAAGAATAGTCTGTCTTTTAACCTTTTTCACATTTCAAGTGTTAAGGGCAGTTTGGGTGATTTATTCAAAACTCGAAAGAGGGTATTTGTTATATTTTCTAATTTTCTATGAGTGTTTCTGCACATGCCTGACTTCTAGGTGAAGTTTTTGCAACTAAACCAGCTCTCTGAAAATGTAAATGTAGATATTCATTTTTGAAGCTTCAAGTGATCAGCCTTAACATGACCGTTCATCTCGATATTTCCTGCAGGAGTTTTGTGGTAAAATCTGCAATATGGTTGCCATCCTTATAATGATTTGATGGGAAGAATGAAGATTCAGGACGCATGTATAAAAATACTGTACATTTGAGGATCTAGACATGAACTTTTCAGTACAGAAATACTGTGGAAACTTTGTATCAATAAATCACGTGTAGTGTGTCCATAGGACATGTATATCTTATAGAATTGCATGCAGTTTGAATTGGGAAAGGGTGTTAACTAGCTTGTTTCATGACAATCTTGTTGTAAACTATACTACCTACTACTACTAGTACTACTCGCGAGGGTGGGCGGGCTAATTGATTACGGAGGAGGGAATTTCGTTCTCAAGTTTGAATCTGTCAAGAAGCGACTTAATTCTATGATTTCTAGGTTAGCTTAGTGTGATGCATGCGGGTTTATCTAGCATCCGAAAGATAGTGGTTGCAGGTTTTCACGTTGTCAAGAAGAAGAAAAAACTACTACTGGTACTACGATCATGATTATAGGATAATTTACATTATTAGATTAAGTGCGCCGATGCTACATAACGATCAATCAGAGTTACTGCTATCTATCACATAATCAAAAAGACTTACAAAACCCATTCCTGGAAAAAGAGTGAACAAATTAGTTCTGTTTTTTATGGGATTTGTTATTTGTTTGTTGATTTGGGTGATTATTTCTTAATCAGGCCTGGCATGTAGGGGCTTAAAGTGCCGCCTCTATTAGAATGTCTTTGTTGTAAATACTGAAATGTGACATTAATATCTCTTTAAGTTTTCAATTTGCATTTGTACTGAACTACTACTGGATGGTTATATACATGCATGAAATCGAAGACAAATTAGGGGATGAAGAAGAAACTGAAGGGAATTGACATTAGGTACTGCCGTACTGAAAATTAAGCTTTGGTGTAGGTTGGATATTCTCAAAGTTACATCAAAGGCTTTTATATTTGTAACCTCATACTCATTAGAAGTGGAGGAGTTATGCGTCTGCATATATTTGTAACGTCATACTCAATAGAAGTGGAGGAGTTATACGTCTGCATGTCATCACTGAGTCGTTCTTTTTATAGCTAAATGATATATCTCTGTTCTCTGTCACTTAGATATATTACGAGTAGCCCACAAATACCTTCAAAAACCTGTAGTATATGGCAAACAAAATAAATACTATACATTACGTACATATATGAACACTAAGTACATGTATAAATTGCACGCAATTCACGCAAAATACACAATCGCGCAGATGGCGCATACACAACCGCGTATTGTACATATCTTTCACAAAGACAAACGTTATGTATGCATTAGCTCGAGAAAAACACATGCTCGTGGTTACTAGAATATTAAATAATTTTTTAGATTGCTCCCAACAGATAATATATTGCCGAGGGTGGTCTTAGGAATAATCACATTATAAGCTCATTTGGTGGATCTGGAACTCCAGGAACTACAAGTTCTTCAGAAACTAAGCTGCAACATTGATAAAACCGTTGAGACTGTTTAGGTAAGAACTTGGGATTAGATTAGAACATATACTAAGGGATATATGTTCTCTTTTATAAATAGGTGCTATCACCCGCTAGTTTGTCTTGGAACTTTATGTAATGATTGAGTAGGAGTCCTCTTACACTCCTTATTCCCTTAATAAACTTCTTTTTCGGTGGTAAAAGAAAGGTGGTTATCTGCGTACTAAGAATGGCGAGGTGTATAGGCATGTGAAAGATCTTAGATCTATGTTACTTATTTTCGGATGCAGTTGCACTTGACAGTAGTTGCAACTACACTCGTAAGTAAGACAGATAATAGTTCTTTAAAGAGTGTAAGATAGATAATAGTTGCAACTGCACTCGTAAGTAAGACAGATAATAGTTGCAACTGCACTCGTAAGTAATGCACTCGTAAGTAAGGCAGATAATAGTCTCGACAGTAGACAGAGTAATCGAGTGTAGTAACTTACTGAACCATGACACAAGATTGGTGCCAAGATAGGGACATCCTCCTATGGTACTTTCTCTGTCGACACCGGCCCAGTCAACATCACTGTAACCTGCAAGTGAGAGTTTATCGTCAAAGTTGTAACTGAGACCAAAATCACCTGTACCTGAGATATATCGAATGAATCTTTTGACAACCTTTAGATGCGACTTCTTTGGGTTGGTATGATAGCGAGCACAAACTCCAACACTAAAGCAGATGTCCGGGCGGCTAACAGTGAGATACAACAGACTACCAATCATGCTCCTGTAGAGACCGGGATCCACCGAGTTGCAACTTTCGTCCTGGCTGAGTTGTTCAGTTGATCCTATGGGGGTCTTCATTGGTTCGACGTGTTCAAGCCCAAATCTTTTGATCAGTTTCTTGGCGTACTCAGTTTGAAATACAAATATCCTGTCATCCTGCTGTTTCACCTGTAAACCAAGAAGGTATGTGAGTTCACCAACTATACTCTTATCAAACACATTTTCCATAACATAAATGAGTTGTTGCAACTCGCTCGTGGATGTGGATCCAGACACTATGTCATCTACATAAATGTGTGCAATAAGGATGTGTGTTCCAAAGTGTATGTGAAACAGTGTTCGATCTACTCTTCCTATGGTGCAACCTTTCTCAAGAAGATAGATGGTGAGTCTCTCGTACCAAGCACAGGGTGCCTGTTTGAGATCGTAAAGAGTTCTCTTGAGTTTCAACACATGAGTGGGGAAATGTGGGTCAACAAAAACTTTGGGTTCTTCTCCATATAGGAAAGCACTTTTTACATTTATTTGAAAAAGCTTAAAGCTTAGACCACATGCAACAGTAAGTAAGAGGCGAGTAGATTCCAGTTTTGCGACTGGTGCATATGTATCATACAAGATATCCAATGGATATTCTACCTAAATATGTCTAGATACATAATAAGGAGATAAGTGCTAGTTAATCTTTTAAGATGAGGTAATATCTTATAAATATATTGAAATATTAACAAGATAATTACCATCTAAAATTTAACTTAACCTAATATTTAAAATAAAATAAAATAAATTAAGCAAGGTTAGGCCGATCGGATCTTAGCCCAATCCGAATGAGGGGAAACGACCCTAACGACATGTACATACAAAGATGAACATGTAAGGAGACATTGTGTCTCCTTGTATAAGTTCTTTGTTGGGACACCGCACAACTGATAGGTTCATCGTCAATAACTTAGCAAAATTATGATGACATATGTCATTATTGAGTGAGTGAGGATTGGTGGAAACTGAAAGGTGTGGAGGGTGTAGTGTATGAAAAAATATTTTATGCATTCGTTGTATCAACGACGTGTTGTAACTAACGATTTAGATTTAATGCAGACTTAAGTTTTTCTATAATTCAGGATATAACAACCCCCAACACCAGATCATAAGTCATAACAGTGTATTGGTAGTGGTTGCACCACGTCAAAAATACAACTGTTATGAAATAATTTCTTGTGGTGTAGGACGTAAGAGGTAAATTATCATCTATCTGTTTTAATATTAAACTTAAGGTCCATGTGACTTTTTGTTCCTTTCTTTAATGGTGTGGGTAGGAGATCGTGAACCGTGGAGATAAAACATTTTGAAAAAGAGATATAAGATTAGTTTAGGATTTTAGTATATCAATGAGCATTTCTTAGCTCAGCCAAGAGAAGAAGAAAAAACAGAGAAAACGGAAGAGAAAAGAGGAAAGAGAAAAATAATTTTGTTGTTGTATTAGTGAATGTAAAAGTGATACCTTACATCCATCGTGACCCTTTATTTATAGATACATAATAAGTAAGACAAAATACTAGGCACATGCCCTTTAACTAATTCAATTTCTTTTTCCAAAAATATCTTCTCTACCTATACAATGTGTATCAGCTGACTCATGTGCCACATTTGGCCCATATATTGGTGTAGACACATAAATTTTGTGTCTAATTAAACTAAGTGACGGTAACTCTTAAGATGTAAGAAATACAAAATATATATTATTTAATCCTAATATTTTGAGGGATTAAAATAAATATATTAATTAAATTTTAAGACAAGGAAATAATTGCTCATCAAATCTCAAGACATGGAAAGCCTTCTCCTACAAGTCTCAATCTTCAAGGGATGGAAAGAATTCTCCTTTAAATCTCAACACAAGGAAAAGAATTCCCCATCAAGTCTCAATCTTCAAGAGATGAAAAAAAGATTCATAAAGTCTTCCAAATCAAGAAATTATAGACGCGATCACAACCGTTCATCTCATCAGGAGATTTTAATTTAGATTCACTTCACAACTATAAATAGAGGTGGTCTTGAAGAAGAAAAATCACAATTCAGCATTGAAGAATTCATAGCAAGGAAGTTCAACAAATCCTCTCCCACAAGTTCATCAATCTTCAAGGCGTTCTTCACAATCTTCAAGGTGTTCTTTGTAAAGAACACCTTTCAATCCGTTATCAAGTCTCAATTCCATCCAAAAACTATTTTTGAAGATCGCACTTCTGTCGAGGAAGATCAAACTCCAAAAAGTTCAATAAATCCAAAACCAAGTTCATACCGTTCTTCAAAAATCTTCAAACCAAAAGTTTGTTTAATCCGAGATCAATTCACAAGACTCTCGAAAAATCGTTTTTGAGGATTGAAGTTCCTTCAAAGAAGATCAAAGCCCAACATATCCGAAGAACTAAAGACGAAGATCATATTGTTTTTCATCAACCTTCAAATCAAATTCCAAATCAAGTTTTCGTTCGATCCGAGATCAGGCCGTCAAGCCCTCGAACCAATGTTTGCCAAATATCCAAGTATTTTGAAGATAAAGATTCCTTCAAAGAAGATTGACATTTAACAAGTTCAAGAAGTTAAGACGAAGATCAAAGTGTTCATCGTGAAGATCAAGTCAAGTAGATTGCTAATCCAAGATCAAGCTCAAACGCCTTTGGATTAACGCTCAACTCAAATACACGTGCAAGAGATCAAAATCAAATCCACTCAAGTAATTCAAATATCAAAATTATTTATTTGTGAAAAGAATCAGAGGATCAAATAGAGAGATTGCACCACAGTTGTACTTTAAATTTATTCAAATGTATGTTGTAATATTTTCTTGTCTTTTAATTACAGAGTTCAAGAATTGTCATTACAATTGGACTTTAGTTTCCTATACTTCCCCTCAAGAGGAGAGTGAAGATCATAGACTCCCATTTTGCTCAATAGCCCCTTGAACTTAGCACTGATTTTGTAAACACATCTGCAAGTTGCCTATCTGCTGGAACATGAAAGAGTTTGATGATCCTTTGCTGCAACTTCTCTCTGGTCACATGGCAATCTATTTCAATATGTTTTATCCTTTCATGGAATACATGGTTGCTTGCTATGTGCACTGCTGCTTGATTATCATAATAGATCCACCCATGTTCTTCATGCTTATAACCTAAGCCGTTCAACACCTCCTTCAATTAGACAACCTCACAAATTGTTGATGCCATAACTCTATATTCTGCCTCAATAGAGATATTGAGATTGTTTGCTGCTTTTTTGATTTCCAAGATACCAAGGATCACCAATGAAGACACAATATCCAATGACTAATCTCCCTGTGTCTACATATAATCTCCAATCTGCATCACAATATGCCTAGATTTGAGTAGAGTTACTGCTACAAAAGAATAAACCTTGCCCTAGTGATTCTTTTAAGTACTTCACAACCTTGAGTGCACCTTCCATATGTTGTTGCTTAGGTTCTCCCATATACTAACTAAAACTCTGAACAACATAGCATATATCAAGTATTGTGTCTTCCAAGTATAACAACCTTCCTATCAACCTTCTAAATTTGGTTGCGTAATCTAAGTCTGCTCCGCCTGACTGAGATAGTTTGGCATTTTTTTCTATGGGTGTCGTGACAGGTTTTGTACTAAGGAGACCACAGTCATTGATAATTTCTAAGGCATATTTTCTCTAATTTATAGAGATTCCTTTCTTACTCCGAGCAACTTCAATTCTTAGAAACTATTTCAAGACTCCCAAGTCCTTTAGTTTGAAATGGTGCTATCGTTAAACTTTCAGCTGATCTATTTCTTGTTTGTTGTTACCCCCAATTATGATATCATCAATATACACTAGGAGAATAGTGGTGTTGCTTCATGATGTCTGATGAATAGTGAGTGATCAACTGAAGATTGTTTGAAGCCTTGACTAAGAAAAATGAAGGCCAAGTTGAGATTCCACTGCTTGGAAGCCTGCTTTAAGCCATAAAGAGATTTATGAAGATGGCAATATACATATTCCCCCCTTCAGTAGCAAAACCAGGAGGTGGTACCATGTAAACTTCCTCCACTAAATCACCATAGAGGGAGATATTATTGACATCTAATAGTCCTCCCACCCCTATTTTTGATTATATCCTTTGAGAAATAGCGTGGCCTGGTGTCTCTCAATAGCTTCAGTGGAAGTGTATTTGATTTTATACACCCATTTACACCCAATAACAGTCTTGCCAAGAGGTAAATGAGCTAAGGTCCAAGTCCGATTCCCCTACCAGGCCAGTAATTCAGCATTCATAGCATCCCTCCACAAGGGATCAAGCTTGGCTTGTTCATACGTGTCAGTTTCCATATGAGATTGTATAGAATTTACAAATTGAAGGTGAGAAGGAGAAAAAATTAAGACAAAATGTGAGAGGATACTTGGTACTTGAAGTGACATCAACAACTGGAGATTTCTTGGATCAGGCTAGAGAGTGAACAAGTTTGCACTCATAGTCCTGGAGATGAATAAAAGCCTATCTAATTCTAGTAGAGCGCCTGTGAGCAGCATCATGGGAGTCAATGGGTGGAACGACAGGGTCCTTAGAAGGTAAAATGATTTGATCATCATCATTGTGATGATCAGTGGAGGGAGAAGCATGTTGGTAAGGAGAGGACACCGGGGAACAATTATCATCATGAATAGCATGTTCATGAGGAGAGGACACTAGTGAAGATATATCATCATGATCAGAAGAAGAAGTAATGTCTGAGGGAACATGATCAAAAGTGGAAATGATTGGAACAATGTGATCATGATGATGAGTGAGTTGAGTGGAATTGGTGGAGTAAAGAAAAACCTCCTCATAGAAGACAATATCTCTAGATATAAATATATAATTCTTTTGGAGATCATATAGCCTATACCCCTTAATAGGGGTGTACATTTGGATCGGATTAGATCGAATCGGATCGAATCGAGGCTAAAAGTCGATTTCGATCCTGGAGAAATGAGGATCGAAATCGAATCAATTTAAAACGATCCGATTCGATCCAAAATCATTCGATTTCGATCTGATTCGATTCGATTTCGATCCATTTTTTCTTTTTCTTTTTTCTTATTTAATTTAATATCAATGGGACCAACCACAACATTCAAACAGAGTTACTCAATTACAAAATTCACTTTCATATGGTGAGAGAAAAGTGTTACAAATTTACAATTGTATATGTTTCTCAAAGACAGAAACGTGACCTTCAAATGAACCAAGAAAAAGATGTTAGGTATGTGTATATATAAAAATATAATATTAACATTATATATAGAAATATCTTAGTAGCATTAATAGGCTTATCTTTATAGATAAAAATATAATATTATATATACTATTATATATTTATTTATTTTTAAAAAATAAGATGAGTATTCGATCCGATCCGATCCGATCCGATCCGATTCTCAGCCTCTAAAATCGAGGATCGAATCAAATGGGGGTTTGATCCTAAGGCAAAAATCAAAAGTCGGATCAAATATTCGATCCGATCCTCGGATCGGATCATTCGATCGATTTTCACCCGATTCGATCGATCCGATTCTTTTTGCACAACCCTACCCCTTAATGTTGGCTGGGTAACGAAGAGGTCGTTTGGTTTCGTATATTAGGTGATATTAAGCGCCTAATCCCACTTAGTAACCCACCTGGTTTGACTGACAGTATTTTCGGGCTTTGACCAAAAAGTTGAAAAGCTCAGCGATGTAGCTCATTGTAGCTCTTAATAACAAACATTATAATTTCTACCCCCATGATTATATAATCTCAAGGACGAATTATTAAAACTGCCCTATAACTTTTTTTCAGAACTAAATATGCCCGTTTTTTTCGGGTCTTGTAAAAATGCCCGATGGCCTTATTCAGGCTAAAAATGCCGACGTGGCGGTACAGTGGCTGCCACATCATAAAATTGCTCTGCCACGTCATAAAATTGTTCCGCCACGTCATATTTTCAGCCAATAATAATAAATATATATAAATAATAATAAACATATATAATAATAATAATAATAAATATATATGAATAATAATAAATATATATGTATATAAATAGTAATAATAAACATATATATAAATAATAATAATAAACATATATGTATAAATAATAATAATAATAATAATAGACACACACACATATATATAAAATAATAATAAACACACATATATAGTTTATTAAATAAATATTTTAATAATTTATTAAAAATACAAAAAAACAAATAACAATAAAATACATTAAAAAAAACCTACCCCACCCATCTACCTGGCGACCACGATTGCAGTGGTGGTGGCGTCGATTTGACGCCACCACCACTGCAAATCGCGGTGGTGGTGCCGCCGCCGAGCACCACTGCCAAATTCGCGGTGGTGGTGACGCCCAACCACCACCATTGCGAATTTGGCAGTGGTGCTCGGCGGCGGCACCACTGCCGCGATTTGAAGTGGTGGTGGTGTCAAATCGATGCCACCACCACTGCAATCGCAACCACCACCACTGCGATTTAGTAGTGGTAGTGGCGGGGGGGGCGGTTCGATTGGGCAATGGTGCTCGGCGACGGCGCAGGGGGGGGGGGGGTGTGGGTGGTTGGGGACGGGATATATTTTTTTTAATCTTTTTGTTTTTTATTTATTTTATATAATTTTTAAAAATTTATTATTTTATAAATAATTATATATATATGTTGATATTATTATATATATATATATATGTTTTACTTTTACAAATGATTATATATATGTTTATTATATATATATATATATTTAGGGGGCAATGTGCAATTTATTTTGGGGTGCAAATACAATATTTAAAGTTACAAGGGTTTTGGGGTGCAAATACAACTTGTTGACGAGGCAACCACTGTACCGCCACGTCGGCATTTTTAGCCCAAATAAGGCCATCAGACATTTTTGCAAGTTTTTTCAAGACTTACGGGGCATTTTTACAAGGCCCGAGAAAAACGGGCATATTTAGTTCTGAAAAAAAGTTATAGGGCAGTTTTAATATTTCGTCCTAATCTCAATTTTGACACTAAATTCTGACCATGTGCAAATGACTTATATGCCCTCAAAAGTGAAAATCGTGACACCGCATCTCACAACATTAGAATATATTCATTTTCCCCCAAATCAATTTGGGGGTTTCATAGCTCTGGAAATTTTTGGACGAACCCTAGCGGCTCCCGCAATCGAAGAACTTAATGTAAGTCGCGGTTATTTCTTCGTAGTAGTTGACCACTCTTTTGCAAGTTGAGCCTCAATGTAAGTCGCGTTTGTTTCTTTTGTAGGTTTAGCACCATTTTGATTTTCACGTGGCCTTTAAAGGGTTTAGGGCTTTGACTCGGTGTTTGTTGGAGGTAATTATAGTATGCAATGTTGTAATACACTTAAATTGTATGTCGCGGTTGATGATCGCTATTGTGGGTCAAGGTTACGGTTTGGGATTGGGGATTTTTCGGATTAGGGTATTTTTATGATCTACCTGACATAGGTGATGCAGTTTGTGTGGTGTTCGGGTAATATTAGGTGTTGCCACATGGGTTGAACAATTTTTGGGTTTTTAGTCTTATGTTTTGTGAATTTGCCATTTTTTGTTATTGAGATGATTGTTGAGATTAAGAGTTGCGGTGACATGATAACATTAGTATGTCTGAACATGGTGCATTCCTGTCGCCATCAGGATTTGGACAAGGATTTGGTGGTTAATACTATTGTGAGTCATATCCAACATGCGAATAATAATTTCACCGTGGTACATTCATGTTGTGGAATTTGTTTTTTGCATTATGCACGTTTGTCTATTCCTTGGACAATTTCCTTTTTGTTGAATAGTGTTAGATAGTGGTTGAATATGTGGTATATGTTCGAGGTCTAGTTCCATGTTTGCTGAGTTGGTTATTAATGATAGAGCTTCTTTCAATGTAATTGTTGATTGGTGTGGTTTATTTTGGGATCGAATAAAAGTATCTTGCTTGCCTATTTTTAAGAATGAAAGGTTAGCAATGAGTTTGAGGCTTCCCTTAGCAACTAATGTTACACACTTTTATCAATAATAATGAAATGGTGTTTATCATACTTTCCTGTAATCAATATTACCAATAGTCATGACTTGAAAAAAAAATATCCAATGTGTGAGTGAATACAACTATGCAAGAAACACTCTTCAAGACTTCCTATTGTTCATCTGTCTTAAATTTGCTGTTAATTGTTGTGATGAGTTTACAAAGTCAAACTTTGTGTGGACCGTTTGGTTTAACTTTATGTGGACCTTACATATTTTATAGTTTGTTATGCGTAGTTTGTCTTAATGATGTTGAAATCTGACATCTCATAACCTTTTCAGAGATGGCAAGAATACGTCATGCATGGAGACGAGAGGAGGAGGACGCTCTCAGTTTGGTAATGAAGGAACAAAACAATGAGGTTTACAATATCCACAACCACTTCAGAGCCGAATATTTCCAAAATCTGGAACATGGGATTAGGGTTATTATCCCGAACACAACTTTGAAGGCCATTCCACACATTAAGGCCAAGTTAACTGTCTCGCGAAAGAATTTTTATCACCTTTATAACATGTTCGATGTGAGTGGCTGCGGGTATGGTTGAATGACAACACGAACACCATACAGTGTGTGGCTGAGGATTGGTGGAAACATTATTGATGGGCGTGTAGGGTGTAATAAAATAGAATATAAGTCAACACATGAATGTTATTACCTAAATCCCACTTTGTCGCAAGTGCATGAATGAAGTAACAATAAAATGGTAAGTATAAGTACAAACCAAATTTTTTATCCCAAGGGAGTGATGGATGAATGTATGAATCACTTAAATGCAAAACACAAACAATTGTCATGATCTTTTCTCTTGTGCTTGCGCGATGAATGCTTTGCATTGATTGTTTTTTATGCTAAGAATGCTTAACTTAGAATGTAATGGAAATTAATCTAAGAATGCAAAAATAATAATTCAATATCTTTTTGGGTTTTCGAGGTTTGAATGCAAGAAAACAATTAAAACAATTAAATTAATGAAAAAAGCAATTAAACTAAGAATGCTGGAAGAAAGATTGATTAAATAACTTAGGGATAAAAGCATCAAACCCCCTTAACTATGCATGTTTTTGTGACTTGCCCCTTAAACAAATTTTATCATCACTTCCCCCCTAAACTATGCACTTTTGTGCGATTTGCCCCTCAATGCATTTTTTGTCGAAATAATCCCTGTTCGAGGTGTTTTTTTTCCCTATTTTTTGTCATCAACAACTAAAATACATCTAGTACAACACATATGAGTCTGGTAGGGGGGAATATTCTGGCAAAAAATGGCCGAAATATACTGAAGGGGCAAATCACGTTCCCGACCATTTTTGGTCGAAATACTCCCCGTTCGAGGTGCTTTTTCCCTACTTTTTGTCATCAACAACTAAAATACATCTAGTACAACACATACGAGTCGGGTAGGGAAGAATATTCCGGCCAAAAAATTGCCAAAAATAGGCAGAAATGCACCTAGGGGGCAATTTGCACAAAAGTGCATAGTTTAGGGGGGAAAGTGATGATAAAATTTGTTTGAGGGGCAAGTCGAAAAAACGTGTATAATTCAGGGGGTTTGATGCTTTTATCCCAGTAACTTAACTTAACTAAACTAACTAAAGAACATAATTTAATGATTGATTGTGGTTGTAAAAAATAATTGGAAAGATTGTTTAGAGGTCGGGTTTCACAATGATTTAACCATAATAGTTCATAGAAAAACTACCTATATATCCTTACAGTACTTGATAGTTATTTGATGTTTGCATCTCTAATGGATCCGTGACATATGGCATGAGTTATCCCAACCATACACCTATGTGTCTCTAATAACCTACCTTGTTAACGGATAAGCCCAGTTGTTATTTATTTTGAAGAGATATCAAATCTGGTATCCAATTAACCCATCCGAATCGTGTGAACAAAATGTACTTAGCCAAGATTGATCTAGTGTGATCTATAGGTTGCGCATCAGTTGCTTTCGCAAATCCAAAGTCACAAATTGCATATATATATATATATATATATATATATATATATATAACTACCCTTAACCTTTTACACTTTGGGCGGCCTCACACGGGTGCTTTCGTGTTATCCCAGCAAGAGTAAGGCCAGTCACACAACATTAGTGTTAACACTAAAAAATAAATAAAGGGATTAACCAAAACATTAACCCTAAAAATAGGGATCAAGGACGATACTATCGTCGCATAAACTCTCGATGCCACACTGTATCGAGGAGGCCCACCGAGTGTCACCAACCCAAAATGGTAGGAAGTGACACCCAAAGAGGCACTTAAGTGTCCCTTCGAAACTCACGATGAGTAAAAATAAGATATCCACGCGGCATCGAAAAAAGGGTAAACCCCGATGGACCCGCGAGATTTCGATATCCATCAATGCGCCAAGAGGGAGCACAACGAGGACCCCGAGTCCCCCCAAAAGAAACGAGAGCACCCCCTTACTGAACAAACCAAAGGAAAAGAGTCATCAGAACAATATATCACGAAGGACAACTGAGCCTTATTAAGGGCAGAATGCCATTGGAGAGCCTACTACGAAGAGCAAAACACACGGACAACCTCTTATCAGAACCAACCATCTATCGGAATAGAACATCCATCGGAGCATATACTGCGAAAAACAAACAGAGCCCTATTTGAGGTCAGAAGGCCATCAGAGCACATATCCCAATGAACAAAGCTAGAGAACATTGCCCAATTAGAGCTAAGAAGCCATCGGAGCCCACCAATCCACTCAGTCACCTATCGGAGTACATATCACGAAGAGTACAACGCAAGAAGAGACGCCCATCGAGACTGTAATACTATCGGATGAATCTCTAGCCGCCTTTATAAAGTTTTCCCGAAAGATCTACCTCATCGGAGAGAAGAACCTAAAGAAGCCAAACCATCGGAACTCCCTAAAGTCATCGGACCGGATGAAATTCGTCCCAGTCAGCGCCTAGTAGACAAACATAAAGTTTATCTTATCCTCTCGCGCTTATTGCAACACCCGTACTTTACTAAAGACATGCAGAGCAACACTTGTCCCCAAATACCCCTATATAAACGGTATCCCTTGTCAAAATTAGAGGAGGAGCTCAATTGAACTGAACACAAACAAGACATAAGGTTATCAGTGAATAAAAAGAGGGTTGTTTTCGTAATAAACAAGCTTCTGAACCTTGAGACATGGCGTTCTAACCCTTATTATCTCGTTAATCCGGTTAAAATACCAAACCTGTTAGCAAAATGGCGCCGTCTGTGGGAACGCCATAAAATCTATCATTGAGCGTGTTCAACAAGTGTTGTATATTATGGACAATTTATTTGACAGTGAGAGTCGCTGGACCCACCAGGAAGATTCGGAAACCACCCCCTCGGTTCATCAATCTGAAGAAAGATATTTTGTCAATATTCCTCGGCCCGTCTTCGAGAGGCTCATGGAGGCACCACCCGAAGGACTCCACGGAGGTCGGAGAATCCCTATAACATACCTTCTGAATCTTCTTATCGGAGAAATCGCCATTCGAAAGAAGGCAAACTCCGTGTAGGATGGAGCCATACTCCCGCGTCTTGGCACCGTGAACCCCTACAAGAGCCATGAATGTACTATAATTACGAAGAGACACCGAGGGAAGGCCAGAGGGAAGAAATGCCATACCCTTCGGATTACCCGGTGGACGGAGACAATACCATATGGGGAGTACTCGACGGTTTACGAAAGGAGACGTGTGACATCAAGAAAGGCCCATCAACGTCCCCTTATACACAGGGGATACCGATGGAAGAGAACTGCAAGATCACATCCATCAATACTTGGCAGGGATGGACCTATCCTCCGCCACTGACCACGCCCTATGCCGAGTGTTCCCTGTTACTCTCGAAGGACGGGTTTAGGCCTGGTTTACCCACCTCCCACCTAAATCTATAGTTAGCTTTGACCAATTGTCCAACCTATTCGTACGACAATTTTCTTATAATCAACGATACCCTAAATCCACTACACACCTCTTCACGGTTAAGCAGCAAAGGAACGAACCTTTGCGAAGATACATAAAACGCTTCTCCGATGAAGCGTTAGATGTCCCTAATGTTAGCCCAACTATTTTGACCGACATCCTAACTCAAAGACTCCGAGTAGGAGACTACTTTCGATACCTTATGGGGAACCATGTCACAAACATGAATGAGCTTATGAAAAAGGTGAAAACTTACATCCTTATGGAAGAAGCAGAAGGCACGAAGAGGCGTATGGAGGACGATGATAACAAGCACCACGAACGCGCCGAACGTGAAGCAAAAAATGAAGAGAAATGTAAAGAAGGGAAACCCTCCCAACATAAGGGCGACGGTGGCGTGGTCAAGAAGTTCCTTCGACCCGTACCCCTACCTCTGATGACTATCACTCCGGAAGAAGTGCTCAACGTAATGAGAGGTAATAACGAATTACATTGGCCCTCACCAGCCAAGTTTCCTTACATGGATAAAGACTTGGGGAGATACTGTAAGTACCATAAAACCTATGGGCATACTACCGAGGAGTGCACCACTTTAAAAAAGGAAGTGCTCCGCCTCTTAGAGGCAGGGTACCTAAAGAACTATTTGAAGGAAAACAACCCTGAGGAACTTTGGCTGAACGTGTGGAAAAGGCTCCGAGAGGAGTATAGGGAGGAAGAAAGGACCCCTAGTAGGCGGTCCCGAGAGAAGACCGCGGGGCATCGGAGTCTACCTTCCCCCCAGAATCTTACGAAGACAACGCTCCATCAGGATGAACCATTAACATGATAGAGAGGGGAGACATTTCGATGAAGCCCCAAGGTAAGAAGAAAAAATATCTAAAGAAAGCAAAGCGAGTGGAACAAGGACGCCCCGTGTGCTCCGTTCAAGGAGCAAGACTGCCTAGTATCACATTCGGACCTGAAGACCTAAAAGGGATAATCTATCCCCACGAGGACCCCTTGGTAATCGAAGTTACCATCCACGGATTCGGGATCCAACGAATCCTAATAGATACGGGCAATTCCGTGGACGTCCTGTTCCTACCTACTAACCTAGCTATGCGATTGAAAAGGGAACAACTAGAGGCAGCTGAAGTCCCTCTCGTAGGCTTTTCAGGAGAAGCCTGTAATACCAATGAAACCATAACTCTTCCCATTTCATGGAGAGAGGGAGCCCTTCGAAGAACGAAACCCACCAAATTCTGGGTTGTGAATGCCTCGTCCTGGGCGTACAATGCCATATGCGAACGGCCCTCCATTCAGACCTTCGAAGCAATTCTCTCTACCCTTCACCTTAAGGTAAAATTCCCCACATGCTATGGTGTCGGAGAAGTATGAGGAAGCCAAGCCAAAGCCAGGGAGTGCCGCATGAATGCCATCCTTCCGAAAGAGGACGAACTAACTCTCGGCAATAGCAAAAAGCGTAAGACCGAAGAGATACGGGTTCAACCCGTGGAGGAACTAAAGATGGTAGAACTTGTGGAAGGAGAGCCTGAGAAGGTGATTAAGATGGGCACAAACATGGAGCCAGAACTAGAAGCCTGACTAACTTTCGTCCTCAAACAATTTCACCATCTCTTCGCATGGAAAGGAGGATCGCCTGAGCGAATCAGTAACAAGGTATGCCAACATTTTCTTAACGTAAAACTTGAGGCTAAACCAATCCAGCAAAAGAAAAAAAATGGGACCTGAGCGTAATAAAATTATTCGATCGGAGATTCAATGCCTCCTTAGCCTAAAGCAAATCAGGGAAGTCATATACCCAAAATGTCTAGCTAATGTAGTCCTAGTTCCCAAACATGGAGGAAGATGGCGGATGTGCGTGGACTTTACAAACCTTAATGAAGCCTGTCCAAAGGATTGCTATCCCTTGCCTAGCATAGATCAACTAGTAGACTCCACCACTGGCTGTGCGCTCCTATCAACCCTAGACGGAGATCAGGGATACAACCAAATCCCGATGGCAGCGGTTGACTAGGATAAAACTAGCTTTATTACTGACGCAGGTACCTTTTGCTATTTAGTAATGCCTTTCGGACTTAAAAATGTCGGGGCTACTTACCGAAGATTGGTAAGCATCATGTTTGCCGGACTCATCGGAAAGTCAATAGAAGTCTACATGGACGATATGGTCGTCAAAAGCCACGCCGCTGAAGATCACCCCAAAGATCTGCGAAAGGCGCTAGTTATCATGAACAACTTCGGAATGAAGGTTAGCCCAAGAAAGTGCTCATTTGGAATACGAGGAGGAAAATTCCTGGGTTTCATGGTCACAGAAAAGGGAATAGAAGTTAACCCCGAAAAGGCAGAAGCCATCGTAGGGTTACCCACTCCGAGGACAGTAAAAGATGTCCAAAAACTGACCGGCCGAATGGCCTCCTTGAGCCGATTTGTTTCTAAATTGGCGGAAAAAAGGCCTCCCCTTTTTTAAGGTACTCCGAAACATCAAAGAGTTCCAATGGAATACACAGTGCAAAGAGGCTCTGAGGGAGCTAAAAAATTACATGGTGAAACCGCCCTTGCTGGTAAAACCGTCACCCCAAGAAGAGCTCTTCGTCTACTTGTCCGTCGGAGAGGAAGCCGTTGGTGCCGTATTGGTGAAAGAACAGGATATAGAGCATCACCCCCGTATACTATGTTAGTAAGACTCTCCTCGGAGCCGAAACCAGGTACACCTTAACCGAGAAACTTGTCCTAACCTTGATTACTATGACACGAAAATTGCACCCATATTTCCTTTCCCATCCAATTACTGTTCTGACCAAACATCCATTGCGTGCGATTCTTAATAAACCCTAGACATCAAGGAGGTTGATAAAATGGGCAATAGAGTCGGACGCTTTGTCCAAAATGGCCACTCAAACGACCACCATCCACACCCAAAGAATCACTCTCTTCCATGTAGGCGAGTCGGAAAAAGTAGAAAGCAAAGGAGTAAACGCCACGAAGGACTCCCCAATGAGTTGGATAACTTCCATCAAGGCTTATCTACAAGATCCCGAAGGTTATTCCGAGGACAAACTTGTACAATGGATTATGTCTAAGAAAACCATACGATACTTTCTTAAGGATGGGGTACTATTTCGAAGAACTTACTCTTGCCCGCACGCCCGATGCCTTAGTGAGGAAGGGGCGCAACAAGTCCTATCAGAAATGCATGAAGGGACTTGTGGGAGCCATACCGGAGGCAACATCATGGCCGGGCCTTAATTCGACAAGGCTACTACTGGCCCACGATGGCTAGAGATTGCAAGGAACACGCCGACAAGTGCAAATCGTGCCAAGCTTATGGCCCGAGGACCTACCAACCAGCGGCTCCATAGAAGCCTAACCTAACACCATGCCCCTTTTCCAAATGGGGCATCGATATAGTAGGACCCCTCATCCCCGACGCCGGGTAAAATAAATTTCTGCTGGTAGCGGTGGACTACTTCACCAAATGGGTAGAAGCAGAACTCCTAACCCGAGTCACAGCCGGTGCGGTCATTAATTTCCTATGGAGGAATATTATGTGCCGATTCGGCATTCCTCGGAGTCTTGTGAGCGAAACGGGCTCCATTTTACAAATAGTTAGAAGAGTGGTGTAGCCATTGGGAGATCAAGCATTGTTTCGCTTCGGTGGGATATCCCCAAGCAAATGGCCAAGTAGAAAGGACTAACCAAACCCTCCTGAAAAACATAAAGGCTAGACTGGATTGGCACAAAGCCAAATGGGTCGAGGAGATACCTGGCATCTTGTGGGCCTATTGGACCACGCAAAGAACGACCACAGGCAAAACTCCCTATAGCCAAGTGTATGGCAGTGAAGCCGTCGTGCCCCCGAAAGTGGTAGTGGAAAGTTGGCGGGTCCGAGAGTATGAAGAAGTGGCTAATAGCTCCAACTTAGCCCTTGCCCTTGATCTCCTCGAAGAAAGGAGAGCCTGAGCCGCTGTCCGAATAGAGGAGTACAAGGCCCGGATGTCACGATACTACAACACCAAGGTAAAATCTAGGACTTTCCAAGTTGGAGACCTAGTACTAAAAAGAGTCAGAGCTTCCAAAAACGTAGGAAAGCTTGACCTCAGATGGGAAGGACCCTACAAAATTGCGGGAATCGTCGGACCGACAACATATCAGCTTGCCAACTTCGAAGGCGCAACACTCTATAATACTTGGAATGCCTTTAACCTAAGAAAGTACTATGCTTAATGTAAAGTAGAAGTTTGTAGACAAATAAAAGAGGTGTTTATATATAGATGGTTCCTATACAAAAAAGATGGGGAAAATATGATTGCGCGACAAAATAATGACCCTACATATGGTCATCTAAGCAACCCAGTCCCATGGGACCATCTATTACAAAACAACGAACTCTCATAGGTATATCAGACCATATCTTATACAAAGGTCCTTATACCACTAAAACAACCCCTACATACCCTAAGCCTCCTCAATCAGATGCTTTCCCTCCCTAATAAGGCGACGACGTTGCTCCTCAGACAAGTTCACCGGATCATCAATCCCCATAGTCGGAACCACAAAGTCTTCGGGAACCACCGGATGAACTTCTGAAAAACCTTGACGAATGCTAAGCTCAGGGATCGCCAGTCAAGAGGGAAACCCTGGAAAAAATTGAACGGCGTCCTGGCACAGCCGATATCCGATGCGGACTAAGTCACGCATCTCTCCTTGAAAGGACTCACGAAGAGCCGGCGAACCCGTTATGCCCAAAACTGCCTTGACTTTGGCCATCACCACCTCCACCTCATGAGTACGGGTCATCTCTAGTACTCTTTGGTTTGCCGCATCTCGTTCCCTTGTGGCATGCAGAAATTGCTCATTGAAAAAGCGGATTTGGTCCCTCAGGTCTCCCATCCGCTCTTCCAAACCTAATACCCGAGCCTTCTCTAACACCAATCGGCCTTCCAGCTCCCATGACTTGTTCCTCTCACGTTGTAACATCTCATTTTTAACTTCCTGAGAAGACTCACGATTCGCCTTAAGATGGGATAACTCCTCCTGGGCCTCTAGCAAACCCTTTTCCAGCTCATCCCGACGACGATACACCAAGCCTGTATCAGAGGAAGAGCCCCCTCGGGAACCAATGACGTTCACTACCATATAAATTTGCACAAATTAATCCTATTACCACATCGAAGGTGTAAAGGTTAGTGTTATATGAACGAACAAATACTGTACCTCGCATAAATCTTTACAGGCTAAGTCCTGAAAGTTGGATAGATGAAGAGTCTTCATCAACTCACAATCCGACATATTCAACAAACCACTTAAATAGTTCAGGCAAAAATCCACGGCTGAAGTAGCCGGAGGAACGGAACCATCGCCCTCCCCGAAGGGTTGGGACCCCGCGGGAATAGAATTCCCCTCAAGGGGTGGGGAGCCCTCGTGATCAGAACCTTCCCCGATGAGATGAGACCCCCCGGGAGTAGGAGAAGGAAGACCACCTTCTACCATATTTATCATGTCAAAGACATCTCCCTCGGGAGAACACCGCACCATCAAAGGGGGTGTAGAGGGATCCATTCGAAAGGCGGCAGCCATCGGACCCTCGGGCATCCTAAGCTCCACTGGATTCACTGGGGGAGGGGGGGGGGGTATGATTGGCGAAGCCCTCTGATCCCTCTCTTCCAAAGAAGGACTTGTCACTACCTCAAAATTCGAATGATAAGAGCCCTCGTCCTCGGAAAGGGCATATCCGCCATTCGGTATTTGCCCCAAAAAAGGCTTATCAAAAGGCTTAATGGCAAACATTTCCATCTCTGCACCTATCAAAAGCACAAGCGTATTATAAGCCCAAAGTATTGAGGAATATCTTAAATAGAAGACAAAAGAGAAGAACTTGCGAAAGAAGAAGTTATTATGCAAGGGCTGATGGGAGAGATTAAAAATCTCCACCCCCTCTTGAAGGCCTGCAAGGATTACAGACTCGGGAAGCTCTAGCAAACCGTTGATATCGTAGGTACTCGAGAACAACCCCGAACCCAACAAAACCTCCCATTCACGTACCGATGTCTCAGGATTAGGAACGATATATCCTAAGCCCCATCAGAGAGGCACTCCCCACACACTAGTCGATAGGCCCTTCAGACGGATAAAGAAGAACCTATGCCTCCAATCCCCTCGATGGGAATGATGATTGGAAACATGCGTGAAGGCTCTGCTATTGTCCCGATAGGCCAGGCTAAAAAAAGAAGGACTACCCGAACAAGGGTGTAGGATGAATATCGCCCCCACCCGATAGGGAGACATCGCGAGGTTTAAAAGTTTGCAACACAGAACATACCCCACCAAATGACGATAAGCGTTAGGCGTCAGTTGGCTAGGGCATATATGCCAGTATCAGAAAAGGACATGAAGAAAAGGGTGGAAAAACACCCGCATCCCACACCGCACTTGCTCGCAGTAAACAGTTAAATAACCCCAAGGGGGATCATATGCCCTCTGATCGGGGTGGGGTATAACTACGTCGTACTTATCAAAATCTAAAGCATACTCAGCAAAGAGGGTCATAATAGACTCCCCGTATTCGGTACTCATGGTAGATCCAACGCGCCCTCGGCCCATCATCCTTGAAGGACTCAAGGGAAGCATATTGAACACCGATGAATGTTCAGTGGGGGAATAAGGCTCTCTATCCATAAACACCTCCCTAATATGATTCATCCTACGGGAATCCTCGTACGAAGGCCCTGGCATGGCCCTCGCCGAAGAACTCCCCACGAGGGCAGACGAACCTTTATCGGCCCTATCCCTCGGCCCATGGGACAAACTTTCGGAGGCATGACGGACGCCCAGCCGCAATGAAAGATTCCGAGCTAAACCACGAGAGGAATTCCTTAATGAAACAGAACTGCCCTGCCTATAATGTGGAGGCATCATCTTGCCAAGCAAGTTCCTTTTTTGCTTTTTTACTCTTAGTTTAAAAACTAACCAAAAGAAAAGCAAAAGTGAAAAGAGAAAATCTAGCTTTGCAAAAAAAGGGTAAACAACTCAGTACAATATCTTGAGAATTCTTTGGAAGTGAGTATGAGAATATTCACTAAACTCCAAATATATATATACTCGGACATTCCTCTTGAGAACCGAGTTAAAGCTTGAGCTGTCAAAGTAAAAACACACGCAGGGACACGTGTCAGTGGATATCTCTATTTAGAGAAAAATAACTCCAAAGTTTGCCATGCAAACGGGCACGTCCTGCTGAACAAATTACTTGGCCGGCAAGAATGAGAATATTAACTCAAGATTAATGAGGGGGTCCCAGTACTTATATATAATAAAGAATTTCTTTTTTAGTCGACTACAAGTACGAAAAGAAAGAAATTGATAAAGAAAAAGGACTATTCATTCATAAACCCGAGAAGCCCTCGGAAAGCTCTTACAATCATAAAAAAATAATAATAATACCTACAAATGCTAAAAATGCGAAATAAAGAGTTCGAAAAATAAAACCTAAACAATCTAAATACTGAAATTCTAAAACAAAAAACCCTAAACTCCCGACGACGGAGGGGTAGAAGCAGTGGTCCCCTCAGGTGGAAGAGTCCTCAGACTCAGCAAACTGGTCGACACCACTATCGGAGGCAGTTGGATATCGGGTGAAAACACCCCTCAAGAACTGCTAGGCCTCGGACTCGCACTCCCTAACCTAGTGGGAGAAGTAAAGGGAAAAGCCCGAGGAGACAAGCCGCTATGCCTCTCGAAAAGGGCATAGGCCTCCTCGGGGCTAACTGGGTTCTTCAACTTGCGAATGTCGAAGGCCTTCGCAAAGTCAACACCCGGCCGCAGCATCCCCATTGCCAACTTGGCACACTCCAGGTAACCCCATATCGTATGACCAGTCAGAACGCCCTGTGCCATTTTTCGGAGAGGTCCGAGCACTGTTGAACAGTTTCTTCATGGGCATACTTCACTGCCGTTGTAATTTTGGCCTGCAACTCCTTGGGAGAGCTGGCCGCTGCTAGCTTCTCTGAGGCCGACTCGGCCCGATCCAAGGCCTAGCCCAGTTGCACTTGGAGGACCCTTTCCCTTTCGTGAGCCTCATCAATCTCCTTTTAAGGAGCGATATTTCAGCCTTCGAAACTTTCTCCGATTCGTCAGCCAAAGCCTGCAGGCATTTCATCAGTTCACCCTGCATCGTAATCTCCTTCTGATCCTCCTACCATCGGAAGTCGTAAGAGGATATCTTCGTGCAGAGAACGTCCATCTCCATCAGATCCTCCTCCCTCTTAGCATTAAGGGACGCCACCTGTCCTCGGAGGACTTTTACCTCCTCCCACCATGGTTATAACACTGTTCGGCCACAATAGCCGCCTCCCTAGCCTTTCCGACCTGAAAAACAAAGAGATATCAGGCGTAAGTTCTTCTATCCGAAAAGGAATTCCTATGAGAATAAAGCTACAAAGAAGGACAAATAAGAAATAGGGGGAAAAACTTACCATAAGCCCCATCCAATTGAGGCACGTCTGCATAAAGTGGAAGCCATCGGAAGGCGTGGTGTGAGAGAAGACAAAAAAGTGGAGGACTTCTCCGAAGGCATCCTCCAAAGTCTTCAGTGAAGGCAGGTCTTCCAGACGAGGAGGAACCCTTGGAAAGGGCATAGTAAAAGAGATACCCACTGGGGAAATAGTTACTGGTACAGAAGCCATGGTAGCAGAATCGGTGAACAAGGCCCAATGGACTCCAGCATGAGCAGAAGGGCCCGCCGCCCCCAAAAGAGAATCCAAGAGCGAGACCTTGATGTCCAAAGAGTCTCCGGGCTGTGCCTCGGGAATCTCCAGAACATCCTCGGAATCACCTAGCCATAGTTCTGAGTGGGATTTGAGGAGCTGCGCCAACAAATCCTCCCCTACAAGAAAAAATCGTAAGTCAGAAGCTACGGAATAAATGATTGACAGTTATAAATCAGAAAAGAAAACTGAATAAACTACCTGAAAAAAAAGACTCCCTTTCATGAGTCATCGGAGCCTTTCCCTTATCTGCGTAACCTATAGAAACAAGGAAGAGATAACTTAGCCTAAGAAAAAACGAGGATATCAAAAATACTTGAGGAAAAATTACAAAAACTTACTAGAGGCAGAGGGCTCGGAAATTGGCCCAACCGAAGGCGCCATGGAAGGTTCTTCCGGTTCCTTATGTGGAGAAGATGAAGGATCATTGGAAGAGATGGTCACGTACTATGGCACAACCGCTGAAGAAGGTCCCTCTGGAGTCGGACTTCTTTCCGAAGGGAAGCCTCCCTCTAAAGCAAACTCCCCGCCCGAAGTCCTCGAAAAGCCTTTGGTGGAAAAATGGAACCCGATACCGGAACCATGGTTGACCTCGGATCCACAATGGATAAATGGACGACTCCATGGATTGAGCCATCCTCTCCGATGACGAATGGCGAATGATCCTCCTCATCTTCCAACGGATGCATGTCCTTATCCTTGGGAGTGCTAACCTCCTCATCTTCTTCCTCGGGAGCATCGAAGGTACCGCTGGATGAGCGAGTCGAAGATGCAGCCTGGGCCTTAGCCTTCTTCCGACTGCTTGAGACTGGAACATCCTGCTCCGATGGCCTCACAGTCATGGAGAGGTCCGAGGACCCTTTGCGCGAATAATACTTCGCCAAAATCTCCCCTTCAATAAAAGAAAGAAAATTAATAAAGACTTAAAAAAGAAAAATTTACTCGAAGCAACAAAAGAAAATAAAATAAAATTGCTTACCAAAAAGGGTCAGCTCCTCGGAAGACATGGATAAGGGATCCTGAACAGCAGCATCAGTGAACACCATCCAATGAAGCCCCGATCTCTTGTACAACTCCTCAAAATCCTCCGACTCCATCAGAGCTTTTGCCGAAATAATCGGAGAGAAACTCATCTCCGAGTCCAGAGAGTACGCCGAAGCCTTAGCCTCCTCCCAATTGAATGGCATATCCCATTCACCATCCACGGGCTTCACAAAAAAGTACTTGTCCTTCCAAGTACTGTGGGAGCTGAGTGTCCCCTCCAGAATCTTCTTCGTCGAGTTCTTGGTAGAATCCCAATGACGAAAATAGTAAAAGGGAAGCCCCCCGGGTGAGACTGCGATATCAAAAATTGAAAAGAACCGAGCCATGGTGCAGCTCAGTCCCTTCACTTGGCACCAAAAAACAATGATACAGAGGGCAACAAAGCTGTTCGGAGTCACCTGACTCGGGCAAACGTTGCACGCCCTGAAAATATCACAGAAGAAAAAGGGCATGAAGGATCGCCACCCATATCTCATCTGTGCGAAGTAGACCGTCAAATAACCCTTCGGGGGATTAATAGCCCTCTCCTCCTTCGTCGGAATTTTGAAAGACATATTCTTCTGATACGCCCCCAAACTCTTGAAAAGAGAGGATAGCCCTTTCCAAGTAACAGTACTCACAGTTTCCTTGGCCTTCTGGAGATTGCGATTATCGGGCTTCTTAGCCTTCGAAGCCCTAGCCTTCTTCGAAGGATCAACATCACTCTCCTCTTTGCGACAAAATTTCTCCATTTCTTTTACGAGTGGAGGCAGCAGGACCACTCACAACAACACCACCAGTGACAGACGGTGAATCGGCGGCGGAGGTGAAAGCCACAACCCCCGAGGCTGATGCGGCAGTGGTGAGATCAGTAGCGGATGAAGCCATCTCTACAGAGAAAAGATACGCGGAATTGTTTGAGAAGATTCGGAAAAAAAACTTGCGAGGATTTGCAAAGATTCAGAAAAAGCTTGCGAAATCGTGGAGAAGAATAGAATATTTTTGCTAAAGTATTTGCTAGAAAGATTGAAAATGAGAAGTGAGAAGAGAAGAGTGTGTTGGCTATATTTATAGCCAACACCACAACGGTCGTGGGGAGTAATGACTCCCCACGTAACCCCCAAAACCGACGCGTGTATGGACATGTTCACCACCAACTAGCCGTTGAGGCCCGACCGTTACCAACGGTCAGATGAGCGTTCGTTACAAAAAAATGAAATATATATATATATATATATATATATATATATATATATTTGTAACGAACCATTTCTTGGAGGTGCTGCTCACCCGAGGACAAAACTCCCGAGGGCTAAAAGGTAATTTCCATCCTCACGTTTGCGATATATATATATATATATATATATATATATATATATATATATACACCCTTCTTTAAATCATCAAAAAAAAAGGAAGGCAAAAAATCAATAGAATAAAAACTCCTCTCGCCTCTACGATAGCGATCAAAATTTGGGGGAGCTAGTGTTAACCCTAAAAAATAAATAAAGGGATTAACCAAAACGTCAACCCTAAAAATAGGGATTAACTCAAGAACGATACTATCGTCACATAAACTCCTCATGCCACACTGTATCGAGGAGGCCCACTGAGTGTCACCAACCCAAAATGGTAGGAAGTGACACCCGAAGAGGCCCTTAAGCGTCCCTTGGAAAGTCACGATGAGTAAAAATTAGATATCCACGCGGCATCAAAAAAAGAGTAAACCCCGATGGACCCGCGAGACTCCGATACATCAATGCACCAAGAGGGACCACAACGAGGACCCCGAGTCCCCCAAAAAAAAATGAGAGCACCCCCTCACTGAACAAACCAAAGGAAAAGAGTCATCGGAACAATATATCAAGAAGGACAACTGAGCCTTATTAAGGACATAAAGCCATCAGAGAGCCTACTACGAAGATCAAAACACACGGACAACCTCTTATCAGAACCAACCATCTATTGGAATAGAACATCCATCAGAGCATATACTGCGAATAATAAACAAAGCCTATTTGAGGTCAGAAGGCCATCAGAGCACATATCCCGATGAACAAAGCTAGAGAACAGTGCCCAATTGGAGGTAAGAAGCCATCGGAGCCCACCAATCCACTAAGTCACCTATCGGAGTACATATCACGAAGAGGACAACGCAAGAAGAGACCCCCATCGAGAATGTAATAATATCAGATGAATCTCTAGCCACCTTTATAAAGTTTTCCCGAAAGATCTACCTCATCGAAGAGAAGAACCTAAAGAAGCCAAACCATCGGAACTCCCTAAATTCATCGGACCAGATAAAATTCATCACAGTCAGCGCCTAGTAGACAAATATAAAGTTTATCTTATCCTCTCGCGCATATTGCAACACCTGTACTTTACTAAAGACATGCAGAGCGACACTTGTCCCCAAATACCCTTATATAAAGTGTATCCCTTGTCAAAATTAGAGGAGGAGATCAATTGGACTGAACACAAGCAAGATATAAGGTTATCAGTGAATAAAAAGAGGGATGTTTTCGTAATAAGCAAGCTTATGAACCTTGGGACAGGGCGCTCTAACCCTTATTATCTCGTTAATCCTGTTAAAATACCAAGCTTGTTAACAATAAGTAACTATTCAATCTAGACATTCAAGATCATCAAACACACATCAAATGAAGCAAGTAAACATATTCATAAATTAGAGTAACTCCCCTACCCTAAATAACGAGTAGGTTAACTCCTCATAGATGAGTTCAACAATCAATAAAGAAGTAAATATCACAGACAAAGTAAAGAGATAAAGAAAAGCTTCTCAGATCCGGTAGAACAGTGTTGCTTGACCCTCTTCTTACTCCCTTCTTCACAAACTATTTTTTCTGAAACAATGACTCCACTAAACTAGAACAAGACTTTGATAGTGTTTTCTCTCCGATGACAAACTCCCAGGGTTTCTCTATCGGAAAGTGGTGAAATGCTCGTGCCCTAACCGTTGAACGTAGCCTCCTACCTTCGCGATGCGATGTTGGTCGCACGACATTTTGATTTTCTCCCTGTAGTCTCCTTGTGTTTTCTCTTCAATTGCGCTATCTTCGTATTTTGCCTTCTTGTAGTACCGTAGTGCTCCCATAGTGCATGAACATCCCGAAATAGTATCTTGAGTATTATTGCTCAAAACATCTATTTTTGGCCTTATTTAGCCTCGTTTTGTCTCGACTCCATAAATTTCTAAGAAAACACAAAACAATAATAAAATAAGTAAATATGCCATAAGTATTCAAAAGTATAAGTAAACAAATACTTAAATCACACTAATTAAACGCTTATCAATTATATCAAGGTAGTTTCCGAAACTCACGTGTGATTCCTCTAGTTAACAAATGTCGTATTCCAATATATATATATATATATATGTGTATATATAAATACACACAATAATCTAATACTATTTAGTGTCTTTCATGTAGGAACACCCTTACTGCGAGAGTTATTTGAACAAAGAGTTTCGCATTATGAAGATTGGGGCAACATTTTTGGGAAAGATCGAGCAACAGGGTATGGGGGTAGGGACATAACGATGCCGCTCATGATGTTTTATGGGCGGCCATTAACGAAATTCAGAATGTAACGCTGTAATGCAGATAAACTATACTGTGTTTTGAGACTCTTTTGTATGGGTTGCTAATTGAATGCTGTTTAATTTGGTGTATCAATGTTTGCTATTATTGGAACAAGACAAATTTTAGGCTATTTCATTCAGTTTAATTGGAATGATGTTTAACGCTATAAGACATAATGTCAGTATATGTGTTGAGTTTTTTGTTGAAAGATTTTGTTTTGTGTTGTCTCCCTATTCATTTCCATCTTTGTCTCAAAAGGTGTTATGCTCTTATAAAAGTATGTAAGTAGCGAGTTTGTTTGTTATTCATGAATGGATTTCATTTAGTTGGTTTTGCATTGCATTAATTGGTGATACAATGATTCAAATCAATTCCATAACACCTAGAAAATCTTTCCATATACGAAGTCCAATCTGTTATGAACTAAATCATACATCAAACACCAACAACGATTGAATATACACAATTATACAAGATACTCAATCCAAAATATTTTATTTATTAACAAAATATTCATAGGGTACACCTATTATAAGTGCGACATTAGAGAACAAGGATTCTTAGGGTTCGCCCCAAAGAAATTCTTGCTTAGATCGTACTTTGATCTCGTCGATGGGAATATCTTTAACGAAGAAACAGAAGTACATATCATCGTAATATGCAAAGCCAAGCTTCTTGAACATCATGTCGAGTTGTGATAGTTGCAATGTCGGGATCAGTATTAGTAAAATGTCAAGATTGAATGGACACCGTATGAAGAATTTGAGAAACTTACATAACAATCAAATTAATCGTAAACATGGTGGTCAACTTTCACCTCCCATTTTTTTGTTTGAATTTGACCCCTGGAGTTCTGTAAAACTCGTTGAAAAGCTTGAACCATGTCTTCATTATAGAAAGTGGTTCATTGATCATAGCAGGAATTACATCCATCCCCATCTCCTAGCTCAAAACAGGACAAAGTTCATATAGGATTTCCTGGAGCATGCTATCGGTGAACCATTTTCCACGGTCCAACTTCTCACGTAGACCCTCAATGAATGTCGTCTCGACAATTTTCTTCCATACATCGAAACACATGAAGATCTTAACGAGATTTTCCTACAACATAGAAGTGTAATTAGAATTTAAAAGAACAGAGTATGGTGGTAGTAGGTAGTTAATGAAACATATAACATCTTACCTTCGCTGCGTCATAAACCCTTGTTTGCGTGCTATGCCTGCCTCCATCTTTCTCCTCTCGGATTATATTGTACTGATTTGATATGTGGATAAGTACATGGTATTTATAGGACTTCTCGAGACTCAAGAGTCACATATTTTGACACGTGGACCGTCGCCACCTTTAAACAATGAGTCATTACTCTGTCTCGAGAACTCCAACCATTTTCAGAACTTAAAAGTGTCTTCTCATATACACTTCAAAACTAGTCCTTAGACCAAGAAGGATGTAATATTTTGGCATGCCTTTTCATATACTAAAATAAATTCTCAGCATCGAGATGCTACACATTCATAAATAGGTCAAGCAATAGGCATGAAATTGTAAAAAAATGACACACACAGATTGGATACAATTCAGCCTAATAATCTATCATATCCCTTTTCACCAGTCATTTCCTAGAAGGTAGTGAAAAAAAATCAGAAGCATGAGATTTAAGATTTTCAATTCAAGACTTAATAAAAGTTGGTGAAACATACTTATTGCGCAACTAGGATTTCTCCAATTTTCCACCATCCAAATAAATTAGCACAAAAGATTCATAGGGTACACCAGAGTGTACAAAAGAGCATGATTTCAAAATTAAATAATATAACGGTAAATTAACAATTGCTAGTAGGTGGAGCAATATCGCAAATCAAAATGTACCAGATTGTTGGGCAACTAAACTGTGACTATAAGCCACAAGACTATCTCAAAGTGTTCTTCATAGATAGCATGGAATTAAAGTTAACTGACAAAATTATTCACAAAATTGTCTAAATGAAGTCAGGGCAACTACACACTGGATAAGTCCTCCATGACTTTCTCGTTGTCATTGGTTACTGCAAAGTCAGGCTCTGAAAGGCAAGTGTTCTCCTCCAGACTACCCGGGCTAATGAAATCTTGGACCACTAAAGGGTTTTCCATGGTTCCCACCATCTCCTCACGAAGCAATGCAACATTCATATCTCAGAAGACTGTGAAGTACAAATCACTATTAGGGAAGCCAACCAGCCGAGAGTGACAGTCGATTAGGTTTTCCTACAACATGTTAACTCATAACCTCAGAGTTAAAATAAACTATTCAATAAAGGCAAAAAAACTCTTCGTAAAATGTAGTGGGGCATGTATTTAGGGCAATGGATACTAGTTTCATGCTGTTTGGGTCAAATGTAACTCCTGGAAGCCTAATAAAGTTTAGATACACATTGTAGTGGTGTCGCAGTGCCACAATCTTCATCATCTTCATAGCCATATGCAATGTAGACACATCCATTTCCAATGGTTGAGAAATATTCTTCTTTGCTCCTATCCCTTTGAAATATAACAACACTTTGAGGCTACCATCTTTCCCGAAATCGAGGTAGTTGAAAACCTTTTTCAAACACTGCATCCTAGTAAGGGGCACCCTATAATCAAACATATGAATTCAGGCACATTAGCAACAATGAAATAGATTAGAGAGAGAATCCAATCTTAGTATTAACTCTAGACCTGTACAAACATATTATACAATATAATGGCATATAAATTGCACCTTGAGTAGGGATACTATAGATTGTTTTTGCAAGACATTCATTATTAAATACATAACGCACAACGTGCTTACGATAAGGAAAATAAACATTCATGGAATGACAACTAAAATCAACAAGAATACATTGACCAAAGCAACTAACACAACGAATAACTTATTCTCTAGTGAACCTCATTTCATTAACAAATCATAGTACATTGGGAATAACCCAATAGTGAACCTCATAGTAGTTACATGTGTTATATGGGGCTATAACACTTCCAATAAACCATATCACATAAAAGTACACATACTCAAATGAAGTGGAGTTAAAAACAACAAAATATTCCAACACCATATAACCTATATTATTTCAAGCACACAACAATGATAATGACACAACTCCCACATTACAACGAAAAGAAAATAACATATAACCTAATCAACTGTTTATATCCGCATGAATTACACATGTTATAGGGACAATATTTAGTATGGAAACAATGATATATACCTCATTTACTGGTAAACACCTCTGAGTGGGATGACTATTAAGCAAGATTCCAAAATTTGTTCACATGCACACAAAAGGTGTTGAAAAAGTTAGTTCTAAGCACAAAAAACAAACGAATTAAATGAAAATGAAGAGTGAATCATGTTCGCCTTACCATTTGCCATGTTGGACTAGTTGGAATTGAAAAATTCACGAGTAATAGAAGCTATAACGACGAATTTCACGTTCCAGGGTTTTAGTTTGGGAGAAAACGAAATGCATTGAAATTGGGGGTGAATGAATTGTCGCGTCTATTCAACGGCTATAGGACTAGAAAGGGTAAAAATGGAAATTCACGTGATATAGTAACAAGATACAAACTGCACCACGAACCAAAACGGCTATTAAATCCATAAACAACGAAGTTTAAAAATATGTCGCTCAAACCAAACGACTTACTAAAAAGGTAGTTATTGTTTAATTTGAGTAATAGTGTGACTTTCGAGATTAACTCAAATTAACTAGTATCAACAACTAGGGAGTTCTTGGAGCAGTCTAGAGGGTGAACAAGTTTGCATGTGAACAAGTTTGCACTGATAGTCCTAGAGATGAATAAAAGTTTGTCTAATTCTTGTAGAGCGTCTGTGAGGAGCATCATGGGAGTCAGTGGGTGGAATGACAGGGTCCTCAAAGATAAAATGATTTGATCATCATCATTGTGATGATCAGTGGAGGGAGAAGCATGTTGGTGAGAAGAGGACACTGGGGAACAATTGTCATCATGAATAACATGTTAATGAGGAAAAGACACTAGTGAAGATATCATCATGATCATAAGAAGAAGTAATGTCTGAGGGAACATGATCAGAAGTGGAAATGATAGGAACAATATGATCATGATGAGGAGTGAGTTCAGTGGAACTGGTGGAGTAAGGAAAAACCTCCTCATAGAAGACAACATCTCTAGATACAAATAGATGCTTGTTTTGGAGATCATAGAGCCTATACCCCTTAATGTTGTCTGGATAACCAAGAAATATGCATGTTGAGGCCTTGGACGTAGTTTGTTGTGTGGTTTTGGCATTGTTCTGGCATAACATAGGCAGCCAAAAGTTCTCAAATGTGAGTATTGGAGTTGTTTCGAGTATTGCAGGTAGAAAGGTGTGTAGTTGTTTAGTAGGGGTGTAGGTATTCTATTTATCAGATATGTTTTTGTCACTAAGCAGTAACCCTAGAATGATAAGGGCAGGTTTGCTTGTAGGCGTAGAGATCTAACTACAAAGGTTTGCTAAGGTGTGTAAGTACAGGTTGTTTGGTGGATGGCACCATGTGTTGTGTAAAACTCTGGCATACTGAATTCTTGTCATTGGTCTGATCTAAGTGTTTTAATTTGTTTTTCAAATTGAGTGGATACATATTTAAAGAAGTTGATGATCAGGTTTCTTGCTTGTTCTTTGTTATTCATGAGATAAGTCCACGTGAACCTGCTATGATCATCAACCATGGTAAGGAAGTAGTGGGGACCATTAACTGAGGCAGTAATATATGGTCATATGATCCCAAATGTCTACATGTATAAGATCAAAACTGTTGTCATTCTTACGAGGATTCAAGATGGAAGAAGATCTTTTTCGTTTTGAATAGTGACAAATGTCTCAAGTGATTTCATTAAACTTCAGTGGAAAATCTCCACTTGTTGAATGCAATAAAGATAGTCTGGATATAGAGGGGTGGCCAAGTCTATTGTGCCACAAAAGGGGAGACGGTATAACATAATTTAATTAGGAGTCAGATATAACATAATTTAAATTAGGAGTCAGTCTACTACTACTTCAATTAGATAGATCCATGTCTCATGCTATGTAGTATATTCCTTGCCTCTCTCTAGCCATCCCAATCATTCTCCAATTCCTGATGTCCTGCAAGACACACAAGTTGAAGTAGAAAATAATGCACCATTTAGTTTGTTAAATCAACTTACTAACAGATAGAAGAATAAGGGAGAAAGATGGAACACATAGGACAAGATGTTCTTGTTTAGCTTGACTTATCATGTATGAGTGACGTAAGCAGTCTTACCGCTAGGGACTTGAACTTGAGAATTGTATACTATACTACAAGATTCAAAGAGAGTAGAATCACAAACAATATGATTTGTGGCTCATGAGTCTAGAACCCAAGTGTCACTGTTGAAGTGAGAATCAAGAGGTCTGAAGGTTAGAGTGTGATGGGTGTTTATAAGTGTAATAAAATAAAAAAAACAAGTCAACATAGGAATGTTACACCTAAATTCCACTTTGTCGCAAATGCATGAATCAAGTAATAATAAAACGACAAGTATAGTTACGAAATAAGTATTGTATCCCAAGGGAATGGTGGATTAATGAATGAATCACTTAAATGCAAAACACTAACGATTGTCACGATCTTTTCTGTTGTGCTTGCAAGATATAATGAATGCTTATAAATAATGTGAATGCTTTCTATACTAAACACGTTTTGAATGGTTTTTATGCTAAGAATGCTTAATCTATAATGCAATGAAAATCTATCTAAGATGCCAAAAATAATGATCAAATATCTTTTTGGTTTTTTGGTTTTGAATGCAAGAAAACAAATAAAGCAATTAAAATGATTAAACTAATGAAAGCAAGTAAACAGATTTGTTAACACGGTAAAAATCCACGTGCTTAAAATACACGATAATCCGATTACCAAAATTACGTGGTATATGCCTTATATGGTATATTATTATATGCTTTATATAGTATATTATTATATGATTTATATTCATAGACGACATCGCATTATAACACGGTTTAAATACCGGTTTACTTCGATAAAAATTATACTATTCGTATATCGTAAATCACAACGCACAGCTATCGACCGGATTTATAGCTAAAATACTACCCGGATTATGCTCGTATTTATAACATGTCTCACTACTCGATATATTATTACATGTACGATTTTATATTCGTTCTGGCAAAATAACTCGTATTCACAAAATACCCGTATCGCACAGACCACAACACGTGGCTGCTAACACAACCTAAATAGATAAGGTTGCTTACTGTGCTGGTTAAACAGATAAATAACAATAACAGATAATAACAGAAAATAACTAATATTAAAATAATAAGATCCCAAACTTGGAAAGCAAGACTGGACTTCTATACCAGGGGGACAAGAGCAATACTCCTTTTCCCTACGGACAGAGAACCTTTTCTCTCCTTCACTCGGACCTCTCTCTCTTATGATTTCATGAGGGTAACCCCTCCAACAAATACAAAACCAATTCAATTGATAAAAGCGACAAACACCAAATATCCAACACCAAAAAAAAGAACTACGAGTGGCTTGATTCCCAATCGGGGATACGCAGGCATCTCGGAAAATATCCGAGTCCAGCCGCAAATCGATAAAAACTACATATTTTCTCGGGTCGGGATCGGCGTTCCGAACAATTCGTTACGCTCTTCGTCACAACTAGCAGGCACGACGAAAATACCGTTAACAAAATGGCCCCGTCTGTGGGAACGCCGTTGAATCCCTGAGCAAGCCCGAGGAGATCGCTGCCAAAATCAAAGAATTAGTCAGACTGCACGAGAACGAGAAAAAAATTCCTCAAGAATTATTTGCTCTAAGGGCTTCGATCCTTCGAGCGGCGAGTTCGGAAGCCATCGAAAGCCAACAAAAGCCATCGGAGATGGTTGGAAAGCTTCTCGCCGACCACGAAAGCCCTCGGAGATGGATGGGAAGCTCCTCACCAATAATGAAACAGCCCTCGGAGATTACTACGAGTGTTGCCGATACCATACGAGGCGTGCGGATAAGAAACAGAGCATACCCAAAAGTGCTATCCGCACCCGCGAGGAGGAGCGTACACCTCGAAGCCATCGCATACGTGTCGGGGGCATGCACGGAGGCGATCCACCGCCACGGGACAGATCTGTTTTTATCACCGGCAACGTGTGGATGTGCACACGCTATCTCTACTCCCCCGCCTCCGTCGCTGGACGGGTAAGTTCTTAATCATGGCTTTTGTTCGGATCGAATATGCCGCAAATTCTTGGCCTTTCGACATGGTGATTAAAATCCCCAGCTTAACTGCGATGAGATTAGCCCACACCGGCTCAACATATCCACGAATTAGTAAAGTGGTTTGGATTGAGGATCTTGATATTTATAGATTCCATGATCTTGGGGTTTTATATAATTTCTACAAGAAAAGGCAAATCAAAGAATAATTGAAGGAGATCACGTGAGATAAAAAGAGGGAGGAATTCGCTGGAGATGCATTCGGTTGAGAAAATACGCACAGGGCATTGGAGATGAATGAAGGGGTAAAAGAGAAAGAAACAACCTTTATAAAGAGGACTCCAAAAGCTTGGACAAGTACACGAAAGAGACAGATTTTTATCAAAAAGTTCAATTGCTCCAGCGTATGGACACCTCTAATACAAAAGGGAGGTTGCAGGTTTGAATCCTCACCTTTACAATCTTTTTACTAAAGCATTGCTTTATTATAAATAAAAAAGATAATTACTAAATTATCCCGAAAGGGGCACAACCCAATGGTATCAGAGAAGTCCCCCGATAGCTTTGCTTCCCGATGACCAGGGATCAAGTCCCATCCCCAAAAGTGTTTTTGTTATTAAGACCCTGCTACATGGTATGTAGCAAAAATAATCACATTAAAAATAAAAAATGGGCATAGCCCAATGGCATCAGAGTAGCCCTCTGATGGCTCTACCCCCAGATGACCCGCGATCATAATCTCGATTTTTTTTTTATTGGGCAGTGCTTTAATACAAATATAAAAATAGTCAAATCCTACACTAAAAAGGACGATGGTCCAGTGGTATCGGATGAAGGCTCCGATGGGCCATCCTTCTAGTGACCCGTGTTCGAATCCTTGTTGTGTTGTTTCTAAACACAATATCATATTTTATTAAGGTTACTGCTATATATAGAAAAATAACCGTATTGTATCACAAAGAGGCTTGTAGCCCAGTGGTATTATCTATCCTTGGGCTCTTTGATGGCCTGAGTTCGAATCCCCGATAAGGAGATAGGCAATTTTTGTTTTTGCTCTTTTCAGCAGGAAAAGGAAAAAAAGGGGGGAAGTCCATTGTTTATTCAAAAGCCGAGAAGTCCTCGGAAAACGCTTACAAACGTAGAAAATAACCACAAAAAGCGAAATTGAAAGTTCGAAATTCAAAAACCTAAACATAAACTAAGGCCTAGTTTGTTTCCCCGGAAAATGAGGGAAAAAGAAAAAAAATAAGGAAAATGAGGGAAAACAAGGTTTTCCAGGAAATTGCTTAGGGAAAATAAAATATTTTCCTTTCTTTTCCTGTGTTTGGCTCATAATGAATTTTCAGGGAAAATTCTTAAGCTTTTTTGTATTTCTTATAATCTAATCGTTTAAAATTCATATTATACTTTATACTTTGAAATATGCATTAAAAACAAAATAAGAAGTTATATTAATTTCGTTAATATTTTTATTTTTGAAGTTCTCCTTGAAACTACTTTATGTAAAATATCAATATATAACTTGCATAACTTTATTTCATACGTACTATGATAATTATCTTTAAATATATGTGTTATATATAATATAATTAAAAAAGAAAAACTTGTGCAACTGAAATAAAAATAAATTTGAGATATTTACTCACCTTGTGTAGATGAAGAAGATTGATATGTATAATTAACAAGATACAATTTAGTTTATATAGAGACTAACAAGCGAAAATTTTGTTTAAATTGGTGGGAAAACAAAACTTTATAAATTTTTAGAAGAGATTGGGAAAGTTTTGATGAAAATTTCCCACCTTTTTTGTAGGAAGTGAGATAAAACTTTAAAATGGGAGATAAGATTTCACACGCAGGTTTTTCTCTCTTTCCAAGATTTTTCCTTATTTTCCTCTCTTTTCCAAGATTTCATTTCTTTTCCAGGAAAATCTTAAATTACCAAACAGTAGGAAAAAAATATTTTCCTTCAAGATTTTCCTTTTCCCCTATTTTCCGGGGAAACAAACTAGGCCTAAAATAAAAGGGAAGTCTCGTCGCCTCACCGAAGGAAAAAGATGAAAGGAATAAAATTCATCTCGCCCCTTCATCTCGCCCCTACGATGGCGATCACAATTTGAAGGGGCTAGTGTTAACCCTAAAAAATAAATATAGGGATGGAACAAAACGTTAACCCTAAATATTGGGATTAACACCCGGACGATACTATCATCCCATACACTTCCGATGAGGAGTGTACACTTCCGATGAGGAGGCCCATCGAGTGTCACTGGCCCGAAGCGGTCAGATGTGGCACCCGAAGAGGCACCTAAGCGTTCCTTGGAAAGTCACAATGAATAAAGAAAAGATATCAACGCGGCATTGGAAAAGAGTAAACCCCAATGGATCCGCGCGACTCCGATATCCATCAATGTGCCAGGAAGGACCGCTATAGAGGTTAAAAAAAAGAAAAAAAAGAAAGAAAAAAAAGAAAAAACCTCACACCTCAACGAAGACAACACGAAGAAAGGAAAACCCTCCCGCCTCAAAGAAGGCATCGGGGGTGAAAAATTTCTCGCCTCAATGAAGGCACGCCGCAACGAAGGCAACACGAAGAAAGGAAAACCCTCCAGCCTCAAAGAAGGCATCAGGGTGAAAAATTTATCGCCTCAATGAAGGCACGCCTCAACGAAGGCAGCACGAAGAAAGGAAAAAACCAATTCAATCGATAAAAGCGACAAACACCAAATATCCAACACCAATAACAAGAACTACGAGTGGCTTGATTTCCAATCGGGGGATACGTAGGAATCTCGGAAAATATCCGCAAATCAATAAAAAACTACATATTTTCTCGGGTTGGGATCGGCGTTCCGAACAATTCGTTACGCTCTTCGTCACAACTAGCAGGCACGACGAAAATACCATTAACAAGATTGATTAACTAAATCAACTAACTAAACTAAAGACATAATTTAATGATTGATTGATTGATTTTGGTTGTAAACAGTAATTGGAAAGATTGTTTAAAGATTGGGGTTCACAATGATTTAACCATAATAGTTCATAGACAAACTACATGTATCTACTTACAGTACTCGATAGTTATTTGATGTTTACAAGTCTAATGAATTCGTGACATATGGCAAGAGTTACCCCACCCATAAACCTTTAAGTCTCTAATAACCTATCGTGTCAATGGATCATCCCAGTTGTGAGTTGTTTTAGAAGAGGTATCAAATCTACAATCCAATTAACTCATTCGAATCGTGTTAACAAAACGTACATAGTCAAGATTGATCTAGTGTGATCTAAAGGTCGTGCATCAGTTGATTTCGCAAATCCACAGTTACAAATCGCATATATATAACTATTCTTAGCATTCTACACTTCGGGGGGTCCCGCACGGGTGCTTCCATTTTATCTCAACGAGAGTAAGGCCAGTCACACAACATAAGTAACTATTCAATCTAGACATTCAAGATCATCAAACACACATCAAGTAAAGAAAATAAACATATTCATAAATCAGAGTTACTCCCCTACTCTATACAATGAGTAGGTTAGCTCATCAGAGTCATGAGTTAACAGTGAATAAAGAAGTAAATATCATAGACAATGTAAAAAGATAACGAAAAGCTTCTCAGATCTGGTGGAATGTTGTTGCTTGATTCTCTTCTTGAATCCCTTTTTCTATCTTTTCCTCACAAATTATTTTCTCTCAAAACAATGACTAAACTAAACTAGAACAAGACATTAATAGCGTTTTCTCTCTCTGGTGACAAACTCTCAGAGTTTCTCTATCAGAAAGTGGTTGTAAGTGATATGAAAGCTGTTGTGAGTGGTTGTGAGCTTGTACCCTAACTGCTAAACGTAGCCTCTTAATTATAGTATTTCTCCGCCTTGGGCTTCGTTTTAGGGATTTTGACAATCGACCCATTTTTCGTTCTGATCATCTGCCACTAGCGAGATGCATTTCTAATCGCACGACCTTCTATTTTCTCTCTGCGGTCTCCTAGTGTCTTCCCCTTCAATTGCGCTATCTTCGGTATTTTTCCTTTGTGTAGTGTCATAGCGCGTAGCGCTCCCGCAGCACTTGAACATCCCAAAATAGTGTCTTGACTGATTGTCGCCTAAAAACATCAATTTTTGCCTCTTTTAGCCTTGTTTTCTCTTGTCTCTATAAAATCCTAAGAAAATCAGAAATAATAATAAAACAAGTAAATGTACCATCATAAGTATTCAAAAGCATAAGAAAACAAATACTTAAATTACGCTAAATAAACGCTTATCAGCAAGAGTGGATGATGATTAGTTTAAGCTGAATGATATACTTGTTTGGTTGTTTATCAAGGGTTGTAAACTTTTGGGTTGTGTTTTAACCTGATTGAACAAGCTATAATTTCTTTGGAAGAGGTTGTATAGATGTTGAAACTACTCTTGTGAAATAGGTGCAACATTGGTTCCTCCATTTGAAGTGACTTTACTTAGCTGATTTACATTTCCAGAAGTCAGTCTCTCTGCAACATCGGCATGTTTGAACTTAAAGTATTTGTGTCCTGGTGGATAACCAAAAACCTCATAAAAATTCTCAGTGGTGTGGTTACTCTTACCATACTTAGCACAAGGAGGTTTGTTTTTAGATCCACCAGGCTTGTTCCAAGGCTTTTCTTGCTTTTGAAATCCATCAGTCTGTAAATGAGTTACACCATGTGTTCGTGTATTAACACTCATAGCAGTAGGTTAATTGTGTGAATGAAAGGCAACATGGGGTTCTATGTTTGCTTCTTCCTGCACAGTCAAGCTAAAAACAACATCCAACACAGGTAATGGATCTTTTGGCAAGATTTTGCTTCTAACAATAGCATAGGACTCATCCAAGCCCATCAAAAATTGCATAGCCGTTTTATTTTCAATTTTCTTATTTAGAATAGCAAGAACACCACAGTCAGCATTACTACTAACATATGGCACCTCATATTGACTCATTTCAACCCAAATTGTTTAATTTTAGTGAAATACAAAGCCATAACACTTCACTCTTGTTTTGTGTTGACCAACTATTGTTCTAGCATGTAAATCCTATTATCACTGGACCTAAAGAATCGTCTTTCTAGCTCATTCCATACATGATTAAATGCTGAATAATGGAAGGCAGCTGGATCCCCAAGTTGGCAGATATCCATCCAATAACATTGTAGTTGCAACGCACCAATTTTGCATATAATGCGTCAATGACTGCTGGTTCTGAAAAGTCTCACCAACGTACCCTAGTTTGTTCTTTGCAAGGAGAGCAATGTACACGACGCGGCTCCATCAGTAGTAATTCAAGGTGGTGAGTTTCTGACTAACCAATGATTGGCTCAGATTCTTTCCATGATGAACATAGAAGCGGTCTGATGGATCGTCATGAGCATTTTGACTTTGTGGTGTCTGATTTACTCCTACAGTGGTCTGAGGTTCGCTGGTTGTCGGTGCATCATTTGGGTTCATCATTCTTTATGATGATCGATGAGGAACAAGGAAAATGGTAGAAGAGAGAAATGAAAATCAGTACCTGAGATAGTGACGAATCATTGCTCTGATACCATTTTACAGTAAGCATTTCTTAGCTCAGCTGAGAGAAGAATAATTTTGTTGTTGTATCCAGTGAATGTAAAAGTGATACATTACATCAATCATGACCCTTATATTTATATACATAAGTAAGACAAAATACTAGGCAGGTGCACTCTAACTAATTTGATTCATTATCTCAAGAATATCTTCTCTACCTATAAAATGTGTATCGGCTAACTCATGTGCCATATTGGCACACATATTGGACTCTAATTTCCTATAAAAGACAACCGTGTTCAATTAACTATAAGTGTAGATATGATATTGTAGCTTACTTTACATAAGGTGATATGCACGAATTATGTAGTATGCCGAGGGTTGGGTCCTTCAAGAATAAAGATAATAATGGTGTCATTGAGGTGGAGTTACAGATTTTTAGCAACAAAGAACTCGAGGCCATATTAATTATTGAAGGTTTTAGGTGTGTCTACTATATTTCATTGGGAGCCCAATGGGACTTAGAAGTGGAACTAAAAAAATTGTAGTTCTGTTGGCATCCGATAACTCTGTTCTCTCTCTGTTGTAGAACTCTCTCCATTTGTGATATCCCAGTCCTTTGTGGTCATTTTCTTCTCTTTTTTCTCTTCCCCTCTCTTCTTGCTTGTATATTTCCCTTCTCTTGTAATGGAGAATCCAACAGCCACCATGGTGGTTAGCTAAGGTGATTACAGACTGATGGGTGTGATTTAGGATTGGCCCAATATAACGTTATTGGGCCAGCCCGTGAGCGCATCGAATAGAGAGAATTCGATGCGCGCATCGAATCAACAGTATAATCTTTCTTTATTGGGCCAGCCCATTAGCGCATCGAATACATCTGATTCGATGCGCGCATCGAACAAGGATGATTTGATGCGCCTTTCTATATTGGAATGTGGGCTCCACGGGACGGGTTCTATAAATAGCTCGTCCCCTTGTATTCTGTGCAGATTTTCGAGAACTGAACCAGCTCAGTACAGTTAGCATCGAACAGACCCTTATTCGACGCGCATCAGATCGAATCAACTCTAATTCGATATGTAGAAAAATACCTTACCTCTATTCGACACATAAAGTACGCATCGAATTCGACATCTATAGCACGTATCAAATTCGATACCTTCCAGATTGATTTTGGCCCAGTGTAAACTACTCCACATCGAACAGACTCTCGTTCGACACGTCGGTATCGAATACTTAAAATTCGATACGCTTTATTAGCATTGTAATTAAGTTATTCTATCTAGAAAGCTTGTATTAAGTGTTCCGGACCAAGCTAGTCCGTTAATAATATTGGATAACATTGTTTGATCTCATTTTGTAATCTTTATTGTGTTCTATTATCGTGACGAAATAAGACCAAAACATTGACGCCGTCTGTGGGAACACAAATTATATTAGCTTGTTAGATAGAATGACTAGAATGACCAGATCCCAAAGTAAAGCTCTGGAAGGAAATACGGGAGAAGAACGACAGGATACACCTGAACGGATCATGCAAGATATCGCGGGACCCTCAACAATACCCGCAACAGTACCAACTCCGGCCAGGAAAAAGAACCAAGGACCTCAAGCTGAGGAGATACCCAATAATGAAGCCGATGTAACTGGAGCCTCATCGTCAAGTGCCTCGATTCCAAATAAATTGAAGAATGAATTATTGGCAATGATAAAAGCCGTTATGGCTGAGGTGCTCACTCCTGCACCTCCCGTTATGATACCATCTCCTGTTGCATATCCTGAGACCTTAAGAGAGCAAGGCTCTGTTGTCAGAATGCAAAAGGGAAACGGAAAGGAAAAATCTCAGCAAGACGACCGGAGAAGTAAACATGTTCCGGAGGGAACAAAGAGTAAAGAGAAATCCACTCATGAAGGATAGGGAAAGAAGCTAGTATCTGTTGAGATACAATCAAGAAGACATCTTGAGAAGAAAGTAAAGGAAAAAGAGGATGAATGTGTTGCTGAACGAACAAGAAAAGAAGTTAGGAGATATTCAGAAAGTCGTGATTCCAGAAGGGAACGGAATGAGGAAGAAAATGGAAGAGAGGAATCGCGAAGAAGAAAATATAGAGATGACAGAAGACAGTCAGAAGGTCATGATTTGCGTGGCGAGCATAACATAATGGCCAGAAACGTTGGAAGACTGGAAAAAGGAAAAGTAACAGCCGAGACCCAAACAGTACGGGAGGACAATTCAGTAAATCACAGTCCATTTTGTCAAGAGATAGAGTCGGAGATTCTGGGGCAAGGGGATAAGATCCCGGAACTAAAAACATACGATGGAAAATCTGATCCTCGAGATCACCTGTTCCAATTAGATAGAAAATAGTCCCTTTACGGTTTCAAGGACAATATGCAAGCCAGGATATTTGCAACTCTATCAGGGGTGGCTGTTGATTGGTTCAATCGAATTCTTTCGGGACAGATCAAAAGTTACGCCCAGTTGAGAAAAATGTTCGAGGATCAATTCTCTAGTCAGTCTAGGCTGGTTTTGGATAACTCCCATCTCTACACGATGAAACAAGAAATTAATGAAAGTCTAAAGGACTTTATGAAACGTTTCAATACAGAGTTATTAATGATTGATAGCCCGACGGGAGAGATGATTGCGAGTATACTCTTTCGAGCAACCACCAACACCATGTTCGGTGGGGACTTATTGAAGCGAAAGCCCACCACTATTGAAGAGATCAACAAAATAGCAGAAGAGGTGGTTCATTTCGAGGAGATGATGGCGACAAAGTTCCGATTATTGCAGATGTGAAAGAAAGAGAGAGAGGCAGAGAAGATCATAATCGCAATAATAACAACAATAGGAACAAAAATTACAGAAGGGATAGTTCACCTAGAAGGTACACGCCGTTAAATGCTAACATCATGGCAGTCTTTGGGGCAGCTTAGAGGAAAGGATGGTTGAAGGATCCCAAACCAGTGAGGGAATCCAAAGCAACGATGTTCTCAAATCAATTCTGCAAATATCATAATCAGAAAGGCCATGAAACTGAGGATTGTATAAATTTGAAGGATGAAATTGAACGGCTAATAAAGGATGGCAAACTCGTGGAGTTTGTTAAAAAGGTACAAGAACAGGAGAACAATTTCAACCGGAAGAGAACTCCATCTCCCAGGAAGGATAAGCAGTGGGTAATTGATGAGATGCAACTTTTCCAATAACCTCAAATCGAAGATGGGAATGCCAGGAAAGGGATGATAAATATGATATCAGGAGGCCCAGGGGGGCAGAGTCTACCAATGGCAGAAGGAAGATCACAAGAATGGTTGAATCGGATAATTTTTTCGACATGGCCAGTGTTAACAGGTTTGGAATAATACCCGATTAACCGATTTATTTATGAGTTCGGAACGACGTTATCCGTGGTTCAAAGAAAGTAAATGACTATGAGGGAAATTACGAAAATATCCTTCCTTTATTCACTGAAATTCTTACTTCCGAGGAGCATAAATACGATCTTATGCTTTTTTCCGAGTGAGTTTAAGTGTATATTCCGCCCTTTTTTTCTCGTTGTCCCTTATCGTCTCTCCTAATTTTCCCTTATATAGGTATGGGTGGGTGTTTGTGTCACTACGCATGCGTTGCATGTGTTACAAGTGTAATGCTGCATGTATTACAAGTGTCCTTCTATAAGATAAGGTATATCTTGTTGACAAAGAACTGACTAGGCTGATCCTTATCTTGTCCGAGGGCTGCGGGGAGTTCCGAGGGGCTGCTTCTTCTGTTTTCTTCTCTTTGGTGGACTGAATCTTCTGTTTTCTTTTCTCCGAGGGGCTGGATTTCATGAGGAGGTTCACTAGTTGAAGTGGGGTGGGTGTCCGAGGAGGTTTCTGTTCCGGGGACAGCTATTTCCTCGTCGGCTTCTTTGGTAGAGTTCTCCAAGGGGCATATTTGTTTCTCCAGGCTTGTGAGGTGGGCTCCGAGAGCATCAATATGTATGTAAGGCGGTATTCTCGTATCTGGATATTTGTAGTATGGGTTCCGAGCGTTTCTTATCGTCATTAGAGTAGTGGTCTCTTCGAGAATCATTCTCCGAGGGCTTCCTGTCTTTGGCTGAGTAACCTTCTTGGTTGGGGCCTTCGGGGTAAGTGACTTTAGTGAGTGGTGCTTTGAGTAAGACTTTGTTTTATGAATTTTAGCCTTCGGGGTGATGATTCCGAGGGCTTTGGGAGTGTTCAGCAAGGAAGTATTCTCGTATAGTGGTCCCTCTTGGCGCGGTGATGCATATCAGAGTCGCGTGGATCCATCGGGGTTTACTCTTTTTCTGATGCCACGTTGATATCTTATTTTTATTCATCTTGACTTTCCAAGGGACGCTTGGGTGTCCACTCGGATGTCACGTCGTACCCTAGTAGGATATGTGAGTTCCGAGGGACTCTATTATCTCTTCGGGTGCCACGTCATACCATAGTAGGGTATGTGACATACGAGAGTGTTTGTGACGATAGTATCGCCTTTGGAATTAATCCCTAATTTAAGGGTTAACCTTTTGTTTAACTCATATAATCCCTTATTTATTTTTTAGGGTTAACACTAGCCCCCCCAAATTTCGATCGTTCTCGTAGAGACGAGTGAAATTTTATTTCGTGGCCTTAATATGGCAAAAGGGGCCTTTTCTTTATTTTTTGGTGATTTTTCCGAGGGGTTTGGGATTTCTCCATTCTTTTTTATGATTTACGGGGGTATTATATGTATATAAATATATACTTGAAATACCGTGAAGTAAAATTACCGTTATGTTCTTGGGAAGTAGCGGTTCAGATGAAGAGTTACTTTTATAACGGCTCTTTCTAGCCGTTGGATGTCTTAAATGACATTCATTCATCCGTCCGTTAATCTGCAGTAACGGCTAGCGCGTGGAGCGACACGTCGCTTCCTGAGTGGAGACGTGGGGCGTGGGAGACGAGGCACATCTTTAATGGCGGTTCACCTATAAATACCTCCGTCCGTACTCTCTCTTCCCATTCTCTTCACAAAATTTTTACACTTCCAACTCTCTCTACTCTTCTAATTTTCTTAAGCAGAAAAGAGCGATTCTTGCTCCTCTTACAGCTTTTTATTCTCGCTTCTCTTTCCTTTTACCAGATTCGTAAAATTTTTCTTTTTGCCCCAAAAGAAGATGGCCTCCTCTGCCAATACGTCTTCTGCTGCCACTGTTCCCATTGACGTTCCCGTTTCTGTTGCGACTACGGCTCCCCTCGTGGGACCGGCTGCCGCCACTCGCAGGAAAAGAGCTGTTGTCGCCGAAGGGAGTGGCGCCGCCTCCGTGAAGAAAGCTAGGGTTTCGAAATCAAAGAAACCCCATCTCCGTGATTTCTCTAAAATTGAGAATGTTCGGTCCGTGGTCACCTACGAGCAGGTTATGGAGTTATTCAAGGCCATGGGGACCACGATGGCGAATGTGACCGTTCACATTCCTTCGGAGAATCAGAGGGCGTGCTACCCTCCTACGGGTATGCTCACTGTGTATTTTGCACATGTGAATTACGGGTGGCGCTCATTTATGCCACCCTTTTTCTGTGAAGTTTTCAAGACCTGCGAAATCTGTCCGAGTCAGCTAACGCCCAATGGCTACGCCGCCCTTTGCATTTATGTATTCTGGTATATTGTCAAGGGGTATGAGTGCAATGTGGATCATTTCCTGTCTATCTTCGATGTGGGAGTGTCACCCGGGGGATATCCCTTCTATCACGTTCACCATCGGGATCATTCGGCTAACTCTACGAAGAGGATTTTGGGTGCGACGATAAGCTCGCACGGCGTTTGGAAGGACAAATTCTTTTATGTGAAGCCCGTCCGAGGGAAGTGGGATGTGCACTTCAAGTGGGGGGAGGGTGTGACTCCAATTCACACCCTGGTCGAGGATATGGTGCTTTCTCCAGTGATTGCCCAGCATGCGCTAATGGAGTCAGAAGATTTTTCGTGGTTATTTGATAGGGCCGGACTTCATTTCGTAGTAGGTGCTAATGACAACGTGAAGAAACCGGTTTTTGTTCCGAGCATGTACATGACAGCTTTCAGTAAGTTTCCTCCTGTTACTCGCATGTTTCTTTACTCCATATCTATTTTTTCGAGTAGTTTTTCACATTCTTTTGCTACCCTTATTGATATGTTTTTGCGTGGTACAGAGGAGGTTATGGCGAGGTACTATCTAGTGCCTGGTTCCGAAGAGGTGGCTCCAAGTGGACATAGCGAAGCTTCCGAGGGGGGAGATCGCGAGGGAGTAGAGGTACAGTCTCCAGGGAAGGATGGGGTGGATATAGAGGCCGAGAAGGTTTATGAAAATATCCCACCTCCCTCTGAGGATGTTGGGGGAGCACCCTTGGAGGTTATTCCGTTGCGGCAGGTGGCTCCCTTGTCTGTTCTGACTTGGAGATCTGCTTCCGAGTTCGACACTGGCAGTCTTCCGAGGAGCTCTCAGGGAGTGCAATCTCCTAGGGCAGAAGAAGAAGAGTTTTCCTCCCAGGGGCCAGATGTTGTTTTAATCTCTTCTCGGGATCCTTCGCCCACTATTTCTGACCCTTCCCCCGTTCGTCCTCGTAAGCTTCTTTCTCCTTTCTGCTTTCATTCAAATTTTGTTAATCTATTCGAGTTTTGTTGACATTATCTGGCTGCGTATTTTGCTTTCGTAGATGTAGATAAGGGAAAAGCCCCTATGTTTCCGGGTGCGGATTTATTCGCTCAATTACTTCATCAGGACTCGGAGGAGCCATCCGATGGAATCGGCCAAGATCCTGCAGATTTATTGAAGGATTTGGAGGCGAAGAGGGAAGTGTGGGATACTTTGCTCCGGAGAGAGGGTCCCTCGGCCACTACAAAAGTTCCTGAAGCGGTTATAACGGAGGCGGTGGCCGCAACTCCCGCTACCGCTATTCCCTCTCCGATAGGAGATCTCCCGAAGAGGGTTCCTCTGTGGAGGTCAGCTTCCGAGGGAGATTTTTCATCTCAAGTACCCGAGAAGGAGCCTTCGACTGTCGGGGAGGCATACCACGAGATCCTCCACTTCTTCGGATCTTCTCTTGCTGCACCCGCGGAGGGGTATCAGTTTTTGCGGGCCAGCATGGTCTAGATGGAAACCATCGTAAGTGCTTGTTCTCCGGTCGCTTTATTTTTAAATAATTTTCCCGTATTCTTCCTCATTTTCTCTTCTTGTCATGTAGTCCAAGAAGACTCGGGAGGTTATCACTGCAGTAGAGCAGCGCCATTCGAGGGAGGTGGCTGAAATAGGATCTCTCCGAGGGCATGTGACTTCTCTCCGGGCCCAACTCTATGAGGCTGAATCAATGAGGGATGTTTTCCGGACGAAGTTGGAAGCCAGTGAATTCGCTTGGAGGGAAGATCAGAGAGCCAAGGAAGTGATGCGGCTCACTTTGCAGAGGATGCAGTCAGCATACGATAAGCTGGAGGCGTCCGGGGGGGCTGTCCGAGTTCAGTTGACTCTTCTGGAGAAGGAGAAGCCAGAGTCCGAGGAGATTCTTCGTGCTCGGGTGGAAGCTTTCGAGAAGGAGAAATCAGAGTGGTTGGAGCGAGAACAAGAGCTTCAATCTCGGGTCAAGGAGTTGGTGGATTTGAAGATAGCCAAAGTAGTGCCACAGGAGGAAGTGCAAGCCCGGATTAACGAGGTCGTTCTGTATGCAGCAGTGGAGGCGGAGCGCCAGTATACTTCCTTATCCGCCCGGGAGTCCCTTGGGCATATGCTATGGGGATGGCTAGAGTGTGCCACTGTAGCCCGTGGAGTGATGCCCTCGGGGGCGAACTTTGGCAGCATTTTTGATGTCAAGAAGCTTGCCAAGCCGTCTCCCGAGCAGGTTCAGAGCCTTCTTGAAATGTATGATGCAGTAATGACGCCCAGGGGCTCCCCTGCTCCTCTTCCAACTGCGTCTAATCTTGGTGCTACTGGCTCGAGTGGAGTTTTGCCTCCGAGTTCCTCTGTTAATTTCCCCGGGGGGTCTGCTATTAGTCCGCCCCCCACCCCCTCCGAGTACGGGGAGTTAGAATAGGATTCCCTCTTTTTTTATGCTTTTGTAGACGCTTCCGAGAGCTTCTCGGACTTATAAATGAACAATTTGTCCTATTCTTTTCTTTCTATTTTGTTTTACTTGTCCACTAGCTTGAGATAGTAATAAACTATTAGCATGCTTATATATAAAACTTATTCCCTTTAATCTTCTTTAAAAAAGGTAAGCTAAAGACAAAATCCTTTATTTGCTGACTAAGTATATAACTTAGCAGGACGTGTCAAATTATATGCATGCTTAAGAGTTATTTATCTTAATTAAGGACACTTATGAGCACGTGTCATGCCCCTAGGAGTGGGTGGGACAGCTCCAACTTCTTTCCACGGGATTAGCTTATCACATATAATATGCTAATAGTGGTATTTATACTGATCATTAAAAGCTATCTTGCTTTAGCAGATAAATCATTTTACTTTCTTCCTTTAGAAATCTATTCTCGCAGGACTTAGTCTTTACTTTCGTAGTTGTACTCAATACTTTTTCTTCGACCTTCGTATAAGAGTAAACAGAAAACTTACTATTAAAGATGATGCCGCCACATCACAGGCATGGGGGGTCCACATCATCAAGTAGTTCTTCTCGGAGTCGTGCCCGAGTTGTCCCTGGATCCCAGGTTTATAGTGCGTCCTCGGAAAGTTCTTCCCCGGGGCAGCGGAATAGGCTGGTTGAGAATCAAGTGATCATTGGGACAAGCTCGTCTTCAAGGGTGGGGAGTAGGTCATCGTACACGGACTCTCGAAGGATGGACCATATAAGGGATGTGTTCTTGGGTAGAGAACCTTATTCTCTTGCCGATGAGCGTTCTGTATTTAACTTAATACCTTTGAGTCCCTCAAGGTTGATAGGTCGGGGACGAGTTGGTTCCGCCGTTAGCACTGTGTACGGAGAGTCTCTAGTAACTCTTTTTACGGAATTCAATCTGAATTTCGATGATTTTGATGTGATTGTGCCCTCTCCGGATCAGAGAGCATATGATCCTCCTCCTGGATTCTTAACTGTCTATTGTGATCAAATGCACTGTGGATTACGGGTGTTTTTTCACCCTTTTCTTCGATCGCTCTTCCAGTATTGGCAAATCTGTCCGAGCCAGTTAACACCCAACTCGTATCGCCTTTTAGTGGGATACGTTTTATGCTGTGAGCTCCTTAACCTTCCCTTGTCCTCGTATCGGGTGGGGGCAATTTTCATCCTTCGGCCTTGTTCGGATGGAGTCCCCCTTTTCAGCCTGGCCTATCGGGACGTCGAGAAAGCCTTCACTGGTATGTCCAGTCCTCGCACTCGTAGGGGGGACTGGAGGCGGAGGTTTTTCTTCGTCCGTTCGAAAGGCCATTCGGCCCGATCGTGGGGGGTACCCATCCGATGGGGCTTGGGATACGTTTCGCCCCTATCCGAGACGTTGGGGCAGGAGTGGGAGGAACTGAGTCATTCCGGGTTATTTTCTGGCTCGTACGATATTACCGGCCTGCTTGCGTGTCCTGAAGCTCTTATTCTGGCAGGTCTTCAAGAGGGAATAAGAAGAGAGAATTCGCCAATTCATCCTCTTCATGGCAATTTCTATTTTCGTAAGTCTGAAGATTTGTCGACTTCTCTGTTATCAACCTGTGTGCTCTCGGGATCATCATATACTCTATATTTGTCTTATAGGTGCTGAGATGGCGGCTTTTTCCATAGATCCATTTAATGGTGTTTTTCTGGGGCGAGCTCTACACGGTATGCGGCGGGCACCGGAGGGCATTTCCGATACCTTTGTGGCGGTTACGAGGGCTGACTCCTCCTCGGAGAGGCCGGAATCGGAGGGTTCGCCCGTGGCAGCCCCCCCAATGAGCTTTGTGATTCCTCTTAGGGTAGAAAATTTGGTTACGGCTCTTTCTCCGATAAACTACCCAGTGCCTCCCTCGGTGTCGCAACCATTTCCTCGGATTTCCGATATCGTGAATGTTGTGGAAGGAGGTCCCGAGCGCATACCCGCGTCGCTGGGCGGAGGGAATCCTCCTCCCGTGGGTTCCTCTCCTCCGGGTGCTGACCTAGGGTTTTCTCCCCTCGGAGAGGTATCGGGGTTTTGCCGAAATTTTCTTAGCGGTCTACTGAATGTTACGGATTGTGAGCTCATGAGGACCCTTCCTTCCTCTTGTCTTCAGGATTTAGTTTGCAAAAACCTGTGTGAGGTAAATGCTCATTTTATTTGCAAATTTTGGTTACTTACCTTTTATTTCTTCGGTAGTGATTCCTTCGTCTCCATTCAGATTTATATGGTGCTAGATGCCATCGGATCTCGGGGGTGTTCCTCTTCAGATCCTGGCTTGGTATATCGCCGTCGGGACGAGTTAGAACATGGTTTGTTGGAGGCTCAAACAGAGATTTCCCGCTTGCAGGAAGAGCATGAAGCTGCTAAAGCGATTCACGAGATGGTCCTTCAGATTGAGAGGGATAAGTCTTGGGAGGTGGAGCGCCAGTTGATGCTAGAGAGGACTCGGGTGACGAGTTTTCAAGCGAGTTTGGAGGAGTTGAAGGGTCAACTTCGCCACTCCGGTGAGGAATTACTGCAGATGATTCACGAACGGGATGCGGCAACTCATCGGGTGCTGGAGATTACTCGCGCCCACGACGTTGCTTTGGTGGTAGCTCGGGTCCGAGCTGTTTTGGATATTGCGGGTCCTTCAGCTTTGAGGGAGTCTTTACAAAAGGAGATGCGTGATCTGGTCCGCATCGGGTATCGACTTGGTACGGATGTGGTTCAAACATTGCCAGAGTGCCCCGGGGACATGGTCATTCCCGAGCTTAATCTTCATCCCATCTTTCCTGAAGATAGTCCCATAGCATCCGAGGGCGTGTTATTGGCGGATCCAATAACCCTATCCGAGGAGCAGCGTCGTCGCCTTATCCGAGAAGGGAAGCGTCCTTTGCGAGAGGAGTAGTAGATAGTATTTAACTTGTAGTAGGTGGTCTTTTGGAGTCCGATGACTGTTTATCTATAGTAGATGGCTCCTCGGGGTTAGGTTGCTTGTAATGATTTCCTGTGTAAGGCTACCATTTTTGTTTTGCAAACCTATGTACCCTATCGGATTTGAATGTATCGTAACCATCTATTTATAAACAAACAGTTTTATTTATGTAACAATGAAGATGTTACATTAAGCATAGTATTTTCTAAGATTGAAGGAATTCCACGTATTGCGAAGAGTGGCGCCTTCGGAGTTGGCAAGTAGATAAGTTGCGGGTCCGACAATTCCCGCTATTTTGTAGGGTCCTTCCCATCGGGGCTCAAGCTTGCCTACGTTTTTGGAAGCTCCGACCCGTTTTAGCACTAAATCACCCACTTGAAAAGTTCTAAGCTTTACCTTGGCGTTATAGTACCGTGCCATCCGAGTTTTGTATTCTTCAGCCCGAACGGCGGCTCGGATTCTTCTCTCTTCTAAGAGATCAAGGGCCAGAGCTAAGTTAGCACTATTGGCCACTTCTTCGTATTCTTTGACTCGTCAACTCTCGATCGAGACTTCGGAGGGTACCACTGCTTCACAACCATAAGATAGGCTGAAAGGGGTTTCGCCTGTGGCGGTATTTTGTGTGGTCCGATAGGCCCATAATATGCCGGGTATTTCTTAAACCCATTTGGCTTTGTGCCAGTCGAGTCGGGCCTTCATATTTTTCAGGAGAGTGCGATTAGTTCTCTCGACTTGTCCGTTGGCTTGAGGGTATCCCACCGAAGCAAAATGGTGCTTAATCTCCCAATGATCACACCATTTTTCTAACCCTTGGTCAGTAAATTGCACGCCGTTGTCACTTACCAGGCTCCGAGGGACCCCAAAACGGCACAGAATGTTTCTCCACAAGAAGTTAATGACCGCCCCTGCAGTTATTCGCGCTAAAGGCTCCGCCTCCACCCATTTGGTGAAGTAGTCTACTGCCACGAGTAAGAACTTCTTTTGACCATCATCGGGAATAAGTGGGCCTATTATGTCTATTCCCCATTTGGCGAAAGGACATGCGGTCAAATGGGGTTCCCACGGAGCCACTAGCTGGTAAAACCGAGGGGCATAAGCTTGGCACGACTTACACTTTTCCGCATGGTTTTTGCAATCCTTGGCCATCGTGGGCCAATAATAACCCTGTCAAATTATCCGTCCAGCCATGCTTCCGCCACTGGTATGGCTACCACACACCCCTTCGTGAGTTTCTGCCAGGACGAGTTGAGCCTCCTCTTCATTTAAGCATCGGGCATGAGGGTAAGAGTATGTCCTTCGGAATAGTATTCCGTCTTTGAGGAAATATCGGATGGTCTTCTTAGACATCATCCGTCGAACAGATTTGTCCTCGGAGTATCCTTCAGGATCTTGCAAAAATGCTTTAAGAGGCGTTATCCAGCTTATCGGGGGATTGGTCGTGGTGGCGCTCACCTCTTCAGGTTCAGCCCTCTCTGATTCGCTCATATGTAACAGAGTGATTTTCCGAGTACGAATGGTGGTTAATTGTGCAGCCATTTTGGACAAGGCATCGGCTTCCTGGTTATCCCCTCGGGGAATCTGCACTAATTGATACTCATCAAACCATGCTTTGGCCCGATGGACTACTCGAAGATAACTCTGCATCCTTTCTTCTTTAGCTTCGTATGTACCCTGAACTTGCTGGACAATTAACTGAGAGTCACTATGCAGGTGGATTTTTCGTATTCCGCCTTCCCGAGCGAGCCTCATTCCGATAAGGAGGGCTTCATATTCGGCGTCGTTATTGGATACGGGGTAATCAATTCTAACCGCGAAATGTAGCGCCTCCTCTTCGGCTTCCGTGTTAATCAAGATTACTCCGGCTCCGCCATGCGTATTTACGGAGGAACCATCCACGTAGACATGCCACAGAGGTTATTTCCTTTCCACTCCGATTCCCGTAAGTTCTACCACAAAGTCTGCTAGCACCTGGGCTTTGATGGAAGGTCTCGGGGCATAGGAGATATCATACTCCGTTAGCTCGACGGCCCATTTTATCAGTCTTCCCGAGGTCTCGGGTTTGTTGAGAATTGCCCGTAGAGGGTTCTTAGTCAGGACAGTAATCGGGTGGGAGAGGAAATACGGGCGTAATCTACGCGCCGTGGTAACCAAAGTGAGTACAAGTTTTTCTATCAGAGTATACCTGGTTTCCGCTCCGAGGAGAGTTTTGCTAACGTAGTAGACCGGATGATGCTCCCCATCGTGCTCTTTGACCAATACCGCTCCGATAGCCTCATCTCCTACGGACAGGTACACGAAAAGTTCTTCCTGGGGCGAAGGTTTGACCAGCAAGGGTGGTCTTACCATATAGCTTTTTAATTCCTGGAGAGCTTCTTCACATCGTGAGGTCCACTGGAATTCTTTGATATTCCGAAGGATTTTAAAGAACGGGAGTCCTTTCTTTGCTGACTTGGAGACAAATCGGCTGAGGGAGGCCATTCGCCCGGTCAGTTTTTGCACGTCCTTTATGGATTTTGGAGTTGGTAACCCAATAATTGCTTCGGCTTTCTCGGGGTTAACTTCTATTCCCTTCTCGGTAACCATGAATCCCAAAATTTTGCCTCCTCGGATACCGAAGGAGCATTTCCTAGGGTTTATCTTCATCCCAAAGCGATCCATGATAGCCAGTATTTTTCGCAAGTCCTCGGGATGGTCTTTCGCGGAATGACTTTTGACGACCGTGTCATCCACATATACTTCCACGGTTTTTCCGATGAGCCCCGCAAATATGAGGTTCACCAATCGTTGGTATGTAGCTCCTGCGTTCTTAAGTCCGAAGGGCATGACTAGATAACAAAAGGTACCTGCATCCGTAATGAAGCTGGTTTTGTCCTGGTCCGGGAATGCCATCGGGATTTGATTGTATCCTTGGTCCCCATCCAGAGTCGACAGGAGTGCACAACCAGCGGTAGAGTCGACCAATTGGTCTATGCTTGGTCAGGGATAGCAGTCCTTTGGGCAAGCATCATTAAGATCGGTGAAGTCAACGCACATCCTCCATCTTCCTCCCGTCTTAGGGACCAAGACCACGTTGGCCAGCCATTCGGGATACACGACCTCTCGGATTTGTCGTAAGCTGAGAAGTCGTTGAATTTCTGATCGGATAATCTTGTTGCGTTCGGGCCCCATTTTTCTCTTCTTTTGTTGAATGGGTTTGGCCCCCGGTTTTACATTAAGGAAGTGTTGGCATACCTTATTGCTGATCCGTCCGGGGGGACCTCCTTCCCATGCGAAAAGGTGACAAAATTCCTTTAGAACGGATATCAATTGGGCCTCCAACTCAGGTTTCATATTAGTGCCCATTTTGATCGCCCTAGCGGGATTTCCTTCCACGAGTTCTATCATCTTGAGCTCTTCAATGGGTTGGACTCGGGTTTCTTCTACTTTCCGTTTTTTGCTACTATCTGAGGGGTTTTCGCCCTCTTCGGGGAGTAGGGCATTCATTCGGCATTCTCTGGCTCTAGCTTGATTTCCTCGGACTTCTTCGATGCCTGCCAAGGTAGGAAACTTTACCTTAAGGTGGAGGGTAGAGGGGATCGCTTCGAATGACCGAATGGAGGGTCTTCCGCATATAACATTGTATGTCCTTGACGAAGCCTCCACCACCCAAAATTTGGTGGGTTCCGTTCTTCGTAGGGCTCCTTCTCCCCACGACATTGGCAAAGTCACGGTTCCGAGGGTGTTACAGGCTTCGCCAGAGAAGCCTACTAGAGGGACTTCAGCCACCTCCAGTTGCTCCTTCTTCAATCCCATGGCTAGATAGGTGGGAAAAAACAAGACGTCCACAGAGCTGCCCGTATCTATGAGGATACGCTGGATCCCAAATTCGTAGATGGTAGCTTCAATTACCAAAGGATCTTCGTGGGGGTAGACTATACCTTTCAGGTCTTCGGGTCCGAAAGTGATATTTGGTAATCTGGCCCCTTGGGCGGAGCATACCGGGAGCCCTTGTCTCGCTCGTCTGGCCTCTTTGAGATATTTTGTCTTCTTACCCCGGGGTATTCTAGAAATATCTCCTCCCTCTATCATGTTGATCGTTCGTCCCGAGTAGGGGTTGACCTCGTACGTGTCGGAAGGGGGAGGTAGGTTCCGATACCCTGTGGTCCTTTCCCGTGATCGCCGCGGAGAATCATCGGTTCTTTCTCGGGGGGATCTTTGCCGCTTTCTGGTCTTTTCTTGGGACCTCCGCCGATGTTCTGCGGTTTGTTCTCGTGACTGCCGGTGGAGAGTATCCTCTTCCTCGTCAGGTCCTTCTCGGGGCCTTCTCCATACATGCGCTTTGGGCTCTTCGGGATTACTTCTTTTTAGGTAGTTATGCGGATATCCTGCCTCCAGAAGGCGAAGTATTTCTCTTCGGAGGGTAGTACACTCCTCGGTAGTGTGTCCATAAGTTTTATGGAATTTACAGTACTTACCCGTATCCTTATCTTTGTTGGGAAATTTGGCAGGCCGGGGCCAACGCACTTCTTCGTTGCCCCGCATCACGTTGAGTACTTCCACGGGAGCTAAGGTCATAGGAGGAAGGGGCACGGGTTTAAGGAATTTCTTGACCGTCTCCCCATCGTCCTTCCGAGGGGGTGGTTTTCCTTCTTTGCCCTTCTCTTTGGTCTTAGTTTCCTTTTCCGTCTGCTCGTGACGTTCATTGTCATCCTTCTCCAGCCCTCTCTTTGTATGTTCAGCTTCTTCCATAAGAATATGAGTTTCAGCTTGTTGCATAAGTTCATTCATGTCCGTGACATGATTCCCCATCAGGTATCGGAAGAATTCTCCCGCTCGGAGTCCTTGTGTCAGAATATCGGCCATAATGGTTGGGCTGACGTTCGAAACATCCAGCGCTTCGTCCGTGAAGCGTTTTATATATTCCCGAAGAGATTCATCCTTTCGTTGTTTGATGGTAAAAAGATGAGTGGCCGATTTGGGATATCTACGATTACAGGCGAAGTGGCGTATAAACAGGTGAGCCAATCGGTCAAAGTTGACCACCGAGTTAAGAGGGAGATGGGTAAACCAGGATTGGGCTCGTCCTCCGAGGGTAACGGGGAACACTCGGCATAGAACATAGTCGGGGGCAGACGATAGATCCATTCCTGCCAAATATTGGTGTATATGATCTTGCGGATCTCTCCCATCGGCTTCTCCTGTATATAACGGCACATTAATAGGCCGCATTCCTGAAGGAATCGGAGCAGAAGCTATTTCGGGAATGAAAGGAGATGTCTTAAACGTCGGATCTTCCTTGGGCCCTACAGTCCTCTTGAGATCTCCTACTTCCTTTCGTAGATCTTCAAGGATTCCCCATAATGTTGGCTCTCCGTTGGGAGTGATAATGGGAGGGGGCCGATATTCGGGGAGAGACCTTTCTTCCCTTTGGATTATCCTCGGAGTCTCCAGGTGATCGTAACGCCTTGGCGTCCTCCGAGGAGCTCCCTGGTACCACGAGATTGGGGTAGGGCATTGCGCCCCCCTTGCATAAACTTCGCCTTCTTCCGAGGGGTAATCTCCTCGATGCGGAGATCCTGGGACTGTTTCCAGGGGACTCTCGAATTCTTGATGATTAACTCGAGTGGTGGCTTCCACTAGTCTTTCAAAAACGGATCGGGGAACATTGATGAAGTCCCTTTCGTCAGAACGGCGATTCGCTACGGTTTCCTCCGAATTGTCCAGATGGGGCGGGTGGATTTCACTGTGAAACAAATTTTCCATAGTTGGTTTGCTTTCTTGAACACGCTCGAGGACAACTTCTATGGCGTTCCCACAGACGGCGCCATTTTGTTAACAGGTTTGGAATAATACCCGATTAACCGATTTATTTATGAGTTCGGAACGCCGTTATCCGTGGTTCAAAGAAAGTAAATGACTATGAGGGAAATTACGAAAATATCCTTCCTTTATTCACTGAAATTCTTACTTCCAAGGAGCATAAATACGATCTTATGCTTTTTTCCGAGTGAGTTTAAGTGTATATTCCGCCCTTTTTTTCTCGTTGTCCCTTATCGTCTCTCCTAATTTTCCCTTATATAGGTATGGGTGGGTGTTTGTGTCACTACGCATGCGTTGCATGTGTTACAAGTGTAACGCTACATGTGTTACAAGTGTCCTTCTATAAGATAAGGTATATCTTGTTGACAAAGCGCTGACTAGGCTGATCCTTATCTTGTCCGAGGGCTGCGGGGAGTTCCGAGGGGCTGCTTCTTCTGTTTTCTTCTCTTTGGTGGACTGAATCTTCTGTTTTCTTTTCTCCGAGGGGCTGGATTTCATGAGGAGGTTCACTAGTTGAAGTGGGGTGGGTGTCCGAGGAGGTTTCTGTTCCGGGGACAGCTATTTCCTCGTCGGATTCTTTGGTAGAGTTCTCCGAGGGGCATATTTGTTTCTCTAGGCTTGTGAGGTGGGCTCCGAGAGCATCAATATGTATGTAAGGCGGTATTCTCGTATCTGGATATTTGTAGTATGGGTTCCGAGCGTTTCTTGTCGTCATTAGAGTAGTGGTCTCTTCGAGAATCATTCTCCGAGGGCTTCCTGTCTTTGGCTGAGTAACCTTCTTGGCTGGGGCCTTCGGGGTAAGTGACTTTAGTGAGTGGTGCTTTGAGTAAGACTTTGTTTTATGAATTTTAGCCTTCGGGGTGATGATTCCGAGGGCTTTGGGAGTGTTCAGCAAGGAAGTATTCTCGTATAGTGGACCCTCTTGGCGCGGTGATGCATATCAGAGTCGCGTGGATCCATCGGGGTTTACTCTTTTTCCGATGCCACGTTGATATCTTATTTTTATTCATCTTGACTTTCCAAGGGATGCTTGGGTGTCCACTCGGATGTCACGTCGTACCCTAGTAGGATATGTGAGTTCCGAGGGACTCTATTATCTCTTCGGGTGCCACGTCATACCATAGTAGGGTATGTGACATACGAGAGTGTTTGTGACGATAGTATCGCCTTTGGAATTAATCCCTAATTTAAGGGTTAACCTTTTGTTTAACTCATATAATCCCTTATTTATTTTTTAGGGTTAACAGCCAGTATACTGAGAATTGAGCAAATGTCGCACGAAGAAATCACTTTCTCTACAACAGATCTAAGAAAGCTGAGTCCACAAGCTATACAGATGTCCAATTTGAATTACCCTTTGGTGATAACAGTGGATATAGCTAACTATGGAGTCACTAAGATGTTAGTTGACCATGGGAGTTTAGTAAATGTGCTGTTTAATTCTACGTTGATCAAGATGGGCTTGAATAATCAGATGCTAGAACCAGTGAGGACATCTCTTCATGGGTTTGGAGGTCCAGAAATAGTACCGCTCAGAATGCTTAAGCTTCCAACATCATTGGGAACGGCACCACAGAGAAAGACGTTTATGGAAGATTACGTGATTTTTGACATGCATGTTTCATACAACGGAATCATAGGAAGACCTGCACTCAATGATTTCCGAGCGTTACCGTCAACTTATCATCAAATGGTGAAATTTCCAACTTCTAGCGGCACAGGAGAGGTCATAGCAGACCATATCGAATGATGGAAATACTACGTAACTTCACTCAGGAATGGGCCACAACAAAAAGAAACAGCGGCAAGGGCATTGTCCCCGAGGCAGATGGAGCATATCGATTAAAGATTCTGTTTCAGTTTACCAATGTTTTTAGCATTTTGAATATTTTGAAAAAGTTTTATTCGTTCCCTCTGCTATAACATGCATGAGGGACAAATATATATGAACTTAAAACAGGCACCCCAAAACATGAATATGGAGGACAGCGCTGGAAGTCAAGCGAATGAGCAATGTCTCAAGCTCTGGTCTATTCACATAATCATTGGGGTTTATTCAAGAAATCTACGTTTAATTAATGAAATTACATGAATTCTATATAATCTGCATAATACAAATGAATGCAGGACAACGAATCTCTTTGAAGCAAAATAGAAGAACGGAAACTCTGCCCCAAAGTGGCACGAGATACCGAAAGAAGCCAAAGGCAACAAAGGGACGGAAACTCTGTCCCAAAGTGGCACGAGATACCAAAAATCCCTAAATCAATCAAGAGAACAGAAACTCTGCCCCAAAGTGGCACGAGATACCGAAAGAAGCCAAAGGCGACAAAGGGACGGAAACTCTGTCCCAAAGTGACACGAGATACCGAAAATCCCTAAATCAATCAAGCGAACGGAAACTCTGCCCCAAAGTGGCACGAGGTACCGAAAGAAGCCAAAGATGACATAAGGAACGGAAACTCAACCCAAAGTGGCACGAGATACCAAAAATTCCTAAACCTATCAGAAGAATGGGAACCCTGTCCAGAGTAACATGAGATATTGAATAAGGCCAAGGGCAATGAAAGAGAAGGAGCCTATTAACAATGCTCGAGAGGCAATGAATAGACACTACATATGAAATGGTAAGTGTTATAAACTTTATGTTTCAGAAAATATGTACAAACTCTCAAAAGATTAGCAATGATTAAGCAAAAATATTAAAAGAAAAAAAAAATACTATGTCCAAAGTGACGAGTATAATCTCTTTTCTTAATGGCATAACAGTTTTCAAGGAACAACAGGTAATCACCAAGTTGTCAAAATAAAGTAAAGAACTGAGATAGGAAATTGAAATAAAAGACAACAGTTATTATCCCGAAAATTAAGCAACTAAAATAAAGTTGTTTCAAATACATCAAAGCGACGCAACGCTACACAAATAAAAATTAATTATAAATAAAAATTGTTCATAACTTAAAGAAAAAAAATAGTGAGGATGCATTTTCAAGCGTCCTCTTCATCCTCAGAGGAGGGATATGGCTCAGGCATCTCGAGCGGTGGTGATAATCCCCTGAGAATAAGTTCCTCCTTGTTCAACAGTGAGGCAAACTTGTCAGGTTCTGCTGGTTCAGTTGTTCGAAGGGGCAATTTTTCTCGGTTTGGGCCCAGAGATAGATCTAACCACTCTGGTTCGAAATTACCACGAACATACTTTGTAGCATAGAACTGGTGCACCGTCAGAGCTTGAGCATTTCGAGCCACGCGATCATCTTGACGAGTGCACATTTCTTGAAACGTGCTGCCTTGGAGAAACTTTTCGGTGATATCCAACGTTTGCTGGGGAGAAACCTTTAAAAAGGGAAAAGATATTAATAATAATAATATAATAGGAGAATGGGGTGCAAGGCTATAAAAATAATATATTTTACCTCTTTAAGGCCTCGAATGTAACCATTCAAGTCAGCATTGTGGGCTTCTTCTTTGGCTGCACCAACCTGTAACTTCAGCTTAGTAATTTGCTGATTCAGATCTTCTTTGAGTTTTTCAGCCTCCTCTCGCGCCTCCTTGGCTGTTTTCAAAGCTTTTTCCTTGGCATCAAGAGCAACTTGAAGCGCAGAGTTATCAGCACCACTAGCAGTTCCCTTAAATTCCATTAAGTCTGAGACCATGACATCCACGAAACCTCCCGCCTGACAATAAACGAGCGGTTAGACCAAAGTTTGCAATGTCAATTCAAAGGAAATATAAGTCAAGTAAGGAGATTATTACCCCTGACAGCAGATGCAGTGTATTTCGCTCCATCCTTTTCCTTTCTTCAGCAGAGATTGGGAGAGGGACGGAGAGACCAGGCAACAGTGCCCTTAAATGCTCGATGGCCTCGACCTCCGTGAGCTGATACCCAGCGGCTCGAGCCCGAGGGCCTTGGCTAGGCTCAGCCATGTTATTTGGCCCAGTTGCACTGGCAGGAGGATTGGAGGCACTCGGCCTGCTTGTCTGGCCAATCGAAGGAGCAACCCCTTCGATTTGCGACCGATTTTAAGGCATCCTTCGTCTCTTACGTTGGACGAGATTTTCAACATCCTCGTCGGTTCCAGCTTCCCTGTCTTTAGACATTTCAGCATCGCCTTGAACTCCCTCAGTTTTATTCCCCAGTAATTCCTCGAAAGGATCAGCTGGTGGATCAGCAACAGCGGCAGTAGATGGACCAGCAAGGTTCTTTTTGCCCTTGTTTTTTCTCTTTCTAGGGGGAGGAATTACGGGCACGGTGTCAGTTTGGGAGCTAGCTAAATCAGCAGCAACTACCCGATTCATTCTGGCGTGACGACTCATGAAATACTTGGCTGCAAGAAGAATAAATCATTAAAATGCATAATAAGCATAACTCAAAATAATAAAAGAGTTACGCAGTTATACCAAGGGTCATTTTCCTCTTATATTTCACCGGAGACAATCCAGCTAGTGAAAGAACTCGATTTTCAACAAGTTTTTTAACATCAAATTGATGTTCTCTAACTAGATTGGGGATAAATTCGCAATCCCATAGGGTTATGTTAACTCCACTGGGAATCATTACCCTTGCCCCATTGTACCATTCATGGCAAAATTGATCGAACTCGCCTTCGTAGCTCTCCTTTATGAAGAAGTATCTTCTTTTCCAATCCTTTCCATACCTGGTCGCCCCACCGTGAACTTCCGATTCGTTTGAGCTTTGATATGGTAGAATCCTTCTTCGCGCCTCACAATCTCGAATAACGCGTAAAACTCGTTGGGACTTTGTGGTTGGCGCAAAGCTTTCATAACTATGATAAAACCAATCAAATTCCCGTAAGAGTTTGGCGTAAGTTGTGCAGGTACGACGCTTATTTTCCGTAAAAGCTATCTTAGCTCGTAAGGAATCGGGAAACGCAAACCGTTAAAGAGCTGTCCAACAAACACAGTCATGTGACCGAGTGGCGGGGTATGCATCCGATCATTGGCACCCGGCATGACGATCTTATACTTATCAGGTATATCAAATTTCTTACGAAGTCCTTTATGACTGTGTTGGAGACGAGAAATATATTGATCATAGGCCATTCCTGGGACCTCTACATGATCGTCGAGTTCTTTATTGATATAATCTACGTCCTCTTCACTCTCGCTTGGAGCGCGGTTATCTTTATAAGACGACGTATAAGAGTCATCACTGTTCACTTCGGGTGTTTTGTTCGATATTTGTGGCAGGCACATCACCCACGGGAGGATCAACCGTTATTATATCTATTAAATCAAATACATCTGCGTCGGATGTGCTCGGGGCAATGGGGGTTCTCGAAGTTTTCCCCTTATTAATGGAACTGGAGCTAGAGCCAGTACTCGACTCACTCCCAGAAGTGGATCCACCGCTCATCATCTTTGATGAGAATAAACTGAAATAAATTAAAAACAAAGACTGACTAAGGACGCATACGTCACTCTACACTCTCGTATGTCAATCAAATATACGTAGCATTGAACATGTTAAAAAGTAGAAAACCCATCAAAATAAAAACCCAATAAATTTACTTAGTTGAATTTCCGATAAGAGAAGCTTTCGTTTGGTTATTTATATCCTACACAAAATAAGACCATATTAGAAATACACAACGAAACATTTAAAACGAGGAGAAACAACAATCTTAACGCATCGAATTTTCTCAATTCGATGCTAATCGCATCGAATTCGATACGACTCGCATCGAATGACGCAAATTCGATGCACCTCACCTGAAGAGAAAAATATGTTGGCAGAAGAATGAGCTCGTCTTCACAGCGCCCCCCTTATATAGGGGACGCGAGGCCCGTCAGGCCCATTTACGGTACCGCATCGAATAACCGCATCGAACAGCTAAAATTCGATGCGTACAATTTTACGCATCAAATGCTGTACAATTCGATGCATTAAAATTTATCCTCTTAATACTATTATTATGAACCGATTCGAATTTACTATGAATAGAAATATCCCAAATCAGTACAAGTATGTTTTTTAAGTTTGGAATACGATCTCTAAATTGATATCGTCTCCCAAACTGGGGGGACTATATGATGGGTGTGATTTATGATTGGCCCAATATAACGTTATTGGGCCGGCCCGTAAGCGCATCGAATAGAGAGAATTCGATGCGCGCATCGAATCAACAGTATAATCTTTCTTTATTGGGCCAACCCATTAGCGCATCGAATACATCTGATTCGATGAGCGCATCGAACAAGGATGATTCGATGCGCCTTTCAATATTGGAATGTGGGCTCCATGGGACGGGTTCTATAAATAGCCCGTCCCCTTTTATTCTGTGCAGATTTTCGAGAACTGAACCAGCTCAGTACAGTCAGCATCGAACAGACCCTCATTCGACGCGCATCGGATCGAATCAACTCTAATTCGATACGTAGAAAAATACCTTACCTCTATTCGACACATAAAGTACGCATCGAATTCGACATCTGTAGCACGTATCGAATTCGATACCTTCCAGATTGATTTTGGCCCAGTGTAAACTACTCCGCATCGAACAGACTCTCGTTCGACACGTCGGTATCGAATACTTAAAATTCGATACGCTTTATTAGCATTGTAATTTAGTTATTCTATCTAGAAAGCTTGTATTAAGTGTTCCGGACCAAGCTAGTCCGTTAATAATATTGGATAGCATTGTTTGATCTCATTTTGTAATCTTTATTGTGTTCTATTACCGTGACGAAATAAGACCAAAACACAGACAAATCCCAAAACTCCCAAATAATCAAAACTATCCCAATTCAAGCGTGGGTCTAAAATCTCATTTTGAACTTTGAAGTTAACTTTTTGGAAAGAAATACATTAGCCTTCATCCTCTAAGATGGGAACTCAGTGAAGTGAAGCGCATCCTAAACCAAGGATCGTGGAATTTTAGAGGTTTTCACATTGTTACCAAGGTTTGGAATAGAGATAAATCTTTTGAAGATTTAGAATTCCTCTCATCCATATTCTGGATCTAGGCTGTGAGAATTTCAATCTGTTTCACTACTGAAGTTGCCATGAAAGGAATCGGTTCGTTATGAATGCCTAGGGGATTTTTGCTACAACTATGGCAAAGTTGGACACAAATTGTCAAAGTGCTTCCTACTCTACGAAGAAGTTTCCCCAACCAATTTTGGCAAGTGAATCACAGCAAAATCTGAGGAAAAATGCCCAAATCTGAAGTATGCAAACATCCATAAAGTAGTAATGAACCTCCTCCAGCCAAGTACGGATCATGATGCATCGAAAAACAAGGAAGACACTGATCTTTATATTTCTCAATTGTCACTGTGGAATGTTGAGAAAGTTCCAGAAGAATCTCCACAACCCGCGTGTTTACCGATGTACCCGTGGGGTTGAAAACTTAACTACGGTTAACTCTAACCAGGATGTCGGAACGACTCTTTGTGTCGTTAAAGACAGTGAGCTGCCTAAAGTGTTCCTACCGAATGACGTAATATCCAGATGATACACCGTACGACTAGAAGCCCAAGGATGCTACTGGGCTTCGAGAAATAAATCATTTTCCAATAAAAGACCAAGCAACCACCCTTCTTATATAGTGATCCAGGAAAAACTCAAATCGACGAGCTTTATCACCTTTGAAAGATTCATCCCAGCACGACCGCTCTTAGAGTTCTATGACCACCCATCTCACACTAATAACATAAACCCGACCTGTGATACATATCAGAGGGACTCAATCCATGCCAACGTTTGCCTATTTGATTGTCCGGACGTTAACTAGCTCTGGTTTTCCTAATTTCTTTTTGGCTGATCCTACGGGGATCTCAGACAGGCTTTGTCTCGCGTGGTCTAAATTCTAATGATGTTTCAGTAGATATTACTGCTTTTAACTCTTGGGTTATTTCAGCGGATCTTTTTGATATTACTAAAAAAATTACTTGGAAATTATTTGGTTGTTAATGTTCGTGCAAGGAACCGTTCAAATCCAGTTTTTGGAGCTACTTACAATCAATCAAGCAAGCCTCCCATTGGTGAGCCCTCGCTTATCTGTGGGGATTTCAATGACATCTAAAACCAGAATGAGAAAAACGGTGGGAAAGATATTGCGGACTCCTCGCATCACACTTTGGACACATACATGGACAATCTAGAGATGGTGGATGTTGGTTTTGTGAGCAGCCAGTTTACGTGGTTTAACAACCAGGAGAACTTGGCTAATATCAAACAAAGACTGGATCAAGGCATGGCTAATGCGACATGGTGTTTGATCTATCCTGCTGTGGTGCACCACCTTCTCGCCATCCATTCGGACCATAATCCAATCCACGTCTATATGGACTCAACAATCAACGAGGGATTAAAACCTACAGATTTGAAAATATGTAGACACGGGACAAAGCTTGTGTAGATGTTATCTCGAAAGCATGGAGAATTCCCATATAGGCCTCTCCTATGATTAAATTCATTAGGAAATCCAGAATTACCAGAAGAAAGCCTAAAATTTGGAACGGGTTGATAGAAATTGAAGCTCATCATTCTCCACTTAAAAGGCCTTATTAAGTGGAGGGAGAACTTCTCTTTATTAACATTAATCCAAGACCATACCCAAGCGATATGGGATAATATATTCTCAACACGCCCCCTCACGTGTGGCCCGGTAATTATCTTCGGTACCATCACGTGGGTAGGTCGCGGAGCTCAACATACGTCTTGGGTTGGCTCTGATACCATGATAGAAATTGAAGCCCATCATTCTCCACTTAAAAGGCCTTATTAAGTGGAGGGGGAATTTCTCTTTATTAACATTAATCCAAGACCATACCCAAGCGATGTGGATAATATATTCTCAACACGGGGTACTTTCGGTAATATCTTCAAAAGATCTGCTATCATTGTGGGCAACATTCTGGGGCTGGAAATTAAGCCGCGGACTAAAGAGATGGCACTGGAGAAGAAAAAGTTGATCATAAAGTCTATAAACGGACATAAATACATTGGAGACATATGGCAAAGGATAAGTGGCTTCATGATGGAGACGCTAACTCCAAGCATTTCCAGATCTCAACTAATATCAAAAACAAGGTGAATCGTATTAAATTCATTAATACTAGAGAAGGTACAATTCTTTCCAACAGACAACAGATTGATAACTATTTTCTTGAACACTTTACTAATTTGTTTAAATCTGAATTTATGGATCCTTCTCCCCGTTTTCCTGATGACTTGGAGAATTTGTTTGGGTGATCTGTCTCTTCTGAAAATAATATCAGAATTTGTTCCATATCTACTAGTGAGGAGATTAAAATTTTGGTTTTCGATATGGACAATAATAGAAGCCCATGCCCTGACGGCTTCACCCCTCTAATTTATAAAGCTTTCTAGCATATTATTATTGGTGATGTCGATTTAGGACATTTTCAAGTATAATTCTTTGCCTAATGCCAATACAGTTTGTTACTCTTATCCCTAAGAAAAAAGATGCATGTCAAGTGGAAAATTTTCGTCCCATTAGTTTGTGTAATGTGATCTCTAAGATTATTTCTAAGATCGTTGGGATTAGATTAAGGGCCTGTTTGGTTGCAGAGACAATTATATATGTAGATTAACTATTACTCAGTTAAAATAGTCTTTTATTTCATACGCGTAACAGTAACCGTGTTTGGTTGGAGAATTGAATAAAGTTACTATTTTATCTTAATTTAACAAAACTTGTTTGGTTCATGTTATGTGCAACAACTATTTCTGGATATTGCAGGTAATTTACCTTATTGTCCCCATTTTATTAAGAAATATACACCAAAAATATTATATCACGTTCACCTCCCAAGCAATATTCACAATTAATTATGTCCTTAATTAATTTGAAGTAAAATATCTTTTTTAATTACATTGGTCATGTAATTATTTTGAGAATGAAGTTGATTTATGTTATAAATGACTCATTATATTTAGTTTAACTTAAAACATAATACAAAATCATAATGCCTTGTTGCTACATAAGAAAATTAAAAATAATTGCCCAGTACTTTTCCTAATATTTTTAGCTCATTTGATTATCAAATATATATATATATATATATATAATATTATCAACCATATATATTGTATCACATAGTACTTATGTCTATTAATAAATTCCTATCTTTTGTTGATAATTAACTTTTTAATGTTGAAATAATTTTTTTTATCTTGTTCATTACAAAATCTCGTTGGCAGTTGATATATATATATATATATATATATATATGTGTGTGTGTGTGTGTGTGTGTGTGTGTATTAATAAAAATTTTGATTTATCAATAATTTGGTTGATATACGTATAAGTTCCTATTTTTTTAGATAGTTTACTTTGTTGAAATAAAAATTTTGGATCTTATTTATTATAGAATTTCGTTCCATCTACAAATAATAAATTTCTTAAGTCTTGTAGTAATCAATATGATCATCATCCATTCTTAATTTAGAGAGGTTATTTTGCAAAAATTGAAGAAACAGGGGTAAATAAGTCATTTCGTCAGGTGAGCTGGATGGCTAAAAAGTGAGATAAAATAATGACAGGGGGAGTAGATATTATTTAAGTTGAGAAAGTGAGTTGTGGAGCGGGCCTCAACTATTAAATGAAAAAGCCCATTTGCATAATCATTCAAACCAAACTGGTTTTTAAGTGAGATGAGGGTCCTCATCTATCCTCATCATTGCAACCAAACACCCCCTAAGGGAAAATACATATTCATAGCCAAACTTTGGCCATTTTTACACCCATATAGCTGAACTTTGAGTTTTCGCACTTGGGTATCTTGACTTTGCTCCGGTCATCGCCATACTATCCTAACTTTCAAAAACTCATTTTTTTTTGCTGGAAAAACGTCTTTTTTCAACTCTGTGACGTCATTAAAAAGGATTAAATAGCCAAAATCCCTAAAATTACTAATAAATTAATAGTACAAAATGTGTAATAACTTAATACACCCTGAGTTTAGTTTTTATCACATTGCACCCTAAATATTTTGGTTTTTCTAAAAAAAATGCCATCTTCTCCATGAATTTAAAAAACTAAATTCACCATCACCACCGTTGGGACCACCAACATCCATTTTGTAATTGGCATTGGTTACGAATACCTCCCTACCGTCCGTGCCCGAACCCAATATCTCGATTGGGCCAAATCTAAAGTCCAACTCTACCTCATCACCACCACCACGTCCAATTTGAAATTGCCATTGGCAAAGAATACCTCCTGATGCAAATATGGACACGGTGACAAAAGAAGAAGATTACAAGAACTCAAATGAAGAAGATGTCACAAGAATGGACCAGATTCACACTTCAAATGGGCCAATCACAAGAGGGCTTGCTAAGAAGATGGGAGCATCTCTTTATGGCCTAATTAACCAAGTTTGGGTCCATAATGATAAAGAGGCCCAAATGAGCAACAAAGATGGTCAAATCTGATCCAAGTGACCTTTTAAAACATGGTCAAAAGTCAAAGACGAGTTTTGACAACTCTTTCATCATTTCCTAGTCTAGTTAATGTATTTTATTTTTCTAGAAGTCTCTTTCATCATTTCCTAGTCTAGTTAATGTTTTTTTCTTTTCCTAGAAGTTGTTGGAAGGTCATTAGTTGATTTCTTAGTGATCAAGTTTGTCTCTCCTATAAATTAGGAAGACCATTTTCATTGTAAGACATCACTTATCATATTTATAAACTTTGTGAGATTTTATTCTCTTTGGTTCTTTGAAGAACTATTTCCGAACTTATCAAACGGGTTCATCACCCTAGTTTGTGGCGTTCAAATTCGACTTATCAAACGGCACCCTCCATAACCGTTTGTGGCGTCTTCATTATACCAAGGTTCGTGTTTTGTATCAAGTAGCGGGTCGCGGTCTCTATACCAAGGTTCCTATTTGTACTAAGGCAACGGGTCGAGGTTCCATCCAAACAACCTGAAGATAACGATCCTACGTTTAGCATACGAATACCATTCATCATTGGTGGATATCGTATCATTTGGTATCTAGAGCAAAGGTTTTATCTTTCAGGTCCTATCCGTTCTTGGTTTAATCTTCGGATTACCAAAAACATCTATCTTTAGTTTGTGTTTTTTATTTCTTAGCAAACAAAAAAAAGAAGAAGAAAAAAAAGGGACACAAAAAAAAAAGAAAAAACAATGTCCAAAAAAAAAGAAAAAGAAAAGAAAAGAAAAGAGTACGAGAAAAAAAAAGGAAAAATAGTGGTACACAAAAAAAAAAGAAAAAAAGAAATTGAAGTATCAACTTTATTTCTTTTGTTGCTGATTTCTTGTTGGAAAATACCTTTGGTGCACTTGTGGAAAAAAACATATTCGGGTTTGAATTGTTGCTTTTGGTTGTGAAACCTTGTTTTGACTTTGTTCGATTTAGTTTCAAAAGAACCTTTTGAGAATATACGAGTGGAAAAAGGCAGTGAGTGTGAGATTATTAGAGGGGAAAAGCCAATATATTTGAGTGATACACGAGTGATATATTTTGAGTGAAAAAAAAAACTTGAGAGTAAACACGTAAGGGAGTGTTGTGAGGTTTTTTCTTTCTAACATTTCTTTGCAGGTTATCATGTCTAAATATCAAGAAGAAAGTGCCCTTTATGCCGATTACACTTCGGTTACACGAAGAGTTTTAAATGCGCAATTGAACGATGAGGACAACAATCAACGAGAGAACATCTTTCGAACTAAATGTCATGTTCGTGAAAAGGTGTGTAGTGTGATAATTGATGGCGGAAGTTGCACCAATATTGCTAGCACCACGCTCGTTGAAAAACTTGGGTTGTCTACGGTGAAACATCCACGACCATACAAGCTTCATTGGTTCAACGATTGTGCTAATGTGGAAGTTGACAAGCAAGTGATGATTTCATTCAGCATTGGGAAGTACAAAGATGAAGTTATGTGCGATGTAGTTCCAATGCAAGCCGGACATATACTTTTGGGGCGTCCATGGCAGTTTGATCGTAAAGTTAGCCACAATGGCTTTACAAATACGTATTCTTTTGTCCATAATGAAAGAAAAATCACCCTTGTTCCTTTAACACCAACTGAAGTGTTTGATGATCAAGTGAGATTTCAAAAGAAAGAAAATAAACAAAAAAATGAGAGTGTTCAAAAAGAAGAGAGTGAAAAAAACAAAGTTGCCAACAAAAAAGAATTTGAAGCTTTGGCAAATGAGAGAAAAAAAGAGAGTACTCAAAAAGATGTGAGTGAAAAACAGAGAGTTGCCAACAAAAAATAAGTTGAGGTTTTGGCAAATGAGAGAAAAATGGAGAGAACACAAGAGAGTGTTTTTTCAAAAGAAAGTGAGTTAGAAAGTGGAGTATTTTTGAGAACTAACAAATAAATTTCTTCATTTCCAAGTTCAAAGGCATTTCTCTTGTTGCAGGGATATGATGGTCTCTTTCCCAATGACATATTGTCCAATTTGCCTTGTTTTCATAGGATGTGCATCAATTGGAAAGCAATCCGGATTATGGTAAAGTATCACGAACTCATGCTTACTTTGGATTATATTCTAATTAAAAGTCATGAATCTTGTGTGGTTATTAAAGTTCATTTAGGAAGTGGTTATCATCAAATCACAATGAAAAAGAGAGATGAATGGAGAAGCATTATTATAGAAATAATTTGTTTGTTTAAATGGATAGTGATGCTTTTTGATTTTACTAATGCATTTAGTACTTTCATGCGATTGATGAACCATGCGTTTATTAGAAAATTCCTAGTTGTTTGGTTTGATGATACTCTCGTGTTTAGCAAGAACTTGAATAGTCATGTTAGACATTTGAAACTTGTTTTGGATGTTCTAAGAAAACAAGTGTTGTTTGCTAACTTGAAAAAGTGTACTTTTTGAACGGATAATCTTGTGTTTCTAGAATTTGTTGTAAGTTCACAGGGTATACGTGTTGATGAGGAGAAGGTCAAGGTAATACAAGAATGGACTAGTCCAACAAGTGTGGGAAAAAATAAGATCATCGGGACTAAAGGAGTAATATGTTCTGGAAGCAATGTTGGATGTATGTTAAGCCAATTGCTGGTCAACATTGAAACCAGAATCCTGACTCTCACCACAATAATTGAAAGAAGTTCTGGAAGCAATGTTGGATGGATGTTAAGCCAATCGCGGGTCAACATTGAAACCAGAATCATGTCTCTCGCCACAATATTTGTAAGATGTTCTGGAACCAATGTTAGATGGATGTTAAGCCAATCGCAGGTCAACATTGAAACAAGTGTGGGAAATGTCCAAAGTTTTCATGGATTGGCAAGCTTTTACCGACGATTTGTGAAAGATTTTAGCACCATAGCTGCACCAATCACAGAAGTGATAAAGAAAAACATTTGATTCAAGTGGGAAGAGGAACAAGAAAGGGCTTTTCAATTACTTAAAGAAAAGTTAACTAATGCTCCTTTACTTACTTTGCCTAACTTTTCTAAAACTTTTGAAATTGAGTGTGATGCTTCAGGAATTAGAATAGGTGATGTTCTTATGCAAGATGGAAAGCACATAGCTTACTTTAGTGAAAATCTAGGAGGAGCCTTGAATTATCTAACTTATGATAAAGAGTTATATGCTTTGGTTCGGGCCTTAAACACATGGAAACACTACCTTTGGCCTAAGGAGTGTGTGATTTATACGGATCATGAATCTTTGAAGCATTTGAAGGGCCAACAGAAGCTGAATAAGAGGCATGCACGATGGGTAGAATTCATTGAAAATTTTCCTTATGTCATTCGATACAAGCAAGGTAAGGAGAATGTGGTTGTCGATGCCCTTTCTCGAAGGTATGCTTTACTTTCTACTCTTGATTCAAAGTTCCTTGGTTTTGAGTACATCAAGGATTCGTATAGGGATGATTCTGATTTTCAAGTTGAGTATCAAGATTGTGAAAAGCATGCTAGTGGTAAGTTCTTTAGGCAAGATGGATTTTTATTTAGAGAAAACAAACTTTGTGTGCCTAATTGTTCTTTGAGGGAATTACTTGTGCAGGAAGCTCATGGAGGAGGACTAACAGGACACTTTGGCATTGCAAAGACCTTAGCAATTCTGCAAGAACATTTCTTTTGGCCACACATGAAAAGGGATGTTGAAAGAACATGCGGCAGATGCATCACTTGTAAACAAGCTAAGTCCAAAGTGCAAAATCACGGTTTGTATACTCCTTTACCAATTCCTACTACACCTTGGATTGATATTTTTATGGATTTTGTGTTGGGATTGCCAAGAACAAAACATGGTAGAGATTCTGTTTTTGTGGTTGTGGATAGATTTTCTAAAATGGCACATTTTATTCCATGTCACAAAACTGATGATGCTTCTCACATTGCTGATTTGTTCATTAAAGAAATTGTGAGATTGCATGGTATGCCAAGAACCATTGTTTCGGATAGAGATACAAAGTTTTTGAGTTACTTTTGGAAGACCTTGTGGTGTAAGTTAGGTACGGAGTTGTTGTTTTCTACTACTTGTCACCCACAAACTGATGGTCAAACTGAAGTAGTAAATAGGACTTTGTCTATGCTATTGAGGGCAATTATAAAGAAGAATAATAAGACTTGGGAAGATTGTCTACCACATGTTGAATTTGCTTACAATAGAACTGTGCATTCTGCTTCTAAATTCTCACCATTTGAAATTGTTTATGGTTTTAATCCTTTGACACCATTGGACTTAACTCCATTACCTACTTCTGAGTATGTGAATTTAGATGGCAAGAAAAAGGCTGATTTTGTTAAGCAGATACATGAGAAGACAAGGCTCAATACTGAAAAGAGAACTCAACAATATGCCAGCAAGCAAACAAGGGGCGTCGAAAGATGATCTTTGAACCGGAAGATTGGGTTTGGTTGCACATGAGAAAGGAAAGGTTTCCCGAAAAGAGACATTCCAAATTATTGCCAAGAGGAGATGGACCTTTTCAAGTGATTGAGCGCATCAATGACAATGCTTACAAGTTGGATCTTCCTGGTGAGTATAATGTTAGTGCTACTTTCAACGTGCCTGATTTGAGTCCTTTTAATGCAGGTGATACAGATTTGAGGACAAATCCTTTTCAAGAGGATGGGAATGATGCAAATATGGACACGGTGACAAAAGAAGAAGATTACAAGAACTCAAATGAAGAAGATGTCACAAGAATGGACCAGATTCACACTTCAAATGGGCCAATCACAAGAGGGCTTGCTAAGAAGATGGGAGCATCTCTTTATGGCCTAATTAACCAAGTTTGGGTCCATAATGATAAAGGAGGCCCAAATGAGCAACAAAGATGGTCAAATCTGATCCAAGTGACCTTTTAAAACATGGTCAAAAGTCAAAGACGACTTTTGACCACTCTTTCATCATTTCCTAGTCTAGTTAATGTATTTTATTTTTCTAGAAGTCTCTTTGATCATTTCCTAGTCTAGTTAATGTTTTTTTCTTTTCCTAGACGTTGTTGGAAGGTCATTAGTTAATTTCTTAGTGATCAAGTTTGTCTCTCCTATAAATTAGGAAGACCATTTTCATTGTAAGACATCACTTATCATATTTATAAACTTTGTGAGATTTTATTCTATTTGGTTCTTTGAAGAACTATTTCCGAACTTATCAAACGGGTTCATCACTCTCGTTTGTGGCGTTCAAATTCGACTTATCAAACGGCACTCTCCATAACCGTTTGTGGCATCTTCATTATACCAAGGTTCGTGTTTTGTATCAAGTAGCGGGTCGCGGTCTCTATACCATGGTTCTTATTTGTACTAAGGCAACGAGTCGAGCTTCCATCCAAATAACCTGAAGATAACGATCCTACGTTTATCATACGAATACCATTCATCATTGGTGGATATCGTATCACCTCCCTACCAATGATCTGAACCGATGAGAGGAGGTTGGAAAAGAGGGGTTTGATGATGAACGCAAATTCAGTGTTAGGGTTTTGGATTTGGGGTTCAATTGGGAGCTCGGAATGGGAAGGGCACCGAGGTGGTAATGGTGGTGACGGTAGTGGTGGTGGTGGTGACCCGACCGGATGAGAGGAGGTTGGAAAAGAGGGGTTTGGTGATGAACGCAAATTTAGTGTTAGTGTTTTGGATTTGGGATTCGATTGGGAGCTCGAAATGGGAAGGAGGTGGTGGTGTTAGTTTTTTAAAACTTGGAGAATTTGGTGTATTTTTGAAAATAAAAAAAAAATTAGGGTGCAATGTGTAAAAAAAGAAAATTTTGAGTGTATTAATGTATTATACATTTTGCGCTATGCTTCCTAGTCTCTAAAATGGCTAATTTGCCCTCCCAAAAGCTGATCGCATGGTTAACACGCGCTTTATTTTGGCCATAAAATGAGTTTTAATACTTGGGATAGTACGGTACAGCCCAGAGCAAAGTTTGGATGCCTAAGTGCAAAAATCCAAAGTTCAGGTATTATGTGCAAAAAAAGGAGGCCAAAATTCGGGTATGAATCTGTAATTTTCCTTTAGATTAAAATCTTGTTTGGACGCTATTATTTTCTCATTTTCAATTTGCTTTCCTTGCAGGGAGACAAATCCATGATAATAATATCTTACCCATGAGCTTATGCATTACCTTAGTAAAATACAAAATGTATTAAAGGATAGATGGCAATTAAAACGGATCTCTCCAAAGCTTATGACCAAGTGGAATGGAAATTGATTGATAAAATTCTAGATAAGTTGGGGTTTGTGCTATTTTCAGAAATTGGATCTCCATTTGCATTTCTAGTTGTTGTTTCTCTGTTCTTATAAATGACTCCCCTGTCGGCTTCTTAAAATCTTTCTGTGGCATTTGTCAAGGGGATCCTCTGTCCCCCTATCTGTTTATTATGTATGTTGAGCTTTTGTCTAGACTTATTGCTAGGGATGAGGCTAATGGTATTATTAAAGATGTTAAAGTGGCTCATCAATGCCCTGCAATTTCTCAGTTATTGTATGTTGATGATTTGACTTTCTTTTGAAGGGCTAACTCAAAGAATGCCATGGCTATCATCAGCCTGAGTACCTTTCATTCTTGGGGGAGCCAACAAATCAACAAATGAAAATCTTTCATTCATTTTAGTAAGAATTATCTCTCGAATTTGAAAATGGGATTATTCATGGTGCTCGAGCTCAAAAATGCAGCCACGAACGCCTCCACCTAGGCATTCACTTCTATAAACCATAAGAAGAAATGAAGCATTTGATCAGATTCTGCAGAAACTTACAACTAATTTACCTGGTGGAAAAATATTTTACTATCACAAGCAGGCAAAACAGTCCTCGTGAAATCAGTTATTCAAGCTATGCCAGCCTATCTTATGACGAATTATCTTGTGCCGGCTAGTATTCCTGGAAAATAGACAACATTATGCTACGATTTTGGTGGGGAACTAATGAGCACGATAATAACTTGGCACTCAAAGGTTGAGATATTATTGTAAGTCGAAAGAAGCTGGGGTACTTGGTCTCCAAAAAATGTGTGATTTCAATAAGGCTTTAGTCTCCAAACTCTCTTGGAAAGTGGCAACCAAGGCTAACAACCTTTGGGTGAAATCTTCCGGGGCAAATATGTCAAGAATAAAGACTTCTTAGCTATGAACTGTCGGTCTGGATCCTCGTGGATTGCCTCTGATAATTTCAAATGTCGGATTCTTCTCTAGAATGGTGCTTGCATTGATATCAAAAAAAAAGAATCTGATGTGCACATTTGGGAGGACCACTGGATCCCGGGTATTGATAAATGTTGCTTAGAAAAAAAATCCCACATTTGATCCTGGCAATAACCTGCAGTTAGTGAAAGACCTCATTGAGCCGATTACTGGAATATGGGATATTGTTAAAGTTACTGCAACCTTTAATCAAGGATCAACTCGAGCTATTCTTAAAGTGCCAATATTCAATTCATCAGAACCAAAAGAACTTGTATGGACCCCCTCACAGTCAGGGAAGTTTTCTACTCTTAATTCTTATCTTCTTCTTTTAAAATGTTTATCCATTAATGTTGATGTTTTGTGGGCCAATATCTGGAAATCGAACTTACTTGATAGGTTAAACTATTTTTTGTGGAAATGTGCGTCGAATGCTCTACCCATTAGATCCAAATTTAATTCTATTTTTAAGAATTATGAACTCAATTGTACCCTCCGTAATTCTGACTTAGAATATGTAGATCACGTATTCGTGCATTGCCAAGTTAGCTGTTTGATTTGGTTTGGTTTAATGTGGAATCCTCGTATTGACTCTCTTGGGATTTTTTCATGAATTGAAAGCATTGCATTTCTTCTTGATTGTAAACGAGCCTTGATGGTTGTTGAACCAGATAAGCTTATGTTATGTACTTTTGGAGTGGTAGCAATGCACAACATATGGAAACTTAAAAACAAAGTGTTGCGTGCTAAAGAGGAAATTGATATCCAGAAGACCATTGAGGCTATTAACAAGGAAATTGAAGAGCATTTTCACTGCCAATCTTTGAAGAATCAATCAAAGAGAGTGTCCAACTTGGCCAAAAAGTGGATGAAACCCAACAAAGGCTGGAGTCGAATTAAGATTGATGCCTCATTTCTCAAAGAATGGGAAGCCTCTAGTAAAATTTGGAGAAATGACAATGAATCTTTGATTCTTCCGGCCACTTCCATGTTCCAAAAGCCTCGATCCCTCCACGACTGAAGCTCAAACCCTGTTAACAAATTCAAGAAAGCGAAGATCATTTTTGAGTCCAATTGTAGCTATATCATCCACCAGGCGAACAACCCTTCTCTCTCTAGGAATTCGGCGGCAAAGAATTATTTTGATATTATTAGGAAAAACTCGGCTTGTTGGCCTAAGTGGAAGTTATGTTTTGTTTATAGAGTTAACAATAGAGCCGCTCACTTTTTAGCTATATGGGCAAATTCCAATAGCCATGATGGAAGTGTCCCTTTTGATAGCATGCACATAGGTTGTTTTTGCGATGGAGGATTCCCTTTGGTGGATATTTTATTTTGATGTTCCTCTATTTCATTTCAATGAAATCTTAATTTTATCCAAAAAAAGATGATATTTATTTTCTTAGCTAACTATAGTTACATGTATCGTTGTTTTCTTAATTTTCATTGTATATTTGATTTTAGTGCCGTTATGCGTATACCTTATTTAAAATAGATATATGTATATATATATATAGGTTTTCCTGCCAATATAAATTAATGAACATTATCATGTTTATAACTACTACTCATTTTAGCCTTTTTTTATGTACTTGTTTTTAGAGACATGTTAAACGTCGCAAATACATTTGACTTCAATAGTATGAATATTAGTGACAAATTATCTCATACATGGGTTGATAAGTACGGGAAAACAACTGACTGTAAAAAGAGGCTCCTTATTTCTGCTGCCCCGATTTCTTATGAGTGGAAACCGCCCCCCAAAGAATGGCTTAAAGTCAACATCGACGCTGCTTTTGCCGACGGCCAAGTTTATGTGGCTTTTATCGTGCACAACCATTGTGGACATTTGTTGTTGGCTTTTTTTTTCTTCTTCATTTGCCCTCGATGCTACAACAATGGAGATTTCAGCAATTTGGCACACTTCTACTCATCTCAAAAAGTCCAATTGCAACCAAATTGTGTTCGAAACGGACTCTCTTATTGTCGTGGATCTCATCAGCTAGGGCCGTAGAGCTCCAAGATATCATTAACATTTGGAAGATCTTCCCCAAATGAAAAATCAAGAAAATACCGAGATTGGGCAACAAAACCATCCAAAACCTAGCTCAGATATTTGATATTTTCTCAAGTTAGTTTGAGAAAGCAAATTGAGGGTAGAATCTAGTTTAACAATAAATTGTATATATATGACGAAGTGAGATATTACAAGTGTGGTGCTACGATTCTATTACAAACTAGACCTACTTTGACTATGGATAGTGGTAAGTAGGCTTGGTTCGGAACACCTCAAACTGACGATTAGATGCTCTGCTGGATGTCGAGGATGATAACGAATTAGACGTCAAAGGTGATATTGTGGATGATATCGAGGACCTTCTACGTCAGGTATGATGTCCTGATGCGTATCGAATATGACGCCGGTTATGGTGTTTGACGGTATGTCGATGATATATATCGGAGATATATACCGGGTGTATGTCGAATGTGATATCGAGGATGCTCGATATCGGTGTATAGTATCTTAGAATAATTAAAGCTTATCTTGATTAGCGAAATCCAGGTATTTATAGACCTCAGAAAGCGGAGACTACACACGTGATACACATGTGAGGTGTACTAAATCGAACTCATATTCGATATGTATATTAGAGATTGTCCCTTGACCATGATATAGGCAAAATATGGGTCTGACTTATGCGCCGACCCAATACGGAAAATATCCATATCATGTAGTCCCCAAGTTTCGGAGTTATCATTGCAAATAATAATTCGCAAATTAAATATAAGTTTGAATTGTCAGTACCTCTTGTACTGCCAGTTCAAATGACGGAGCTCGGATACGGGAATTCATTCAAAGATATTGATGGGCCCCAGTGTAATTGTCGTATTCGAGAGGTCCTCGTTTGAATTATCATGTGTAGGTGTCGCTTGCGACGTAGTTCCACCGTGACAGTGAAATAGAGAATTTTTCAAACTGTATATCGAACTTCCTTCAATATAGCATGTCGAATTACACCTTGAATGTGCGTCGTCATAAATGCGTTATCGAAGGCCTCGATGTCTATAAATAGCAATCTGAGGGAGAGAGAAAAGTATTTGTCTTTTAGCGAATTTTGTCATCCATCTGCTAAGGTATATTGGGGATACCCGATATGATTTTCGATATGTTGTTTTCGATATCGTCATTTCGATATGCATTCTCGATTTCCATATTCGATATCCACATTCGATATCGTTCTTCGATATAATATTCGATATACGAATTCGATATGGTTTTCGACATAAATTCTGAACTTAATTAATTGATAATTTTTTCTATCCTAATTTGATTTCTCAGGTTGCGTCTCTCTTGATTCTATCGTGCTCGAAGATTTTCTCGCATATTTTACTTGTTTTCATTCTCTCACAGTAACGATGGCCGGCGCGAGGGGAGTTAATGTATCCGACGTAGGGAATGTTGACGAGGAGGTTATACGGTTGCAATCGGACTTCGTTGATTCCAAAATGCTTGCCATTGAAGAATTGTTTGGAGATGACGTGGGCGATGGGTCCAACGGGGAAGATGGTGAGTTTAGCGGGGACGAGGGCGTGAGATTCAATGAGTTTGGTCTCCGGGAGTCGCCAGAAGTGAAGAAATATAAGACTGCCATCAAGTATGAAGATATGGTGTCGCGGGTTCCCCATTATCCCGATCATTACGCTGTTGCGTATCATATAAATGGTTATCAAATTAAGTTTTCTGAGCGCGAGGAGCGGATGCACATGCCTCCTCAGGGTTCTATTACCGTTCATGCAAAGCATTTTGCCAATGGGTTTCGTTTTCCCATTGATCCAGTAATTGTTGCTAATTTGAAGAGTACCAGCGTCTGCCTAGGAAAACTTTTGCCCAACTTCTTTGGTGTTATCGTGGACTTCGTATTGGTCATGAAGGACCTTGGTACGCCCTATGGGGTTAACGAATTTTAGGCTCTATTCTCCGTCATTACCATAAGAAATGTGGGGACATGGGCTTCTTCTTTATCAGAGCTCAACCTGGATGAAGATTCTTGCAAGTTAGCCAGACCAGTCGCAGCTTTGGCAACAAGAATGAGTACTTCTGTGTCGAAGAGAAGGTTGCAGGAGAGTTCAAGGATCCCCCTAAAAAATGGTCGACAGTGGAAAAATACTAAAGGCGCTGCACAGTGGGTGCGCCTCAATAGGCTGCAGGATTTTTAGAAGGTCTATTGGCCCACAAGTATAACCTCACCATGCTTGCTCATGAAGATGTGTTGCGTGCAGGTGGTCTGTCACCGATGCCTTATCGATACCCGTTCGACCTTGGTATCTTAGCCTTCTTATCTTTGTGGTATACTTTAAATAGTCCTTTTTGGTTATGTTTATACTTGTTGTATACAGGCCAACTCGTGACGAGTCGGAGGTTGGATATCATTATTGCAAGTGTTGCTGCACGGAGGCCGAGGCTGGTGCTGAGACGTCACTGCCCGTTGTACATAAAACATGGGGGCGAGAGAGTCATCGCTCAAAAAATAAGATGACTGGAGCGTCCCAAAGCGAGGAGTATATGGAAGGTGGGGTCGTTGGGGTCCCTGGGAGCGATATGCCTCGCAGGGCGGGGTCGGGGCGAGCTCTAGTAGAAACCCAGCTCCAGGGATCCCCGGTGTAAACCCTTCCCAACATAAGAAGAAACGCACTGAGGGTGGCGGGGTACTTCGACTGGAAGGAGTGCCATTTTTCAATCGGTAAGTTTGTTATTGCCCCTTTTCTTTTTTGTCGTGGCAATGAGAATTTAATAACTTGCTTGTGCCAGGGCGGTAAATTTCTTACCAATTTTTTGAAAATGGCAAGTGATGATAATCATGACCAGAACGTCCATTGCGCGGATGATTGCTGATCTAGAAGCGATGGACAATTACAACCCCGTAGATGCAACAAAGTTAGTAGCCGAATGCAATGAGGCGTTAAGTATACTATCGTCTAGTGAGGCAAATGTTCAAACTCTGCTAAAGCAGAATCGAGAGTTGGACGCAGCCTTAGATGAGGCCAATGTCTCCGTCGTGGTCGAGAGAGAGAAACTCAAAGTCGCAGAAATGGAACTTCAGCGTCTTTGAGAAAAACTGGTCCGAGCTGAGAGGGTTGTCCGGTGCTAGGTACATTTTTTGTCGATCGTTTAGAGGTGAATCCTCGTAAAGCCATTTTTTTAATGATGCATTGTTTTGTCCTTTTAGGAGCCCACACAGGTGCAGAAATCAATGTTACTAAGGGTTTCCTTTTGAGCGGAACCTTTAAGGAAATCTGCACAGAGCGCGGCGTGGAAGAGAGAGAAGAGGCAAAGCCGCGGTCAGGCCCGACTACGGGGCGGATTTAGAGAAGGACTCGATGCTAGCTCGCTTGATCCTTTGTTGGGTCCAGATGGGGAAATTCCTAAAGATTCAGATTATGACGACGACGATGACCACTCGGGGCCCAATATTTATGCTGAAATCTTGCAGCAAAAGAGCATTGTATTGATTCATACCAATGGTGCCCCTAAGTATCCTAGATGAAGCCCTTGTCAGCAGTATTTTCTTAGTAATTTATGCATGTATTTGCTCTATGTACTCTGTAATCTCTTGGATATCTAATATAATCGTAGTTTGCGTTTTTCTTTCTAAAGAACTGGTTCTTTCATGTATACAGTTGATCTTGTGTTGTTCCCATCTTGATGCGTTGGATATTTTCTCGATCCATTGCCCTCCTTATCACGATGGATATGGGGTCTTCCCCTTTTCTTCTACCTCAGCTATCGCGGTAGGTCGATAATTTTATCTTTTCTTATGTCCTTCTTATCTTGATGGATAAGGAAACTTCTTTTTTCTTTTGTCATCCTTATCTTAATGGATATGGGGATCTCTCTGTTTTCTTTTGTCCTCCTTATCTCGATGGATATGGGATCTTTATTTTTTCTTTTGTCCTTCTTATCTCGATGGAAAGGGGATCTTTTTTTTCTTTTGTCCTCCTTATCTCGATGGATATGGGGTCTTTTTTTTTCTTTTCCTTTTGTTGTCCTTATCTCGCTGGATAGGGGATCTTTTCTTTTTTCTTTTGTCCTCCTTATCTCGATGGATATGGGATCGTTTACCCGCCATGGCATATTTATAATGTACCCCATAGGATAGCAGGTATTTGACCATTATAGGTACTTTTCCACGTGCCTGTTAAGGCATCAGAGTCACTCTGTCTTCTCTTCCTTCGTGTTGCGATGGATGGGAGATGTATTCTTTCTTTGCCTTTATCGACAAAAATCTCGTTGTACCTGTCGTAGGTAGGCACAACAACAATATTTGTATAGGATATAATAGCGTGGTACTCCAATAATAGAATATCCAATGATGGATATTTCCTAATCTTGTGTGCTATTTGGGCATGTCTTGTTTGGTCCCTCTATTAGGGAACCTCTTTGTCATATCCCGTAGGACATGTTCCAAAAGTTAGTTATCAATACTGAAATGCAGATATATATATATCAATTTGAAGGATAAGAAATAATGAAGGATAACGGTCGAAGGCTAGGTATATCGTAACCCGCCTACATATTCCACAGTATGGGATCAGACCGGCGTACTTTACCCTATTTTAGTTACAGACCAGCCCAATGATGGGGCAATTTGGGGAAAGCATAAATAGTTCTAAAAGTGCAAGTATTCTGGTGATGTTAGGATAACATTTGGATCTCAATGTTATAGTAACATTGAGAACAAAATCTCAATGTTAGAGTAACATTGTAAAGCAAAATCTTTCTTACAATTAAGTTTTTGATGTGTTATTATTGTTTTGCCTTATTCACTTAACTAACTAAGTTCCACAATTATGTTTGACTTTGATTGTGATCCAGGAAACAAACTTAAACATAGGTTGATCGTTCGAAGTTTTCATAATGAGAAGTTTCCTTAATTAAGTTAATCGCACAACTTAAAAGGAAAGAACAGTCTGAGTGCAACTAGGAAACATCCAAGATGAGTCCTGATTTGAAGAATGAGTCTTTCCTTGGTTAGTTTACAGACGAAAAAACTATTAATCAATAAGGATTGTGAGAACTTGGAAGAGGAGTTCAATAAGGAAACTAGAAGAATTACCAACCGTGTACAACACACCTTAAAGTACAAGTCAAGAACATATATATAGGTGTAAAGTACATCAAGACAAATACGAGATAAATGCTAATCAATCTGAGAGATTTATTTACTAGTTGTTGAGTGTTGTCTTGCTTTTGCAAAGTTTGTGAGTTGTTACAATAGTTCTAGGTTTAGAATTGAGATAACAATTCTTGTCTGCTTTGTTAAGTTCAAGCAATTCGAGAGGGAGAAACTTGAGAGTTGGGAGAAACACTTTTGTTAAACCCTTGTTGTATTAATATTAATATATTATCTTCTTAAACTATTGTGTTCTTTATTTCAAATGCAACTTATGCTGGTTTGTTGTTAAAGTAACATTGTAACTTTAACATCAAGCTAAATATAAACCCGATCCACAATTTCAAGTTCAAAGTTTATGAAAATTCAAAAGTTCAAATGATTTCAAGGAGCCTGGTTACTCCTCTATCTGTTGATTACCCTCAACATCCGCATCTTGTCCCCTGCCTTTCCTTATCTTAGGAAGTGTGAGAGAAGTTATGTGGCAAAGCCATCCTTCCTCATGGTTGGCAATGACCTCGCCAATGCCTCCAGGTGTAGGAAATTTCATTTTTTGGTGGTATGTAGATACCACTGCACGGATAGCGTTCAGGGCGGGCCTTCCTATAATGATGTTGTAGGCAAAAGGATGATCCACTATAGTGTATTAGATGTTGATGGTCCTTCTGTGTGGCTCTTCTCCAAAAGATGTTGGCAAGTTCACTTGCCCCAACGGAATTACTTCAGCTCCCCCGAAGCCTATCAAAGGGGTGCGAATTAGTTCCACCACATAGTGGCCCAGGGTCATCTTCTCTAGTGAGTGCAAAAATATGACATTTGTGGAACTTTCGTTGTCTATCAAAACCTTGAGAACACCATATTTGGCAACATCAAGTTTAACGATAAGGGGGGAATCAAGTTTACCTGCATGTATGGCCTCTCGGGATAGATCAGCCAAACTCCTACTCGAGAAAGTGATAATATCATCGGGAAACTCGTCCAAAAGCAACATAAAACCGACATAACAGTCTTTTGGTGATCATTTTCCTCCTGTTTGTGGAGTCTGGGCCTGTTGGTCTACCGCTGATCATATTGATCACTCCTCTAGATGGCGCGTTGACTATTGCGCCTACACGTCCGCCCGGACCCTCAATGGCCTTCATCTTGTCTCTCCTGGGGGAACGAGATTTATCTCATGATCTCCAAAATCCTTAGCATTCCATACATACTCCACTAGCTTCCCTTCGCGAATGAGGCATTCGATCTCATTCTTCAAATCTATGCACTCTTCGGTATTGTGCCCCTTCTAACGGTGGTATTTGCAATACCTCCTCAAACGCTTAGTTCCCTCGGTTTCCTTTAACTTCTTTGGCTAATTTAGCCATCTTTTTCTCTGCGCCACTGCGAATACTGTAAGGACATCCTGGTTCAATGGAGTATACCTTTTTGGGGACCTACCCCTGCGTTCCTGTTCCAACCTTTCCTTGCCTCTGGAGCTGTTCTGCCCTTGATTCGGAGTCTGTTTGGTTGCCATCATATTGTCTTGATAATGCATTGATCTGGTCGATCGTGGGAGTTTTGAGATTAATCAACTCCCCTACAAACCTCATGTGCTTTGTCGCATTGAACGGGATGAGAACCACCTGGTCACCTTTTGGCTCGTCAACTTTGAGGAGCTCGTCGTTGAACCTTTTTATAAAATCTTCTAGGCTCTCTTTGTATTTCTACTTCATTGAGTTCAAGTGGTTCATATTCGTCCTCATTCTCTTTTGGCTTTAGAATTGGCACTCTAGCCTCTGTCGCATCTGTTCATAGCTGGCTATAGAACCAACTTTTATTCTGGTAAACCAATCAAGGGCCGCTTCCGAAGTGTTGTTGCCAAAATCTTTGCCTTGATGTTGCGTGAGAACCTATGCAGGTTCAAGATACTATCCAAATAGTACAAATGCTCACTCGGGTTGCTTTTCCCATCGCATGCCTTGATAATAGGGATCTTATCTCCCTTCTCCAATACTTCTGACTCAATCTCCTCGCAGAACGGGGTCAACCTCATGTGACCTCCCGCCTATGCTAACTTCCGACCAAATTCTACCTTTTCACGGTCCAGCTGCTTCATCCTTCTTGCTATGTATCTCCTGTCCATCATTGGGTCGGGACCGTCCTTCACCAGAATTCTCGACCGTGAACGCTTGCTCCTAGACTCTCATGCATCTTCGCGCTCATTTGTTCTATGCCCAACTTTGGAGCCTCTAGTTCTGGATTCCTGGGGTTGAGGCGGCACATTGCCTGTTCCCTGGTTGATCAATCGTGGCAACAAAATCTCCAAGGTGGCATTCAGCGTTTCCTGGACGGTGGCATTGATTTGTGCCATGATTTTCGATGCCAAGACAGTAGGGTTTGCGGGCGCAGGCTCTGGCGCCATTGGGGGTTGAGGGTGGATAGGTTCATTCTATGCCATTTCTGGTTCTAGTACTTGGACAGGTGGGGGTGGTGCACTTTTCGCTACTAAATTGTCGACAACTGGTCTCGTAGATTGGGATCGGGTTATCATGCATTGCATCCTATCGCCTTCGTCCGGGAACGTGGTGTTCCCACAGACGGCGCTACTAGCTTAACAATAGAGCGTATATATACCTTGAAGTAGGATATTGCAAGTGTGGTGCTACGATTCTATTACAAACTAGACCTACTTCGACTATGGCTAGCGCTAAGTAGGCTTGGTCCGGAACACCTCTAATTAACGATTAGATGCTTTGCTGGATGTCGAGGATGATAACGAATTGGACGCCGAAGGTGATATCGAGGACCTTCTACGTCGGGGATGATGTTCGGATGAGTATCGAATATGACCCCGGGTACGATGTCGGACGGTATGTCGATGATATATATCGGGTGTATGTCGAATGTGGTATCGAGGATGCTCGATATCGGTGTACAGTATCTTGGATAATTAAAGCTTACCTTGATTAGCAGAATTCGGGTATTTATAGACTTTGGGAAGGGGGGGATCGCACACGTGATACACACGTGAGCTGTACCATATCGAATCTCGCATTCAATATGTATATCGGGGATTGTCCCCGATATAGGCAAACTATGGACATGGCCTTATGGGCCGTCCCAATACGAAAAATAGCCATATCAAAATCTAATGTAGCGAGTGAGAGAGTAAGATGTGCGTACCAATTAACCCTATGCCAAGCTCAATTGAGAACGTGGGATGATGAGCTGCTATCGGACTTTAGCCTACCCTATAATTAGTCATATTCACATAGTTAACAAGTTTTAGCAGACACAATAGTTGCCTTTAGGGATATAGGATGCTGCAGGAGATGAGGCAATTAGGTAAACTGATTAGTTTGGGAGCGTCATGGCATGTGAAATGTTATCTATAACGCAATTAATCATAACGAAAAAAAGTATTTACATTATTCAATTTTGACAAATAAGTTTGTTTTTGATGTTGTTTTTCTTATAAGTGTCTCTCATGCATGATTCAAAATATGAGTAACTTGTATTATTTTTGACATGTAACGCAACCTTAACTAATTAATATTATTGTCTCAGCCTCACCATCTTAATAAATAGTCAGTTCCATGGCTTCTATCCACAAAAAATAAGTAGGCGAATAGGAAACCCTAAATTATACTCTCTTTTATAGACTGCTCCTAACATATGAGAACTTTAAACTAGGTTGTTTTTCTGTCATATCATTAGATAAACATTTCACGATAAGGTGCTCCTTTCATATAATATGATCCGCAACCATTAGGATTTGGGGAGACGACAGTCGATATGTCCAACTAAATATCAACTGATGTGTTCTTAACTTCTTAGGGTTATTGAAAAGGTGGTTTCAGTTAACAATTTGATTTGGATTTAGAATGCAGTTCAAATATACTTGACTTGATTTGAAAAGAAAAAACATATAAACCCATTGCCCATATAAGTTTAATCTGAGTAACACCACACAGTGGGTCGTTTAGGCCACTTTATTATATCATTAACTGTTTATTATATATCGTCACTTTAATCTACGGGAAGAAGACTCAGAACGCGTATTTTAGTAATTTAATTTACCTTGGACTTAACTAACAGTTAAATAATAGTCTAAAAGAATCAAATATTATCAAAATCAAAGATAAAAGACAAATCAAAAGATAAAATACATACCAAGAGTTTAGGAAATGAGAAAACTATTAATAACACAATTAACACGAGTATCATAATATCATAGTGATCATATAACATAAAATAAACTAAAAGTATTTTTTGACAAAAAGTAGAAATATACTTCCAAAGAAGAACACGATAATATATATAACTATTCAATACAAGAAAATAATGGAAACTTGAGTTTTTATAAATATAAACTACTCCAGAAATTGAACTTTTTATTTTTGTCGCCGAAGTATTTTCTTATCTATATCTATACTATAATACAAAAATGGCATGTTAACACCAATCTTTCGATTTTTATATTTACCCCCGATACACTATAATTAAATTGCTATTATTTGGAATATAATTGTAATTTATTTTAACTTTATCATTATTTAAACATTCTCATTAAAGGAAAACGCTATTAGTTAGCTCTATTTTACATAAAAAGAAGTTAAGATAAATAGATTTTTTTATCTATATTTAAGTTATACTCTTCACCATACAAATTATATACATTACATTTAAAATAAATTGTTAATCACGTGAGGACCGCGTGTCAACATTTCTAGTTTTATTTAGGACAAATTATTTTTTCTGCCCCTTAACTTCTCATTTTTTTCTTAAAATGCCTTTTTTTGGGCTGATAAATGTGCACCTTAAGTTCGTTCTTTTCTACCAAAAATGTCCAATTGATCTTATTCGGGTTTCAGCGCTGACATGGTTGCCACATCGTGACCACGTCAAATATATTAGACATTTTTTATGGGTTTTTTATAATTTCTGCCCGTTAATTTTCACCAACTTCAAGTTTTGCCCTTTTTTGGACCGGGCTTTATTTTTGCCCGGTAATTTTTTTTTTTTTTAAAATGCCCGACGGCCTTGGTCGAAGCCCAGAGTTGAGCCCGTCGGGCATTTAAAAAAAAACAATTATTGGGCAAAAATAAAGCCCGGTCCAAAAAAGGGTAAAACTTGAAGCTGGTAGAAATTAACGGGCAGAAATTATAGAAAGCCCCCGCGAGAAATGAGGGTGGTGTTTGGAGATATTCTTGGCAATTCCGACTATTATTATACTCTCTCAACTCTTCTTGTTTAATGATGTATCCAGATTTTTGTTGCAAGTTGCATAATTTTCACTCGGATCATGAACCAAAGACTCCAAATCCGGTGAGCTTTCGTTCATTTGGCATATTTCCATATCACCATCAGAGGAATTTATTTGTTTGTCGATGAAAACTTTTTGTTGACATGCGTAATTTGATGGCATTTGTAGCCACCACTTTGAATTTGGGGATAAATTGGTATACGAAGGGATTCGGTTACAGGGACGGAGCTCGTGTTCGGAGCTCTTTTGGCGTCTTCTTAGACCAAGCATCGGTTGGCCGTTCTCTGCCAAGAAGCCCTTGCTTCGGCTAGTGCCACTTCTCTTTGAAATTCTCTTTTCGGTTTTGCAGTTGAGATGTTTGATGAAATGGGTCAATCAAATAGGGGAGGGGAGGTGGTGGTGGCGGCGGCAGCGTAAAGGAGGTTTTGATGTTGACAGGGGTAAATCAGTATATTCACCCGGGTCCAATTAAAAAAATAAAAATTATGATGTGGCGCCACGTGGCCGTGATCCGTACGCCACGTGGGTGACCACGTCAGCTGGGCTTAGTCAAATTTATAAGTAAGCAAGTAAAAAAGTCATGTTAATTAAGGAAGAAAACCATCGAGAAGCGTTTAACACAGAATTAGTCACACATATATTAAATATAGATTTTATCTAACTCCATGACCGATATAGGTAATTAATTCTAAGCAATTAGACAAAGTGCGGGGTGAAGCCATCAACAGTTTCTCTTTCTGATCTAATTAAACCGTGGGCTTTTTATAATTTCTGCCCGTTAATTTCCACCAACTTCAAGTTTTGTCCTTTTTTGGACCCGGCTTTATTTTTGCCCGGTAATTGTTTTTTTTTTTAAAGTTCGACGGGCTCAACTCTGGGCTTCGACCAAGCCCGTCGGGCATTTTTAAAAAAAAAAACATTTACTGGGCAAAAATAAAGCCCGGTCCAAAAAAGGGCAAAACTTGAAGTTGGTGGAAATTAACGGGCAGAAATTATAAAAAGCCCTTTTTTTAACACAACCACTGTATAATTATAAAACCATCAAATTCGAAAACTACCCTTATAATTTTAAAATTGCACTTTGCACCCCCAAAATATATATAAAACGGAAGAAAAATATATAAATTCATTGTTTTTAAAATATTTTTAGTTATATTCTCATAAATTTAGTTGGTTAAGAAAATAACAATGCTCAATTTTAATATAAAATACAATAAAAATCCAAAAAGATCAATAATATCTTATATTTATGATAATAAAAAAATTAGAAAAAAAATTCTAGAATCTAGAAGAGAAACAAAAACACATAAATATTTTCTTTAATAAGGCTATGTTTGTATCTCCAAAAAATAGGAGAAAATGAAAATAAAAAGGGAAAATGAGGGAAAACAAGGTTTTCCAAGAAATTTCTTACGAAAAATAAAAATTTCCTATATTTTTTAGGTATTTGGCTCATTCTGATTTCCGGGAAAGTTTATTATTATATGAAAAGGAATATTTCTTTTCTTTTCCAGGAAAATCTCAATTTGCCAAATAGCACAAAAAAATATTTTTCTTCATTTCTTGTCTTTTTACTTATTTTTCGGGGAAAAAAACGGAGCCTAAATCACAAAAAAAATGGTATATTCATAATTGTATTTAACAAAAAGAAAACAATTTAGGTCTTCTAATAGAATATCCCCCCCCCCCCCCCCTCACCGGATCGGCGAGTCCGTCATATTTCTCGACTAACAACGTGGGTTTTATTGGTGGTGATGGTGGCGGGTTTGTTGATGGTGAAAGTGATGGTGGAGGATTTGGTGATTTGGTGGTGGTGCGGGTTTGATGGTGGTGAGAGGAGGTAGGGGTAGGGAAGAAGATTTATTTTTTATTTATTTATTTTGTTGTTTTCCTAATTTTTATGTGTGAAATTATTAAAGTACTTTATATGTTTTAATGAATATTCAGCAAATGTGATTTCATTTAAAAGTTAGAATAAATCAATTTTGAGTTTTACAAATAAGAAAATTATATGGGAGTAAGGATTCAAACTACTTTTTTTTTTTTTTGAAAAAGATGAGCATTAAAATAAATATTAGTAGTTTAGTTTTTAAGATATATATAAATACTAAACTTTAAGTAAATAATGATTTTTTATTCTTTTTTTTTTACGGCATAAAGTGTAATTTCAAAATTATAAGGGTAGTTTTTGAATTTTATTTTTATATAATTATAAAGTGGCTGTGTAATAATAATAAAAAGTAAAAAAATTAATATTTTTCACGTAGCGACGATGTGGCAGCCACGTTAGCACTGCAGCCCGAATAAGGCCAATTTGGCATTTTTGATAGAGAAAAACGAACTTACAAAGCATATATATCAGCCCCGAAAAAGTGGCATTTTAAGAAAAATTGAGAAGTTGAGGGGCAGAAAAATAATTTGCCTTTTATTTAAATGTAAACACATTATGTTGTTAAGTTTCTGATATTGGTAAATTGGACAAGAGAGGGAAAAAAATCACTAAAAGGAATAAGAGTTCAAAAAAAAATCCACTAAAAGGAATAAGAGTTGAAAAAAATCTTAAAGTAGTTTACACTGCAATTGTAGTATTGATATATTATTCACTAGATGCCAAAACATTACAAAATCATGGATTACTTTTTGGTGAGATTACATCAAGTTCTTCAATAATAGTTTGACACTAGTTACAATATCCTAGACATATAGAAACATAACTCAACTCTTGAATATATATACATATATATATACTATAAGCGCCGAAAAAAAGATTCTCGGTTCACTTTTTTTTGCCCATTTTACCCTCCTTTTCTTAACAATTTACTTCTCACCCTTAATTTTAATATTGTTGCTTCAAAGTATTTTATTATGCTCATTTACGCGCTATTTGGCGATATCTCACAATAATTAACAAAATTGTTTGTATAAGCTTTCAGAAAATCAAGTTCAAAATTAAATGCATTTTTTGCCCATTTTACCCTCTTTTTCTTAACAATTTACTTCTCACCCTTAATTTTAGTATAGTTGCTTCAAAGTATTTTATTATGCTCATTTACGCGCTATTTGGCGATATCTCACAATAATTAACAAAATTATTTGTATAAGCTTTCAGAAAATCAAGTTCAAAATTAAATGCATAATGTATTTCATATCCCAACTTATGCTTCGGCCAATGAGTCATAAATTACATTATAAGTTTTCAGTGAATACCCCATGTTTTCAAAATAGACACAGAATCAATGAACCTACGAGTTACAGGTTTGATCGTTCGAACGGATTAAACCATCGGATCAACATATCAAAACGCTATGTCTTGATGTATTCATGTAATTTTTTGTATATATTTTAATTGTTCATACACATATATGTATTATTAAATTACTATTATTGAATTGCTAATTAATAAGATTAAAATAAATAATAGTTATGCACATACGATTTTTATATATAACAATAATATGTCACAAAATGATTATGTTTTTAACGTAAAAGTTATCGATAATCAATCTTAATATTTTAAACTGCTGATATGATACACTTTATAACTATAGCATCTTAGAGTTGTATTAGTATAACTTTAGAATTTTATTTTATAACGTATAAGAATGGTACCGATTAACTTTATCACGAACCAAGCTTGCAATCCTAATGAATTAGGGTTGGCTATATGAACTATGAAAAAATCATGTCGAGTTGTGCACATGAATCATTTGCCTCCATTCGTTTCAGTTGAGAAATAAATCTTCACTTATGTCTCTGAGCTTCATGTCGTTCTGTATGACCTCCATCCATGTATTTTTCAGTCTCCCACGATTTTTAGTCGTACGGCCCAAATCGAGATCTTTAATGCGTCCTAGTGGGTCTGCAATTAACAAGCGGCCTCCATAAGTGTGTAACATAAAACTTTCGAGAGAAAACGAAAAAAATAGAATTTACAATGAGGCCCATAAGTACATAACATAAGAAATTGGGGCAGATTTAAAAGATTTAAAAAAAACAAAAAGGACCACACGGCAATTTACAACGGCATTATAAGTGCACATCGTAAAACTTTTGGGACAAGATCGAAAGAATGCAAAACTTATAGGACAATTCTGCAATTTATAGTGGAACAAAAAGCTTACCGCAGACAAGGGGTTTAGAGATTGGATCCACCGAAGGCGCCAACAAAGGATCTTCAGCCTCCCTTAGAGAAGAAGACGAAGGGTCATCGGAGGTGATGGTCACATATTCCGATGCAAAGGCTGACAAGTCTCCCCCCATGACCTGACCTCCTTCCGAAGGGAGACCTCTTTTCGAAGCAAAATCTCCCCCCCCCCCCCCCTCTTCCCCGAAGCCCTCGGAGAACCCGTTGTGGCAGAAGCTGGACCGAACACCGGAACCATAGCCCACCGAGGATCCACGATGGACAGAGGAACGGCCCCATAAATCACTCCATCGTCCCCGATAATGAAAGGCGAGTGATCCTCCTCCTCCTCCACCACCAGATGCATATTCGCGTCCTTAGGAGTATTCACCTCCTCATCTGAGGCATCTTCCTCCTCGGGAACGTCAAAAGTCCCACTGGACGAACGGGCTGAAGAAGCCGTTTGGGACTTAGACTTCTTCCTACCACTCGAAGTCGGAATGTCTTGCTCCAATGACTTCGCAATCACAGTCGGGTCCGAAGGACTTTTGGGCAAAAAGTACTTTGCTAAAATCCCCCCTGCGTTATACACAAATCCCTCATAATCCCTAGAAATAAAAATTTACTAGGAAAAATAGAGGAGATCAAGTCAAAATTACTTACCGAAGGAAGTCAACTCCTCGGGAGACATGGACAAAGGCGCTTCGATGGCATCATCGGTAAAAATCACATGGTGAAGCCCCGATTTCTAGTACAATGTACCAAAATCACCCCCTCCATCAAAGACTTAGCCAAAATTATCGGAGAGAAGCTCATTTCGGGATCCAGAGGATACACATGAGCTTTAGCCTTTCTCCAATCGAAGAGCATATCCCAGTGCCCTTCCAAAAGGTTTTACAAAGAAGTACTTGTCCTTCCAAGTACTGTGAGAGCTGAGCGTCCCCTCCATAATCCTCTTCATTGAATTCTTAGCAGTGTTCTGATGACGAAAGTGATAGAATGGAAAACCCCCTAGCGATATCACAATATCGAAGATTGAGAAGAAGCGGGCCACTGTACAACTCAACCCCTTCAACTGGCACCAAAAAATAAAGTATGCATAAAACGGCAAAGCCATTCGGAGTCACCTGACTCGGGCAGACGTTGTAAGCCTTGAAAATGTCACAGAAGAGAGAGGGAAGGAATGATCGCCAACCATATCTCATTTGTGCGTAGTACACAGTGAGATAATCCTTTGGAGGACCATTAGCCCTCTCCTTCTTAGTAAGAATTTTGAATTCCATATTCTTCTGGTACGCCCCTAAACCGGTAAACAAGGACACTACTTCAGTCCGAGTACCAGTGCTCACCGTCTTCTCTACCTTCTGGAGATTGCGAGTATCGGACTTTCTCGCCTTAGCAACCCTAACCCTTTTCGAAGGGGCGGCACCACCCTCCTCACCCGCAACAGAAGCACTCCCCTTTCTTTTCCGAGTATAAGCGGCATGCCCGCTCATTATTACACCACCAGTTAACGCCAGTAAATCGACGGCGGAGGTAAAAGCCACAGCCCCCGAACCCGAGGTGGTAGTGGTAAGATCGGTATTAGAAGAAGCCATCTCAAGAAAGAAGAAGAGTTAAAGAAGGAAGAAAGAGATTTCTGAACTCTCACAAAATCAAAGAAAGAGAACGAGAGAATTTGCTAGATAAAACTTGAAGAGTTTTTGATAATAAGAGGACGGAGGGGAAGGCTATAATTATAGCCAAAATTAGTACGGACGTGGGATTGTAATGACACCCCACGTCGCCCCATTAAAGCAACACGTGTCCTTGACACGTTACCCAGCAACTAGCCGTTGAAATCGGCTCGTTGCTAACGGTCAGACGACGGACCGTTATGTCGCCGTAAAGAGACGCCATAAATGCACTCCTCTCACCTACGTTATCCACCCGAGGACAGATTCGACGAAGATACCCTCCGAAGACTTGATTCTCGAGGATCAAAAGGTAATATCCTTAGTGTATTAATACTTGTGACATATATATATATATATATATATATATAGAGAGAGAGAGAGAGAGGAAGAGGGAGATATAGTAAAAGGAGAAGAAAGAAAAATTCCCTCGCCTCACCGAAGGCAAAAAATCGAAGGAATAAAATTCCTCTCGCCTCTACGATGGCGGTCAAAATTTAGGTGGGGGGGGGGGGGACTAGTGTTAACCCTAAAAAAATATATAGGAATTAACCGAAGGATGGTACTACCATCACATAACTCCAGATGCCACGTAGTATCGGGAGGGCCCACCGAGTGTCGTAAACCCAAAGTGGTAAAAAGAGACACCCACGAAGAGGCAACTATGCGTCCCTTGGAAAGTCATGATGACTAAAAATAAGATATCCACTCGGCATCGAAAAAGGAATAAATCACGATAAGACCGCAAGAACTCGATATCCATCAAAGACGCCAAGAGGGACCATTGCAAATATAAGGACCCCGAGTCCCTGAATACGAGAACATCCCCACACTGAGAAACCCGAGGGCCACAGACCATCAGAGTACATACTACGAAGACTAAAACACAAAAATGGACCCCTATCGGGATCAAAAAGATATCGGACGAGCACCCAGCCTCACCTGTGAAGCCCTCTCGAGAGCTCTAGCCTATCGGAGAAAGAATTCAAAAATCTCTTTATCAAAGCCCTCGGAAAGCCATCGGGAAGGATAAAAATTCATCCTAGTCATGTCCTAGTAGATAAAGGACCTAGAGATAAAGTAAAACTTATTCATTCACGCACATTGCGACACATGTACTTTACTTAATTCATGCATAGTGACACCTGTCCCCAAATACCTCTATATAAGGGATACCCCATTGTCAATTCAATACACACTCAATTCAACTCAACACAAGCAATACATATAATTCTCAGTGAATAAAAAGAAGGATGCCTTCGTCATAAACACACTTCTGAACTTTCAGACAAGGCGTTCCAACCCTTATAATCTCGTTAATTAGGTTAAAATAACAAACTTGTTAACAGTATTAATTTGAGTATTTTTTTAATATAACTCATGTTTATCAGTTAAGAATAATATTTTAAAAAATTATTATAGAGGAAAGACAAAGATATAAACCTTAAATTACTTTTAATATTCTGTTATTATTTTATTTTCAACATAGTTTTGTTCTCCACTTGCTTAGACTCTTCTTTAATATCACTCACTTGTTTCATCATTCACAAATTTCTATGATTATTCATTATATTTGAATATAAGAACTAATGAATTTTAGTGCGCCAATTTGTTTTACGACGAGGAGGATTATGTGACCTAGAATCTACCAACGCAACCTCTATTTTGGACTCCATAGCTGCTCCAATTTTTATGATTTTGTCTGCACTTTCCCTGAATAGCTGAACTATTTTGAACTCCCCGAGTGGCTCCATCTTGCATTCTTCCTACTGCTTTACTAGCTGATTTTCTGCTTTCTCCCGACCTTGCTCTTGAGGCTCGGCCCTCTTTCCATTTTCATCTCTACTCGTTCGGGGTTTCTTTCTTGTTTTGACTATTCCGCATGAAAGAACATGTCATGTCTTTGTCATTCTAGCTACTTATCTCTAAACGCAATTTACACGGTGTTCCCACAGACGGCACCAATATTTTGGTCTTATTTCGTCCGGGTTACAATACACCAGTTACTGTTACAATGGGCCTGACTGTGCCAAAATAATGCTAATCTATTACAAGGTATGGACTAGCTTCGTCCATAACACCTATTGTATATTACAAGTATAAATTTAGTCTAGATGATCTTCTAAAACAAAGAAGCAGATAGGTCGAATGGACGACGTTCGATCCACATATCTCGAATCATAGTGGTTCGACGCAGTTCAAGGTCAAATTAGATGGCTCTCGAATGGGACCGGTTCGACGCTGACGTACCTCGAATGTGAAAGATTCGATCAAGCCCTGAATCGAATCAAATTGAAGATCAAATCGAATTATCGAATTCGATCGATGTGATAATATATTGAGTATTTAATATGTCTGACAACGTTGAGGGACGGGGTATTTATAGAACCCGTCACATGGGTCCCGTCTGTATGTCGAATTGGGTAGATCGAATGGGCATGGTTCGATCTAGCATCGACCACCATTCGATATTGAATTTGTTGGGTCTAATCGGATTGGGCCGCATTCTCGGCGTTCCTAAAATATTCCCTTCAAATAGGATTATTTCAAAAGAATAATTAAATCATTTAATTTTTTCTTTCGCCTAACTTTCCTTTTAGCCGGCACGGCACATCTTCCTTTTAATAATAATAATAATAATGAAAGAAACATTACTTTAAGCAAACGTTGGAAGTTCCACTTTTGTTCGGGCACTTGCTTCCATATGAACGGCATTGTTACATTACTATATATAAATATCTATATTTACCATGGTAGTTCTTTTGGTAAATTTACCATGGTAGTTCGTTTATTCCGTTTGCATGTAATAGATAATCCCAGTTTAGAGAAAAATCAATGCAAAGCTTCAATTAAATTATCTTTGTTGAATGATTCTTCTTTTCTTGCTGTCCTAATCAATTTATTATTAATTCCACAACTATTTATATGTGTGTACTTTTAGCTAGCCCATGTCTTAATTACCATGGTAGTTCGTTTATTCCGTTTGTATGTATGTAATAAATAACATAATCCCAGTTTAGAGAAAAATCAATTAATTATCTTTCGTTGAATGATTCCTCTATTTATTACTAATTCCACAACTATTTTGTATGTAGCTAGCCCATGTCTTAATTACTTAGTCAACCCCATCTCTATTTGTTGACATTGTCGTCATTGTCTTTCTTCTTCTCCTCAAGTCATTGTTGTGCTAGCGGAGACCGGGTACAGTTACAAATTCCTGTTTTTCTTTCTTTTAAATGATCTAATGCTGTTATACATTTGTTTCTGGTCTTGAATATTTATATACAGAGCATTTTAATGTGTTCATATTTCTAGTTTTTTTGAATTGTGTAGCCTTTTCATTGTGTGATTGTTTTGCATTCTTGATCTGCTGTTGTTATTCATCTTATAATCACAGGGAACAACATATTGATATCATTCTTTATTGAGTTATTCAGTTCCAAATATATGTAAACATTGAATTTTTATGGCCGTTATAACTTTCATATGACCATTACTACTCAACTTTCTTCTCTTTTGCCATCATCCCATTACTGTTCTTGATTTTATTATATTTATATTTAACCAATACCCTTTAGGCAATAATCCAATTTTTTTGTTAGGAATCAATAGATGGCTCACTTCTTTAATTATTCTCAATCGATGTCTGAGGGTTCACAGCATGGTCAAGGGGTGCAATCTGTGCCGTTTAAAACCTCTACAGGGTCACTTAAAGTGGTTTTGTTGCATGGAAATTTTGATATTTGGGTGAAGGAAGCTAGAAATCTCCCAAATATGGATTTATTTCACAAGAACCTTGGTGATATGTTTGGGAGATTGTCCGGAAAGTTAATCAGTAAAGTGGAAGGAAACATGCCTACCAAGATCACGAGTGATCCTTATGTCACAATCTCCGTGTCTGATGCCGTGATTGGTAGAACTTTTGTGATTAGTAACTCTGAGAATCCTGTTTGGAGCCAGCATTTTCATGTACCTGTAGCCCATCAGTGCGCGGAAGTGCATTTTATGGTTAAGGACAGTGATGTTGTAGGATCTCAGGTTATTGGGGCCGTTGGGATCCCAACTGAGAATTTACTCTCAGGTGCAAGAATTGAAGGTACTTACCCAATACTAGGGACGAATGGGAAGCAATGTCATCCAGGGGCTGTTTTGAGTCTATCGATCCAGTATATACCGATGGAAAGGGTGCCTCTTTATCACGGCGGGGTGGGTTCGGATCTTTCGTATCAAGGGGTGCCCGGTACTTATTTTCCTATTCGGAAAGGAGGGACTGTAAAGCTATATCAAGATGCTCATGCACATGATGAATCACTTCCAAATTTGAGGTTGGGTAATGGAAACCTATATCAGCATGGACATTGTTGGCATGATATATATGATGCAATAAGTCAGGCTCGTCGCCTAGTTTACATCACGGGGTGGTCAGTTTACCACCTAGTCCAACTTGTCAGAGATGATGCTAATTTGAAGAACAGTTGTTTGGGTGACCTTTTGAAAGTCAAGTCTCAGGAAGGGGTGAGGGTTTTGCTCCTTGTGTGGGACGATCCTACCTCTACGAGCATATTGGGATATAAAACTGTAAGAATAATATCTATCTTCATATTTTTATTTGTGTTGATAAAGTTGTTGTGCTTGATATAAATATCTGGCTACTTCTCATATAGCGTGACTCACACGGGCTAACCTATTTGAACAACTTCCTTGGTAGTAAGTGCTGCATATTAGAAGCCACAATGTTCTTTTGTCTTGGAAATATGATCTAGAATTGTGATCATCATCAAGTATAAATTATAGGGTGTATATGCAAATTTGAGCTGAATGATTACGTACGTAGTCTTAATGCTTATACTTTTGACAGTTGTATGAATGGGCATATCGGTTGTAACGCTAGTGTCCATTTTTTATAAGGTGCATTTGTATGTTGTACAAGTTTCAATATATTGGTCATGCAGTTGTTGGCTTCCCCTTATAAAGCATTAAAGCTCCTGTTTCTTGATGATTGTTGGAGTCTAAAGATTGCGTATAAATGCAATTCCCAAACTCTTAATAGCAAATCTGAGGTACAAATATAATTTTACTTAGCATGTAGTTTGGATGAAGACTGTACCACCAATTCTTTCTATCGTTCCCAATGATTTAAGTATTCCCCTCTTATGATTCTGGTAAGATTTAGTAGCGATTATGTTCTTTCTCAGCTACTACGACTTTCTGATTGCAGTAATGATTAAAGTTCGTGTGTTGAATAATACTTCTCATGATATTCAGGATGGTGTAATGAGTACCAGTGATGAAGAAACACGGCGTTTTTTCAAGCATTCATCTGTGCAAGTGTTGCTATGTCCACGGGCTGCTACAAAGGGAAGCTGGGTCAAAAAGCAGGTTACATAACCTTCTTCATACATATAAATAGCCTGACTTGAGGGGGAAAAGATCTGTAGAAGGTCATCAGTTTCATGACTTAATGTTCTTATTTTATGTTAAAAGTCTCATGAATCTCGACGGATATGATGAGAGTGTTTCATCACAATAAACGTGATCAATTTGGAATATACTGTTGTGATATTTCGTTCATATACTGCTCCTTTATTATGAATATACTTTAGGAAAGATTAACATCTCCGGAGGATGCTTCAATCTGGAAGCTGATGTCTGAAATAGCATTTCGATAAATGTTTTAAGGATATTATATGTTCTAACTTATTACCAAAATACTGAAATGTCTACTGTTTTATACATGTGGTGATATGCTTTCAGATGTTGGGAGTTTTAACTGCACTCTGTTTGTTCGCGGATTATTGATGCATGCACAAGTTAAATATAGTTTATAATCTGGGATTCAAAAGATATTCGAAAATAGCACTTTGTCTGCATCGGTTTGGCCTCTTTTTTAAATCTGGATTTCAGAGATAGTTACTTAGTTTTGACTTTTGCATTCAGGAAACCGGAACAATCTACACTCATCATCAGAAAAGTGTGATTGTAGATGCTGATGCAGGTAACTATAGGAGAAAGATCGTAGCATTCGTTGGAGGCCTTGACCTAACCAAAGGAAGATATGATACTCCAAAGCATCAAATATATAGTACACTGGAAACTGTTCATAAAAAGGACTTCCATAATCCGAATTATACGGTAATCCGTGTTTTAAAGTCTATGCTTTGTCAATCTTGCACATAGTTGTTTCTCTATGTTTTTTCTAGTTATTTTCTCATTTCTATTTATGGAGGCTGACAATTCTAAGAAATATCACCTGCAATGTTAGCACCATCTTATGAACGAACATAACCGAAAGAAATAAATACTGCTATGTCATGAGCATCTAGGAATAGGAATAGGAATAGGAATGGGAATTGGAAGAAGAAGAAAACACGGCACAACTTTGGTATTTGCAAGCAATAATGTAAACATTCTCTTTTACTTATAATTGTTTTTCTTATCCTTTCAAACACAAGGGTCCTGCTGATGGTTGTCCAAGGGAGCCATGGCATGATTTACATAGTCAAATTGATGGACCAGCTGCATATGACGTCTTGAAAAATTTTGAGGAGCGCTGGTCAAAGGCCTCAAAACCCCGTGGGCTTAAGAAAATGAAAGCTTCAGCTGATGATTCCCTACTTATGCTTGAAAGAATCCCCGATATAATAGGATTAGCCGAATCCTCCAGCCTTGGTCAAAGTGATCCAGAGGGTTGGCATGTCCAGGTATGATCGTCAAAATATATTATTAATATATATTATGATTCTCGGTTAATTGGACTTAACAATTGCATGATTCAGATTTTCCGCTCCATTGACTCCAACTCTGTTAAAGGTTTCCCTAAAGAATCAAAAGATGCTCCAGCCGCGGTAAGCAATCTATCTGTCTATTGCGTATATTCCATATTTTCAGGAAGACCTTAGTAGTACGACGGTGTTAAAACTGACATGTTTCCTTTACTGCAATGAAACAGAATCTGATTTGTGGAAAGAATGTACTTATAGACATGAGCATACATACAGCTTATGTAAAGGCAATTCGTGCAGCGCAACATTTCATATACATTGAGAATCAGTACTTCCTGGGATCATCCTTCAATTGGACTAAATATAAAGACTTGGGTAAGGGAATATACTTCTTTCAGACACGAGAATAGCAGTTCATATTTAGCAGCTACTGTGATTAAACTATATCTATATGTATGTGTATGTGTAACTAACTGAGATTTGTTCTGATGCGTCTGTTGCAAGCGTTGGGGTTTCCTTATTTCCCCCTACATTTTTATGTGAAAGGAAGCTAATGATGAAGGAAATCTCTTTTCGATTCAGGTGCAAACAATTTAATTCCAATGGAAATTGCTCTGAAGGTTGCTAACAAGATCCGGGCGAGGGAGAGATTTTCGGTGTACATTATCGTTCCTATGTGGCCAGAGGGAGCTCCTACTAGTGCTCCCACTCAAAGAATCCTCTTTTGGCAAGTAAATACTCAAAACCTTACTGAACCTGAATTTACTTCCCGTTTCGTTTCTCGAGAAAATTGAAAATGTTCATGCTGCCTCTTAAATATATTAAGTTCCGCGCGCTGAAATAAAGTGAATGGTGAAATGTAAATTCTCTTGTTGATCACGAAACAGTTGAAATAAGGTTGAGCAAGCAATTGTTTCATGTTTTAATTTATCATTTATCAAAAAAGTTTAGCTTTAAATAGTTCGTGTTTTCATCAATGTGGAAGTAAATTTGTAATGATTCTTGATATATGGAACACGTCGTATGTCATTACCATGAATAGATGATTCATCAAGCTTCTGATTTATCTAAAATCCAGAAAATGGATATAAATAAGCAGGATCTGTTAAATAGTATTAGGAGATATATCTATTATAACTTAGGGTGATGGTTTCCATGGTTTATAATTACATAAGTGTGAAGAAAATGGATTATATGTCACTGCAAAGAACTTGCAATTTATTTCGGAGTTCAGCCTATGCAAATTTCAATAGTTGTTAATGTATACAATTTGTGTCTGACAATGTTAAAGGACAATATTGTTGCAGAAAGTTGGGAAAAAAATGATCAAAACATATCTTTTTTGTTATTTCTTTAATTTAACAAGTATGTTCTACTTATTTTTCTCTACTCATTTAACATCTTGAGGATGCTTACAAGGGTGCAATTTGTGCTGCATCTTATGAACACATCATATTTTACATGCTTGCAGTACAATACCATGCAAATGATGTATGAAACCATCTACAAGGCTTTAGAAGAGGTAGGTCTTGAGAAAGAGTACGAGCCCCAGGATTACTTGAACTTCTTTTGCCTTGGAAATCGTGAGATTGGTGGAAGCAAGACGGATACAAAGAGCTCAGCGAACACCCCGCAGGTACGTCCTGGACACATGCTAAGTTTGATTTTATGTTTGTGTGTGTCGTATCTTTAATAATGGAGAGGTGACTTTTAATTATGTTGTCTTGGTGTTCAGGCGCTCTCTCAAAAGTACCGACGGTTCATGATCTATGTCCATTCAAAGGGAATGATTGTGGATGATGAGTTTGTGCTAATGGGTTCCGCTAACATCAATCAACGGTCTCTAGAAGGAACCAGAGATACTGAAATCGCCATGGGAGCATACCAGCCTCAATATACGTGGGCAAACAAACATGGTAACCCACGCGGACAGGTAAACTGTTTTCCTTTTTTTTCTTTATTGTATTTGGCTCCTTTAAAAGTGAGTAACTAAGGCGTAAAATGAGGTAGTAAAACATTTTGGCTGGGCAAAGGTCGATGATCTGCTTCAATGAAGAACTACAGAACTGTGATGGTTGTTTTTATGCTTCAGATATATGGATATAGGATGTCACTATTTGCGGAGCACACAGGGACTTTAGAGCCATGTTTTGAGCAACCAGAGAGCCTGGAGTGCATTAGACGTGTGAGATGGATGGGCGAGCATAACTGGAAACAGTTTGCGTCGGATGAAGTAAGTGACATGACAGGACACCTACTAAAGTATCCGGTCGAAGTTGATAGAATGGGAAAGGTGAGGTCTCTCCCTGGCTGTGAAACTTTTCCAGATATGGGTGGCAAAATAATTGGAACATTTGCTGGCATTGCCATTCAAGAGAATCTCACTATTTGATATGAAAACTACATAGTCTTCTTATACTTTTTTACTTTACAGAGAACGATCATAGTTTTCCATTGCTTCATAACTTTATACCATTATTTATCTTGTTCTCTTCCCTATTGTCATGTTTTTTGTCCCGAGTCCATTGTAATTGATGTTTAATTAAAGTGATGACATTAGTGCATGTAAATTTTATTATCTTCTTATAAAATATTAGTGTAAGCAATCGCCCCTTAGAAATAAAGATGATGAGCCATTCTAAAGTATATATAAGACGAGCTTGTCTCTAAACTAATTATCTCTTTTATTAATCCTAACTCGTCCCTTTTGTTCTTTCGAGTTAAGGATCTAATGGGAAAACCCTACGATTTTATAATGACAGTATGCAGGAGGAATTTAATTTAGGGGGGTGCAATATAGTTGAATGAACGTTATAATTATTTTACTATAGTGTATCTTTTAAACTCTATTTTTGTTATAAATACATAATTACCTCAAGAAAAAACATAAATTATACATTTGTTTTTAAATGATACTCATTTCTTTCTTTTTCGAACATAAGTGATGTACGTAGGCGTGATATTTTTTTGTTTACTGCCACATATTTTTTTTCGATTATGGAGATCTTATAAATAATGATTATAAAAATAATTAGCAAATAAAAAAGTTATAAAAAGAAATCAATTATACACTAACTTGTCTTTAAATTGTGTACTAAATATATATAGAAATATTAAAGATGTATGAACTTTTGAGAATGAATCATTGCATCAGTATTAAAAAGATCATGTTTATTCATTCTAACATAGGGAAATTGTAACCATAATCCTACAATAAATCAACCGTGATCAACTCCTAAAACTCAACCAACCACGTACTATTATTAAGGTAACAACATTTATATTTAAGATAGATTGACAAGATATATGGAAATCTCCAAAATCTCTAAATCCTGATTTTAATTTACAGGATCTGATATGAATATAACTATATATTAAGATATAATATATATATTATATATACACACACAAGCAAATATTATATATATAGAATACGTATATATATGATATATATATATATATAAAGGTCGGGGTTGGGGGCGGGGGCCCCTGCTGGCACCCCCTGGCTTCGCCCCCGATAGTATGTGAATAATTTGGCCTCGTACCAGAAGCATAAGGGAGTGATGGGTATGATTTACGATTGGCCCAATGCATGTGTTTGGGCCGGCCCATAAGCGCATCGAATATGGGGAATTCGATGCGCGCATCGAATCCATAGTTAGATGCGTTGTTATTGGGTCAGCCCATAAGCGCATCGAATAGTCACCATTCGATGCGCGCATCAAACAGGCACGATTCGATGCCCATTAGAATATTAGTTTGTGGGTTCCACGGGACGGTTGCTATAAATAGTCCGTCCCCTTGAGCTCAGAGGACATTCTCGAGAAGACAAACACCTCGGTACAGTCAGCATCGAATCTACACTCATTCGACACGCATCATATCGAACGACCATTATTCGACACGCAGTTAAGAAGTGTCCCTCCGTTCGACACGCAAAGCACGCATCGAATTCGACATACATTGTACGCATCGAATTCGATACCCTCCCAATAGACTTTGGATCTGTGATTACTGTTACGTATTAAACGAATTCATTCGACACGTCAGCATCGAATACCTACAATTCGATACGCAACATTAATATTGTAATTTAGTTATTTTACTTTATTAGCTTGTAATAAGTGTTCCGGACCAAGCTAGTCCATTAATAAAGTTGGACAACATTGTTTTGATCTCGTTTTGTAATCTTTTACTGTGTTCTATTACCGTGACGAAATAAGAACAAAATAGGGAGTAATTTCATTCCAAAATATCCTTGTCCTTGCTACCCTAACACATACACTAATTTTGATATACGAGAATCTAGTCCCAAATATACGACTCTACTATATGTAATCCTTAAGTTACTAGTGGGTGATTGAGCATGTTGCGTAATGGTTTATGATGGCTTCCATGCTATGGAGTCTCCACAACTTCTACCATCAAAGTCTAGAACCCCATGCAGTCATTACGGGTATTAACTACCTTTAACTGTCTTTGACCTCGGTCATATCTAAATCTGCACATCAAACAAATTTCTCCATCTATACCACAAAGAATCGAAGAGCCAATCATCAGTCCCATCATATCCGTCAAACCATCAATGAGGACATACAACCTTGAGCGCCTCCCCTTGTAGGCATCATCCTCACATGTAACAAAGCAAACCGTCAATGAGCGCTAAAGATTAGCTCGAAGAACACTTTAGATTCCTTTGACCGCTCACCCACTATAAATGACTTTGGGTCGACGCATAAGTTGGATATTTATGCATGTTGTGCCGCTTATTTTCCTATAAATAGCGTACTAGTACCCCTTCAATAAAACTCTTAGAATATTTTTCTTTCACACTCGCCTTGTACTCCGTACTTTTGATCTTAAAATTTCACTAGACTCAAGTTTTCTGTACTTCACTTGTTGCCGAAACCTTTACATTCTAGACTTTCGCGTTTATAACCCTCTCCGTATTCAAGATATACAATTTTGGGGTGCTTGAAATGCTTATGAATAGGAATTATTGACTTTTGTGCTCGCATAAATATCTTTTTAGTGTTGACAACCATGCCTATTTCATTATGCTTGTTTAAAATAAAGTCATAAACCGAACAAGGCGGAAGCTTTGATTTTGGGGTGCTTCTCGAACGGTTTTTGGTGGTGTCTTCGAACTCAACATTTTAAGAAGTCCTTTCCTAGTGTTTGAGATTTGAGGTTTTGTTGTTAGAGAACTTTTTCCAAACTAAGAAGCTCGTAATCTTTAAGTTAATGTGACACTACTTCTAACTTGTGATACTTTATTAGATAAAATAAACCATGTTTAATAGTTTGCGAGAATTACACAAATTACCTATCAACTATGGGGTAATTATACAAACTACCTCTTCTGTTTCAAAAATTGCACAAACTACCCTTATAGCCGAAAAATTAAAATAATTAAGACAATCTTCATACTTCAAATCATAACAGAGACTAAAATCCGCTGATATTTTATTTTTTCTTTGAAGATATTATTTGTTTTAAAAAAAATTTGTCTTTTTGAACGAGATAAATGAGGTTTAATGCAATAATTTTGATTTAATTTTTATTTTTTTTTGTAAAATAAATGAAGAACATGAATTTACATTCAATAAAATGTAAAAAAAATTATGCAAAAAATCGGCCATAAGGGTAGTTTGTGTAATTTCTCAAACATAAGGGGTGGTTTGTGTAATTACTCTATAGTTGAGGAGTAGTTTGTGTAATTCTCCCTAATAGTTTTGAGACACAAATTTATAGATTATAAGTATGTACCACTTACCTTAAATTTGAATTTTGTTGAGAATTAACTAGCGGAGACTAAACGTAAGTTTTTCATTAAAGGGTGAAAGGAAAAAGTCCCCGTATTTTCTGAATAATTTATAATGATGGTTGTCCCTTCCTTTTTTTTTTTGGTCAAACGTAACTAGTGAGAAAAAAAATGATGACATCAAATCCCCTGAAGTATAAAATAATTAATAAAGTACCTTCTAAACTTGTGAAAAAATAAAAACACGCCCAAACAAAAAAAAAAAACTACCCCTTTAGACAGAAATCCAACGTAAGAAGATGCAAGATATAATAGTTGGTCAATGATCCAGGTGCTTGGTTGCAGAGAGTTCCTTCATCAAGGCAAATAGAGAAAGCACTTAAATAGAATACAAATGTTGCTAGTCATACAATGCAACAAAGGGATAGAGATCAACTTTTGCTAGCTTTTGTTTTGATTAGTTCATACAGATGAAGATGGTCCAAAAAATTCAAATGGACAAGATACAGCTTGATGTGATTCATGTTTAGTCATCTTTATTACTTTATTCTGCGACAACGAAATGGAAAACGGAACACATGAAAATAACGAAAGGAAAGTAAAGGCCCTTCATTTTTTTTTTTTGAAAATAAGGCCCTTCATTTACCAAGCAGAAAATGCAAGTCACCTAAACCCCCTACGCCCTTCTCAAACTAAATTAAATACCATCATTTTACAAGGAATGCAACTAGTAGTTCTTCCCCATCAGAGGATTTCTTAAATTTCTGAAATCTGTCACTTGTCTAGATGATGATTGATCCCAAAAAGATCTGGTAGGCTACCATGTTTGGCGCCAAGTATTATGAGCTAATCGCCAAATTCATTCTCTAACAACTCTGTCCAGATAATAATCCATCTTCTATATAATACATAGAAGACCGAGAATTACAACATGGAAAGAGCAGTAGTAATTGGAGCGTATACTAAGCAAATCTCAAACTTCCAACAGATTCCCGTATAATTAAACCATAAAGTCAGCAGAAACTTGCTAATTTGCCATCACCAACACGTCAAACAAATCGGAACAAACTCTAATCCATGCTTACATGCTAATACTAAAAACAAATAACAACTGCATTTCAAGAACCAAATAATGATAAAAGTATCCAAATCAAAAACAGCAGCTCGTTACACTATCATAATATTGAAGAAGATATCACAACATTAAAATCGCTAACAAAATTAACGCTTGCCACCACCACCTCCGATCTTAGGACCCTTAGGCATAGCGCCCTTGGGCACATTACTCTTGCTAGTCTTTTGCTTGGAGACCAATTCCGCCTTCTTGGCTTTCTTCTCGTCCTTGGTTTTCTTGATCCTCTCCTTGATTTCACGTAAAGCTGCTTCGCGGGCAGCATCACGGACCTCTGCCTTTTCAGTTCTTCTCTTCTGGATTACTTCCAATGTGGCACCAACAATAGACCTAGAGTAAGGCTTCTTGGTGGCACGACGCCTCTTCTTCACAGCTTCAGCGGCAACATCCTATACATCAATCAAATATAACAAACAACGTATTACGCGACAAACCACTATTGTTCACCACTTACAATTCATAAGATATGCACCAAACCGTTGTTGGATTGAGTCGAGACACGTTAACAAAGACGAGGCATAGATATAAAGATAGATACCTTCTTGTGTTGTTTACGGTACATAGCGGTCCAGGTAAGCTTTGCGGGCCTAAGACGGTTGTGGAAATACCTCTTGCATTTTGAGTTAGCAAAGAGAAAAACCTGTAACAAAAATACACTTTTTTAGCCCAAATTGCAGATTACTAATGGGATTCAGAGACTATTTTTTTTATAACTGAAATTAAAATGATAATGGAATCAAGTACAAATCATCAAACATGAAAACCCTAATCTTCTATTTAACACCAACCAACCAACCTGGGAATCGGAGCGGATAAACCTGATTCCTTTTCCTGGGTAAATCTTCTGACCACTGAAGCGGCAAAGCTCGGTCCTTGATTAATCGAACGAACAACACACGAAAATTTGAATTAATTAATTGCCAATTTTTCCAAATTGAAATCGAAGTACAAAAATACAAGTACTGTATCATCAAAAATCGAATAAAATCAATCAAAAACTGAACTTACTTGAGAACCATGGTTGAGGGGTGGGCGCGCTTTGTCTTCAATGGAGTTTAACTGAAAACCCTAGCCAGCAATATAAATGTTATATTTCTTATTCCCGTACGAGGTACGACGTCGTACCATGTTGGGCTTAATTGACCCGGCGGTAGTGGACCTTGTAGTAATAGAATTTCTAAGCCCATCCCTTGAAGTGGGATACAACAGCAGAAATAGTCCAATTTGCATTTTTAATCTTAAATTTAATCGAAAAAATACTTGTATTTTAATCTTAAGTTTAAGAATATGTGCATCATATTGGTTTATAGAATCCAATTTCATTTCCCTAAGCGTAACGGATCGAGATTGGCCCTAAAGTGCAAGGAGGAATGGAGCTTGACAGCAAGACTCACCTGTCGAACATGGACGAAAGTCAACCTTAGTAATCAGACGGTGCCGAGAGGAAGGGTTTTACGAAACGAATAAAAGTTATTCTAGGGGTAACGGGTCGATCTTTTCCCAAGAGCTCAAACCGGCGGAAGGTTTGACACCTCGATGTCGGTTCTTTGCCACCTGAGACTGTAGTATGTTCCAAGGGTTGGGTTGTTCACCCATTAAAGCGATACGTGAGATGGGTTCAGAATGTCGTGAGGCAGTTCGGTCGATATTCGGTGTGGGGTGTTAGAGCATTGAGACGACCTTTCTTCCACTTTACTTAGTCTTTGTTATTCACCGTCGGAGTAAAGTAAAGTGTGGTTGTTTTGTTAGTGATGACACAAAATTATCCAGGTTGATTAATTCCTTAGATGTGGTTCGAAACGGAATTTCTGTGAGTTGTACAGAGAAAGTATATGAATATGAGAGCTAATACGGAGGGATATTTATGAGATATAGAGATCTTATAAGTGCGTAAAATGAGATTGCTTAGATGAATAAGGGGAAAATATATTGTTTTTACTTGATTATGGTATACAAGTATGTGATCTCAATTAGGGGTGCTCATAAAACTGTCAAACTCGGCCCACCCGTGTAACCCGACCCGTAACAACCCCAACCCGCCAGTTTTAATTTTTAAATTGGGCCTGCAGTTTATTAATGTGCAGCCCGTTATATAATGGGCGGGTTACGGATCAGCCACAAATAAACCTGACCCACCTGCCCCTTACATATATATAATTTTTTAGGGTTTTTACCTTCACTTTGCTATTGCCGTCTCTTCTTCACCAGTCATCAGTCATCACTCTAATCAAACACGGCGCCGATTTTTGGTGCAAGCTTGCAAATCGGAGGTATAGTATCCTCTTTTACATATTTTTATTTATATATTTGCCCCTTTAATTTCACTACTTTAGTTGGGTTGAAGCAGAGTTGCTATTTTCTTAATTTTGTTTGTGCTGACAATTATGAGCGGGATTCGAATGCCAACTGAATATGATGAAACAAATATGTACATCCAAAATTGATTATTGTGGTGCTTACAATTAGGTTATTGATTAGTAGGCTCCACAATTGATTGAACTTTACATCATATGAAAACCGAGATTGGATTCGTAATTTAATGCTTGTAAACTACTTGTTTTGTTTTTGCTAATTAATGTCAGATATTGAGAAATTGCTCATGTGTTACGAAGTACTTAATATTGAGAATCCTTCCTCTTTTCAGTACTTTATTAGTTAGTTTTTATGTTTATACTTTTTTTTTACCTAATTTGTTATGGTCTGTTAATTTAAGTTTGTTGTTATTTTGTTGTGTTAACAGGTTTCTAAATGGTCAAAGCATAGCATGAGCACATTATTGGAGCAGAAACACATTAATGAACTTTCTAAAATGCTGAATGATTATTAATTTATTTTCTGTATGACTTGAATATTGCTACTTATATTCTGTTTTTGTTTGTTAGCAATCTTATGGAATTGCTAGGCTTCTTGGATGCTGAAAGCTCAACTAGATTCTGCATTTTAAATATTGATACAAATTGATGCTTGTGCATTTAGCAAAGCATTGGTGGGAAGTAATTAACAAACGTTATACGTATTGCTTTTTTTATTATACCCGCCAACCCGCGCACATTCCATGCATCCGCAAGCAATCCGTTATGCACGGTTTAAAAAATTATACTGCAGCTTCAGTTTGGAAATTTAGTAACCCGCTTCTGTCGGGTTGGGTTGAAAAATTAGAGAAACCCGCTTAAATTCGCCTGCGTGCACCCCTAATCTCAATATGAGTTGCTTTACAATGTTGATCTAGCCTTCTATATATAGCATTTCAGAGTGCAAATGGGGTTGATCATCTATCCCTCATGAGTGATGAGGATGGGCTTCTATAAATGTGGTTTCGTGGAGGATGGATCAACTAACAAAAGTTAATACGGTTCATCCAAGAGTGATGGAGAGATTTTGCATCTAATAAAGTATGACAGTTCATTATGCCAGGCGTGAACCCTGACCCAAGTGGAGATGTCGACAGTCCTTCGATCGATACTAGCAGTATGTTCTTCGATTCTGAGAATACAAACCTCTACTTATTACGAGGGTCTTTTACGACGAGACCCTCTTTCCGAGGATAACCTGGTCTTTTCCAAGTCCGGTGTATTTATGCATTATCAAATGTCCCCCAAGTCTGTTGCTTCAGTTTTATCCATGTCACGAGACTTTGTCGCCTCTTTCGATGCTTTTTTGACGTGGTTGGGCTCCAAGGATCTCATTTTATGATCATGTTTCCTAGAAAAAGACATTGAAGTGGTTAGTTTATTCTCAAGTGTTTTCTTCTGTTAACCTCTGTGAGGGAGTTTATTTTAAACCTTGTTGTTGTGCAGTATTGTTTATCGGGTTTGATTGAGGTGTGAATAGAATAGAATATACTTCAGCACAAAATTGTCATACCTAAATTCCACTATGTCGCAAGTGCATGAATCAAGTAATAATAAAATGGTAAGTATAGTTATGAACTAAGTATCGTATCCCAAGGGAGAGATGGTTGTATGTATGAATCACTTAAAATCAAAACACTAATTATTGTCACTATCTTTTCTCTTGTGTTTGCAGAATGTAATGAATTCTTATGAATGATTTCTAAACTATAGATGTTTTGAATGTCTTTTATGCTACGAGTGCTTAATCTAGAATGCAATGGAATTAATCTTAAATGCAAGAAAACAATTAAACTACTTAATCTAATGAAAGCAATTAAACTAAGAATATTAGGAAGATGAGAGAATAACTAAGCTAAACTAAACTAGACTAAAGAACATAATTTAATGATTGATTGATTTTAGTTGTGAAAATGGTTGGAAAGATCCCATACTCTAAACAACGAGTAGGTTAGCTTCTCATAGTCATGAGTTCAACAATCAATAAAGAATTTAATATCATAGACAAAGTAAAAAGGTAAAGAAAAGCTTTTCGGATTTGGTGGAACGTTGTTGCTTGACCCTCTTCGTACTCCATTTTGCTATCTTCTTCTCCACTAATTATCTCCTCTCAAATAATGACTCGACTAATCTGGAATAATACTTTGATGGTGCTTTCTCTCTTGTGACAACTACGGGGATTTTTTCTATCAAAAAGTGGTTATAAAGGATGTGAAAATATTGTGAAAGTTGTACCCTAACGGTTGAACGTACCCTCATGTTTATATTTTTTTCCTCTGGTATGGGATGCGGTTTAGGGTTTCTAACTTGCAGCCCACTTTTTCGTTGATTGCGCGCCACCCGCGCGACGCGATGATGATTGCACTAACATTCTAATTTCTCTTGAAGGTCTCCTGGTGTCTTCTCTTCAATCGCTCTATATTCGGTATTTCTCCTTCTTGTAGTGCCGTAGCGCTTGAACATCCCGAAATTGTGTCTTTGACCAATTAGTGTCCAAAACACCCATGTTTGGCCCCGTTTAGCCTCGTTTTGTCTTGACTTCTTAAATACCTAAGAAAATATAAAATAATACTAAAACAAGTAAATATGCTATGATAAGTATTCAAAAGCATAAGTAAACATATACTTACACTAATGAGATGTTTATCACTTGTATTTTTAGGGACACGGTCGTTCTTTATTTCCCGAAGTGATGGTAACGGTGCTATCATCATCTTGGACGAGCTTCCCATAGTGGGGGTTGTGGCCCCGGGAAGTTGTCCATGGTCCCAATAAGGTGCTACCTTTGATCGAGCTTTGTTCATAGTGCTCATGTTTTAGAGGTTTTAGGACTGCCTTACAAGGTGTCAGTCTTGTCATTCTCAATCGGGGAGAGAAAGTTTCTTGTAGAAAGATATAGGCATGTTACGGTTTATGACCTGTATTAGACGTAGAATTTTTGGAGGTTGAATGCATTCCAATGTCGCATATATCCTTGCCCTTCCATATCCTAGAGGATATACGTGGCCGGTTCGATGATTTTAGCTATTCTGTAAGGGCCTTCACATGCAGGGTCTAACTTTCCAATCGTTTTAGAGGCCTCTATCGTTCTTAGTACTAAGTCCCCTACCTACTATAGTCGCGTTCGAACTCTGTAATTGTACCATTCAGCCCTCTTGGCTTTGTAATTTTCTGATTGTATTGAAGCCCGAGCTCTTCGTTCGGATAGCAGATCCAGTTAGAGGGCTAGGTTGAATTCGTTGTTTACTTCGATGTACTCTTGTACTCTCCAACTGGCTTGTACGATTTTTGCGGGTATTACCGCTTCGTGCCCATACACGAGGTTCAAAGGTGCTTCCCACGTGGCCACTCGCGCCGTGGTGCGATAGGCCCAGAGGACCCCGTGGAGCTCCTCGACCCATTTACTCTTCTGCTTTAGTAGTCGCGCTTGCAGAGATTTGAGGAGGGATCGGTTGGTGACTTTCACCTGTCTGTTTCTTGTGGATACCATACCGATGCAAATCGGTAACTTGAGTTCCACTTGTCGCACCATTCTTCAAGTACAACTAACCAAAACTGCAGTCCGTTGTCACTGATCAATAGTCACGGGATACTGAATCGACATATAATGTACTTTCATAATCGTGCTTTCCGTTGTAATATTTACGAGGGGTTCTGCTTCCACCCATTTGGTGAAATAGTCCATTGGGACGAGAAAATATTTCCTCCGGTGAATGTCTTTGCAAGGAGACCCACAATATCGATTCTCCATTAATCGAATGGACATGATATTACATTGGGTTTCCAATGGACGGATGGCAAGTGGTTGACTCTTAAATACCTTTGGTACTGCTCGCAGACCCTGGTGAATTTCTTCGCATCGCGAGTGATGGTGGGCAGTAGTAGCCTTGTCAGAGTACTTTGACTGCCAGATTTCCGGCTTCCGAAGTGGTTTTCGCAACTTCCTTCAGTATTTTCTCGCATTACCTCGAGGGCATCTTTTTCCCCGAGGCACCGGAGGTTGGGCTGTGAGAACCTTTTTTGTATAAGACTCCATCATTGACAAAGTCACAAAGAATTAAGCTAGTTCGTTTTTTATGGCATCTCCGTTTTCCCCTTTCAAAATTGCGTCAAGATTTAGCAAGAACCTTCGTACTTCCTCCATCCAGCCCCACTTCATGCTACTAGATACAGTCATTACCACCATTCCTGCTACCAACTATTCCTCCTCGATTCTCTACGACTGGAATAGGGTGAGGAATGTTATTCTCCTAGACTTTACATGATCATGGTACTGGCCATGCGAGCCAGAGCATCAACCTCTATGTTCGAGGTGCGCCAGATCTGGATTAACTCGAAGGCATCATTGTCCTTGTTTAGGGCCTTCACATAATCGCATTCGATTCTTTCTGATTTCATATTCCCCTTTTACCTGATGCACCAGCAACTGTGAGTCGTTGCGGATACACAAGTGTAGGATCGTAGTTTCTTTGTCCATTTGTATGGCTATGAGAACTGCCTCGTATTCATCTTCATTATTGGAGATGGGGAATTCCAACCTTGTTGCGAACTAGGTGCTCCCCTTCTTTGTTTCGCAGCACAATTCATGCTCTTCATTTGCCCCCATTCACAGAGTCATCTACGTAGTAGTCCTACATGGCTTTTTCTTCTCTTTCGACCTCACTCATCTTTACAATGAAATCCGTCAGTACTGGGGATTTTATAGCGGTCCTCAGAGTGTAAATCCCCTAGTTCCCCTACCCATTTAACCATCCATCCTGACACATCAGGTTGATTCAGTATTGGTTGGAGGGTATACCTGGTTAGAATGGTCGTAAGGTGTGCAAAAAAATAGGGTCGAACTTCCAGGCGGTTGCCACCAAGGCGTATTCTATCTTCTCTATTAATGAATATTGTAGCTCTACATCCTTGAGTGTTCTTACTGTGTAGTATATAGGTTAGTGGTCTTGACCTTCTACTCTAACCAGGACTACGCTGATTGACTCTCGCCCGGGGACCATGTATATGTAGAGTCGTTCCTCTTCCCGCGACTTCACTAATAGTGGTGGGATTACGAGGTATTTCTTGAGTTCGTCAAAGGCCTTTTGGCACTCTTCGCTCCAGTGAAAGTCCTTCATCTTTTGAAGAATTTTGCAGAAGGGTAGCCCTCGTTATGCAGCTTTTGATATGAAGCGGCGAAGACCTGCTACTCTTTCATTTAACTTCTGACCTTCTTGGGGTGTCTTGGGGTTCTGGGACATATCTATTATGGCTTTCACGTTTTTGTGGTTTGCTTCTATCCCTCATTGGATGACCATGTAGCTTACAATTTTGCCTCTCTTAATCCCGAATGAGCACTTTTTGGGGTTTACCTTCATTCTGAACTTTTCCATAATGACCATCGCTTTTTAAGGTCTTCTGCGTGTGTTTGTGCCCTTAGGCTTTTTACGTTCATGTCGTCCACGTAGACCTCTACGGTGTCGCCTATGAGGTCGACAAACATGGTAGACAAGCTAAGTCCAAAGTGCAAAATCACAGTTTGTATACTCCTTTGCCAATTCCTACTACACCTTGGATTGATATTTCTATGGATTTTGTATTGGGATTGCCAAGAAATAAACATGGTAGGGGTTCTGTTTTTGCGGTTGTGGATAGATTTTCAAAATTGGCACATTTCATTCCATGTCACAAAACTGATGATGCTTCTCATATTGTTGATTTGTTCTTCAAAGAAATTGTTAGATAGCATCGTATGCTAAGAACCATTGTTCTGATAGAGATACAAAGTTCTTGAGTTACTTTTGGAAGACCTTATAGTGTAAGTTAGGTATTAAGTTCTTGTTTTCTACTACTTTTCACCCACAAACTGATGGTCAAACCGAAGTAGTAAATCAGACTTTGTTTGTGCTATTGAGGGAAATCATAAAGAAGAATATTAAGACTTGGGAAGGTTGTCTACCACATGCTGAATTTGCTTACAATAGAACTGTGCATTCTGCTTCTAAATTTCCACCATTTGAAATTGTTTATGGTTTAAATCCTTTGACAACATTTGGCTTAACTCCATTACCTACTTCTAAGTATGTGAATTTAGATGGCAAGAAAAAGGCAGATTTTGTTAAGCAGATACATAAGAAGACAAGGCTCGATATTGAAAATAGAACTCAACAATATGCAAAGCAAGCAAACAAAGGGCGTCGAAAGTTGATATTTGAACTGGGAGATTGGGTTTGGTTGCATATGAGAAAGGAAATGTTTCCCAAAAAGAGACGTTCCAAATTATTGCCAAGAGGGGAAGGACATTTCCAAGTGATTGAGCAGATTAACGACAACGCTTACAAGTTGGATCTACCTAGTGAGTATAATATTAGTGCTACTTTCAACGTGTCTGATTAGAGTCCTTTTGATATAGGTGATACAGATTTGAGGACAAATCCTTTTCAAGAGGAGGGAAATGATGTAAATATGGACACGTTGATAAAGAAAGAAGATCGCAAGAATTCAAATTAAGAAGATGTCACAATAATGAACCAAGTTCGCGCTTTAAATGAGCCAATCACAAGAGGGCGTGCTAAGAAGATGGGAACAGCTCTTTATGGGCTAATTAACCAAACTTGGGTCCATAATGATAAAGGGGGCCCAAATGAACAAAAAAGATGGTCAAATCTGATCCAAGTGACCTTTTAAATAATGGTCAAAAGTCAAAGACGAGTTTTGACTATTCTTTCATCATTTTCTAGTCTAGTTAATGTATTTTCTTTTTCTAGAAGTTGTTGGAAGGTCATAATAGCTTTCTTAGTGACCGAGTTTGATTTGCCTATAAATAGTAGAGGCCACTTTCTTTGTAAAACAACACTTATCATATTTATAAACTTTGTGATATTTTATTCTCTTTGGTTCTTTGCAGAACTATTTCAGAACTTATCAATCGGATTCATCACCCTTGTCTGTGGCGTTCAAACCCGACTTATCAAATGGCACCCTCCATAACCGTTTGTGGCATCTTTGTATCAAGTAGTAAGTCGCGGTCTCCATACCAAGGTTTCTATTTGTACTAAGCCAACGAGTCGAGGTTCCATCCAAACAACCTGAAGATAGCGATCCTAAGTTTAGCATACGAATACCATTCCTTCTTGGTGGATATCGTATCATTGCGAGTTGGGGAGGATCTATCTCGACGGTCCCAAGACAAGGGAAAAGCCTAGGAAGCCGCGACAGGGGAAGTGGGTACCCCATCTTGGGCTGCTGCGTGACTCGGGAGCGGCCACCCCATCAAGGGGACGATTAAATTCCCCGGGTTCGAGTCCTGAATCTCCTCCAATGCCAGACGACAGTGGTGTCGCTGACGTCTCACCGACGAGAGGGACGTCAATATCCACACCCAGAGTAGTCCCACTGGAGCTCGCACCAGTTTCCTTATCACATGTGTCCTTATCAAAATGAGCCTTAACGGTTGGATGCCAATAGTTGTGTGGAGCGTCAGGGGGTAGCGGCGCTATAACAACTTTGGGAGGATTAGCCTCAAGCCTCCTATAGGATTCAACTTTCCACCACACGTTTCCTCGCCTCATCCAAAGCCAAACCTTCTTGAACATCCGAGTGGGTTCCGAAAACTATGCTACCACCATCATTGCCCGGTTGAACTACCAGGAAACGAGCGGGAAATCAAGAATTTCGTTCATATAAACGGCCGCGAGGGATCTTGACGTCGGCATCAATACCGGGAACTCGCATAAGTCCATCATCGAGAGCTTCGACCTGTTGAGAGGCGCAAGACATATTTCATTCTGTTGGCGGGTTGGAAACTGAAGGATTCGGTTCGGAGGCACCTCCACCACGAGTACCCGGCACATACTGTTGCGGGGAAGTAACATACTTGCGATGAGGCGTGTTCTTAGTTCGTACCATGGTTCACCTGACAGTCAAGAAATATTTAGAACAAGATTAACAAAACCAAAATAAAATAATATCGAATATCGATATCGGGTATTGACATCGGAAGTCTATATTGAATACCCATGTCGAAAAGGGATTATTGATATCGAATGTCGATATCGAGCGCCGACATCGAAAGGCTATATTGAATACCCATATCAAAAACGGCTATTCATATCGAACATCGATATCAAGAAGCTCATATCGAATTTACATATCAAAATTTAGACCCGACATACCTATCGAATTTGATATGGATATTCGATATTCGGCTCAGCAAAATGACAAGGGTCGATAATAAAATAATTTGCACAATGACAAGGTGGGAGACCAGTTTATAGAATAAAGTGACTGGGCCACGTGAGCAATAAATGGTCTCGACATCGGGGATATATCAAAACCTAAATTTGATATATACCCGATATTGGAAAGTTTCGACTTTCAACTTCACGAATTGTCTAGAAAAATGGGGGAGTATCGGAGCTCTATTTTCGCTATTCATATTCATTATTCGTGTAAATCAAAAACTTGGGGAGCATTGTGGGTACCCCGCGAACAAATACAAGAACCTGTGAATCGAGTTTACGAATTATCATTCACGCGAGAACTTCTAAATTGGGGGACTACATGATATGGGCAATTCCCGATCTGGGCCAACCCATTCAACAACACGGGCCCATCCAAGTTCACTGCTGGTCCCGTACGCCTATGTAAATTTACATTTATTTCCCTTATCAACCCGCTAATATCGAATATATATTCTATATCATCCTCGATCTACTGCATCACCCTCGACGTCACCTTCGATATCACCTTCGACATCACCCTCGATATCACATTCGACATCACCTTCGAAGTTGACTTCGATATTCAGTCACGCTTCTCATCCCAAGCATCTGGTGTTCTGGACTAAAGTCTACCTAGAGTTAGCGTTAGTGATAAGAGACATAGTTTGTAATAGATTCGTAGCCCTACTACTGTAATCTCGCACTTCGCATATAATATCCGATCTATTGTCAAATTACATCTCATATCCAACTTATCTCCCTTGTGTTTTTTTTTTTTTTAAAACAAGCGCAAGCAATAGTTAGTGATGCAAGCACTTAGTAAGTACTTATGTAGGCTCAAAAGCTGAAAGCTTTTTTCGTAAACATTTGCAAACAACGCATAAGAGTTGTTGAGAAAAAGAGAGAAACCACGAGTGAGAGAAAAGAGAGAGAAATTGCATTGGTATTCGTGCCTCTGGGTGAGTTCACCTTCCTCTTTTTCACTAATGTATTTTATAGGGTATTTTTCATCCACCTCCCCTGAGGTTTGGCACATTGACAAATACCCCATTGAGGTTTGACACTTTTTTAAAGGCCACATTCTGTTAGTTTGACCATCCATTCAACAGTTAAAATGAAGGACAATAATATCATCACAATTCACTTTAAAAAAAAAAGTCATTATTATAATCTTTATTATCTTTATTCAGAAAAAAAGATCATAATTATTAATAATGCAACTTAACATTACGTGCTTTTTCCTTCTTAGTTCTCAAGGTGTATATTATTATTATTATTATTATTATTAATATTATTATTATTATTATTACCATTATTGTTGGTTGTTGTGGTGGTTTTATAATTATACCATTATATAACTAAAAAATGTATCATGTTTAAAAACCAACAAGAAGGTCTACTATGGTGGTTTACAAAAAAAATCATTGTAGAATTTGTGATTTATATGCCTTCCAAAAAAAAGGAAAAAATGATTTTTTATAAATAACATTAAATAATTCAATTCATAAATTAAAACTATAAAATAAAATAAAAACAATGAGAAAGATAAAATGTTTGAAGTTAACAGAAAGAAAAAGAAATAAAATATTATACTAATATGTAGTAAACAACGTTAGCACAACTCAATTTTAACACTAATAAAACCAATAGAAAACACACTTACACAATATACACCAAGTCAGTTCTTGAAAGAAAAAGAAAAAAAGAAAAGAAAAAGACAATAAGAGTTCCAAAAACTTGATTCATCTGAGTGTCAACATAGGTAAATGGACAATTTTATGCACAATTTTATTTCTTTTTCTTTGTGTTAACTTCAACCATTTTATCTTTCTCGTTGTTTTTTTTTCTTTTTTATACTAGGGTACAATACATACAGTTATTTTGTGCATACAAATCTCACTATCTCTGACTTGTTGTGTAAAATCTTAGTTTTAATTTATGAACTGAATTATTTAATGTTATTTATAAAAATCAAAAAGTTTCTTTTTCTTTTTTTGGAAGGCATATAAATCACAAAGTTTCTACAATGATTTTTTTGTAAACAACCATAGTAGACCTTGTTGGTTTTTAAACATAATACATTTTTTTAGTTATATAATGGTATAATTATAAAACCACAACAACAACCAACAAATAATACTAATAATAATAATATTAATAATAATAATAATAAAATAATAATAATAATATACACCTTTAGAACTAAGAAGGAAAAAGCACGTAATGTTAAGTTACATTATTAATAATTATGATATTTTTTCTGAATAAAAATAATAAAGATTATAATAGTGATTTTTTTTAAAGTGAATTGTGATAACATTATTGCCCTTCATTTTAACTGTTGAATGGATGGTCAAACTAACAGAAGGGGGCCTTTAAAAAAGTGTCAAACCTCAAGGGGGTATTTGCCAACGTGCCAAACCTCAGGGGAGGTGGATGAAAAATACCCTGTATTTTATATGTATGTGAGCTACTTTTTGTGGATTTTTAGTAGATAAACTTTAAGTTTTGGTGGTGCACAAGATAGAAGTAAAGAGCCAACTCGACTGTTTTTGAGCCTTACGAGCGAGCAATACCATTATATCCTTCGGCCTGTGTTTTATTTACTTTACACAGGAAATCGGGAAATAAGTTATATAGCCAAAAATAATCAATTGTCAATCTATAAGTAAATATTACTTAAGATGTGTTTAACAGTGTCAAATTTATAGTATTTGACTATTTGCAATGTTGAACTTATTGGCCGGATTAAGTAATCTCAATTCTCTGATTTTGTAGGGCAATTATTCTCATTATTTTCTTCTATCTCCGATGCAATATCATGACATAACATTAATTGTTTTCATGAACACAAACGTTAATAACTTAATTTTTTGGAGTTGGGTTTTGAAGTTGTGATCTGGTATGTCACGGTAACGGTCAAGAAACAAAAATAGATATTAATTAGTATTTGTTAAGACTTTAAGAATAATATTGGTAAAATTTTGAAAAAGTGTGGGGAGCTTTATGACTAACTTGGACTCAACGCTTTGAACCGCATCAAACGCCTGGAAAATTATTTGCAACATGCCGAGACAAACGCTGGAACGAACAAACAATGACCATACCTATTTTAGCTGTGTCCTCTTACTAGCACGGTTCCCAACGTCCACTCACATGGCTATATTCTTGACTTATTTACCTGCAAGTAGTGGGAAATTAATTTGATATGGGTAATTTTCGTATTGGGTCGGCCCATGGGCAAAGCTCATATTCATTTATATCGGGGATGGCCCTCGATATGTATATCGAATATAACATTTGATATAGTACAGTGGACCCCGCATTACGAGGTCTATAAATATCCGGGCTCCGCTAATCAAGATATGTTTGACTGATATCTCACTCTATATCGAAGACCCTCGATATCATCCTCGATATAGCACCCGATATATATCATCGGTATATATTATCGACATCACGCTCAACATTGTACCCGACATCATCCTCGACATATAAGGCCTCCGATATCATCTCTGATATCACATTCGATATCTACGAGATACTTGACATACCATTATACTTGGTTGTATACTTAACCTATCACTAATGAACTACGTTCGACTTGATTCCCTCAAGAGAATACGTAGGCAGCTTGAGATAACCCGAGTCCAGTCCGAAATCATGAAAGATCTATCCGTCCTCTCACCACGTTGCTTGGAGTACATGTGTGCAAATGACAAAGCTGGTTTCAGCGTGGCCTAGAACCAGCATGATGTGGATTGTTTCGTCAACCTGCTAAGCCAGCATACGAAATCACCCCAAATCATTAGCGCCGTCTGTCAGAACACATTATAATGTACTTGAAAACAAGCACGCAACCGTAAGATTCAATCGTGTTCATCAAGAACAATGGCAAATTGGAGCACCATTGGACCTATGCTTTTCATGCTCATCCTTACGACTCTGGGCTGACTCAGACTCATAAAAACCCTGGAGCATATCAAGTTTGGACTCCGCCCCGCCAATCAAGATAAGTCATATCAATTACATTATATTATTCACCTGCATATTCTGCAATTAATTACGTTAACCCTTAATTTCTATCTTTAAATTATTGGAACAGTATTAATTTACTTAAATTGCCCCTTCGGACTGGCCTGTAGCTAAAACAGGAAGAACCACGCAGGTCTTATTCCTTTCTCACGAGATACATAGGCGCTGGTTCTCAACCGTTACCCGTTACTAATCTTTATCTATAGAATGTTATCTCTCTCTCTCTCTCTCTCTCTCTCTCTCTCTCTCTCTCTCTCTCTCTCTCTCTCTCTCTCTCTCTCTCTCTCCCTCTCTCATAGTGATAGACTGATTGCACGTGCAAACATATCCTACGCGATAAGACAGAACTATACCATAAAGGGTAAAAGTACCTCTTATCCTAAAGAATAGGCAAATCGGAGGCTATCCGGTTCTTGTCTGTCATCCATTTTGAATTTTTATATTGATATGTATTGTTGCATATATTGTTATCCGTTTAATTGACAGGAACGTAGATATCCTTCATCAACAAGACAAGGAGGAACATATCCTCTATCCACGAGATAAGGAGGACAAAAGAAAAGAAAAAAGATCCCCTATCCACGAGATAAGGAGGACAAAAGAAAAGAAAAAAAGATCCCCTATCCACGAGATAAGGAGTAAAAAAAACGATCCCCTATCCATCAAGATAAGGAGGATAAAAAGAAAGATGCTGACAAAACAACACAGAGGTATCGCCCTCAGGACATATCGCTTGAAAATGCAACTATCCATATGCCGTAACGACAAAAGATGCTGACAAAACAGCACAGAGGTATCACCCTCAGGGCATATCGCTTGAAAAGGCTATTGTTCATATGCCGTCACGGCAAAAGATGCTGAGAAAACAACACAGAGGTATCGCCCTCAAGACATATCGCTTGAAAAAGAAACTGTCCATATGCCGTCACGGCAAAAGATGCTGACAAAACAGAGGCATCGCCCTCAGGATATATCGCTTGTAATAGGCGACTGTCCATAAGCCTCCACGACAAAGATACTTATAAAACAACACAGAGGTCTCGCCCTCGGGACATATCGCTTACAATGACGAATACCATATACCCCTATGGTGGGTACGAAAATACAACAACAAAGGTTACTTATACATGTCAACATACCTCTTATCCTACATGATACGACAAAGAATACCTTAACATGTAGACTCATCTTTTTCCTACAGGACAATAAAGCAAATGCCTCAGAATGATAGAGTTATCTCATATCCTATGTGAATAATCCATAAAATACCTTAACAGGTAATTTGTTTGTTTACTATCCGATAGGATATAACATAAAATATTTACCTAGACTCTGAAACCCTCTTTTATTCACAAACTCAAACGAGGAAACGGACAATGTCGACAACATAAACAAGACATGCTAGAAATGGCAGCGTCAGTTCTACCAAAACAGACAGAACCACATCCATATATAAGGTAAAATGCTAGAAATGGCAGCGTCACTTTCACGTATATGGTAAAAGGCCAGAAATGGTAGAGTAACAACTACCTATACGGTAATATGATCAAAATGACAAGAGTTACATGTACCTTTACGGAAACATGCTAGAAATGGCAATAGTTACATCTACCTGCATGGTAACATGCAAAAATGGCAGAGCAACGTCTACCTATATAGTTTCATGCCTAAATTGGCAGATGAATATTTGCTTACGCAGTACCATGCCTATAACGGAAGAGACATACGTACCTGCCGGTACCCTGCCTAAAACGGCAACAAAACATGTACTTACGCGGTACCTTGCCTTAAATGACAATGAATCATACACCCACGAGGTACCCTAACTGAAATGACAACAAATCAAATATATGATTCCTTACACAATATTCCTTTATATATTACAAATACATAAGTTACTTTGAGATACCAAGCGAATCGCAGAAATTTGCACGCAAATATGAGATGATACGCTTGTATTAATCAATACAAAAATGAACAAAGACGAATCAGATTACAACAAGTACCAGCGCGGTAACCCGTCTCTTAAGGCACAACGACTAGTACCTACATGGTATTCCCGCCTCATACGACACAAAAAACAAGTACCTATGTGGTACACCGCCTCTTAAGGCGCAGTAAAGCACCGAAATGAGACCCCGACTCTCAAGGGCACATAATCGTCTCTAAATGCCTCCTCTAAATTTGGCCCGAGGATGCAAAGGTCAAGTAGTTAGCTAAACGCCGACTCTGCATAGTTATAATAAACTGAAGATAACACCTATGTAATGGTAGGATACTAATAGACGCTCAAAAACAGCGCGATAACATGATTAAATGAATAAATCATTCATACCCTAATTTAATGGCAGCGACGTTACATCTGTCATCGTACTGTGACTAATCTTACAACGAGAAACATGCTCATTATCGCATGCGAGGCCCGAGTCAAGAAAAATACCAAATTCTAAAACATGTTGTAGTCGCAGTGATTACAACATGTATATCCACGATGAGGGTTAACATCTTACCCATACTGGTCAATAGATTCAAAAATAATCCACTCTACGTGGTATGATATGACTTTACTCTTTAAAGTATTGTCAATTCCTAAATGAAGCCAGCACAAACAAGTAAATTCTCATCGCTAATGAGATATCCAATAATATCACGGCGACTATAAGATATATAATGCAAGTTCAAAATGAACAACTACTTTTCAAATAAATGAGGATTCATTGATTAAATAAAATCGCTCCAAAGCACAAGAAGTGTTAATTGAAAGATCACTCCAACCAGGATAATATACTACACTTTACATCATCGTAAACTATACAACTTACTCAAAGAGTGACCAACCTACACCCCTTAGTAGCGCAAGCAAACGATCTAATACACACTAGGCGCATACCTAAGAATGTCAAGAAACTTCTTTGCGTCCATCATTGCATTCATCATTTTCACAATTATTGTAGCCGAGAACCTTCCTTACGATGACTTCTGGCTCAATACCTATATTATCCTCTTTAAGATTGACAAAGCGCATGCTTAAGTTACAGGGTAAAGAATGTTGACATCTCTCATTGGACATATAAATGATATGGACGTAAACCGTCATTTACAAACATTGGCCTGAGGGGCCTCCAGTCAGCCATGATGGGCAACTTTTCCAAATAATATTTCATATAATTTTTGCTCTCGCTGCAACCTTGCTTGACTTCAAACACTTTATTATCAGATTGATCCGCCTAAGAAAAAAGGTAGAAAATACCTCAAACGGTAAATGATGCCTCTTATCCTACCAGAAATGGTAGAGAACACCCTAACGGGTAAACAAATCTCCTATCCTATGGGAAAATTCAGAGAACACCTTAACAAGTCGAAGTCTCTTCTATCATATGTTGATATATTTATCCTACAATGTACGACAATAGATGTCTACCCAAGACAAATGCTAGGATTTAAACAAGAATCAAATATTCAAAACAAAATAGCAAAACAAAGATTACGATTATCTAAAGTTTATTAGACAACCATAGCAGAGGCGACATAGCGCCACTCACACTCTTAATTTCGATTTTGCGCACACACTTCACGCCAATCAACACGAGACTCTTTTTCTTGAGAATCTCGACAACGCGATCATGCTCAGTATTATCATACCTACACCCCGCAATGGTGATAGCTCAACACCACCCATGAGATGTAACAATACTTGAAGCTACACTTTACAATAGCTTCAGCTAGAAACTGCCCAATTATGGTATAGTGAAACATACCTTGCGCGGTATCCAAGTCATTTACCTCTCACGATACAATGCAATATTCTCTGCATGGTATTTATGTCTCATGGAATACTAAACACGTTATCATAGATCATACCTCTCAAGGTATAACAAGAATCATTTGTGATACGATGTCAACTACATCTACCTATAAAGGTAATGGAAGCGCAGTCAGATACTACATCTGATAAAGTACTCGAATAACTCAAGAGGTACCTATAAAGTTTGAGTTGTTATGAACCCACCTCACCAAACGCGAGACCCAGCCACACTAACGCTATGGCCGGGATAGAACATTCAAATATTTTCACATATCCCAAATTGTTATGAGGGTAAAATCGTAGTAAGCAATAAAGAAGCGCTCTCATCAGTAACCCCGAGCCTCTCAATCACCCGCCAACCTAACGCAGGGTTGGGGAAAACCTGATTTTCATAAAAAATCATGTATACACAATCGCAAGCTATAATTACAATAATACATGCAAACATTGCACATACAAGACCCCAAGCGGTCCATTTTGTCTCTAGAAATAATGCTTTTGGGGCCATGATGGCCTCGTGCGGAGAACAACCTCCTTGTGTTCTACATTACTCCCGCCTAAGACATATTTATCCCTATATTATTATGGACCCTATTGCCCATCAATCCATCACACGAAATGGTCAAGCACCCACCTCGATACGCATGTTATTCAATGTAGTCCTCTTGCGACCACGCATCGCATCCACCTCTATATCGACATTTGCATTGAATATAGGCATGTTACTCGAAATGCACCTCCTTAAGTGATTATAGAGCAGCAATGCATTTTAAAGTATCACGTCTCAAAAATCTCAACGAATGGCAACAATCTTAATGGACACCGGTACATTTAAAGATCATCACATCGAGAGCCAATCCTCGACATCAAGCAACTGTACATTATATATCTTGCAAACATAGTTACAAATAGAGTGTACAACCTCTACTTACCCGCTAGCGGTCTCCAGTAACGCCATCATCACCGTCTTGATCAAGGACGTCAACGATAAACCATTTCAACAAATATTTACATCCGGACAAGTGGAAGGGACCAGCTTATATAACAACCACACTTGGGCTTCGGCGACAATAGATGACTTCCATATTGGGGAGATATCGAAAACGCATATTCGATATCTACCTGATATCACTGAATTTTTGACTTCCATCTTAACAAAATTGTCCAGGAAAATGAAGAAGAATTCGAGCTCTATTTTCACTATCCCAATTCGTTGTTCATGCAACTCGAAAACTGGGTGGAGTGAAGGGTATCCCTCAATAAAATACTCGAGCATACAAATCAAGTTTATGAATTATCATCTATAATGATAACTCCTAAACTCGGGGACTACATGATATGGGTAATTCCCGTATTGGGCTAGCCCATGGGCAATGCCCATATTCATCTATTTCGGGGATGGCCCCCGATATGTATATCGAATATAACATTCGATATAGTACAGTGGTTCCCGCATCCCGAGGTCTATAAATATACGGGCTCCACTAATCAAGATATGTTTGAATGATAATCATACACTGCTTACTTTATATCGAAGACCCTCGATATCATCCTCGATATAGCACCCGATATATATCATCGGTATATATTATCGACATCACGCTCGACATTGTACCCGACATCATCCCCGACAGATAAGGCCTCCTATATCATCTCCGATATCACCTTCGATATCCACGAGATACTCGACATACCATTATACTTGGTTGTGTACTTAATCTATCAATAATAAACTACGTTCGGCTTGATTCCCTCAATGGGGTACGTAGGCAGCTTGGGATAACCCGAGTCCAGCCCGAAATCATGAAAGATCTATCCGTCCCCTCACCACGTTGTGTGAAAAACATGTGTGCAAAGGACAAAGTTGGTTTCAGCGTGGCCTAGAACCAGCATGATGTGGAGTATTTCGTCAGCCTGCCAAGTCAGCATACGAATTCGTCCCAAATCATAAGTTTTAGTAGTCGTAATTTTTTTATTTAATAAGAGAAAGATTAGCTAGATTTTTTATATAAACAATTAGATAGTCAACAAAAAAACCCTATGTGATTAGCAAACATCCAGAGAACACGTTCTTTTTTGTGGTTTTAAATAGTGTGCACAAATTCTTTCGTGGTAATATTTTTCTTGAAAATGACAAAATTGCTTTTACTTTGGCTTTTTATTTTCAAACTATTAGTTTTAGTTTTTGAGTTAAAGTATCTAGAGGGTGTTATTTAGACTTTTAAATGAAAATAAATGCAGTAAAAAAAAACTCACATTGTAAAGCGAGTGTAAAACACTTGATAACAAATTTGGGTAAAGATAAACTCTAGTGCGGAGTTTAAATTCTTGATCACGAAGATAAATTAGATAATTAAAACTAGGAAACAATATTTATTATCTTAGCCTTTTTTTCCCAAAACAATTCTACGCTCACATATACAAATTTATTGGGTAAAAAATCGAAACTAGTCCTTTATTGTGTCCTAGTTACAGTTTTCGTCCTTTATTGTGTCATTGTTTTATTTTGCTCCTTTATTGTGTATATCATTACAATTTTGGTCCTTAGGAAGAAGTCAGAGTCGAAAATATCACGTGGGAACACTTGCCGGCCAAAATAATTTTTTTTTAATTCCCACAAGCAAATTCACATGTGGAAACGCTGGTTTTAATTTTTTTTAATTTTTATTTATTTAAAATTCTGACCCGGCCAACCCGATTTGACCGGGTTAACCGAATCGGACGGGTCAAAATTTTAAATAAAAAAATTAAAATTGTTGTTCCAACATGCAAATATGCTTGTGGAAAATTCAAATAAATTGAATTTAGGGCAGTACGTGCTCGTACATGACATTTTCGGCTGAGATTCCATTCGAAGGACCAAAATCGTACTGAAACACACAATAAAGGACCAAAATAAAACAAGGACACAATAAATGACTAAAACTGTAACTAGGACACAATAAAGGACCAATTTCGATTTTTTACCCAAATTTATTCATTTATATATCAGTTCCACGCAAGAGAGATAAAGTAAATTACAATTCCGTCACTTAGTGGCTGATCCAACTTCATGCGCGCATGATTGAGCTATATAATAATAAATAATCACCTCCAATCCACTTGATCACCTTCCTCTCTCAATTTCAACTTGTATAAATTAAATGATCTGATCAACAACAGCTCCAAATATCCCATCTATACTCCAAACAAAACCACCCTTTCGAGATCTACATTTGTCTACTAATTACAGGAAATTTCATTTTTCTCATTTCCCCCACACAACAATGGTACGTGGTACACTTGAAGTCGTCCTCGTCGGAGCCAAAGGCCTCGAAAACACTGACTTTCTTTGTAAGCTTTTTCTCCATCTTTTCTGTTAGATTTAGATATTCTCATTCATGTTTCAGATCCTTCTAAAACGTACACCTTATTAGGAAGCGGGCAAATTATTAATTACATACGCTCAAACTAAGAATTCAAGATTTATGTAAACTGGCTTTGACTTGGACTACGGTAATTACATACACGACTTTTTAAATATACGGTTGATCTTAGACATATTTTATGACCAATGTGATCAGGTAATATGGATCCCTATGTGGTCATCACTTGTCGTACTCAGGAGCGCAAAAGCACAGTTGCATCAGGTTATGTTTTTATATATTAATTGATGAATTGTTGTTTAATTTAAATTCCCTAGTTTGATTTATATTGCAAGATTCCTGCTCATTAATTCAGATCAATATAATATATATATATATATATATATATATATATATATATAGTGTTTCAACCTATGCGTACTTTCATTTTGGATGGGCATATATATTTACACAAATTGCAAAACCAGGGATATTGAGTTGTAGTGAAGAAATATTACCCAATAAAATAGACATCACATGGTACTATTTTAAGGATATGAAAGAAGTCAAGAGCCAAAACAATATTTGCAATTTACACACTAGATCTTTAATATTTTCTTAACTATGCAGGAAAGGGATGTGATCCAGAATGGAATGAGAGTTTCATGTTTGGTGTCTCTAATTCGGACGAGGTTCCCGAACTCGTGATCAAGATAATGGACAGTGATGGCCCTTCTGGAGATGATTTTGTCGGAGAGGCTAAGTAATTAAATTACTATTCAGTATTCATGCACGCCCTTCTTTTCCACTAGCAATAATTGGTTATTTTTATTAGTCACGTTAACTTTACACTATTACTAGTAGGAGTAATAGCATTGGGCCAACTATAATCACAAACTCCCCCCCAAAAGCATCACTTTTGGATCTAGTAATAAGTATTTTGAATCACAGAACATATAATATCAATTGTCAACAGACAAATCATCATAAAATTGAAAAATAAGTTGGTTATCGTACTTTCAATTTTTTTTAGTATATAAATATGTTACATCTATTATATCAAAATCTATAGAGAACTCACTCTTTCAATATGTTCTCTTTTGATATATTTAATACTATACATAACACAAATTGAGTTCCTATGTGACAAATTTTGAAACGAGATACGAGTAGATTAAATTTGTCTAAATTTTATTAGATGCTCGTAAATGTTAGATCGTGTGAATTTACTTACAATTTAGCGCTGTCATTTACTTTTGATGAGTAGTATTAATTTTTGTTCTTGCAATTTAGAGGTGTTATACGTTGAAACTAATTATTAAAGAATAATGTATTATTGTTGCAGAATCCCACTTGACGGACTGTTTACAGAGGGAAGCATCCCAGAGAGCGTGTACAATGTGGTGAAAGATGAAGAATATCGCGGTGAAATCAAACTTGCCCTAAAATTCACTGTGAGCACTGAGGAAGATACGGAGGAAACTTGTGGGGGTTGGAAAGAGTCTTCTTATTGATGAGTTAAATTTCATAACAATAATATAACAATATAATCTACCATCCATCACCCATTTATTGCATATTAATGTGTTTTTTCTAAAATGTTGTTGGCAAAAGGACTTCGTTGTGTGTCATGGTTAAAAGGAAACAAAAAAACTTACATTTTCTCTACAATCTTTTGTTTTCCTTTTTTTACCAAATATTTAGGGCATGAGCGATGTGTTTGTTTGTGTTTTGTTTAATTATTATAACAAACTATATTTATTTTCATAGAGATGTTAAAACTCAGTTTGATGTAGTTTCATCAATTTGGTTTGGGTGTTTGAAAACTGTCATAAAAATTAAATGAAGTTCTATCATAAAAATTAAATGAAATTCTATTAGATGTGATTTTAGTGTGAGTGTTAAGAAGAAAAGTAAGTAATAACCATCAACTTTAGTGCTATAGATATAGAAAGATATAAATTATTAATTAACAATGAGTATTTGTTGAATATAAATTTTGGATACTATCATTTGAAGATAAATGCTTAATTGTTTTTCTCTCACAAAAGGAATGAAAAATAATCAACTATAGACTTGCACCTTTATTTTTTCTTTTTTTCTTTTTTTGTGCATCTTATTAGTTAGCATTTATCTTATGTCCAAAAGTCATATTTGTCACTAATGAATATACATAACAAGTAAATAATAAATATTTTATTATAATTTTAATTACTAAATACGTTAATGTTTATTCTAATATATAATATAATATATATGTCATAAAATTGTACAACTAAATATTTTAATACTCGATCCACGTAAAAACTTAAAAATAATACAAGTGTTTGTTGAATAAAGAATACATGCTTAAAAAACATTCTAAAATTTCATTTACAGATATTAAACAACATGCACATTCAAGATCAGAAATAAGCACGATTCACAGAGAGATTTAAATCAACAAGCAAGAAAATAAGTTATAAATTACGCATAGCGCAGATATTTAATGTATATAATGCATGATTCATTTAACACCCTAAAATTCTTTGCTAGAAAAAAAAATTTAAAGAAGACGAAAGTTGAGAGTTGTAGATCTAACTTCTTGAAATAAGAAACTTTCATAGGCTCCAACCAATTTTCTAATGAGAAATTTAACATTCTAGCTAGGTCGAAATTACATCCAAACAGAGCCTTACTTTCTTGCGATTGACCAAATCAATCTAATTGATAACATCGATCTAGTGTGGGGACTAAAGAAGGATTATGGAGTGTGATAAAGAGGATGAGAATTGGGTACTCCTTTTCTATAATTTATAGAGAAGTCCGTGAATGAAGGAGTGAATTAAATGGTAACTTAGGTAATTTTAAGTGCTAAATACAACTTTTTTGATGAATTGCCAGAAATAACTTGGAATAGTATGATGACATAAATAAGTATATTTGAGTACACTTGTGTAAGTGTAGATTGTACGTTTACAAGTGATTTTAAGGTGTATACATAGTGTGAGATGAGATGATATTTTTTTTTTTTCATTTGTGGCTTGTCACTTGGCTTTCATTAATTGGTGGGTCGTGTTTAGTGGGTGTTTGCAAGAGCTTATAGAAGCTCCTTCTTCCAAGCTTTTACTTAAAGTCACTAAAAGTTCATTTTGACTTAAAGCAATGAGTGTTTGCAATCCTTCTTAAAAAAGTAACTTAAAGCCATTTAAATTAATCTTGTAGTGTTTGCAATAATAAGTAAGAAGTAGCTTTTATAATGCAATAAGACTTAATTACCCTTATTTATCGAGCATATAAATAATTAACATACACTTACATTAGACAAGTATACATTTTGTTAAATAAAATAAAAAATATAATTTGGGAATGACGTTGAATATAGAAGAGAAAAGATTAAAAATATTTTTTATTGCTGAAAATGGATGAGAAAGATTATAGAATATTTCTTTTCCTTAATTGTAGGGATATAGGCGACACTTTGAGAGGAATTAGGAGAGAGAAATATTTTTATAATGCTGATAATTAAAAGGAGCTTTTAAAAGCACCATCTACCCAGCTTGTAGGCTTGTGCTTTTTCTTGGCTTATTTTAAGACAAGGAGAAGCAAAAACCCTATACTCAAACACTAATTTATGGCTTCTCTATAGACAAAAGCCCACAAGCTCCTTTTAAAAGCATTTGCAAACACTCTCTTACTCTTGACCAAAAGTTGGTAGATCTCTAGACATTCTTAAATTTTGGTTGCCTGGGTTGTAATATTCTTTGATGATGGGCCAATAATATTTCGACTTGGCCTTTGAGTGGGTCCTAATGCCACCAAATCTTCAGGTCTTTGAATATAATAATATTTTTCTACAAGGCGGTAGTGCATTGACACAACTATATAGTGGGCCTTGGTACGAGGCTAGAGATGGTCTTCTCATGAGGGGCTTCATCCTTGCTTTGTCAGATGCTTGCTGTGGTGTGGAAATTCTCTTTCCCACGAGGCTTTTCTACTTTGTGAACTTTTGCTTTTGATTTGTACATATCGTAAGGGGGAGATTTTTGTCAATAATGAGTCCACGTTTTTTTTTTTTTTTTACCTTCTTGTCACTTTTGTGGGTTATCACATGTCCCAAAAGTCTTTGGTGTTATAGTGAATGAAACCGAGGACTTGTATGGTACTTTGTGAGGCGTCTCGCTCCTCATAAATTCTTTACTTTTGTCCCGAAATTTCACCCTCGAAGAGGCCATGCATTTGAGGGAGGGAGTGAACGGCGATGTGTTGGCGGTGACTTGTTGGCAGTGTTTTGTAAATTCAAAACTAATGTATAGTATTTATAACTTAGTGTTAGTCGTATAAAATAAATACGAGATTAAAGAGAATATTAGTCCTAAGGATTAATAAATGGACAATACTATTGTCACGAGTACTTCCGATGAGTTGTACCCACTCCCAACGAGGAGGCCCATTGGGTGTGACCAATACCGCTCGGTTACTAACCCAAAGCGGTATGAGTGGCCATCCGACGAGGGCACCTAGCGTCCCTCGAAAAGTCACGATGAATCAAGACCAGATATCAAGGCGACATCGGATAAAAAGCAAACCCGGATGGATCCGCCTGATTCAGATATCCATCAAGACGCCGAGCAGGGCCCCAACGGACTCTCGAGTCCCAGAACCTTGACAAGAACGCTTCCTTGCTATACACTCCCAACACAAGTTCCCTCGGAGCAATGCCCCAGACGGCCAACTCAAAGAACGAAACCGCACATTGATGCAAGAACCAGAGAACAACACTTTCCGGGCACTCGGAAAGAGAAACGCCTATCCACGAAGGCTAAAAACCTCTCGGAGTTCAACTCACGGGTGAACACTCTGTCGGAGAAAATGTCCAGAATCACTTACTTCAGAATACCTCCCTATCGGAGCAGCATTATCACCAAGAGGACACTCAAACTTGGCCCTCAAGTCATTACTAAAGGCAATAAGCCCTCGGAGACAAAGAAGGCAGCATACCACCTATCGGAAAGAAGGCGAAAGTCCTCGAAAGAAGATAAAATAGTACAGTCAGCACTTAGCATATCAAGATAGACATTATCTTATTGATTGGTGTACATTGTGACACTTGTATTCATCCCAAAGCATAGCAACATGCATAGCGACACCTGTCAACATGCATAGAGACACGTGTCCCTAAAAATTTCCATATAAAGGGAGATGATCTCATAATGAAAGGAGGGGGAGAAAAAAAGACTAACTATCATACAAATGAGTGAATCATAGTGAATAAATGAAGGAATGTTCTTGTTACTTTGTCTCTTTTAATAGCATTTAGCTTTTGAACCACGGGTAAGGGCGTTCCAACCCAAATAAATAATTCAGTTAATTAGGTCATAATTCCAAACCTGTTAACACACATGAATAAAAATTACACATGTGTAGCTTTTGATGATAACTCAATATAATGGGTACTTAAAAATAATTGGAGAAATTATTATTTCTGCCCAATAACTTTGCGAAAAATTACTTTTTGCCCTTTTTTTCGGGCCTACTTTTTCTGCCCCGTTAGTTTTAAAAATTCAATCAAAAATGCCCAATTTCTCTTAACCAGGCTAAAACGTTGACGTGTCGGTCCAGTCAAGAAAGTGCTTGCTCAGTTAATAAAATGCTACAGCCACGTCGAATTTTTGAGCTCAGAAAAATGTTTTTAAAAAAAACAAAAAACAAAATATGGATTCCATCTTCTTCACCTCCCACGACCGCCACCACCACCACCACTGCGCCGCACCATCGTCGGCAGCGGACAACAACATCGGGAAACCCGCTCCCACCTCATCTGTCCCACGGCTACCACCACCACCACTCCCCCGCACCATCGTCGGCGGTGGACAACAAGGGCCAATTCCCCCGCACCATTGTCTTCTTCTTCCCGATTCATCAACAGCCGTTGTTGAATCTGATTGCATCCAATCAATGGTTCCAACAAGGGCAAATTCGTTTGTTGCAGAGATCCGCCATTGTTTTTGGCGGATCTTCGGACTCGTGGTTGTGATTGTTGGTTGGGGGCACCTGGCGGCAATCAATGGTTCAGGGGTATTTTTCGGAGTGGGGAAAAGATTTCGGCGTGAATTGTGGGTCGAATTGGAAGATTCCGGCAGTGAACGGGGGTTCCGTGAACAATGGCGGTGGTTGGGGTAGGGTGGGGGGATGGGGTGGGGGGCTTACGGGGAAGAAAATGAAGCAATCTTCTTATCTCTTTTTTTTAATCTATTTTCATTTGTTGTTTTTAAAAATTATAGGGGGTGAAAGTATAATTTGAGAAAATGTGAGAAAGAGGAAAATAAAATTTATGGGGTTAAATTATAATTTGAAAATATTATAAGGGTTTGGTTAAAAATATTTTTTGGGGGAAAAAATATGACGTGGTGGGGTGTTTTATTGACTGGACCGCCACATAAGCAATTTAGCCCGAATAAGACGAATTGGGCACTTTTAGTAGAAATTGTGAAAGTTATGAGGCAGAGAAAGTCGGCCCGAACCAAAAAGGGCATAAAGTAATTTTAGAGAAAGTTATTGGGAACAAATAATAATTCCCCCAAAATAATTTGAGGTGCGGTATGATAACTAAACAGAGACCACGATAAAGGTTTTGCTCATTAAAATAATACTAGGTTATTTTTTAATTATCAGATTGGCAATTCCAACAACGACATACACGAGTTACTAGGCAAACCAAAGCTCGAAAAGATGTTGGGTATTTTCATCAAATGTAAAAAGATATAGGGCAAACTTGGCTATTTCTCATTTTTGTTAATATTCGCATAAGGAGGCTTATTCGCCATGGCGAGTGATGTGGCAGCCACGTACACACAAAAGTCCAAATAAGGGCAAAATTGTAATTTTAACAGCGAAGTGCATTAGTTACGGGGTAATAGTGAAGCCCGAAATGATATTATGCATTTTTTTAAAAGGAAAAACATATAAGGCAAACTTGATGATTTTCGCTTCTTTTTATGAATTAAGTTGTGTTGAACATTGATATAGGTTTCACGGATACAGATACATGGATATATTTTTTCAAAGAAAAATAGAGAATATGATATGTATGGGATACGTCAAATATTTAGTATTAATAATTATATATTCAAATGTAATTTAATACAAATATCAAATAATATTATATTTATCCACTAGCCTATATATATTATTATTTTTTTTGGTTTGAAATAGAAGGTTTTCACGATTTCTAAATCTAAAAAAGATATCAATTTGGTGCTTTAATCCTTATTATATTGTGTTGAGCCACTTCTAGTTTATGAAAACTACCACAATGCTCTAATAAATTGTTGATGCATATTGGATCCGATACGTGTATTCGTCTTTTTTTTTTAATAATTAATTTTAAAGTAGGATACGCTATGTGTCGTGTCCGATATGTATGTGAGGTGTATCCATGCATCATAAATGTTGATTGAGTTTTGGACAATTTTTTGAAATTCACATTTAGGCAAATGAATGGGCCAACTATTCATCTAATCTTACATATGCCGGTCAATAAGTTTGCCCCAACCCTTAAACCAAACGGATTACCACCCACCTATATAATTCGGAGTAATATACACTCATGCCCCAAGTGTGAAGTAAAACAAGTAAGTGACGCCATCATCCGAAATGTTGTCGTCTCGGCCATTCCCTCTCCTCAATAACCAAGCAATATAATCGACCTAGGCATGGCAATGGGTAGGGTAACCCCACCCTTACCATGTTCGCAGGGTAAAGGTTAGGGTCTAGACCCTAGCCAGTATGCTTTTAGAAAACAGGGTAAAATACATGGCCCTACCCTGAATGGGGGTCCGTTTAGATGTATTCTCAATTGTTTGGTTTGGCTCACTTTGGTTTGAGAGTTTGAATAATATTTCGAAAAATGTGTCCAAAAACTGAAAGTTAATTTGGATGCAGTTTTAATGTTTGAGTGTTAGGAGAAAAAGTAGATATAAAATATACATCAATGTGATAGATAGATATAAAAACAATATTTTACTTAATAATAATTATTTGTTGATTAATAATATTTGGATATTATTATTGAAGAAAATGTAGTTAATAATTCTTTTCTATGAAAAAAATTTATAACTATAGACTACAAGAGAAATAATATTTTGGAGTGAATAATAAATTCATTAATCACCATGGGAAGTGGTGGTGCAATATCGTTCGGGCCCGTGAGGTCGGGGTATTCAGGGATATCGATACTTAATTATTTTGTTCGGAACGCCACTCTCGAATTTGAGGGAAAGGAGGCACAATTATTTTATTATAGACTTTGAGTGAATTACAAGGGGTCGTGTGGTGAGATAGCTAAAGCTAGTAGAACATGTGAAATATTCTAAGTACAATTGTATAGAGATTTTGACAGAGCTTTGGGCTGAATTTGCGTATGTGGGTGAACTTGTGGATTTTTAGTTCTCACTTCACTTCTTCTTTGATGCTGAAAATGTGGACTATTTATATTATAGGGGTAATCTTGGGGTATTTGGCCAATATGAATTGGTCTTCTCGTGTTAATTAGGGTGGTTGTGAGCTATGTTGAATAGGGGTGGTTGACACATCTTCTGATTCTAGTCGTGTGCGAGTGTAACGCCCCAAAAACTAGGAAGAAAATAAATTTATACTTTAGTCCTTGAACTTTTGAATTTTTTTGGTTTTGACCCTAAATATTTAAAAAATTTGCATTTTAGTCCCTAAATTTAAAGTTAGTCTTTTATTATTTTTATAGGTCTCTAATCCTAAAACATATATTTCAATTTCAAATCTTAACCAAGATGATCGAATTATCTAGAAAAAATACATAAATAAATATGTATGTAACAAAGAAATCTAATTATACTAATTTGAATTTTAATTATAAATAATTAAGGGACTTGATATGCAATTAACTAATTGATGAAGTAAGCCATGACATCTTTTTGATGAGGTAAGCCATGACATCCTTAAGAGCATGATTAAAAGATTTTTTGTGATTTATTATAAAATAATCAAGGTGGGACCTAAATAAGTATGATTAAACTACTATTTTCGCCTATAAATACTCACCCTTCTTCACCATTTTTTACAGCCCAAAATGATCCGATATTGCAAAAGTAAGTAGAAATAAAAGTTGTTCTTTTTGTGTTTTCATTCGGAGAATAATTTTTCCAGATTTTTATCTTGCCATTTTCTACCCAAAAAGACGCCAAACTTTTTACTGCGCAGGAAATGCCAATTCTGCACCTTAGAAAAATCATATCAAATAGTAGAAACATTATTTTACTACAAATTTTCGGCTGCATACTCTTCATGGTGTCTTCTATCTTTTGTATGAAGACATATTTCTCAAATAATATGATCTAGGAGGGCATAATCCATAAACCGTTAATTGCTGCCAGGAAATCCGATAGCAACTCTTATGTTGCAAGAATTATTTAGCATAACAAACCTTTGTGTTTTCACAAAATCTTGGATTCCACATCTCTCAGGATGCTATAAACCATAAACCATAAAAAAGATTTGAAAACCAAGTTCATTTGGATGTCCGATCAAAGGTAAAACCAAAACTGCAGTAATTTTTCAGTTTATTTGGCACAACCTTTGTTTTCTTAATTTATAAGTTTAATCGCCATCATAATTCAAGTATTTATCACACACATAAATTTAACATGATATCGTATTAGTTATAATTAGGTTATTATGATTTATAATCATGAATTGACATTTTTGTGATCTTATTTATAGCATTTATAGTCAGATTCAACAAAAGATACCCTTTAGTCCCAAATGTATACCCCAGAAATAAGCACTTAACAGATCTAGCATCAAACTTATTTCTATGAGCACTAAGGGTAGAGGCAAAACATAAGCAACCAAAACATCTAAGCAAGGTATAATCATGTGGTTTATTGTAAAGCATCTCATAGGGGGGTTTAAAAGAAAGAACCTTAGAGGGAATTCTGTTAATGATAAATGCAGCAGTAGTAATACAATTGCCCCAAAAAGTTAAAGGTAAATGAGACCGAAACCTTAAAGACCTAGTAACTTGTAACAAATGCTGATGCTTTCTTTCTACCAAACCATTTTTCTCAAGAGTTTTCACACAACTCTTTTGATGAATTATTCCAGAAGAAGCAAAGATTCATGCATAAAAAATTCAGTTCCATTATCAGACCTTAACACTTTAATTTTAGAGTCAAACTGAGTGTTAACAAAGTTAGAAAAATACTGAATTTTTTAAGAGACCTCAGATTTATGTTTTAAAAGGAAAATCCAAGTGCATCTAGAAAAATCATCAACAATTGTAAGAAAAAATTTGAAACCATCATGTGACATGACAGAAAAAGGGCCCCAAACATCACAATGGATGAGGTCAAAAGGTTTACAAGTAATAGAAGTGCTGATAGGAAATGAAAGCCTCTTTTGTTTTGAAAAATGGCAAGTATCACAAACTTGATCATGACAGGCAGTGGCATTCAGAGAAGGTATTTTAAGTAATTTGTCATAAGGACCATGACCCAACCTGATATGTCAGGGTTCAGAGACAGAGAGTCTTTTAGACACAGTATTACAAAAAGAGTTATTGACAAATGCAGTGTTATTAGTATCAAAAACAACAGAAACAGGAAAATCTAAAATGTAGAGGCCAAGTTGGAGACTAGGAAAACCAATCATCTTCCTCTTGGAGATGTCCTGCAAGTAACACATGGAGGAGCAAAACATGATAAAGATTTAGAAGAAGAAGTCAACTTAGAGACAGACACTAAGTTGAATCTGAAATATGGAACATATAAGACATTCCTCAAAGTGAAAACATGGGAAACATAAATATCCCCCATAAAGGTAGCTACAATACTACGCTTGTTAGGTAACTGAACAACAATGTGAACAGAAACAGAAGTAGAAGTATAAGAATTGGGTGTACAAACCATATGGTATGTAGCACCAGTGTCTAAAATCCAGGTGTGACTACAGTGAGTTGAAGAACTGTGAAAACTAACAGTATTAAGAGCAAAAATAGTAGCAGTGGTTGTACCAGTTATAGTGGTAGCAGCAGTGTGTGATGGAGCAGACGGGCTTGTGGAAGCTTGATTCTGACTCTGAGTTTGGTGAAAAACCAAGAATTGTTCAAAAAGCCTTTAAAGAGATGAATCAGGGGCACCAGAAGCCTCTGAGGTGTGGGTACCATGAGAGGTGGAAGCTGAGTTAGCTTCAGATTGAGGAAGTAAGGATCTTCTTCCCCTAGGGCCATCCCAGCCAGGGGGATAACCAATAACCTGGTAACACCTATCAGAGGTGTGACCAGGGTAACCACAAGTAACACATTTAAGTTTCTTCTTATTCTTTTGAAAACCTTTACTGGTGGGGTTGGTGTAGGTACCAGGAGCAGAAGTGTATTGAGGGTTTGAGTTAGAAAAAGTTTGAGTATCCTAGGTAGGGTTCCCTCTAGAGTACATAGCAATAGAATCCACAATAGGTGCAGAATAAAGAGCATGTTGGTTTTCTTCTTGCAACAAGAGAGCATACACACGAGATAAGGGTGGCATAAGAGACAAGAGTAAGATTTGACTCCTAATAGCAGTAAAAGACTCATGCAGCCCTATCAAGAACCCTAACATACAATCGTGCTGTTGTAAAGAGGAGAGATTCTGATTAACATGATAGGTACAATGACCACATGAGCAAACAGGCAAAGGTCGCTGAGTTACAAACTCATCCCAAACAGATCGAAAAAGATTATAGTATTGGGTGATAGATGTGTTACCCTAGGAAATCGTGTACAACGATTTCTGGAGTTAGAAAACCCGTTAGCCATCACTACGGTCATACCTCATGCGAAGTTCCTCCCAAAGTGCAAGAGCGGTGTTCTAGTAGAGCAGGCTGCGGTGCAACTCATTTGAGACAGAATTCATCAACCAGGTCAGAACCAAATTGTTAGCACGCGTCCAACAGATATGAAAACTTTATCCATCGCCGGAATGGGAAGAGAGTCGTCGATGAAGCGGCCTTTGTTCTTAATGTTGATGGCGAGGTGAATAGCACGGCTCCAAGATGCGTAGTTATCGCCAGTGAGAAGATCTCCGACGATAGAGGCGTCGTGAACATCGTGCGAGCCCAAATAATAAACCAAGGATAGATTGTCGCTTGGATTCTTCGGCGGAGGAGGAGGTGGAACAGCAGAGTCGGAGGCGGTGGATCTAGCCGACTCGGAGACAACTGCGGAACTAGTACTCGGATTAGTCATCGGAACTGACGGAACCGAGAGAGAAGAGATCTAAAAGTAGATCGAAGAGAAAAGCACAAATTGCCAAAATTAGGGTTTCAGCGAAATCAAAAAATTGGGAAAACAAAATCGGAGAAGAGAGGATTTGCAGTGGAAGAGGATCGATATCAACCTATACGTGTGATACCATGTAAACTTTGAAGGAAAACGATTGAATAAAATTGAAAATACGAATTTACAATGTGTTTGTTTATTGAGAGAGAGGAGAGAACTTTAGGGTTTCTCTCATTGTATCGTGAAGAAGAAAAGAACAGAATTGAATAAAAATAATTACACTTGCCCTTTTATATTGGGCACTAAAAATAATAAACTAAAACTAAAAGAGCCTAATTAAAATAGTAAATGGCGGACTGGGCCTTGTGATCACGGGTATGGATGAATGGGCTAACATAGGGTGTATTATTATTCTCAACTAACTTATTGCTCAAATTTAAGTGGGATTTATTATATTATCCATATAATGACCTTGGTATATATTTAACAAACAACACTATTTTAATTTTAGCCCCCATGGTTTGACTCAAGCGATTTGAACGGTCAACCTGCCCTAGAAAATGAAGATGGCTTCCGATTAAGACGCCATGCCATTGTTATAAATTCATTGTATTTTTATTATAAATTACTTTTGGGCTGGAGTTGATGATAAAATTCAAATCAGCCTGCCCTGCCCCTGGCTTATACTGATGAAATAAAAATTAGTTTATGTTAGTTTGTGTTATTTTTAAATTGTATTTTCATTTACTACGTCAAATGGTTGAAGACAAAAACAAACAAACTACTAAAGAGTAGTGTGTTACGAAAATTGCATTGATAAAGGAAATTTTCATAGTTAGGTTAATATTGCAATTATGTTTCAACCTTACACTCGAAAACTACAAATAACATATGAATTAAACTACACTTCTTTTTTTGGCTGTAATATCCATTGAGTTATTCATGTGAGATTGAACTGATATAAAATCTAACTATGATTTCAGCTCTATTGTTGAGAAGAATGAGCTTTCAATCTAAATAAATTGGACTTTGCTATATGAACCAAACTAGAATTATAAGTCGAATACATAAATTATTTAGTCGATTTACTTGAATAAAGAAAGGATCGTATCATTTTTTACGACTATCCACAAATTGTTCTACAGAAAAACTACATATAAAAGTTGTTCAATGAGAGAAAACATGTGAACACAAAAGTGAGTTCGGTGGTTGATTGACAGTTCAATACCAAGTCCATCTGCAACTTTAGTTAGAAGGATCGAACCAATTTTGCGCCGGATCTTTGGCGGCTCCTTCCTTTTTTGTTTGCCTTGGGTTCAAATTCCTCATCTTCTAAAATCTCTGTGATCATCTTAGCTTTCAATTTCTTTTCATCGATATTCTCCAACTCCTAAATGAAACAATTATTTGGGTGAAAAAAAAAGAACAAATCATTCATAATTGAGTCACGGAATCTCATCTTGAGTATTTCCTCAAGAGCATCAAGATCCTTTATCCATAAAGACTTTTGTTTTTCTTGAATGCAAAACATGGAAGTGGTGATGAGTATTTATAGTGGTGGTGAACAATTTTAACCATACATGTTCTCACCTTCTAGGACAATTCAAATATCTAGATATTTTACACACTTCTAGACATTCTACACTCTTTTACACGATACAAAGAAGTTTCTAATTAGTAGGATTATTGGATTGTTATTTGACTCCTTTGATAGTTTCGCTTTAAAATTTTATAGGGCTAGTGTTGATTGTTAATCTTCTAACACATGTAATCCATGTGTGTTATTATTTGACTATATATTGAACTTGAATGTGTAAGGAGGTCGTGTAGGATGCTTCAGGATGATAAATGGATGATAAAGGAGGTCGTGTTGGATGCTTCAAATATCTAGATATTTTACACACTTCTAGACATTCTACACTCTTTTACACGATACAAAGAAGTTTCTAATTAGTAGGCTTATTGGGTTATTATTTGACTCCTTTGATAGTTTGACTTTAAAATTTTATAGAGCTAGTGTTGATTGTTGATATTCTAACACATGTAATCCATGTGTGTTATTATTTGACTATATATTGAACTTGAATGTGTAAGGAGGTTGTGTTGGATGATAAATGGTAGATTTATCATGTTTAACATACTATTTCACAAGTCTTACAAGATTATTCTTGCCACTTCATGACCTAACCATCAAATAAGATTATTTATCATTCCTTATCACATGTTTTGATAAACCTCTCATGTTTATACCTTTATATTTAAGTTATAAAACAAGTATATGCATTTTAAACTTACTATGTAAAATAAAGTAATAAATGACTAAGTTATACCTTTCAAGGTGTTACTTCGTATGATACTTATTTGGTGTGTGGTTATTAAAAGCTTGGAATTGATTAAAGACTAAAAAGATGAGTTTTTCTAGAGTTAGTTAAGTAATATGTTTTTCTTTAAATTTATCATCTAAGATTTTCATGTTTTGTATAATGACATAGATTAAGCTTATGTGTTATTTACTAAGATTTACATTGTAACTAACATTCTTAACAAGAACGTTCTCTATTTCACCAACATGAGAATTGAAGAAAAAATATTAATATTTGTTGTGGTGAATTATAAATTCAATTGATTAATATTATTTTAATTTATTAAAGGTTTGACGAACTAATCAACGCCATCAAGGTTCCCCGTACGAGTTAAGGTGAGGTTCCATTTCTGATTTGTTCTAGCCCCGTTTGGCATCCGGCCCTGAGGAACTTGGACAGAAAAGTCACTACTCCATTACCAAACCTCGAACAACCTATATTTCATCATATTTTTGTCTTTGTGTCTTATCTCATAACATTATTTTCTTACTCGTCCTTAAATCATATCCAATCATTTATTAATCATATTGATTCATAATCATGGTAATTCTCTGATATAATCTCATATGTTGGTTCATGAACTATGCAAAGAGCAACGAACTGTGTTCAGGACATGTAGCTCAAAGAACAATGGATATTATTCGGTTTACTATCTTATTTGTTTATATGTTATACCCATTGGGACGCCTTTGGGAAGTTGGGCCCAGGGATTGAGTCGAGTTACTGCCGCGCAGTAAGGACTGTCGGTTTAAGTAATTTCGCTTGATACCTATCTATCTAGGCGCCGCTTGCTGTCAGGAGTTGGTTGTAACCCGCGTGCTGGATCAACATGTACTCGAACATGTCACTTGATTGTTTGCAAGGTCGCTCCTCATCGGGAGGTATAAGGTAGAATAGTAGAAGTCATAAGGCTGGATTTGTTTATTGTTAAGCACAAGTTCATTAACTATTCTATAAAAACTCTAGTACTATTGCTACATCAAATTGTCTAGTTGAACTGTTTCTACCGGTAAGATCACTCCCGAAATGTATCCAGTAGTAATAATTAATTCTTGCATTACCAGTTCTTTTATATAAATCTCACTAAGTCATTAAAGACTTATTCTTGTTTCTTTTGTCCATTCCTCATGATAAAATCAACATGGCAGCATGGACCAAGTGAATAATTGTTCAAGCGTGCATTTTGGAATATTCGTGTTTTGTCACTAGTGCCTAACCATTAAAATAGTCACATTATTTGTAATACCAAGACTTCCGCTGTATATATCAAAATATAATTTATAAAACGTGTATGGTTTTGATCCTGAACAAGTGAGACCCCTTCTTGTGAGTTGCGCTTTAGTCTGGATTGGGTAAAGTGGATGGCCACCACTGAACCAATTCGGATTGGAGCATGGCTCGTGGGGCGCGGTTGTCACAACGAGGTTCTGCTTGGGTGGTCGAATGGTCTTCTTGGTCGTTTGTTCTGAGCGGGACCCATGGAGTCGTTCTTCGTAGTTGTAAGATTATTAAGCTATCTCCTTAGCATATGTATCGAGGGGTCTTGACTCTTCTTTGTATTCACTCGTGTCCTTAATATTGTGGTTGCGTGCTCCTTCCTCCTTCATGTTTGGCTAAGTGTTAGATAACGCCTCTCGGGGGTCCGAGCGGCACTTAGCGGTTTGAAAAGTGTTTACTCCTCGGTCTGGGGGGGGGGGGGGGTCGTGGTCTTTCCTTGTGGGTACCCCAGTTTTAGATTGACTCTAGGTCGTGGGGAAGGGTGTACCCGATCCTTTGGATCCGAGTCGTATTTCCTTTCAGGGGCGCCGATCAGACGAGACTCGGGGGGGTACCTTCTCCGGGTGTTGGGACCAAATACCCTCTTTAGGGTGTTAGCTGGTCGGGACCCGGGGGTACCTTCTCCAAATCTCGGACCATTTGCCGCTATTTGGGTAATGGTTGGTCATGATCTGAGTGTGCACGGTCAGTCATTTTTTATGGGGTACCCTTTTTTCGTCCATGTCCAAGGGTGTGGCGAATTATGCATCATCAGGTACATATACCCATATAGTAACTTTTAACGTACAATGATAAATACTAAATACATTCTTTTAAATAATACAACATATTAATACACTATCGTCTAATACGCCCCGTCAAAATGGACGTTTCATCAGCAACAGAGACTTTGGAACGAAGAAGCTCAAAGCGAGTACGAGCAAGGGGCTTAGTGAGAACATCGTTCAATTGGTCAAGCATGCTAACATAGGAGCCACTAATGAGACCTTTGGCAACAAGATCACGAACAAAGTGAAGATCAATGGAGATATATTTCATTCGTGAGTGCTGCACCGGATGAAGCGATAGGCGCATGGCCCCCATGTTGTCACGACGCACTGTGGGAACCGAGCGAAGGGACATACCAATTTCCATAAAGAGATGATGAAGCCACCGAACCTCAACAAAAATGGAAGCAAAAGCACGGTATTCCGCATCTGTCGAGGAGCGAGACACTACTTTTTGTTTCCTTTTAAGACAAAGAGATGGGGTTGGAACCCAACATAATAAGATAGACAGAGGTAGATGTACCATGAAGAGTGTCCCCCCTCCTATCAGAATTCTAGAACTCAGTAAGAGAGAGGTTGGTATATCGCCGAAGAGTGATGTCGTGCGTGAGAGTGCCCTTTAGATAGCGAACGACATGTTTCAACGCCACCCAATTGGCAGAATCTAGGGCGGGCATGCGTTGGACCAGACGATTGACCGAGAACGCTATATCAGGCCGCGTGAGGGTGAGGACTGCAAGCCAACAATGATTTGATGGTAAGTCATAGCGTCAATCGGGTCATCCGTGGCCAGAGCGGGTGGATTGCGAGCCATAGGTGTCGCGAGCAGTTTGGCGCCGTCCATCTTGTGACGTGCCAAGAGGTTTAGTATATACTTGTGCTGTGAGAGAAAAAAAGCCTTCACCCATTCGGTACACCTCAACACCCAAAAAATAGTTAAGGAATCCAAAGTTCTTAACCGCAAAGTCAGTGCCAATACGGTCAACAAGCAAAGAGATCGTCATCGTGCACGAGCCAGTGACGACTATGTCGTTAACATAAATAAGGACATACACCCGAACCGAGCCACGCATAAGGATAAATAGGGACGTGTCCAACTTTGACTGTGTAAAATCGAACTTGATGAGAGCGGCACTGAGAGCTAGGTACCAAGTGCGATGAGCCTATTTGAGACCATAAAGTGACTTGTGTAGTAGACAGATATGATCCGGATTGGACTTGTCAGTGAACTTGGGAGGTTGACGCATATAGACTGTTTCAGAGAGAGCACCGTGTAGGAACGCATTGCTAACATCAAGTTGTCGCAGAGGCCAAGAGTGCATGACCACGAAAGAGAGAACAATCTGAATAGTGATTGGTTTTACCACCAGATTAAAGGTTTTCTTGAAGTCAACACCAGGCCGTTGGTGAAAGCCCTTGGCGACAAGGTGGACCTTGTAGCGGTCGATGGACCGTCCGGGTGACGCTTGATGCGAAAGACCCATTTGGATCCGATAATCGAGCGATGTTGGGATGGAGAGACTAAGGACCATGTGCCGTGAGTGGGTAAGGCAGTGCGTTCGTCTACAAAGGCGGCCCCCTACAAGGGATCAGTAAGAGCTTTCTTGACGGAGGTAGGTTCAAGCGAATCTAGGACCAGATCCTTGGTGATGGTGTACATCTTTGGATGGAAGATGTTATTTTGGGACCGCGTGACCATGCGGTGCATTCTAGATAGAGAAGGTGCAGTTGACGGCTCCGGGGATAGTGGAACGCCTAAAGTAGTAGGGTTAGACGAGTCATGGGCCGCTGATGACGGCCTATTGGAGACGAGCGAAGAGGCTTGAGCCACGGGCAAAGGTGGTTGGGCCGGAGCTAAGGGGGCCTGGACCACATAATGAGGGGCATGAAAAGGGGCTTGGGTCGCAGGTCGAGGGGCCTGGGCCGCGGGTTAGGGCGTGGATGAAACCCTAATCGGCCCAACATGCGGCGACGAAGGGTTGGTGGAAACCCTAGTAGGTCCAGTGAGCGAGAGGTGAGGGTCTGTGGCGCGTGGGGCTGAACCGAGACCAAGAGGCCCGGGAAAGTGATGCTCAATAAAATGTACATAACGCAAGACATATAAACGACCTATAGAGAGATCAAGGAATTTGTAGGCAGACTGAGATGTAGAGTAGCCAACAAATAAGCACTCCCGAGAGGGAGGTGTGAGCTTCACAGGAAAATAAGGTCAGAGATGTGGGAAACATAAGCACCCAAAAGTGCGAAGATCCAAATAACCAGGTGCACGGCCAAGGAGTGCCTCAAAGGGAGAACGAGAGCCCAATATGACAGTAGGTAGACGATTGAATAGATAAACCGCCGTACAAAAGGAATAATCCCAGAACTGTGATGGTAGAGAGGCACGACCAAGTAACGTGCGCCCCATCATGACAACCACACGATGACAACCCTCACTAGTGCCGTTTGGTTGGGGCATCTGTAGAGCAGTAGTTAACTAAGAAATGCCATTCGACGAGAAGTAAGACCTCAAGGTCAAGATTTCACCACCATTACCCGAGTAGAAGTTCTTGATAGAACGACCAAATTGAGTTCCCCCTAGACTCCTAAACTGAGTAAAAACACGTAGCACGTCCGATTTTACAGTCATATGTAAGAGCCAACAAAACTTGGTATAATGAATAATAAGAATTAAATAGTACCGACAACCATTGGTTGAGATAACGGGGGACGGGTCCCAAGCATCACCATAAACATAATGAAGTACATCATTAGACACAAGCGAGGTGTCACGAAAAACAAGGTTTTGACTCTTGTTCGACAAACACGAAGAATAAAAACTAGGATCCCACTTAGCGAATGACACAATTGGTAAATTAAATTTGCGAGAAAGAAAATTTCTAACTTCTCCTGGAGGGTGGCCTAATCTATCATGCCAACAACTAACACTAGTATGTTCGCCAACACACGCCAAGATAGGAGAACGTCCAATAGGAGGCAGCTGCACACAATATACTCCATCCACACACGCCCCACGAAATAAGCTACTCCCCGTACGACAATCCTTTACAATGAAGTGAGATGAGAAAAACTCAATAGAGACATTATTAGCATTAGTAAACCGATGCACATACAATAAATTGCGCCGAGAAGATGGAACACAAAGTATATTATAAAGAGTAAATGAGCGATCACGAAGAGTAATTTCAGAGGAGCCAGTGTGGGATATAGAAAAACCTGTACCACCAACTGTAGACACCTCCTCAGGACCATCATACTCAGAATGAAGAGCAAGATTGCTGAAGTCAGAGGTCAGATGGTGAGATGCACCAGAGTTAGCAAGCTACTCGGTGCGCTGTGAGTCGTACGATGGTGGGGACACATCATAGTTGGTGCTCGGTATAGGGTAGCAACGGAAAGTCCTCACACCGTGACCGTTGATGCCACAGAGTTGGCACACAATCGGACCGCGAGTATGAGGCGTATGACAGGGACCTTGAGATTGAGGAGCCGGAGAAGCGAACCCTGGGGGCGGACGATTGCGACCACCACGGTTGGACTGCGCGGAGGAGTTTCAAATACGACCGCGATTGCGAGGGTTGGGAAAATTTTGAGTCACAACCAGGTTGGTAGTAGTAACGTGGGAGGACTGCTCAGATTCAAGTCGATGTAGGTATGACTCCTGACTTACAAAGAGATCGTGAAACTCAACAAACTGGATAGGATGCTTACGAGCACGGATCAGACCGACAATGTCACAGTAGAGAGATTCGAGGCCATTGAGGGCATACAATGTGATGTCATCATCCTTCACAGGACCATCAATGGAAGCAAGTTCATCGGATTTGGACTTGATGGACCAGAGAAATTCAGAGATAGAACGATCACCCAGTTTCATACAGTTCAAATCATCCTTCAGTTGCATGACACGGGAGCGAGAACGATGCGTTCTATAGCGTCCCATGCCCTAACAGAGGTTTCAGCGGAAGCAATTAATGTGGAGATTTCCACAAACATCGATCCAACCAAGGTCGCAACAAGGAGGGAGTCTTGACGAGTACACAAGGAGTAGGCCGCAAGCGATTCTGGCGTCTCACCCAACGCAGGGCAAGGACGAGAGCGGTCAACATATCCATACAAACCATACCCGTAAAGAAGGTGACGAATTTGGCAACGCCACGACGGATAGTTTGTGCTAGTAAGGCGAATGAGAATTTGGTTGGAGTTGATGGGGATCAACACAACACCGCCGGAGGACGGCCCGTTGAAGGGCGGTACAAGCGATGGAACGGTTGAAGCCGGAGCGGCCGTGCCAGAAGTTGCACTAGAGGAGGCGTTGACGACGGAGCGGGTAGGTGAGCCCGATTGTGACATAGGTTAGGATCGAAGAGAGATCTCGGTAGAGAATTAGGTCTCTTGATACTATATAAGAGAAATCATATTTTGGAATGAATAACAATTTCATTAATCACCATGAGTATATATAGTAACTTACAAGGGTATTAACGTACACTGATAAATACTAAATACATTCTATTAAATAATATAGCATAATAATACAATATCGTCTAATATAGACTATATAAATTATATAGCATTAGTGTTAATCATATTTATATTTAATAAATTTACATAAAATAGCTTATACTTTTACAATAATTGTAGTTTATGAATGCATTAATATAAATACTTATATATAATGAAATATACGTCATAAAATTATATAACCAAATATTTTGATACTCAGTCATCGTTACAAGTTACAAACTAATGAAACAAAAGAAAAAAAATATTAGCAGTGCAAACCAACTGACGAGTGCCATTATCTATATACTAGAAACGTTGGCACGCGGTCTCCCCGCAATGAATCAGTTCTTTTAATTTTTAAGTAAATATGGTAAAGATTCTAATTTAAATATGGATAGAAAATCCACATATCCTACCTTAATTTTTTATGTAAGAAATTATTTAATAATTGTTTCCTTTAATAAAAAGATTTTAATAATAATTAAGGTAAAGTAAATTACAGTTATATCCCAACTAATAATAAATCTTCATAGTGTGTAAAGGAATAAAAAAGGAAATCAAGAATTTGGTCTCAACATGACTTTCTTTATATAATAGTATAGATCATAAACGTGTGCACAACCTCGCAACTGCTAGCTATAATATGATACACATTTATATATATATTTTGATGGGCGATATTATATTCTTTTAATATGACTCTTCAGGGGTATTCACGGTCGGGTTTTGGCGGGTTGTCATAAGAAAAGACACCATACCCAACAATTGCGGTTTACCAATTTATATTCTTTCATATGCGGGTGGGAGGATGGCGGGCGGGTGTACGTCTCAACCCGCAACCCACCCGCTCAAGGGCGGGTTGCCATCTTTTTCAACCGTAGCACAAGTTAAAAAAATAAAAACATGCGGGTGGCGATTTGTGCTGCGGGTTTAGGCGGGTCGGACGGGTGAACGAGTTTATGAACACCCCTATGTGTAATACGATGATTAGTATAATGTGCCTATTTAGTGCATACGTACATAAGTTAAGAAAGTTATTTATTATATTAATGAGTTATGTTTTTTATTTAGGGGGGATTGATATATCTGGGGCAAATTTCTTAACCAAATAGCAATATACAGTAAAATTCTATTTTTCTCCTTCTCATAGAATAATAAATTGCTCAATCCTAGAAAATCAATTAATAAATCAATTAATGAGCGTTTGCAATTGCAGATTTTGCTTCACCTTCTCTTAAAAAAAGTCAAAAAAAAGGAGAAGCCCAAAAACATGTCATGAGGTGCTTACATAAGGAGCTTCTCCTATAAATCTTGGTAAATATTTTATTTAGATTTATTAATCTCTTAAGTTTCTCTAAGTATCCAATTTTACCCTCAAATAAATCCTATAATTTATCTCTTTCCTTATCATCTTCTTCTCCATAATTTTATATTTTTATGGTAAAAAAATAATTAACATAAAGAAATTAAAAAAATTAATAATAAAAAGGAATAGAAAAAAAATCTTAAAGATGATTTACTTAACAACAACATGAACGTCATTATTATATTAACATTTTTTTGATATATTTATTATTTCTTTAAGATATACACATGATGTAATTATACTGAATAACTTGTATATTGTAATGTAATATATATATATATATATTGATTACACTATATTAAAATTTAAATTGTTTTAGTTTTTAATATATAACTATCCACCTCACGATTATGCAAATGTGAGTGAATGATTAATCTTTTTGTAATTTAAATAAGAACAACAAATATTATTATATTTTAATTAAGGTTCAAAAGCTGCTTCTCCTAGTTATTGCAAACACCAAAAAACTAATTTTATCTACTTTAAGTTATTTAGAAAGAAGAATTTGCAAACACGCATAGCTTTAAGTCAAACACAACTTTAAGTAACTTTAAGTAGAAGCTAAGAAGAATGAGTTTTCATAAGCTCTCGCAAACACCCCTAAATTGAATTTTATGCCGGTTGTCTAAATTTGCTGATATATTTGTCTTTCTTTTTTATGAATATATTACCATGAGGTTTGTTCCCTTTGTTGAAATTAATTAAAACAAAAATAAAACGATGAAAGAAAATTTTAGAAGTTATTAAAGTAAGACTTACAAAAAAGCATTTTATTTTAGATGATGCTGATGATACAACATTGGGTGAATGACTGAATGGTGATCCATATAATTGTCTCATATAAAAAATATAAGCACGTAAACTAAAGAAAGACATGAATGCTGTTCAAAAAAAAAAAAAAAAGAAAGATATGAATCAAATAAACAAAAAAAAGTATATAAACTAAGAACTGCCAATTTCTATTTCTATTCTTCATATATAAAAATATAGCTACTATAGACAAAAAGTACAAAACTGAGACTGAGCCAAAAACTGAGCCAAACTTTCATCATTTCCTAAAAATTGATTTTTCACAACTCCCAATTCCCAAACCCTCCCACCCGTCTCTCTCTCTCACACACACACACTTATTCCGCCGCCGCGCCACCACGCCGAAGTCGTGCATCGCGAATGCCGTCGGAATCAGAATTCTTCTCCGCGCTTTCAAGCTCGCTCGCCTAAATTCACACTCCTCTCTACGCGATCTCAAGGTTTGTTCAATGAAAATATTGATTATTTGACTGCTGATTCTTGCTTCTATCTCTAGCACGCCTGCCTGCCTACTGTTCGACAAAAGGCTTGTGAGAAACTGTTGCATTTGGTTTCTTAAATAATCTTGGTTTAGGTATGTATGTATGTATGATTGGGAATTTTCGATCATGGGTTTCTTAAATCTTTGTTTATCAACCCTTCACCTCAATTCTTCCAAATGATCCCAGTTACTCGGAACCCACCCTAATTTCACCATAAAAATCCAATCTTGCACTTAACTAACAAATAAGCCTAATTACTAAATAAGGCTGAACACAATTCAAACCCAATTGCATCCCCTCCCCTCCCCTTTTTATTCCCAATTGTAAATTAGGGTTTATATCCCCTAATTGAGTTGGGAAATTCTGTAAATTAGGGTTTCCAATGAATTTAGGATTAGCAATTATACCCCGACTTGTCAGCATCCTGACATTCGGATGATGGGTTTACTTCAGTTCATGGGCATTTGTCGAGTTTTTATTGCTGAGGTTGAAGGCTCTTTTAGTTGGCATTTAGTTTGGGGGACAAGCTGTCAATTGTGATATTAGCTTATGCTATTTTCGTTGGTCTCTCACCTGTCTGCCACTCATTCTATTTTTCTACCAATATAATAATAATTGTGTTCCATCCAAATAGCATGCTTTGGTGTGTAAATTACAATGACGCCAGGACTAATATATTCGACCAGGACCAAAAACCAGCCTGCTCATGTTGATATCATCATCATAGAAAAAAATGTTGTTTTTCCAATTCAATTTTATTTTCTGAATGATACCTATAGGTACAACATTACCTAGTTAGTTGTATTACCTGAAATTCGTTCATTAGATAAGCGTTTATGTGAAGAATTGTACCTTGAAGAAATTAGTAATAGTGGCTGCTCTTCCAACAATCACAAAGAAGGAAGAGACTTGCTATTTTACTAGTAGTGTTGCCACTGTTTCTATCAGTTAGTAACCTACCCTGCCCTGCCTTGGTGCTATATATATATTTGTCTTTAATGAGTGACACACATCAAGATTCATTGCCTAAATTTTGAGAACTGCCAACCATCTTTTGCCTACCAATGTTTGTATAGTTATATTTGATATCTTTTCTCATTACTAGTTCTGCAGCATACTGCGTGGATAGATGGCATCTCATCCTAAGAAACAACCGCAGTCTGCCATTGCTGCTAAAAATGGATCCTCCAGACCAACGTCTTCAAAATCTATGTCCTCAAATGCCTCAACCTCCGGCAATGCAAAGCCTCCTGGCGCCCCTGTTAAATTCTCTAATGACACAGAACGCCTTCAGCACATAAACAGCATAAGAAAAGCTCCTGTAGGAGCTCAAATCAAACGCGTGATTGATTTGCTCTTTGAGGTACGTACTGCATTCTTTTGACACTTTGCTTCTTGTGGATAACTGGTGCTAATTCTCCGTTTAATAAGTTTACCTAAATGCATAATAATATAAGTCGCCGTCTGTGTATTTTTGTTTCCATCTCTTAAACAAATGAAGTTGGTGTCCTGCTCTATCTTAATCTTGTAGGCGTTGTAATTAGGCAAGCTGCATACCCTTTGATACGAATTATAATTAATGTTGTTAATATCTCTATAATGTAAAGGGTTGTACACAGACTCAGGATTACCAATGCGCAATGTTTTCTTTTGTCGAAACGAATACCTCTTCCATGTGAAGAATTGTATGTAAACGCACTTTGAAAATTTAGTTGCCTGCAAAATCCTCTTGTTTTTTTGTCCATTATCTTTATTCCTTGTACTTTCGCCACCCTCCAAGGAAAAACATTTGTCATTGTATTATCATATCATTCAGTCACATGCATTGAATAATTATTTAATAAGAATATGAAGTAAAATCCTTGAATACGCCAAGCTGCATATACTTTGTTATTATTTGTCCATCAGAAAACATGTTACTTCTGACGTGAATTCCCTTATAAAGCTACCACAGCTTGTCATGTTATAGCGTTCCTATCATGTTTAAAATGCAAAAAAAAAAAAAACTGTGATTTTTAGAGAATACAATTACACCATCCAAAATACCAATTTAGCCGATGTCACTAAAAGTAATAGAAAATTTGAAGCTCCTATTTGCTTAATCTTAATCATGATAGATTGTTTGAATTTGATGATATTTCTGTAGTTGGTCCAATTTTTTGAGGACTTTTGTATTATTAAGTTTATCTTCATGTTGAATATTACCTTGAGGTTTTAGTTATCCCATCTCTTCCCACTTTTTTTGTGCTTGAACCTTAATACGAACATCAAAGCATTGACATAATATTGCCGTAAATTTCCCCTTTCATTTCTTGCCATTTCAGTCATCCATCCATTGTAAGTTTTTTTTTTCTTTCTTTTTAGTTCATCTCAATCTCATCTAATCATCCCAAACCTGATGTTGAATCAACATTCATGCAGAGAGCGCTGAGGCAATTCGTTGTCAATACTAACATGGAAGATTGGTTTCTGGAGAGAAAGATAGAGTTTGGATGGAGGGCGTGTTCTCTCTTTTTTTTTCTATGTTAAAAAATGTTGATTTAGTGATACCAATGACTGAGCGTGGGTTAGGAGGTGTGAAAGAGTGATGGAGATGGTGCTAGGAAAGAGAATGGAGATAGGGCGGGCTAGCCAAAGAGGTGGTGGGTGGAAGAGGGTAAATGCACTCATCTATACTGATCCAACAATTCAGTATTTTAAAAGGTTTAAATTTACCTGAGAACATCATTAGTCCTCTAAGATTTGAACAAATTACTCAAACCTCCTTGAGGATAAGGTGCCCTTCCTTTGAATCTGTGTGGGTCTTGAACTAGCCGTTGTATAATTTTTGCAGGCAACTGAATAGATACTAAATAGTGTGATTGTGGTAGCTATAATCTTATAAGATTAATTGAGTTTCTAGATGGAAGATTGTTATAAGTTATGCCCTGATGGATTAGGCAAATAATTTGGATTGATTACTTCAAAACAATGTTTTTGTGCCGAATGAAGCTCCAATACTGTGACTTGCCATAGCATCCTTAATTTGAATCTTATCACTCTTTCCCAACAGTTTCTTAAGTTTTTTGTGAACAAAACTTAATGAGACTCCTTGAATTTTATATTGTGTTTGGCGCCTGTTATACATATGAAATATTTTATCTGCATCAGTTTTTACATATTTGTTAGACTATAGTGTACTGAGAAATGTAAGAAGCATTTATTGTTATTGTGTGTGCAGTCTCCGTTCTGTATACTGTTAAACAGTTATTGGGCCATCCCGACGACTCTTCCATATAGACAAATTCCATTCTATCTTGTGTCATTGAATTTTTACTGCAGAATTTTCGTTCAGCAGTTAATAGTCAAGGATAACAAACTTAATGATTTTTTTTTATGTCCAGACAAGGCAAGCCTTCACTCCTGAGCAAATAAATGATGCATGCCATGTGGATGTGAATTCAAACAAGGCTGTATTTGACAGTTTAAGGAACAATTTAAAAGTTCGATATGATGGGGCGCGATTTTCCTACAAGGTAATACTTCCATTTGATAGATCCTTAATAAGATCTGTCAGATGAGGCCTTTTATACTTTCAGTAAGTTTTTGTTCAACAATTCACATTCTCCTCTCTTTTTTGGATGCTTTTTTGTTATGCAGTCCAAACATGATTTGAAAGATAAGAGCGCACTTCTTGTCTTAATCAAAAAATTTCCGGAGGGTATCCCCACTATTGATCTTAAGGATGCATACCCAACAGTCATGGATGATTTGCAGGTAACTTAGTTTCTGAAACAGTGAGTTATGTTGAAGAATTATTTGCCATTTTTGAGCTCTGAAAATGCAAGGGGCAAGAGTGCCCGGTGGTCTGATGGCATGTGTTGTTCATTTTGGTTACTCTTACAGTTTTAATACGTTTGGGTTCTGCTAAATCACGTCTGATTTAGGAAGTTGTTTCTGCGATGTCTTCTCATGTTGCGTTCTCGATTGGCAGGTGTTTCTAATTGTTGTCAGCATTTACCTGCTCGCGAACACTGTATAATTTCAAGTTACGCATTGTCTTTTATTTTTTTGGTTGTTATTGTTAGTGATGACTGATCAAATAATAGACAATGTTGATAATTTGGAAATGCCTCCACATTGTGTGAAAACATATTGAACGTCTAAGCATGTAGTGATATGAGCACATTATACATAGTATATTTATACTGCAAAACAGAATCTTGTTTTCACCTTCAGAACATATCTCTCACTCGGAGTAAGTACTACGCAAAATCCCTGCAACTCAAATTAAAGATGTGAACTGCTAAGTTGTAACTTGGAACTGGACTAAGTTTACAGGGTTGTCTAATTTGATGGATATTTGCCTATTAAGAAAATCATAATGCTGATAATTCATTCATGCGCGTATGTTAATGACAGTTTTTTGTATCTCTTTGTTTAAAACTCAAAATCTGAAATAACTATTTGTTCTCTAATTTTTTAAGCTTTTGAGGACAATGTATTGTATCTTTTGCAGTCTCTCAAAGCTTCGGGCGAGATTTGGCTACTGTCGAACTTCGATTCGCAAGAGGATATTGCCTACCCAAATGACAGAAAAACAGCGATGGACGTCGACGATGAACTGAAGCAATTGTTTCGTAGCATTGAAATCCCACGCGATTTCATCGACGTAGAAAGGGATCTCCTAAAGAATGGATTTAGACCGGCTACTAACACTGCTGCGAGGAGGGCTGAGGCACAGATGCACGGCATTCCTCAGAAGCCGGATAAGAAGAAGAAGAAGAAGCACGAAATCAGCAAGAGGACCAAGCTTACCAATGCTCATCTTCCTGAGCTCTTTAAAAATCTTGGTTAATGATGGCGAGTCAAGAGTCTTGATATGGTTGTCAATATACTAAACAAATATTCGGACATATATCAATATACTGATGAATTAAAGGAGTGACTCACTGTAATTTTCGTTTTGGTGTAGCATATTTGAATAAATTATTAAATTGGCATTAGACTTTTTTTATTGTACTTGTTGCATATAATTATATAAATATGTGGTGGTGGGGTGTGTGTGTGCTTATAATGAGTCCTTCGGTCCTGACCAGTTTGTGGGAGTGTAACTTTGAGATTCTTTAAATATCTTTAAAATTCTTGCTACTGCCGAAACCTTCAGTGAAAATTGAACCATGTTTTTTTTTTTTTTTTTTTTTTTTTTTTTACTTTTTTCCATTTTGGTGTTCTAGTTTGAGTACGTCCGAAAAAATAAAAATGATATTTTTTTAGTAATATTAGAGGCTCCTTGTGTCTTACTAATCGTAATTTGTTATGATAGTCCGTCCGTTCATGAACTCAAACTTGAGCAAATAATTAGCTACTTGTTTGTCGTCATGATTGTCTAATTTACAAGTTTCAATCGCCATTTTATGTTTATCCACATCACCCTTTTCAAAATTAAAAACCATGTTGTTTTATATATTTCGAAAACTACCACAAAATTGTTGATTTCACCACCACCACACAAAAGCAAAACAGCACTGATCTCTACTTATATAATACACAATGAGCCTAAACTTTATTTTCCAAAAGAAGAAGAAGAAGAAGAAATGATGCAGCTGCAGCAGATTCAAACTCAACTCTTCACTCCTTGCACTCTTCCAATACTCAACAGACCCCACATTTTTTCCCTCCCGAAGATTTGCTTCAGCCAAGCAGGTAATAATATGCAGTTTTTTTTTTCTTTTCTTTTCCAAAATTCTGTTACGATTAATTATAGTGATACGACTTGTTTATTCATCAGCGAATACAAGACCATATTTACTACGTTATTTTCGGAGGAAGTACAAGAGAATTGTTTTGTCCGCGATTGAACAAGGAAACCTGACTACTCATGAAAACACAAACAGCAGGTTACTTGCTTTCTCTTTTGCTAATTTTATTTTTAACATTATGTATGATGAATGATAGTATTAAATTGTCGTCTCATCTAAAATCTTGTTAAGTGACTGGACGTTTATATTATATAGTATATATATATATATATTGTCCAATGCTATGTGAAACCGTAGATTTCGGCTGGTTTTGAATGGATAGTTCTAGTTGGAGAGGATAAAGCCTAATTAATATCATACTTGTTGAAAACTAACTACTTATTGCCACCACTACTTTGCGCGCAGCAGAAAAATTGTTGAACATATATGTTTACTGAAAGCAAAACAAGATTTGTCGGAGGAGCAAGAGAATGCCATGTTGGATTATCTTTACACGACTCAGTATCATATGCGTGGTATTCTTGCCATATCATTAGGTGATCTTCGTAATGCACTATCTAAGTATATTATGTTTCATAATCTCTTCTACGTAGTTTGTTATTAAACATTTGTGCAATATGTGATTGGAAGTCTCAAGTTTATGTACATTGCTCTTCATTGTTTCTTCTGATAGGAGTTGCTAACTTGTTCGGAACAGTCTGATCTCCCGTGTGTTAACCGCAGTACGATCTCACATACGTGAAACATTTTGTTTTTCTTTGTGCCTCTGTGGTGGTTTGTGTATTAATATGAGCAATGCTGTAAAATAAAGGTTCTCTAAGCATTAATTTGGTTTACAGATTAGATAATGTCATCTATCATTGATTTGTGTTTGAAGTATCTATATGTCCCCTGTTTTACTCGTGTAGGACGCATTTCTGATCAAAATCCTGAACAATATACCCATGCTATCTTTATGCGTTTCCAGACAAAAGAAGACCTTGCCAAGTTCTACGAGAACTCTTTTTACGTGGGAGTTCTCAAGGAACAAGTGATGCCTTATTGCCATGTATGCTGTTATACGTTAACACCACTAGTTAACTCGTGTGTTCCTATATCATCCCGCTGATATAGCTTATCTTTATCTAATATTTCAAAGATATTTCAATCGCAGGGAGTAATCAATTTGGACTACGAATCGGAAGTAGAAGATGATATCTTGCCAATTTTTCGGAAAGGAGAGGTCTGGAGCAGTATTATACCAGTTATCGTAATTTTGATTGTGACCTAATTGGATAATACTTGCAGGAGTACAACTACGGTGTCGAACTCATGCTTCTTTTAGCGTTTAATAGGAGTTCTCTAGGTGGGCCTGCGGAAGATGCAGTAACTTCTTTGGCAAAGCTGACACTAGAGTTTCCTTCCCTGATTGTTCAAGCTACTAAAGGTATTATAAAGTGTATCTCTAGCTACTCAATAGAGATTCTTGATCAACTCTCTCAATGTATTAAGTTCTGATTGCAGCGTCAACTATGCCTATATGCTGAACCGAGTTTATTAAGGATCGTATTATGATTGTACTATCTTACAGGTCCCAATATGAACGCGAGCACTATGGAATATACTCACGGTGTAGTAATACGGTTTCGGTCAAGTGAGTCTCTGCATAACCATGCAATTTCCTTTACTTACTGAATTACAAAGATCTAAGTGTTCTCTTCTGCCAGCTGAGGCTTTCGAGATGTTCATGAGCAGTTCAGAATACAATAATGTAAGGACTATTATCTCTCACATGCTAAAAACATTCCTCGGACCTATTGTTGAATCATTTGGGAGCTGAAATAGAAAATAATTGGACATCTACTCTCTATATTTGTATTGCCAACTAATCATATGATCCTTACCGTGGAATTGGAAACAAACAGATGTGGAAAACTAAATTCGAGCCCATCATCCACGAAGTCCTGTCTGTACATTTCTCAGTAGATCCCGTCGGGAAGGAACTAATGTAACAAGGTATGTTCCATTCAGTTTATCCTTCATTCATTGGCATACAGTTCTCCTGTAAAAAGTCTGAAGTATCATGGCTTTATGTGACAATAGAATCCAGGTCTATTGGAAGGCGTTATTTGTAGGGATGTCTCTTTATTTTGAAATTTTGTACATAATATGATAGAATAATTTTTTCGTAATAGACAGGTCGCTTTGTAAGTCTTGACCATGAACGTAAATTTGATACATATTGTAAAGCTCTAATCTTGAAGAGCAGTTCTCTGTTCCAGTTCCTAGTATGTTTATTTTTCCCCCTTGTTGAGTTGGTGTGAGTCTGTAAGAGGTACTAGATACCTTCATACCACTGATATATATATAGTATGTGTTAACTTTGGGTGCATAAGACCTTCCATTTGCTAAAAAAACACATGTACTGATAACTGATGTACTTAATTCTCTCTGTGTTATTTATTTTGCACATAAGACCCTCCATTTGCTTTGGTTTGTTGTTTTTTAGCTCTTTCATTTTTCATTATAAATATAAATGATGTTCCACCATGTACCGTCTTGCAAGTTGCAACAACCAAATTTGAATGACATTAATAATACTTTGTGGTTTGGTAATTGTCTAGACTTTATTCCTAGTTTGACAAATACGAAATACAGTTTCTTTCACTAAATCTCGAATAACTATGATGTTGAATGATTAAATTATCCTTACTTTAGAAAATTAAAATGATGCAGTCGAGAAGGCGTTGGAGTTTATGAAAAAACGAGATCATCCCAAGATTAGATGCTGATTTTGACTCGATCCGTTTTTTACGTATGATTAATCCAATTGCATCCGGAACGGGCCAACAAACAGTAATACTAATCTAAAGATCATTAAGGGATCGGATTTTAGCAAAATTCCATCGTTTAGGCCCCAAAAAGGCCGTTTTGTCGTTTTTTTAGTAATTTTCGTTTTAGTTATATTTTTTATTCTAGAACTCGGAATTGCATTCCGCTTGTTGGAGCGTGTTCCACATGAGTAACACTTTTAATTTATTCTTTTATTTCGATGTTTTCTATTTTTGAAAAAAAAACATTTTTTAGTATTTTAATTATGGTTTTTAGTGTATATATTCTATGTAAACTCTAGGAAGTCAGTTAGTTGATTATTGAATAAAATTTGGAGAGTTTTTCTCTTTGCATTATTTACAGAATCAACAAGTCTTTGATTATCGTGTGTTGTTCCAATATTTCCTATAAGCTTCCGCTACGTCAAAAATTTTCTAGCTTTTGTGGTTTCAGCTTATTATGACATTTTTTAAGACCACACCAAAAGTTAATGTTGTTAGGAGTTGTGGGTTTCGATTTTTTTTTTCGGTAGAGAAAAGGAAAACAAATAGAGCCCTCAAGCCAAGTCTCTAGCTAATGTCGTAATAATACTAGGAGGAGGTCTATCCCAAAATATAACTCTTCCTTCTTCATGCACGCCCTCTTTTGCAAGGCTATCCGCCACTCCGTTCGCTTTCCTTGGGATCCATTTTAATTCGCACGTCCACGGCTTGTGGAGAAGTATCTTGCAATCATGTACCAAATTCGCTACATCCGGTTGCGGCTCGAGCTCACTCTTCAAAAATTTATACGCGGTGAGAGAATCCGTTTCAACCTCAATCAACATCACTCTCCTTTCCCAAGCCAACTCAAGGCCATGCTTCAAAGCTTCAAGCTCCGCACCATCCACCGTCGGTGTCATGATGTGTTTTGTAAAACCCCAAATCTATTCGCCATTCTCATCCCTTAACACTCCCGCGGCCATCCCCGTATTTTGTGTCACATTCGTGCCCCCATCGACGTTTAATTTTTTCCACCCCGCCCTCGGCTTCAACCATTTTTTCGCCTTTCCATGCGGTCTTTTTCTTCTTCCTTCAAACAACTCACGACTAAGGCTTTTAATTTGGAAAAGACGCCCAACCACGCTATGTTCCTTCCCATGAAACACCCTCGTGTTCCGGTGTTTCCATATAATCCACAAACAAGCCTTAAAGATCAAAAATCAAAGCAAATTCGAGTGCACATTGTTACGCACCTCCAGGCTTCCCAGATTGACGTGCAACCATGCATCGTCGTCGATAAGCTCGAACTTATGCAAGTCGCCTTTAATAATAACCCGTGCCCAAACTTTTTTTTTCTGCGGGGCAGTGGCAAAACAGATGCACCTCCATTTCATCCACGTGATTGCAAAGACTACATCCCGCGGAGTCCGTCGTTTTTCGAACCTTCCTGAGGTGATTTGTTGTGAGTCGTTTTCGTGCAACCAACCACAAAATATGCTACAGTTTATTGCTTACGTCCAAACTCCAAACCCAATCAAAATTTTTTCGCAGCCGAAGGTCATGTCCATAATGCTTGTCGAAGGCTTTATATGCGGATTGGCATGTAAACAAACCGCTCGAAGTCTCATTCTAAATCAGTCTATCATCCTCCTCTGTCAACAACACCCTTCGGCTTCGAATATCATCCGCAATATCCCCAGGTATCTGCGAACCGAGCCCTTCCAAAATCCAGTCACCCTCGTTGTTTATCATGTCCCTAATAGTCAGTTTCTTTTCCGACGACAAGATCGAGATAGTCTCCTTGTAGAGGCAGCCTGATCCCCTCCAATTATCGTACCAAAACGATACTTTGTCCCCCCTCCTGATCTTCCATCATAAGAACAGTTCCATAAGCCGCACACATCACACAATTTCCTTCCACGTACTACTATCCGAGGCTCTCGGGGTCACGTATAACAACTTCTTTCCTCTAAGATATTTTTCCATAATCAACTTGCTCTATACGTTCTCTTCACCCACAAGTATTTTCCAAGCTAATTTCGCTAGTAACGACTCATTGCTCGTTCTTGCCTTTCAGATTCCCAAACCGCCATCTTTCTTAGATTTCGCGACCTCATTCCACGCCACAAGATGCATCTTTTTCTTGGCAATGTCCGTGGACCATAGAAAGTCGCGGTTTAGCATATCGAGTTTGTCACAAACATACTCGGGAAGCCACACCGATTGAATTACATAAACGAGCATCGTCGACGAAACGGAGTTGATAAGAGTAGCGCACCCCGCGATTGATAACAATTTATTTTTCTAAGATGTGAACCTCAATAAGATCCTATCAAAGGTCTCCGCGCATAATTCTCGGTCCATTTTCCCCGTGCAACAACTTCACCCCAAGATACTTCCCCAAATTCGGTGTTTGCCCAAATCCCAACACTTCACTTATCGTACGTTTCAACCCCGTGTCAGTCTTTGAAAAGAAAATCTTGGACTTTTGTGGGCTTAACCGAAACCCTGAAGCGTCGAAAAATTGGTCTAAGACCTTCTTGATCACCCTCGCTATTTTCAGCGTCGCTTTCCCTATCAACACAAGGTCATCTGCGAAAAACAAATGCGAAATCTTCGGCCCCCTTACACGGAATCACGGCCTGCCACTGCCCGCTTTCGACCGCCTCATTAATAAGGTATGACAAGCACTCAACACATAGCACAAATAAATATGGAGATAATGGATCCCCTTGTTGAATACCACAAGTATGCTTAAAGGTTTCGATGGGCGTACTATTCCAAAGAATTCGAGTAGTTGCGTTACGAACGCAAAACATTATCATGCCCACCAACTCCTCCAGAAAGGCGAACGCCCTCAAAGTCTCCTCCAAAAAATTCCAATTAACCTTGTCGTATGCCTTCTCAAGATACCAACTTCATCACCATCACGCGAACCTTATTTTTCTTTTTTGCTCTCAACGAGTGGAGGATTTCCTGAAGAAGGAAGATGTTATCCTGCGTACTCCTCCCATTTATGAAACTTGACTGCGTTGGAGCAATGATCCTCGACATTAAGCCCCTGAGCTGTGATGTGATATTCTTTGTGATAATCTTGTAGAGAACGTTGCAAAGGGAAATCGGTCGATACTGATTAATGCTTTCTGGATCCTTCGTTGTAGGCAACAAACAAAGAAACGCCTTGCATATTTTTGGGTCAAACCGTTGATTGCGAAATACTTCCAACACAAACTTCATAACTGACGGTCTCACCCACTCCCAACGTTTTTGGTAGAAACTCGCCTGAAGTCCGTTCGGGCCGGGTGCTTTCAACAGGTGCATATCTTGGATCGTTTGCTTCAGTTCGGTCTCATCAATTAATTTTGTCAACTCCGCCCCTTCCTCCATGCTAACACACACCTGAAACTGTGAGGTAGGGAGAGCCCGCACGCGCACCACCGCATCATCATCACTACTACTTGAACACAAACGCATAAAGTATTCGCGCACATGTTCATGTAGTAGTTTATCATCTTTCGACTCCTCCGGATCAGCGTCGACTTGTGAAAAAATTTGGTGTTCCTTTCCCCGTCGCTTATCCATTTAACTCGCGACTTTTGGTACAAAAAAAACTCCTCTTTTTAAGGCCTTCATTATATTCCTTCACTAAATCTTCTTCCAAGTTCTTCAAGAAGGTGTTAGGCCTTGCGCATAACGACTTTTGGATACCCCCTAACCGCGCCATTAACTCTCTCTTTTTAGCAAAAATATTCCCGAACTTGTCACGATTCCATGGCTCCAAGATTCTCGGGACTTCCTCAATTGCCTCAAGTATGCTACCTTTCTCTTCCCAAATTTTCCTCAACAGCATCTCACACTCCTTGTGCCTAAACCACATCTCCTCGAACCTAAACGCCCTCTTGCATCGCTGTTTCTCAAGGCCAAGACAAAACGTCGCGACGTGGTGGTGATCAGAGTGCGTACGAGGAAGATGAACAACTTCATGATCTAAAAACATGTTCATCCAATCTTGACTCACCAAAACTCTGTCAAGCCGTGCTTTGATACGTCCCCCATGATCACGGTTGTTATCCCTTGTGAACTTTGGCCCTATGAATCCCAAATCCACGAGGTTGCACCGTTCATTAAAGTTACGGAAAAATAACAGCCTATTAAGAGTCCTCATTCGTCCGTCGCTCTCCTCATGATTAAAACTTATCTCATTAAAGTTGCGGGTGACCAGCCATGGCGTGATCGGTTCATTCGCCATTCTTGCCAAATCATCAAAAACCTTTATCTTGGCCAATTTGCGAGGTTGCGCGTAAATCCCTGTAACGTGCAAACGATCTTGCAAACTCGGTCGATTAATAGCATGTATGGCCTGTGTATCCACCCCTGTAATCTCGACCTCGACCTCGTGTTCATTCCACAACATCCAAACTCCTCCGACCATACCTACTGTCGGGGCGATCGCATAATTCGAGTACCCTAAATAGAGCGCAATGTTACGGGCATCCTCGCCCACCCTCGTTTCAAGAATGTAAACAACTGTTGGTTGATGTGTACGAACCAACTCTCGGAAGTTTCTACGAAACTCCTCATCGCCTGCTCCCTGGCAATTCCAACTGATAATCTTTATACTACGATTGCACATGTGAGTCGGGTGAACGACCTCCTTAGGCTGCATCCCGTTCCATGTCGCATAGAGTTGACTCAGGGTTTCCCTTAACAAAACCCGTTGTCGGTTCGACTCCCATTGACTCTGATCGAATCTTTGCAACCATGTGTGGATGTTGTCCCACCATTCGATCCTATAGACTGAAATTTCCACTTCCCAAATCATCGAAGGTATGTCAAAGATCTGAACCAATCTTTCCCATGTCTCTGTTTGATAGATTTTGGCCGACCCCGCGAAGATATTGGAGACCGTCTCAAACCCCCAATTCGGTGAAAAATTCGCTATCATCGCGACGTGTACCCAATTGAGTTCCATCTGGACTTACGCGGTGTGTTGCGTCGTCGTGAATGATAATCGCCAAACTTCCCTCAGTTATATTATTTTCCAGGATAGCGAAAGGGTTGGCATCTCTTAAAGAGGTGTGTTCTTTCCTATTCCCTTTCGAACTGTTACCATAACTACTCATGCCTTTCGATCCTTTCCTATTCGACCCCGACTTACTACTTGTGCGCAACTTAGGATTCAGAGTTGTAGGTAGAATCCTTTTGCCTTTCGCGCCAGACTCCTGAGCCCGAAACAATTGAAACGCGGGTTCCACATTCGTGACCGTGCTAGCCATTCAAGGCTTAGCCATCATTTTTGCACTTTCATTCGGAGCCGAAACTGGTGCCTTATCCTTGCGTTACTTCTTTTTCCTCATTAGCATCCAATCCTCGTACTCCCTACTTTTCGATTTTTTTGTGAGCCACTCCCCATCCCTCGTTTCATTCACGTTGCGACCCGAGTCCACAAAGCTGTGTTCCGGGTTACTTCCGTTTCGCGAATTTGATTTCGTTATCTCACAGTCCAACCCCATATGACCAATCCGACCACAAACGTGACATAAAAGTTGGACGTTCTCATAGATTATTTGTTGCACCTTACCGTTGACCCAAATCCCTCGTTCAAGCGGTTTATCCGTTTTAATTTGCACGCCAAAGCGCGCAAAGTTTCCCTTTGTCGCTTTATAAGTATTTCCATCAATTTCGATTGGTTCGCCAATATTTTTCGCCAACGCTTGGATCATCGCCTCTTCCATGTATTCCAAGGCAAGTGGAGTACTCTCACCCAAGTTATTGTACTCTCGACTATGTCTGTGTCTGCCCGGAAATTCGGTGCCCATGTGCGGGCTGAGATGAATTGTCTAGCAAGTTGCCACGACCCTCAATGAGGACCGTCTCTCGTTTTTCGGAGGTGAGACATTTTATGCAATAACATCCGTTGCCTAGGTCGACTAATTCAAATTCACCATGAAGTTTCCTCATTAAATCCAACTGCATTTGAAGGGCGGTGTAGTACCATGGTCTCCCTAGAATCCGTATTATAATAGGATCTTTCCACTTCAACCGCAATCGATTACATAATACTTGCGACGTGCGAATTTGCTTGAACGTGATCAGTTCATCGGCCTCCCTAATCTCGATATGTTTATGGTCTTCGGCTGTTTTTTCCGCATTCACGCACATCCTTCCGCTTATTCCATTGCGCTACCATGTCCGCGTAAGAATTCACGTTAGGGTTCGGAGTCCCTCTGTTCTCTACTCTCAATTTGGCAGTCCATCATCTCCGGGAGGTTCTCCGACTGTCTCAGTCTTTATTGTATACGCAGCGCTGTTGTGATCATTAGTTCTGGCCGAAAATCTGGGGGTAACAGAGTTAAATCCGGTGGCTGTCCGATCTCATAATTATCGTATTATGTTATTCTATATGTTGTGGGTTTCGACTTAAAGTAAATAAAATGCGTAAATTGACTTAGTGGTATTTGATTTCGATCAGAACAAAAATCAAAATTTGATCAAATTGGTATAATCCAATTTGATTTTAAATCAGTTGATTTAGTTTCATGCTATATAAATTAGATCTTTTTTTTGTTTCATTAAAGAAAATAATGTTATATAACAGTGGAGTAAACACGGCTGTAAGTATATTATGTATAAGTTAATAATCTATACTATTATCTAAGGGAAGAACTCATACACACACAAAGTGGTGGTTATGATACCAACTTTTGAGTTTCCTAAAATACCCTTCTTTCACTTTATCAGAAAATAGAGAAAAGGGCTAAAAAGTAATCCCGTGTGACTATTCTCAACCACACTCCCCCATGTTGTCCACTTTTTTAGGAGTTTTGTTTTCAAACTCAAACTGCTATTAAGCATACGTACTGCGTTTTGGTCTTATTTCGTCACGGTAAAAGAACACAGTAATACAATACAAAATGAGATTAAACAATGCTATCCAATATTATTAACGGACTAGCTTGGTCCGGAACACTTAATACAAGCTTTCTAGATAGAAATAACTAAATTACAGAATAAATACAATGTGTCGAATTTGTTGTATTCGATGCTGTCGTGTCGAATAAGGGGAAATTCGATACGGTATAGCCTTCAATAGGTAAAATTCACTTTGGAGGTATCGAATTCGAAGTGCCTTGCAGATATCGAATTCGATGCGTACTGGCGTATCGAATGGAAATATGATGTTCTGAACGTATCGAATGGAGGTTAATTCGATATGCCTCGTGTCGAATGTAGTCGATTCGATGCTGACTGTGCTGAGTTGGTTCAGATCTCAAAAGCCCTTTGAACACAAGGGGACAGACTATTTATAGAACCCGTCCCGTGGAACCCACACTCCAATATAGAAAGGCACCTCGAATCATTGTTGTTCGATACGCGCATCGAATCATGCGTATTCGATGCGCTGTTGGGCTGGCCCAATAAATCAGGCCTATATTGCTGATTCGATGCGCGCATCGAATTGTCCCCATTCGATGCGCTTATGGGCCGGCCCAATAATGTTATATTGGGCCAATCCTAAATTACACCCATCATATAGTCCCCCCAGTTTGGGAGACGATATCGATTTAGAGATCGTCTTCCAAACTTTTTATAAAAATATAACTGTACTGATTTGGGATATTTCTAATCATAGTAAAATCTGATCAGTTCAGAGTTCTTGTAATAGTAAGATAATTTATGGCGCATCGAATCGTGAGATATTCGATGCGTGAAATAGCACGCATCGAATTATAGCTATTCGATGCGGTAATTCGATGCGGCAGCGCAGCTGGGCCTCCCGTCCCCTATATAAGGGGGTTGCTGCTTTGACATGATCATTATCCTGCCAACAGACTCTGCTCTTCAGGTAAGACGCATCGAATTCGCGTCATTCGATGCGTCTCGCATCGAATCGATAAGTTATTCGATACGATCAGCATCGAATTGTAAAAATTCGATGCGTTAAAAGTTTCGCTCATCCTTGATATGAGCTTACCGTTGCGTGTTATTGACTTGCTGTTTACTTTGTGTAGGATATAAGCAACCAAGCAAGACTTTCTTTTACCGAGAATATACTTAAGGTAAAAAATTATCTGTTATTTATTGCACCTTGTCGTTTAGTTTTTTAACAAGTTCAGTATTGTATATATATGAGTGATATACGAGAGTGTGTAGTGACGTATGCGTCCTTAGTCAGTCTCGTTTTTTAAAAATATTTCAGTTAACTCTCATCAAAGATGGTGAGCATTGAGACCCATTCCGGGAGTGATTCGAGTTCAGGCTCTAGTGCCAGTTCGATTAACAAAGAGAATCCGTCAAATGCACCCGCAGTTCCGACCACAAGCGATGCAGATGTCTATGATTTAATAGACAGAATAACCATCGATTCCCCCGTGGATAATAATCCTGTTCCAGAGTTGAATCCAACAACTGAGGTCAATAGCAATGAATCTTCGCCCTATAGAGATAATCGTGCTCCGAGCGAGGGTGAGGAAGATATAGATTACATAAATAGGGAATTTGACGATCATATCGAGGTCCCAGGAATGACCTATGATCAATACGTGTCTCGTCTCCAGCATAATCGTAGGGGATTGCGCGAAAAATTTAATATTCCTGATAAGTATAAAATTGTCATTCCTGGCCCAAATGATCGGATGCATACTCCACCACCCGGTCATATTACTGTGTTTGTCGGACAGGTTTTGAACGGATTGCGCTTTCCAATATCGTATGAGCTGAAATGGCTTCTGCGGAAGATAAATGTCGTTCCTGCTCAACTCACGCCAAATTCTTACGGGAGCATGATTGGTTTCATCATAGTGATGAAGGCTTTGGGCGAACGACACAGTCCTAATGAATTCTACGCGTTATTCGAGATTGCGAGAGTGCGTGAAATTCCTCCTCCTCGGAAGAGAAAGAGTAAGGGTAAGAAGAAGGTTTCTGAACCCTCAACTGCTACTGCAGCTGCTGCTGCTAGTGTTCTGCCAGTTGACGTTTTCGAGGACTTATTGGGGAGTAATCCTGAGGGTAATACAGACGGTGGCGAAGAGTTGGAAAGCAGAGCAACCGAGACTGGCGAGGATGCCGACAATCTCATTCAACGTAAAAGACGAAGAATGCCACAAAATTTGTCGCAAACCGCGGGGGTTGCTGCTACGACTGGCCCAACTACCAGGCCAAGGGCCTCTAACCCTCCTGCCGGTGCGTCTGGTCCAAGTCACGCGGCCGGACATAGCCAGGGTCCTTGAGCTCGAGCCGCTGGATACCAACTTTCGGAGGCCGAAGCCATCGAGCATCTGAAGGCATTATTGCCTGGTTTATCCGTCCCTCTTCCAATTTCTGACGAAGAGAGGAAAAGGCTGGAGCGAAATACACTGCATCTGCTGTCAGCGGTAATGATGTCTTATCTGACTTACCTTTTCTGTGATTTTGCTTTGTAAATTTTTATCTAACCGTTCGTTTGTTGTTAGGCGGGCGGTTTCGTGGATGTTATGGCCTCAGCCTTAATGGATTTCAAGGAGACCGCCAGTAACGCTGATAATTCTGCACTTGAAGCTGCCCTCGATGCCAAAGAAAAAGCTTTGCAAACGGCAAAAGATGCTCGAGAGGAAGCTAAAAAACTTGAAGAAGATCTCAATCAGCAAATTTCTGCGCTGAAGAAGGAGGTTGCTGCAGCCAAAGAGGAAGCCCACAATGCTGACTTCAATGGCTACATGCGAGGCCTCAAAGATGTAAGATATACTATTCTTACAATTTGGCACCTACTCTCTTATTTTTAACCTCATTAATATCTTTTTTTACCCCTGTAAAAGGTTTCCCCCGAGCAAACATTGGAAATTGCTGAAAGGTTCCTTCGGGGCAATACGTTTCAAGAGTTATGCAGTCGTCGAGATGATCATGTGGCTCGAAATGCTCAAGCTCTTACGGTGCATCAGTTCTATGCTACAACCTATGTTCGTGGAAAATTTCAACCAGAATGGTTGGATCTATCCCTGGGGCCAAATTTGAAAAAACGTCCCCCTCGTCAACCTTCTGAGGCTACACAAACTGATGAGTTTGCCCCTCTGCTGGATAGGGAGGATCTTATTCTCGAAGGGTTATCACCGCCGCTGGAAATGCCTGAACCATATCCCTCATCAGAAGATGAAGAATAAAACTGAGCGTTGCTCGGCTGTTAATTATTTCTCCGTTTATAAACAATTTTCGTTTGTAATTTAATTTATGTAGGGCGCTGCGTCGCTCTAATGTTCTTGAAACAATTTAATATCCATTGCTTAATTTGTGGGATACTGACTGTTGTCTTTTCTTTCAATTTCTTATCTCAGTCCTTTACTTTATTTTGACAACCTGCTGGTTCATTATTATTCAGTGAAAATTGTTTATCAATATTCTTCGTAGTATCTGCCTCCTACCTCAATGACCTTAGTCATTTTGGAGCGAATTGTTTGTTTCAATTTGTTGTTCGTGATTTTCCGAGTTTGTCGCAGTATAACGCGTCCCTCCCTTATTTTATTCTAGGGGTTTATGGTACCTCATGCCACTTTGGGGCAGTTTTCCATCCTTCTTGTCTTGAACTTTTATCGGTATCTCGTGCCTCTTTGGGGCAGAGTCTCCGTTCTTTATGTCGTCTTTGACTTATACCGGTATATCGTGCCACTTTGGGACAGAGTATCCGTTTTCTTGATTGATTTAGGGATTTTCGGTATCTCGTGCCACTTTGGGGCAGAGTTTCCGTCCCTTTGTTGCCTCTGGCTTCTTTCGGTATCTCTTGCCACTTTGGGGCAGAGTTTTCGTTCTTTTGATTTCTTCGGGGATTTTCGGTATCTCGTGCCACTTTGGGGCAGAGTTTCCGTTCTTCTGATTTCTTCTGGGATTTTCGGTATCTCTTGCCACTTTGGGGCAGAGTTTCCGATCTTCTGATTTTTTAGACCTGCACTGATTGCATTATGCAAAATATATGTAAAATTTATGCAAATCAAGTAATTCGACATAATCTTCTTTGAATAATTCAAATTAGATTATGTAAATAGAATCTGAGCTTTTATCATTGCTCATTTGCATGACTTCCAGTGCTGTCCTTCAGATCCAGGATTTGAGGTACCTGTTTTAAGTTCATACATTCTTGTCTCTCATGCGTGTTATAGCAGAGAGAACGAATATAAACTTGTTCAAAATATTCAAATTTCTAAAAATGCTTGTAAATTTCAGCAGAATATTTATTCGATATGCTCCATACGCCCCGGAGCCAAGGCTATTGCTGCGTTTTCTTCTGGTTGCGGCCGCATCCGAAGCGAGTTTACATAACACTCCCAACCTTCAATGTGATCTGCAATGACCTCTCCTGTGCCAGCAATGGTGGGGAATTTTATCATCTGATGATAGGTTGATGGTAACGCTCGAAATGCATTCAATGTCGGCCTTCCTATGATTCCGTTGTATGCGAAGTGCATGTCAACGATTACATAGTTCTCCAAAATTGTCGTTCTCTTTGGAGCTGTCCCCAATGAAGTTGGGAGCTTGATCATTCCTAATGGCACTATCGCTGGACCTCCAAAACCATGAAGCGACGTTCTCACCGGTTCCAGTGCCTGGTTGTTCAATCCCATTTTGAGCAACGTAGAGTTGAATAGTACATTTACGGAACTCCCATGGTCCACAAGCATTTTGGTGACTCCGAAATTAGCTATATCAACAGTTACCACCAAGGGGCAATTTAAATTTGACATCTGTATAGCTTGTGCACTTAGTTTCCGTAGGTCTGCAGTGGAGAACGTGATCTCTTCGTGTGGCATTTCTTCGATTCTCAGCATATTAGCCATATGAACAAAATTATCTGCTTCAATAAACCTTGTGATCCTTTTACGACCGTTGGTAGAATCTGCTCCTCCTGGTCCTCCTGCTATCATATTGATGATGCCTCTCCTGGTGTTTCCGTCCTCAATCTGGGGGTATTGAAAAAGTTGCGGTTCATCGATTGCCCTCTGCTTATCTTTCCTAGGAGAAGGAGTTCTCTTACGGTTGGAATTGTTTTCTTGTTCTTGCACCTTCTTGACAAACTCTACCAATTTGCCATCCTTTATCAACCGCTCAATTTCATCCTCCAAATTTATGCATTCCTCTGTATTGTGCCCCTTCTGATTGTGGTACTGGCAGAATTGACTTGAGTACATCGTAGCCTTGGACTCTCTCATCGGTCTGGGATCCTTTAACCATCCTTTTTTCTTTGCTGCCCCAAATACTGCCATAATGTGAGCATTCAGTGGGGTGTACCTTCGAGGCGAACTGTCCCTTTTGTAGTTTCTGTTCCTGTTGTTGCTGTTGTGGTGATTTTGATCTTCTCTGCCTCTCTCTCTATCTCTTACAGCCACATTGTTAGGAACTTTGGTTGCCACCATTTCCTCGAAATGAACCACATCTTGAGCTATCTTGTTTATTTCTTCAACTGTGGTGGGTTTTCGTTTCAGTAACTCACCACCAAACATGGTGTTGGTAGTTGCACGAAAAACTATACTTGCAACCATTTCTCCCGTCGGGCTATCAATCCTTAATAGCTCTGTATTGAAACGTTTCATGAAGTCCTTTAGACTTTCATTAACTTCCTGTTTCATCGTGTATAAGTGGGAGTGATCCAAAACCAGTGTAGACTGACTAGAAAACTGATCCTCAAACATCTTTCTCAACTGGGCATAACTCTCAATCTGTCCATGAGGAATTCGATTAAACCAGTCAGCAGCCACTTCTGACAGAGTCGTTGCAAATATCCTGGCTTGCATATTGTCCCTGAAACCGTAGAGGGACAATTTTCTGTCTAATTGGAAGAGGTGATCTCGGGGATCAGATTTCCCGTTGTAAGTTTTTAATTCCGGGATTTTATCTCCTTGCCCTAGAATCTCCGACTCTATCTCTCGGCAAAAAGGACTGCGATTCATAGAATTGTCTTTCCTAGTCGTTTGAGTCTCGGCTATTGCTTTCCCCTTTTCCAACCTTCCAACGTTTCGGCTTACTGTGTTATGCTTGCCACGCAAATCAATACCTTCTGACTGTCTTCGGTCATTTCTACGTTTTCTTCTTCGCGATTGCTCTCTTTGATCCTCTTCCTCATCCCTTTCTTTTTTGGAATCACGGCTCTCCGACCGTCTTCTTTCTTCTCTTCTAGTTCGTTCAGCAGCACATTCTGCCTCTCTTTCCTTCTCATGAGGCCTTTTTGATTGTATCTCTAGAGATACTAGCTTCTTTCCTCGCTCTTCATGAACTGACTTCCCTTTGCTGTTTGTCCTCTCCGAAGTATGTTTACTTCTTCGGTCGTCTTGCTGTGACTTTTCCTTTTCTTTTCCCTTCTGCTTTCGGATAGCTGAACCTTGTTCTCTCAAGTTCTCAGAATATTCAACAGGAGATGGTATCATAGCGGGAAGTGCGGTAGGGAGCACCTCAGCCACAACCGCTTTTATCATTGCGAATAGTTCACTCTTGAATTTATCTGGAATTGCAGCACTCGTCGCTGAAGCTCCAGTCACCTCGGCTTCATTAATGGGTACTTTCTCAGCTTGAGGTCCTTGATTTTCTTTCCTAGCCGGAGTTGGTACCGCTGAGGGTAATGTTGATGGTCCAACTATATCTGGCATACCCCGTTCCGGTGTATCCGGTCGTTCTTCTCCCGTATTACCTTCTAGAGCTCTACTCTTGGACCGAGTTATTCTAGTCATACTGCCTATCAAGCTAATATAATTGTGTTCCCACAGAGCGCCAATGTTTTGGTCTTATTTCGTCACGGTAAAAGAACATAGTAATACAGTACAAAATGAGATTAAACAATGCTATCCAATATTATTAACGGACTAGCTTGGTCCGAAACACTTAATACAAGCTTTCTAGATAGAAATAACTAAATTACAGAATAAATACAACGTGTCGAATTTGCTGTATTCGATGCTGTCGTGTTGAATGAGGGGCAATTCGATACGGTATAGCCTTCAATAGGTAAAATTCACTTTGGAGGTATCGAATTCGAAGTGCCCTGCAGATATCGAATTCGATGCGTACTGACGTATCGAATGGAAATATGATGTTCTGAACGTATCGAATGGAGGTTAATTCGATATGCCTCGTGTCGAATGTAGTCGATTCGATGCTGACTGTGCTGAGTTGGTTCAGATCTCAAAAGCCCTTTGAACACAAGGGGACGGGCTATTTATAGAACCCGTCCCGTGGAACCCACACTCCAATATAGAAAGGCACCTCGAATCATTGTTGTTCGATACGCGCATCGAATCATGCGTATTCGATGCGCTGTTGGGCTGGCCCAATAAATCAGGCCTATATTGCTGATTCGATGCCCGCATCGAATTGTCCCCATTCGATGCGCTTATGGGCCGGCCCAATAATGTTATATTGGGTCAATCCTAAATTACACCCATCATACTGGTTACTCCACTTGCACTAAGGTATATATGTTCAATTAATTACTTTTTTCTGCTCCATTTTTTTTTGTTTTGTTTTGCCCTTTGAATGAGTAATAGTTACGGAAAATCATAATTCGAAGCATTCTTCTGGGGGCTGCGACGTATATTCTTCAAAGTCAATTTCTGTATGTTGTTACTCTTTTCTGATGAGAATTTCAACTTTATTAATTATATGCTATTGTTCTTTTTTGTTTTGGGTTTCAGGATTATGGAACACGCTATTTTGGACATCAAAGGGATTCATATCACCGGATGAAGCAAAAGAAGCGAAAAGTTGCTTTGAGAACGCAAAAAAGTAAGGCTTAACTGGTTAAGTAACACACTTTCTGTGCTCATTGGCAAATACAAAGTTTCAGTTTATTTCTTGGTTAATTTTCTTATTTTCTTTCTTAAATTACATACTTGAATTCTGTTATTTTTCTACACATTAATGAGAAACTCTAAAAATTAAATTTGATTGTTGATGCCTGGCTAATTTCAGTCTCAGAGGGTGGAAAATATAGTGACAGGAACTGCAATTTTGTTCCAAAGTTATTAAAGATATCAATTGATTTTGTCGACATGTTTTATTGTGATTTTAATTACAGATGGATTTATTTCCGTTTGAACTATGAATATTTTGGTCTTATTTCGTCATGGTAATAGAACACAGTAATACAATACAATGGGAATATAAATAACCAAAATAATGTTAATCCACTTGAAATAACCGGACTAACTTTGTCCGAAACCCCTACTATCTATTACAGATCTTACACTGATTTAAATACAAGAATAACACTAAATATACAGCGCATCGAATGGCGGTTGTTCGATACGCGCCTCGAATGGTGCCGGTTCGATGCCGAGTCAATGCTATATAATCCTTACTGTACGCTGGAACGTATCGAATCTTGTTTCGTGTCGAATCGATGGACGTATCGAATAGAGGAACGTATCGAATGGCTGGATTCGATGTGGTCAGGTCTGGACTCAGGTTCCTTCCCTCTCTGAATGCTCAAAATCGCCCTATATATAGCAGCTTGCACTGTGGGGCCCGAGGACAACTGTCAAATACGCATCGAATCATATCAATTCGATGCGCGCATCGAATCATGCCTATTCGATGCGCTGAAGATATCGAATAGACCTGATTCGATACGTTAATGGGCCGGCCCAACTCTACTGCTGGCCCAGTCCTAAAATACCCCCATCACATAGTCCCCCCAATTTGGGAGACGTTAATAGAATAATGACGACTTCCAAACTCACAACATTCTTGTATTAAGAATTTTTGGGCATCGAATTATAACAATTCGATGCGTGAAATTATGGGCATCGAATCGTGATTCGTTCGATGCGCGCATCGAATTATGAAAATTCGATACGTCCAAAACAGTTGAGGCCCACGGGCCTATATATAAGGGACCACATGTCTGACATTCCTTGTTTTTATCCGGAGAAGAACTTTTGTTTGCTTCTGGACCGCATCGAACACAGTCCGTTCGACACGGAGCGTATCGAATCAGCGATATTCGACACGTTAGCAATTATCTATATTCATAGAAAAATTATTAGAATTATATTATTAGGCTGATATGGCTCGTATAAAATCTCGAAGCCGCAGTAAAATTGTTCTATCTCCTGAGAATATTCACGCTGCTCAGGGAATGGTCGAACCAAACGAGCAAAATGAGCCCTCAGGTGCGGGTCCATCAAATCGACCATCAACAAATCCTTCTACCATAAGGCTTGGAGGTATTAGTGCAGGCACTCGGGTGCCATTAGTGAGTGATTTTGAATGTCACGAAAATTTCGCTACAAGGAGATTGGTGATGACTCCGACCGATACCGGTGGACGCATTAAAGTTGGCACCAACCGCCAAATCCAGATAATGGAGGATATAGATGCAGAAGACGAAAAAATCGCTGGCAATTTGGCGAAGTTTAATGCAGCTCATCCCAATTTCAGGGAAAGACGTAATGTAGAAACAGTGAGTTCTTCCCGCTCAACCGATGAGACATGGTATGAAACCGCTAAACAAAAATCAGAGGAGAATATATCCGCTCGCGAAGCTCAAAGCATACCTCCACCCAAGAGGCCTCGACCTTCGGGGAATCCAAGACCTGCTCCGCCTGGAAGCCTTAGTAATTACGATTTTCTCAATGATAAAAACTCAGAATCATTGAGTGCCACACTGGGCGGATACCGACTAAGGGAGGAGCAAGCTGGAGAGATTATGCGAGGTTTGTGGCCGCAGTTAGATCGTCAAACCACAATTAACCGGTTGGGGTACCAAGGTTTGGCTCGCTTCGGGCGCCTTTTCTTTGCTGCTGTCACCTTAGCCGTTTATCGGCTATGCAGAGACTATAGCGGGCTAGCTGAAGTGCAAAATCAACATAACGCTGTTGTCGACAATTTACGTAGTGCTATTAATAGTGGACAACACAGTCGCTAAAATGCCCTGAAACGCGCTAGGGAATCAGAATCGAAAGCATCTAAGGCCACCCGCGATAAGCATGACGCCGAAGTGAAGGCCAGGAAAATCGAAGAGGACGCAAAAGCTTTGCGTGTTGAAATTGATGCGTTGAAAAAGGATAATGAATCCCTAAAACGCGTGAATCGCTCTCTCGCGGCTTCAAATACTGATACTGAAAATGCCATTTCCAACTTGCGTCGTCGAATTCAGTATTTGGAATCTGAAGAATATAGATGTGCTACTGCTGAAGAATTTATGCAGAGTAATGCATATAAATTTCTGGAATTATTACGCGGTGCTACTGACATGCAGTATGGAATGGACGTATGCGTTGGCCAGATTGGACATCTTGGATATCTTGGGGAAGGTTTTCGCAATGACATGCTTGATGTAAGGCGTAACGCAAAAATGGAAACACCCGAGGCTAATAATGATGACGACGATGATGAGTTACACACACCTCGTTCCGGTGATCCATTCTATACCGTGTGGCGCGACCGTAAAAAACCAAAGGAATCTCATTCAAGCTCCTTGAAATCCAAATCACCTCGCGCTTCTAAGGGTAAGGAAAAAATTTCTCCCAGCACTATTTCGGGCGATTTGGAAAATGTTAATAGGGTTCTTCATGATGTTTTTGGTTCGAGCGATACAGAGCCAGAATTGCCACTGAGAATTTCCAGATCTACAATTCTTCTTAGAAGTCCTCCGAAAGCAACTGGTTTAAGGCCTCAGGACCCTACAATTCCGGTTAAAAGAAAGAAGGGGACCAGTGTGTCTAAGGCCTCAGGTCCCTCAACAGTCTTACCGGGTCGAAAATGTTCTGCTCAGAGTGACTTGGCCCCTGTGCTGGATAATAAAAGGAGCGATCCAGGGTTACCAATTAATGCACAGTATACAATTTCTCCCAGTAGGTATCAACTCGAAGATCCTGCTAATAGAGCCAAAATCGTCTTGCCTGACAATTGGGCACAAACTGAGGAATTAATTCTTACAGAAGATCAGATTCAGGGCAATTGTGCCAATTTTGCACGTTCAATGGGATTGGTCCTTCGTGAAGAGTCCCCCCATTCATCGGAAGAGTAGTGATAGTTTGGCCACACTATTTTGTAGTTATTAAGTTCATATTTTGTACCAAACCTTGTAATTCGTAAATGGTTGCTTTTTCAATGAAAATGACTCAACCGTTTGACATTGTCTGCTTTTTGGTACGCATTCATTCGTTACATGGTATTTACAACGTATTCCATACTCGATATTTCATCAATATGCTTGTTGTTGTGATTTTGCCAAATTAATATCCTACTTTTGTTTGTAGTAAGATTATGAGCATTTTGAGTTGTGACTGTTTTTGTTAGGGTAATATTGTTTTACCTAATTGACATGCATGCGAGGTGACTCATTTTATGCCTTTTTACTCCTCCATGATGTTTTTCTTTTTTGACATGCGTGGGTGGACCACTTTGGGCCTTCTTACCCCTCCGTCATGTTTTTCTTTTTGACATACGTGGGTGGACCACTTTGGGCCTTCTTACCCCTCCGTCATGTTCTTCTTTCTGACATGCGTGGGTGGACCACTTTGGGCCTTCTTACCCCTCCGTCATGTTCTTCTTTCTGACATGCGTGGGTGGACCACTTTGGGCCTTCTTACCCCTCCGTCATGTTCTTCTTTCTGACATGCGTGGGTGGACCACTTTGGGTCTTCTTACCCTTCCGTCATGTTCTTCTTTCTGACATGCGTGGGTGGACCACTTTGGGCATTCTTACCCCTCCGTCATGTTCTTCTTTCTGACATGCGTGGGTGGACCACTTTGGGCCTTCTTACCCCTCCGTCATGTTCTTCTCTGCATCATTTAACAAATAAAGATTTTCAGTTAATAATAATTTCTAAACAGAATCAACAAAAATGTGTGTGTAAGAAACATATATTTAATGAAAATTCTTCTATATATGCATAATAACGCCTGAGATGTTGCACATTCCACGGGCGTTTCTGTTGAACTCCTCTTAGAGTCTCCAAATAATAATATCCTCGTGAACTTGCTCGTGTGACTCTAAAAGGCCCTTCCCATTTTGGTTCAAGCTTCCCGATATGCTGTTTGGCTACAAGGCTTCTAAGAACCAAGTCTCCTACTTCAAAACTTCTGAATTGGACTCTCTTATCATAGCTTTTGGCCATTGCAGCTTTATATGCAACAGTACGCTGATAAGCATCATCTCTTGTGGATCCTATCATATCCAGATCCATCTGTCGCAACCTGGCTGATTGTTCCGGATCATAATCAGTGATTCTGCGCGTTGGCATACCTATTTCCGCAGGCAAGACTGCTTAAGTACCATAGACAAGAACGAAAGGGGTTTCCCCTGTCGACGTTCTCGGGGTCGTCCTATATGCCCATAATATTCCTTGAAGCTCTGCTGGCCATGTTTTTCCTGTGGCTCTGACTCTCCTTTCAAGATAATCCTTCAATGTTTTGTTAGTGGATTCTGTTTGGCCATTGGATTGTGGGTGATATACCGACGTGAGATTGTGTGATATCTTTAGTTCCCCAAACCACGATTTAATGTGCTTTCCAGTAAATTGCGTTCCATTATCACACACAATGGACCTCGGTATGCCGAATCTGCATATAATGTATTTCCAGATGAACTCGATCATGTTATTCTCTGTGATTGACGTTATAGGTTCCGCCTCGACCCATTTTGTATAAACTCCACTGCCACTATTAGATATCGTTTTTGACCTTTGCCCGGTGGAAACGGACCAACTATATCAATTCCCCATTGATCGAAAGGACATGCCACGTCGATTGGTTGCAGTTGACGTGCCGGTCTGTGAATAAGGCGAGCATGGTATTGGCAACTGTCACATTTTCTTGAATAAGCTGTTGCATCTTTACGTAGAGTCGGCCAGTAATATCCTTGACGTAATATTCGTTGAGCTAATGCTCGGCCCCCGGAATGATTTCCGCAGCTACCTGCGTGGATCTCTTCCATGACATATTCAGCTTGCGTAGGGGTCAAACATCTTAACAACGGTCCTTCAAAAGACCTTTTATACAGTTCTCCATTACTGATAGTGAACCTGTAAGCCTTGTAACGCATCCTGCGTTGAGCATTCGGATCCGCTGGTAAAATGCCCCGTTGAAGATAAATCATAATTTCATCCTTCCAAGACGGGTCCTCTTGTAGTGTCAATATAAACTCCACTCTGACTTCTGTTGTGATATATTTTGATTTCCCAATTGAAGGTTTGTCAGCAACCATAAGTGTGATTCTTTTTTCTGCCAAAATTTCTGAAGAACTTGCAAATTTGGAAAGTGCATCTGCTTTGGCATTGTCGTCCTTGGGGATTTGAGTTATATCAACGAATTTGAACCTCCTTGCCAACTCTTTAACTTTTGCAGCATATAACTTCATAGTTTCCTCACGTGTTTCATATTTTCCGGAGAAATGATTTGCCACCAAAAGCGAATCGGTGAAAACATCTAGATGTTCGATGTTGAGTCCCAATGCCATTTTAATCCCTGCAATTATTGCTTCATATTCAGCCTCGTTATTTGTCACCATGTAATTCAAGCTGATGGCAAATTCAAATTCCCTCCGTTCTGGGGACAGAAAATGTATTCCAATTCCCCCCCCCCCCGTGAGTTGTGGCAGATCCATCAGTATGCAATATCCATGTCGTCGTTGCTCTACTGGTTCCTTCCTGGTTTGATATAGAAAATATACAACATGCGGTCTCCACTACACTGTTCCCCAGGGTTTCGGCCATGAAATCTGCCAGGGCTTGCGCTTTGACCGCGACTCGCGGCTTAAATTCCAACCCAAACTCACTGAGTTCAATCGCCCATTTCACCAGTCTACCAGAGGTTTCTGGTTTCGCCAATACTTGCTTCAATGGTTTGTCAGTCACCACAGTAATCGGATGAGATTGAAAATACGATTTCAACTTTCGAGCTGTAACAACAATTGCCAATGCAAACAGTTCTATCTCCAAATAATTTCTCTCCGCCCCCTGCAGTACTCTGCTCACATAATGTATTGGTAGTTGCTGAACTCCTCTCTGTTTAAGTAGTACTGTACTGATTGCATTTGCAGATACTGCCAGATAGAGATACAACATTTCATTTTCCTCTGGTTTTACTAACAACGGCGGACTTACTAGATATCTCTTCATTTGCCTAAAAGCCTCTTCACATTCCGGAGTCCAGATAAAATTTTTGTTCCGTTTCATCACTTTGAAAAAAGGGAGGTTCTTTTCGGCAGATGTTGATATAAATCTTCCCAAGGCCGTCAGGCGGCCCACCAAGTATTGTACGTCTCTCACCGTCCTAGGCGAAGGCAAATCCAGTACTGCTTTGATTTTATCCGGATTAGCCTCGATTCCTCTCTCATTTACCACATATCCTAGAAACTTTCCAGCCGTCACTCCAAAAGTGCATTTTTTAGGGTTTAGTTTCATTCCATAAGTCCTCATTATGGTGAATGCCTCATCCAGATGTTGCACATGTTCATCAACTTTAAGACTCTTTACAAGCATATCGTCAATATATACTTCCATTGACTTCCCAATTTGATGGTAAAACATTTTAGCCACCAACCTCTGAAATGTTGCTCCCGCATTCTTTAATCCGAAAGGCATCACCCTATAGCAGTACACTCCAGTATCAGTTACAAATGCCGTTTTACTCTGATCTTGCACTGCCATGAAGATTTGATGAAAACCACTCTTTGCATCCATCATACTCAGTAATGCACATCCTGCTGTAGAATCTACTAGTAGATCTATCCGCGGCAAAGGAAATGGATCTCTCGGGCAATGCTTGTTTAAGTCAGTATAATCCACACACATTCTCCATGTAGCTTCCTTCTTTAAGACCAACACAATATTGCTCAACCATTCTGAGAATCTTATAGCGTAAATATGTCGAGCTGCTAAGAGTTCCTGCACCTCTCTTTCGGCTGCTTAATTCTTTTCTCTGCTGAAATTCCGCTTCTTCTGCCGTATCGGCTTCGCACTCTTATCCACATTCAGATGATGTACAATGATTCTCGAGTCTATCCCTTGAAGGTCTGAATCAGACCACGCAAATATATCTGAATTACGACGAAGACAATCTACCAAAGTTGCTTCTATCATCCAGTCCATTTCTGCTCCAATCTTGATTACTTTTTCGGAACTTTCTTTGAAAAACTGTACGATTTTGAATCCTCCCAAAGGTTCCATCTTGCATTCTTGCCATTGCTTCAGCAACTGACTTTCTATTTTATCTTGCCCCTATTTTTTAGGCTCAATCCTATCTTGCCTCGGATCTGATTTTGTTCTGAACTTTTTCTCCGTTTGCTGTTTCTCAACCACATTCAAGTGCCTTTTATGTGTCATCCTAGCTACTCTATCTAAAAAACAGTGTTTACGGTGTTCCCACAGACGGCGCCAATATTTTGGTCTTATTTCGTCATGGTAATAGAACACAGTAATACAATACAATGGGAATATAAATAACCAAAATAATGTTAATCCACTTGAAATAACCGGACTAACTTTGTCCGAAACACCTACTATCTATTACAGATCTTACACTGATTTAAATACAAGAATAACACTAAATATACAGCGCATCGAATGGCGGTTGTTCGATACGCGCCTCGAATGGTGCCGGTTCGATGCCGAGTCAATGCTATATAATCCTTACTGTACGCTGGAACGTATCGAATCTTGTTTCGTGTCGAATCGATGGACGTATCGAATAGAGGAACGTATCGAATGGCTGGATTCGATGTGGTCAGGTCTGGACTCAGGTTCCATCCCTCTCTGAATGCTCAAAATCGTCCTATATATAGCAGCTTGCACTGTGGGGCCCGAGGACAGCTGTAAAATACGCATCGAATCATATCAATTCGATGCGCGCATCGAATCATGCCTATTCGATGCGCTGAAGATATCGAATAGACCTGATTCGATACGTTAATGGGCCGGCCCAACTCTACTGCTGGTCCAGTCCTAAAATACCCCCATCAATGAACTTCAAAGTAATGGATTGTTTATTACTTCCATTGTTGTGATTTGTTTAGATATCAAACTATTTTTAAATTTTACCAACGGTTGTTGGCTGAAGTGGTAAGGGACTTGAGTTCACTTAAGCAAGGTCTCGGGTTCGAGTCTTGTGGATGTAAAAAACACCGCTTGGAGAGTCCCCCCCTCAAAAAGGGCCCGACCGAGGCTCGGCTGGATTAGTCGCATAAGCGGACACCAGTGAGAAATCAAAAAAAAAAAAATCAAATATTTTTAAATTTTAACTCTACAAGAAGATTGTACTCATCTTTAAAGTTGATTTCATTCAAATATGTTTTTTTAAATCTTATATTTTCAGTTTGATAATACATTCATATTTCTAGAATCTTTTTTAATCTTATCATGATTCATGACATTGTCTTCATTGCACAGTATTTTCCGTCGCTTAGTAACTTTATTTCCATTGATTACAACGTAATTATTATTAGTTTTACTGGCTAATATATATCCAACGTTTCATCTAATTGACTAATTCTAATAGAGATAAATTCAAATTTTAAGTAACTATAAGTTCGGTGTAGACCACAAACATTTAGGTTTATCTATTCTAGATTGTCTTTAACCAAACTTTATTTATTTTATTACTTTCATTTTTATGATGGATGACTATTTTTTCTCTAACATTTTGGGTTATTTTCTTAAATAGTTTCTAATTATATTTAATTTAGAGGTTTCTTTGATGATGCTTAAAACTCTTGAGAGGATATGCTTTGTCGAATACTCAAGAGATCAAGTTTGATGTTAGAATAGTACCAACAATTCTCAATTTGTTATAAACCGGAAACAAAAACGAGTGAATTATACACATATTTCTCTTTTTATGTAGGAACCAATGGCAGAGGGCAAAACAAGAGAAATAATATCCACATGCGATGTAAAGTCTTGCTGACCATCGTGCTTACCATTTTCAGTTTTTCCTTAGAATGACTAAGCCATAGACTATATTATTTGTGAAACAAAATTCAAAAAAATAGCGACCAAGTATAGCATGTATAACTGACTACAAAAAACAGAAAAAAACGTCATTTGATATAGTTAGAGAGCATTAGTTGCCAACGCTTATCTTATTATTGTCAGTTTTTATTATTTGTTTTATACTGTGAAAAATGTAGGTGAATGGACCGGAATATTAATATTCGTTAATGTAGGACTATGCTAATTCAACATAGAATTCACATATGCTCTATATATTAAAAAGAGAAAGAACTTATACATAATAGTCTTTGTCAATGTTAAGTTTGACTTTATTTTTCACCTATAAACTCAATTTTAAGTTTGATACGTCATACGTTTATATAACTGTTAGTGACTTTTTTAAGTACTAATTACAAATTTTTATATTCATAACAAAATGACATTTCGATGTTCTATATTAGTAACGAATATATAAAAATGCGTTAAATACTTTAATTTTTGATATTTGAAATAATTTTACAGACCTCGTGTGTCAAATTGCTAGTATATGAATAAGAAAAGATGATATTATTTATTTATAAGAGGTAAAACCAAAACAATTATTATAAGGAGAATAAAACACAATAACTATTATTAATTAAATTAAATAAAACCGAAAGCCGTCGTGCAGAACAGAACACATTTTGGAGTTTTGTTTCCCTCCGTTTCAATTTCTTCTTCTTCTTCTTCTTCTTCTTCTTCATAAATCCCTAATAATAATAATAATTATTTCCCAATCTTTCTTATCGTTAGGGTTTGCAGATAGATTTATTAAGAAATGGCGAAGGGGAGGAGCCATCATCGTCATCATCATGGAAAGAGATCATCAACAGCAGTAACGGTGCTGTATATGTTGTTAATGCTATCAGTATTGTTACTTATTCTCCTCGGCCTCGGAATCCTCTCTCTCCCCATGAGACCCGACCCGAACTCCGATCGCATCAAATTGAAGCGACTTACAATAGACATGTAAAATACTAAAATTAATCAATCCTTTTTCTGATTTTTACTAGTTTTGTATAATGTTGAATAAAAACAGGAGGATTGATTAATTGTTTTGTTTTGTTAATTGTTAATTGCAGCAGCAGCAAAAGTGAAGGGGAAGGGGAAGAAGGATTGGGTAAAAGAGAAGACCAGTGGACGGAGGAGGTTCTCTCCTGGGAACCTAGAGCTTTTCTCTATCATAATTTCTTGGTCGGTTAGTTAATTTTCATTACTCTTACATTTTTACTGCGATAATTCGAATTTCATCATGTATTTATTTGAGTTTTGGCTTTCCTAAAATGAGTATTGCAGTCTAAAGAAGAATGTGAGTATCTGATAAATATTGCTAGACCTCGCATGGTCAAGTCGGCAGTTGTTGATAGCAAGACCGGCAAGAGTAAAGATAGCAGGCTTGTCTTCCTTCTTCTCATCTCTCTCTCTCTCTCTTTTTTTAATTTCTAAAAACCGGATGATACAAGTTCCTTATTATTATTATTATTATCTTCTCATCTCGCAGGGTTCGTACAAGTTCGGGAATGTTCTTGAAGAGAGGAAAAGATAAAGTTATCACAGATATTGAAAAACGAATAGCCGACTACACTTTCATACCTCAAGGTGCCAAATTTAAATAAAACTCATCCGTGAAAATCTGTTTGTGGACGTGTGTTGTTTCCATGTGTCTCATCATGCTGTTGTACTGACACCTCTCTGAGTTCAGGCTATCAATTAGTATTTATTGGTGGTATTATAGGGGTAGACTACTTGTCTTCTTGATCTCTATACAATGCATGCAGTTGCCTAAGTATGCTTGGATTTCTTCACAGACCATGGGGAAGGTCTACAAGTTCTGCACTATGAAGTGGGACAAAAGTACGAGCCTCATTTTGACTACTTTGTTGATGAATTCAACACTAAAAATGGAGGTCAACGCATAGCTACTGTTCTTATGTATCTGTAAGTGTGTGCTCTACCAAACCGTTGATTTAGAGTGCCGAACATTTGTTATTATCATCATATTAGACTAGCGAAATGAATTCATTTCAGATAAGTTTCATCCTCTGTGTAATGCAGATCAGATGTTGAAGAAGGCGGTGAGACTATTTTTCCATCTGCAAAAGGAAATTTTAGCAATGTGCCAGGGTGGAATGAGATGTCAGAATGTGCTAAGAGGGGCCTTGCTGTAAAACCAAAACTAGGTGATGCTCTGCTTTTCTGGAGTATGCGACCCGATGCCACGCTAGATCCATCAAGCTTGCATGGTGAGCATGGCTTGTGTTTGTACAAATTTTGTCTCAACCGTGATCTCCCAACATTTCTCCCTTGATTTTCCCTCTCTTGAAAAAAAGGGAATAGTAGTAACAGTACGCGGAGGATCAAAAGGAGAACAACAAAAACAACAAAACCATGGAATATTGAATTACACAATTCTATTGAGAAATTAAATATGCTTTAGTAATTTATTTTGTATGTCTATTAACGTTGAGAAACTCACTGCCGTACAATGAATTATCTTGGGTAAAAGATACGAAACTGTTTGTTATTGGCTTACTTTCTAACAATTTGAGTAGTTTGACTTCTCTTTTCTAATATTATCTCTACCTTTTTTTTTTCCTCCAGGTGGTTGCCCTGTAATTAGAGGGAATAAGTGGTCATCTACGAAATGGATGCATGTTGGCGAATACAAATTTAGGCATATTCTATGAGGTAGTAGAGCACAACGATGTATTTTTAGATTTTATTTGTTTTTTTGGCTAACACCATTTTCAAAGAGCAAACTTCTGTTTCATGAAAGACTGAAGGAGGAAGACCACAAAAGTATGATTATTGGCTCTTCCTTATAGTATACTATATAAACTTTAGCCTCTCCATTCATGCTCTTGGCCAGAAGCCATTGCTAAGTTATACCCTTGAGCTGCCTTCTTTGTCGGTTATTATTATCGTTTTCGTGCACAAGACCAGCCTTTATCAAGAACTCGTAATCCCCACAGAGAACAGTTCAGACATGGGAATTCGTCCGCTGAGTCATACCTATGGGTCTCACTTGTCTCATCTTGTTTTGCATCAAAATATAGATTTAGGGCAAAAAACTGTTTTGTCCGTTTTTGTACCGATGAATTCAGATTAGTTTTTATGCACATGGTATCTTCGATTCTTTCAAAGGTTTGAATACTATAATTTCTTGGATTTTTATTCTGTACCGAGTATGTAAAAACTCCCTACTTTACTGGTAGAAGTTGTAAAGTATAAATGAGGATATTGAAATAAATGTATGGAAAAAAGTTCGTAATCTAGGTGATGCTTGGTTTCGGTTTCTTGTTGACTATGATAATATTCATAATTTATTATACCTCGCATTCAGGATTCCCACCCACCCTCACGAACGCACAAACAGAGGTTGGTTACTGATTTTAAGGTGATGGTGGACGATGCAGAGAGTTTAACCCGCAAAGTTCAATATTTTAATGCAACAATTTTCTTACCACATTTATATAATAAAGTTAACATCGAGATGTAACTACATTAACTGATCTCGAAAACTACGATGATATACTATATTAACAATTTAATTAAGTTATATATTCCTAAAACTTCGAATGAACATCACTAACTGTTTGTTATGAACTTATGATCAATTCGAGTCAAAATTCATGAAACCGAAACCAGCAGCCTAATACCCTACCACGACAACATCATCGGAATCCACAAAGAGTTCGATTTTGAAGAAGATATTTTCTGCGTCGTTTTCCAGTCAATGGAATTGGGTTTTCTATGCAGCATATATAACGAGTTCCCTCTTCCTGGATGGATTTCCCGAATAATGCATGCGTCGTAATTGCTCTAAAAGAGACGCTTCGGGGGTTAGCTTCCATACACGAAAGGGGCCAAGTTCATGAACAGATCAATGCGGGAAGTATATTTACATGAACTCGAAAGGCGAGATCAAATTCGGGTTTCTGCGACTGTGTACGATGACAACAAGAGTTTAAACCTAGTTCTTCGGTTCTTGCGCCAATAAGTATCTGCGAATGGGGCGATGCGCTAGTGTTTTACGATTGGGATGGTAGTTTGTATAGTGCGAAATCAGATATATGGACGATTGGGATGACTGCATTAGAGTTGGCATTTGGTAGTAGATTTTCGATACCGAACAGAATCTAGTTGCAGATCATACTTCGAAAAATGCGCGCGAAGAATAGGCTGTTCCAGGAAGAACAAGGGAAGCGACATTACGGTAAAGAAGCGAAGGGATTAGTAACGGAGACAAGGGTGTTTTCGAGGGAGTTTCAGGATATGGTGATTGAGTGTTTGGCGGGGGATGCTGAAACGAGGCCGACTGCGGTGGAGCTACTCGAGAGGAGTATATTCAGGGAAAGTACTAAGGATGTGAACTACTTTCATGAACTGGTCATGGAAAATCTGTATAAGAAGTGTTAGTGATGAAGGATAGCTGTATGTGTCAGGTGAATTTTAGGCAATTGTAATTGTTTTTGTTCAGTACTTGTTTTGAGGTATCAGAGGATTTTGAGTGATTTTAGTGATTTGATTCAGTTTGTACAGGATATATTTGGTTGATTTAGACAGATAATCATGAGTTTTTGGTGTCTGAATTTGTTTTTGATGCCATACATAGTGGCTGCAATGATTCATGATTGCATAGTCTTCTTTTAGTTTCTGGTGTATTACTTAGAGCAACAAAATGAATGTTTGCTGTGAAGCACTGGATACCAAATTTAAATTCTGGTGTATATTGGATTTGATAAAAGGACAAACAATTTACTCCATCTTTTCATTCATATCTATAGAAACTTTACCAACAGGTTGAGCTAAGACAATTGTGTTTTGAATATTTGTTACAAGAATATATATATACACACTAGGCATGTTTCGTTTTGAACGATAAATACTTTTTATGTAGAAAAGCAATAAATATTTTACATGTTTAAAAATGATATTCAAATTCTATTTTTTAAATAACTTGCGATTATAATATTAATATTTTCTTGAAACAGAATATAGTAATTTGTTAAACTTATAGGACATAATCTGTTGGTGAGTTTATCGAAAATGCCACAATCTGAAACTTAAAAGTCGCGAACTAAAGACGCTTTTCTTAAAGCGTAATTCGCCACCACCTCGTGTGCCAAAAGGGTTACATCGAATCGCCTCCCATGATACAATTTAAGCCCAGAAAATAAAAGAACTATTGACTGCGTTTTGGACTTACGAAATCAATAAACAGAAATAAGAACAAGAATGCAATGAATACAGAAAAAATTTCTGCAACAATTATTTTTGTATGAGATTGAGAGATAACGAATTTTGGTTATTATTTCTCTCTGATAATCCCACGAATATATAGATGTTGAAAAGTTGTATGAAAAAGTCACAACTTTTCCACTGGTATTCTTTCACAGAAAGACACAACTCCCATGCTCCAAAATATGTGACTGTTAATATTTAAAATATGAGTTTTAAATATTCCCTCCATATTTTCCCGGATAAATATGTCTTTTGTTCTACACTTACGTCTTCTATTGGAGCGCACAATTTTTAAACTCTCTTGTCAAGTTAGTGTATAAGCTCCTCATTCGAAAAGAGTCATTTATCATTTACATGACTGAGGTAGACTAAACTTCGATAGTAATAACTCGACTTTACTCTACTGACTCGACTTTACTCTACCGAATTACTTGACCAATAGATGGTCACGCCAAGTAAATTGAATGTGAACATGTTGAGTTTATAGCCACGATAGATTGTCTCGGCCGTGACTCATGAGCAATGCGAGATATGGTGAATGGGTCAAAATATCTACAAATTACTAAGATTTCTGAAATTAAGTTAACCAACTCAAATTCGTAAATTACCAAAAAAAAAAAAAATCACTATCTTGACTCAAATCACTTAAATAGTCACTTAAAATAATGCAAGATTAAAATTACTTGCAATTACTATGCTTTTTGAAAATAATTAAAAATGACTTAAATCACTACATATTACTCATAATCCCCTAAACTTGTAAACAATAATGTAATTTATTACAACGTGCTATATCTCAAGATTTGATGTTGAAGGTTTGACATACATATGAGTATTTTTTCAAATGTAAAGGAATTCAAAGATTGACGTATTTTTACATTTAGTGATGGATCGAAATCATTTGAAAATATTGATTTTGTTAGTTATTTGAGGTTCTTAAGGAAAAAATCTTCCAAGTTTTGAACCCATGACCTATGAAATATAATGGTAACTACATTATTGTTGCACCATGACCACAATTTGTCAGATCTTTGTCGAGCGGACCATCAAGCACTAAGGGTCAAGCCTCGACGAGAATACTTAATTCGATGAAACTGTCTGCCGGAGGTAGAGGCGAGCTGGGAGACCGAGAAAGAGTTATGGCAGTCTCGGAAGGAAGTTAAGCGTTTTGAAGTTCCCATGGGTCGGGGCATCACCTATTTTGGTGGAAGAAGATTTCACGGCAAACCACACTTCTGCTTCATCTGTCGAGCGGGAGCCCGCATCATCCAGCTAGCAACGGTACGCTAGGCATGAAAGCAGACCAAATGATGCCCGTGAAGCATGCACAAGCGCTCCGCACTTTGGCTGACATGCCCAACAATGAAAGTTCTAGGGCTGCTCCAGAATTTTCCAACACTTAGGCTCTATCATGTAAATAAGCTAACTTTAAATTCTTGACATTGTTAGAATTCTCTAGAGCATGGCCAACTCATTTATTGTAAGTAGAGTGTAGAACATTTGTTTAGCCTTTAGAGAAATTAGATTAGATTGATCTGGGTCGTTCATTGAGTTCAACTCCTTGTATATATACACCTGGACTTTTACCTTTTTAGACATCGAGAAAATATTTTCTTCACTATCATAGCTTTGAACAATATTTTTGTCTCTTTATTTCACTAAATTTCTCCCGCTCTAAAATCCCATTAGTTTTAGCACTAGGTTGATATCGGGGCACTTAGTAAGCCGCATGTCTAAACTTTTCAGGTGGAAAAGGTCTAAGTTAATGTCACATGATATCGTCTTTTTTTCCCTATAAATACTTATGACTGTGGGGTCAAAAATTGACCCCGAGTTGGAGCCCGAGAAGTGATTTGGTTGACCTGTGACTTTTTCTGGTAGGTTTGCTCGATAGTTTTTTTGGAACATGAGGAGGCAGCCGGGTGGTGCTGGTGCGGGGATGTTGGAGTTGTTGTTGGTGGTTTGTGGCGGTGTTGGTGATTTTTTAGCTCCAGACATGGTGTTGATACATAGAATAGGGAGAGAGGAGAAACGAAGAAGAACTAAGAAGAGTTGATGCACGAAATTTATATGAGATTCTGTCTCACTTGTACAAAATGCCAAAGAAAAAGTGCAACTAGTGAGAGTGTAAGGTACAAAAAAAAAGTGCAAACAGTGTGAGTGTTGGTTGTTATGAAGACAAAGAAATCATCACCTAATCCTTTACTCTGTCGGCATCACGAACAATGCGTATCTGAGACAATTTAATAATAAAAAGAAAAAAACGGGGTTTCTTATAAACTATAAAATAACCGATGGTCCAATTAAATGTGCATTAGAGTAAGGGAACGTCTGATATGTACCGGGGTATTGTGCCTCTCCCTCTCACAGATGAGTGGGCCCCACACACATCAGACCCGCATGGAGCCCGCCCCTCTGTGAGAGGGAGAGACACAATACCCGGTACATATGAGACAAATCCTTAGAGTAATAGGTACCATCCCACAATATTTTATTAAAATAATCAAAAAGTACTGCATATTATTAATATGTATAACTGAACTCTTGGTCAATATACGTGACATATCTTACAAAATCGAGATGTGATAGGACAAAAGACTGTATTATATATATACCTTCCTTAATCCCTATTAATCATTATCCAAAAAATAATCTTATATTAGCTCGGGCCTCGGGTATATATTACTAGAAATTTTGACATACGCGGGGACAGCGTGCAAGTTATTTTAATTTTAAAAAATAAAAATTTGAAAGATTACGTTAATAGCTATTTTTTAGGATTGCAGTTCATCCAAGTGAGTAAAGTAATATAGTCCTTTTATTCTTTTATTTTGAATTGAGAGGAGTAGGGGTATTTTTGGAAAATCAAAAATTGGTATTCCAACTGCTTTTTTGTGAGTGGAAGGACTTTGCTTTTAATATAGTAATAGATTATAAGTTTTTTAATAATTTTACATACTTAACTTACTAAAATTGAATATCAATAACTCTAAAATTGCCCAAAAGTACTTAAAGTTACTATATAATAATTACAAAAACACCAAAAACTCTTTAAAATAACTAAAATTTAATATATCTAACTAAAAGACACTTAAAAATCCCTAAAATTCAATACATTGCAAATTGAAGCACGTGAGAGAGGAAGCATAACATAACCACTTTAAATATAATCAATCTGTCACTTTCAACAAATCGATCGACGACACCACCAACCAACGAACTCTCTTGCCACATCATCACTCGCACTGTGTGCGGTTATTCAGTTTCATAATATCAAAATTTACTTTCTCTCTCAAAAATACTCTCTGCAACTCAATGGCGGACGAAGAAGATTTTTTGGTGCACGATTCAATGGCCGATATCCTCAACAACATGAAGAATGAACTCTCACTGAAAAGCAGCAATGATGATGATGATCCATCAATGGATGCTATCATGAAAGAACTCAATCTCATAACCAACAGACCCTCCTATGTTTTCAACAACGATACACAACAACGCTACCACATCAAAGAACACATCGGTAATACCGTCAACGTGAAGTACCAACAATACTTGTTATCAAATTAAGACAATTACATTAAAAGGCTAATTATTTATATTAGACTAATTAAGTGATCTAATTAAAGTGTCCAATTAGTATCTTAATATGTATGAGTTTTGTAATGTGTAATTCCCTGTTGTACTCTAACTAGGGTTTATGGGGCTCTAGTTAGTTTACTATATAAGGTTATAGGGTCTTGGTCCCCAAGGCTAATCTTACGACTACTCTTTTCCTCCATTCCATCAATAAAGAGAGACCCTTAAAGAGAGATAGATTAGTCTATGGAAGACTAAAGTCCCACCGTTCTCCCGAAATATTTATCTGTATGGATCAAGGTACGCCGCTCTAATCTTCTTCGTTAATCTTGGTAATCTAGCATGAGAACGATCCATGTATATATAGATTTACCACTAACAAGTGGTATCAGAGCTTTGCTTCGTGTTAGATTATTGAGATTAATCGTATTTAGCGTGATTATTGATTTTATGCACATATGATTTGCTTATAGCAAATACTTGGTTTAAGAAGAGAGATTCTCATTTGGTCACTTATAGGAGTGAGTCAAATAAGAGCCAGATAGATTTCTTCTTAGCTAGGAGGGTGGATAGAAGTCGTTGCGTAGATTGTAAGGTCATCCCCAGAGAAAGTGTGGTTAGGCAACATAGGCTTTTGGTGTTGGATATTAGACTGCGACAAGGAGTGAAGAGGAGTAGGCGCCGGGTGGAACCTAGAATTAAGTGGTGGCGGCTTAAGGAGTCGATCCAAAAGGCCTTCGTAGAGCGTATGGTTCAAGAGGTAGACTGGAAGACTGACGACGATGCAGATGCAACTTGGACCAAAATGGCTTGTTGTATCAAGAAGGTAGCTAAATACCTCTTAGGTGAATCCCGAGGTAGTAGCCTGACAGGTAAAGACACGTCATGGTGGAATGAAGAAGTGAAGGCGACAATCAAGGCCAAACAGGATTGCTACATGGATTTGAAGAAGAACTATGATGGAGCGAGCTTTGAAAAGTATAAGCTAGCTAGGAAAGAAGCAAAGAAAGCTGTTCGACTAGTGCGAGAGGCTGTGTACAAGGAAATTTATGAAAAGAGGGATATCAAGGAGGTTGAGAAGGATATATACAAAATTTCTCGCATTAGAGAAAGGAAGACTAGAGACCTAGGTGAAGTGAAATGCATCAAAGATGAAGGCCAGTCGGTCTTAGTGCGTGAGGATCAGGTCAAAGCACGGTGGAAGGAGTACTTCGAGGGTCTGTTTAATGGAGGCCCCACCCACTCAAGCAGTGGGTGACATCTCGCAGTCCCCTCATGATCTGAACCGCAATTTTATACGCCGTATTAGAAGGTCGGAAGTCAAAGATACTTTGAAGAGGATGAAGACTCGAAAAGCTGTTGGCCCAGATGGTATCCCTATTGAGGCTTGGAGAAGCAGGAGAGAGATAGGGGTGACCTAGTTGACGGACCTCTTTAACAAAATATGGCGAACAAAAATACCAGAAGTGTGGAGGAAGAGTACGCTAATACCTCTATATAAGAACAAGGGCGATGTCCAAAACTGTTCTAACTATCGTGGGATAAAACTTATGTCTCATACCATGAAGCTATGGGAGAGGGTGATCGAACATCGATTGAGACAAATTGTTCCCATATCTGAGAACCAATTTGGATTTATGCTCGAAAGGTCGACCATAGAGCCTATTCATTTGATTCATCAGCTCATTAAACGCTTTCGAGAAAAGAGTAGAGATTTGCATATGGTCTTTATCGACTTAGAAAAGGCATATGACAAAGTACCTCGAGAGGTATTATGGTGGACCTTGGTGAAGAAGGGGGTACCCATTAAATATATTAACATCATAAAATATATGTATGAGAATGTGGTGACAAGTGTCCGAACTTGTGGCTGTTTAACATACGCCTTCCCAATTACAATTGGCTTACATCAGGGGTCAGTTTTGGGCCCATTTTTGTTTGCCGTTGTAATTGATGAAATCACTAGAACCATCCAAGACCGAGTCCCATGGTGTATGTTGTTTGTAGACGATATTGTCGTCATCAATGAGACGAGAATGTGAGTTAACGCTAAATTAGAACGATGGAGACAAACATTAGAAGCACGAGGATTTCGACTAAGTCGAACAAAAACAGAGTACCCCGTATGCAAGTTTAGCAAACAACGAAGAAACAATGATGGCACGGTTCAGTTGGATGGCCAAGAGATACCGAGAAGTGCGCATTTTCGGTATTTAGGCTCCATACTACAGATGGATGGAGAGTTAGACGGAGATGTCAACCACCGCATCCAAGCTAGATGGACAAAGTGGAAGAGTGCAACAGGGATCCTGTGCGATCGTAACTTTCCTCTAAAGCTTAAAGGAAAGTTCTATCGTACGGCTATTAGACCTGCTTTTCTTTATGGCTCCGAGTGCTGGGCTACAAAGTCATGCACAAAAAATGAACATTACAAGATGCGTATGCTTCGGTGGATGTGCGGTAACACAAGGAGAGATAAGGTGCGCAATGAAGATATTCGGCATAAATTGGGTGTGGCGGCCATCGACGAGAAAATGCGAGAAAATCGTTTAAGATGGTTTGGGCATGTTAAACGCAGACTTATAGATGCACCGGTACGACGAGTTGAAGATCTCGACTCAGGACAGACGGCTAGAGCTCGTGGGAGACCGAAAAAGACGTGGATGGAAGTCATACGGAACGACATGAAGCTAAAAGATCTAAATGAAGACATGCTCGTCAACCGAAACCTATGGAGGCAGAAGATTTATGTTCACGACTCGACGTGATTCATTCATGGTTTATATAGCCTACCCCAATTTAATTGGGATTACAGGCTTGGTTGTTGTTGTTGTATTAATTTTATGCACGTAATGAATTCTTTTTATTGCTCTACGTGTTACTGGGTAATCACGGAAATATGATTTTTGCGGGATTGGTCACATATATGCATGCTCTTCTAGTAACCGCATAACTAAATTGTTGATGAATTCTTGTCGGACATGCTATGCTTTTTTGTTTAATCATGTTATGTGATATTGGGTTCAATTCATGAAAGCGGTGAGCAATTCGTCATGCTCTACTCAGGATCAATTCGGTGTTGTTGTAGAAGACTTTGTCTATTACGTAAATCATTAGGAGTCTTTCTTTAGTATGATTATTTTAATAACGTAATCATATTGAATTGTATTCAATTCGGATGCATGAAAGAATTTGTGCAGCATATTATGGCATGTCCATTCAAAGCATGTGGTTCCATTATTATTTACTAATTATAATAAGGTATCATGCTTTTGTATTCTATAGCTATGCCCAATACAACAACAACAACAACAACCAAGCCTGTAATCCCAATTAAATTGGGGTAGGCTATATGAACCATAAATGAATCACGTCGAGTCGTGAACATGAATCTTCTGCCTCCATAGGTTTCGGTTGACGAGCATGTCTTCATTTAGATCTTTTAGCTTCATGTCGTTCCGTATGACCCCCATCCACGTCTTTTTCGGTCTCCCACGAGCTCTAGCCGTCTGTCCTAAGTCGAGATCTTCAACTCGTCGTACCGGTGCATCTATGGGTCTGTGTTTAACATGCCCAAACCATCTTAAACGATTTTCTCGCATTTTCTCGTCAATGGCCGCCACACCCAATTTATGCCGAATATCTTCATTGCGCACTCTATCTCTCCTAGTGTTACCGCACATCCACCGAAGCATGCGCATCTCTGTAACGTTCATTTTCTGTGCATGACTTTGCTTAATAGCCCAACACTCGGAGCCATAAAGCAAAGCAGGTCTAATAGTCGTACGATAGAACTTTCCTTTAAGCTTTAAAGGAAAGTTACGATCACACAGAATCCCTGTCGCACTCTTCCACTTTGTCCATCCAGCTTGGATGCGGTGGTTGACGTCTCCATCTAACTCTCCATCCATCTGCAGTATGGAGCCTAAATACCGAAAATGCGCACTTCTCGGTATCTCTTGGCCATCCAACTGAACCGTGCCATCGTTGTTTCTTCGTTGTTTGCTAAACTTGCATTCGAGGTACTCTGTTTTTGTTCGACTTAGTCGAAATCCTCGTGCTTCTAATGTTTGTCTCCATCGTTCTAATTTAGCGTTAACTCCCATTCTCGTCTCATCGATGAGGACAATATCGTCTGCAAACAACATACACCATGGGACTCGGTCTTGGATGGCTCTGGTGATTTCATCAATTACAATGGCAAACAAAAATGGGCTCAAAGCTGACCCCTGATGTAAGCCAATTGTAATTGGAAAGGCGTCTGTTAAACCGCCACAAGTTCGGACACTTGTCACCACATTCTCATACATATCTTTTATGATGTTGATATATTTAATGGGTACCCCCTTCTTCACCAAGGTCCACCATAATACATCTCGAGGTACTTTGTCATATGCCTTTTCTAAGTCGATAAAGACCATATGCAAATCTCTACTCTTTTCTCGAAAGCGCTCAATAGCGCTCAATGAGCTGACGAATCAAATGGATGGCCTCTATTGTCGACCTTCCGGGCATAAATCCAAATTGGTTCTCAGATATGGGAACAATTTGTCTCAATCGGTGTTCGATCACCCTCTCCCATAGCTTCATGGTATGAGACATAAGCTTTATCCCACGATAGTTAGAACAGTTTTGGACATCGCCCTTGTTCTTATATAGAGGTATTAGCGTACTCTTCCTCCACTCTTCTGGTATTTTATTTTATTTGTTCGCCATATTTTGTTAAAGAGGTCCGTCAACCAGGTCACCCCTATCTCTCCCATGCTTCTCCAAGCCTCAATAGGGATACCATCTGGGCCAACGGCTTTTCGAGTCTTCATCCTCTTCAAGGCATCTTTGACTTCCGACCTTCTAATACGGCACATAAAATTGCGGCGCATAAAATTGCGGTTTAGGTCCTGAGGGGACTGCGAGATGTCACCCACTGCTTGGGTGGGGCCTCCATTGAACATGCCCTCGAAGTACTCCCTCCACCGTGCTTTGACCTGATCCTCACGCACTAAGACAGACTGACCTTCATCTTTGATGCATTTCACTGCACCTAGGTCTCTAGTCTTCCTCTCTCTAATGCGAGCAATTTTGTATATATCCTTATCGACCTCCTTGCCATCCCTCTTCTCATAAATTTCCTTGTACACAGCCTCTCGCGCTAGTCCAACAGCTTTCTTTGCTTCTTTCCTGGCTAGCTTATACTTTTCAAAGCTTGCTCCATCATGGTTCTTCTTCAAATAGCTATGCCCAATACGTGATGATATATATGGTGATTTCATTCAATTCGGGAATAATGAACCGGGCTTGTGATTCTCAATTTCAGAAACTGTTTTTTTGCCAATGAAAGAAAAATTTATAATAAGAAAGCTGGGTTTACACACTTTAGGTATCATTGAGTCAATTAATATGGATTTTTTGAAACCTTTTATCGGAGAGATTATTAGTATGTGCATCCACTATCAATACACGGTGGTGATGGGGTGTTGGGTGGTTATTCCTACAATTTAGGGATCTCCTTTTAATCTCAACCATCAGTTGTACTTACAACAGACGTATATAATAATTTCTCTTTTTATCGGCAATTTAGCTTCAATACAATTCCATATATTCAAGTAATTTTCAACCCAGTCCTTGAAATTGCACAAACATCATTTAAAGTTAGTTTCTCTACATTCAAGCCCTCATCTTTAAGTTGTAGTATGCAAGAAACCTCTCCAAACCTCCAAGCAGTCGTGCCACCTCCTATTCAATCTCCTGTCACCGTCAAGCTTTGGTGACCGAAATTCGGTGAAAGGAGGAAGTCAACCACGCTAAGGACGGAGGCAGCGATTCTAGTGCTCGTAATAACTCTGCCGTGAGGTGGATCTGAAAGTAGGCTTCACAAAATTCACGCCGTTGGGCGGGAGTAGAATTGGACGCTGGCGGTGATGACATATGGCTAAGCCATCACCGTAAGGAAAAGGTACAACGAGCAATTAATAAGACGTTGATCTCGCGGTGGTCGACAACGATATTAAGACCCTTCATCCTTAGGTCCTCCTTTAGGGTGCCAATTTTGAGAGCCTAATGTTGGCGCCATTGAGTTAGTGGCAGCGCACTCACCGACGATGAGGTTGATGACGAGTGAGGAAGATGAAGTTGTGATCTGGGGCGAATAATTAAGAAATTTGTGGGGCTGGTTGTATTTCTTATAGGTTGGACCTTAGTTGTTCTTTCTTTCTTTTGCTGGACTGCTAGACCCACAGGTTTAATAAGAAAGAGAAATACAAATGCCCAATTCCGGTTAACATTAGACCCATTCGGTAATTCATCCAGATTTTCAACGAAGTTTAAGGCATTGTTTTGAACAATAAAGTTTAATTTATGTGACTTAGGTATAATGTATAAAATCTATGCGGAAATTAATCGGCCTTACGGAAGGTTAATTTTCTGGCCAGATAGAGGCGTTGGTTAATAAAGATTTGACGAGTTAGGTATTATTCATGCATATAATATTTCGTCCTAAAAGAAGTTATATTACTGGCAGGATTTTGTTGTCGAATAATTATTAACGACATATAATAAATACATGATAATTAAGGTATTCATGCATATAATATATCGGCCCAACGGATAATGTATTATTTTGGCAGAAAATTATTGTCAATATTTATTATTATGGTTTAAGAGTACCACTTACAACTGTTATTTTTGTCTAAAAACTAAATTTCAACATTGTGTTCGATATCTCATAAGGATTCACTTAACTTGAGTTCTTCACATAATTTAAATCATTGGTGTTATCATTATGGGGTTGCATGAAAATAAAGTTAACTTATATTCCTTATATGAAGTGCCATTTTTATGTGTATAAAAACATGTTCCTTGTTTGAACTTTTAGTCAGTGCATTTGTTGTATTTACCACATTTCATGATGATGCATGTATAATGTTCATTAGGTGTTTTGTCATAGTGCGTGCTTTTATTAGTAAAAGAATTAGCTTATTCATTTATGTATGAATTTAGATGGTATGATATTTTGGTGCATGACTATATTTATATATGGTCATAATATGGTAAATTCTCGGATTGGGCACTTGCTTTAAAACCCTGTGTCCTTTATTTTTGAAATAGATTGGTTGAAACAGAATGTTGCCAACGTAGCCTCTTGTGTTTTAATTTATTTATTTTGAGATAATAGGATGTGTGTGTTTTTTGTTTATGCGGTTGATGATCGGCTCTACGGAAGGTCTTTAATTGGCAAAACAAGGGAAGCACTTGCAGGAATGATGTGTAATAATTATAAGGTTTCCATGTGGACAACATATCGGCCCAGCGGAAGATTGTTGTTTGACATGATTTATTATTAGCATTTGATTTCTGCATGGAGAGTACCACTTTCAAATTGAGCTTTCTGTCCTACGACTAAACCTCAATGTTGTGCTAGGTATCTTGTTTCAATGGGCCCACCACACTTCGGTTGATTTAAATTTATGTCTTACATGATTATTTTAATAAACTTTGCATGTTATGGCATGATTTTCTATTAAGTTGTTTGTCTTTTGTTAGATACTACTTTTGTTGTCAATATTATTTCCAACATTAACTCAATTTTGGTGCCTAATGGCACAAACTTTAAGAGCTGGAATGAGAGCATTCAGTCAGTTCTCGGCTGCATGGATTTGGACTATGCATTAAGGAAAGAACGACCTACTTCTCTTACGGAGACAAGTTCCACTCAGGAGAAAGTGAACTTTCAGAAGTGGGAACATTCTAATCGTCTAAGTCCGATGATACTAAAGCGCAGCATTCCAGAAGCATTCAGGGATGGTATGTCCGACAAGGCATCTGTGAAAGATTTCCTTCAAGAAATTCAAAATCATTTTGTAAAGAACGAAAAGGCGGAGACAAACAAGCTTTTAGCTAACCTTGTCCAAATGAGGTATAAAAGTGAAGGAAACATCACAGAGCACATTCTAGAGATGTCTAACATTGCTTCAAAACTTAACGCACTAAAGTTTGATCTATTTGATGGCTTTGGCACTAATATCTCTTCCTGCACACTATGGTCAGTTTATAGTTAACTATAATACTCATAAGGATAAATGGACTCTTAATGAGCTCATTTCACATTGTGTGCAAGAAGAGGATAGGTTGAAGCGTGAAAAGACTAAAGGTGCTCGAGTTGCAATTACCTCCAAGAGCATTAAGCCAAAGAGGACTGAAAATAAGGTTACTACAACGAAAATTTCACAAGCCAAGACTCAAGATAAAGAGCTTGTTTGTTTCTTTTGCGAGACACTTGGGCACGTGAAGAAGGATTGTTCCAAATATGCCAAATACGTCTTATGGCATGCAAACAAAGGGTTGCATTCAAAGTCAATCGTCAAATGATGCTGAACGAATCATCTATATGGGGCGATGACAAAATAGTTTTCAGTTGAAGACCCTGGAGCATACTTAGATTATCTTTTAGGACTAGTCATTTAGGTGAATTAAGAAAGACTTGTGTAGTACCGTCATTTAGACGGGTATGGTTTTATTTATTTTGGACAAATTTGGCAATTCTTGTTTATTTAGAAATAATAAATTTAGTCTTTTACTTAATTCTATTTTGGTTACGACTAGTACCTTGATTGATAAACTATGTATGCTAAAACAATTACTTCAACTAATAAAACCCTGCAATTAAAATCAAGAGGCACTAATAGTCTGTGGTATACATACTCTGTGATTCAGATTCTAAGTCCTCATTTGAGACAGGAAATCTGAGATATCTTGAGGATGTTGTATTTGAGGGGGGAGATAGTGTTGTCTTTGCAAGACAACAATGAGGACTCACCTATGGAAATCCCTGCCCAATATTAGGAGTTAGCTTCAAAAGAGCAAACACAACAACCTCAATAGGAAGTGTCACTTATGTGATACAAATAAGTATTCATGTCAGCGGTATCAAAAGTATCATCAAGTTATTGCCTCGTGCAATTTTAAGTTTAATTCACTTGATACTTGTGTACATCATTAGTTCAGTGGGAGTAATTTATACTCCTAATGCTCGGTGTTGATGACACACTTTTCTAAATAAAGGAGATACAAAAGTTTCATTATGCTTTGGAAATTGAAACTTTTGTATGCTCAAGCTTGTATGCTTCTAGATTTAGCGTACATAATTGATATGTTGGGCAATTACTTAAGTGAACCCGTATGGATTGTTGGATTGCATCCAAATGGGTTATAAGGTACTTAATAGAATAAAAGATTACATACTCATCAATTGTAAGTCAGAAAATTAGGAGATCATTTGGTGTTCTGACTACAATATGGGTTTACCAAATGATCCAATTCTTGTTATTTCTATATACTATCAAATGAAGCTATATTCTGGAAAAGTGTTCAGCATACACTTATAGGTTCTTTCAGGATAGAGTTATAGTTCATAACTTGTTATGAGGTAACCAATTTTGTGATATGATTGTGAAATTTGCCACTGGGCTGTGGCTTGTGGATAAGTTTGAAAGACCACTCAAGAATATTAGTGACAACATATTACAATCATATATTTGAACAATAGGAGTTCTTTAAAGTCTAGCCGCATAGACATCGAAGTATCCAATCGTTATCAGAGAATTCATAGACCAGTTAGTGTTTTATGAGCGTAAAGAAACAAACGTAATGCTAGTAGTCCCACTTATAAAGGTTTGACACTCAAAGTCTTTCATGAGCATATTGCTTACACGAGTGTTGTCTTATCTTATGATATGGAGTTTTAGCGGGAGTTTGTTTCATTTGTTTGGCACATTTATTGACACAATACATTGGTTTATGTATGTTCAGTTTTCTGCAGAAACAGGTTGATGGTTTTCTTATTATACCGCTGAATATATTTTATTTGTTTATCTTTCACTGTGGTTTGACATAAGGTTTGAAAGACTAAGGTTGGATCTCACTAAGGAATTTAGGACCAATTGGAAATATGCATGATTCTAAGATCACATTGCATGTAATTTCCATCTTACACATCCATACATATTTGTGTCATTCAATATATTTGGTATGCGTGATCATTGAGGGCCGAGTTACGATTAATGTAACAAAGGCCACTTTTGGTTCCATGTTGGTATATGAGATGGACAAAGATTGCTTAAATAAGATACTTCGACAATTAGCAAAATTTTGTACACCTAAGGTTATAAGATGTAAATTCTTTGGATATAATATGTAGCCCAAGTGGGAGATTGTTAGATTATATTTAATAATCTAATAAGTGGGCTTTACAAATTAAGACAATTACATTAAAAGGCTAATTATTTATATTTGACTAATTAAGTAATCTAATTAAAGTGTCCAATTAGTATCTTATATGTATGGGCTTTGTAATGTGTAATTCCATGTTGTACTCTAACTAGGGTTTATGGGGCTCTAATTAGTTTACTATATATAAGGTTATAGGGTCTTGGTCCCCAAGGCTAATCTTACGACTACTCTTCTCCTCCAATCCCATCAATAGAGAGAGACCCGCAAATAGAGATAGATTAGTCCGTGGAAGACCAAAGTCCCACCTTTCTCTCGAAAAGCTTATCTGTATTAATCAAGGTACGCCGCTCTAATCTTCTTCGTTAATCTTGGTAATCTAGCATGAGAACGATCCATGTATATTTAGATTTACCACTAACAATACTTTCTCAAACTGTTGGGTGAAACCGAATTGAACAACATGGTGTCCGAACACAAGAATGTGCTTGGAATGGAGAAATAGTTTGTTGATCAGGAGCTTTTCTGCGTCGTTTTCCCCTCGATGGGGGCTCGGTTCTCTTCGCGGTATAACCACCTCGTTTTTCTCTGATGTATTGCCCGAAGAATGTGTCGCAATTGCTTTAAAAGAGATTCTTCAGGGTTTGGCATTCGTGCACGAAAAGGGGCAGGTTCATAAAGAAATCAATGCGGGTCATGTTTACATGGACTTGACTGGTGGTATCAAAATCGGGTTTTCTGCCACGGCTTACGATGACAATAGGGTACTGGATCAAACCTCTACTTCTAAATCGGGTCTTTCTACGTTGAGTATCTCTAATTGGGCTGTTGCGCCCGAGGTTTACGTTAGTGTTGGGGGAGAAAAGGGATGAGTTGTGTACTGTGAAATCGGATGTGTGGTCGATTTGGATAACGACACTAGAGTTGGCTTACGGCATCCAATTTCGGATACTGAGCAGGGATGCACTGGATATTATACTGAGGAAAATGCGGGAGAAGCAGAAGAAATCGGTGAAGAAGAATGTGTTTTCGGAGGCGTTTCAGGGTATGGTGATGAGGTGTTTGGCGGCAGAGCCTGAGGCGAGGCCGACTGCGGTGGAACTACTGGAAAGTGATTTGTTCAAGGAGAGTCTGAATGTGCACTAATTATGGCAATTGGTGAGGGAAAAGATGAACAAGAATCGGGCCTGATTGGCAAGTGGTTTTGTGTAAGTGGTGGAAGATAGATGAAAATTGAAATTGGTTTTTGCTCTATACTTCTATAGAGATGTGAAGGATTGGTTTACAAATAAAAAAACTTGAAATAATATATATTCTCTTAAACAATCTTACAAATTACCTTAAAAACTAGAAATAATCTAGAAACAATATATATTCTTAATTTGTTTTTACAAAAATCACCCTCGGTGTTTGTGTTGTATGCTTATCCCGTATCTACGCAGTACGCACGTAGGAAAAAAGCAAAGAAATATTATATAATTCCAGCAACAAAAAACTACAAAAAGATAAAAAGCACATAAGAAAAAAACAAAAAAACACAAAAAGACAGAAAAAAGAAAAGAAAGAGAAAAAACGCACAAAAAGAACAAATTAAGTAATTAACAGATCCAGAGCATGAATCTGCATACAAGATGTTGCCTATTAATACACCAGATGAAACAAAAGTAAGTACAACTAAAGATCGACGAATTTTGCATATATTGGTACTTACCTGGTTTCGTTCATATTGGGAAAGGATTAATTAATTAATGACCTCTTCTTGTTGTTGCTCATACATGATTTGGTAAAACCACTCCGATTAACCTTTCCATCACAATTTGTATTTGGCTTGAGTATTGCATGATCGCACACTACAAGACTGGTCGCAAAGACTTATTTGAGAGTGGACTTCAGTCGCAACCTTTGGCGGGACAAAATCCCGCCAAAGGCATTGCCCTAATTTTTGCCCAGTTGGGCCAAAGCTAGCGACTGGGACGCGGGTTTATATCAACCAACTTGTACGTCGAATGCTCCACCGTACCTGCGTGTATATCATACCACACACATTTGAACAAGACAATGTAAATGGGTCTTATTTTCCCCCAATATTCCACCTATATTATGTCTTTCAATGTTCCATAGAAGTTGGTGGTCTCGGATCCTCCCATGTTTCTCTTCACATAAACACCGCTACAATCACCCTTCTTCGGGCCCAACGTCATCTCAATGTGAAATCTAAACTCATTCACAATGTATCCCTCGTAAGTAGCCACTGTATTAAACGTACCAATGATTATAGGATCTATTCGTACGTCGCTCTTGTAGCGCCCACATTAATACGTCTGCCTGAACCATGCTACGTACTCTTGGTTCCTCTTGGACTGTATCTCTATTGGAGTAAGTCTACCGCACTCCTCTTTCCAGACAACCTGTATAGGAAAAATTTATAAGTTAGTACTCTACTAGTCATTAAAGCGTTTAATCATGTCATTATTACAAATACCAATAACTTACTCGACCCATTCGTCAAGCTCTGGACAGTTTAGAAGCATGTAAAGCTCTATTTGCTCCATTTCATTGGAAGTCAAGTGTCGCCTCTTGCTTAGTGGCCCAACTGGCGCCCATTTCTTATGAAATATTGTAAGTTCATCATCCCACTTTGTGCTATCTAACGTGTCGTTCCTGTTGAGGTGGTTATATCTAGCTTGAAAGGAGACATCCAAATATTGAGAACACAATTTGGACAGCTCTGCAAGTAGGTATGAATTTGCTATGGATCCTTCCACCCTCGCCTTATTCAATACTGAACTTTTGATGTCGAACATCCGCCTAATTCAAAGAAATGCTTTATTAGGTAAAGAATCAATATAACATTATAAAAGATATTGATTTTAAAAATATAAAACCATACATGTTGAATGGATACATCCATCTATAGTAGAATGGACTTCCTCGTACGAAAGGTGTATGGCTAAATGCTCCATAGAGTCAAAAAAGGAAGACGGGAAGATCCTCTCCATCTTGCACATAGTGACAATAAATGACTCCTCCAATCACTCCATATTGATGGCCGAAACCTCTGAGGCGCAAAACTGCCTTGAAAAATAGACTAATCTCTACCAAGGTCCTCCAAATCTCGGGCTTCAAGAAGTCGCGAAAGGCAATCGGGACCAGTCTCTGGAGGAAGATGTGAGAATCATGACTCTTCATACCATACAATTTTCCTTGTTGTTTTTGCACACATCGTCCCAAGTTCGAGACATATCCGTCAGGAAACTTATGTTTTGTCAACCAATCAAGCACCATACACTTTTACTCCCTCGTAAGACAATAGGTTGCCTTTGGCTTTAAATATTCACTTCCTCTGCCAATGGGTACCAAGAACAATTCTTTACGGTTAGTCAATATCTTAAGATCTTTCCTAGACTTAATATTGTCCTTTGTCTTAGCTTGTCCAAAACCGTGTTGATGATGTTTTCGTAAAAGTTCTTCTCATAGTGCATGACATCTGGATTGTGGCGAATCAAGTTTATAGACCAGTAAGGTACTTCCCAAAAGATGCTCCGACGACTCCGATTATGAGTTGTTCCAAAACCCAAGAGCTTGGTAGTGTTTGGCCCAAATCCAACTGGACGTAGCCTATCCACAATTGCCTTCATTTTTGCTCCTGTTTTCCTTTGAATAGGCGCTTCAAGTGCCTCTCTATCTTTGTAGAACTCATTCTTGTTGTACCTCCATTCATGATGCTCTGGTAGAAACCAACAATTACAATCAAACCACGAGGCTTTCCCACCATGCTTAAGCGTAAAAGAATTTATGTAACCCATGCAATATAGACACGGAAGCTTCCCATGCATACTCCACTGGGACAACATTCCATAAGCAAAAAATCGCTAATATTCAATATTAGGGTCGCTCGCATTTGGAAGTTTTTCTTTTGTGAGCTGTCATATGTCCACAAACCATTACTCCACAAGCCATTCAACTCATCAATCACCGGTCTCAGCAAAACATCTAAGTTCTTTCGGGGACTCTTTGGCCCTGATATAATAAGGCTCAGAAAAATAAACTCCAAACGCATGCATAAATCCGGATGAAGGTTATAGAGGGTCACAAACACGGGCCAACAAGAGTAATTCTTCCCAGATTGACCGAACAGTGTGAAACGATCCGTAAATAGACCGAGTCGTACATTTCTAGGCTCCGCTACAAAGTCCGGATACGTACGATCAAAGTGTCTCCATGCCTCACCTACAACCAGATAAATCATGCGATCAGTTGACTGCGGACACTTCAAATGCCAAGTCATATTCTTTGAAGTGCCTATATTATAGAACAACCTCTATAATCGAGGTCCTAGAGGGAAGTACCCCAATTTATTTTTTGCGACTCTAACTTTCTACCAGCCTATCTTCCTTGCGTATGGGATACGATGTTAGACCCTTGTTGGCATTCTCGCCATAATACAAGAAATAAAAATTCTTACAGACATCGATCTTTGTGTACCCTAACCCCAAACCCGCTAGCATCCTATTCATGTCGGGAACCATATTAGGTAGCATATTTTCAATTTCTCGGTTTATACCATCTTTAGACAATCTTGAGTACTTCTTGCAAGCGACATTACTAACTATGTGCATTGTCTTGCACGTCCAGAACTCGAAAAACCACTGCAACACGATTTTTGGCCTCTTACTGTGCATTTGTATGCTTTCCAAATGCATCAAATTATAGAACTCCTTCGCGTTGGGACTTGGATCTTTGTTGTGCACCTCTCACTCAACAAATTGACCCCCATATGCATCCAAGACCAATTCTCTAAAAGAAGTATCAACATGAACCAGACTATCCACGTGCATATTAGTGGGCGGTGAATCGTGTAAATACGATGTGGATGCCCCGCTCGCCTCCTCTTCATGCAACACACATACCCAATATTGATACGTAAAGCCCGACTTATAAAGATGATCTCGGACTACGTTACGATCAAAAAAATTTAAATTGTTGCATTTTTGGCACGGGCACCTAATACGGTTGCTTAAATCTAAGTATTTTCTATGTTGAGCGGCATATTGTATGACTGAACGAACCCCAACCACGTAATGTTCTTTCAAATAATCAATATTATAATCTATCCTATCGTACATCCAAGATCTATCGGCAAGATAATTCATTTTTAATCTAAGAAAATTTAAAATAAATTGTTACAATTAATTTTACCAATCAATATATATCATTTATATTAAATATCACAAACATGTTATAACGCAATAATGAGTACGTAGAATTGAAGTCACTACTTACTTGTTGTAGCGCATAAAATACTTAGATCAAGTATTGTGTGTACACGCCCCTCGTTGCATTTACCGCAATATCTAATAATCAGCAAACAAAAAAAAATTATTAGTGAACATTTTAATAAGAAAATAATGAGAAAACTAGCATAAAATAGTTGTGACAAGGGAAAATCGTGGATACCTTAGTAAATGAGGAAGATTGGAATGATTTCTCAAATGGAATGTGGTTGGGTATTTATAAGGCCATCTGACCCTTTTGCGACCTGAATCCGGTCGCAAATAGCAATGGCTATTAGTATTTGCGACCGAACTTCGATCGTAAAAAGAAGTAGCTGTCACTATCAGCGATCGGAATCCAGTCGCTAATAGTAAAAGCCATTATTATTAGCGACCGGAGTCCGATCGCTAATGATAGGGTTTAGGATTTAGGGTTAAGGTATCGTTGGCGACGGGCTTCCGGTGGCTATTGGCTGTATTTGTGACCGCAGTCCGGTGACTAATAATATTTATGTTTTTAATTTACACATTTCGCACTCTAATTTTAGATATATTGTTGGTTTAATGATCAATTACAACACTATTAGTTATATTTAAGGGATAAATGCATTAAACCCCCTGAACTATGCATGTTTTTGCGTTTTCGTCCTTAAACTAATTTAATAAGCGTTTCCCCCCTAAACTATACCAGTCTGTGCGATTTGCCCCATGGCCGGGTTTTCAGCTGTTTTTGGCCATTCTTGGCCGGAATTGTTCCCCTTACCCGACACATATGTGTTGTACTAGATGTATTTTAGTAGTTGATGACAAAAAGTAGCAAAAAAACACCTCGAACGGGACATATTCCGACTAAAATATGATTTCCTCTTCAATATATTTTAGCTGGAAAAATTCCCGTTCGAGGTATTTTTTCGCCTACTTTTTGTCATCAACTACTAAAATACATCTAGTACAACACATATGTGTCGGGTAAGGGGAAAAATTCCGGCCAAGAATGGCCAAAAATAGGCGAAAAGCCGGCCAGGGGGCAAATCGCACAGACTGGTATAGTTTATGGGGGAAAACGCTTATTAAATTAGTTTAAGGACGAAAACACAAAAACGTGCATAGTTCAGGGGGTTTAATGCATTTATCCCTATATTTAATTTAAAAAACCCAAAAAAAATAATTTTGTTGCACGTTAAAGAATCATTTGAAGCGTCGGTTCATAATGTCAATTGTAACTAAAGGTGCATATGTCACTAATAATTACTTATGAATATGTTAATTTCATGTAACACACACACACACACACACACATATATATATATATATATATATATATATATATATATCACAATCGAACTTCTCTATACTAACGTTTGTAAAGATTGCTAATCGCAAATGAGCGAATACTCTACTACGTATGATTATATGTAGAACTTAAAGAAATGTAATATATATAGGTTAATCAATTAGAACTTACTAATTTCCTAATTTAAAAAACACTAAGCTAACTAAACAATAATTTAATTCAAGTATTTAGTGAGATTTTATATTTAAAATCACAAACACATCAAGATTTATCTAAAGAAAGTCAAAAATTTAAAGATTATAAGTATTAGCCACCACAGTCCCTTGGCTAATAATATTCAAGCGTATCAATCGATAAAGGAACGTTTTTTAAATTTTAAATTTCAAAATTTTTGCGATAGGAACCCGGTCGTAAAAACTCAAAAAATTAGGCGGTTTTTTAAAATTTTAAAATTTCAAACTTTTTGCGACAGGAATCCGGTCGCAAATACTCGAAAAATTAGGCGGGGTTCGGTGGGAAATTCAGATTTTCCAAAAATTCAAAAAAAATCCCCAATTTTTATATATACTTTATTTTTCACACCATTTTCATCTAATTTTCCCCAATATACATTTTTTCTCTCCAAAAATATAAATTTCATCAAAATATTCCAACACATACCTTCCATTATATTTCTTCTTTTCATCTATATTTTCTTCAATCTTTTTTCAAACACTTTTTCTAACAATATTTTGACTAACACATACTATTTTTCTTTTTTCTTCTTAATATAAACACTTACACTTTTCCTATCATATCTGCCCTTAATTCAATAATATTTTGACAAACAAATATTTTTTGGGTTTTAGATTGTGTTAATAATTTGAAATCTTTCAAAAAAAACAAAATAATAATATTCCCAGAATACTATTATTTTTTTAATCTGTTAAATATTATTGGCCACCGGACTCCGGTGGCTAATAAGTTGAAGATTCGTTGCGACTGGAGTCCGATGGCAGATACGTTGAAGCTTATTTGCCACCGGAGTTCCGTGGCTAAAACTCTCGGAGGCATCTGCGACTGGAGCTCCGTGGCCAAAGGTGGTAAAAGTATTAGCCACCGGAGACCGGTTGCAAATACTATTAGCCACCGGAGTCAAGTGGCAAACTTTCCCACCGGAGTTCGGTCACAAAAGTAATAGCGACCGGTTTCTGGTGGCAAATTTTGCGACCGCACGGTCGCAAAACGTAATATATAGAGTTCGTATTCCAGTCGCAAAATTTGCTACTGGACTCTGGTCGATAATGCCTTGTTGCGACCACTTTCCGGTCGGTAAAACTTTAGCGACCGAAGCAAGTGTGACTGGAAGTTTGCGACCAGAGTCTTGTCGCAAATATGCCTTTAGCGACCAGAGACAAGTCATTAGCGACCGGATTTTCGGTCGCTAATAACCTTTTATCTTGTAGTGGCAAGTCGGAATGGTTTCATCACATCATAGATGAAGACCAACAAATATGTGTGGGTACGGATCAAGGCAAACAATAGAGCTTTTTCGTACTCCTGATATCGTAATCCTAGAGATTGTCTTAAATAGACTATTGTTTTGTTCTGGTCTTGCTTTGAAGATGTGAAATTATTGATGTAGTGAGTGCATTGAGCATGACTTATATGCTCCAATTTATATATTCTTGCTTTTCAAAAAATAAGAAAAAAGACCAACAAATATTCATAATACATATATTCTTTCAAACAAATTCTTTAAACTTTTTGGCTTGGAAATCGCACAATCAGAACAAGGTCGTGAAGAAGAAGGTGAGAAATTAAGAGATTGCGTATTAATTCATTATGATAAGATAATAATATATCGTAATACTTAAGCTAAAATATATCGTAATACTTAAGCTAAAATATTGTTGGGTATGTGCTGCACTTATACATGTGAATTTATAAATATAAGCATATAATTAAATTTTCAGAACACATAAACAATAACATATAACATGTATTGCAAAAGTGAAATTAAAATACGGCAATAAAATATATTCGACCTCTCAACAACTGTAGGAAAATCCTTGGAGTGGATTAGACGAGTCAGAAAATTCCGTCGAAGCATCGGACGAGTTGGAAGTTTAACCTCCTCCCCTTAAGATCAATTTTCCCGGCTACCCTTCAAGCCCTCGGTGGGAAACGACCTCCCAAGGTACAATGTCCTCACACAATAAGGTAGTAATTGAAGGATAATACTACCTTCTCAAATTGGACACTCAAAGTATTTTGCAGAACTCTTAGAATCGAAAATGCTATATATTTTGTATGCAAAGAAAATATGTTGATCAAAGATGGATTTTCCCTTCTGCAGAAGGCCACATTTTATAGGAGAAAAATCATGTAACAACCATTATACCATTAAGGGGAGGAATTAATTCAGTCAAATGAATTAATAGACCATTGAGTGTGATTTAATTTCAAATATTTAAATAAAGTTTAAATATTTATCTTGAATTTATTTACTCAATAAATAAATTCACTTACATTTTCTCACAACATATATTAAAATATACATGTAAAAATATAGCATTCTTTTATCTTCTCAATAAGCCAATGTAATTCACACTCTTAAATTATTTGGACTCAATTCCAAATTTTAATTCCATTTTGTCTCAATACAAAATTAAGAATTTCTCCAACAATCCCTCACATGAATATAATTGGCTGAAATGCACGTGAGCCTAGCAATGCTATATGCAATTCGAGAGTTCTGCCGGAACTTGTTGCATCAGGATAGGTGGTTTAGGGCCTTGAACCTTCCTTAGTGAAATACCATTAGATATACTTGCCAACCAGTGGACGTGTTGCCTTGAACTATTCGGCGTTTTGTGTATACCAAGACAATGGTACTCACACAACTCATTCCAATACCATATTGGTCCTCGTTGTTGTCCGTTTCGGCCCTGGACTGCCTTGGCGAATTCATCGAATGCTCTAGAGATTTAGCCCTTTAACTCATCTCAACGAAGCGGCCCCTTCACATTCGACATATGTGATGTCTCATTAAGGGTATCCTGCAATACCCCGCTTGTGTTCACAAGACATAAGGATCATTAGAACCTCAAGTTCTCCTTAACCTGTACAGGTCCATCACTCTTTCATCCTAGAAATGGGTTGGGAACTCAGTTTCCCGAGTGCTTTGTTCGACTCCCACCCCCACAATTCGGTTGTCCCTTTGAACCTGCAAATTGGGGTTTACAATTCAGGTAGGGTTGCCATCATGGGGTGATGTCTTTTGGTGGGCTCAATTCCCATTTCCCTCGATGAATTTGCTACTTAGTCTCTCATTAGACCTTTCGTCAATCGCCTCCAATATTTTCTTTAAACTCTTAAAGTCGTCGGAAAATATTATGATTAATTTTCTAACTTAAAAGTTTAGAATAATCTTAACCAACACTTTCTTCTTCTAGCCCCCACATTTCTTTTCTTTTCCTCAAGAAAAAAATGTCTCTAGCCTCAAAGAAAATAGAATTTATTTGATTTGCGTGCATAGCATCTTATTTCAAATAAATTTGAATATTTAATCTATTTAGGAAAATAAATAGTATTAAACCTCACTTGCTTCTCACTAATCAATTTAATTTACGCACTTATATTTGGACTTAATTCCAAATATTTAAAAAAATAATATATAAATATAATAAAATACAAGTCTCGCACTTGTTTTTATTTTCTACAAATATATATAACATACAAGTCTCACTCTTACATGTCTCACACTTGTGTTATTCTCAACAAATATATATATATATATATATATATATATATATATATACACACACACACACAATATACAAGTCTCGCACTTGTATTATTTTTCCATATCATAAAGATGTCACAAGTAATCGAAATAACTTATATGTAATATTTGCCTCACATGCAATTTCGATTACATTTATTCGTAAAACTAGTCTCCTCACACGAGACTTTTTATCACATCAAACTTGAATGCTAGCCTCAGTACTAGCCTCATTCTTAGGTGACATAGTTATAACACAAATCTTAAAAGATTCTTAGACTCATATCCCTTTCCTACAAAGGTTCCACCCTTAGATAGGATATCATTGTCTCACTCAAAGACAAACATGAAGCACCTCGTTCAGGGTCACTCTTTCCCCGAGGTCCTCTTTAGCACAACCGTTCCCCTGCCTTCAACTTTTGAGATTGCAGAGTTTCCCAAGAAACACTGCTTGTTCTCCACAAGTTGATAGGTCGTGAACATCCACTTGTTCGCGCAGATGTAGTCGAGTAGCCCCAATGTCTACCTACCATTCGTTCGAGTTGTTGTTTGAATTTTCAGCTGCCATAACTAATTAAATAATCCACATAATTATTTCTATTAGTATCGCTGAGAATTCTCAACTGAATTATTTATACAGATATTCCCAGGCCAGTGGAGGTGCAAAACCTCTTTAAAGTCCACCTTTCTGCGACAGAATATTAGGTTCCCATGCCAGTGGAGGGACAAGTCCGCTTACACTCCACCTTTCTGCGACAAAACCGTCTGTATAAATATTCTCACTTAGAATATCTCCGAATAATTTACAAGTCTCAATACTTATAATTATTTTCATTTTGAATTTCTTTTCGGATAATTCACAAGTCTCAATACTTAGAATTATTCTCATTATAAATTTTCTTCAAATAATTCACAAGTCTCAATACTTAGAATTAGTTTAATTTCCTTCGAATAATTCACAAGTCTCAATACTTAGAATTATTTTGAAATTCTTTTAGGTTTCTCCAGTTGAGACTATGACATAACGGTTCTCAAAACCGGTACTACGGTCTCAATACTGTTAGCTTTTTGATTTAGCGTGACGACCTCAACGTCGCTCGCCATTGGGAAGGTCTCAATACTCGCGGCATTGTTGTTAGAGCTTTCACCATTCATATCTCTAAATAATTCACAAGTCTTGCACTTATAATTATTTAAAGTCTTCATAGGGCACACTTGCAATTTTATATATTTTCCACATGTAATTGCAATTTTTTTTAACTAATCACATAACCATGCTCAACATATATCACACATCTAAATCTCATCTACTCAGAATATAAATGTAAATATATTGCATGGATATTTTAACATATAACTCAAATAATAAACTGCCGCACGTTACTTAAATTACAAATAACGCATGCATTTATTAACAATTAAAATCTGACCCAGCGGTTAGGGCTCAAATTACTGAAGGAGAGGTCATGAGTTCGAAAGTCAGCTGTGTAACGTTTTACACTTTTTTAACTCATCAGTTATAATACCACACCAATTAAAAGAAACCGACATTTCAATAACATGAATCAGATGTCACGCGTTTGATTCCCACCTCTTAACAATTTTTGATAAATAACATGCTCAACAATAAATCAACAGCGGAATTTTAGCATGTATTAAAATACGTAACCGAACAACTTAACACACAAGATAAAATAGAATTGAAAATAGATAAGCCACATAACATTATTCTGAACACGTTCTTGAAATCTTAAGACACAGAAGAGGTTAGAGAAACATAAACATAAAACCTGAGTGCAACAGATTATACTAACCGGATTCTAAAAATTAATTAAACACCTTGAACGTGCAACATATATTAGCATATGAATAAAATTGATCTTAAGATTGTTGGGTATGTGCTGCACATATACATGTGAATTTATAAATATAAGCATATAATTAAATTTTAAACAATAACATATAACATGTATTGCAAAAGTGAAATTAAAATACGGCAATAAAATAAATTCGACCTCTCAGCAACTGTAGGAAAATCCTTGGAGTGGATTAGACCAGTCAGAAAATTCCGTCGAAGCATCGGACGAGTTGGAAGTTTAACCTCCTCCCCTTAAGATCAATTTTCTCGGCTACCCTTCAAGCCCTCGGTGGGAAACGACCTCCCAAGGTACAACGTCCTCACACAATAAGGTAGTAAGTGAAGGACAATACTACCTTCTCAAATTGGACACTCAAAGTATTTTGCAGAACTCTTAGAATCGAAAATGCTATGTATTTTGTATGCAAAGAAAATATGTTGATCAAAGATGGATTTTCCCTTCTGCAGAAGGCCACCTTTTATAGGAGAAAAATCATGTAACAACCATTACACCATTAAGGGGAGGAATTAATTCAGTCAAATGAATTAATAGACCATTGAGTGTGATTTAATTTCAAATATTTAAATAAAGTTTAAATATTTATCTTGAATTTATTTACTCAATAAATAAATTCACTTACATTTTCTCACAACATATATTAAAATATACATGTAAAAATGTAGCATTATTTTAGCTTCTCAATAAGCCAATGTAATTCACACTCTTAAATTATTTGGACTCAATTCCAAATTTTAATTCTATTTTGTCTCAATACAAAATTAGGAATTTCTCCAACAAATATAATGCTACTAAATTAGGAAATAAATCGTTGTGCGTATATATACAAGCTAAATAGTATATATATATATATATATATATATATATATATAGCGAGGAAAATATATATAAAGATTAAATTGTGTGTATACAATTGTCATCTAAATTCTAAAACATCTAAATTCTTGATCTTATAAATTGAATTAGAGACCATGTGCGCATCATATGTCAAAATTAAGGCTAAGTGCGTAACTTTATCAAAAAGGACCACAGAAACATAATAGGGAACTAAAAAGAGCCATTGACACTATAAATGACCAAACTAGAAAAATAGTTAATATAAAGCTAATTAAGAACCAATATTGCGAAAGTCTCGCATATAAAATATCAAAAACGGATATTTCTTTTGAACGGTAAAAAAGACCAATTTGGTACCTGACTAACATATTTGTATATATTTGTTAGGACAACGTCAAATGTTCATTTGTGAGGTGTGATCTTGCGCCTTTACTCCTACTTTTTTGGATTTTGAGAGCTGTTTTCAAATTAACTATTTCACACCATATCCTAAACATTAGGCTAAATTCACCTGGTCCGCTATTTTTCTATGGCTCAATATTATTTTCAGCCAATAATTTGTCCTTCACCAATCGCTAACTAAAAAAGTAAATTAATGTTGACTGCAAAAGAACAAACAATTATTTTTGTTCATTAAATGCCGCGTGACGAAGAAAGAAAAAAGCTTTTTAAACTGAGTTAATTTCCTAGAAAGGATTTTTCGACTTGATCACGAAAAGATAAAGGAAGAAAGAAAATGGCTGCTTATTATGGTACAACACAGAAATGTAAGGCGTGTGATAAAACAGTACACTTTGCGGAGATGATGTCTGCCGATGGAGTTCCTTATCACAAAAATTGCTTCAAATGCACTCACTGCAATGGACGTCTCGCGGTACGCATGCACTTTCTTCTTCTTTCAAATTTATATAATCTTTTAAGTCATTTCAAATTTTAGTAGTTGATGATAAAAAGTAGGCGAAAAAATACCTCAAACGGGACATATTCCGGCTAAAATACACTGAAGAGGAAATCACATTTTAGCCGGAATATGTCCCGTTCGAGGTGCCATCAACTACTAAAATACATCTAGTACAACACATATGTGTCGGGTAAGGGAAAAATTATGGCCAAGAATGGCCAAAAATAGCCGAAAACCCGGCCAAGAGGCAAATCGCACAAAATGACATAGTTTAGGGGGCAAAGCGCTTATTTATTTAGTTTAAGAACGAAAACGCAAAAACCTGCATAGTTCAGAGGGTTTAATGCATTTATCCCTTATTAATAAATAGTGTGCCTATACATCGCTCAGGGGTGGAGCCAAGATTTTAGTTTAGGAGGGACACTTTTCCTTTTAATTCACATCTATCGTTATTGTATGTTTAATTCATTTAAAGATGTTTCAAAAAATGTAAGAAAAAAGACAGATCCATGTAATAACTATAGGTTTAAACAAAAAGCAAATACAACAAACCCCTTCTTGTGTTTTTAAGTATGCGCTTATATTTTTATCTGGTGTTGTTTGGTTAAATGTAGCACATACCATATTTTGCCCAATTTTGCATATCACATTGTGGTTATTGCTAATATTTCTTACTTATCCAGTTTTAACCATATATGCTTCATATATATGTAAAATACTTACTCCTTAAATTCCCAAAAAAGAAACATAGTTACTCCTTAATTATAAACGCAATAACTATCTTTAGTAAAATATCTAATTTAAATTTACCTTATAAATTAATTAATACGTATATATGTTCATAATATAAATTAATTTTTTTTTGATATACTATAATTAGTTTTTATATACATGTATGTAACGTGTGTATATTATACAAAAAGGGTGGGGCTAAGGTTTTCTATTCTATGATGAGATGCACTATATTTAAGCAGATTGTTTTTTTTATAACCAGTTTATTTGATCACAACAGATTAGAAGAGTATTTTACTACTAATATTTCAATTTGGTTCTATTTTCTAAGAAATAAAGTGGCCTGCCATGAAAAGAAAAAATAAAATCACCCCTTTCCAATTATCATGATATTTTGTATTAAACCGTTTATATATGTTATGTGCAGATGAGTAACTACTCCACTGTAGATGAGAAACTATACTGCAAGCCTCATTTTGAACAACTCTTCAAGGAAACTGGAAGTTTCACTTCTAAGAAGTTGCCATGTGAGACTTTATATATGTCTATTAGTAATAATTAACTTCTACTTTTGATTTTAATAGTGTCGGAATATTCATTATTCTCCTACTCACGTAAAATCTTTTTTCTTCTATTTCCGGTTTCGTCTTTGGTTAGCTGGGAAGCAAGGAGAGCTGGTACAAAATCTACCCTATCATGCATGCATGCCTTACACACGATTGTATTAAGTATTAAACCTATAGTTTAAACTAGGCAATATTTTTCAAATGGATAATTAAGCATAAAACAATTATAAGGAAAAAAATGAAACTGTGACAATACTTTATTATTAGTTGTAAAATTATATTATATAATTTGCTACTTGGCAAATGTATACAAGCATATTGTCATTTTGCGTTAGGTGCGCGCATGTACATGTTTCATGAAATCGTCAACTAAATGCCATTTTCATTTTTGCTAAGCTTTTTAATAAATGAAATTACAGAATAGGGCTCCAAGTAAACTTTCCACCCTCTTCTCTGGCACCCAAGAAAAGTGTGCAGTCTGCAAAAAGACAGTCTACCCCTTGGAGAAGGTATTATATGATTATGTGTATATATATTTTGTGTCCTTGATTTTTATATGCTCCTAGCTAGCTAGCTAGTCTCTATAATAAAATGCCGCATAAGGTAAAATTGTACATGTGTTTGACTATGCTTAAAATCCGCTTGATTAAAAGAATCAGATTCACAACAAAAACTTATGCTATGATTATTCTCGTAGTTAGTAAAGTTTAATTATTAACATTACAGTGTTTCTTAAGTTGTAGGGCATTAATTTTCCCATATTGTCGTCTCTACAATGCATTAAACCTTTTACAACATTCAATTGCGTCACATCATCGTCCACTGGTTGTGTGATATAATCCCTAAAGGAAGGACGCTATTATTGTCCCAACATTTTGAAGTTGAATTTGCACTGCTGCTATAAGTTATAACTTCTTGCACAACGGAATTCGACTCTATTTGATTTGGCACATATTCAGTATGGGAAACTTTAATATGAAATAAGAAATTTATTAATTGTTGAAGGTGACAATGGAGGGTGAATTTTACCACAAATCATGCTTTAGATGTGCACATGGAGGATGCTTCCTGAATACTTCATCCTATGCAGCTTTGGATGGTATTCTCTACTGCAAACCTCACTTCTCTCAGCTCTTCAAAGAGAAAGGCAGCTACTCTCACCTCACTAAGACTACTTCCTTGAAGAAAAATGCGGTTGCACCCGACCCGGATTTTACCCCTGATAACCCAGAGCAACTTGACAAACCAGCAGAAGAGACATAATAAGGGACACTTTCCACACAAGTAGTGCTTTTTCCTTTCATTTAATTTGATGCAATTGTAGGATTATATACGTGTAAATTCTTTTAATTAAGTAGCTAGATGTTAACTAGCATAATATTTGGAATAACTTTATATACGAATCCTATTTTTCTTGAGTTTATGTGTCATGTAGTTTAGCTATAAGAAAATCTAGAAGTGTTAAAAAAATAATTTTTTCTCTAATTCTCAATATTAGCTAACATGCAGTTATTATTGTATTCTATTTGTCATCACAATTATTTTATTTTCAACAGCCAAAAAGTTTATTTGTTAATTTATACTAGAAACTCTAAGGCCAGATTAGAAACTTTTTTTTAATGAATGGCTAGATTAGAAACTTAATAAGATTTTGTGTCAATACTAAATTATAAGGCTTAAATTGAAAATTAAAAGTTTGGTATTAGAGTTGGAGCCGGATCACCTCCTACAAAACACCATACATCTCCTCCTACAATCGTTAGATGAATGCCATGTGTCTATTATTAAGAATTTGAAAAAAATTCTCTGATGGAGGTATTTTAGGAAGGCCCAATAATGTATTTGGGCCAGCCCACGGGAGAAAGGCCTAGAAAACTGAAGATCGAACAAAAGGCATTCGATCTTACAAGGAAGATCGAACGAACACAATTCGATCGTCACTCGTTAACTACCACTGGGGCCCACGAGACGGGGTCTATAAATACCCCGTCCTCTGACATTATCGGTACGCATTCATTATTATCGAGCTATTACTCAACATCGAACTTGGCGATTCGATCCTCTGAATTTGATTGATTCAATCCGATCTGCACGGATTCGATATAGTCCTGATGATGCATAATCTACCCCACCCTCGAAAAAGGGCAGGAAAATGTGTACCCTACAAAAATGACTCGCCATCTCGCTGAGAGACACGTCTAAGTCATGGCTATCCCTACCTGAACAGGGGCAGAAGGTCCGGACTTCGGAGAAGGTACCCCGGGGTCACGACCCGCTAACACTTCCGGAGGGAACTCGGTCTGAACACCCGGAGAAGGTACCCCCGAATCTCGTCCGATCAATGCCTCTTGAAGGGAGCACGGTGAGACCATGAAGGCTTGAACACACCACTCTCCACGACCGAGCACCGACCCAAACTCGGGTACCCACGTGGAACAACCCTGGAACCCCCAGGCCAAGAAGTTAATACTCCCCGGAGCACCCAACATCTCTCAGACTCATGAGAGACCATCACCAACACTTAGCCAAATTTGAGGAAACATGAGCACATAACAAACGTTAAAGACACGAGTGAATGTGAGGTGCCGAATAAGCCTAACGAACTTACAAAAGCATGAAACAACAAACAGAAACACAAATGAAACTAAAAAAGTTGAAACATGAAAAAGAATAGAGACAGACTCTGCATCAGCAAACCTCAATCTTCAGGGAGTATTTTATAATCCTTTAAAATATGGCATGTGGGAATATCAATTATAGGAAAGGATTTAAAGGAGGTGAGCACATACAAGCAAAAAACTCATGAACAATCTGTGAAATGTTAGATAGCGAGACCGCCGATGCTGCACATATTTATTCTGGAAACTATAGTTACATGAACAAAGAGTTTTGTTTCTTTCATAATAGATATATAAATCGACAATTAACGTCCGAAGCATATACTGATACAAACAAGTGTAGCTGAATGTACCTAATTAGAGTTTAGGTGGGACTCCTAGAATTGGAGATGAGAAAATTAGAGAAATTAAATAAATACTTGATTAAACTTGCCTCCAAAAAGATTACAATGCTGGAATTAAATAGAAGTTTTGGGCTGGAATAGTTCAGCCACGCCCTCCACTAGTTTAGGAACTGAATTTGACCACTAATCCCACTAACTTAATCTAAAATCAGAAATTACAATAAAAATATATAAATAAAGCTTGAAATAATAATAGTCATGCAATTGGGCTCCTTAGAGCTGAAAGTCGGCAGCCCAATAAGGCTGCCTCTTGGTCCGCATGGGCCTGACAGTAGCTGAGTTGTTGCTAGTGGGCCTGGCAGTAGCTGGGCCCGTATCACCCCTTCCTCCATCAAGACAAGCCTTGTCCTCAAGGCCAATTGTAGTATCAACATTAGGACTTAGGGTTTGTGCAGCCACACTATGGCCGTCCAGATGAGGGTAACGTTGGAGCAATGGCTGGAGATCCTCCCACGTGACGTCTTCACTCGGACAAGCATACCATTTAACTAGGGCTTGGTCAATTGAAACGCCATTCCTTACAATAGTCCGAAAATTTAGCAAACTCTCCGCCCCTAAAAAAACCTCTCCTTCGTCCAATGTCGCCGGAATCGATGGCGGTGCTGGTGGCGGAATGTCATAAAAGGGCCGGAGCAAAGATAAGTGAAAAACGGAGTGAATCCGAGAAGTCTCCGGCAGATCTAAGTCGTAAGCAACGCCTCCGATGCGGCGGTGGACGCGGAATGGGTCGAAGTAATGGCGACGGAGCTTCGAGTGCAGTTGATCTTTGGCCGTAACTTGGAGGTAAGTACGTAGCTTCACATAGACAAAATCGCCTTCCTTAAAAGTTTGATCTTGTCGATGTTTGTTTGCTTGTTTACTCATCCGAATCTGACTTCGTTGCATATTTTCTTTGACTAGATCGCCCACTTGACCGTGCATAGTGAGTTTCGAATCAATGGACTTGTTAGCGGAGTCGCCGGGAAGATAGACGGGGAGCATGGTTGGTGCACGACTGAACAAGGCGTGGTACGGGCTCATGCCGATAGAGGAATGCCACGCCGTGTTGTACCAGATCTGCGCCATTGAAAGGTAACGAGACTACTTCTTCGGTTGATCCGTGCAAAAACATCTAAGATAGCATTCAACTGTTCGATTTACTACTTCACTTTGGCCATCCGTTTGAGGATGATAGGCACTACTAAATTTGAGAGTGGTACCAACTTGTTTGAATAACTCCTGCCAGAAATGACTAAGAAAAAGAGGGTCCCAATCTGATACAATAGACTTAGGCAACCCATGTATGCTATAGATGTCATTTAAGAAAATAGAAGCTAAGTATGCTGCATTGTAGTGAGTTGGTAAAGCAATAAACCTTGCAAACTTAGAAAGTCGATCAACAATAACCCATATGACTGTTTTCTCATTTGAATTAGGAAGATGAGTGATGAAGTCCATGTAAATGTCTTCCCAAGTGTTGTTAGGAATTGGTAATGGGTTTAAGAGTCTGTATGGCTTGCTGGTCTGGTACTTGATCTGTTGAAATACTTGGCAAGATTTAATGTATTCTTGAATTTCCTCTTTGATTCCAGGCCAATGAAAGGTAGAGGAGATGCGGGCTAACGTGGATTTTACGCCCGAATGTCCCCCAATTCTGGAACTGTGGAACTCCTGAATGAGCTTGAGGCGAAGGTTGACAAAACCAGGTACAAAAATGCGATCTTTGAAGTAGATCAGATCACCTTTGTAGTGGTATTGTTCTGGATCAGCAGCTAACTTGATTTTGTTCATGAATTTCATACCTTCAGGATCACTTTGGAAATAGGCACGAATCTCGTCCATCCAAGGCGCGGTCACCACAGAAAGTGCTGCAAATTCAGGTGAGATGACACGAGATAAAGCATCAGCAACTGTGTTTTCTTTACCTGGTTTATAGTGAACTTCATAGGTATAGCCAATAAGTTTAGAAATCCACTTTTGCTGCTCTGGTGTATGAATAACCTGTTTAAGAATGTGCCTTGAACTTTGCTGATCCGTGAATATTCTGAATTTATTCCCGAGCAAATAATGTCGCCATTTTTTACTGCCTCCGTGACTGCAAAAAGTTCTTTGTTATATGCAGATTGTGCTTGCATCCGAGGCGACATTTTCCAACTAAAAAAAAGCAATTGGATGGTCTTGCTGGGAGAGAACGGCACCAGCGGCTACATCCGAGGCATCAGTCGTGAGATCAAAGGGCAAGCTGAAATCCAGAAGAGGAAGGACGAGGACAGACGTCATCAACATTTTCAATTTTTTGAATACTGTTTCTGTATTTGTATCCCATGTAAACTGATCCGTCTTTAATAAATTCGTGAGAGAAGCGGCGTGAGTGGTGTAGTGACGCACAAAGCGTCGATAGTACCCGGTGAGGCCGAGAAACCCACGTAACGCAGTCACCGTGGTGGGAACAGGCCAATCAACAATGGCTTGAACCTTCTCCGGATCGACTTGCACACCCTTGTCACAAATAACGTGCCCCAAATAATGAACCTTAGGAACTGCAAACACGCACTTGCTAATCTTGGCATAAAATTGATTAGTAACCAACAGCTGAAAAAAAGTCTTAAGATGCAGTTAATGCTCTTGCCAATTAGCACTATAAATAAGTATGTCATCAAAAAAGACAAGAACGAATTTACGCAATTGCTTCCTGAATAAGTCATTCATGGCTGCCTGAAAGCTGGACGGTGCGTTGGTGAGGCCAAATGGCATAACCACGAAATCGTAGTGCCCGTCGCATGTGCGAAAGGCAGTCTTGTGGATGTCTGTTTCAGCCAAACGAATCTGATGGTAGCCTGATCGCAAATCTAGCTTTGTAAATATTGTCACTCCCTTCAGTTCGTCAAACAATTCATCAACTGGAGGAATGGGAAACATGTCCTTAACAATTATTGCGTTTAAAGCCCTATAATCCACACTAAAGCGCCACGTCCCATCTTTCTTACGTACAAGTAGTACAGGGGAAGAATAAGGACTTGTGCTCGGGCGAATAACCCCTTCTTTCAACATTTCCTGAATCATTTCACTCATAATTGACTTTTGGTAGTGGGGATATCTATAGGGTTTGACATTAACTGGTTTTGTGTCAGGTAGGAGGTGTATGTTGTGATCATGCTCACGAATAGGTGGTAGGTGAACTGGTTTGACAAAAACCCCCTTGAATTCTTCAAGTAGTTGCGTTAATTCAGGGTAGTCTTGAGAAATGCCTGCATGTGAAATATCCAACGAACATTGTGTATCATCAGCGCTAATTGCATATAAACTACTTACAAAATCTGTTTGTAGTAGGCGTTGTAATTGCTGATGTTGAACCTCGAGGAGTCGAGGTTCGCCGTTCAATACGACTCTCGCTCCTTGCCAGTCGAACTCCATTCGTTGATCACGATAATTCGTTAAGATATCACCCAATTCTTCCATCCATTCTACGCCGAGTACCATAGCAGCCCCATGGATTGGCAGCACTATTAAAGGTACCTTGAATTCTGTCCCTGACAGATTCAGAGCCACATTATCACACATGCCATTGCAAATCAACTTTTGACCATTTACAACCATGACTCCCACTTCAGGTCTGCTCAACACCTTAAGCTTGAGTAATTTAGCCCATCGGGGTTGGACAATGTTGTGTGTACTGCCCCCATCAATCAAAATGCTAACTTTCGTATTGTTAATTGTACCAGATACACGTAAGGTTTTGGGGCCTTTAACCCCAACATAAGCAGCAGCAGATATATGGAAGTGTACCTTTTCTGTGGCTGTTTGCATCTCATCCAGTACATGGTTGGATGAATCCTCTGGTTCATCTGCTGAATCAGTCTCCCAAACCTCCGTATCATCTGCCAATAAGGTGAGAAACTGGGCACCTTTACATTTATGTCCTAGGCCGTACCTCTCTTCACAATTAAAGCACAATCCCTTAGCGCGTCGTGCCTGCATTTCTACATTGTTAAGTCGTCTAACCGGATATTGTGCTGTTGGTTTTGGCGCTGGTAAGGCCATAGTTGGCGTTGGTAGGATTGCACCTGCCTGAGTTGCGGACCCTAGCCTAGGATATGTGGGCCTGACTCTTGCATCTTTTATTTTGTCCTCAAGCAATTTTGCCAAATAAATGGCTTGCTCAATTGTCGTTGGCTTGAGAATTGCCATTTCAATTCGAATTTCCTTCCTAAGGCCTGAAATAAAGCAATTCAAAATGGCTTCTGCACTTAAACCTGTGACAAAGTTACAAATCTGTTCAAATTGAACTTGATATTCATAAACAGAATTGATTTGTCGTAATTTAAAAAGTGTGGCCTGGTGATTCTCATACGATGAAGGACCAAATCGTATAGATAGATCACGTGCAAATTTTTCCCATGTATCCAAGAGAAAATTATGGTGCATCCACTTGTACCAACTCAACGCGTGCCCTTTCATGCGGATGGACGCAATTTGTAAGCGTTGTTCATTCGGAATTTGATACAATGTGAAATATTGTTCGGCTTGAAATAACCAATCGATTGGATCCGTACCGTCAAACATCGGTGGGTCCAATTGTTGTGGCTTTGGTTGTTGGAACATGGGGTTAGGGATTTGTGTGGAATAGGAGCTTGTGTTTGATGGGCTGGTAACATTATATGGTGGTGGTGCTGGTGGAAATGAATGTGAGGCTGTGGGTATTTCGTTTTCTGCTTTTTTTGAATTTTGATTTCTGAGTTCAGCCATAAAAAATTCCATAGCTTCTTTATGCTGTTGTGACTGCTGCATCATGAATCGGCCTAACTTGTCGTCGTACTCTCGTGATTGTAGTGCCAACTTTTCGGTCATTGAAGCATTCAGTGACGTAGCAAGCCTATCGACTTGATCTTGCAGATCTTGCTTATTTGAATTATGCAAGTCTGATAGTTCAACACGTAAGGCTTTCAGCTCCGCTTGTTGAGCTTCATCAGAACTGTGACTTAGAGCGGGTTTAGGAGGCATGATTTCACTGGATGAAAGCACCAAATGATACAAACAAGTGTAGCTGAATGTACCTAATTAGAGTTTAGGTGGGACTCCTAGAATTGGAGATGAGAAAATTAGAGAAATTAAATAAACACGTTATTAAACTTGCCTCCAAAAAGATTACAATGCTGGAATTAAATAGAAGTTTGGGCTGGAATAGTTCAGCCACGCCCTCCACTAGTTTATGAACTAAATTTGACCACTAATCCCTCTAACTCAATCTAAAATCAGAAATTACAATAAAAATATATAAATAAAGTTTGAAATAATAATAGTCATGCAATTGGGCTCGTTAGAGCGAAAGTCGGCAGCCCAATAAGGCTGCCTCTTGGTCCGCATGGGCCTGACAGTAGCTGAGTTGTTGCTAGTGGGCCTGGCATTAGCTGGTCCCGTATCATATACTATAAGAAATTATAGTTTACAAATCAAAAAACAAAACTAAACATAGATCTCGTCGTATAACTCAGATTATTTCGTTAAGGATGATATGAAAACAAAATGATTAGTTCTATATATGGAAAAACTCATCACATATACAAAATCCGAAAGGAGTTTCATAGATCTGAATATATCAATTATATAACTGCAAAATGTAAGTTGATTAAGTACTGGAGATTTTGACCGACGTAGAGCAGAAGGAACAACTACATCATTTCTCTCACAAAAAATTATTTTTCGGTGGTGGTTTGTGTTCTTTCGTGATAATCTGAATTGATTTTATTCTTGGGATAATTCCTTCAAACCCCTGAACTATAACGACTTTTGGATACCACCACCTGAACTTTATAAATAAGCACTTTGCACCCGCACCCTAACCTTTGTCAACCTGTTCGAGTTGTTCTCTGACAATTTTCCGACCAGAAAATCGGCAGAAAATTTTATTTTCTTCAGAATCTTCTTCTTGTCAAGACGGTTCCGGTAGTGCTGACGGTATCGAAAAATTCAAAGCCATTACACGAGAGACTTTGTTTTAATTTATCGAGTGTTCTTTATTTTTTTCAGAAATTCGACGAAATAAAACTAAACTTTCCGTGTAATGGCTTTGAATTTTATGATACCATCACCACTACCGGAACCGCCTTGACGAGTAGAGAAGTCGATTAGAATAAAAAAAACGTTTGACAAAATATTTCTCGTCGGGTTGCCAGATTTTTTTGCCAGAATTTCTAATTTTGGACTCATTATTCACCTCGTCGAAAAGGTTCCGTTAGTGGTGACGGTGTTTAGTTTTAATTTGTCGAATTTCTGGAAAATGTGATGAACATCTTCAAGTGTTCTTCATATTTTCCAAAAATTTAACGAATTAAAACTAAATTTCTCGTGTAATGACTTTGAGTTTTGCGATACCGTAACCACTACCGGAACCGTCTCGACAAGGAAAAAATTCTAAAAAAGAAAAAAAATCGGTGATTTTTTGGTCGAAAAACTGCCATGGGGCAACTCGAAAAGATTGGCAAATGTTATGGTGCAAAGTGCTTATTTATAAAGTTCAGGGGGTGGTGTTCAAAAGTCCCTATAGTTCACGGGGTTTGAAAGAATTATCCCTTTATTCGATTTTGAATTTTAGGATAGTAAGATTCCATTTTAGCCAATTGAAATTTTATTTTCTGAAAAAATTGTGGAGGGAAGCTCGCCAGAAACAAATTGGATAGGAAGATTGAAAAATGGAAATGAAATTATAGGGAATTTTTCAAATCCTTAATAATAGACACATGGCATTCATTTAACGATTGTAGGAGATGTAGGTTGTTTTGTAGGAGGTGATCTGGCTCCATCACAGTGCCTTCTTTATATTGTAAAATCCTTTAATTGAACATGTTTGGTAAACTTTTGATTGTTAATTTGGAATTTTGATTTTTTTTTTTGTAAAAGTGTGGACATCTTTATGTATATTTGAGTTTTGGGATAAAAGCATCAAGCACCCTGAATTATACACATTTTTTGCGACTTGCCCCCTGAACAAAATTAATAAGCGTTTTGCCCCCTAAACTATGCTCGTCTGTTCGATTTGCCCCTTCGCTGGATTCCGCTGAATATTCCTCAAAATATTCCATTCTCGTGCGGCTCACTTGAAGGTCAGAAGGGCATTTTTTATATATATTTGGAGTGTAAAGTTCATGCATATTCCCCCTCCAACTATGCTTATAAGTGCGATTTGCCCCTTAAACTATTGTAATGTACCCTTAAACTATTGTTGTGCGATTTGCCCACTGAGCTATATTTTACACAGAAAATTACCTTTATTGCATATTTGTTAGGCTCTTTTTATGTCATTTTAGTGTTCTTATGTGTATGTGTTAGTGAGTTTGAAGACTGATAATATCATTGCTTTTAAAAACCATTACACTTATGCATCCATAAATTTAAATCACCTAGTTAATTTAACACCCTCTTATGCATTAGTACATCCTAAATATTACACCAAAATTGGATGAATTATAACATCAAAACATTCTGAAGACTCATTACATCGAGATCATTAAAAACATTGTCCTTAAAATGACAAAAAAAAGCTACTTAATATATGTCACTGAGGTCTTCAGTTCTTGAGCTTGGAAGCTATGACTTTATCCAGGGGCTGCTATTGCTCCTCATGTATGTTTTGGTGGCAGCAACAATCTCCTCCTTAGACACTTTTGATTCCATATTCTCCTTAGCAGCAATATTCTTGAGCTACATATGAGAATACATGACTTAAAATAGTGACATATGTAACTCAATAAACACCAAATAATGAAATAAATAAGGATTTTACTTTTGCCATTGCCTGTAAAAGTGACTCAATATCATTAATAACCACCTTCCCCTTAGAAATAGGCTTCTTTTTTCCACTTACTTCTTCAACCAGTCTTGTTACTTTCTTCCTGTTTCTTGGTTTTCTTTGCTCCAATGCATCTTCTTCCAGAATTTTGTCATTCTTCTTTGCTGCCTTTTGAACTTTTGACATCGGTTTAAGTTCCATTCATAAGTAAATGCAGGCAAGGTGGATACAATATGTTTACAAACATTATCATCATAAAGACTAGTGTTCTTACCATGAGTTCTGGATTCTTTCAAGTAATGCAATAATATGTTATAAGTTATAGACATATACCATGTTTTGTGGAGTAGGGTTTTGTGGAGGCAAATCAACCTCAGGCTCATCTTCACCTTTAGCATACTTTCTGATGGGTCATGTTCTCACATTGTGGCCCAATTCTCCACAAAGTCTATAAGTAATAATAGTCCCCTTCGTAGTAGCCCAAAGTGTGATGCCTTCCTCACTTTCCCTTTTCTTATTCTCTTTGATCTCCTTCAACTTTTCTTGACTAACAATCCTATTTTGTTTTTTAGGCCTTCCAGGCAACCTCCCAGGCACATGAAGAAGCAATGGTTGAAGATTTGAAAGAGGCCAATCTTCAAGTCCAGACATGATGTGCATACATTTTTTGTATGTCTTAAGATAGGTTGTCTTCAGATAACACGGATCCACCCAATCTTCAGGCTCTCTATCCTTGTACTTCAGAGCACAACATGCATGTGCACATGGAATTCTATTTAGTTGCCATCTTTTGCAACTACATGTTCTTCTACCCATGTCAACTGTCATATGGCCTTCTGGACTATCAATCTCAAACTCCTTAAGGCCATTCCAGTGGGCCTTGCACTTTAAGGCTACATCTTTGTTGGCATCTAACAACTTAATGATGTTAGGCACAATTTTCCTGCTCCACTTCTTGGGCATGTCCCTCTTCACATATACTTTTTTCATTAAAATTAGCCTTATATGCTCAAGCATATCAATGATTGCTTCACGCCTTGCTTATAGGATAAGGGCATTGAAGCTTTCACACATATTATTTAGGAGGACATCACACTTAACATCAGTCTTGGAGTAAGCCATGCTCTAATTTGCAGCTGGTCTCTCTGCCAACCAAATATATGCCTCTAATTTCCTCTTTTTGATCTCCTTAAGAGCAGACTCAAATGCTCTAATTGTTGTGGCCCTGGCTGCCTTCCAAACCAGGAATTTCAAAGGCAACCCTATGTATAGTTGCTTGAAATTGCTATACATGTGCATTACACATAATCTGTGTGCATAACCAAGCATATATCTATCCACTACCTCAATAAATCCTTTATACTTATCTGACATTACAATCCATCCTTCGCTACTATCTTCTTTGATCTGCAGATCATTCACTAACAACTGCATGAACCAAGCCCAACTATCTTTCCTCTCCTTCTCAACCACAACATATGCAATGGGATACATGTTGTTGTTTGCATCTATCTTAATTACAGTTAACAATATCACGCGCACAGTGATTTCAAATGGCACCCATCCAGACAAATTACTAGCCTACACCCTTTTAGAAACCCCTCTTCAAAGACCCCCAACATGTAACGACCCGATAATTTCGAGATAAACAGAACAATATCAGAGCAACTATTACATGTCTAGCTGATAAATATCTGAATCAAATGCACTGAAAGTACTAAACTAATAAAAATAATAACTCAACTAACTCAATACCTTACTAAACTTTGAACGCTTTCCAATGCCAAAGGCTCCCAGGTCCTGACACGGTAGTAACCTAGATCGTCTTAATCTGGAAGGAAAGAAAGGAAAAAAAATAAAATTATAGGTGAAATAAAAATCTCAGTGAGTGTTCATGCGTGTATGCAAGTGTGGTGTTTCTTTCCATAACTTTTTTTGAAAACCGTTTAATAAAAAGAACTTTAACGCATACAAATGCCATGCAATAGAATTGTGAATCAAAAGCATTCACGATTTAACGAAAACTCTTTATTCCATGTGAACAAAACCATATTCCGATGATCGGTGTCCATATTTTTGCCGATGCCAGTCAACCTTATCACCTTATAACAGTCTTTGTCTCCCCGTCCAAGGAGCGACTTTGGAATCAATAACATATGCCATGCAACATACGGAAACAGTGTACCCAACAAAGACACAACAACCTCTTGCTATGCCTGAGAGGGAATGGGCCAATGGGGATAACGACCCATACCGGCAAGCCCGCTGCCACCCGGCGGTACCCCTGCACTCTCATGCCAAGTTGGATCCAACTATATATCCGATCGGGACCGAGTAAACCAACGCGAAACCATTCATCATAACAATTTCAATCATTTAGAACAACCAATGCACGAGTAACTTGCTTTGAAGAAATAACGATTCGAATACCCAATTACGGATAACTTGATGTGAAGAAATAAACGGTTCCAATACTCAATTCACAGAAACTCGCTTTGAAGAAGCAAACAGTTCAAGTTCCCGATTTACGATAACTTTTTTTGAAGAAATGTCAGTTCAATATGCAGAGAGTCATGATTACATATACATATATATATAGATATATACATGCATGCATTCCTTCCAATTTTGAAAATAATAGGGTTTAGGAACACTCACCTGAAAACGACTCACAAGCGACAAGTACCAGACATCTACAGATGAAACATCCACGAACCCAAGATATTGTGCCTTAAACTTAGTAGAGGTCTCGACATCCCTTCAATGATACCAAAATAGTTGTAACCTACAATAAGTGCTTATTCGCTGATCAAGAGTAATCTCAGTGAACTATAAGTCAACCCCTAAACTTAGTTTCATAATGCGTATCTTCTTGAGAACAACATGAGGTATAAATCTCATTCTGATCTTTAATTAAGAATAATGTTCTTCATTGTTACAATAGTTTCAAGCCCAGTACGTATTATATCCCTTTATTATAATATTTTCCATGTTAGTTATTCATTACCCATTTGTTCAAATTTAATACTTATATCCAAAGTAAAGTGGTTAATAATGTGGCTCACAATTCCTCAATTATATTTAATCTAAACAATAATTGGTGATATTTTAAATACATATTATCCATGTCTTCTTCATGGATGCACATAACAATTTCTAATAACTCTTGAACCTCTAAAGTATTCATGTACTGGTCCATGCGATTCAACTCAATTGTCCAGAATATTAGATATCTGTACAACTAATTCGTTAATTCAAAGTCCTAGTTTCCTTTTTTATTTTTTACTCACAAAGAGAAAAATTAAGGAAAGCTCTCAATAATCCTGAACCAATCCAATGATTAAGTTAAATACTATTATTAATCATTGTTGTTGCAAAAAGGAACAAATGGCAAGCTTGACAAGGAAAGAGCGAGAAACGGGTTTAAACCTGAGTAAGTTGATCGTCCTTTATTGTTGACAGAACCATCACGTTGTTGCCTACATCACGTTTAATTCTACCCGATTTGTTTACTTGCTTGTCATCAGCAGCTCTTATGCTCCCACTCTTGGTTTGCCGTTTTCGTGTTTATTTGTGCGGTATTGTTTTTGTTTCACCAAGGTACGAATTTGTTCTTTGAAGATTAATCATAGTAGACGGAGGGAATTATGGGATTCTAAATGTTTTATCCTGTGAATTGGTGTGTTGAGTTTGGTTATGACAGGTGAAAAGGAAGTGAGATGTATATGTTTGTCAATTGCCAGGTGTTGGTGCCTGGTTACTAATGGTGTTGGATAAATATGATTTACATCAGTTTATCTTTTCCTTTTATTAAACCTGTAATAAGGACAAAATGAATTGCTTCTCATACCTCTCGTGATTTATTTCAGTGTTGTTTTTGTTTTGCTGCTAACCAGGTATATTATGGTTACGAAATTTAATGACTAAAGGAAAAAGAAAAATGTATTTATTTAGAGGGTTTTACTTAAACTTCTATTGTGAAACATATTTCTATATTTAAAGGTGATTAGTAACATCAAACTGAATGTTGTTTCGCACTATAAACTTAGATATATTTATAAGTACTATTATAATCCAAAATTTTCAAATGCTAGACTTTTAATTACGCATATTTTGCGATACTTTGATAAAATAATCATGCTTCTAAATATTCAATTTAAGACATAGTCACATTAGGAGACGGAGCGTCACATCCTCCTCTACTTATAAGAATTTGGTCCCCAAATTCTCAATTCAAAATATTTCTTGGAAGCACGGAAGATGATTGTGATGATATATGAATTGTGGATATAAGGAAAGCGATAGTGTTGTACTAGGATAGGTGAGACATAATTTTTTTTCTTTTTTTCCTAGTACTTTGCAGTAGATCATGACAACAAACGACCCTGAGGAATATAAATTGACCAGTCTACAGAAAAAATCATAAGCAAAGAAGTATGAATCGGGAAGGACAATGAACTTGATGGTGTTAAACTAAACGTTAAAACTCTATTACTACGTGTATAATAGATGAGTCACTAGGGAAAGATAACAGATGTAAAAATTACATGAATCAACTCCGGTACAGAATGAAAAGCATTTGAATAAAGTTGTCGACTAAAGCCTAGATGTGAGATTTACAGAAGTCGTGGCACTTTGATTTCTGAGAGAAAGTTAAAGATGATTGAAGTAGAGAACTATAAAAGAATTTTCTTTCTTCCAATGTGTACTTGAGAAAGTATCACCTTTTAAAAGATAAATGAAATGGCATAGGGAAATACGTTGCAACAATTAGACGAGTGTAATGTCCATGAAAATACAGATTTAAACTCACACTTGCAAAATTGTTGTAATTAGGAAACTTGGATTAAATTGGAAACAAAGGTTGAGAGTAAAATTGAACTTTTCGAAGATCGTTCCTTGAGAAAACAATATCTTATTTGATTGAAACATCAAGACAGACAACGAGTGTTGGTTGATAAATCAATGGTTTTTCAGAAGAAGAAAAGAAGGAATTGGAAGAAGAAGAAAACCAAGTATATTCCATCCACTATTGCAACTGAGAAATCAGTAAAACAAGTTTCACAGCGTACTTCCTATTCCAACTCTTGGTTTTTCGATAGTGGTTGCTCTAGGAACATTATAGGAGATAAGAACATTTTGAGCAACTTCATTTAAGAACAAAAATGATATGTTGTTTTCGGAGATGGTAACCAAGGAGAAATCCTTGGAAAAGAACACTAAACGTGAAAGGTTTTCCTAAACTCAAGGATATCTTTTATGTTGATGGTTTGCATGCTAATTTAATTAGTATAAGTCAGTTATGTGATGATGACCTCTATGTCCGTTTCACCAAAGATGAATGTGAGGTTATTGATCAGTTTGAGAAGCAAGCACTACAGGGACTAAGAAGTACTGAAAACTGCTATACCATCACAAATTATAAAGCCGTTTGTTAACCATAAAAAATAAACCCGAGACTAAAAAGGAGATATTATTCCTAAATATAAGCAATAACACATGGACAATACTATTGTCACAAGTACTTCTGATGAGATGTACCCACTCCTAATAAGGAGGTCCCTCGAGTATCGCTCAAGTCCCTCGGTCACCGACCTGAAGCGGTAAGAAGTGACATCCGAGGAGATATTTAAGCGTCCCTTGGAACGTCAATGATGAATAAAAATAGATATCAACGTGGCATCGGAAAAAGAATAAAACCCCGATAGACCCACGTGACTTCGATATCCATCAATGCGCCAAGAGGGACCACAACGGACCCAGGTCCCAGAATCTTACGAGAAAACTTCCTTGCTGAACACTCCTCAAAACACCAATTACCCTCGGAACATCATTCCGAAGAGCAAATGCTAAAATAAAAGACAAGAGGGCCCTCTACGAGAGCCTGGATCACAAAAACATTACTTCACGAAGGCCAAGAAAAGCCCTCGGAGACAGAACGAAGCCCTTGGAAATCAAATCAGACCCCTCGGAAGACACGCCTAACTCGCAACCAAGATATAAACACCTATCGGAGTACACTTCAGAAGAAGGCAACCTAACAATGGACCGCCATCGGAACTACAACAGCATCGGACAAACATTCTCACACACCTGTCCAGCGCCTCCGATAGATCTCCCCTATCGGAAAGAAGGAAGCTAAGAAGATAGCCCCTCAGAACATATTGAAGCTATCGGAAAGGATAATTTCGCCTAATCAGCGCCCCATCAGCAGATATACCAAACAAGACAAAACTTTATCTTATCTTGTTCACTTTTAAGCATGTCACGGCACCTGTATTTACTAGGCACATGCGTAACGGCACATGTACCTAATAAACTCTATAAAGGTAGGTGATCAAAGAGAGAAGGGGACTCAGGTCACAGACACCGACATATTAACCAAATTAAGGAGTGGAATTCAGTGAATAAAGGAAAGGATGTTCTCGTACTATTATTTTCCATAAAAACATCGTTTTTTGAATCACGGGTAGGCGTTCCAACCCAATATAAATATCTTCCGTTAAATAGGGAATAATTCCAAACCCGTTAACAAAGTGGCGCCGTCTGTGGGAACACCATAATATCTGCCCTCGAGAGTATTCAACAAACGTGGGAGTAGTCGCTATGGAAGATCTGTTCGAAAGTGAAAATTCTCAAACTCGCCACAACGACTCTGAAGAAACCTTGTCAAGCTACCCATCAGGTAATAGAGACTTTATTAATATTCCTCGTTCTGTCTATGAAAGGCTTGTAGATGCCACGGCTACGCCAATATTGCAAAACAGGGAAAACTCTTGAAACTGGTCCTTTGTCTCCCTTGGGCGTGGAAATTTCCCCTCGGAAGAAGGTACCCCCCATGCGAGACGGAACCCAACTCCTGTCCTCTGGCATCGTGAACCCCTGCAAGAAACATAAAGGTACGTCAGTTATGAGAGAACCCCGAGGAGGGGCCAAAGAAGAGAATTTTCCCCCCCTTCGGGGTATCGGGGAGATAATAATCACACCAAGTGGGGGGTGATGGATGGTTTACGCAAAGAATTAAGTGATATTAAGAAAACCATGGCTCCTAAAGAGGATCCCACATTCAAAACCTCCCCATTTTCTTCTGAAATTGCCCTAACTTCTGTACCATCGGGGATGCGGCCGGTTAATGTTCCCTTATATACGGGAGAAGCCGATGGAAAGGACCCAAAATACCACATCCACCAATACCTGGTCGGAATGGATTTATCCTCAGCCCCGGATCATGTTTTATGCCGCGTGTTTTCGGTTACCCTCGGTGGGCGAGCACAAGCTTGGTTTACTCACCTTCCGTCTAACTCCGTAACGAGTTTTGACCGACTAGCTCACTTGTTTGTGCGGTAATTTGCCTGCAACCGACGATATCCCAAATCTGCTACTCATCTCTTCACAGTCAAACAGCAGAAGGATGAACCCCTACGGGGGTATATAAAACGTTTCACGGACGAGGCGCTGGATGTCCCAAACGTCAGCCCAACTATACTGGCGGATATACTAACTCATAGGCTTCGAACGGGGGACTTCTTCCGATATCTCATGGGAAATCGTGTCACGGACATGAATGAGCTCATGCAGAAAGCTGAGGTATACATTTTAATGGAAGAAGCGGAAGGTACGAAGAAGCGTATGTAACGGGAGAACAATGAGCATCTAGAGCGCGCCGAGAGGGAAACAAAAGCTCAGGAAAAGAGCAAAGAAGGAAAACCTAACCCACGAAGAGACGAAGGCGGTATAGTTAAAAAATTCCTTCGACCCGTGCCGCTACCCCCCAATGACCATTACTCCCCCGGAAGTACTCAATGTAATGAGAGGCAACAACGAGTTGCATTGACCTCTGCCAGCCAAGTTCCCTAATCGAGACAAGGACACGGGTAAGTACTGTAAATACCATAAAACCTACGGACATACCACCGAGGAATGTACCACCCTTCGCAGAGAAGTACTTCGCCTTCTAGAAGTGGGATATTTGAAGAATTATCTTAGAGAAAATAATCCCGAAGAACCTAGAATGAATGTGTGGGAAAGGTCAAGAAGGGAACAAAAGGAAGCAACTCCCAGTGGCCGCCCCCGAGGGAGAACCACAGAACACCGCCGATCTCGGGAAAGAACCTCGGAGCATAGACGGCCCCGAGAGTGGACAGGGGGGCGTCAGCGGAACTCACGAGAAAGAACGCTAGGGCATCGGAACTTACCCCCTCCCCCGGAGTTGTATGAAGATAATGCCCCGTCGGGACGAACAATCAACATGATTGAGGGGGAGATATCTCAGTAGCGCCCCAAGGTAAGAGGAAGAAGTATTTAAAGGAAGCCAGACGAACAGAACAAGGACTCCTCGTGTGCTCCGTTCAAGGAACACAGCTGCCCAGCATTACTTTTGGGTCCGAAGATCAGAGAGGTATAATTTACCCCAACGAAGACCCCCTAGTAGTCATGGCCGTTATCTGTGGATTTGCAGTTCAGCGAATCCTTATTGATACGAGTAGCTCAGTAGATGTCTTGTTCCTACCCACCTACCTGGCCATGGGGTTGAAAAAAGAACAGCTAGAAGTAGCGGACGTTCCCTTAGTAGGATTCTTGGGAGAAGCCTACCACACTCTAGGAACCGTGATTCTGCCAATGTCATGGGGGAGGGAGCCCTTCGAAGAACGGAGCCCATTAAGTTTTGGGTAGTAGAGGCCTCATCACGAACATACAATGCTATATGCGGAAGGCCTTCTATCCGAGCCTTCGAAGCGATCTCTTCCACTATGCATCTTAAGGTAAAATTTCCTACCCCCTCAGGTATCGGAGAGGTCCGAGTGAGTCAGTCTAAGGCCAGGGAATGCCGCATGAATGCTATTCCCTCGAAGGAGGACGAGTTCCCCCTCGGAGGCAACAAGAAGCATAAAACAGAAGAGATTCGAGTTCAACCTGTGAAAGAATTGAAAATAGTGGAAATAGTGGAAGGACACCTTGAGAAGGTGATTAAGATGGGCACCAACATGGAACCCGTAGTAGAAGCCCAACTAACCTCTATTCTGCAACAGTTTCATCACCTCTTCGCGTGGGAGGGAGGACCGCCTGGGCAAATCAGTGACAAGGTATGTCAACACTTTCTTAATGTGAAACCTGGTGTTAAGCCCATCCAACAAAAAAAGAGAAAAATGGGACCTGAGCGCAATAAAATTATTCGCTCGGAAATCCAACGCCTCCTCAACCTAAAGCAAATACGAGAGGTCATTTATCCCGAATGGTTAGCTAATGTTGTACTAGTTCCCAAGCACGGAGGAAGATGGCGGATGTGTGTTGACTTTACCGATCTCAACAGAGCCTGTCCAAAAGATTGCTATCCCTTGCCCAGCATAGATCAACTGGTCGACTCCACTGCTGGGTGTGCACTACTATCAACCCTAGACGGGGATCAGGGGTACAATCAAATCCCGATGGCAGTAGCGGACCAAGACAAGACTAGCTTCATTACCGACGCGGGCACGTTCTGCTACATGGTAATGTCATTCGGGCTTAAAAACGCAGGTGCCACTTACCAGAGGTTGGTCAGTCTCATGTTCGCAAGACTTATTGAAAAGTCAGTAGAAGTCTACGTGGATGATACTGTGGTTAAAAGTAACACTGCTAAAGAACACCCCGAGGACCTACGAAAGGCATTAATTATCATGGATAACTTCGGAATGAAGGTTACTCCTAGAAAATGCTTCTTTGGAAGCCGAGGAGGGAAATTTTTGGGATTTATGGTCACCGAAAAAGGAATAGAGGTAAATCCCAAGAAGGCGGAGGCTATCGTGGGGATACCCACCCCAAAGACGGTCAAAGATGTTCAAAAGTTAACAGGCAGAATGGCCTCCCTGAGCCGATTCATTTCTAAGTCCGCAGAAAAAGAACTCCCCTTTTTCAAAACGCTCCGAAATGGTAAGGAATTCCAGTGGACTCCCCAATGCGAAAGAGCCCTAGAAGAATTAAAGAGGTATATGCTGAAGCCTCTCTTGTTGGTAAAACCTTTGCCTCAAGAAGAACTCTTCCTTTACCTATCGGTGGGGGAAGAAGCCATCAGTGCTGTATTGGTTAAAGAACAAGACAGAGAGCACCATCCGGTGTACTACGTCAGCAAAACCCTCCTTGGAACAGAAACCAGGTATACCCTGACCGAAAAACTTGTCCTAACATTGATTACTACGGCACGTAAGTTACGCCCTTATTTCCTCTCCCATCCGATCACTGTGTTAACAAAACACCCTCTGAGGACAATCCTTAATAAGCCCGAGTCATCGGGACAATTGATAAAGTGGGCAGTGGAACTGTACGACATCTCCTACGCCCCAAGACCTTCCATTAAAGCTCAAGTCTTGGCAGATTTTGTAATGGAATTAACAGGAATCGGATCCGAAGAAAAAGATCCTCTATGGCATGCCTATGTAGATGGATCTTCTGTAAACACACATGGGGGGCCGGAGTAGTGCTTGTAAATCAGGAGGTAGAAGAGGAAAAACTCCACTTCGCGGTCAGGATAGACTAACCCCTTTCTAACAACGAAGCTAAGTACGAATCCCTTCTGATTGGAATGAGACTCGCTCGGGAAGGTGGTATTAGAAGAGTGATCGTCCATAGCGACTCTCAACTGATTGTTCAACAAGTCAATGGCTCGTATGAAGCAAAGGATGAAAGGATGTAGGATTACCTTCGACTAGTTCATCAAAGACAGGGATGGTTTGATGAGTGCAAAGCCACCCAAATCCCACGGGGGGAAAACCAAGAGGCAGGCACCTTATCAAAAATGGCCAGCCAAATGGCTGCGGTCCACACCCGAAGGATCACTTTACTCCAGATCAATAAGTCCGAGAAGACTATAGGAAAAGAGGTAAATACCGCAATAGATTCCCCATCCAGTTGGGTGATCCCAATCAAAACTTACCTACAAAACCCGAAAAATTACTCTGAGGACAAGGCCATACTCCGCACCATGTCTAAGAAAACCATCTGATACTTCCTCAAGGATGGAATACTATTTCGAAGAACATATCTTTGCCCCCACGCCTGATGCCTTAACGAAGAAGAGGCTCAATTAGCACTAGCGGAAACTCACGAGGGAACCTGCGGAAGCCATACCGGGGGTGATAGAAAGGTCAGACGCTTGATTCGGCAAGGATATTACTGGCCCACGATGGCAAAAGATAGCAAAGCCTATGCCGAAAAATGTAAGTTGTGCCAGGCTTACGCCCCTCGGGTACACCCGCCCGCAGCCCCGTGGGAACCACATGTGACCCCTTGGCCGTTCTCCAAATGGGGCATAGACACAGTGGGCCCACTTATCCCTGATGCCGGTCTGAAGAAATTCCTACTCGTAGCAGTGGACTACTTTACTAAGTGGGTAGAAGCGGAACCCTTGGCTCGAATTACCGCGGGCTCCGTCATCAACTTCTTATGGAGAAATATCATGTGCTGCTTCGGCATCCCTCGGAACCTGGTAAGTGACAATGGCTTACAGTTCACTAACCAGGAGTTAGAAAAGTGGTGTAACCATTGGGAAATCAAACATCGCTTTACCTCGGTGGAATACCCCCAAGCGAATGGACAGGTAGAAAGGACCAATCGAACTCTCCTAAAGAACATGAAGGCCCGACTCGATTGGCATAAGGCCAAGTGGGTTGAAGAAATACCTGGCATATTATGGGCCTATCGGACCACTCAGAGTACCGCCACAGGCGAAACTCCCTTCAGCCTAGCCTATGGTTGTGAAGCAGTCCTGCCCTCGGAAGTCTCCATAGAAAGTTGGCGAGTCTGACAGTACGAGGAAGTAACTAACAGCTCCAACTTAGCCCTGGCCCTTGATTTACTTGAGGAAAAGAGGAACCGAGTAGCCATTCGGATGGAAGAATACAAAGCTCGGATGTCACGCTACTATAACGCAAAGGTGAAACCTCGGACCTTTCAAGTGGGAGATTTAGTGATGAAACGGATCGGGGCTTCCAAGAACGTAGGCAAGCTTGATCCCCGATGGGAAGGACCCTATAAGATATCGGGGATTGTGGGACCCGCAACCTACATTCTCGCTAACTCCGAGGGCGCGGTACTCCGCAACACCTGGAACTCAATTAATCTTAGGAAATACTATGCTTAGTATAATGCAACAATTGTACATAAATAAAAAAGTTGTTTCTATATATTGAAGGCTCTGATACAAAAACCAAAAAGAAAAAGATTGCAAAACAAAACGATGACTCTAGGAAGCCATCACAGCAATCTAACTCCGAGAAGCCATCTAATACAAACAGCTAAAAAGCATTTAAATACTAATAGCGAACCCACACCCTAGAGGGATATTGGGTCGTCTCCGATACAAAATAATCATTCCTGCCTACGCTAAGCATCCTCAATTGGACGCTTCCCTTCCCGAACCAGACGACGATTATGCTCCTCGGAGGGAGAAATCGGATCACCCAGCGGAACTACCGGATCCTCGAACGTTGAAGAAGACACCTCTGCAAAAACCCTATGAATATCCAGCTCTGGAATGGTTAAACCCGAAGGAAACCCGGGCAAAGCCTAAACAGCCTCTCGGCACAACTGTTAACCAATACGAACCAGATGATGCATCTCTCCCTGAAGGGACTCCCGAGGGCTAGATGGACCCATTATCCCCAACACCGCTTGAACCTGGGCCATTACTAGAGCCACCTCGTGGGTACGGGTAGTTTCCAGCAGCCGTTGGTTTGCCACATCTCTCTCCCTCGTGACATACAACAATCGCTCATTGGAGAATCGAATTTGGTCCCTCAAGGCTTCCATACTCCTCTCTAAACCCAAAATTCGGGCCTTCTCAAGCACCAGTTGGTGCTCCAACTCCCAGGATTTATTCTTCTTGGATTGCAATATCTCCCCGGGGACATCGTGAGTAGTCTCCCTTTCCGCGGTCAAATGCGCTATCTCCTCGTAAGCCTTACACAAACACTTCTCTAGCTCGTCCCGACAACAATACACCAAGTCAGGACCAGAAGAGGAATGTCTTCGGGATCCAATAGCATTCAGAACCATGTAAAGCTGCATGAGAACGAACTATAACCACCCGAACGATAAACCAGGTCAGTATTAGACACAACAACTAAAAATTGTTATACCTCGCACAAATCCTTGCAGACTAGATCCTTAAGGCTGGATAGAGGAAGACTTTTCATTAGCTTACAATCTGGTGTGTTCAAGAGGCCACTCAAAAAGTTCCGGTAAAAGTTTGCGACCGAAGGAGAACTAGGGACGGCCTCATGCTCTCCGAGGGACTGAACCCCAGGGAGAAAAGGATTTCTTTCGAGAGGCGGACGAGCAACACGATCAGGGCCCTCCCCCAAAGGTCTGGACGTATCCAGAGTCGAATAGGGAAGACCCTCCTCTACCTCGTCGATAGCACCAACATTTAACCCAGGAGAAGGACGTTGTATCCGCTGAGGAATCGGACACTCCCTCTGGAGAAGAGCATAAATGGAATCCACCCCGACAGTGAAAGCTTGAGTATTTACTAGGGGGCTGCGATAGGCAAGCTCCTTGAATTATCATTCTCTAAAGAAGGACTCGTTGCTTCTTCAAAACTCTGCTAGGCTGCATCCCCTTCCTCCGATAAAAGGTAATCATCACTTGATGTTTGTATCAAAAAAGCTTTGTTAAAAGGTTCAATCTCAAATGCGGCCATCTCCAAACCTATCACAAAGGCGAACATATCATGGGCCCGAAGAGGATAAAAGCATCAGGGATAGTAAAAATCTAAGAAAGAACTTACGAAAGTAGAAATTACGACACATCGGCTGAACAAGGAGGCTAAAGACCCCCACCCCTTCTTGAAGCCGAGCTAAAATCAGGGATTCGGGGAATTCTAACAATCCGCTCACATCGTAAGATCCGGAGAACAACCCGGAGCGAGACAACTCCACCACCTCCCGTGCGACGGTTTCGAGGGTGGGGGTACATACCCTAAACCCCATCGGAGAGGTACTCCCCATAAACTAGCCGATTGGCCCTTCGGACGAACAAAAAAGAACCTCCACCTCCAATCCCCTCTACGAGAGCAAGGGTTGGATACACGAGTGAAGGCTCTAATGTTTTCCCGATAGACCAGGCTAAAAAAAAGGGGGACCCCCCGGACAGGGGCGCAAGGAGAAAATGGCCCCCACTCGATAAGGAGTCATAGGAAGATTCAAGAGCTCGCAACAAAGAATATACCCCACCAAGTGACGATAGGAGTTTGGTGTCAGCTGACTGGGACACAGTTGCCAATAACGAAAAAGAGTTTGAAGAAAGGGGTGAAAAAACACCCGTAACCCATAGCGCACCTGATCGCAATACACTGTTAGATAACCCGAGGGGGGTCATAAGCCCTTTGGTCGTGGAACGGTACAAGTACATCATACTTGTTATAATTCATGTTATACTCGGCGAAGAGAGTCATAAGAGACCCCTCGTGCTCGCTGCTCATGGCTGTCCCGACGCGACCCCTCCCCGTTAACCTCGAAGAATTTAAAGGAAGCAATTCAAAGTCTGAAGACTGATCCACCGGGGCATAGGGTCCTCGGCCCATGAATACCTCTCGGATATAGTTAATCCTAAGAGAATTAGTGTGGGCGGACCGTACCGATGCTCCCCTTGAAGAGCTGCCCAAAATGTTGGCTATGTCATCCTCTAGACTGTCTCTCTGAGAGGAAAAACTATCTGAGGAAGCGTGGCGTGTCCTTAGCAAAAGCGAAGGAGTTCGGACCGAGTTTTGAGCAGAACTATGAGATGAAACGGATCCTCCCCGCCGGTAGTGTGGGGGCATCATCTCCTCAAAGTAAGTGTTTCCTTCTTATTCACTATTATTTAGTTTAAAATAAGATTAAAGAGCTAACCTTGCGGAAAAATTAATGGACTTCTCTTGATAAGTAAAAGAATATATGATTAACTGTTAGCTCTATATATATTTATCACCCTAGGATTAAATAAATCAACCTAATTAAAGTAAAGGGAAAAAGGGGATACTAGACCCAATCTATTCGCGTTTTTGCGATGTTGTACCCAACCTTTCATTTTTTACAACGCTGTACCCAACCTTTCAATTTTAAAACATGTTGTACCCAAACTAAATTTCCGGCCAAAATTCGAAATTTGCAGGGGTAAAACCGGTACTACACTAAAAAATTAAAAAATAATAATAAAAAAATAAGAAAAAACATTACCGGATTGCTGATGTCACAAGATCAGAATATGACGTTTTTTGGCCGGAAACTTAGTTTAGGTACAACATGTTTTAAAATTGAAAGGTTGGGTACATCGTTGTAAAAAATGAAAGGTTGGGTACAACATCGCAAAAACGCTAATAGATTGGGTTTAGTATCCCCTTTTTCCCTAAAGTAAAAGACACGTGTCAAAAGGGTTTTCCTACTTAAGGAAAGTACACACTTAAAATTAACATGCAAACTGACACCTCCTACTTAGGAATAAACTAAGTCAGTAAGGTTAAATAGTTATCCTTATCGCCTTCAGTTATAACTGATTTAGAAAATAAATCTAATATCTATGAACAATAAAATTAAACAAGAGGAAGAAAAATACGAGGAGTCCTCGAAAAAGAGTACGTTTACATAAGCACGAAAAGGGAAGTTACAAACAAATAAGAACCCTAAACTATGCCCCCGTGGTTGAGGAGGGCAAACTGGAAAGCGAAGGAGAGGTCGCCACGGCCACAGTACCCTTTGGCATCCAGCGAGAGATAGGGGAAAACACCTCTCCAGAACCACTGAACCTTGGGCTCGGACTACCCGCCAAACGTATCGGAGAAGGCGCAGGAGAAACCCGAGGGGACAGCGTACCCCCAAACCGCCCTATCAGTGCTCGGCAATCCTCAGAAGATGGTTTCTTTAGTTTCCGAAGGTCAAAGGTCATCGAAAAGTCCACGTCCGGGCGTAGCAAAGGCTTCGCCACCCAAGCACCCTCCATATAACCCCACAGTACATAACCTGACAAAAGCTCTTGAGAGGGGCCCTCAGAGATCTTTGAATGCTATCTGAAAGTCTCCTGTTGAGCCAATAAAACCGGTGCATTAACTTTGGCTTGAATCTCCTCGGGAGAGAGAAATGTCTCCAACTTCCTTTCTGCTGACTCTGCCTTATCGATAGCCTGGCCTAACATTTCCTGAAGATCCCTCTCCCTAACCAGGCTTTCGGCCACCTCCTTCTCAAGGGCAGTGATCTGAGCGCTGAGGGTCCCCTCGAACACTTTCTTCTCCTCTTCCACAAGGGCTACCCTAGCCTTAGCAGCCTCCTCGGATGCTTCCATCTGCTTATATGCAGATTCTGCCTTCTCCAGCCTATGGTGCAAACCCTCGAGAGGAAGCAATTGATCTCGGAGTGCTTTCACCTCCTCCATATTCCTCAACCCGCGCTGCTCAACGGATGTGACTGCTTCCCGAGTCTTTCCTATCTAATAAGAAGGAGAATAAGAGAAAGGAATTAGGAAAATAGTACGTAACACAAAGAAGCCAAACCAAAAAAAAAGGGGGGGAGGGGGAGAGACTTAGAACTTACCATAAGCCCCATCCAGTCGAGGCTGGTATATAAGAATTGGAACCCCTCGGCGGGTACAGAATTTGAGGAAACAAAGAACTGGAGGATCTCCTGATAAGCATCCTCCACGATCCCAGATGAAGGCCGCCCCTCCGGTCCTCGAGGAGGCCCGTGTGTTTGAAAAATATGCCCACTCGGAGATAGGGTCACCGGAACGGAATCCCTTAAAGGGCTAATTCCCGAAATTGACGTCACCATATCCGAATCAGTAAACAGAGCCCGAGGAACTCCGATATCTATGGACGTGCCTACCTCTCCCACTAATGAGCTCAACAACTCCACTTTAACATCTCTGTCCCCAGAAGAGAGATCGGATTTCCCCTGTGTGCCCTCGGAGTCCCCAGTGAAGCTTTTGGTTCAGGAACCTTAAACTGCGCCAAAAACTCTTCCTCTACAAAAGATAGCATACAGGTATAACAAGAGAGAATGAAACTAGAAAAATTATTGCGCAGAAAGGAAGAAACTAGGCAAAAATGGTTTACCAAAGGAGACAAACTCTTCAATTATTGGCGCCTTGCCCTTATCTACAGTAGCTGCACCGGAATAGAGAACATCAGTATAAAAGCCCAACCCCTTCCTGAAATTTCAGAAAAATCTTGGTAAAGACCGACCATAACTTACCCCGAGGGACGGGCTCGGATGCTACCCCCTCCGAGAACTCCGGAGCTGCCGGAAACGAGGGCGCAACTCCACGAGGAGAGTTAGGAGACGACACCCTGGAAGATATGGGCACTACCTCGGGTCTTGGGAAAGTGGCTTCCTCTAAAAACCTCGGAGGACCTCCTGCCTCATACCCAGTAACTGGTACCAGAGCTAGACTTAAAGGACCCACCTGCGTAGTGGAACCACGTTCTGGATTACCCCCGCGGCATCTATAAACAAAGGTGTGTAATCCTCAGGAGTTCCTCCTACCTCCGAACCAGTAGGCTCGCCCTCAAGGGCATTAACCTCCTCCTCATCATGACCACCCTCATCCGGGATGTCTGAAGCTCCGCTCGGAACAAACTCCATAGGCCCTGACTGCAAGGAATACTTCGCCAAAACGGCCCCTACACCATCCGAGGACCACCAAACGATTATAAGCCTATTTCTATGGCAAAAGAAGAGACAAGAACAAAAACAAGGTACTTACTAAAAAGATTTAAGGCTTCGGAAGATAGGGACAATGGCTTCTCGACTCGGTCGTCGGTGAAAACTACATTATGAAGCCAGGACGCCTTGAATAACCTCAGAAAATCCTCCGACTCCATCAGAAGTTGCTGGGAAACTACCGGAGATAAAACTACTTCCTGATCTAAAGTGTGCACTGGAGAGGCACATTCTCTCCAGTCAAAGGGCATATCCCAGACACCTTCTGCCGGTTGCACAAAGAAGTACATGTTCTTCCAGACGCTATGTAAACTTATTGAAGCATCTAAAATCCTTTTCGTTGAGTGCTCGCTATATCAAAAATGGAAAAGAAATGATCCACCCCACACTCCAACCCATTTACCTGGCACCAAAAAACATAGATCCAGAGGGCGGTGAATCCGTTCGGAACCAATTGGCTCGGACAGATGTTACAAGCCTTAAACACCTTACAGAAGAAGGGCGGCATGGGCAAAATAAACAGTCAACATCCCTGAAGGTGGATAGCAGGCCCTCTGGTCCTTCGTGGGAATTTGAAACACCATGTTCTTCTGAAAGGCTCCAACGGAGTTGAACAAATCCAAAACCTGCTCCCGAGTAGCAATGCTCAGAACCTTCTCAATCTTCGTGAAATCGCGAGCAGCAGCGGACTTCTTCGATTTAGGAACCCTAGCTTTTTTAGAAGACGAAGCGCCACCTTCAGCGAGGGCGGAATTTCGCCCTTCTTTTTCCGGGTAAGAACTCCCGTTGGAACGCCCCTCACCCCCACCTGAGGATCAAATGGAGCAGTGGCTTCAGAAGCGGTCGAGGCGGTAAGAAAATCAGTATTGGCAGAAGAGGCCATCTGGACAAAAAAAGACTAGAGAACTTTTTGCTCCGACGAAGAATTACTAACTGAAAAAAAAAATTAAATAGTCCTCCTACTTATAACCAGGAAGGAACGACGGTCACAAGGGTTCAAAAAACGTGGAGCCTAATTAGAGCTCCACGTAACTATCGCGTACAGACGCCATGCACACGGCCCATTGGACCGTTACCAACAGTTCGCCGCTAAGGACAATCAGGTAAAACCTCATTGGCCCATCTGTAAAAAAAATAAAAAAATAATAATAATACATATATGTATATATGTGCTCCCTCGGAAAAGCACCAAAAGAAAAAGAGCCCGTGGAAAATCAAGACTCGGACTAACCCCTCACCTCACTGAGGACGATGAATAAAATTTCCCTCGCCCCTACTAAGGCGAGCAAAATTTGGGGGGGGCTAGTGTTAACCATAAAAAATAAAGCCGAGACTAAAAAGGAGATATTATTCCTAAATATAGGCAATAATACATGGACAATACTATTGTCACGAGTACTTCCGATAAGATGTACCCACTCCTAATAAGGAGGTCCCTCGAGTATCGCTCAAGCCCCTCTGTCACCGACCTGAAGCGGTAAGAAGTGACATCCGAGGAGATATTTAAGCGTCCCTTGGAACGTCAATGATGAATAAAAATAGATATCAACGTGGCATCGGAAAAAAGAATAAAACCCCGATGGACCCACGTGACTTCGATATCCATCAATGCGCCAAGAGGGACCACAACGGACTCAGGTCCCAGAATCTTACGAGAAAACTTCCTTGCTGAACACTCCTCAAAACACCAATTACCCTCGGAACATCATTCCGAAGAGCAAATGGTAAAATAAAAGCCAAGAGGGCCCTCTACGAGAACCTGGATCACAAAAACATTACTTCACGAAGGCTAAGAAAAGCCCTTTGAGACAGAGCGAAGCCCTCAGAAATCAAATTAGACCCCTCGGAAGACACGCCTAACTCGCAAGCAAGATATAAACACCTATCGGAGTACACTTCAGAAGAAGGCAACCTAACAATGGACCGCCATCGGAACTACAACAGCATCGGACGAACATTCTCACACACATGTCCAGCGCCTCCGATAGATCCCCCCTATCGGAAAGAAGGAAGTTAAGAAGATAGCCCCTCAGAACATATTGAAGCTATCGGAAAGGATAATTTCGCCTAATCAGCGCCCCATCAGCAGATATACCAAACAAGACAAAACTTTATCTTATCTTGTTCACTTTTAAGCATGTCACGGCACCTGTATTTACTAGGCACATGCGTAACGGCACATGTCCCTAATAAACTCTATAAAGGGAGGTGATCAAACAGAGAAGGGGACTCAGGTCACATACACTGACATATTAACCAAATTAAGGAGTGGAATTCAGTGAATAAAGGAAAAGATGTTCTCGTACTATTATTTTCCATAAAAACATCGTTTTTTGAATCACGGGTAGGCATTCCAACCCAATATAAATATCTTCCGTTAAATAGGGAATAATTCCAAACCCGTTAACACCGTTATTAGGTCATTGACTTGTAATTTTAGTGCATATAATCTCACAAATCTTTGGCACCAAAGGCTTGGCCACATCAGCTTTAAATCCCTTACCAATCTCTTCAAAAATCAAGTCGTGAGGGGACTACCTAAACTTGGTCCACTGGGTAAGTGTGGTTCATGCTTGGAAGGAAAGCATGAACCAGATTAGTCATGCGGTGTTGTAACATACCCTATCTGTAAGAATCCTTGAAATTCTTCACATAGATCTTGTGGGGCCAATTCAGAAGGAGAGTATCTCTAGTAAACGGTACATATTTGTGTATGTTGATGATTTCTTACGTTTCACCTGGGTTGAATTTCTCAAACAAAAAATGAATCTTTTGTGTTTTTCAAAAACCTTTCAACACTATTGCAACTGAAAAAGATTTAACAGTCAAAAGAATCTGAAGTGATCACGGGAAAGAATTTGAAAATTGCAACTTTAACAACTACTGTAATCATAAGGGAATATTTCATGAATACTCATCACCAATTACAACACAACAAAATGGTGTAGTATAAAGGAAGAACATGACACTTGGCTCGAGTCATGTTAAACTCGAAGAAGCTTGCTTTTAAGTTCTGGGCAGAAGCAGTGAATACTGCATGTTATGTTACAAACCATTTGTATCTACACCCAGGTACGACTTATGAGATCCGGAAAGGTAAACGTTCTAGTGTTCATCACTTTCACATTTTTTGTTGTGCTTGTTATGTACTCAATGATAGAGAATCCAGAGGTAAGTTCCAATCCAAATCTGACTTGGGTATATTTGTTGGTTATTCCCGCAACAGTTATGCGTACCATGTGTTTAATATATGCACCCAATCTGTCGTTGAATCATCTAACATTGAATTCGATGATTACAGGGACTTTGCCTCAACCTCCTCAGAAGTTGAAATAACTGAGTTGATTGAGTCAGGGGAAGAAGATCAGTCGTTACCAATGACTTCCAAACCTACACCACCAGCTGCAACCGAGCATGTGGTACCTCCAGTTGCAACTGTACCTGAGATCACATAAGTTACCAACCCTTCGCCAAAGATGAATGAAAGAGCGAAGCACCTGGAGGCTTCTCCTCACATTAAGAAGAATCATCCACCCAAAGTAGTCATTGGTGAGATGAGTGAAGGTATTAGAACTCGTAATCTTCCGAGGAAAAGGTATGATCAGATGGTACAATTTGTGAGTTACACTTCCAGAATTGAGCCTAAGAATGTGAAGGAAGCGCTGCTGGAAGAATCATGGATTGAGGCTATGCAGGAGGAACTAAACCAATTTGAAAGAAACGATGTCTGGGAACTGGTGCCAAGACTTCCAAATGTGAACATCATTGGTACCAGGTGGATATTCAAGAATAATACCGATGAACTTGGATACATTGTTCGCAATAAAGCAAGGCTTGTTGTACAATGCTACACTCAAATAGAAAGAGTGGACTATGATGATATATTTGCACGAGTTGCAAGACTATTTTAATGAAGAAGTTTTCGTTGAACAACCCAAAGGGTTCATTGATCCCCATTTCCCCACCCATGTTTTGAAACTTAAAAGAGCACTTTACGGTCTCAAACAAGCACCTCATGCTTGGTATGAAAGACTCACCATTCATCTTCGTGAAAAGGGTTATACTAGAGGAAATATAGATCGCACTCTGTTTTATAAGAATTTTGGAACTCATATTCTTATTGCACAAATATATGTAGATGACATAGTGTTTGGCTCCACATCCCCTAGCAAGTTGCAACACTACATCTCTGTTATGAAGAATGAGTTTGAAATGAGTATGGTTGGTGAACTTACATATTTTCTTGGTCTACAGGTTAAGCAACAACTTGATGGAATATTTATCTCTTAGACTAAGTATGCTAAGAACCTAATCTAATGATTTGAACTTGAACATGTCAAACCTATGAAGACCCCCATGGGATCTACTAACCGACTCAGCAAGGACGAAAGTTGCAACTCGGTGGATCCCATCCTCTACAGAAGCATGATTGGGAGCTTGTTGTATCTCTCTGCTAGTCGCCCTGGCACATGTTTCAGTGTTGTAGTGTGTGCACGTTATCATACTGACCCAAAGGAGTCGCATCTCAAGGCTGTTAAAAGGATCATTCGATATATTTCTGGTACAACTGACTTTGGTCTCAGTTACAACTTGAACGATAACCTCTCTCTTGCAGGTTACAGTGATGCCGATTGGGCTGGATGTGTTGATGATCAGAAGAGTACGATTGGAGGATACTTTTATCTTGGAACCAACCTCGTCTCATGGTTCAGTAAGAAACAACACTCTATAACTCTTTCTGCAGCAGAGGCTAAATATATTGATGCAGGTAGCTGTTGCAGTAAGTTGGTTTGGATGAAACAAATATTGCAAGACTATGGTATTTCTCAAAATGAAATTCTTCTCTATTGTGATATTACCAGTGCCATAAACATATCTAAAAATTCAGTCCAACACTCTCGCACTAAGCATATTGACATAAGACATCACTACATTAGAGAATGGTAGAAGCCAAGACTGTTGAGTTACATCATGTGTGTACTGACCTTCAACTTGCAGACATCTTTACAAAGGCTCTCGATGTTATTAGCACCCTCGTAAGTCGTTGGGCATCTGCCTTATGTGAATTGCAACAGTGACACTGTTGCAACCAAGGGTGACTTATCTGGACTTAATTATTTATTCTTCTGAGATTAGTAGTCCCTTGTATTTGATTTGGTATACATGTTTCTCCTCGGTGCATCATTGTTGACACAAACGGAGGGGAAGAGTCTCAGAAATAATTTCAAAAATGATGAAGGAGACAAACACTGAAAGGTGATTCAATTTAAGCTAGTCACACCGACTTTCAGTTGCAACTGGAAAAAGCTACCTGATCTATAAGAAACAAGTGTGAAAGCTATCAATTCATATCCCACACGTCTACTCATTGAATAGAGCTACCTTGTTCACAAATGTGTCAGAGTAAAAGCTACCAGTTGCGTGTGTTGTCTTATGACAAGTTGCAACTGAGGAGATTACGTGATATCGATATTTACTTTGACTCAGTTTCTTGATGCAATTTTTAATTATCTTCGATTAATTTCTTTTCTTTGGGACTCTTTGTCATTGTTTCAATTTTACGTAATTTGCGGTGTCCTAATCTTCTCTCGATTGTGTTTCCTTTCGTGTGATATTAGGAGATTTGTTTTTAGTGTCTGATAAGATAAGATGGTGTTGCCTTATGATTATCTCAACATAATTTGTGCCTATCTTTCTCTTTTGTTGGCCATGTCTCACGATTTATGCCTATTAGGGAAGATTGGACTAAGAGATTGTGTTTTGGTGGGAAAGTTTCCCTCCTAGAACTCTCACGCCTGAACAGTCTGGTTGAGCAGTTGAGCAAACCCCATGAAGAGATGAGCACATCCATGGCCCTAATGGACTCCAAGCTGGACCGTCTGTTGCCACAGTCGGGCACCCCTTGATTTCTTCTGTCAAAAAGGGGGTGAAAGAGTTTGAGGGGGAGTTGCATGTAAGGGGGAGCACCCCTTAGCTAGTTTTTAAAAATTCTGTTAACTCTTGAACAATTTTATTTTGTGTTTATGGATGGTTGCACCGGTGTTGCAACTAGCACCCGTGTTGCAACTGCTACTATCTCTGCACTTCGGTTTTATTATGAACTTTTTGATGCATGCTTTATTCAAACCACTTGTGCAGATGAGTCAATGATTTTGACAAAACAAATAAAAGGAGAAGATTGTTAGGGCCGATTTCTCTCTATATTTGGCTCAATACGACTCGGCCCAACTAGGGTTTAAATTGATATTGATTTGTTTAAATCATTAGGATAAGTAATCGTTTAGATGGTAATTATCTTGATTTTATTACCTTAACTTTATTAGATATTAATCTATCTTAAAGATTAACTTTATTGGATATTATTCTATCTTAAAGATTAACTTACTAGATATTAACTATATATCCTATCTATGTATTTAAACATATTATTAGGCATGTTCGTTGGATATCTTTGATGATCATGCATAATCTATCGGACAAGGCAAGAAGATCTGTTCGGATTGCAAGAGAAATTATTAGCAAGCTTATCATATAAGGAAAGAAGACATTCCAAGGATTGCAACTAAGGATTTGCTGAAGATTCTGCTAATGCATATATAATGAGAAGACTCGACACAATTGAAGGACACTTTGAAAATGATAGTTTTTGATTTCAGTCTTGTATCGTGTCAAAATCTTTTAGTGAAGAGCATCAAGTCAAAGGAACTTTGGAGTATTTTGATGTGTTCTTCGACTCAATCGAGTACACCGAAAATAGTTAAGGGTTAGGTATTCAACTGCAAATTAGAGGGAGTCTAGATTTGAGTTGAAGTAAATCCTTTCATTGTAATTCTTAAGCAGAGTATTGTTGGAGTCAACATTTAGGTGCAAACCCCGTGGACTAGGGTCATTTGGACCGAACCACGTAAAAAAGATTTGTGTTTTTTATCGCTTTATGTTTAATTGTCTTTTAACAATTGCAACAATAAAACAGGTTGTAAACGTTAAAAAATTGGCATATGTCTTACTTACGAGTACAGTTGCAACCAGTGGCATATCAAGGAATCTTATATGGGGGGGCTAATTTTTTTTTTTTGAGAACAGTAGGAAAGAAATAAGAGGAAAAAAATTTGAAATACTAAGTAAAGAAACAAATATTGTTTTGAACCGATTTTTTGGAGTTTTTAGAGAAGATGAATGTGTACAAGAAAATTTTTGGATCAACTTTTAGTTTTTAAGCGAAAGATTCACTAATAAATATTTACAATAACAACAACGATAACCAAACAAACATTTTTTTTATCCAATATATATTTATCAAGGTAAATATTATTGACTATGTTATAAACTTTTTAAATATATTTGAACGAGATAAAAGCAAAGGAAAATATGTTACACTTTGTATATATATTTTTACATATTTTGAAGCTAATGTTTCACAAATATGATAAAAGGTATTCATATATTTAATTTGAACAATATTGATTCTTTGCGTATCGAAGAAATATGTTAAACAAGTACGCATTTATTAAATGTAGAATAAACTGTTTGCTATTTTTTAACACCATGAGATTTTTTTTGCAAATTAAAATAACAAATAAGTTATTTTCTTACTAAATATAACAAAAGGGGAGTTTTTGCAATTTACTATTTGACTGGGCTTTTAAATGTAAATATCATAGATCTTATTATTTTCTCTTTCCCTAATACTATATATATATATATATATATATATATTTGATTTTTTTTTTGCAAAAAAAAAATGGGGAGGGCTACAGCCCCCCCAGCCCCTACATACATACGCCCCTGGTTGCAACTATTGTCAAGTGCAACTGTATTTGATTATAAGTAATATAGATCCAAGATCTTTCAATTGTTGTTGAGGACATCAAGGTTCATGGTGCTGTTGGGTTGAAGAACGGCTCCATGTTCATCTGTTAACTGTTTGAGGTTGATAGCGACTTAGTTAAATGTCAGATTTGTCTGCCATGCTTTTGTTTGTTTTTGTTTGGTTTCTTCTTCTTTTTTTGTGATTGACTTCGTTCTCATCTGCGACTACCCGCTTCCAATCTCGCATTGCTTTCTCAACCTCTACTTTGTTCTCCTCTTCTCAGTTCTCTCCAGGAAATTTCTTATCGTCTCATCTCTTGCCCTTTTTTTTACCTTTCCGTATTCATGTTTGTTCATCCTCACTCTCTGCTTCTCCGTTACCATCCCCACCTCTCAAATCATTCTTTATCTCGATTAAGCATCTCTTGGCTTCTCTCACATGCTCTGGGTCATTTGCCCCCTTTTTTTTCAGTAGTTGCAACTTAGTGTTCAATGAGCCTATTAATCAAGTGCAAAAGACATTTTAGTTTTGTTCTCTTAAGGCTATTAAAAAAAATGTGCTTACAATGAGAGATGGATAGGTCCACTACCCTGGACATGTTTCCACCCTCTGTTAGTAAAGGCGAAAAGACTTTAGGATGGCCTAAGCATATTGATCCAAAAGAATGCAACTTTCCCTATTGTAAATGTTTTGTATGTGTTCCATTGCTTGTGAATCTTCCTGGTATGATGCCAAATATTATGTATTTTGGTCTTATTTCGTCTAGGTTACAATACACCAAAAAATCGATACAGCGGGGCCTGACTTAACCAAAATAATGCTATCCTATTACAATGAATGGACTAGCTTGGTCCGGAACACCTATTACACATAAGAAAATGTAAGATGACAGGAAATAATCTCTAAATGGCCAAGTTGAGGGAACAGTTGAATGTGAGAGATTCGATGCTCTTAGATCGTCGTATTGCGGGCGTTAGACACTTGTGATATCGGACTGAACTTATGAACTTGCCAAGCTGCCTACGTATCCCATTAAGGGAATCAAGCCGAACGTAGTTCAATTGACTCTTTTAAGCTGCCTCTCTATGGTCGACCCCTGATAGGGCTGCTTGGTTCATTTGGTTCAGCATTGAAGCGACTACACGATTTCAATCATATCTCTTTGAAGGATGATCGAAACCTCGATCCGCTTCTCGATTACGAACCCTAACTCATGTAGCTTTCAGGTCACATAAGGGTTCAATCTTGGTGAGTATCTAATTGCCTTGGTTCGATGCATCCATGTCGAACATGGTGAATTCGAGACTGCTTTGCGCGACTCCACGGTTTTGACCATATCTCTTTGTAGAATGATCAAAACCTCGATCCGCTTCTTGATTCGGAACCTTGACTCTCGTGGCTTTCTGGGATTGTGCATCGAATTGGCTTGGTTCGATGCGTGGGCATCGAATTCGATCCCTTAATGTCGAACCGGGTGAATTCGATGTGATGTGCGCGACTTCACGGTTTCGATCATATCTCCCTAACGGATGATCGAAACCTCATTCTGCTTCTTGATTCGGGACCCTGACCCTCGTGGCTTTCTGGTCATGTAACGCTTCGATCTTGGGACGCATGGAATTATCTTGATTCGATGCGTCCATTTCAAACTAGGTCAATTCGAGGCATGTTAGATTGCGCATCGAACCTACTTGGTTCGATGCGCGTGTCGAATCGACTTGGATTCGATGCGTGGCATCTTCGTCGGCCCCCCTTACTTGTGAGGAGTGAGGAGATATATATAGGCATGATTAGAGGGGCTTAAAGGTCATTTTAGGACCGCATCGAATTGTGCAAATTCGAGGCGCTCAGAACACATTGAATTGTGCAAATTCGATGTGTTCTGTGCATCTTTACTATTTTGAGCATAACTCTCTCTCTGGACCTCCGAATCACATTCCGCTTGTTGAGTTGCAACCTAGACTCATGTGGCTTTCCAATGACATATTACTCAATGTCTAATTATATATATAGATATTTTGGTGAATCAAATACGGCTAAGGTAGCTTTACCTTTAAACCTTCCCGACACTCATCGGTCAGTTTCGCGCCATCGTGGCTTCTTCTTGACATGACACATTATATCATACCATATAGTCCCCCAGTTTGGAGTGTGATTTTGGTACATAAGCATACTTCAAACTATAATGAAGTGCTAGAGTCGTTTCGCCTCAATTTTGGGGTGATTAATGTCATTATGCACTAGCGTAGCTTACTCAATAAAACCACATCATATTATAGTCCCACCATTTGGGAGGCGGTCTTGATTCAAGAGCGGGTGCCAAATTATAAAATATTTGCATGGCTTGAAAATATGCCCCTTATCTGGGTGTCATGATTTGGAGGATCAGTTGCCAAATAACTTTTATCGAACTTGATGTGATGCACGCTCCATGCGATGGACGCACTTGTGTGCTAGTGATCTGCTTTATGAATGTCGCGTCATGGGTAGTGATCTAGTTTCCACTTACCTCAAGGTATTGTTTTGACTAAATGTCCACGATAGGTCGAGTCTAACGACGATCGAATCGGGTGGATTCGATAAAGGGTATCTCGAATTGGCCTATATCGAATCTAGAGTGCATCGAATTGAGGGAATTTGATCGAGGCTGTATCAAATTAGGTGGTTCGATGCTCATATTTATTTTTCTCTGCAATGAACAATTTCTAATTTGCTGTTTTTGTGGCGCTGCGTCGCATTTTTATTAATCGCACAGTTGTCATTCATGACTATTTAACTTGTTTGTTTGATCGAAGTCTCGTAATCGTTGCCTTTTCTTTCAATTGCTATCGTTGCTTTTTACTTTATTTTGACAACTCGAGCATTCTTCCATAATCACGGAAAGTTATTGTTGCTGTTAGGTGTTTAGGAAGTTGCGGTATCATGCGTCCTTTTAGACAGAGTCTCCGTCCCTTTTTAGTTATTTAGGGAGTTGCGGTATCTCGTGTCATTTTAGACAGAGTATCCGTCCCTTTTTAGTTATTGCCAATCCCCTTTTTAGGTCATGCATGACGTTAGTTTCATGCAAATAACTCGTGGTTCTGCTTTATTTATGCATATAGGCATAATCTGATCGATTCTTTTCATTGTTCTAATGCATCTTGTCATTCTTATGACATATTCTTTTGCCGCCAATAGGACGACTCTCAGTTCTATGAATATCGTGATTTTGTTGCGAATTATGACAACGCACCTAGTTACATTTCTGTCTTCGGGGATTTGGCAATAGTTATGATTGTGAAATGATTTCATAAGCTGCTAATCTGTAAAGACCGCCAGGCATTGTACTCGTAATGAGCTTGCCATTGAGGTTCTAGCGAGAATATCTTTGTATTTTGCTTCGTTGCTGGTCATAATAAAACTCGACCTTGGGTGTGCCAGTTAGTTGTTGTATGATCTTACGGTGTTTTTACCTCCAATTTTGATGTTTTCGCTATTTCGACAATGTTGTTGATAACATGGTGACAAGCATAATGAACTATGAGTTAGTTATCCTGTCCCTCGATGTTGTGCATTGATTTTACAATTATGTTTGGTTTGGAATCTTTATCTATAGTCATGAGACTTTATGGGATGCATTGCCTTATTGAGGGCGAAAGCTTTACATGATAGGCCGAATCTGAGTTGTTAGATCAATGATAGATCGAATCTGATGAATCTCTAAATCATCCGTACTGAGACTATTTGATAGTCATTTCATGTTTGAAGCGGAAACAAATCGATAGTGTTAGTTCACCATATCTCGGAATTGGATTGGTTTGACTTATGGCATACCTCGAATGGATGGAATTCGATCGTCACTGCGCAATCTCGTCCTAATTCGATTTTGAAAGTCATTAAAATATTGAAGTTTGGATGACCACCATCGATCGAATGTGTTTGGATTCGATCGACACTATGACGGGTCTGCTCTAATGAACAATTTGTTATGTCTATTTTGGCGTTGCGTCACCATAATGCTTTGAACATTGGTTTTCAATGGGTCTATGCTACTTTTTTTTGCGGTTATTTTCTTTCAGCGGCATTTTTTACTATTTATACGTTACTTGTCAACTCAATGCCACGTCATGTTCCAGAGTTGCTATGGCATATTTTGCTAAGTTAGTTCAATGTTCACATCATTGTTTTGAGGTTTTCCATCCTGCAAGATTTCTTTGGGTGCACTTGCCACTTGTGGGCAGAGTGTATATCCCATTTGTCTTTATTTTTGCGGAACTTGTTGTTAGCTCTTTCGCAATTTACTTTAATTTTGGCAATTCATATGCCATATTGCATCGTGGGGTATCGCGCGTGTTTCATTTCTTTGTGTCGCATCAGACATTTGTTATGTCGGCGTAATCAATTTCGTTAGATTTTTCATAGACACTTGTCTGTTGAGACAAACTTCCTCATCTCGTTGCTTTGTTTTTAGGGATTTAATGGTTAGCACTTGTCATTTGAGACAGAGTGTCGATCCCGTTTCTTTCTCATCGCGGGTCTCCTTTAGATCATGGATAGTGTTATTTTTATGCAAATAATTTCGCAATGCGTGGTTCTGCTTTTGCTGCATTTGTGAAAAAATGTTGCCATCGTTGCTTAACCATGTATGATTAGCGTTTTGAGGATTATGGCCTCACTCGTGTATAGGTTTTTGATATTTTTTATTGGTGCGTCCCAACTGCTGCATTAGTGTTGTTGGGTCGCGTGAAGGCGCGACGTTTATTTGCCCAATAAAGCTTTACAGTTATCTTTTGAGTTAATCGTTGCTAACTTTGAGAGGTAGACAGGTTAGATAACGCGTAGGTTATATTGCTAAGCACCTCGATCAAGCGAGAGATCGTCTCGATGGAGACCTTCGACTATGATAGAAATGATATATAAGTGATGGATCTAAAGCGATTTAGTGCTAAATTTCTCAAGCTTCTTGCATTGATCTTGCAGTTTACGCTTGGTAGAGATCTTTGTCTATCTGGACTATGTGTCGCATTTGTTCGGGTATTTTGTTGCATTCTTGCTCAATGATTTCTCGTGTTCTGTTTATGGAACTTTGTGCTGTCACATGTTATTGCTCTTCGACATTGACGGCTAATTCAATGAATGGATATAGGCACCTCTTAAGGTGATAATCCTTTTATAGTAGTCTAAATATGCACTCATTTGGGCAGATTTTCATCGTATTAAGATGGGTAGCTGACGTGGTGCCGCTTTGGACACGTTCTCATTGTATTGTTATAATTAGATGTTTATCGTGTTGTTTTGGGTAGATTTGCATCGTACCATGCTGGATAGATGTAACTGATTTACCACGTGAAATCTATTGCCATATCCAGCCTTTCAGGCATATGGATATGTTGTTTGCATCATGCTTCTACTAGCGAATGTCTATCCTTTGCGATGTCTAATTTGTTTCAGACCATGATGGACTGATGTCCATTTTCGATATATTCCATTTATTCATCTGACCACTTCGGGCCATTATTTCATTTTTGAAATTTTAGGTTTACATTTATCTTGTCGGGCTGATGCTTTTGGTGTTGCTTTGGACAAGTTTGCTTAGTACCATTTCGGGTAGGTTTGCACCGTGTCGCTTTGTGTGGACATTCTTGGTGCCACTCTCGATACGTTTGACGTACCGCATAGGATCAGATTTATGGAAATTGTGCCAATTTCGCTCGTTCAGTGGGTGTGATCATTCGTCAGGAGTCCCCCTCAGTCTTCAAGTGATTAGCAGTATTCAGGTTACATTATTTTGACGACATTAGGCCTTTTTGTTTTGTATAGAAACTTTGTAACTTTTTCGCAGTGGTTTTTGTATAAGACTGATGTTACTGTTTGATATCATAATCTTTGATTTACGTTTTACTCGCATAATATTTCTTCCTAATGCATTCCCAAGTATGTTATCTCATTCATTTGCTTGTCGTTGATTTAGTATTTATTTGATGTTCAATAATGGTTTTTGATGTCATTGTGCATATCTAATATTATGATTGTACTTGCCATGAAAAATATGAGCACTTTGAGCTGTTATTATTATCATTAGGGCATTCATGTTTTACCTGAGAGATGGGATCACTTGGACCTTTATCTCGCCGTTCTGGCATGCGGGGATAGACTACTTTGGGCCTTCTTATCCCTCCGTCATGTTCTTCCTTCTTGAATGTGGGGGTGGACCACTTTGGGCCTTCTTATCCCTCCGTCATGTTCTTCCTTCTGACATGCGGGGGTGGACCACTTTGGGCCTTCTTACCCCTCCGTCATGTTCTTCCTTCTAGCATGCGGGGGTGGACCACTTTGGGCCTTCTTACCCCTCCGTCATGTTCTTCCTTCTGGCATGCGGGGATGGACCACTTTGGGTCTTCTTATCCTTCCGTCATGTTCTTCCTTCTGGCATGCGGGGGTGGACCACTTTTGGCCTTCTTACCCCTCCATCATGTTCTTCCTTTTGGCATGCGGGGGTGGACCACTTTGGGCCTTCTTACCCCTCCGTCATGTTCTTCCTTCTGGCATGCGGGGGTGGACCACTTTGGGCCTTCTTACCCCTCCGTCATGTTCTTCCTTCTGGCATGCGGGGGGTGGACCACTTTGAGCCTTCTTATCCCCCGGCATGATTCTCGTGTTTGTCTTGTTGCTGAACTTCTTGGTTCCTCATTTGGGGTTTTTAGCATCATTTCTATAAGACTCCATATGCGTCATTCACATAGATAGATACATTTAATAATTTGGAAAAAGTTGGGCTCAGTTTCTTACCGAGGGGTCCACGTTTCCTAGTCTTTGCATGGGACTCAAGCCTTCGCAGCTCATACAATTATTTGGTCGCCGAGTGTTATTTTTTTTTTAACTCCTATGCATAGTAGCGTTTAAGATGTTGCACATTCCACGGATGCTTGTGCTGAACGCCCTACATAGTCTCCAAGTAATTGCATCCCCGCGAACTTGCTTGTATGATTTTGGAAGGCCCCTTCCAATTCGGTTCGAGCTTCCCGATATGCTGTTTTTCTGCAATGCCTCTCAGGACCAAATCTCCTACCTCAAAATTTCAGAATTAGATTCAGTTGTCGTTACTTTTAGCCATTGCTGCTTTTAAATGCTACATTGCGTTGGTACGCATCTTCTCTTGTTATGCCTGTTATGTCCAGATCCATCTGACGTAAATGAACTGGTTGTTCGGGATCATAGCCATGAATCTTGCGTGTTAGCAATCCTATTTCGGCAGGCAGTACAACCTCAGTGTCGTAAACAAGAAGGAAATGAGTTTCACCCGTCGATGTTCTTGTAGTTGTCCTATATGCCCATAATATTCCTTGAAGTTCCTCTGGCCAGGTTTTTCCTCCGTCTCTCATCCTCCTATCGACATAATTTTTCAATGTCTTGTTGGTGGATTCCATTTGTCCATTCGAAAATTAATTGTGTGCCATTGTCCAAATGTTCAACATTTAGCCCCAACGCCAATGTAATTTATGCTATAACCGCTTCATACTCGCCCTCATTGTTGGTCACCATGTAATTCACATTAATGGCGAATTCGAATTCTCTGCTACCTGGAGATAAATGGTGAATCCCAAGATCTTCTCCATAACTGGTGGCAAATCCATCTGTATATAGTATCCATGTGGTGGTGGCCCTGCTGGTTCATGTTGGGTCTGATAATCAATGCAATCCGACCTTCGATACCACATAAGAGTGAGATTCTTCGATATCACATTAAGGTAAGACAAATCATGACACTATTCGGGATACAGTCGCTTGTTTGTGTAGGATTGGGATTGAAGAATCCCTAATCTCTCTCCGATAATGTTAGTTTTCTTGGTTGAATTGCGGATTTGTTTATTGCTCTTAGCACCACTCATTGTTTGCTTGGGACCGAGTTTCATATCATCAACTCTGTAGTTGTTTCTCGATCTCGATACAGCTACTGGGACTCTTCGCGGTTCTTTTCCCATTGGTCCATTCCCTTTCTTTGCCATTTTACCTAAATAGACTCTTAAGCGTAAGCAAAATGGTGTTCCCACAGACGGCGCCAATATTTTGGTCTTATTTCGTCTAGGTTACAAGACACCGAGAAATCGATACAGTGGGGCCTCACTTAACCAAAATAATGATATCCTATTACAATGAACGGACTAGCTTGGTCCGGAACACCTATTACACATAAGAAAATGTAAGATAACAGGAAATAATCTCTAAATGGCCAAGTTGAGGGAACAGTTGAACGGGAGAGATTCGATGCTCTTAGATCGTCGTATTACGGGCGTTAGACACTTGTGATATCGGACTGAACTTATGAACTTGCCAAGCTGCCTACGTATCCCATTAAGGGAATCAAGCCGAACGTAGTTCAATTGACTCTTTTAAGCTGCCTCTCTATGGTCGAACCCTGATAGGGCTGCTTGGTTCATTTGGTTCATCATTGGAGCGACTACACGGTTTCAATCATATCTCTTTGAAGGATGATCAAAACCTCGATCCGCTTCTTGATTACGGACCCTAACTCATGTAGCTTTCAGGTAACATAAGGGTTCAATCTTGGTGAGTATCTAATTGCCTTGGTTCGATGCATCCATGTCGAACATGGTGAATTCGAGACTGCTTTGCGCGACTCCATGGTTTTGACCATATCTCTTTGTAGGATGATCAAAACCTCGATCTGCTTCTTGATTCGGAACCCTGACTCTCGTGGATTTCTGGGCATGTGCATCCAATTGGGTTGGTTCGATGCGTGCGCATCGAATTTGATCCTTCAATTGGCTTGGTTCGATGATGTGCGCGACTTCACAGTTTCGATCATATCTCCCTAACGGATGATCGAAACCTCATTCCGCTTCTTGATTCGGGACTCTGACTCTCGTGGCTTTCTGGGCATGTAAGGCTTCGATCTTGGGACGCATTGAATTATCTTGATTCGATGCGTCCATGTCGAACAAGGTGAATTCGAGGCATGATAGATTGCGCATCGAACCTACTTAGTTCGATGCGCGTGTCAAATCGACTTGGATTCGATGCGTGGCATCTTCGTCGGTCCCCCTTACTTGTGAGGAGTGAGGAGATATATATAGGCATGATTAGAGGGGCTTAAAGGTCATTTTAGGACCGCATCAAATTGTGCAAATTCGATGCGCTCTGAACACATCGAATTGTGCAAATTCGATGTGTTCTGCGCAGCTTTACTATTTTGAGCATAACTCTCTCTCTGGACCTCTGAATCACATTCCGCTTGTTGCGTTGCAACCTAGACTCAGGTGGCTTTCCAATGACATATTACTCAATGGGGAATTATCTATATAGATATTTTGGTGAATCAAATACGGATAATGTAGCTTTACCTTTAAGCCTTCCCGACACTCATCGGTCAGTTTCGCGCCATCGTGGCTTCTTCTTGACATGACACATTATATCACACCATTATGTTTATGCCTCTTTTGATTGTTCGCCATATTATGGTATCAAGCAACTCAAAGAACGGGGGAAAATGATGCATCCTCAATCCGTATATAAATCATTAAATTCTAGAAGAGAAAGCATTCTATTTCAAAAATCTTGTACATGTTTCCTTCTCTGTCAAAATAGGCAAAAAAAACGTGAAAGGCTGCCTAAACATGTTGGCCAAAAGTATTTAACACGCTCTACAGTAAATGTTTTGTATGCGCCCCCATGCTTGTGAGTCTTTCTAGTATGATGCCATATGTCATATTGGATTTTGTATGGTTATCATTGAATCGATCAACAAAAGAAAGGAGCAACAGCGTAATATACTGCAAGCACATGCGCATCCTAAAACTGATCAGTGTTCTGAAAGAAAAAAAAAATGTACCCGCATACACATCATATTTTAGGAGATGATCTATTTCTAAAGAGGCAATGATTATTTTATAAATTATGTAGAGGTTGAAATGGCCAAAAGAAATCGAACTGATGCCCTGCCCTTGTTTGTGACGTGCTTTCATTTTTTGTAGCAATTAAGCTGCTGAGAATTCTATGATTGCTTGGAAGGTTGTTTTTCCATTGAAGATTCATTGGTTTTTCCAAGTTATACGAGAGGGAAAGAAAACCTAGTAATAGTTTATTGTTCTTTAGCCAAATCTATATGTATCTCAAGAACAAAATAACTAATGGTAAGATTTTGGCTTATTGATTAATAGACACACTAAAATTACATACCATGCTCTTCTCATTATTAAAATGCATGCTTTGATATGTGTGGTACGCAAGCACAGAAAACCTCCACGTTTTGATGAGCTTTGCACTCTTAACTGCACAGTTAACTACTACGCGTACACTTCTCATGTGGAAGATACATGCATGAGTATGACACGTGGTGGTATACATGCATGTGCCCTGTTATGCGGACACGCGGTATAGAAATTATCAAGCGGCAGAGTAAAAGTTTTCTAATATGGTATCGAAGCCTACCCAAGTTGATGTGGGTCTTGCCCACTATTTAACCCACGTGATAGGATCCAATGCTCATTCCGGCCTACACGTGAGGGGGCGTCTTCAACTCTCTATCCCACATCGCTTGGGAAATTATCTTGGCTTCTGTTTATCTATACCCTACCCCTCTCCCTCTATTAAATCATCAAATTATATATACAATCTGTAACTTTCCATTATTGGAAAGAATTTGTAATTCTGGTAATTCTGTTATTAACAGAATTCCAGAAATAGGTAGTTTTTAGTTAGTAGTTATGTTAGTTAGTTTGATTAGTTTTTCATTCTGTTTTTCTTCCCTTTCTCGCACTCCAACCTGCAGGAGGATTAGTCAGATATATACATATATATATATACACCATCACACAACACACAATTTAATTCATTCAGTTGTAATTTTCATTCTTGATCAATAAAGATTTTCATAATGTTTCTTTCATCTTCTTTCTTCTTGTTGATCTGAAATCACAAGTTATCATGGTATCAGTTTACCAGTCTCGTCACCGATCCTAACCGCTTCCGCAACTTCTCTCCGATCGTCGATCGCCGCCGTTGCTGGTTGTCTTCTCCGATCAATATGTTCTACAATCTTTTCTGCAAACTTTTCTGCAGTTCTTCTCTTTCTTCTGCCAATCTTTTGCAGATCTTCCCTACTTTGCGACGGTGCGCCATTGATTGAGATACAATGACATAACCAAGCGCTGCTTCTTCTTCTACTACAACCCTTAAAGTCAAGAATCCAAGTGGGGATTCATCTTCAATTTACTTTCTGGGCACTCATGACTACACACGTCAATCCATTGTAAGTGAGAAGTTTAATGGCACTAATTACATTGCATGGAGCAAGAGTGTTGTCATTACATTGAGTATTAAAAATAAACTTTCTTTCATTGATGGTTCTTTGCTGCAACCTGCTAGTAATGATGTTGCTCTACTTGTTTGTTGGAATAGGGCAAACACTCTTGTCTTGTCTTGGTTGTTTAATTCCATTGAAAAGCATGTGCGCCAGAGTTTGATGTATTTTGATAACCCTAGAGAGTTATGGCTTGAACTCAAGAATAGGTATGATAGGACAGATGGTTCCAGAGTCTATCAGTTACAAAAATCTCTTTCTACAATCACACAAGGCTCCCTCACCATCACTGAATACTACAATCTATTTAGGTATCTTTGGGATGAGTTTGTTAGCCAGAGACTCATTGCTATGTATACTTGTGGGATGTGTACTTGCAATGTTAATAGAACTATGGTTGACATGCAACAATATGATTCAGTCCTTAAATTCTTGGTTGGATTGAATGATACCTTTTCTGCTATAAGAAGTCATATTCTTCTTGTTACTCATATGCCTGCTCTCTCTAAAGTGTTCTCCATGTTGTTGCAAGAGGAGCAACAAAGGGATTTATACACTAACAACACTGTAGTAGACTCTCTAGCTATGTTTACCAGGCAGAAGGGTAGTCAAGATTACCAGGGATATCAACAACAAGGCATTTAAAGGGGTTTTAACCAGAATGCAACCTCTAAGAACTCCAAGCCTCCACTATCTAAAGAGGATAAAAAGAAGTTGTGTTGTACACATTGTGGATTCAATGGTCATACTGTTGACACATGCTTTCAGTTGCGTGGCTATCCTCCTGGCTGGGAAGGTCCTAAAGGTAAAAGGAAAATGCAAAGTAACTCTGCTAATGTTGTTCAGTCTTCTCTCAGTACTGAATCTGGATCCAGTCACAAAGCTCCAGCTTCTCCTGACTTAGCTCTCTTTGAGGAATTCATGGCATTCAAACTAGCTCATGAACAAGCTCAAACCTCCTCAGCTGGTCTGGATTCTACTCAGCATTATGCTGCTTCAGCAGCTACTGGTATTTATGTTCCCCTTGCTCTATCTTCTCACTGTATTCAACAAAGTGCTCCCTCTAATAAGTGGATATTAGATACAGGGGCCACAGATCATATGATATGTCACAAGCATTGGTTTCTTACTGTCCCTACTGTTGTGAACATACCTATATACTTGCCAAATAATAGCTTTAACATATGCCACATTTATAGGTTCTGTTAAACTGTTTTCTGGCCTACTTCTTCATAATGTGTTATATGTTCCTGTATTTACTTATAATTTGTTGTCAATATCTAGACTAACTTCTCATAATCAGCTTCTAGTTATGTTTATGGCTTCTCCATGTCTGCTACAGGACTTCATAAACAAGAGGATGATTGGTTTTGCTAAATTACAAAACAACCTATATGTTCTTGAAATAAACTCATCATCTGCTGCTACTGATATCTGTCCCTCCTCTACTGCTAATGTTCTCTGTCATTCTACTTCTTCTAATAATGTCTCGCACTTGAGACTTGGTCATGCTCCACTAGATAAGCTGAAGGATATCTCCCCTCTCTATGTCTCTGGACCTGTTAAAGACCACCACCGTGAAGCCTACCATCTTGCAAGAGCTTTAAGGTTTCAGTCTAATGTTCCATTAGCTTTCTGGCATTTCTGTGTTTCCACTGCAACTTATATTATTAATAGACTGCCCTCCAAAACTTTGAACAACAAATCTCCTTATGAAATGTTATATAACAAAACTCCTGACTATGATTTGTTGAAAAGCTTTGGTTGCCTATGCTATGCTTCTACTATATCAGCTCACAGGACCAAGTTTGATCCAAGAGTTGTTCAGTGTGTCTTTGTGGGTTATCCCAGAGGCACTAGGGCTATTTACTCTATGATTTACTACATAAAAAGACAATTATTTCGAGAAATGTAGTATTTCATGAGTGAAAGTGTAGGTTTTCTGGAGTCAATGTTAGACGATGCAATGTTAGATGATGTTGGGTTAACATTGAGGATAACATTGAAAGTCGAGAGCTTGTGCGAAAACTGCTCTTTAGTTGCCAAAATTAAGTTTGGCCTTTATTCACATATTAACCAAGTTCCACAGTTTTAGTTGTTCATGTTTATGTCCAGGAAGGTGTCTTTATCATAAGGAAGAGCTTTGGAAGATTCCTTACTTGAAGTTTCCATAATTCAAGCTAAGTTGAATAGTCAACTCACACGGTTTCAAAAGAAGGAAACAAGCTATATGTTCTCTGCGACGCGATTCTTTCTAGGATTCTGCGAATTGAAGAAGATGTGTTACCTTGTTAAATCGGTAACAATGGAAACACATACATTCTCAGGAAAGATATGAAGTTCACAAAGAAGGCAAATTTCAACAAGGAAACAACAAGAGTTACCAAAACTGTGAACAACACATCTTGGCGTTCAAGACTCAAGAAATCTATAAAAGATGTGAAGTTCATTAAGATGAAGACAAGACAATTGTGCTAAACAATCCAAGAGATTAATCATTCTTTGTATTGTCTTCGTCTTGTTTTGCGAAGTTTTTGTATCAACTGCTTAAGTCTAGTTCATAGAAGTTAAGTAGTTCTTACTTGTCTGCTTCGTTGAGTCCGATCAACAAAGCGCGTGAGTGAATTGTTGTGAGGAGCGTTTTTGATAAAACCTTTATGGTTATTGGGCCTAAGGCTCGGAAGTTTTTAATAATATTGAAAACTTCTTAAAAGTATATCTTCTTGTGTTCTTACTTCCGCTGCACATTATTATTATCAAGAAGATCAAAATAGAGTTAAGGCAATTCCAGCCTAACTCTCAAAAGTGTTGTGTCAATCCACGGTCCAAAGTTTTCAATTGGCGTCAGAGCCAAACACCGACTACACTGGTGGTTTGGAGGTGATACAACACCATGGACAGTGTCAATCCTAATACCAACAGGATTCCAGTTTTGGATGGCTCCAATTATGCATATTGGAAGATCGGGATGAGGTCTCACATCAAAGCTATTGATATTCGAGCTTGGCAATCCGTGATCAATGGATACTATCTTCCAACATTACCAAGAGATGGTGAAGGTGATCTAGTTCCAAAACCAGAAGCAGACTGGACAGCAGCAGAGGTAAGTCTCTATAACTCTAATGAAAAACCTCTTAATGCTATCTTTAGTTGGGTTAATCATCACATGTTCAAGTTAATCCAGAATTATACAAAAGCCAAACATGCTTGGGATATACTTGAACTACATTGTGAAGGAGATTCTACTGTAAAAGATTCCAAATATAGACAACTGCTTTTGCAATTGCAAAAACTTGAGATGGGTGAAGATTAAAGTGTTGACAGTTATTTTGAGAAAATTCTTGATATTGCTAACTAATGTAAAAACCTAGGTTTTGCTATGGCTAATCAAGAAATGGTTTATAAAGCTATGAGAACACTGTCATCTAAATTTGCTCTCAAGAAAATTGCAATGAGTGAATCTAGAAACCTTGCTAATCTACAGTTTCAAGTCTTGATGAATACTCTTAGAGAATTTGAGATGGAGCTTGCCTCACAACCTAGCAAACATAGGGTTGTTGCTTTAAGAGGTTCAAATCTTGACAATGAAAGTGATGATGATTTTGAAATAATTTCTTCAAATTATGAGAAAATTACTAAGAAGTTCAATAAGTTTAATCTTAAAGGAAAAGGTAAAGAAAATAACCTTAGAAATAGTTCCCCAGGTTATAAGAAATTACCTCCTAAGTTTGTGAAGTACATGGCATCAAAACCTACTCCTTTAGAAGCTGATAAGTTAAAAGATGTTCAATGTTTTGAATGTAAAGGATATGGTCATATGGCTAATGAATGTGCTAACACTCTTAGAAAAATAGGAAATTCTCATTGGGTTTGTGTAGATGATTTCAATGAAGATGACTTTAGTTCTGGAGAAGCTGAAGAACAATCAGAAGAGGTTCAAACTGCTGCGCTACTCACTCAGATTGACTGGACACCAGAAGACTCCCTGAACTGCTTCGGATCTCAATGTTACCCCAACATTCAGGATCCAACAACAGAACAGGAGACCTTCTTTGCAGATTGGGATGAATATGATACTGATTCTGAACCTTATCTTGCGTCCTACTTTGATGAATCTAACTTTGATTGTTTTCATGGCACAGTGGATCTAGATGAAGAATACTTCTTTGAAGGTGAAATGTCCCAGGAAGAAATCATTGAAGACCTGGAGTCTATTTACCACAAACTGCTGCTTGAGAATCACAAACTCATCAAGAGCAACAAAATCTTGAAGGAAGAGATTGGTTGCATGAAGGAGTTGCTGAAACTGTATGAGAAAGATCTTGACAAAACTGAAGCTGGGCTGAAAGAGGTAAAGGTAAAACTAAATAAAGCTGAACATACCATTGATAAATGGAACTCTTCTACATCTCTGCTTGATGAAGTGCTGAGTATGGGAAATCAAGGTAAAAATGGTTTGGGCCATGTTGAGAAACCTCCCTCTGAAGATGTTAACTCTGCCTATTTGAAAGCTGGTTTTATCAAGGAAAGCAATAACTTGAGTTGTGAAATCCCTTCCAACACTGTGAAAAAACCTACTTTTATCTGTCAATATTATTTTCAACCTGGTCACATTAAGCCTTATTGTAAAAAATATAAAATCGTGATTGAGAAGAAAACAGTAATTAATTGCAATACCAATGTTAGGAGAACCTCTGATCTGAATGTTATCCCAACATTAGGTAACAACGCTGAAGGACATAAAAGTAGAACTTGGATAGAAAAGTTAAAAACTCCTAAGGTTAAAATTGTTTGCAATGTTGTCTTTTCTGCTGTTTATTCTAACCTTGCAAGTAAGTGGTATTTTGACAGTGGGTGTTCAAGGCACATGAGTGGAAACATTGACAACCTGAAAGAGGTTATCCCTCTGACTGTTGGAACAGTTACCTATGGAGGAGGCACAAAAGGGAAAATCATTGTAAAATGAGTACTGGATGTTGAAGGATTTCCACCACTCAAGGATGTGTTGTTGGTTGAAGGATTGAAAGCAAATTTAATTAGCATAAGTCAACTTTGTGATGATAACTTGCTAGTTACTTTTGATAAAAGTTCATGTGATGTGTTTAATAGTGACAATGTCTGTGTCATGACAGGTACAAGATCAAAGGATAACTGCTATCTTGCTCAAGATAAAGCTGAATGCTACCATGCCAAGGTAGATGAATCTGTCATGTGGCACAAGAAGTTAGGACATGTGCACTATAGAAATCTGGAGAAACTGCAGAAGTTAGAGGCTGTAAGAGGATTGCCTAACTTGACTAGCCCAGGTAAAATTGTTTGTGAAGACTGCCTGAAAGGTAAACAAACAAAAGTTGTCCATCCACCACTTCAGGTACAGAGTACTAACCCTAGAACTAATAAGTGCTTTGATTTGCTACATGTGGATCTCATGGGTCCTATTGAGGTTAGTAGCCTGAATGGTAAGAAGTATGCTTTTGTTATTATTGATGATTTTTCAAGATATACATGGATTAAGTTTTTGAAAGAAAAATCAGAGGCATTCAACACATTCAAGATTTTGCATGCTAGTATTAAGAATCTCTATGGTACTTCTGTAGGAAGAATTAGGCCTGACCATGGAAAGGAGTTTGAAAATATAAGTGTAAACGGGTTCGGAATTATTCCCCATTTTACGAGCAATATTTATAGGGTTGGAACGCCGATCCCGACCCGAGGAGATTGTTGGTTTTTATTGATTTGCGGCTGGACTCAGATATTTTCCGAGATGCCTACGTATCCCTCCGTCGGGAATCAAGCCACTCGTAGTTCCGATATTTGATCGAATTCGGATTTCAGTTGCGAGTTGTCTTTGTTCTTTTCTTTTTTTCAAGTGTCGAGAGTTTTTTCCTCCTTTTTTCCTGTCAAAAAGCTCCTCCCCCTTTGTCCCATTTTTCTCCCCTTTTATCTGTCTCCCCATTGAAATGATATAAGTAATGTGGCTCCCTGCATGTGTGACACTTGTTTTGAAGTCACAATGCCACATGTCATAAGATATGAGGTGTGTTAACAAGTGATGTAGCCATGTGTTGCGTCTTGTGTGGTGCAAATGTTTTTACGAATACAAGTCGTGTTACCGGAGCGAGTACAAAATCGTATGTGTAGTAATATATTGAGTCGAACATAATCCGGGTAGTATTTTAGTTATAAATCCGGTCGATAAATGTGTGTCGTGATTTACGATATACGAATAGTATAATTTTTAACGAAGTATACCGGTATTTAAACCGTGTTATAATGCGATGTCGTTTATAAATATAAATCATATAATAATATACCTAGTAATTTTGGTAATCGAATAATCGCTTATTTTAAGCAGGTGATTTTCTATCCTGTTAACAAAGCCCCCCAGTTTTTAGTGCAGTCGGTTATTATGACTGCACTAGAAACTCAAAAAGTCGAGAGTTACGAGTATCTCGGATTTTTTAGAGAGGTATCGTAGAATTATTTAGAACCTTGTAGGTCCTTGTCGTTTATTGTGAATGTCCCGTAGATCCTTAAAAGGCATTTGTAGATCTTCGAAAGGCATCCGAGTCTCATATAGGACTCGGAAAGCCTTGATAAGGTATCGGGGAATTATTTTGGGGTATTTTAGACCTTCGTCGTTCGATATTTATGTCCGTTTAATACAAGCCCCCCCCCCCAGTTTTTGCTTTGGTTTAGAAGAGGCGAGGGGTATATCGTGGTTGCCTTCTTCGAGGCAAGAGGTTTTCTATTTCCGATGCCTCCGTTGAGGCGTGCCTTCGTTGATATTTTATCCGTCGTCACTTTTCAAGGAATGTTTCAGTGCCTCTTCGAATGCCACGCCGTACCGCCTCGGGTATGCGGCATTCGATGGACTTTAGTATTTTCTCGGGTGCCGTACCGCACTCGGGTAGGTGACACTCGAGAAGCTTCCTTATCGGGAGTATAGCTTCTCATCGGGAGTGGAACGATAGTATCGTCATTGGGTTAATAACGTTTATGTTTTGGACTTTTTACTTCTCATTTTAGCGCTTGTAATTACCTTTCATGCTTTGTAAGCATTTCTCCGAGGAGACCTCGATTTTGGATAAATGCGCAATTATTTTGCCTTTCATTATATTTTGTCTTTTTCGTGCTAATATTCATCATAACTTTTCAGCACTTATAAATACTTGTACCCTCTCCTTTAATTGTAGGATTTAAGATTGAGTTTAAAGAGATGAGATACTATCTCATTCTTACTGGCCAAGCAAATTGTTTAGCATGACGTGTCCGTTTGCAGTGCAAACTTTGGAGATACATTCGCTCTAAATAGAGGTATCCCCTGACACGTAACCGTGGCTATAATATAGCTTGGACAGCTCAAGCTTAACTCTGTTTATCCAAGGAAAGATTCCTAAGTATATATATAGGTGCTTTGGAGTTTAGTGAATATTCTCACGTACTTCCAAAAAATCCTTTTCGGCTGAGCTGTTTACTTATTTCTTTCTTCGGGGAGTTTTACATTCCCGTTATTTTGCGCAGGCAATGCCTTGGAAAAATATATTATAGTTTGTTTGTTCAAGACCGTGCGGTCCTCGGAGTAGGGTCTTCCAACCCGGAGGGGGCACGCTTTAAGACACCGTAAGGCTTTTTGGGGCATCGTAGGCCTCTTACGTCACCATTTTATCTTTTATTTCTTTTATAAATCTTTTTGGGATATTCCCTTAGTATATATATTCGGATTAGTGAATGTTTTCACCTAATCCTAATAGTTTCCGTTGCAAGCTTTCACTTTTGGACTTTGCTTGTTTGGAAAGGTAAAGTTATGTCTCTCTGTTGAATTTTATACTTAGAGTATAAGTTTATCGAAATCAAAATTGCATAAGAGGTTCGTAGCACTTATCTGGAGTCCAGGTCGTTCCGTGCATGCCAATTCGTTATCGTCAAGCAATTTTCCTCAGAACTACGCTCGGAATGGCGTTCGTTAGGCTTCCTCCGAGGGGTTGTTGGCTATCGGAGGGAACTCTTCGGGGGTTCCGACTATAATATCTGCATATAGCTTAAGCAAAAATAGCCAACTTTGCTCGAAGTTTCCTTCGGCGGAGTCAGTGTTCAAAAATATGTAGAGCATAATCCATATTTAAGCACGAAGACCTCATGGAATATAGAGTTTGGGTATATTTATACTCTCTTCGTGTTTCCGATGGAAGAACTACTTATCTCATGATAAAATTATACAACAATCTTGGTGAATGGGTATGTATTCCTCGTAAAGTCCGAGAGTAAGACCCGTTGTATTTGGTTTGGGAAGAAATACATACTGGCAATAATTCGCATTTTTCCGCCATATTTAGAGAGTTTTTGATTTCTCGTGTAAATACCCGTGAATCACTCTCGATTTCCCGCGTGGGTAGCCGTAGTCATCGTATTTTATATATATATATATATATATATATATATATATATATATATATATATATTCTTTGACTCCTTTGGGGGTGGTCACCTGCGAACCTCGTGGTCGGGGTCGTTGCGAGCTTCCCGTTTACCTCGTGGGTAGGGGTTGTCGCGTGCTCCAGTTTTGAGTGTTCGTAAGTGCCATGCCCTTAGAGTGCTTAGTTCTTGTTCCGATGCTCCAAGCTACCACACTTAGAAAAGTTCGATTTCATCCACGGATACTTGCGAGTATCATAAGAGGTTAATAAACTTTACTCCTAAATCTAGGCTTTAGTATTGTTATAAAGCAAGGGAAGCTTGTCCCACTGGTATGAGCAGGAAATTTTAATAAAGAGGTCTCGTGTTCGAACTCTTCTCTTTATTTTATTTTTCTGTTGAAAATAGCAAAAAATAAAATTTTTCTATCCCAATATCAGGGATTCGACTCGAGATATCGAAGAGGGCAATGCCCATTTTTGGTTATAATGTTGGCCTTTTTACTATATATTATAATGCCTCAAGAGATAAAAAATTTTGAGAGGCACGGGTGGGGGATTCGAACCCGGGTCATCGGGGAAAAGAGTCCTCGGAGGGTTGTTCCGATACCATTAGGCTATGCCCATTTTGATGATGATTTTTTCATTCATTTATTTTACTCTTTTTTTTATTATTATTTATTTATTTTTCGCTGGAAAAAGCAAAAAGTAAAATGCAAAATTCCGATCGCTGCCTCAAGGATTCGAACTCGGGTGATTGGGGAACAAAGCCCTCGGAGTAAACCACTGGGCTGCAAGCTTCTCTTGGATATGATACGGTTATTGTTTTTTATATATCATAGTAATAACCTTAATGGGAAAAAAAAAATTATTGTGTTGCCACAAGAGGCATTCGAACCCCCGACCTCATAGAAGACAGCACTCGAAGAGACTCTCCGATACCACTGAGTTGCGCCCACTTTTGGTTATAACAAGATTATTTCTGCTATATATCCAATAGCAGTACCTTAAAAAAAATAAAAATATATGCTTCGGAGGGGGATCGATCTCGGGCCCTTCAGGTAAAGGCCTCGGAGAGTTGCTCCGAGGACCACTGGACCACGTCTCGCTTTTGTATATAACCAGATCTTTATTTATTTTTATTACATTATGGCCGCATTTTAATTAAAAAAAAAATATGCTCGGAGATAGGATCGAACTCGGGTGCTGTATGTAAATACCCTCGGAGAGCAGCTCCGAGGACCGCTGGAGCAGCCCCATTTTTGTTTAACAACAAGAGACTTTTTTTTTTATTATTATAAAATGATGGCAGCAAAATAGAAAATCCCTCGTGAATGGGATTCGAACACGGGTGTCCTCGGAGAGTTGTTCTCCAAGGACCACTGGACCAGCTCTACTTCTTGTTTACGAAAGACTTTTTATTATTTTTATTATAATATGGAAGCGTTTTAATAAAAAAAAATGCTATCGGAGGTGGGAATTGATCCCGGGTTACTCGAAAAAACGCCATCGGATAGCTTCTCCGAGGCCACTGGGCTATGGCTGCTTTTGTTAATAAGGTGATTATGTATGTTACATATCACGTAACAAGGTTTTAATAACAAAAAAAAAAACTATCGGACTTGGAATTCGATCCCGAGACCTTCAAGTAAAGGCCCTCGGAGCAGCTCTCCGAGGACCATTGGGCTATCTATTTTTGCTGTTAATAATAAGAAGTTTTTGCTACATATATGTAGTAGTCCTAATAACCAAAAAAATAAAGCCATCGGAAGCAGAATTCGAACTCGGGTCACCTGAGTAGATGCCCTCGGAGAGGGCTCTGACCACTGGACCAGCCCATGTTTTTGTTTATAACAAGAAACGTTTTTATTTTTATTATATAGGCTCTTTATATAAAAAAAAAAAGCCTTCGGAAAAGGGATTCGAACCCGGGTGCTTCAGGTAGAGCCCCTCGGAGAGCCGCTACGAAGCCACTGGGCTACCTCACGTTCTTGTTTATAACAAGAGACTTTTTCTATTTTATTATGATATTATGGCTCTTCTTAATAAAATAAAAAAAGGCCTCGGAGGCAGGACTCGAGCCCGGGTCCTCGGAGAGAGGTTCTCGGAGATACTCTCCGAGGACCGCTGGGCTACATCTCTCTTTTGGTTTATAAAAGATAATTTTTTATCTTTATTATAACAACCCTCGGATAAATGTTTTTTTTTTATTTCTTTTCTGGCTTTGCTGTCCCGTTCTTTTTCTTTTTTTTGATTAATAATTTTTTTTTATGCATGTTAGGCCACCTGTCCAACATTTTTTTAAATGAGACATCTGTCTCTTTCAAAGCTTAATTTAATCACAAGAGAGACGTGACTCCCTTTTCTTTTCTTTCTTTTATTTCTTTTCTTCTTCTTCTCCGTTCATTCTTTTCTCTTCTTCTTCTCTGTTAATTCTTTCTCTTTTCTTCTTCTTAGTTTTCTCCTTTTATTTCATTCTTCATTTGCAGATTTTCTCTGCAACTCTCAAGCAGTAGGCCAAAGAACCCACTTCTGCCCAAGTTTATTTACAAGTCTTTTACAGACTTCGTATATATACACTTATATATATACTTATATAGCAATTTAGAAAATATTATGATTTTCAAGGAGATATCCAAGATTGGAATCGAATCACGCAATTGTGGAGAAAGAAAAACTTAGCTTCGGAGCGTATCGCCTCGTAGCAGTAGTAACTGTTCTCCGTTTTGATCTTGGCGGCGATCCCCTCGGGCTTTCTCAAGGATTCAACGACGTTTCCCACAGACGGCGCCATTTTGTAAACGGGTTTGGAATTATTCCCCATTTTACGAGCAATATTTATAGGGTTGGAACGCCGATCCCGACCCGAGGAGATTGTTGGTTTTTATTGATTTGCGGCTGGACTCAGATATTTTCCGAGATGCCTACGTATCCCTCCGTCGGGAATCAAGCCACTCGTAGTTCCGATATTTGATCGAATTCGGATTTCAGTTGCGAGTTGTCTTTGTTCTTTTCTTTTTTTCAAGTGTCGAGAGTTTTTTCCTCCTTTTTTCCTGTCAAAAAGCTCCTCCCCCTTTGTCCCATTTTTCTCCCCTTTTATCTGTCTCCCCATTGAAATGATATAAGTAATGTGGCTCCCTGCATGTGTGACACTTGTTTTGAAGTCACAATGCCACATGTCATAAGATATGAGGTGTGTTAACAAGTGATGTAGCCATGTGTTGCGTCTTGTGTGGTGCAAATGTTTTTACGAATACAAGTCGTGTTACCGGAGCGAGTACAAAATCGTATGTGTAGTAATATATTGAGTCGAACATAATCCGGGTAGTATTTTAGTTATAAATCCGGTCGATAAATGTGTGTCGTGATTTACGATATACGAATAGTATAATTTTTAACGAAGTATACCGGTATTTAAACCGTGTTATAATGCGATGTCGTTTATAAATATAAATCATATAATAATATACCCAGTAATTTTGGTAATCGAATAATCGCTTATTTTAAGCAGGTGATTTTCTATCCTGTTAACAGTAAGCTTTGCTAATTTCTGTGAATCTAAAGGCATTTTCCATGAGTTTTCAGCACCTAAGACACCTCAGCAAAATGGGATTGCTGAGAGGAAGAATAGAACACTTCAAGAGATGGCTAGAGTTATGTTGAATTCTAAAAACCTATCTAAGAAACTCTGGGCTGAAGCATTGAATATTGCATGTCATATTAGTAATAGAGTTTAACTTAGACCTGGTACTACTATGACACCTTATGAAATCTTGAAGGGTTCAAAACCAACAGTAGCACACTTTCATGAATTTGGTATTAACTGCTATTTGCTAAAAGATAGAGATTATTTGAGCAAATTTGATCCCAAAAGTGAAAAGTGTATATTCATTGGATATTCTCCTAATAGCGCTGCTTTCAGGGTCTACAATCCAAGATTGCATACTGTTCAAGAATTAATGAATGTCATTTTTGATGATTTAACTGTTTCTACAGGTACTGAAGAAGTCACTGGTTCAGATGTTACTCCAACATTGGACTCAACATTGAACACAAACGCTGGAGATGTTGAACTGGAAACTGAAACAAATGTTGACTTAACACCAGAAACCCCCAATGTTAGGCCAACATCGGTGCTGTCAGATTCTGAAGATGAAGTGGTTCCTGTATCCAGAAGAGATCCCTCTCTTAGAATACAAAGAGATCATCCAGCCTCTCAAGTAATTGGACAAATTACTGAAAGAGTTAGAACACGCAACAAAGAAAGGGTAAATTACAAGGATATGGCTAAGTTGTGTGTTTGCATGTCTTCTTCATGTACTATTCATAATGCATCTTGTTTTGTGTCCTCCATTGAACCTAAGAATGTAACTGAAGCCCTTAAGGATAGTTACTGGATTAATGCCATGCAAGAGGAACTCTTACAATTCACTAAAAACAGAGTTTGGAATCTAGTACCTAGGCCATCACATGTGAATGTAATAAGTACAAAATGGATTTTCAAAAATAAAACTGATGAGAATGGTGTAATTATGAGAAACAAAGCTAGGTTGGTTGCACAAGGTTATACTCAGGTAGAAGGTATAGATTTTGATGAGACTTTTGCTCCAGTAGCTAGGATAGAATCAATTAGATTACTCCTTGCTATAGCTTGCTGTCTTAGGATTAAACTATATCAAATGGATGTTAAAGGTGCCTTTCTGAATGGTTTAATTGACAAAGAGGTTTATGTAGAACAACTTAAAGGCTTTGCTGATCCTAAACATCCTGACCATGTGTACAAACTTGAAAAGGCTTTGTATGTCTTAAAACAGGCTCCTAGAGCTTGGTATGAGAGGCTAACTGATTTTCTGTTAGGCCTAGGTTTCAATAGAGGAGATGGAGATAGAACATTGTTTGTCCTTAGAAAAAGCTCTGATATATGCATTGCTCAAATTTATGTGGATGATATTGTATTTGGCTCTACTAACAAGTATACTTTAGACAAATTTGTTGAGTCTATGACAGGAACATTTGAGATGAGCATGATTGGTGAGCTCAACTACTTTCTGGGACTACAAGTTAAGCAGCTGGAGAATGGTATCTTCCTGAACCAGGAGAAGTATGCAAGGAATTTGATGAAGAGATTTGAGCTACAAGAGTCCAAGCCTTGCAAAACTCCTATGTCCTCTTCAGTGAAGATAACAAAAGATGGCATTGGTAGCAATGTTGACCCAACATTGTACAGATCCATGATTGGTAGTTTGCTATATCTCTCTGCCTCTAGACCTGACATCATGTTTTCAGTATGTGTTTGTGCTAGGTACCAAGCTGAGCCAAGGCAATCTCACTTGATTGCTGTGAAGAGGATTCTTAGATATATCTCTGGAACGTCACCTTTAGGCATTTGGTATTCTTATGACACTAACACTAACTTGGTTGGTTTCAGTGACTCTGACTGGGCAGGTGATGTGGATGACAGGAAATCCACAAGTGGGGGCTGTTTTTATTTGGGGAATAATTTGGTCTCCTGGTATAGCAAGAAGCAGAACTGTGTTTCATTATCAACTGCTGAATCAGAATATGTAGCAGCTGGCAGCTGTGTTACCCAACTTGTGTGGCTCAAACACGTGCTTTCAAATTATGGGCTAGATAGTGGTACACTTCTCATGTTCTGTGACAATCTAAGTGCCATAAGTATCTCTAGGAATCCTGTCCAACATTCTAGAACTAAAAATATAGACATAAGACATCATTTCCTAAGAGATATGGTAGACAACATTGAACATATTGAGACAACTAATCAGCTTGCTGATATGTTTACAAAACCTTTAGATAGTGAGAGATTCTTCATTTTGAGGAAATCTCTTGGCATGTGCAATATGTGAAAATGTTGAGGAAACCAATGTTGACATAACACCACTGTCTAGCACTGGTATATTGGTTGTGGTGTAGTAGGTACTCTGTTGTTTTCCTTTGTTGAATTCATTTCATCTGTGTTTTGTCATATTTGGTTTGTGTGGTTGAACTCTTTGATTAACAACTCTTTCTAGTTATTAGTTTCACATCTTTGTTTTGAAAAAGTAATAAAACTCTTCTGTTGTCTGAGGTTGTGATTACCTAACATATGAAGAAGCTGGGGTACACAAAGTTCACTACTTTGATGTCTATTCAGTTGTGTCTTATTCATATGGAAGGTGTGTAGGACATGTGGAGAAGCTGGGGTGCATGATGTTGACAGCTTCACTGTTACTCAGTTGTGCTTATTTATATATTCCTGTTTGTTTGGCCAAGGAACACATGAGGGTGATGTTTTCTACTAGGCTGTTTGAGGTTTAGATTTCTTACATTTAGTAGCACTGATCACTTGGTGATTCTCTTGAATGCAGGTTGGTAAACAAGTATGCATAAGGAATTGGGGTGTTGGGGTGCATGATAAATGAATTGCCAACATTCAAGGCCTTTGTACTTGCATAACTTGTTGTTGTTAATGTTGTTACTGGGGTGTGTGGAGTTCAGGCTGCCCTCATTCAGTAGTGACATTAGCTTTGTGTTTAGCAACCTTCAGTTTTGGTTCAGATGGGTTATGAAAATAATATAGATTATTAAAGAGATGTGAATTATGCTGGTTTGAGGGGTTTTTCATAAGTGTTCACCATCTGCCTCCTTGACATTACATTGTTGCATTCATGTAGAACTGCATTGTTTTCTTTCTTGTTGTTGAGTTGTGTCGGTCTAGGCTTAGGGGGAGTATAATTCATGTGTTGAGTCATACAATTTGGTGACATACTGCAGGTGACACACTTTTCTGTGACTTTCTATGCTGTGGAAGTGAATTTTTCCTTGAATTCATAACTGCTTATCTCTGTGTGTTGCTTGTTATCTATGTTGTTACTCATGATTTTGATCTAAACAATATGTCTGAGGTACTCACTTGCTATATTGGTTAAGTTTCAGATGTATTTTTGGATGTATCTCAAGCTCTCACATGAATTTGCCTTGGTGAAGCCTGTACCTCCATCTTCGGTCTTGAATGTTATTGAATGTTATCCCAACATTGTGCACAGTCGCAGGTCAACATTGAAAACAGGAACTTATAAGTTTTCAGTTTTTTGAAAACTGCTCTAGTTAACTGTTAATTAAACATCAAAGCATGTGCGCGGGAAAACATAGTGGGAAAGTTTTACTTGGTTCAAATTTGGTAACTGCCCATTAACATTCATTCTCTTTCCTTATTCACGGTTTTTTCAAAAATCAAAACCCTATTTTCCTTAATTATGCTTGCGCTTTTCATATTTGTGCTTACTTTGCAAAATTTCTCTCGCAACTCTCAAATTCTCTCAATTTTCTCTGCAATTTCTTTCAAAACTTCTCTACTAACAATGCAAGCAAGTCTCCCATGCAAACTCTTGCAGATGTTGCCCTGGGAAGTGAACCCACTGCCGCACGCACTCGGTCACACACTAGAGGTGCTGCTGCAAAGACAGTTGATGCTCATGTTGCTGCTAAAAGGAAGGCTATTCCCTATGTGCGACGAGGGAAGAAGTCCAAACAGGGTGAATCGACCTCCAATGTTGAGCCAACTGCTGATTCAACCACTCCCATCACCAATGAGCCTGAAATTGAGGTAAACACTGCTGAACCCAACCCTGAACTTGATGTTGACTTAACTGTTGAGGGGGAGGGTAGTGGTTCGGTTGAGAAACTGTGGAAAAATCCATGGACAAGTCTGTAGACAAATTGGTGAGAAAGTGGATTAGGCTCAAAAAGAAAAAGAGCAAGGCTGCAGGGGATAAGTTGAAAACTATGTCTGAAACTGCTAAGACAAGGGCTGAGGCTAGAAAGAGACAAGTGGAGAGGTTAGCCAAGAAAAAGGCTGAGAGGAAAGCTGAGGAAGAGAAAAAGGCTCCTGCTGCTGCTGATGAGAGAAATAGGAAAGGAAAACAAGTAGTGGATGAGGAAACTGAGGTAGTAGATGTTGAGGATGAAGAAGAATAAGAGGAGAAGGAAGAGGAGACTGAACAAGAGCAAGATGTTGTTGCTGATGTTGGGGCAACATCAGGAACAGAGGAGTACACAGATGGGCTATATGTGGTCTATCATGATGATGGGGGGAGCTACTTTTCTCCTTACTATCTCTCTCAAGAGTTGGAGAAGAAGTGTGATTCCTTCAAAAGAAGGGAGATTCACAGTGAAAGAGCTATAGAGATGGCCAGTTTCAAAGAGAACAAAGTGATGGACTTGCTTGAGGCAAGAGGGTTGCAACAATCAGTGATGGAGCTGAGTGACTATGCTCTTGAGATTGTCATGGATTTCTACCTAAATCTCTCAAAATGGATCAAGGACTACAGATCTCCAAAATTTGGAAAGGCTTGGGTGAGGGGGAGAGTCTTCAACATTGACCCCTACACCATCAACATGATCTGTGGATTCCCTACTACTGATGAATCTAAGGACCCCTACTATGATGATGTGATGGAAGACTTGACTGGAGGGTTGGTTAAAACCTGGAGAGATGCTCTGCCAACCACAAAACTCACCTCCCTGAGTGTTGTCTTGCACAAGATAGCCTGCTTCAACTGGCTGCCAAGCAAAAATGTCACTGTTTTGACTAAGGAATCAGCAATCTTAGTCTACAAAATCAAAAATGGGATAGTTGTGAACATGGGGGAGAGGATTTTGAAGTCTATGTCTGAAGTTGCTGGAAGGAAGAATGGCATGCTGCCTTTTCCCTCACTCATCTGCAAAATCCTTAGCAATCAAGGATTGAAGACAAGTGTCACTGTGGGCTAGAGGAAGAATGACACTGAACTGACAATCTCCCAAAGCTACTTGTCTGGATCAAGAGTGAGAGACCTTCCATGGAACCCAAAAGGAGTGGTGAGACCAAGGGCTGAAAAGAAGAAAGCTCAGAAGTTTGCTGGAACTTCAGTGCCTATGTCCAAAGAAGAAGACTGCATGGTCATAACTTCTGCTTTTGTGGATCATGTGCTGAACTGGTATAGGGGGCAGATTGCTCATACTCAGAGAGAGATTGAGGAAAGAAATGAACACCTCAAAGAGCTGGAGGACATGGTGAAAAATTTGGAGAAACTCCATTCTTCACAAAAAGGGGGAGAGTAGTTCCAAAATTTTAAATTTTAGTCTTCTAGTTTATGTTTTGTTTCCATGAACTGCTAATTTCTTTGAACTGTTGGTTCATTAATCTCTAATTGGTTTTATTTGATCAAGGGGCTTGTCCTTGATTTTTTGCTTTGGCCTGTAACTCTAAGTACTACTGTTGAACTGCTTTAACTGCTATTACTTATGAAAGTACATTTTGAACTGCTTGTCTAGTTAACCTTTTGTGCAGGAAACTCACTGGTTTCAATGTTGAGGCAACATTGATGAATATTGAGGTCTGAACATATGTACATATCTGGATGTAGTTATGACCTTAATGCTTGTCTTTGTTAATTTCACTTTGAATTTGTTTCTTGTTGATTATAACTTTCTGGATATAAGACTTGATTGGAACAGGTTTTGGTTTTATGAAGAAAGGCAAAAAGAGGGAGATTGAAAGTGCAGGGTTTTCTCGAGTCAATGTTAGACGATGTTGGGTTAACATTGAGGATAACGTTGAAAGCCGAGAGCTTGTGCGAAAACTGCTCTTTAGTTGCCAAAATTAAGTTTTGCCTTTATTCACATATTAACCAAGTTCCACAGTTTTAGTTGTTCATGTTTATGTCCAGGAAGGTATCTTTATCATAAGGAAGAGCTTTGGAAGATTCCTTACTTGAAGTTTCCATAATTCAAGCTAAGTTGAATAGTCAACTCACACGGTTTCAAAAGAAGGAAACAAGCTAGTTGTTCTCTGCGACGCGATTCTTTCCAGGATTCTGCGAATTGAAGAAGATGTGTTACCTTGTTAAATCCATAACAATGGAAACACATTCTCAGGAAAGATATGAAGTTCACAAAGAAGACAAATTTCAACAAGGAAACAACAAGAGTTACCAAAACTGTGAACAACACATCTTGGCGTTCAAGACTCAAGAAATCTATAAAAGATGTGAAGTTCATCAAGATGAAGACAAGACAATCGTGCTAAACAATCCAAGAGATTAATCATTCTTTGTATTGTCTTCGTCTTGTTTTGCGAAGTTTTTGTATCAACTGCTTAAGTATAGTTCATAGAAGTTAAGTAGTTCTTACTTGTCTGCTTCGTTGAGTCCGATCAACAAAGAGTGTGAGTGAATTGTTGTGAGGAACGTTTTTGATAAAACCTTTATGGTTATTTGGCCTAAGGCTCGGAAGTTCTTAATAATATTGAAAACTTCTTAAAATTATATCTTCTTGTGTTCTTACTTCCGCTGCACATTATTATTATCAAGAAGATCAAAATAGAGTTAAGGCAATTCCAACTTAACTTTCAAAAGTGTTGTGTCAATCCACAGTCCAAAATTTTCAATGAGCAAATATTCCCATTCAGAAACCACAAAGATCACATCAATGACATTCCTGCTGTAAACACAGAAGCTTCACTTTGTACTGATCCATTTACAAGTAATTATTTGCCAGCACAAGTTGTTCCTGATAATGCAGTTCAACAAGCACCCTCAATTCATGATGCTCCTAACCTACCAGTTGACAGCTTCAGCAACAATCAAATGCCACACACTTCAGAGCATGAGCAACACATAGAAGTGGACAGCTCTATTTCTCAGTCTTTAACTCCAAGATCAGTGCATCATGACTCTGCAGAAGTGCAACATTCTCAAGTTGCACCAGGTATTTCTGAACCTCCTCAGATACATGATAGACCACCTGCTGTTAGAAAATCATCTAGAACAATTCACACTCTAGCTTATCTGAATGTATATGACTATAAGTTACCAGAATCTATACACAAAGCTAACTGCATCTCTACTCATGTCAAATATCCTATATCTCAGTTCTTGTCTACATCTAGTTTATCTACTGCACATAAAGCATTTACTGCTTCCCTTACTATGGCTCAAGAGCCAACCTCCTACACTCAAGCCAGTAAATCAGCTCAATGGATAGATGCAATGAACTGTGAAATAGAGGCATTAGTAAAGACAAGAACCTGGATACTAACTGAATTGCCCCCTGGTAAGAACTTGATTGGTTGCAGGTGGGTGTACAAGATCAAATACAAAGCAGATGGGTCAATAGAAAGGTACAAGGCAAGGTTGGTAGCTAAGGGATACACGCAGGAGAAAGGGCTAGACTACTTTGATACTTTCTCTCCAGTAGCCAAACTCACAACATTTAGAGTTTTGATTGCTGTAGCTGCATCCAAGAATTGGTTCTTGACACAGTTAGATGTCAACAATGCTTTCCTCCATAGAGACTTAGATGAAGAGATATACATGAAGCCTCCTCCTGGTTATCTTAAACCAAAAGACAACAGAGTTTGTCTTCTAAAGAAAAGTCTTTATGGCTTGAAACAAGCCTCAAGACAGTGGTATCAAAAGTTAACCTCCTGTTTAGTATCATATGGCTTTGTTCAATCCATACAGATTCATCTCTGTTCATTAGACATCATAACAATACATTCACTGCTCTATGCATTTATGTAGATGATATCATCTTAACAGGAAACAACATGAATGAGATCAATAAGATAAAAGAACATTTGGATAATATGTTCACTATCAAAGACCTGGGCTCACTGAAATACATCCTAGGGATTGAAGTAGCCAGATCACAGTCTGGCATCTCTCTATGTCAGAGAAAGTACTGTCTAGATATCCTCACAGAAGTTGGATATCTTGGTTGCAAGCCCAGCAGTACAGCAATGGATTACAAGCTTAAACTACTAAGCAATGACTCTAATGTTTTATCTGATCCTTCTGTATACCGCAGGTTAGTTGGAAGATTACTCTACCTAACCATTACCAGGCCAGATATCAGTTACAGTGTGCAGTGTCTAACACAACACATGGTTAAGCCAACAACAAATCATCTAGCAGCAGCACATAGAGTACTCATATACCTGAAAGCCACAGTAGGAAATGGAATATTTCTTTCAGCCAAATTAGATCTTCAAGTCAAAGGATTTACAGACAGTGATTGGGCAGGTTGTGAGGAAAGTAGAAGGAGTATCTCAGGCTATGTGATCTTCCTTGGAAACTCCATTGTCTCCTGGAAATTCAAGAAGCAACCAACAGTGAGTAGGTCTTCCACAGAGGCAGAATACAGCAACTGCTTAAGAGTGCTTAAGGATCTGTCAGTTCAAAATCCAAAAATACCTCTATTGTGCACTGACAATAAGAGTGCAGCAGCTATAGCATTAAATCATGTCCACCATGAAAGGACAAAACATATTCAAATTGACTGCTACTTTGTCAGAGAAAAGGTTCAACAAAAAGAGATCAAAGTGGTTCACATATCTAACACTTCACAACTTGCAGACATATTGACAAAGCCATTGGCTCCTCAACCTTTCAAGAACCTTACCTCCAACCTAGGCCTTCTAAACATCCATGCCTAGCTTGCGGGGGGTGTTAAATCATCAAATTATATGTACAATCTGTAACTTTCCATTATTGGAAAGAATTTGTAATTCTGGTAATTCTGTTATTAACAGAATTCCAGAAATAGTTAGTTTTTAGTTAGCAGCTGTTAGCAGTTCTGTTAGTTAGTTTGATTAGTTTTTCTTTCTGTTTTTCTTCCCTTTCTCGCACTCCAACCTGCAGGAGGATTAGTCAGATATATACATATATATATACACCATCACACAACACACAATTTAATTCATTCAGTTGTAATTTTCATTCTTGAACAATAAAGATTTTCATAATGTTTATTTCATCTTCTCTCTTCTTTGTTGATCTGAAATCACAAGTTATCACCCTCTAATAAGGCCTTTTAGAGGAAAATATGGGGATCTAATTTCTAATACAGGTCTTATGTTTATGGTTTCATATTTCTCAATCTGCTCTGAACGAGAGTACTTTCCTTGATTAAAGCATAGTGAAGTAACTTGGATGTGTGGCTTGCAAATTTGTTGCCTCGCTTGACTTGTCTTTGTTCACGCAGGATGTGACTGCCACAAAAAGAAATGAGTTTGAAGACTACTTTCTGAAACGCTGGCTGCTGATGGGAATATATGAAAACGGGTTTGAAAGGCCTTCTCTCATTCAAGAAGAAAGTATTTCTATTGCATTGACTGGTTGCGATATTCTTGCACGAGCTAAGAATGGTACAGGAAAAACTGCTGCATTATGCATCCCTGCGCTCGAAAGAGTCGACACAAATAACATTGGCATCCAGGGTATTAATATATATTTTTATTACTTTATTTGAACAATCAACCTTGAGTAATCTTCTTCTTTTCTTTTCTTTTGTATTTGTAACTTTCTGTAGTGCAATAACAGTAAGGCAGAAATGTCAAAAATGCCCGTTATCTTTTCCCAACTTTACTTTTTGCCCTTTAACTTTTTTAGCTACTAAAAATGCCCGCTATCTTTGTCAAAAATTCCCATTTTACTGTTCATGTCCATTTGTCCGCCAACTCGTAAAATCGCGTCCTACGTGGCAAAATCGTGTCCAACGTGTTATTACACCTGGAATCTTAAAAAAAATAAAAAAAATAAAAAATTAACAATTAAAAATCTTTTAAAAAAAACTTTTAATAACTAATAAAATTTATAAAAAAAACAGAAAAATGAGAACAATTATAAAAACTCCCCTCCTTTATATATTTATGTTATAAAATTATTTTAAATTAAGAAAACTTAATTTTGAATAACTAATAAATCTAAAAACATATATATTAAAAAACTAAAAATTTTTAAACTTTTTAAAAACGGGAAAAAGAAAAAAAAAAGAAAAATGAGAACAGTGCGTCACTTCCCCCCCACCCCCCCCCCCCCCACCACCCACGGCCCCACCCCGTTTCACCACCTTCACCGCCGTTGAACACACCTGCCGTCGATTTCCTCCGCCGTTGATGGTTAGGGACGTCTCCCCGTTTCACCACCTGCACCGTCGTTGAACACACCTGCCGTCGATTTCCTCCGCCGTTGATGGTTAGGGACGTCTCCCCGTTTCACCACCTGCACCGCCGTTGAACACACCTGTCGTCGATTTCCTCCGCCGCCGATGTCCTCCGCCGTTGATGGTTAGGGACGTCTCCCTGTACGGGAGTTGATGGTTAGGCTTGGGTCACTGGAAATGTAAAGAATATATACTGGAAATGGTTAGCCGTTGAAGAGGAAATCGACGGCGGTGCAGGTGGTGGTGGGCATTGGGGGCTGGGGGGGGAGACGAAAGTGACACTTCTGGCGGGATTTGGGGGGCGCCGGAGAAGACGATCGGGGGAGGTGTTCCGGCGGGATTTGGGGGGGGGGGGGGGGGGGGGGGCGCCGGAGAAGACAACCAATTTTTAAGTTTTTTTATTTTCAAGTTTTTTTTTAAGTTTTTTAATTGTTAATTTTTAAGTTTTTTTTTATTTTTTTTTTTTTAATATTCCAGGTGTAATAAAAAAAATTGCCACGTAAAACACGATTTTGCCACATAGGACGCGATTTTACGAGTTGGCGGACAAATGGACATGAACAGTAAAACGGGCATTTTTTACAAAGATAGCGGGCATTTTTAGTAGCTAAAAAAGTTAAAGGGCAAAAAGTAAAGTTGAGAAAAGATAACGGGCAGTTTTGACATTTCTGCCTAACAGTAATTAAGTATTAGTCTCGATTAAGGTTGATTACAAACCAAAATAACAAATGCGTAAATATTCTTTGTTACTCCATTCGATTGAGTTGAGCAAAACATCTTAATCGGGTCTTTGACAACCATAGTTTTCTGCATCACCCTTATTCAAGTTTTCTTCAGTTGTCCTTTTTTGTCCTTATGTTTGCCTTTTTATGAGAGGTTCTACTCCTAGACTCAAGTTACCATTTTGAAGCAAAATTTTCTCAGCATGTGCGTCAAAGATATGCTGATTAAGTCAAATCTCCATTGATTATGTCTTGCTCGGTGCTTGTTATGGATGAGGTATGTTGGATGAGTAACTTATTATTTTTCTCCCCTACAATATTATATTGCAAAATATGTACGTGTTTAATACTGCACTTTTTTATCGGTTATTATATTATTATTTTTCTCTGTTATATTCGGGGCATCATTTTACTATAGCCTAGTTGCTATAAATGTTCAATTTGGGACATAACAGTTTATAAATCTGGATTAAGAATGGGGTTTATAGGCTACTGCTTCTCTTGACTCATTCTGATGGTATCCTTATTGAGGGTGTAACTTCCAATTAGGAATGTCGGTTTATCATTTGTGTTTGTTTATTCATGTCAGTGGAGACTGATTACTTTCCATTGAAACCTGATTTTTCAGGCTGATAAGTTATCTCCTGAATTCCAACCTTCGGTAGAGCACGCAGTTGATTGCATTTCTTCCTCCAACTCGACAAATATTGATGTTTTCAGCTACATTTCCTATAACCGAGAAAGATTTTAAAGACAAATATTAAAGAAGCTATACATCATCAATCTGATGGATCTGTTAGTACCTGCCCAGACGATTGACCAACAGTGGTACCAAAATCGAGTACGAGAAGAAGAGAAAGAATTTAGAGAGAAGAGAGAGGAATTTTTAATTGTAAATTTTCATGAATCATACTCACGTTGCTCGCATGAGCTGATAAAGTAGTTCGCTGACGTCATAAGTGACGTACTCGGTACAAATCAGATAAGAAAAACGTTTACATAAGTCGCTACTCACTAATTTGAAATAAACGGAATTAAAAAAGACAATAAATTGATAATACGCCAAACGACGCCGTCTTGACTGAAACGCCAGCGTTTTGGCAGCAGCTCTTGATTTCAGCTCAATTCGGCCTTTCTCTTCCAATTATCAGATCCCCTCTCCAAAAAGCTTCAAACTTTTCCCTATTTTTCTTCAATTAGACTTCAATTAAACCCCTAATCGTGACATTACCTCCCCCTTTTTGAATAGCTTGTCCTCAAGCGTCCAAATGAGGAAAATGGTGATGAACTCATGCCCAATCTTCCCAAGTAGCCTCGCTTTCTGGTAAATGGAGCCACTTGATAAGCCATTGAGGAGCGGCGGCGTTGCGTTGTTTGATAATGCGCTTGGCGAGCACTTTCTCCGGTACCATAATGGAGCGACCATCTTCATCCATAAGAGGGAGTTCAGGAGTCACCGAAGCAGTGGGACCAATATGCTTCTTCAGGACTGAGACATGGAACATTGGGTGTATGCGGGCGGAATCGGGTAAACGCAGGCGGTACGCCACCTCCCCCACGCGTGTCAGAACCTCAAACGGTCCAGCGAACTTAGGGCAGAGCTTCCACACTGGATTGTTGCGAACAGTCAACTGGCGGTATGGCTTCAACTTCAGGTAAACCCAATCACCAACTCTAAAAACCCTGTCAGTGCGTTGTTTGTCTGCCTGTTGCTTCATGCGATTGCGTGCTGTGATGAGATTATGCTTGAGTTGCTGAGTAATCAAGTGTCTGTCATACAATAGTTGGTCTACACCCACCACTCTATTGTTCTGTGTAGAGTCCCAGCCCATTTGAGGAGGTTTATAACCATAAAGAGCCTCAAATGGGGTCATCTGGATGGCTGAGTGGAAACTGGTATTATACCACCACTCAGCCATAGCTAGCCATTTAGCCCAATGCTTGGGCTCCCCACCAATCATGCATCTGAGATACCCTTCCAAGCAATGGTTTACCCTCTCAGATTGGCCATCAGTCTGAGGGTGATAAGCTGAGCTTAAATGTTGCTCAATCCCTAGGATAGCTAGTAGTTCCCTCCAAAAGGAGCTTACAAACAACTTATCTCTGTCTGTCACTATACTTTGAGGGAGTCCATGCAATTTGTAGATAGTATCTAGGAACAGTTCAGCCAAAGTAGAACCATTGAAGGGGTGGGCTAGGGCAATAAAATGGGAGAACTTAGTGTATCTATCCACCACCACCCAAATTGTGTCCTTCCCTCCTGACTTTGGGAGTTGTTCAATGAAGTCCATGGTTAGGTGTTGCCAAGCTTGAGTGGGAGGGGGTAGGGGTTGCAATAGTCCAGGAGTCTTGACATGTTCATGCTTACATAATTGACAAGTGTGACACTTAGTGACCACTTCCTTCACCCTTTCCTTCATCCCAGGCCATAGGAACACAAGTTTGACCCTCTGGTAAGTACTCAAAATCCCAGAATGACCTCCTGTGCTAGTAGAGTGTAACATAAGAATCACCTTGTCCCTCAACTCTGTGTTGCAGCCAACATATAGCTTACCCTTGTATTTCAACAGTCCCTGTTCATACTTAAAGAATGATAGGTTGTAGGACCCCATCACACTAATAGTTATCTCTTCTTCAGCTGTCACATCACCCACATAACTCTCATGTAGTTCAGTCATCCAGCTAGGTTGTATGACACTTAGTGTATTGCAACTGATAGGTTCCTCTCTCCTGGATAGTGCATCAGCTGCACTATTCTCAGCTCCCTTTCTATACTCAATCTTGTAAGAGTACCCTAGCAACTTAGTCATATACTTCTGTTGCAATGGAATGGAAATTTTCTGCTCTAGTAGGTACTTCAAGCTATGCTGGTCAGTCTTGATGATAAATTGTCCTTGCAGTAGATAAGGCCTCCACTTATCTACTGCCAGTATGATGGCTAAGAACTCATTTTCATACACAGATAACCCCAAGTTCCTTGGTCCCAAGGCTTTGCTTATATAAGCAATGGGGTGTCTATCTTGGCTCAAAATAGCTCCTAAGCCATGATAGCAAGCATCTGTCTCCACAGTAAACACCTTAGTGTAGTCTGGTAGTTGCAACACTGGTGCAGTGATCATAGCCTCCTTCAAAGTCTGAAAAGCCTTCAAAGAGTCATCTGTCCATTGAAAACCCCCTTTCTTAGTCATGTCAGTGAGTGGCTTTGCTATAATCCCATAGTGTTTAATGAATTTCCTGTAGTAACCTGTCAGTCCTAGGAAACCCCTCAGTGCCTTGATAGTTTGAGGTTGAGGCCACTCAACCATGCACTTGATCTTGCTTGGATCAGCAGCTACAGTCCCATTCCCAATAATATGCCCTAAGTACTCCACAGTGCTCTGTCCAAAGACACACTTGGAGGCTTTAGCAAACAGGGAATTCTTCCTCAGCTCCTCAAAAACTTGCCTCAAGTGTTCCACATGCTCTGTCATGTCTCTACTGAACACTAGGATGTCATCAAAGAACACCAAAACAAACTTCCTCAAATACTTCTTAAAGATAGAGTTCATGAGAGATTGAAATGTGGCAGGGGCATTAGTAAGCCCAAAAGGCATTACTCTAAATTCATAGTGACCTGACATGGTCACAAAAGCTGTCTTCTGAATTGACTCCTCCCCCATTCTTATCTGGTGATACCCAGCCCTAAGATCAATCTTAGTGAACACCCTAGCCTCTCCAAGTTCATCTAATAGATCCTCTATAAGTGGTATGGGGTAACTGTCCTTCACAGTTAGTGAGTTCAGTTTCCTATAGTCAACACAAAACCTCCAGCTCTCATCTTTCTTTTTTACCAGTAATACTGGAGAAGAGTAAGGGCTGGTACTTGGTTGAATTACTCCAGTACCCATCATCTCTTGTACAAGCTTCTCTATCTCTTCTCTTTGTAAGAAGGGATATCTGTATGGTGCCATCTTGAAGGGCTGAGCCCCCTCTATGAGTGGTATCTGGTGTTCATGTCCCCTAATGGGTGGTAACCCCTTAGGTTCCTGAAACACAACCTCAAATTCCTTCAACAGTCCCTGTAGGATATATGGGGTTTCTTCTTTGTTCTGTCCTTGACTGGAACCCATCAAATGTATCACCCCCCAGTATAACCCTTTCTCTTGGTTCTTAACCTGTTTCCTCACTTGTTGTCCAGTAATCATCCTCAACTCCATCATCCCCCCAGTCACTCCTTGAAGGAGCTGGGGTTGGCCTTGTTTGTAGAACATAAACAATTGGTGGTTAAAATCAAAAGTCACACTCCCCATCCTCCTCATCCAATCCACTCCCAATACCATATCATAACCCCCTATGGCCATTACTCTCATATCATTTGAGAATTCTTGATCCCCCATAGTCCATGTGAATCCAGTGCATATGTGTGCACATTTGAGTTTGTTACCATTAGCCACCATCACAGCTAATGGTAAGGTTTGTGTCAACTCACACTTCAACTCAAGAGCCTTCTTGACATCTAGGAATGAGTGTGTACTACCTGTGTCCAATAGAATAGTGAACTCTACTCCTTGAGCCACTCCTAGTACTTTGACAGTTTCTGGTACCACTTCCCCAGAGAGAGCATGCACAGATATCATACACATTTCTCCTCTAGGGGAAGACACTACCTCCTCCCCTTCACTGACTTCAGTTATCTCTTCCTCTCCTTCCTCATCTACCCCCAACATCATGAAAAGTTTCTTACATCTGTGCCCAATGTGATAGGTTTCATCACAGTTGAAGCACAAGCCTTGTCTCCTCCTCTTATCCATCTCCTCAGCAGTCAACCTTCTGATAGGGGGGTACCTATCCTGAGAAGGGCCAGCTTTGGTTTCCTGTGGATAGCTAGGGTTAGCTGGTAGCCTGGGTTTGAAGGGTGCTGCATTTCCCTTAGGAAAACCCCTGTGTTGTTTGTTAAGGGCTTCTACCATTACTTCCTGTTTCCTGGCAGTGTGAATAGCCTGTGTAAGAGTCATAGGGTTCAACATCTCCACCATCACTCTCACCTCCTCTTTAAGCCCACTAGTGAAGCTCCTGATGAAATACTCTTCATCCAGGAATTTGTTCTTTTGGAGCATATAAGATCTAAGCTTCTCAAACTTCCTCACATAGTCATCAACATTAGTCACTTGTTTCAATTTATTGAACTCCCATATGAGGTTTTCACCTTTTGCAGCAGTGAACCTATCCACTACCAACTCCACAAAAGTTGGCCAACCCATACTCTCCTTCCCCTCCACATTATCCATATACCAATTCTCAGCAACCCCTTCCATGTGAACCCCTGCAGACAGTATTTTCTCATAGTCACTCATGGTGTTGAGCAAAAAATACTTCTGACACTTTCTTACCCAAACCCTAGGTTCAGATCCATCAAAACGAGGGAACTCAATCCTTGGTCCCCTGATGTTCAGTGACTCATTCCTGCCATTTTGAGTGTAAAGTAGCCCTGGATCTGTTGTATTTCTCCCTGGTGATGGGTGGAGGGTTTGTGGTGCGCCCCTATTGGCTTGGTTTGAGGTTTGATTATGCAAGATTTGAGCTAAGGCTGCTTTCAATTCTTGCATATCATTCCTGATTTCATCTTGTCCATTTTTTTAGTTCATTTTGCCCTTCTTTAAGATCATTAGCTGTGATTTCTAAAAGTTCAATTCTGACAGTGTTATTTGCCCCAGGTTTCGTCATATTAGAGTGCGCAAGGTACAATTCTAGCTCTGAGGCCAATGTTAGTACCTGCCCAGACGATTGACCAACAGTGGTACCAAAATCGAGTACGAGAAGAAGAGAAAGAATTTAGAGAGAAGAGAGAGGAATTTTTAATTGTAAATTTTCATGAATCATACTCACGTTGCTCGCATGAGCTGATAAAGTAGTTCGCTGACGTCATAAGTGACGTACTCGGTACAAATCAGATAAGAAAAACGTTTACATAAGTCGCTACTCACTAATTTGAAATAAACGGAATTAAAAAAGACAATAAATTGATAATACGCCAAACGACGCCGTCTTGACTGAAACGCCAGCGTTTTGGCAGCAGCTCTTGATTTCAGCTCAATTCGGCCTTTCTCTTCCAATTATCAGATCCCCTCTCCAAAAAGCTTCAAACTTTTCCCTATTTTTCTTCAATTAGACTTCAATTAAACCCCTAATCGTGACAAGCTTACGCTTAAAGGTATCACACAACATTATGCTTTTGTAGAAGAAAGACAGAAAGTTCACCGCCTGAACACGCTTTTTTCTAAGGTTTGATAAGGATCTCTCTACATCTTTCTCATGACATATTCATATCTATAGTGGCAATTTTTCTTATTATATTTTTCCTTGTTGCAGATGCAAATTAACTGTAGAATTCTGAATAAGAGAATTTCTTTCTTATTTTCTTCCTATTACAAGTAGGATCTATTTATACAAGTGGAATATTAAATATACAACTACCTCACCATACCTTCTTATTAAATACCCATAACTTATTATCTAATATCTCCATCTCCCAATTTAATGACCTGACATACCAATAAATCTATCCATCTACATATATAATTATATTCAGCACTCTTTTTCTACACTCCCTCTCAAGCTTGGACTGTATATATTATACATTCCTAGCTTGGAACTACTGAAATCTTCAAATGGTGTTTTATGTAGTGCCTTAGTCAGGATATCTGCCAATTGGTTTTGAGAAGACATGTATTGAAGGCTGACCACCTTTGTTTCGATCTTTTCACTGATGAAGTGACGGTCAACTTCAACGTGTTTTGTTCGGTCATGGTGAATGGGGCTTTTAGCTATGCTGATAGCTGTTTGATTGTCGCAAAATAAGTTGAGCGGTGAGGAGACTTCAACTTGAAGTTCAGACAGCAGCCTTTTCAACCACATACCTTCGCATATTCCATGCGCCATGGAGCGAAATTCAGCTTCAGCGCTGCTCCTTGCTACCACTGACTGTTTCTTACTTCTCCATGTGACTAGGTTTCCCCACAAAAATGTACAATAGCACGATGTCGATCTTCTATCGGTGAGAGATCCGGCCTAATCGACATCAGTGAACACCTTAACATCTCTATTCTGATTTTTTCGAAACAACAATCCCTTTCCTGGTGCGCTTTTGAGGTAGCGCAGCACACGAAAAGCAGCTTCCATGTGTTCTTTAGTCGGATTATTCATGAACTGACTGATGACACTCACAGAGAACCCAATGTCTAGCCGTGTGTGAGAGAGATAGATAAGTTTTCCCACAAGTCTTTGATACTCTCCTTTCTCGACAGGAGAGCTATCAAGTTTCGACCCAATCTTGTTATAAGGATCCATAGGCGTATCAGCTGGTTTGCACCCCAACATTCCAATTTCTTTGAGAAGGTCGAGCACATATTTTCGCTGAGAGATAAAGATCCCCTTGTTGGATCGGGCAACTTCCATGCCTAGGAAGTACCTTAGGTTACCGAGATCTTTAACTTCAAATTCTTGGGATAAAAGATGCTTAAGTGAAGTGACCTCTTCTTGATTGTTCCCAGTCAAGACAATATCATCTACATAGACAATAATAATGGTGACCTTTCCCGACACATGCTTCACAAACAAAGTATGATCAGCTTGGGATTGAGAATATCCGTTGCCTTTGATTACTTTAGAAAATCTATCAAACCATGCTCGAGGAGATTGCTTTAAGCCGTAAAGAGAATTGCGAAGCTTACATACATTGTCATTGTAGTTCTGGTGTTAAAACCAGGAGGAATGTCCATGTACACCTCTTCTATGAGATCTCCATTTAGGAAAGCATTTTTAATATCTAGTTGGTGCAGTGGCCAATCCAAGTTGGAAGCAATAGAGAGCAGAACTCTGATTCTATTCAGCTTGGCGACTGGAGCAAATGTCTCCTGATAATCTATCCCATATGACTGTGTGTATCCTTTTGCAACCAAATGAGCCTTGAACCTTTCAATGCTACCGTCAGATTTGTGCTTCACAGAAAAAATCCATTTGCATCCCACAGTTCGTTTTCCTATAGGGAGCGGAACCAATTCCCATGTTTGGTTCTTCTCAAGGGCTGTCATCTTCTCCATGGTCGCAGTCCTCCATTCAGGAATTGTCAAGGCTTCTTGGACAGGCTTTGGTATTTGAATATGATCAAGTTTTGGAAGATAGGCTTGGTAGTCAGATGATAAAGTTTTGAAGGAGAGGAAATTCTGAATTGGATGTAAAGTGCACGAACAGGTCCCTTTCCTGAGAGCTATAGGTAAATTTAAATCACAATTTGTTAATAATTCAACAGGAGACGTACCTTGAGTATGTTCAGATAATGAACTTGGTTCCGATTCATGGCCTTGCTGAAGCACAACTGGTGTTCTCTCCTCTAAGTTTCCCTTCCTCTGAGCATAAACACAAAGTTCAGGTTGACTTGGATTTGGTTCATTTAGATTAGGTATTGGATCTGGTGGTGTTATTGGAACAGGTTGTGGTGTTATTGGAACAGGCTGCTGAATCGGTTCAAATGTAGGTTTCTTGAGTATCGGCTGCTGAATAGGTTCAAATATTTGTTTCTCGAGTGTGGGAGGCTGATCCAGTGACGTGGGAGGCTGATCCAGTGACGATGATAATTCAATCAAAGTATCCCACGAAGGATATTCATATCCAAATTCAGATTCATTCTCCCCCTGAATATTGGAGTGGGAGAAATAAGGCCTATTTTCAAAGAAGGTGACATCCATTGAGGTGTAGAATTTTCTAGTGACTGGAGAATAACACTTGTATCCCTTTTGATGAGGAGAATAACCGACGAAGAGACACTTTGTGGCTTTTGGATCAAGTTTACTACGCTGATGAGGATGTATATGGACGAATGTGGTGCAGACAAACACTTTAGGAGGAATGGTAGAGATCAGGTGAGTATTTGGGAATGATTCAAGTAGGACTTGACTTGGTGACTTGAATTTTAAGACACGTGAGGGCATCCTATTAATGAGATATGCAGCGGTAAGCACGGCTTCCCCCCAGAATTGCTTCGGAACATGAGATGTGAATAGACGGGAACGAGCAGTTTCAAGGAGATGACGATTTTTCCTTTCAGCCACCCCGTTTTGTTGGGGGGTATCAACACAAGAGCTTTGGTGTACAATGCCTTGTGATAACAGAAAGCTACCAAGGATACTATTAAAGTAATCAGGAGCATTGTCTGTTTTAAGAACTTGAACCTTGGTGTTGAACTGATTTTGGATCATGGTGTAAAAGTTTTTAAATATTTGTTTGGTTTCTGATTTTTCTTTCATAAGGAATACCCATGTTAGGCGAGTATGATCATCAACAAATAAAAGAAACCATTTAGCACCATTTATGTTATTGATCCTAGACGGCCCCCATATGTCACTGTGTATAAGAGAGAATGGATGAGATTTGTGATAGGATTGGGCAGGATAAGAGCTACGAATATGCTTTGAAAATTGGCACACATCACACTGAAACAGTTTTGGATTTTTGTTTCTGAATAACAAGGGAAACATGCGAGACAGGTACAAGAAATTAGGATGACCTAAGCGATAGTGTAGTACCATTATCTCACTATGGTTATTTGAATTATCAGAAACATGCCTTTGAGACTGACTCACAAATGACTGAAGATGGGCATCTAAATGGGAATTAGAAACATTGAGGAGATACAATCCAGCGTGTGCTTCAGCATTGCCAATCACCTTCCCCGAGTCCAAATCCTGAAATACACAAGAATTCGTGGAGAAGTTAGCATTACACTGAAGATCGCGAGTGATCTTACTAACAGATAACAGATTGCATTTTAAATTTGGAACAAATAGGACAGATTCAAGTATGATGGCTGGTGTTACAAGAATAGATCCCATTCCGGCTACCGTAGAGCAATTTCCATCAGCGATGCGAACTGAGAAGGGCTCTCGGCAAGAGGCAATTTGCTGGAATAACTTTCGATTTCCAGTCATGTGATGTGAGGCACCTGAATCAACAATCCAAGGCGCAACAGTATCATGTAAGGCTAAAAAGGCTGATGATACTGTACCTTTTTGGACAATATTTCCTTTTGAGAACATCTTCTGGATATACTCCAGTTCTTCCTTGCTAAATGAACTTCGTACAACCAAGGCTGAGTTATTGGGGATGCCATGGCTGACTGAAGGAATTGGCGTCGGAGTAATTTTAGAAGACGTTTCAAAAAATTTCTTGGACATGATCTGAGTTTACTAAAGCTTAAAAGGAAGCTGAAAGAAAAAAAAAATGTAGATCTAGAGTTGCTCTGGTACCATGTAGAATTCTGAATAAGAGAATTTCTTTCTTATTTTCTTCCTATTACAAGTAGGATCTATTTATACAAGTGGAATATTAAATATACAACTACCTCACCATACCTTCTTATTAAATACCCATAACTTATTATATAATATCTCCATCTCCCAATTTAATGACCTGACATACCAATAAATCTATCCATCTACATATATAATTATATTCAGCACTCTTCTTTTTCTACATTAACCAATCAATAATATTTTGCAATTCTGTGAATCGTGTGGAATTGCTGGCCAAGAAGATCACGGAGTTGGGTTACTCTTGCTTTTATATCCATGCTAAGATGCTTCAAGCTCATCGTAACAAAGTATTTCATGACTTTCGAAATGGCGCTTGCAGGAATCTTGTTTGTACTGGTATGTTATTAGTTATTCGGTGGTGTCTTCTTAAGAGTGATTGATGCCAACTACTATGACCTTGAAATACCGAAGTACTGGTAGTGATATAATTTACCATATTTGCCTTATTGCTCACGTGCAACATCGACAATGCTCATATGGTGTTCTGGTTTGAATATCAATTAAATGTTTTGTTAGTTAAATAATTCAGTTGTAAGTGATTGGTTCCATTCTTAGTTGTGCTTGATTCCTTATCTAGCAATGATTTAATAATATTTTTTCGAAGATAATTTACAATAATTGCTCACTCCTTTCATGGTGGAACACTTCTACTTGGAATTATAGTTCTACATAAATTTCATGTCAAAGAAGTTCAGGAGGACTTGCAGTATTTTATATTGCCATCATGCCAATGCATCAGTTCATTCATTTGGCAATATCCAGCACTAGAACATAGAATAATGATGAGGTTTAATTGAAAATATTGATTTAACTTCCACCAATAATTCTTTTTTGTTAAATTTTGTGCAGATTTATTTACAAGAGGAATTGACATCCAATCTGTCAATGTTGCCATAAATTTTGATTTCCCTAAGAATTCAGAAACTTACATACACAGGGTACGTAAATAATTAGCACCAATAGAGACAAGTATCATCATATGCACTAGTTTTTTTTTCTTTTGCTTTAAGTCTGTAAATAATACGCTTTATTGTTGTTGTTGTTGTTGTGATTTAAGTCTGGAAGCTCTGGTGACCTAATAGTTATGGGCAGTGCTGTTTAGGTGGGTCGGTCGGGAAGATTTGGACATCTCGGATTGGTTGTGAACTTGATTACTTATGAACACCGCTTCAATTTGTATGTAATTGGATCTTCTTTTGATTTAAGGACTTGTATCCCATTCTACTTTCCCCTTGCTGATTTTTTCCACAATGCAGGTACAAGATCGAGCTGGAGCTTGGCACTGAAATTTAGGGGTTGACACAAAATGATTCTTGTTTCCGTCCTATCCCGGGGAAAATTTTCTTCGCGGGAAATTTTCTATCCCGTTTTCATCCCGCCACAGCCAACGGGAGGGGATTCCCGCCAGCCGCTGGAACGGAAACGGGAATCATTTTTGGGTTCCCGCGAGAGGTGGGAATCCCGCCAATTTCTAGTGCCTATGCAATTTAGAGGGGGTTTGGGAATTGGGGGTTAGTTGCTAAAATAAATTAAAAGGAGTGGAGTATAAGGAGATAAATAAAACATTAGAGTATAATCGTTAGACAATTTTTGTCTTTTGAGTCGCGATTTTTTTTTTGTGATCTGTAATAGCGAATAGCGATTGTGATTCATTGTGAATGTGATTCGTATTGTGATTAATGTTAACAAGTTGTTACTTGTTAATGTCGAAAAGAAGACATTTTTCTAATACGAAAGTATTCAAAAATGCCGATTGTCGAAGGGAAAAAAGTAGAGAAACATTTTCCCCCACCTTTTCCCCCATTTGTGTTTTGAAAAATTGCGGTATTCTCGCGAAAATTCCGCCAACGATGGGATTCTCGCGTAGACGCGATCCCGTCCCGTTAATTCCACCAGCGACAGGATCCCGCGTTCACAACGGGACGGGAACGGGAGTGGGTTTTTCATTCCCGTGCACACAGGATCCCGTGGAATAAGATTACGTGGGACGGGATCCCGTCTCGTTTCCACCCTAGGTGTATAGTGTAATTTAGTGTCGTTTGATTGCAATGTTATTTATTTTTTGTGTACGTAACTTCATGAAGAGAATTTTATTTTAATAATAGTTGCACAAACTTTCTTCAATTTTTCACGTTGACCACGGTCAATATATTTTGGATTTTTGACAAATTACCTTCTTACGTTATGTTAAATTAGTAACTTACTTGTAAAAATAAGTTGGTTAAATATTTCCTTGTGATCTCAAAAATTGGCACACTGTCTCCCTAAAAAATTTGTATTGTAAATTTTATATTAAAAGACTAAAATGTCATTATTAGTTATAGTATTATTGTGTAATTTCGAATTAAATTTTCTATATTCTTCTATTTTTATAAAAAAATATAATTAAAAAAAGCACATATATAAATCTAAAATTTGCAATTTAATTTCAACTTTAATTTAATTTTATATTTATTTTTTATTATATTTTTGAAAAGTAGTTCTATATTTTTGATAGTTTAAGATACATAAATGAAAGATATATATATATTATTGATTAAAATGGGGGTGTAAATGTCTATTTCAAAATAAAATCTTACCCCACTCTCATTTATACGAGAGTGAACTACGCACCACCCACCATAGGTAGTAAAATACCAATTTTGAGATAACAATGAGGAATTTGTCCAAATTATTTTTCACAGGGAGATAATTTACCAATTTAGCATAATATTAGGAGGTAATTCGCCAAAAAACCCTTATATTTTTGTAATTCCTAATTTCTATTATCAGGACATTATTGCTCTAAATAATACATTTTCTACCTATGATACACGAATATTGATACACCGACACAACTGAACACGGCAACACGTATTTTTTATAACAAATCTCTACAACATGTGTGTCGAACAAGCTAACACGGCACACATAGTTTTTTAAGTGTCGGCATCATAGATGTTCACCCACTTTGCAAGAACATCGAGAGATATACAACCCTATTACAAAAATGACACTAAGAACCTTCTCATATATATTGTAGGAATTATTACAAAATATAACTAAGAGAGAAATAGCTTACTAGTCAAGTGTGGACATCTAAAAGTTAGAAGTTCATATTTTTTTTGTATTAAAAAAGAGAGACACTATGAGTTGTATTTATTATTTTGAGTCGTTTCACTACATAAAAATGCACCTTAAAATAGAAGAACAACTTGCATGAGGTTGAAAGTATCAATACCATATTCTTGAAATCTCTATTGCATTTCCTCGTCAAACATTGAGCTTCAATGTCTTCTACACTCTTCGTCGCCTTTTTAGAAGTTGCACCGATAGTCTCCACATATGTCGTCACGCCATGTCTCTTCTTTACTATACGAAAATCCACTATGGTAGCGTCAAAAAGAGACACTCTCCGCCATCGTGGTGGCAATAACCTATATAGAAGCAGGAAGACCCACAATGATAGGATCGAAGGGAAGATAAGCAAACTTTGTTAGAGCAGCCATGGTTGCGACGGCTGGAGAACTCGGGGATCGCAAACCTCAAAAGACCACCTTGAAAACAGAGGCGTTGTAGAGAAAAAAAGATTTAACAAGATTGAAAGATAAAGTTATGAAAGAGTAAAGAATTGGGGAGAAGATTTTCCCCCTTTTACGAAAAATAATTATGGCAAACTTAATTTCAATTTGAAATTTGCTAGGCAATAACCGTGACACGTGGTCGAGAAGAGGACATAGTGGACAAATGCACAATAGCTATGATCCAAATAGCCATCTACACAGTTTCTAGTGTCATCTACAAGTACACAAGAAAGTAGAAACTCATAGGACTTATGGTAACACATATCTATATACCAAACGTGTGGCTTATTATACGAGCCCTCAAAGGGCAACATACTTAGGGGTGTGCGTTTGGATCGGATCGGATCGAATCGGATCGAATCGAGGCTGGAAGTCGATTTCGATCCTCGAGAAATGAGGATCGAAATCGAATCAATTTAAAACGATCCGATTCGATCCAAAATCATTCGATTTCGATTCGATTCGATTCGATTTCGATCCTTTTTTCTTTTTTTTTTTCTTATTTAATTTAATATCAATGGGACCAACCACAACATTCAAACAGAGTTACTGAATTACAAAATTCACTTTCATATGGTTCACAATCACACTTTTGAACATAAAACACAAATCAATTATAAAAGATACACTTTCACAAATTAATTTTCACCACTTTACACTTTCCATTCAGACTATGCACTGGCTTATCAGCAGCTTCATTCAAGGTTACTACTTATTCTAGCACTTTCAATTTTGATAAATGTTAGTATCACCAACAATATATAAAAATATCTTAGTAGCATCTTAATAGGCTTAGCATTATAGATAAAAATATAATATTATATATATACTATTATATATTTATTTAGTTTTAATAAATAAGATGAGTATTCGATCCGATCCGATTCTCAGCCTCTAGAATCGAGGATCGAATCAAATGGGGGTTCGATCCTATGGCAAAAATCAAAAGTCGGATCAAATATTCGATCCGATCCTCGGATCGGATCATTCGATCGATTCTCACTCGATTCGATCGATCCGATTCTTTTTGCACAGCCCTAAACATACTCCTTCTCTAAGCAATCCCCTCTAGGGGCAACATACGCATTCACTCAGCCATCCCATCAGAGCGCAATATACGCCTCCAAGTAGGCCATCTTTTACGAAGGACGACGTATAACTTCACAAGAACTATCCCTCTCGAAGACCAACACCATACTTTTACAGTACTATTCTCTCCAATGATAAAAATGTACACCTCAGTTAATAGAAATTCCTTAAGAAGAAAATAGCTTGCATCATAACCAGGATATCTCTAACCAAAAACCACGAAAAACAATAAGCACAAATTTTAAGAGGAAAACATTTGTTCAAACAAAACTCCTCTAATTACAAAATAACTTCTTTGAATAAAGAAAGAATAGCCTCGTATCAATATATTAGAGTACGTGTCTAAAAGACAAAATGTGAAAAGATAAAAATAGATATTTGACAAAAATCTCACGATACATGGATGTTTAAATACTCCACGTGTCATTGAAATACGACAAAACTATGCTATAAAATGAGAGGAAAGACAAGAGGGGGAGGTCAGGTGGAAAAGAAGTATAATATTTTCATTCAAAAAAAAAAAGAGATAAAACTCTTCTCTTCGGACAGGGTGGCCTTCCGAAAAGCACTTGACCATTTTTCATTTGGAAAGCAAGCCACATACGTGTTATCAGTTTGTAAATAATCTTAATTTTAAGTCAAACACAAGTTTAAATAACTTTAAGTAAAAATTAAGAAGTAATTTTTATAGTTTTTTGCAAACACCCCCTCGTTATGAGGGTGGCGCTTATTGTAGATAATTGTAGTGTATTTTATTTGTGATACATACATTAGCTCTAACAGTTTTCTGCTTCAATTGCAATAAAATCCCCAACAAGCAAATCGCTATGTGACATGTAGATTCCAACAAAACAAACAAACAAACATATTCTCTCTCTGTCTGTCTGTTACTGAAAGTCCCTTTCTCTCTGACACCAAACAAATACCTCTCTTTGAATCAAAGCCTTCACTTTTGAACTCACATTGTCATCTTCCAGCTGCATTCATTATTTCCTGTCAATCCTTTGCTGCTATCTGTGATTCTTCAAGTGGAATGACAAATACAGAATCTCTTTTCCCTCTTTTAAGGTTGCCAATTGTTTCTTTTCTTGACAAAACAAACAAACAAACAAACAGTTGAACTAACTTCTCTCTCCTAACATTCTTCTTTTCTCTCTCTCTCTCTCTTTTTCTTCAACAGTTGTTTTTGGTGAGTGGGATGTGAAGCGTGTTGCAAAAAGATGAGGTCTTTTGCTTCCTTTCAACTTCTTTTTCTCAGTTTATGTTTCTTCATTGTAGCTGTTGTCTCATTTCCAAAGACTAAAGGTAACCCCATTTATTGCATTACAAAATCTTGATTTTTTATTCAATTACTCTATTTATTGCAATGTGAATTTCTATTTGATGTAAAATTTGGGTTCTGGAATTTTGAGCTGTTACTACTGTAAAATCATAGTGTAGAACTATGAACTCTTTTTTTCTTGTAGTTGAAGTGTTAATTGCATTCAAGAGAGCTATTATTGAGGACCCTTTACTGGTTTTGTCAAATTGGAATCCTCTGGAAGACTCGGATCCTTGTAATTGGGATGGGATTTCTTGTTCTATTGCTGGAGATCATGTCTTAAAGCTGTCAGATTCTTTGTTGAAGTTTTTTTTTTTTTAAATATTGTATTGATGAATTTACATTTTTGAGAATCACAGTATTAGTGGTAAGTTCTGAAAGTAATGGCATTCTTGTGTCTGTACCTTTATTGGACTTCCCTTTTGTGATTCCATTCGTATTGCAGAAATATATCTGGGGCGTCGTTAAGAGGTTTCCTTGCGCCAGAAATGTATCAGCTCCCGACTTTGCAGGAATTGTGAGTTTTAAGTTTTGAAACTGGAATTTGTATCTATGTTTAGAGTTTAAGCTGATTACGGCTTTCCCTTATTAACAGAATTTTGCATGGGAATCTCTTGTTTGGTACGATACCTAAAGAAATTGGCCAGTTGAGAAACCTCAAAGTACTGGACTTGGGTTCAAACCAGCTCACAGGAAGAATCCCTCCCCAGATAGGAAACTTGTCCAGCATTATGAAAATGTTAGTGGAAAATAATTGTGGCGACCTTGTGGTACATTAGGAGACTTCTGTTACTTGTGATGATTGCTGACTTCTTCTCTTCAGTTTTTAATTTCGATTTTATTTGCAGAAATCTTCAGTCCAATGCATTGACAGGAAAGTTGCCTTTTGAACTTGGTAACTTAAATTACCTTGAGGAGCTTCGACTTGATAGGAACAAGCTTCTAGGAAGTATCCCTGCTGGCAATAGCTCGGGATTTCCGTCCAAAGGGCACGAAATGTAGGTAGAAGATGCTTGAAGACAACTTTAAGATTGGGTCCACTGAACTTAATTGTTCTTATCATTTGGATTCTCTAAGAGGGTTGGATTGTTAAACATTTATAACTTTTGGATTCTATGAATGATTGTTCACCTTAACTATATTTCTATCTGAAAAGAAGAAAAAAGAAAAGCAAACATCTATGCATTCTTGATCTCAGTTCTTTTATGATATAGTTCACTAGTCGATTGATTTAATTTTCTGACATAGAATTTTCATGATTAGTTGTTCGAAATCTTATAAGGTCTGTGTGGAATCTAGACCTACAGACTGGTCTCATGTTATGAATGTGGAATGTCTAAAGCTGACAATCAGGATTCAATGTTTGTGCATTCTTTTGTTTCACTGAATGCACCTGATGCTAGGTCAGATAGGCTAGTGCCACCAATGAAATCTGCTGCTCAATTTTACTTGTATTTCTATTTCTGTTGGTTTGCTTCACTGAGTTCAACAGTAATAAGTACATTGCATTGATAGTTTTTTTGAACAAATATATCAGGTATGCTTCAAAAGGCAGCCGTATGGGTTTTTGTGGTTCCTCACAGTTAAAAGTGGCTGACTTATCATACAATTATTTAGTCGGAAGCATACCCAAGTGCTTGAAATATCTGGCTGGGTATTTCATTCATATTCTTTTTCTTATATTTACGTCTTTTGTTCATTTCTGTTCTTTATATTTTATACATATTATGTCTTTATCTTTTGTTTCAATAGAATTTCATTTTGCATGTAGATCAAGCTTCCAGGGAAATTGTCTTCAAGATAAAGATCCCAAGCAGCGTCCTCCTGCTCAATGTGGTAGGTTGCCATTCATTTTCAAATAATAATTCGATGACTGCTTTGCTGCTTCTTACAGTTAAAAATGAGTATACTTCGAAATTCCATCCCTTGCCTTAGATATACGAAAACGCAAGTATTCATCGACTACGTTAGACCAGCAATACCTTTCATGATTTCTCTGTCCCCCCATGAGCTTCCTCCCGAATGCTCGTTTGATTCAATTACTCAAATACTTTGAATGACGAAGTAAAATTAGATATGTGTTTGCACTGTGTCTGTTGAATATTCAGTTTTGCAACTGGTTATGACACGTCCTCAATGGCAGGTTCTGTTCAGCTCACTAAAACCCGTGCAGGAGGTGACGCAAAGCATAGACCCGTTGAAGACGGGTCCAAACATCAAAGCAACGCATCCAAACCCGGATGGCTTTTGGCTCTTGAAATAGTAACAGGAATTATGGCGAGTTTGCTCTTTGGTGTTGCTCTTATTACTGCAGTTCAAAGGTGGAAGAAGAAACCTTCAATTATTACTCCGTGGAAGAAATCTGCTAGTACAAAAGATTACATGTCAATGTACATAGGTTAGCCTATTCTTTAAACTAATCTTTACAAATTACAATTTTCTATTCTCAATATCGGTAAAGAATCAAACAATTATGTAGATTCTATAGCACTGAAAAATGTAGCGAGATATAGCAGACAAGAACTTGAGATAGCCTGTGAAGATTTCAGCAATATCATTGGATCATCGCCCGATAGTGTTGTATATAAAGGAACCATTAAAGGTGGGCCTGAAATTGCCGTGATAGCCCTTAGCATCAATGAAGAGCACTGGACAGGATACTTCGAACTTTACTTTCAAAAAGAGGTATTTTGCGTAATGGTTTTCTATGTGTATATGATTTTATATTACCACAGCGCAGTTCCGGAGTTATTATTTTGGATTGATAGGAGGCAGATTTGGCACGATTGGATCATGAGAATGCAGCAAAATTTCTGGGTTCTTGTAGAGAAAATAATCCATTTACGAGGGTGTTGGTGTTTGAATATGCATCAAATGGGACTTTATATGAGCACCTTCATTGTAAGTTAGTCTTCATTATAGTTTGGTGTAATATCACTTACATCCACTGATGTTTGTTGTAATATTACAAACTTCGTCTAAGGTCTAAATAATATCATGGACTTCCTTGGGCAGAGTTCATAAGTTTCTTGACTAATTGCAGATGAAGAAGGATGCCAATTTTCTTGGACACGGCGTATGAATATTATCCTTGGCATTGCCCGGGGACTAAAGTATCTTCACACAGAACTTGATCCTCCATTTACCATATCTGAATTGAACTCTAATTCCATTTATCTAACTGAAGATTTCTCTCCAAAGGTGAGAATAGATTATTTGTCAATGTTACGATTGTCAAGTAGTTGGTCTCTTCTACCACTCAGCTATGTTCCTAATCAGTATCATTAAATTTTCATATTAAAGTCTTTTTCTATTTGTTGAATGTATAAAACAATATTTATGTCCTATACTCGATTACCCAATCTTGACATCAATCTAAGCACAAGTTTTTGACTAGATTAGCATCACCTTGCTCTTGCAGCTGGTTGACTTTGAGTGCTGGAAGTCAGTGATTTCCAGATCGGAAAAGAGCTCAGGCACAATAAGCAATGAAGGTGCTGTTTGTATCCTTCCAAATTCAATGGAAGGACGTCATCTGGATATCCAGCGAAACATTTACGCGTTTGGGATTCTTTTACTTGAAATTGTCAGCGGAAGGCCTCCTTATTGCAAAGACAAAGGGTGCATAGTCGATTGGGTAATAAATTACGCACTCTTTATAATGTTTCTCCAACATGCAAAGCTCGCTTCACCCTTAATGCATTGAGACCTTTCAAGAAATCTGTTTTTATCCTGAAGATTATATTCAAATTTAAGATCTTGTCACTAATTCTATTGCAGGCTAAAGAGTTCTTGGAGTTACCGGATATTATGTCTTATGTAGTTGATCCTGAACTAAAACATTTCAAATACGAAGACCTGAAAGTGATATGTGAGGTTGTAAACCTATGTATACATCCAAGTTCCAGCACCCGGAAATCCATGCGAGACTTGTGCTCCATCCTGGAAAACGATATAGAGACATCCATACTTGCCGATTTTAAGGTGTCTTCTCTAGCTTGGGCTGAGCTCGCACTTTCTTCGTAGCACTCTGATGACATTTTAAATACGCATATAGAAAGTGGCTATACCTTCTTTTCTTTTTTACCACACTTTATTTCCTTCTATCTCTCCAGATGAGGCCTCATGAGTCATGAGTTCTTGTAAATCTGGCGAACCCTTGGGTTTTTTTGTATAATTTTGTCACTTTTATGTTTCAGCTCCTGTTTTGGATTGCATGGTTGCGCATGTATTGATGATCTTGTCATTATCCTTTCATTAGTTGAATTTTGTTGCAGTAATACATTGACTTGTTGGAAATTTATGTTAAGTTTGTGGTTAATTAAACGTTAATGACAAACAAAATTATATATATATATATATATATTAAAATAATCATTTATCTTGGCACTTAATCTTGTCAATCAATCAAACATGTGCCACATATTAGATATCAAAATCTTAACTTTTTATCTCATTTCATCATTTTGAGATAAAAGTTATTTTGAAACCAAACTGTTTCTAATAATATTCTTGCGTTTAAGATGAATAACTATATAAAAAAATCTGAAGTCGAACCCATCAGGAAGGACAAGCAGAATTCATCTAAATATTTTTTTTGGATAGATAAATAAGGTGGTAACAACCATCAAATTAAAGTTTACAAAAGCAGGGGAGGGTGACCTCCATCACGAAACACCTCTAAGGAGACGGGGTTAGAGTTAAGAGGTCCAAAACACACTTATGAGAATTCCACCACGCTGCAAAGATTGCTAAAGTTTTTAAATCTCAGATTTCTATGTCACGGGAGATCAAATTAGAGATCCCTTAATCCATATTTCAACCACAAAAATTCTCAACTTTAATGAAATTCCCAGAATTAATTCTTGGTCTTATTTCGTCACGGTAATAGAACACAATAAATTATACAAAATGAGATCAAACAATGCTATCCAATATTATTAACGGACTAGCTTGGTCCGGAACACTTAATACAAGCTTTCTAGACAGAATAACTAAATTACAATGTTATTAAAACGTGTCGAATTTCAACTATTCGATACTGACGTGTCGAATGATGGTCAATTCGATGCGGTACAGGTATCACTGAATGAAAATCAATCTGGAAGGTATCGAATTCGATACGTGTTATAGATGTCGAATTCGATGCGTATTTAGGTATCGAACAGAGATACGTTATTTCTGTGCGTGTCGAACTGGGGTTGATTCGATATGGGTCGTATCGAATGGGGCTGGTTCGATGCTGACTGTACTGAGCTGGTTCGGATCTCGAAAAGTCCCTTTGAATACAAGGGGACGGGCTATTTATAGAACCCGTCCCGTGGAACCCACAATCCAATATAGAAAGCCGTATCGAATCATGGTTATTCGATACGCGCATCGAATCGGGCGTATTCGATGCGCTGTTGGGCTGGTCCAGCGGGGAGAGCTTACACTGCTGATTCGATGCGCGCCTCGAATTCTCCCTATTCGATGCGCTGTTGGGCCGGCCCAATAACGTTATATTGGGCCAATCCTAAATTACACCCATCATATAGTCCCCCCAGTTTGGGAGACGATATCAATTTAGAGATCGTCTTCCAAACTTTGCAAAATAAAATTGTACTGATTTGAGATATTTCTAATCTTAGTAAAATTGGATCAGCTCACCGTTCTTGTAATAAAAAGATAATTTTCGACGCATCGAATAGTTCGCTGTTCGATACGTGAAATAGCGCGCATCGAATTCCAGCTATTCGACGCGGTTATTCGATGCGGCAGGTTAGCTGGGCCTGATGGGCCTCTCGTCCCCTATATAAGGGGGTGCTGCAGTGGCTCAATCATTATTCCGCTAACAGACGCTGCTTTTCAGGTAATACGCATCGAATTTGCGTCATTCGATGCATCTCGTATCGAATGATAAGTGATTCGATACGATCAGCATCGAATTGTATAAATTCGATGCATTAAATTTTTTGGTTATCCTTGTTATAATCCTATCGTTACGTGCTTTTGATCTGCTGTTTTACTTTGTGCAGGATATAAGCAACCACGCAAAACTTTCTATTACCGAGAATATACTTAAGGTGAAATTTTTTTGTTTTTATTATATCTTATCATTTAATTTTTTAACACGTTCGGTGTTGTATATATATGAGTGATATACGAGAGTGTGTAGTGACGTATGCGTCCTTAGTCAGTCTCGTTTTTTAAATATATTTCAGTTAATTCTTTATCAAAGATGGTGAGCATTGAGACCCGATCCGGGAGTGATTCGAGTTCAGGCTCTAGCTCCAGTTCGATTAACAAAGAGAATCTTTCAAACGCACCCGCAGTTCCGACCACAGGTGATGCAGATGTCTATGATTTAATAGACAGTATATCCATCGATTCCCCGGCGGATAATAATCCTGCTCCAGAATTGAATCCGGCAACTGAGGTCAATAGTAATGAATCTTCGCCCTATAGAGATAATCGTGCTGCGAGCGAGGGTGAGGAAGATGTAGATTACATTAATAGGGAATTTGACGATCATATCGAGGTCCCAGGAATGACCTATGACCAATACGTGTCTCGTCTCCAGCATAATCGTAGGGGATTGCGCGAAAAATTTAATATTCCAGACAAGTATAAAATCGTCATTCCTGGACCAAATGATCGGATGCATACTCCACCACCCGGTCACATCACTGTGTTTGTCGGACAGCTTTTAAACGGATTGCGCTTTCCAATTCCTTATGAGCTGAAGTGGCTTCTGCGGAAGATAAATGTCGTTCCTGCTCAACTCACGCCAAATTCTTACGGGAGCATAATTGGTTTCATCATAGTGATGAAGGCTCTGGGCGAACGACACAGTCCTAATGAATTCTATGCGTTATTCGAGATTGCGAGACGCGAAGAAGGCTTCTACCACGTAAAAGCTCAAACTAACCGAAAGTTTTTAAACGGTGGGGCAACCGGGTACGGAAAGGATTCGAAAAGAAGATACTTCTTCATTAAAGAGAGTTATCAAAACGAGTTTTTGGGATTCCGCCGGGAGTGGTTCACCGGTTCAAGGGTAACAATTCCCAGTGGAGTTGCCATAACCCTGTGGAATTGCGAGTTTATTCCCACTCTAGTTAGAGAACATCAATTTGATGTTAAAAAACTTGTTGAAAATCGAGTCCTTTCTTTGGCTGGGTTGTCACCAGTGAAGTACAAGGGAAAAATGACCCTTGGTATATATATGATCTTTCTGATATTCTTGCTTACGTTTATTATGCATTCTAACGATTTGTCTTTGTTGCAGAAAAATACTTCATGAGTCGACACGCAAGGATGAACCGGGTTCTAGATGCGGATATGGAAAGTTCCCAGACCGAGACTGCTCGTACAATTCCTCCTCCTCGGAAGAGAAAGAGTAAGGGTAAGAAGAAGGTTTCTGAACCCTCAACTGCTACTGCAGCTGCTGCTGCTAGTGTTCAGCCAGTTGACGCTTTTGAGGACTTATTGGGGAGTAATCCTGAGGATAATCCAGGCGGTGGCGAGGAGTTGGAAAGCAGAGCAACCGAGACTGGCGAGGATGCCGGTAATCTCATTCAACGTAAAAGACGAAGAATGCCGCAAAATTTATCACAGACCGCAGGGGTTGCTGCCACGATTGGCCAACCTGCCAGGCCAAGTGCCTCTAACCCTCCTGTCGGTGCAGCCGGTCCAAGTCACGCGGCCGGACCTAGCCAGGGTCCTCGAGCTCGAGTCGCTGGATACCAACTATCGGAGGCCGAAACCATCGAGCATTTGAAGGCAATATTGTCTGGTTTATCCGTCCCTCTTCCAATTTCTGACGAAGAGAGGAAAAGGTTGGAGCGAAATACATTGCATCTGCTGACAGCGGTAATGACGTCTTGTCTGACTTACATTTTCTGTGATTTTGCTTTGCAAATTTTTATCTAATTGTACGTTTGTTGTTAGGCGGGCGGTTTCGTAGATGTTATGGCCTCAGCCTTAATGGATTTCAAGGAGACTGCCAGTAACGCTGATAACTCTGCACTTGAAGCTGCCCTCGATGCCAAAGAAAAAGCTTTGAAAACGGCCAAAGAAGCTCGAGAGCAAGCTAAAAAAGTCGAAGAAGATCTCAATCAGCAAATTTCTGCGCTGAAGATGGAGGTTGCGGCAGCCAAAGAGGAAGCTCACAATGCTGACATCAACGGCTACATTAGAGGCCTCAAAGATGTAAGATATATTATTCCTACAATTTGACATCTATTCTCTTATTTTAAATCTTATTAATATCTTTTTATCCTTCTAAAAGGTTTCCCCTGAGCAAACATTGGAAATTGCTGAAAAGTTCCTCCGGGGCAATACGTTTCAAAAGCTGTGCACTCGCCGAGATGATCATGTGGCTCGAAATGCTCAAGCTCTTACGGTGCATCAGTTCTATACTTCTGGCTATGTTCGTGGCAAATTTGAACCAGAATGGTTAGACCTGTCCCTGGGGCCAGATTTGAAGAAACGTCCACCTCGTCACACTTCTGAGGCTACAGAATCTGATGAGTTTGCCCCTCTGCTGGATAGGGAGGATCTCGTTCTTGGAGGGTTATCACCGCCGTTAGAAATGCCCGAACCATATCCCTCATCAGAAGATGAAGAATAAGACTGGTCGTTACTCAGACTGTCTATTATTTGTGCGTTTATAAACAATTTTCATTTGTAACTTAATTTGTGTAGGGCGCTGCGTCGCCCTAATGTGCTTGAAACAATTTAATATGCGTTACTTAATTTGTGGGATATTGACTGTTGTCTTTTCTTTCAATTTCTTATCTCAGTCCTTTACTTTATTTTGACAACCTGCTGGTTCATTATTTTTCATTGAAAATTGTTTATCAATATTTTTCGTAGTATCTGCCTTCTACTTCAATGACCTTAGTCATTTTGGGGCAAAATGTTTGTTTCAATTTGTTGTTCGTGATTTTCCGAGTTTGTCGCAATATAGCACGTCCCTCCCTTATTTTGTTTTAGGGGTTTATGGTACCTCATGCCACTTTGGGCAGGTTCTCATCCTTCTTGTATTGAACTTTTACCGGTATCTCGTGCCTCTTTGGGGCAGAATCTCCGTTCTTTATGTCGTCTTTGACTTCTACCGGTATCTCGTGTCACTTTGGGACAGAGTATCCGTTTTCTTGATTGATTTAGGGATTTTCGGTATCTCTTGCCACTTTGGGGCAGAGTTTCCGTCCCTTTGTTGCCTCTGGCTTCTTTCGGTATCTCTTGCCACTTTGGGGCAGAGTTTCCGTTCTTCTGATTTCTTCGGGGATTGTCGGTATCTCGTGCCACTTTGGGGCAGAGTTTCCGTTCTTCTAATTCCTTCTGGGATTTTCGGTATCTCGTGCCTCCTTGGGGCAGAGTTTCCGTTCTTCCGATTTTTTCTGGGATTCTCGGTATCTCTTGCCACTTTGGGGCAGAGTTTCCGTTCTTCTGATTTTCTAGACCTGCACTGATTACATTATGCAAAGTATACAAAATTTATGTAAACCAAATAATTCGACATAATCTTCTTTGAACAATTCAAATTAGATTATGTAAATTGAACTGAGCTTTGATCATTGCTCATTTCCATGACTTCCAGTGCTGTCCTTCAGATCCAGGATTTGTGGTACCTGTTTTAAATTCATACATTCTTGTCCCTCATGCGTGTTATAGCAGAGAGAACGAATAAAAACTTGTTCAAGATATTCAAAATGCTAAAAATGCTTGTAAATTTAAACAGAATATTTATTCAATATTCTCCATACGCCCCGGAGCCAAGGCTATTTCTGCGTTTTCTTCTGGTTGCGGCCGCGTCCGGAGCGAGTTAACATAGCACTTCCAACCTTCAATGTGATCTGCAATGACTTCTCCCGTGCCAGCAATGGTGGGGAATTTTATCATCTGATGGTAGGTTGATGGTAGCGCTCGAAATGCATTCAATGCCGGTCTTCCTATGATTCCGTTGTATGCGAAGTGCATGTCAACGATTACATAGTTCTCCCAAATTGTCGTTCTCTTTGGAGCTGTCCCCAATGAAGTTGGGAGCTTGATCATCCCTAGCGGCACTATCGCTGGACCTCCAAAACCATGAAGCGACGTTCTCACCGGTTCCAGCGCCTGGTTGTTCAATCCCATTTTGAGCAACGTAGAGTTGAATAGTACATTTACGGAACTCCCATGATCCACAAGCATTTTGGTGACTCCGAAATTAGCTATATCAACAGTTACCACCAAAGGGCAATTTAAATCTGACATCTGTATAGCTTGTGCACTTAGTTTCCGTAGGTCTGCAGTGGAGAATGTGATCTCTTCGTGTGGCATTTCTTCGATTCTTAGCATATTAGCCATATGAACATAATTATCTGCTTCAATAAACCTTGTGATCTTTCTACGACCGTTGGTAGAATCTGCTCCTCCTGGTCCTCCTGCTATCATATTGATGATGCCTCTCCTGGTGTTCCCATCCTCAATCTGGGGGTACTGAAAAAGTTGCGGTTCATCGATTGCCCTCTGCTTATCTTTTCTAGGAGATGGAGTTCTCTTACGGTTGGAATTGTTCTCTTGTTCTTGCACCTTCTTGACAAACTCTACCAATTTTCCATCCTTTATCAACCGCTCAATCTCATCCTTCAAATTTATGCATTCCTCTGTATTATGCCCCTTCTGATTGTGGTACTGGCAGAATTGATTTGAGTACATTGTAGCCTTAGACTCTCTCATCGGTCTGGGATCCTTTAACCATCCTTTTTTCTTTGCTGCCCCAAATACTGCCATAATGTGAGCATTTAGTGGGGTGTACCTTCGAGGCGAACTATCCCTTTTGTAATTTTTGTTCCTGTTGCTGCTGTTGTGGCGATTTTGATCTTCTCTGCCTCTCTCTCTCTATCTCTTACGGCCACATTGTTAGGAACTTTGGTTGCCATCATTTCCTCGAAATGAACCACATCTCGAGCTATCTTGTTTATTTCTTCAACTGTGGTGGGTTTTCGTTTCAGTAACTCACCGCCAAACATGGTGTTGGTAGTTGCACGAAAAACTATGCTTGCAACCATTTCTCCCGTCGGACTATCAATTCTTAATAGCTCTGTATTGAAGCGTTTCATGAAGTCCTTCAGACTTTCATTAACTTCCTATTTCATCGTGTATAAGTGGGAGTGATCCAAAACCAATCTAGACTGACTAGAAAACTGATCCTCAAACATCTTTCTCAACTGGGCATAACTCTCAATGTGTCCATGAGGAATTCGATTAAACCAGTCAGCAGCCACTTCTGATAGAGTCGTTGCAAATATCCTGGCTTGCATATTGTCCCTGAAACCGTAGAGGGACAGTTTTCTGTCTAACTGGAAAAGGTGATCTCGGGGGTCAGATTTCCTGTTGTATGTTTTTAATTCCGGGATTTTATCTCCTTGCCCTAGAATTTCCGACTCTATCTCTCGGCAAAAAGGACTGCGATTTACAGAATTGTCCTCCCTTACCGTTTGAGTCTCGGCTATTGCTTTCCCCTTTTCCAATCTTCCAACGTTTCTGCTTATTGTGTTATGCTTGTCATGCAAATCAAGACCTTCTGGCTGTCTTCGGTCATCTCTACGTTTTCTTCTCCGCGATTCCTCTCTTTGATCCTCTTCCTCATCCTTCTCTTTTCTGGAATCACGGCTCTCCGACCGTCTTCTGTCCTCTCTTCTATTTCGTTCAGCAGCACATTCAGTCTCTCTTTCCTTTTGTATCTTTTCATGAGACCTTTTCGATTGTATCTCAACAGATACTAGCTTCTTTCCTCGCTCTCCATGAATTGATTTCCCTTTGCTGTTTATCCTTTTCGAAGTATGTTTACTTCTTCGGTCGTCTTGCTGTGATTTTTCCTTCTCTTTTCCTTTCTGCTTACGGATAGTTGAGCCTTGTTCTCTCAAGTTCTCAGAGTATTCCACAGGAGATGGTATCATAGCGGGAAGCGCGGTAGGGAGAACCTCAGCCACGACCGCTTTTATCATTGCGAATAATTCACTCTTGAATTTATCTGGAATTGCTGCATCTGTCGCTGAAGCTCCAGTCACCTCGGCTTCATTGATGGGTACCTTCTCAGCTTGAGGTCCTTGGTTTTCTTTCCTAGCCGGAGTCGGTACCGTCGGTGGTAATGTTGATGGTCCAACTATATCTGGCATACCTCGTTCAGGTGTACCCGATCGTTCTTCTCCCGTATTACCTTCTAGAGCTCTACTCTTGGATCGAGTTATTCTAGTCATACTGCCTATGAAGCTAATATAATTTGTGTTCCCACAGACGGCGCCAATGTTTTGGTCTTATTTCGTCACGGTAATAGAACACAATAAATTATACAAAATGAGATCAAACAATGCTATCCAATATTATTAACGGACTAGCTTGGTCCGGAACACTTAATACAAGCTTTCTAGACAGAATAACTAAATTACAATGTTATTAAAACGTGTCGAATTTCAACTATTCGATACTGACGTGTCGAATGATGGTCAATTCGATGCGGTACAGGTATCACTGAATGAAAATCAATCTGGAAGGTATCGAATTCGATACGTGTTATAGATGTCGAATTCGATGCGTATTTAGGTATCGAACAGAGATACGTTATTTTTGTGCGTGTCGAACTGGGGTTGATTCGATATGGGTCGTATCGAATGGGGCTGGTTCGATGCTGACTGTACTGAGCTGGTTCGGATCTCGAAAAGTCCCTTTGAATACAAGGGGACGGGCTATTTATAGAACCCGTCCCGTGGAACCCACAATCCAATATAGAAAGCCGTATCGAATCATGGTTGTTCGATACGCGCATCGAATCGGGCGTATTCGATGCGCTGTTGGGCTGGTCCAGCGGGGAGAGCTTACACTGCTGATTCGATGCGCGGCTCGAATTCTCCCTATTCGATGCGCTGCTGGGCCGGCCCAATAACGTTATATTGGGTCAATCCTAAATTACACCCATCAAATTCCTTACAACAGTTAATCATAGTCAGAAATGTAATACTTTAGTCTCAAGGTTTTAACCCGAAGAGGCTTTGATTTTATTTGTTGTAACTGAAATGAATCACATGGATCATTCATGTCAAAATCGCCGAGAATTAAATATAAAAGGTAAGAAAGACTATATGCGGTAGCTTACTTTACTCATACATACTAGCAATTAATTGTTTTTCAAATTGACGTGTGGGTGGTCTCCAAAATCACTATAAATTCCTTGAGAGTACTTATAATTATCTTTAAATCTAAATTATCGATGAGATGTAGTATAAACAGTAGCTCGTGTAATACGAGAACCATGATCACCTTATATATAGGACAAAAAGCACTTTTTAAGAGTACTTTTTTTTATATCTAGGAGCTGATACAAAAGAATTGCATCAAGCGATCAAACGTTCATGTCAGGCCACACACTAGAGACAAAAGGAAATCGTTGCATACGATGAATTGGCAAACTTCAATTGACTACAAGACGACTGTCTCCAACTTTGAAAGAGAGTGGTCTCTTACAACAAATTCACGGAATACTATTTTTAAGTATATACAAATGTTAGGCTTTAAAGCTTGGAACAATTTTCCTTTTTGTTTTGATACATGAAAAACAATAAAAAAATGTTCCATGATGAATCTGTGGCTCTCAACTCCTCTGACAAGGGTCTGTTTAGTTAACTTGCTAAAGAGTAAAGAATCAATGCAGCCTGGAAAATCTGCGAAACGACCTGGGCTGGGGTAGGGGGCAGGAGCAGGATGGGTGTGGGGTTGGTAGGGTAGAGAGGTTGGCGCAATTACACGCAAAATAATTGTTAATTAATGTATATTTAATTGGTCATGGGGATTCATTCTAGCTTTTCATCATTCTGATTTCAGGCTTTGACATTTTCTTTGATATGAAAAGACATAATTTTCAGCACTTCTCAATTTAAATAGCCATTCTTTTTTCTTTTTTTTAAAGGAAAAATCATTGCATTAAAACGACATAGTTGAGCGCCTCACAATGCGAACAAGCACGTCCCAACAGATCATCAATACGTTCGATAACAAAACCAAAAAACACGCTAACCTACTAACTCAAAAAACAAAAACTCAACCACAAAAGCTAAGAACTCAATCAAAACCATCTGCATCTTCAATCGCATTGCGCACAAGCTCGTGAGCTACGGCGTTAGAGTTACGCCGCACCCACCGCATCCCAAAGCCCGGTTTTAGCAATAGGCGAGTATCCATAATGACGTTCGAGTATCGTACATCTCCTTGGCGATTTTCACAAATATCGTGTATGACGGCCAAGCAATCCCCTTCGAACATTACATTCTCTCACCTTTTTCAACCGTCCAACGAACCGCGTGGTACGCAGCAACCGCCTCAACCCCGGTTGGGTCCATAAACGATGTGAACCGACGTTGCCACCAAGCTAGCATTACTCCCTCGCTATCGTGTGCAACCACACCTATCCCGACTGCCCCCTCAAAAATAGCACCATCAAAATTAATTTTGATTAAGCCCTTGTGCGGTAGTTGCCATTCCTCCTCGTCATGTACACGACCAGCTACTTTCTTCATATTATGCTCCCTCCAATTAGCAACAAAGATACGCGCAAACGTCACTATTTCATTCGTCTTTCGTGCCATCTCTTCAACAAATATGCTGTTTCGGTTGCCCTATAATGCCAAACAAAGAGTGACGAACAAAGCCAGCCGCTCCTCCGACTCCGCTCTACACATTCGCATAGACCAATCCCCCACCGTCTCTCGGTCCTTAATCCTCAAAGAAATCGGAACATCCGCCAATGCCCAAACTTGGCTAGCAACGTGGCAATCAAACAAAACATGACGAGTTGTTTCCCCTTCTCCATTACGTACGACACAGTTCGTATCTGTGCAAATATTCCGGCGCGCTAACTTACACCTCGTAAGCAAAATATCCATACAACTACGCCAAAGAAAGATTTTAATTTTATTCGCGCACTCCACCCTTTCAAATCTTCTTCCATGACGAGTGCGACTCCGAGCTAGTTGTCATCTCCCTCGTATTTTTAAGTAAACCTTGCGACATGATTAGGTGATATGCACTCCGCACTGTGAACACCCATTTGCTCTCAAAGTGCCAAATCATTCGATCACGGTTCTCCGAACTCCCGAGCGGAATAGCCAAGATTAATTTGGCGTCCTCATCCTAAAAGAACGTTTGCACGACGTCAACATCCTACCATCCCGTGTTCGAATCGATCAAATCATTAACCAACGTGAATGGCGCGTCATAGTTGATGGGCGTGATCGACCGAAAGGTGATAGGCCGAGGAAGCCATGCATCATGCCAAACTGATATCCCTTCTCTGTTCCCAACATGCCACCGCAAGCCCCTTTTAATGATCGAAATAGTCTCCCAAATACAATGCCATGAAAACAAGGGTGCGTTCCGTAATCGCGCATCTAAGAAGTCGCAACTTGCAAAATACTTCGCCTTTAATATTCTACTAACCAAACTATTTGGATCTTGTAGAATACTCCATGCTTATTTTGCGAGGAGCGCCACATTAAAACCTTCAAATCGCGGAATCCAAGCCCGCCCTCCTCCTTACGCCTACACAATTTCTCCCATGCGACCCAGTGAATTTTATTTTGCGCCCCCTTGCTCCACCAATAATTGCTAATGATAGAAGTAATTTCCCGGATCAGCGTATCCGGAAGGCGAAAGCAACTCATAAGGAATGTAGGAATTGATTGCATCACAGCCTTCACAAGCACCTATTTCCCTAACCCCGAGAGTGTCTTCCCCTTGTAACCTTGTGCCCTTTTCTACACTCTCTCTCTCAGATATAATCGAAGAGTTCCTTCTTTGATTTGGCCACGACCGAAGGTAAGCTAAGGTATTTTTCGTGACAATCTATGACATTGACCCCCAAAAGTGCGCCTAACTCCGCCCTTCTAGTCTCCTCTGTATTCTTACTGAAGAAAACCAAGGATTTCTCGAGGTTGATTTTTTGCCCCGACGCTGCCTCAAATCTCTCCAAGATCCGCCTAATACACCGTGCCGAGTCGTCCTTAGCTTCACAAAGGAGAAGCGTGTCATCCGCAAATAGGATATGCGATATAGAGGGCACGTGTCGACTGCCTTTCACTCCTTGCAATTCTTCTCGCTCCTCCGCTTTTGCAATCAGTGCTGAAAAAACCTCAGAAACAAATAATAATAGGTAGGGGGACAGTGGATCCCCCTGTCTGATGCCCTTTTCGGGGGAAAAATTGCTCGACTCACTACCATGAGTAATATAGAATAAGACATTGTTCGCACACCCATCATGATAAGAGATACAAAACGCGAATCAAAACCAAGTCTAAGCATTACCTTCTCCAAGAAGGGCCACTCGACTCGGTTATAGGCCTTACTCATATCAAATTTCAACGTCATATGGCACCGATTCCCTGTTCTCTTATTTTTCAAGTAATGATTAAGCTTGAACGCCGCAAGAATATTATCAGTGATGAGACGCCCTGGAACAAAAGTAGGCTGGGATGCATGGATAATAGTAGAGAGAAAAGGTTTCAGGCTATTAGCAACAACTTTAGATGCACAACAATCTGGCCAAAGCAAAGGTCCTTCGTTACAATTACAATATTTTATCAAATTGAGGCGATAGAGTTCAAGATCGATTAGCGACGCCAAAATGCAAATTTGATAGTAAAAAAACCAATCACCAAGACGATACATTAGTTCATTAATCAAAAGACATATCGTAACCTAGAGAGGGCCCAAACAGGGATACCTTCTGGGAATTTACAAATCTGGTGGCTTGGGTGAATCCGAACGTAATATAATCCCGAGCGACCGTGCGAATCATGTGCAATTCTTACCTATTTACTTTTCCAACATACTGAGGCCGTCACCGCCTTCAATAGTATCACCCACTTACCCCTCAATTTGATAAATTTTGGGGGACACCAAGTCCCTATCGTGAACCACAGAGGCCGGCGAACCCGCATAGACATGAGTTAAAACCGTCGCAGAACCTAAAGCAATCCCAGATACAACCTTCTTCACGGCCACGACATGTCTAGAAGTTACGGGCGACTTATTCATTGTTATATTCTGCCGATAGAACTAACACTGATTGTAGTTCGGGTTATTACGGGACTAGTATTAACCTGATCAACAACATCACTGGGAAATCATCGGGCCTTTTCACGGGAGAGACCAAAGGTGCAAATCCACCAGTGCCATACACAATAGGCAAAAGTAACCAATTTATTGCCACTACCTCCGAAGGCGCTACGAATCACATCACGAATCGCGAATGTAACTCCACCCAAATCCCCTGCCCTTCCGACATGCGTCTCACCGTGCACCGCGTCAAGCATGGGCTCACTCGTACCCAAATCGGCTGCTATACCAACGAGACCCCTTTTCTCCTGCCAGACACGATATAAGGGATCTCATGTTCTAGGAGGAGTAAATTCCTCTTCGTCTTCTTCAAAAACCATGGGGGTTTCCATACGAGGACCGCGGCTCATGTCAAAACCCCTCCTTTAAATACCCCAGATATTCAATCTGGTCGGCACCGAGCTCCATTCCAAACTTTGCATCCTCTGCTCCTTGACGCAGCTCAATCCAACGATAGACACCACTCGTCATGAAGACTCTGGACACCTCACACCAATAATCCTCCGATTCCGAATGGAAAACCCTAGCATTCAGTTGAATGATTGCTAGTTCAAATTTTGTATTCGACTCCTTATAGGAGTCCCTCTTTCGCTTCAACACGTCTCTTTCTTTCTACAAGGCGGCGATCTCGGCACATAGCGAATCTATGCTATGTTCAACTTTCTTTGCACTCGTTGCGGTCGTAAATGCATCTTTTACAGCCTTAGACCTGACCTTCTCAACCTTACGAGCCCGACGATGGGCTGCAAGGCGGCTATCATCAGTTCTTCTAAATCTTTCTGTCATCTTGTCGATACACTAAACAATACTCGTGACGACACTAAACAGCCGACCAAAGCGAGCTAAGTCGCGATACCCAAGGTGCTCAAACGCTACACTACAATCAAGCGCTACCCTCCATAATCTGAATATATTGTTCTTCTCTCAACCTGTACCCCATCAGCTTGATGTTCAAAGATTCAGAATTCTCATCAGTTAGGAAACTATAATCAGATCGGCTGTTAGGGGGCACGGGCATTGAATTTTCAGATGGTCGAGGGCATTTTGAAGGCCGCGGTGGAACTCCAGCGGCCTCATCTGCAACTTGAGCTTTAACGAACTGCCTTCTAGCGGCTGTGTACCAATTCTCGCCGCTCTCGTTAGTTGAGGCTTCACTCGATTCATTCTCCCCAGAACCGAGGCCCCATGCTTGTTTCTCAGCATTGTATCGCGCTAAGTTTTCAGCGATCCTCTCATCAACTACATTCGCTTCTTCTATTGTCCTAATCTGAACTTCAATATCGATCTTGACTCTCCTTCTTTTAGCAGTATGGGTCATAACGATCCTGCATCCGTCGAAATTTCTGTGTCTCTCAAAGTCACAGGCACGGGATACACGGACCACTGAAGACACCCCTCCAAGCTTCTCAGTGGACATGTCCTCCGGTTCAAGAACCGTGTGACCTGCGCCCCAATTTGCAGACAAGCTCCCTGGCGCCCTTGCAGAAGCTGGACCTCCGTAAAGACCACATGTAGACCCAATAGTTGGAGCATCATGGCTCGTTGACGTACCCGTGTTTAAGTTGCTAGTCGCGGGATTGGTCTCGCGACCCCTGTTGCATGAATGTTCATCAGCGACTTCACGACCTTACTACGACCTCTCAACTTACTCCGATCCATCACGTAGTGAAATGAGCAACATTTTTAGAAAGTTAATATTGTAGGCGTTCGACCAAGCAAGTGTTCGACACTCTGGTGTTCGACCAAGAAAGTGTTTGACACTCTTGATGTTCGTCCATTTTTCCATTCGATTTTCTTCGGTTCGATTGTTGTTTTAAAACTGACAATAGTCTACCACATAATGACAAATGACCTGGCATGCATGACACCTATTTATATAGGCCCGCCACCGCCTCAGAAACGACACTCTCATTCAACGCTACGAGTTCGAACATGTTGGGTTCGATACTTAGCCATAATACTCGAATCATGTTAGATTCGATACTAAGCCATAACAATCGAATCACATCAAATTCGACACTCCCCAGAACAATCGAATCCGACAGGACTTGATGCTTCTCAATCGAATCACCAACGATTCAATTCATCACACAACAATTGAATCACCTCGGATTTGATATGACCGAAAACCATCGAACCACCCAATTTCAATACTATTCAGAATAATTGAACCTAAGACGACAAGACTCCCAAATGATGGGCGTATTTTGAAGCCATATATTATTATTTGGCACCCTATCCTCTGGATCACTCCCAAATGGGGGGGGGGGCGTATTTTGAACCCAGTTGTTATTATTACCTTATCCTCCAGATTACGGCTCCCAAACGGGGGGCGTATTTTGAAGCCAAATATTATTTTGGCACTCTATCCTCCGGATTACGACTCCCAATGGGGGGTATACTTTGAACTAGAATGCAATTCAGTTGCAAGATAGAAACAACACTATTAAATTTAGCACACACTCTTAAATCAAGACCGACTCCCAAAATGGGGACTATATAGTGAGGGTGTTGTAGGTGGCCCAAAAATGAACTAGGCTACTCCGTTAGAAGCCCAAGTAGGAAAGAATTGAACTGTGGTGGTTCGACTCTTATGGGACAATCAAACGTCTTCGTTCGATTCTTATTACCCTTTCGTCGAGCGAGTCCCACAATTCGAGATCTGTAAATACCCCACTCCCCGAGATTCACGACACACATTATTTACTATTCACCAACCCTACAACAATCGAACCAATCCGTTCTGTTCGAGAGTTATTGAGTTCAATCAATATGTCCCAACTTTCGATTGATATCCGCCATTTAATGTTGTTCAAGGGTTTTTAGAATCGAACATGATGTTGTTCGATTGTTTTGGAATTTGAGTGTTTCATATGCATCGAACCGTGCTACATTCGATTGTTTCCAGATTCGATAGTTTGGGGTTGCTTTAGTCATTTTATGCTTCTTAACGTGTAATAGGTGTTCTAGACAAAGATGGTCATATTCCTTGAAATAGGCTAGCATAGTTTGGATCATTTCAGGCCCATTTGTATTGTATTCTCGGTGTATTGTAACACATACGAAATAAGATCAAATTATTGATCATTGCAATTACTTTAAATGGTTTGCATTATTGTGTTTCTAAAGCAAATATGTTTGGATTATTTACAATAACAAATCATATATGATTTAGAAAAAAATATTCAAATATTAATCTCCTCCTCCAAAAAAATATCAAATTCATTGCTCTGCTCCTACTCAGAGGGAGTTATAGCCGAGCTTGATAAACTAATTATTGTATCTTTTGTTTTCCGTATTTTAGGATTAATTTAGTTAAAATTTGTTCAATTACACGTAGGATAACAAATACTACAATGAGCCTAATTACACCAAACTATGCTAATCTAAACGCCTCTAGATTATCTTTATTCGGAACACACCAAATGCACGGTGGGACCAAGACAGTAGATAGAATACTATGGTAACTCGATCATGCGATATGTCAAAACTCTGAGTATCTCGAGACTGGGGGTATCTCGAAACTTCAGGTACCTCAAAAGCGTATGATAGGTTGAAACTCTAATGAACGTATTTGATAACTCGAAACATCTTATAACTCGAAATGAGCTATAAGTCGAAAACTTTATATCGATATAATTGCCTCGAGATTAGAGCATGCGGTTGCTAGTGTAATAAACGACGTGTCTTAATTATCGGGTCCGAGGTATTTATAGTCCTTGCAATGCGCGACCTCTTTTCAAATTTCACGGGTAAGTCGAAAGTTTAGTACCTTGAAAGTGTATTTCAAGGTATTGAGTATCGACCACTAGACTTCTTATGGGGCTAGTCCGGCCTAAGTTTATTTTTTGGGTGGTCATGTAAGCACATATCAATGATTTTATATTTTTTCGTAGTAGTGCACGACAGATAAAGTACAAAAGTGAACTCTTCTTAATTTTGATTTTTTTTTTTTCTGGTTGATTAACAAAGTAGTGGGGGCAAAATAAAATTGTGTTGATGAGTAGTCTGCATCTCTCGTGGGTTATCATGTTAATATCATCTATTGATCGATGTCGTTGCCTTGTAGCAGCAGCATCCTACAGCAAATTAAATAGTAGATGCCACATGATTTTCTCCTGTAACCATCAATGTGTTCATGGAAAAACATATCTTATCATGTTTCGAGCAGTTTTGGCTTGGGACATGTTACATAAGGTCCACAAGATGCATTTTTGTTCATAGGGCTCTTTGTGAACAATACTTATTCTTATTTTATTGATTGACTGATGAGAAGATCTAACGAATGATACATAAGGGTATAATATATAGATAAATGTTTTGTGAGTACTTGATTTAATTAAGAAGTTGTGAATGCATAATAATAGATGTATAGTGGGAATTCTTAATTCTATAATATAATAGATTGAAGTTTATCTTATCTTATAAAGCCTGTAATAAAAACACAATCAGTAAATGTAATTCTTTTTTTTTTTTTTTTTTTTTTTTTTTTTTTTTATCAATATTGCCTGCCAGGAGATAATTGGATGATAGAGTTTGACGTTGATCCTAACAATAGGAAATAGAAGGCTTATTTTTATTCATAAAAAAACTTTTTTTTGTAGGCTTACGAAATAAAAACCATTGGGTCACTTTATTATCTAAGAAGCTGTTTGGTTATATAGATAAAGTGAGATATCTCAACTTATTTCACTTTATTTCTCGTTTGGTTTTATAGATTGATTTTTCGGGCAGATGTGAGATATGCCCAGATTTTTTGGTTTTATCTCAGAATTTGAGATAAATAATCTCACCTTTACCCCTATGATAAATAATTTTGGTTTTGCCATATTTTTACTTTTCATTGAAATTCTCCATTACACCCTTGATAAATTTATACATTACTTCACTTCTCCATTACATAATTAGATATAATATTTATTAAAGCTCCAAATTAAAAGTTTGAACAAAAAACATTATATGTTATATTTATAAGATTCCCATGGACAACAACTTTATAGTTTATTGGTAAAAAATATAAAAAAAAAACTTTTTTGATAGTTTATTTTCAGGTTTTTAATATTTAATCACTTGACTTATAAATTTTAATTTGCACCATGCAACAAAAATTTCAATTTCACATGTCTTACTTTTTTCTTCTTCTTTAAAGGTGATTAAATTATGATAAAAATAAGTCAAAACTTTACGAAATTATTTTATTTGCTTAAATAATTATAAAAATTCTTATTGATTCGTAAAATCTAAATAAAAAAGGAAAAAGATTCTAACGTCTTTTCCCCCTCTTACTCGAACCTATCACAGCCATTTTAAAACTACGTTTATTGTCATAACTTATTTATATATATATATTTTTGGTAATATATATATCAGTGAGAAAAATATATAATATGTCATTGAGTTGAAAACAACAACATGTTTCTCCTTTAAAAAAACAAAGGAATTTAAAGAAAAATCGTTAGTTGAATGTTAATGACCAAATAAAAAAAGGTTATTGAGGTAACCATTTATCTTGACATTTAATCTTATCAACCAAACAAGTGGCACATATTAGATATCACATAAATCCTGACTTTTTATCTCATTTCTAATTTATACCATATTTTTTAGATAAAATTCATCTTTGAAACCAAACGGCTCCTAACAATATAATGCTATACATATCCTTGTACGATTAAAACTTTACAAATACTTTTTGGTGAGGCTAACATATATATGTATTTCATAATTCAACTTAAAGTGCGAAAACTTAATTGTTACATCCAAATTGTGTGCATGTTCTCTTTTTTTTGTTGAAATTATAAAGTTGCAAGCGTTATACACGAAGTTTTACCCGACAACTCGAAATAACTGCTGATAATTTTCCCTACATAGAAATTTAGCATTAAATGATAAAAGATTGAGGACGAGTTTCATACGAACCCTATTTTAATTATCAAATTCCATGAGTTTCAGCTGAATATTGATTTCTGATTGACCGAGATGGTTTAGTTCATTTTTTTTTTGTATAGGTTAGAATACGAGAATATTGTGTTGAACTGTTTTTTCTTATGTCAAAACTTATTTCCATGCTTATATTATTTATTTATCATTAAAACTATAAATAACATACATGATAAAGTCAGTTTGAAAACCTGATTCAGAGTATATGAACTCATTTTGTGTAAGGGTGAACATGGGCGAATGTAGGATGAATGTGTGTGTAAATTTAACTATCCATAACAAGTGGATCATTAAATTTTTCATTTTTTTTTTTGAAATTACCTTGGCTGTAAGATGCATACGGAATTTGAATTCACTGCAAAATTCTTGGAGTATTGGCGGTGGGCATGTAGTGGAAACGAAATAATAACTAGAAGCAAAAAGATTAGATTCAATTGATGAAGGAGATCATAACGACTCCTGATTTTCAATCAAGTAAAAGCGCTTTATTGTGGATTAAATGTATCTCCAGCCTTGACAATCTGATCTCTAGTTCAGATTCTATTAGAGAAAAGCTCACTAGAAAGCTTGGAAATGGTGAACGTACAAATTTCTTGAAAGACACTTGGGCTAGTAACAGTACTGTTCATATCAGATTGTTTAGAGTTGCACTAAACAAAGACAACTCAGTTGCGAATATGGGTGAATGGACTAATGGTGGTTGGTGTTGGAAATGGAAGTCGAGGCGAGAGCTTTCGGACTGGGAGAGAAATGAACTTGAAGATTTGATCACTTATATTGGCAATAAACACCATGTTCTTAATTCTCTTGATTCTTGGATATGAAAAGAAGAAAGTTCAGGATGTTTTTCAGTTAAATCAGCATACAAGGGTCTCTCCAACTATCATGATGAGACCAACAAAACCTTCTTCAAAGCATACTGGTATTTTTCAGTTCCATTAAAGCCATGGCTTTTTGCTGGAGAGCGGCGCTCGACAGAATCCCGACGGAGATTAATTTACAGCGAAGAGGCGTCAACTTAGGTGGAAATATTGGTTGTTTTTCATGTGGAAGTTTGGCTAAATATACTAACCATATTCTCCTGCAATGTTCAACTTCTTATCATTTGTGGATGAAGCTTTATAGCTTGGTCGATGCAAGTACAACAATCCAAGGTTACATTAAATCACATTTTTGGCAGCACAAACAAGTGTTTCCGACATCAAGTGGGAGAAAAAAATGTATGTGCATTTGGTATATAGCTTTGTGGACGATTTGGTTCGCAAGAAACAAAATGGTCTTTGAAGGAATTGATATTGACGTGGATCGCTTAGTTGAGACAATTTGGTATAAAGCATAGAAATGGATTAGAGTTAAGGAAGCGAGTTTTTCTTTTTCGATTGTCGACTGAGTTAACAACCCACTTGATTGTATCAAGTGGCATTTCCTCCGGAGTACCTCTTATACTCTGTAACTTTAAATAAACTTTTATTTGCTCACCAAAAATTTTATTTTATTTAATTATTATTAGTGAATAGAAACGGGAAAAAAATGATGGCAAACAATCTCGTGTAAGATATTATTAATTTGAAGATGTGCCACCGCTTTAATTAATTCAAAAGTGGACCTCAAGAAGTATTAAAATATATGGATGAAATTGTTAACATTTTTGTGATATTTTACATGGTTTTTAGTAACTTTTATATTTCTTCTATTGTGTAATGAGCATAAAATATTAAAATTTGAAACAAATTGTGATTCTTGAGGGCTGATGGTGGTGTTGTAATTTTGCTGAAAAAGAAAAGAATTGTGGTAATCCAAAGACAAGAAGCATGTTATTGAATGGTGGCTTAATATGTATATTAATGACCACTATCCACTGACTGTGGGATGATTCCTTAGAAAGGGATCCAAGCCCTAAGTGAATAATACAATAATACATCAGGGTTATTTCATGTTTTAATCTCAAACTGTAGGCATTATTAGTTTCTTTTAGCTTTATGTTGTGTTACGACTACACTACACAATTAAGCCCGTAACGCACTTGAAACTTGACAATTGATTCGATAAGAAATTAGGTTACAACAAACGCAATAAGATCCGCATTTAATTGGTTTAACATCCATTAAAACAATATATAAGAAAATTATACCAACTTCATGTAAGATATTATAATAATGTCGTGAATCCTCAAAACATAAATATCAAGACATGTTACAAACTATTCTGAGAAGATTTTTGATCTATTGAAACGCCTTAATCTTAAATTAAATAAAGTGCAAATAATTTAGGAACCGGCAGGCAGGCTACCAATTTGATTCCGATAGCAACATTCTCGATTAAAATGTATTATCTTCCTAAAAATTTGTCACAGTCAAAGTAGAAAATCCTGTAAAGCCAATAATAGGTCTGGCCCTCTGATTATTAATTATTTTATATAAAGTATAAACTATAAACCCCCCTCAGATATTTCTGTCAATTAATATAAACAAAACAAAATCAAAAAGAAAAAAAATAAACCCAAAGATCATTGTGCTGCTGCTGGACCAACACTACTCCCACTCACCTACACAAACAGCAACACATCACTCGTTCTTATCTCAACCACCCAATCCCACACCGCCACATACCAATCATACACACCATAACGATACACCCGCGCCGTATCCTATAATAACCCAAATTTGAAAATTTCACCTTTTCCCTCCCGTCCCCCCTGCCCTGCCCTTGCCCCCATATAATATCATCTCCCCATTTCACTTCACACACACACACACCATTTCATCTGCCGCACACACTAAAACACACACAAATCACACACAGTAAAGCGCAGCAAAAATGCGTGAGATTCTCCATATCCAGGGCGGGCAGTGCGGCAACCAGATCGGCGCCAAGTTCTGGGAGGTTGTCTGCACCGAGCACGGCATCGACTCCACGGGGCGTTACCAGGGCGACTCAGATCTGCAGCTCGAGCGTGTCAATGTCTACTACAACGAGGCCAGCTGCGGTCGATTCGTCCCACGCGCCGTGCTCATGGATCTCGAGCCTGGCACCATGGACAGCGTCCGGTCAGGTCCCTACGGTCAGATCTTCCGTCCCGACAATTTCGTCTTCGGTCAGTCTGGTGCGGGCAACAATTGGGCGAAAGGTCACTACACTGAGGGAGCCGAGCTTATTGATTCCGTGCTTGATGTTGTCAGGAAGGAGGCCGAGAACTGTGACTGTCTTCAAGGTAAATTTAATTAATTACTGTTTTGCCCTTAGTTAGGGTTTTGATTTGATTTCGCCGAGGATGGTGGTGGTGGTGGTGTTAATTTATTTATATGTCTTTGTGGTTGTTGTGTAGGGTTTCAGGTGTGCCATTCGTTGGGTGGTGGTACGGGATCTGGGATGGGGACGCTATTGATTTCAAAGATTAGGGAAGAATACCCTGACCGGATGATGTTGACCTTCTCTGTTTTCCCCTCGCCCAAGGTGTCCGATACCGTCGTAGAGCCGTATAATGCGACGCTCTCCGTGCACCAGCTTGTGGAGAATGCTGATGAGTGTATGGTTCTTGATAATGAGGCGCTCTATGATATCTGTTTCCGGACTCTTAAGCTCACTACTCCCAGCTGTAAGTATTCATTCTGTTGTTGTTGTTGTTGTTGTTGTTGTTGTTGTTGTGTAGCTGTATTAGAATGTGTTGTTGTATATAATGGTTAGCGTTGCATTGCCTCAGTATTGGTGGTTGCGTTATTTGTGTGAGATCTGGTAATCAAAACACTTTTGAAATCTCGATTACTCAGGCTGTATTTCTTGGACTGTTATGTCGTGTGGTGTTGGAATTCTTAAACCTAGCAAATCAATGTGGTTCTGTTTGGTATGTGCTCCTGACAATTGCATTAGTTTGTTGTTGCGAGTGACTCATTTTTCAGGGTTTAATGTTAATGTTTATGAATGATGATAACTGGATGAAATAAACTTGTCGACATGTTCCGTGTGCTGTCTGACATGCAATGTAGTGGCTTTCTGATCGGAACACTGTTATATCTACCAACTATATATTCAGGAACTGCTCACAAGCCGTTGGAAATGGGTTATTTATGGTTTAGGTTGTTTTCTGAGTTTGGTTATTGCTGAGGTTTTGTGATAAATGTATTCAGTCAATTAGCAATGTCTTATTAATCATAAAATGTGTTTATCATGCTTAAGTAGCAGTACATACTCTCTGCTGTGCTGTAAGCAAGTCTTTGTTATGAGATGCTAGTGTGGTATAAACCATAGTTTTTAACACATCATGCTATGGGAAATGTAATTGGTAATTTGGATCTATATAATCTCAACCTCTAATTTGTACTGTTTTTTTGTTGGTTAGTTGGAGACTTGAATCATTTGATATCTGCTACCATGAGTGGGGTCACTTGCTGCCTCCGGTTCCCTGGGCAACTCAACTCAGACCTTAGAAAATTGGCTGTTAACCTCATCCCATTCCCTCGACTCCACTTTTTCATGGTTGGCTTTGCCCCTCTCACATCTCGTGGGTCTCAGCAATACCGTGCTCTCACGGTTCCTGAACTCACCCAGCAAATGTGGGATTCTAAAAACATGATGTGCGCTGCTGATCCTCGACATGGACGTTATCTTACTGCCTCTGCTGTTTTCCGTGGTAAGATGAGTACCAAGGAAGTTGATGAGCAAATGATCAATGTCCAGAACAAGAACTCTTCCTACTTTGTTGAGTGGATCCCCAACAATGTGAAGTCCACAGTCTGTGACATCCCACCAACTGGTCTGAAGATGGCTTCCACTTTTATTGGCAACTCAACTTCAATCCAGGAGATGTTTAGAAGGGTCAGTGAACAGTTCACAGCCATGTTCCGAAGGAAAGCTTTCTTGCATTGGTACACTGGGGAAGGCATGGATGAAATGGAGTTCACTGAAGCTGAGAGCAATATGAATGACTTGGTTGCTGAGTACCAGCAATATCAAGATGCTACAGCTGATGAGGAGTACGAGGAAGACGAGGAGTTCCAAGATGAGGAGGAGGCCTAAGAAAGCACCAGAAAATGTCTCTGTTTTCTGTTTTTGATTACTTGTTTTTATGTCGGGTTTATGTGTATGCTTGAATTCTGGTTTCTTATTTTGCTTTATGAACATTCTACTGTTTGAGTTGTTATCTAAAATTAGTATGTGCTGGAATATTACTTGATATTTCTGACTTGCATGTTTTGCCATTTTACTTGGCTTGAATCGCTGATATTTTTTTAAATTGGACAACGTTGTGAGGAAATTGTAGCATGAGCTAGTTTATTTAGAATACTTGCAAAAATATGTTTCTACTAATTTTTCTGGTATTCTTATAACGATCTTCAACATTTGTGTTAGCAATATGTTAACAGACGTACAATTTTAACGTATGCTTCGAAAGTGGATCACCACGTTTGCAGATGACTGATTGCACGAGGGATCCATTTCTCATTGAATTTACTCTTTTGTTCTTATTCCAAGTCATTAGAAGTTTAGAACTAATTTTTCAGTCGGGTTACCGATTTTAACTTTTAAATAATGAACTCCACAATGTAATTGAACATCACATCTCTCTCGCTTATGGCCACCAACGCGTCTTCACCAGGGTACGTATTACACGAGTATTATTAATAAAAGATCAAAGACTGATCAGTCTTCTAAACCCATTGAGTGGATTACTGAATACTGACGCTTGAGTTTAGGTTTTTGCACAAAATAGAAAAATAAATTGAAACTATATATTTTGAACTACTTTCCATTTTTTTAATCTAGTCAATAACCAAAGAATATAAGTCAAGTTGAAATGTTATCTCCCGACCAAGATTATGTTGGTTCAAAGACTGCATATTTCTGCAAGTTTAAATACGAGAATATGCTGTTGTAATTTCACCCAACGGTGAACACAATATATTGCCATTTCAAGTTACATTCCTAGAAACTCAAAAGTTACTAACGCCCTGATTTAAGAAACATATAAAGATCGACTTGCAATCGGAAGCCCCGAATCTCTTGTCTAAGATGGATTTTCCCTCCAGCAAAACTATAGTAGGTAAGAGAAACAAAACTAGTGTTATTACGCAGTTCATAGTAGATGATTTATAGATTTCCAGAGTACATCAAGATCAACATTGCCTCCTGAAATGATAATTCCAACATTTTCGCAGTCTTTCCAGATTGGATTGTTCCTGAAACTGTTGGAAAGAACGGCGGCAAGGCCTATGGCTCCACTTGGTTCCACAGCCACCTTCAAAACTTCATAACATAGTCGCATTGCTTCTACTATTTCTTCATCCTCCACCAGCACAATGTCGTCCACCAAATCTCGAACAACAGGCCTGAACCCAGATTGGATATAACAAGTCACATAAAAATATCCTTATTGTTGGAGATTATATATAAATAAATAAATGCCCCCCTCTCTAACGGCTTAAGCTTTTAGATGAGATGGCAAAATTAATACTTAGTACTATCAGTTCTAGCTAATATATGTTCACGAAAGGGAGTGTTCATATAAAATTTTGGAAACCTTTAAAGGATGGTTTTGTTTAACCAAACATCAAATGCGCATCGTAATTCACCTTAAACAAACTCTATGCATAATGAAAGTATGTCACGGCTTATTGTAACAATATAAGGATTAGTTATTACCATGTGAGATCTCCAAGAGAAGCTCGAAGGCCATCGGCAATGGTTTTTGTCTCGGATAAAGTGACAATGTGGCCAGCTTCTTTAGACCGAGCAGCATCATCTGCCCCCTTTGGTTCAGCAGCCAATATTCGGATAGCAGGATTTATGGACTTTGCAGCTATTGCCACTCCTGAAATCAAACCACCTCCTACAGTTTTGAGATGGAATGTGTTATAGACACAGCATGAGACGAAATAAGCAAGGAGGGATGTGGTGACAGGGATACAGAACAATAAGATTACACTATCTGATGTATGAACTATAGTATGGACATGCATATATATATATATGTATGTATGTATGCTGTAACATACTATTTTATAGTTATAAAAAGTTCAACATTAAACATTTTATGTGAAAATATAACCAACAACTAAATTCATTGATCTTAAACTAAAAGATCACACGAAATTCAAAATCTAAGCGTACTTATGCATTCAGAAAAGTTGATGCATACCACTTATCGGCACTATTATGGTGTCTATTTGAGGAGCCTGCTCCAGAAGCTCCAAGGATATTGTTCCCTGCCCGCTGAAAACCATAATGATAAGAAAACAACTTTAAGACATGTCTAAATTGTCTTTTTTTTTAAATATTTCCTACACTAACAAAATTATCAAATTTCATAGTTTCCCTGAACTCCCTGATGTTTCTTCATCAGAGCTACGTTGTGATGATCATGAGCTCTAATGTTTGCATAAAAAGTTTCCCTATGAAAACTTTGTACACCAGAAAAAAGTGTACATGCCATCCTTTCATATGTAACGACAACAAAATACCGCCTGCAAGAACTTACCTCATAATACTCCCATTATTATACGGATGAACAAGAACAGCACCGGTATCTTGTAACACCTTAGAGGCAATTTCCTCCCTAGATTGCAGGTTTGCCTCACTCCATATAACCCGGCCGCCATATCGCATGACATTCTCAACTTTGCATTTTGGAGCGTTTTTTGGAATGACAATATGCGCAGGTATTTCTCGTAATTTTGCAGCCAAAGAAAGTGCTGCAGCATGGTTACCGCTATTATTGAAACCCAAGATCAGTAAGTATTTAGAATATAACAACAAGCAAAAGCCATTTTTGTATTATTCCTACATGTAACTTTTATATGCATTCATCGCATTGGCAAATAGACTCAAAGTAACTCAACCTCTTGTAACTCTAGTCTGGCCCAGGTATAGAACGGAATCACAAAGCTGCATTCACGTCTTCATAGAAAAATGGAAATAGTTACATCTTTATCTCTTTCAGAAATATTTCATAAAGCTCCCAAAATGTTCTAAAAACTCCTCGTGGGTTAGAGGCACATTGAATACATAGATTTTAATCCAACGCATCGTGACCAATATATTAAATAAATAAAATGTTATTGGGTGTTATCTGCATACTTCTAGATCTTTCAAAAGGTAAATAATAGTGAAAATAGCATACGGAGTATCTGTCAGTACAAAATTTAATAAGACAAGTGGTGTTTGCATTACTCCTTATATAACACTTCCAAATTCATGGTAACATGTTGTTGAATTCAGAAGGATAAGGAACCTGCTATGTGTTACAACCCCTCTCGTTGCCTGATCATCAGGAAGTGAAAAGACAGCATTGCACGCCCCTCTGAATTTAAAAGCTCCGCTGGTGTTCGAAGAAAAAACAATTCTTTAAAATTATGTAGTCATTCTTTGAAATGTTAAGTATTAATTGTTCGTAATACGTTAAAATAAATATCTGATAAAACTAGGTGATGGGGATCTCACCCTTTCTGAAAACATTCACATTTAAAGTAAAGCTTCCTTCCAGAAATTGAATTCAGAGTTTCTGAGGACAAGACCGGGGTTCTGTGTACATATGAGCTGATGCGAACTTGTGCTTCTCGTATTGAAGTAATATCAGCGGCATACTTACTACTGGATGCTTTGACTTTTTCTTCCATCTGTGATAATTCACATCACTGTGATGTGAAAATGTCATTTCAAGCAGTACATTGTCTCGCTGAATGAAACTTAATGAAAACTTTCGGCAATAAAATCTATGAAATTAGTTGGTGTGAATTTGCTGTTTCTGAAGAAACATACATAAAACTTACATCATATAGGAAATATACTTAATTTCTTGAACCTGGAAAAGGTTTAATTTCTTTAAGTCACTTCTCAACCCTTGAAGAATCAAAGAGATATTGATCTTCTTACCCTTGATTAACTACAAAGTTCTTCCTAGTTCATGAGTGTAACTAAAATGAATGAACAAGACAAAGATGAGCTTGCATTAATGGTATCATCTAATAATCACAAGAAAAGGAGTTGATGAAGATACAGAGGCAATAATGAAGGAAGAAGCGCATTACGCATACCATCAGCATGATAAAACTTCAGCATGTCAAGGAAGAGGAGAAAGAGGAAGAGGAAGAAGTAGATGAAGAGGATGAGGCCGTGGAGGCCACCAATCTACAGCTGCAAACTCAGTTTGTAGGTAAATCGAATGTGGTGTGTTATTGATGTCATAAGTATGAACATTATCAGAGTGACTGTAGAACTAACTTGTCAAGGAACAACGTGAGTGCTATCGATGTCTTAAGTATGAACACCATCAAAGTGGAATCAGAACTTAGTTGACAAGGGATCCTGGAGAAGCATCAGGTTTTATGGTAAAAGGTGCAATTGGTTGTGAAGGGATACAAAAGAGTATGGTATTAAATTGATTACAAAGAGGTCTTTGTTCCGGTTGCGATGCACGGCATATTTTGCGGTGGCAACTCAAAACTCATGCGTGATATTTCAGAAATACAGTGTTCACATTAAAGCTACAATCAATGAAGGTAATTCAGAATTCATATTCTACTAAGGGGGGTCAATTTACATCCTGAACAAGTATCAAATTTCAGAAAATAAGATAACAGATTTTGAGACTACAATTCAAACAAAAACACAGCAAAAAATCCCATTCCGAGGACAGCAAGATTTACTAATTATATAAATTAAGAAACATAAAACTATTCTAGTTACAAGATTACATCAAAGTAAGTAACTATATATAGTCAATGGTTCTGTTATAGTAGTAGTAGTAGTGTGATACTTACAGAAGAGAAGAAATTACTGAGAGTGGTTAGCAGCTGTAAGAACAGACACAACAAAGAAAACAACTCTAGCTCCCAGTTCCTCTGTTTCAACACCAATTGAATCTTTATTATTCATAAATGAAGAAAACAATTACCTCTTAATCCTAAATGGTTCCTTACGACAAATAATTCTAAATATATTAAAAGAGTAGTTATAGATACAGCCCCTGAAGTTTGGTATAATTACAGAAAACTAGCCCTGAAGTTTGAGTTATTACAATGATTTCCCCTCAACCGTATGCAAAGCTTACTTAGAAGTCCTAACGTTAGTTTTAATCAATGTATGTTCCGATCCCACCAAAAGATCTCTATGTTAGTTGGGCGACGAATTAGCACAAGTCGGATTTTTTTAGGAACATATAGAGCGATAATTCGATTGTGCTAGACAATATGTGGTTTGTATACAAGCATCCATTTTTTTATATAGAAATATAGAATACAATGTGAAATATTTAATATGATTCCAAAAGACTCAAACGAGATCAAATGATGGATGCGAGCAACTTACATGCTGCAACACAACGGTATATGAAGAGAAAGAACTGCACAATACTAGATACTTAAGATTGTGAGATGTTTGTTAGGCATGAATAAAGTATTCAAAAGTAAGTAATAATAAAATGAATGGTAAATTACGTCGAATCCCACAAGGAGTGTGTGATTAGTGTCTAGGACCTATCTAAAATGCAAGACGTGAATTGAAGAGAATGAATTGAATGCAAGAATAGTTAGAAGATAAATCTAAGCAGATTAATTGGGTTCCAAATCAGATGATGGATGAATGTGTTTAGAGGTCAAGTACAATACATATTTGCCAAGTAATTCATAGAAAAACTACCAATGATATTTTAGCTTATAGAGTATTGTTGAGTGAGTACGTGTTCAATGAACCCGTGATCTAACACCAATGCTAGCTTAGATCCCATGCCTCTCTAATTACCGAGATCACTAGGTCAAACAATATGGTTGTGAATGGTTTTAGAAGGGAAACTAAGTTAAAATCCAATTTACCATCCAATGATGTCAATCATACATACTAGTAAAGATATTTATTCGTGTGATCTAATTTTATACCCGAGTTGCATTAGTAATGATAAATCTGTTCTAACATGGATAGTCTAATATCTACAACTCTGGCAGAACCACAGTGACACTGTGAATCCGACAGAGCTAATTCTATTCATGTAGCAAATTAAACGAATACAAGTTAAACACACTAAGGCTCAAGCAATAGCTCATGTAAATTAAACAAACATATTCATAAACCTAAGCTACTCCCTACTCCAAACATGAAATAGTGAAGCTACGCATAATCTCAAGTTTAACAATAATGAATGAAAGAACGACATAATTAAAAGATAAAAGATTAGAAGAACTCTTGGATGTTGCGCAGCGAAAAATATGAAATCACAATAAGAATAGAGAAAGACGCACAATTGAAAGCGATAAAACAATAATCAGCACACAAGACAATTTTTTTTTACCCTGACTACCTCTAGGGGCGATCCAAGCCAGGATTTCCACTACGATGATGATGTGCAATTTACGATTATAAAAAGTTACAATTGTGCCTCACAGATTAAGAACTATCTCTCACAATGTCTCTCAATCTCACACGTGTTTTCGTCTCTTATTTTTACCTCTCTCTATATCTGTCACACCTCATAAAACGTACATAATACATATATATAGCTACTAGGGCATCATAATCGACATGGGCTGAAATTGGGCCAAAAAATGAGATGCCCAATATGTCACGTATCGTGGCTATAGCGCAGCTACCTGCGCGAGCAGTGTAGCTATCAGCGCTGTATCGCCACTCACTCGACGATTAGAGCAACCCGCCTGTTCCTGCATGAACATCGCCACTCTCAAGCAGACCTGCGCGAGCTGCGCTTGAATCTGTGCGACACGTCCTGTATCGCAACTACCTAGCTGCACATCTTGATTTGCTATTCGTTTTCACCGTTCAACACTCTGTCTTCAATGTTTAGGCTCCACAATCCTAACAATCTCCCACTTGGAAACTGAACCAATCAGACTGCTCCAACGAACCAAGACCTCTATCACATTCATTAGTGTCATCATCATGAACCATCTTCATAGGAATCCACTAACTCTCGAAATGTCAATCCTCGAATTTCTTCAAATTCTAAGGCTATTTGAAGCCACACAAAGCTTCAACTTCTCTAAGGTCACAACCTTAGTCAACATGATCTTTAGTACCTCGAATCTTCACAAGCTGCAAAATCTTCATCTCTAAGAGATACTGTATGTAGTGAACTTCAGCTTAATATGCTTTGTTCTCGAATGAAACGCCGAATTCTTTGCCGAGAAAGTAGCAATTTGACTATCGCCTCTCCGTGCTGGCCTAGATAATGCCACAATCTTCTACAACTTTGAACCTTAAGAGATCGCATTACCACCCAAAGTAAACACATACTCTGTAGTACTCTTTCTCCCATCGAGATCACCCGCCAAATCAGCATCAACGCAGACTCATAGATTTGTGCTCAAATTTCCAGAACACAACGCCATGTCTGTAGTACCCCTCAAGTACCTCCAAAATCCACTTCACTGCTTCCCAATGTTGTTTCCCCATATTGCTCATGTATCTGCTCACAACTCCCACTGCATGTGCAATGTCTGACCTCGTACACACTATTGCATACATAATACTGCCCACTGGCGACGCATACAGAGTCTTCATCATTTCATCACACTCCCACTCACTACTAGACGACTCATTTTTAGATAATTTAAATTTATTACCCAAATGAGTACTTACTGGCTTTGCACCACCCATATTGAATCTTTTAATAACCTTTCCAATATATTCAGCCTGCAAAAGCTACAACTTCCTCGACACCTTGTCACGTGAAATACACATGCCCAAGATCTGCTTTGCCTTGCCAAGATCTTTCATAGAAAACTGTTTAGACAATTGTTTCTTCAACTTTTTCACTTCTTGGACACTAGCACCTGTTATCAACATATCATCAAGGTACAATATCAATATAATAAAAGAATTGTCGAACCTCTTGAAATAGCAACATTGGTCAGCATTGCACCTACTAAGTTCAATATCATGCATGAAACCATCAAATTTTAAGTACCACTGGCCTAGAACTTGTTTAAGGCCGTACAAGCTCTTCTCAAGTTTACAAACAAGCTCAATGTTACCTTCAACCAAGAATCCCTCTAGTTTCTTCATTCATATGTCTTCTTCAAGGTCACCATGAAGAAATACTGTTTTGACATCCATTTGTTCTAGTAATAAATTCTCCACCGTAACTATCCTCAGGACCATTCTAATAGTCGTCCTCTTCACCACCGAAGAAAACATATCCGTGTAATCAACTCCCTCATTTTGTTGAAAACCCTTCACAAACAATCTTGCTTTGTAACGCTTGCTTCCATCAACTTATTCTTTAATTCTATACACCCATTTGTTATGCAAGGCTATATTTCCCTTAGGAATCTCCAAGAGTTTCCATGTGTTATTCTCCTTCAAGGAATTCATCTCATTTTCCATGGCAATCTCTCACTTGCTCGAATCAACACTCTGCATTTCTTCTGCATAACTCTCCGACTCGCCACTATCATTCAACAAAATATAGTGTATGGTAGAGCCACATTTGTTTGCAGCCCGACGCTGTCTATTTGACAACCTCAACACAGACCCTGATGTACGAGGTTCTGGCTTAACAACTTCAAGCTCATTCAAAACCTCCTCCTCACCTAAATTTGGCATATCCAAATCCACAACATTCGGTTTATCATCCCAAACTTCATCACCGCAAGTAATTTGTGCACCCAATCTATCCGTGCACAACACATGATTATTAAATATGACATCTTGACTACGAATTACTTTCTAATTTTGATCATCCCAAAATCTATAACCATAATCATCACCACCATATCCAATAAACGTACACTTCACATATTTAACACCCAACTTACTTTTAGCAACAACATCAATATGATCATACGACACAAAGTCAAATACTCGCAGATATGATAGGTTTACCTCCTTACCACACCAAGCCTCCTCCGGAATGCCATACTCCAGTGGATTGGACGATCCTCGGTTGATTAGAAATGCTAAATTATTAACTGCATACGCTCAAACCCCTTCGGTAATCCACCCTTCAATCTCATACATCTAGCCCTCTCATTCAGTGTTCTATTCATACGCTCTGCGACCCGTTTTGTTGAGGGGTCCCCTTGACCATCTTATCCATGCGAATGCCGTTCTATGCACAATATTGCTTGAACTCCACAAGTTCATATTCGCCAACATTATTAGACCTTAAACACTTCACACTCATACGAATCTCGATTTCTACTCGTGCTTTCTACATCAAAGGATTCTAATTTCTACTTCAAGAAATACCCCCTAAATCTCTCGTAGTGTCGCCAATGAAAGTCATGTAATATAATTCTCCACCAAGACATGTGACTAGTGTCGACCCCCATAAATCACTATGTACCAGCTCTAACTTCTGTTTCTTCAGGGTCCTACCACTTCTTGAGAAACTAACTCTCTTCTGTTTTCTGAACACAAGGCCTTCACATATACCCATGCCAACTGTCTGCAAGTCTGGTACCTTACCATTTGAACGCATAATCTTCATCCATCTTTCACTCATGTAGCCAAGTCGACAATGCCACAAAGCAGCATCACCCTTTCCTCCCTAACCAACAATACTATCCTTCTCAGTTGTAGTCATATGAAACGCGACTTCCTTCAAACCCCTAGCTAACACCATAACTCCCTTAGTCATCTTCTGATGCGTATTATAGATGTGTTCTTCTTTTATCTCAATACACACTCTATCACATGTATACGAGCTCAAGTAATATAAAATGGAAAGTAAAGTTTACTACCATAGTATAGACTCCCACAATGACTGTAATTCAACTACACAGTTAATTGCTTTACTTCTTTCTTCGCTATGTTGTCACGATTGAATTATTTTATCTTGATTAAGCTAATTGGATGATTTAAATTAAATTAACTATTTTAACTACTTGACTTAATTTAATTAATTTGATTGAATTAGAGTTGTAAACGATATCGATTGAATAGATTAGAGGCTCAGGTTCATTGGATATCCACTATGGTCTTACTAATGCGTTGACTTCCTTATTGATGTTTATATTAATGGCTTCTTTCGATGCCACAAGTGGATAGGGTCCGACTTATCTTTTCGACACACTCACTGATTTACTTATCCCAAAGAACATGCTATGTGGCTACGCTAGTCACCTCCCATAACTTCAGATCAATATTATGTTGATCAGGCATAATAAGGCATTGGGCACAAGATAAATAAAAAAAATAAATTAAGCAATCAGTAGAAATCAAATCATAAGTCTTCACATAGTTTCAAATCCAATTACTTCATAACTCTAAGCATAACTACTAGCCGCTCATTGTTTCAATGAATAGAATCAACATCATAAATAACTAATGAAATAAATGGAAGAATGGAGAAGAAATATCCTGTTTGAATGATTCTCTAGGATAGTTGCGTATTCCTCTTGATCTGTTTACTTAGGCGGGTATGAATGACTCTTCCTCTTTCTTTGAACGATTATTCCTTGTCCCATTGCTGATTCTTCTAACGTTTGTAAATCTCTTTTGCACGGTATAATTTTGAGCTTTCTGGTGTGTCTTTTGTCGGCTGCACGTCCACATCTTTTATAATTTATTTTCGGCCTATTAGGTTAAAGATCAAATCTGCGGGTCTTGTGCAACTTTTAACAACGCGCGACCGTTTCGTCGCGCCTGCCTAGCGCGACCACTACTCTATCGCGCCTCCAAATCGTGCCACTTTTTGTCATTCCTTCGCGATGCCTTGTTGCTTTTACTGCTGCTCGTGCTGCTCTTGGATTTTTACCGTCGTCACGCCTAACTCTGGAATTGCCGTACCGCATGTGCTGTGGCGCTTCAGTCGCGCCATTGTTGTAGTATCCTGCTTCTTCCCTTATTTCTCAGAAATTCCCATATCCGTGTATTGTTACCTTATTTTGCATTGTTTTGATTCAACTAACTATAATCCTAAACTTACATTAAACATAACTAAAATGTGCACAAAACGCAAGGATTTAGCATTATATCATTAATAATCAAGGGTAAAATATAGATGTTTTACACATGTATCAAATACCCCTACACTTGGCTTGTTGCTCGTCCTAGAGTAACATAAAAATAACTTACCATTGGAATACTAGTTTAACTCATTCAAACAACCATTGAGTTCCACATTACAGAATGCAACATATAGTTTTCATATGATATCGAAAAGACTCCACCATTTCAACCATTATACAACAGACTAAACTTCTTCAAACGCATGCATGATCTCATTCTTCCACATACGTGATTTCAAAAAAACAACAAACACAATTACATAGTTTCACATCAACTCATGTAATTTTCTTATGTTGAGGATCTTCTGGACTTTCTCGATATACTGTTTGGTATAGGTAAAGGTGATATTTGTGGGAAGAGATATATATCTGGTTTCTAGAGATGTTTCTCATAAACCCATTTTTATTTATTTATCATTCTCCCCTTGTTGTATTCTCAGCCTTATGGATTTTCTTTTCAGGATTCATTCGATCTTTTAAGATCCTTCTTGCGTTTTTATTTGCGCAAGGTTCACATCACCCTATACTTCATAAGTTTTACAGAGCCCCCCCCCCCCACACACACTTTACATTTTCATGTGAGAATTATTAGTGCACTCATATTTAAACATTCCCCCTTTAAATAGTATAGCCTTTTTTATTTTTTTTCTTTTTGGCACATGCTTTCGTGTTTTTCACACTTCATCTTTATTCCTCCTTGTTTTTCTTTCAGTGGATTTACGTAATTCATCTTTAGAAAAGGGTAAGGCTTTGACTCATTTTTCAGCTTAAGGGTGGTTATTGTGGGATTTTCAAGAAAAGGTTTATCAGACAAGGCTTCCGTCGGGCTTTGAGGATCATTGAATAAGTACGGGGTTTGGGCCTGAAAAGGCTTAACCTCTATAAAATCAAGTAAGTTGTATCCTAGTCTCCCTCGTGTCTCCTTACATCATATACTCGCATATTATGCATATCTCATCATCAATCTAGACTGTTATCATAATTTGAACTTATATCTTTACATAAACAAACATATAAATACTTAAAGTGTTGGTTCAAACTAAACTAACTCCAAATAAAACATAAAATCGAAAATAAAAGACTCAAGATTGACTTGATTGGACTTAAACTAGAATAAAACATAATATTCAAATAAAAAGACTTCGAATCTTAGAATGTACATTAACTACGATCCTGTACTCCCCCACACACATAAATTCTACGATTTCCTCATCGTAGGGGTAGTACGACATAAAATAAACGAAGAAAATTAAAAAGAAAAACCAGCTGCCACTCGATCCAGCTCTGCTCGATCTTCCTCTCATGAAGCCATGCATGTCCGACAACATGACTTTGATATGCTCAATATCCATCGCCATAGTATCCCATTGGATTGATAAACTCGTCTGCTCCATGGGTAACTCTCGCAGCTCAGAGTGCAAAGCATCAACGTTTATCCTCGATGCATCATCTTGAGGTGCTCTCAAGTGTCGTGATGAAGCTCTCTTATGTCACCTCTAAGGGTGCTCATCCTCTTGTGCCTCGGGTGGGGCCACCTCTTGTGTCGCCTTGGGTACTAGGGCCCCTGTGTCTGTCTCCAAATGCCTCAACATCATCAAATTTATTGGACTCACCCCCTTGGTCGATACCTTGTCCTTTGGCTCGATTGACACCAGCTAATTTGCACAATTTGGTAATTGTGCCTCCAAAATAAAGTCCTGCGATGATCCTGCCACCCACACAATAATCCATACCACTCACATGAACCTATCATGGGCTATAAGTTTGTTCATGTATCAAACTGTAGAGGAGTCTCATCCGTACTTATTAGACACGCAATACTAAACAGAAACTCAATGCTAAATAGGCAGTGCAGGTTTTGAAAAAAAGAAAAGAATTAGAAATAGTTGGATCACCTCAGCTTACAAACAAGGTAGAAGTAATAAGATGAGAAGAAGGGAATTATATCTTCTCATGGATATCAAGATAAAGAATCAAGAACGAGCCTAAACTTTGTGCGTAGCTGTTGAAGGATGAATTCCTCGTAAGGATTGGAAAAGTTACCGAGAGCAACATGATAGACTTAAGCTCCTAACTGTATCGTCTAAAGGATTAAAGACCAACATATAAGAAATTTAATAGATTTATAACGAGGCGAAGAAAAATGTGGTACTTGAACAATGATGAAATATCTATTTTCGCAGTGTCAAATAACTAGCGTCGTCGTTGTAGGTAAGAGATGTACTGAGCTCATCCACGACCGGCAGGTAGTCGCAGCTGGCCTTATCCGCGACTGCCACACATGCGTCCGCCTAGCGGTTGCATATAGTTCTTGCCACCACCTAGTGGTCCCTGATGACATCTGGGTAGTCTGCGACTGTTAATCAGTCGCCAATATCTAGATCATGGAGGGTTAAACCCGATGGAAATTCAGGAAGAGATCGCAGTGCTTCTTGACATATGCAATAACCAATCAGGACCATCTCTCGCATATCCCCGCAAAGAGTCTCACACATCTGAGAAAAGCTGGGGATAGTCATCGTAGCTTCCCCGCAAGCTATCAATAACGCAACTTCATGCGACTTTTGCATTTCTTCAATCTTGCACCGGGCGACATCTCTATCAGTCGTAAGCAACGCAATCAGTTTGTCAGAGACCGTGATATGTGCCTAAGGTTTGAAAGTTGTTGCCATTGGAGAGAGAAATAAAGATTTTATTATAATAATACTAGTAATTTGATTCACGCGGGAACCGCGTGTAATTTTCTTTTTATGTATCTCTATTTAACAATGAAACATGATAATATCATTTGATTAGGCATTCTTAAATATATGTACATTTTTTTTTGAAGTCAAGAAAATATATGTACAAATTTTTAATACATAAAAAGTAATGAATAGCTATGTTTAAGTTACAAAAATTTCTTTTGAGTATTTATTTATTGGTGAAAAGTAGATTTTAATCATAGAAAAAAGGAGAACACCTTTAGTTTCTTAATATGGAAACGCTGTGATTGATTTGTGTTGAATTTACAAACAAGTCCATTAAAATATAAAGTTTAGCATATTGCTATGATGGCAAATATGCTTACTCATATCAAGACTTAATTACCTGATCAAGTTATTGATATCCAATTTCAAGAAATAAAAAGAAAAAACTTGGAAAAATATATGAATATGAAACCACCACCTTGTTGCTACTCGCTCCTCCTCAACTTATTCAAGAAAATATTCTCCATTCAATGAAAGAAGAAAAATCAGTAAAATAAAAGTTTGTTAGCATTGTGCAACATTAAAATAAGCCTACTTAGTAATGATGTAGCAATCCATATATGGAGTTCAAAAAAGAATATAGATCACACTCGGAAAGAAAAGACAAGTGCGTTAATGTACATAGAATGATTACTATCACTCCTGCGGTTTTGGCATCATAAGATACGTCCAACCACACTGAGGTTGCGCACTTTATCCCCTATCCACCGTGATGGAGACGAGAGAACACGACAGGAATGTCTACCTACAAAATTCCCATGGGATAACTCCCCTATCTACCGCAATAGGGAGGAGAGAACCCGACAAGAATGTCTACTTACAAAATTGCCACGGCCATAAATGAGAGAGAAAACGCCCAGGGAAACCCCCCATAGCTCTTATATCGAGTATATTTGATGTAGCCCCTACCACATTGCCGTTGTTGGAAGAAACACTATTGGCAATACATCCAATTAGTCCCAGATTATCTCCTCCATATACCAGCCTGATATTTTTGACGACCAAAAGATTACCATGGAGTGGGCATAATCGTCAAGAAAATAGCTCCAGACAAGCCAGGGACTATTTTGGAGTTTTCCATTTGGTTACAACAAAATCTTTTGTGGAGCAGCAATTGGTTTGGTATAGAAGTGCTTATGCTAATATTTAGAATGAGGTTGTTTATAAGCTTGTAAAAATGAAAGAACTTGACATTCCAATTAAGAAAGGAGCCAAAACCGTTTACACGCCTATGGACACCAATGCCATTACTTCGTTTTAATCCTCGTCTCTGGATTGCGATCCGCATATATATCGTCAAGCCATCGGGGAGCTACAATATCTTTCTCTCACCCGACCCGACATCGCCTTCGACGTGAACCGCTTTGCTCAGTTCGTATCAGCTCCCACGGACAACCATTGGGTTGGGGTCAAACGGGTACTTCGTTACTTGAAGGGCACGCTATCGCACGGTGTATTACTTCAGCGGGACTCTCCCCTCACTCTTCGCGGCCTTCTCTAATGCTGATTGGGAGGGTGACATGGCTATTGTGGCCTCTACTTCTGCCTACATGGTTTTTCTTGACGCTAATCCTATTTCTTGGTCTTCTCGTCGTCAGCGTGCTGTCTCGCGGTCATCCACTGAATCGGAGTATAGGGCGTTGGCGAATGTTACTGCTGAGATTCGTTGGTAGCAACACCAAATGAATTGAAAGACGAATAATGGCCAAGTTATCACACAAACGCACGGGATAGAAGGCAAGGACACACCAAGTTCACCGGCCGATGTGTAATGCATCACAACTTTAGTGCCTAAGGGGGTAGACAGATGAGTGAGCTCATGGTTAGCCAACCCCTTGTGTCAGCTTTGTCTTGGTTATTTATTTATCTACCCCGTCTAGATACCCTCATGCCACGAGTGTATTGTTTTCCTTAAGTGTTTTATAAATTAAATACATGTTCGCCGTTTACCGTGATGTCTCATTGTCACGTGTGACTCTTATTTATTTTAGACCCAGGCTTTAATGAATTCTGTAGCGATAACGCTTTTAGTCGAGCAGGGTGCGTGATTTGGGGTGTTACAATGAAGGCTCAGGTGGTGGTGCTCTAAAGACCGCCTTGAAGGTGGTGAACGCCGTCGCGGCACTAACGAAGGTGAAAATTTTGGGGGGGACAGTACAAAATGCAAAAAAAGCCTCAGACGCATTTTTAGGATCGAAATTAAAAGACCATGATCTGAACGCCTCAAATATCCCTATGGCAGTCCAGAGACCGCGAAGCGATCCCAGATAACCTCAACTGCGGATTGTTCTGTAGCCAATGACTAATGGCTATGGCTACTAGCCGTAACCAATAGTTGTTTTTTTTACGACTATTGGCTACGGCTACCCTTCGCCCTTGACCAAGAGCTACGAATAATTTCATCGCCAATAGTCAAGGGCGACGGGAAATATCCGTCGCCCATGAAAAAATGTATATATTTTTGGATGCAAAGTGTAATTTAGATTTTGTAGGATATGTCGTTCCTGTAGTGAATTTCTGAAAAAACAAAGCTATCATTCGTGCTAGCTTCATCTTGATAGTAGTATAATGTGGCTCATTTATTCTTTTATTTGGCACAAATCAACAAAATTATAGTAGCTCGTTAATTAACTATTCCTCTTCACAAGCAACGAAGGGTCCACAAGTCTTTGAAGGGAATAAAACTTAGATGGACCATGCTTCAATTCAAGCCCAAACACGCGCGCGCCGTCACCGTCTGTCCGGACCGGACCCAGGCCTGGGTTAGGGTCGTGGTTCGTGGGTCACGGGTCACGGGCCGTGGGCTTGGGCTTGGCCTTGAGTTTGAGTTTGAGTTTGAGCTTCAGCTTGAGATTGGGCTTCCTTATCAAATACTTATCTTTTTGGGCAACCCCAATGCCTACTTTCGTAATCTATAAATAGAACCCCCTACTTTTTTATTTTTCATTCAATTAAAAAAACATTCTTTCTTTATGTCTGTTTCGTTCCGAGAGTTCATAAGAATCTTTTAGTTCGCCGTTTCTTAATATTCGAGGTGTTGCCATATTAAGAAGATCGTCGTTGCATCTTGGGAAGTGATTGCCAATTAAACCGTAAGCACCGAGCGGGAAAAATATTATTTTAAGGAGAAAGAGTCCAACCTACATTGCACGGATACGGATACGTGGACACGTATCGGACAAGATACGGATACGAAGATATGGATTTTTTTAAAATCACATATTGAGATATGTCAAGGATACGTCGAATATTTAATATTAAAATATTATATATGTATATATATTATTTAAGTAAATATATAAAATAATAAATATTAAACACTTATAAAATTCAAAAAAAAAAATCAACATATAGCCTTATACAAAGATCCACCATTCCACAAACTCAAATATTAATTGATAAATATGTTCAACACGAATATTATAAAGTTTCATAATATAACAAAGATTAATATTGCAATAGCTTATTTATTGTTAACAACATCATCAACAAACAAAACCAACTCAAAGTGGGGTTCATCAAGTGAAAAGTGAAAATGATGAACTATTATATGATTTAAATGAATTAATAAATTAGAAAATTATATTTTGGTGTTTTTAGTATAGATAAATTACTTTTTCAACCCCTAAAATTTTCAAAAATAATAAAATAACCTATTTTATTGAGGGTACGTATCAGATACGCCTTAGGATAGTATCCGATACGTATCCAATTTATTGAAAAAATAATATTTAAATAGGATACGCCACGTGGCGTATCCGACACGTATCTGAGGCGTATCCGAGGCGTATCCTTATCCGTTTAGTATCCAATACGGAATACATAGCCATTTTCGGAGTATCCGTGCAACATAGAGTCCAACTATTGCCTCGACTTTAAATACTGGTTTGCTTTCTCTTTTACACCCGTTACGATTAAAATTTTTTAAACGATATTCTGCTTGTGTATTTCAGAAAAAAATGGTTACTATATCTCCTGTTCATGGTGGCGGTAAAAAGCCGAGAGCTTGATATGGAAAGATGTCATTACCTTGTGCTATGTGCGCCCAAAATAAACACCAACTTAAGATAAGAATAGTCGACAATGAATTGTAACCAATAACTATTTTATCCTTAAAATAACCCTTTTCAAGTGTCAACATCGATCAACTAATTGCACGATATTTAGCCCCTGTTTGGTTTGCCTTTTGAGGTCGTTTCTTAGAAAAATATAGAAAAGTCAGAAATTTTAAAAATAATATACTGTTCACGTGTAACTCGTTTGTTTTCACTTCCTGGATCAATCAACACGTTTGGCCACTGATGACGCATAATCCGCCACACCCTCGGACATGGACGGAAAAAGGTACCCCACGAAAACGATTGACCGTCTAGCAGAAGTGTCCGCTCATGTCACGGGCAACCTCTACTCGAATAGGGGCAAATGGTCCGGGATTCGAAAAAGGTACCCCCAGGTCACGACCAACTAACACCCCACAGAGGGTATTCGGTCTAAGAAGCCGGAGAAGGTACCCCATTAAAGCTCCAATGGCACTTAAATACAGAACTTCAGAACTAAGAATTTCTTCATTTTCTTCACTAGGACGAAATGGATCTTTGTCTTTAGTTAATGATCTAGCAATGACAGGATGACTTAAATGGGTCGCTTTATCCATGTTAAAACGTTTTAAAATCCTTTTGGTATAATTAGATTGATGCACTAGTATACCATTTTTAGTATGCTTAATCTGTAAAACAAGACAATATTTAGTTTTACTCATAACCACTTCATTCACCGCAAGGTACAAACTTTAGGATTCAAATGATTTAATATAAGTGAAAGATCTTAGATCTATCCTACTTGTTATTGAATGCAGTTGTACTTGACAGTAGTTACAACTGCACTCATAAGTAGAACAAATTACTGTATTTTTATGTTTTAAAACCAGTTTTCTGTTGCAACTAATATAAGACAGTTAAACATAAAACAGTAAAGAACACACAAAGATTTTAACGTGGTTCGGTCCAAATGGTCTTAGTCCACGGGGTTTGCACCCAAATATTTGACTCAAATAGTATCCTACTTAAGATTTACAATGTAGGTTTCACATCAACCCAAACCTTAGACTCCCTTTAATATTTGCGGTTGCAATACCTATCCTTTAACTTATTTTCGGAATACTCGATTGAATCGAAGAACACACTAAGCTACTCCAGAGTTCTTATGACTTAATGCTCTTCAAAAACCTTTGACTCGATACAGTACTCACTCACTAATATCTTTTTCAAAGTACATTTCAACTGTGTCGAGTCTTCTTCTTATATAGGCATGAGCAGAATCTCTGCAGATCCTTAGTTGCAACCATCGCAAATATTCTTCCCTTGGTGAATAAGATCTCTGTATCTATAACGGATCTTTTTTCCTTATAGATAAGCGCGTCTGATTGTCCGGTTGTAACCCGAATATATTTCCTTGCCTTATCCGAGAGATTTCTGCAATATCATACAAGATATCCAATTGTATATGCTACCTAAACATGTCTAGATGCATAATAAGGAGATATGTGTTAGTTAAATGGTAAGTTGGAATAATATCTTAGCAAGATAACTTCCATCTAGGATTCAATCTTTACCCTAATGATTTAAACAAAACAACATCAATAATAACTGAATGGGCCGATCAGATCTAAGCCTGATCCAAGTGAGAAACGACCATAACAATCTCCCCATTTGATTTGTCTTGTCAAAATCATTTATCAATCTGCACAAGTGGTTAGAATATCACAAGAAATAGTGTCCACAATGCAAGTAATAGAAATAGTACCAAAGGATAGTGGTTGCAACATCGGTGCAACCATCCGACAAAACGAGAGGAATAAAAGCAGTAGAGATTGTTCAGAGTTAAGTAAAGATTGTTCAGAGTTAACATAGATTACTCCCCCTGACTTGCAACTACCCAACCTACCCATCCATCTCCCCCTTTTTGAGAAAACTAATCAAGGGGTGCTCGCGCCAGACTGGGCTAACATGCGATCGATCTTGGAGGCTTGTAAGGCCAGGGAGGTGCCCATCTCCTCATGTGACTTTTCCAGCTTTTCAAGCAGGCCGTTGAGTCGCAACAGCTCCATGTGAATGCCCTCAAGCCTGGCTGAGGCATCCGGCAGTGATCCTGAGCCCTTCTTGGAAGGGGTGCTAGTTGCAGCTGGAGATGGTGGTGGTTTGTTGACCACCTTGGGATTGGCACGCATTGCTTGTACACTTGTGAGTTCCTCCTGCTTGGCTTTGAGGGATGGCGCTTGGGCAGTGATGATGCGGTAGATGAGGGACGGAAAACCAAGGGAGAGGTGTGCATCTTGAAAGGCCTCACGATAGATGCGCTCAAACACAAGCTTGCCCAGATCAATCGGAATTCCCATCCCAATACCTTCAAGAACGCTCGCGACGTCCGTGTGCATATGGGAGACATTGGTACAAGGCATCCAATGACAAACTAGAATGCGGAAAAGTAAATTTTTTGTATCTGTTGGTGAGGTCACTAGTGGTGAGGGGGTCTGAGGGCTAAGTACGGATAAGCCCGCCAGTGAGCTCGGTTGCAACTTTGTTCATATTGCGCTCCAGTCGCAACTCAGATTGATCACCAGTGTCCACCTCAGGGACACCCATGGCAGCAGAGATAATGGCGGGGGTAAAGGGGCAGACAGTCTTGCGCACATAGATCATGTGTCGTTGGAGAGAACCCTCAACGTCCAACTGTGGAGTCAAGTTGGCATAAAACCCTTGCACTAGCACTTTTGAGTAGCTGCTGGCATTCTGAGTTGCGGCCAACCAGCCCCTTGCAGTCAGGGTATCTAGAATGTCTGTGTTGGAGTAGGACTTTTCATCAAGTGGACGTTCCTCCACCAGAGTGCGCTTCAGATAGACCGTGAAGCGAGTTTGTGCATCACAGGTATAGAAACGGACGGAGTATACCCGCGCAGATTTTAAGGCGAGAGAAGCAGGTGCAACCTCTGGGTAAGTAAACTGTTCCTCAGTTGGGGGTATGACCGTTTTTTTGGAGGCAGAGACCTGGCGGCGTTTCTTTGGGGCCGCCTCGTCTTCAGCAGCAGGTGGTTCTGTGGGGGCATCGTCATCGGAATCAACTTCAGATACAAACTGCTCAGAGATCTAATGCAGTTTCCTTGGATGAACGGACTTGCGAGCGAGAACCTTGGTTCTCTTCCTGGTTTCAACACCAGCAGCAGTTGGAGTGACAGAGGGTTCGTCCTCAGCATCACCAGATACATCCTGAGTAGTGGAGGATTCTCCGATTTTGGCCTTTCCCTTATTCTGGGCTGAGGCCCTGGCAGGGGATTGTGGTGGAGAAGGCAGCAGAATGGTGGTCGGAGAGGAGTGATCAGGAGGAGGAACTTGTTCATCAATTTCATTAGGATGTTCTGCAGGTGGTGGTGGTGGTGAAGGAGGGAGAGACTGCAGTGGATCCATGGTGATGGGTTCATCGGAGTCGGAGTGCACAATTGCCAAGCGTTTCATCGAACCACCCATTCTGAAAGAAGAAAAGAGAGAGACAGAGAGCACTAGGAAGAGACGGTGAAAGAGAAAGAGAGATTAGACTGATTAATGATGATGGAAATACGTAGTGGGTGTAATTAATATATATCTGAACCCTAGAGAAAAGGGGGGAAACTTTCCCTCCAAAACACACGCTTAACAAGAAAAATAGAATCTAATCAGTGAAAGATATCCCCAGTCAGAGATAGGATAGAGTCAAATCATGTAGAGCTAATCATGGGGAATTATCCTTACCAATACAAACATAATGCAAAAGCTGCCTAATGTTACACGAGCATAATTACCATCTTAAAATAATTAGGGCTCCACCGTTAATTAGAATTAAAACAAACAGCGAAATTGTGCCCCAATGGATGAAAAATTCTTAGTTAAAATTACAAACCCCATAAGGAGAACTAAGTCCAAAAGAAATCAGGCCGTGTTGGCTCCTCAGTTACAACTAAAGTCAATTTGTGCAAGCAACTGGTAGCTTTCACGCTGACTCGTTTGTGAACAAGGTAGCTCTTTTCAATGAGTGGACGCGTGGGATATGAATTGATAGCTTTCACTCTTGTTGCTTTTAGGTCAGGTAGCTTTTTCCAGTTGCAACTGCAGGCCTGTAGAACTGGCTTGCTGAATGCTTTTGCACACACACCCCTTTTGTTTTCCTTTTTTTTTTGAACATCAGTTGGGACTGAGGAGACATACGACAAAAATAACTAAGAGGACTGTTCATCAATAGGATGAGTAATTAAAACACAGAACCGTCACCCTTTGTTGCAACAGGGTCCCTGTTGCAATTCACATAAGGTAGAGACCTAATGACTTTCGAAGGTGCTCAAACTGTATAACATCTAGAGCCTTCGTAAAGATGTCTGCAAGTTGAAGGTCAGTACACACATTATATAGCTCAACAGGCTTAGCCTCTACCAGTTCCCTGATATAATGATATCTTATATCAATATGCTTAGTGCGTGAGTGCTGAACATGATTTTTCGAAATGTTAATAGCACTAGTGTTATCACAGTAAAGGAGTATCTCATTATGAGTGACACTGTAATCTTCCAACATGTGCTTCATCCAGACTAGCTGGGTGTAACAGCTCCCTGCAGCAATGTATTCTGCCTCAGCCGTAGACAGGGTGATGGAGTGTTGTTTCTTGCTGAACCATGACACAAGGTTAGTGCCAAGGTAAAAACATCCTCCTGTGGTACTCTTCATGTCATCAGCACATCCAGCCCAGTCGGCATCACAATAACCTGTAAGTGAAGGGTTATTGTTAAAGTTGTAACTAAGACCGAACTCAGCTGTACCTGCGATGTATCGAATGATCCTTTTGACAGCCTTTAGATGCGACTCCTTAGGATTGGCTTGATATCGCGCACATACTCCAACACTGAAACATATGTTAGGTCGGCTCGCCGTGAGATACAACAGACTACCAATCATGCTCCTGTATAGACTGGCATCCACCGAGTTGCAACCTTCGTCCTTGAAGAGTCGATCAGTTGAACCCATGGGAGTCTTCATCAGTTTGGCATCTTCAAGCCCAAATCGTTTGAGATTCTTGGCATACTTTGACTAGGATATGAATATTCCATCATTTTGATGTTTCACCTATAAACCAAGAAAGTATGTGAGTTCGCCAACCATACTCATTTCAAATTCATTTTTCATGACATAGATGAATTGTTGCAACTCGCTAGTGGAGGTGGAACCAAATACAATGTCATCAACATATATTTGTGCAAGCAAAACATGTGTGCCAAAGTGTTTATAGAACATGGTTCGATCTGCATTTCCTCTGGTGTATCCCTTTTCAAGAAGGTGAACAGTGAATCTTTCGTACCATGCACGTGGTGCCTGTTTGAGACCATACACTGCTCTTTTGAGTTTCAGTACATAGTTAGGAAAGTGTGGGTCAATAAACCCTTTGGGTTGTTCAACATAAACTTCCTCATTAAGGTACCCATTTAAGAAGGCACTTTTAACATCCATTTGAAACAGTTTGAAGCGCAAGACGCATGTAACTGCAAGCAAGAGACGAATGGATTCCAGTCTTGCAACTGGTGCAAAGGTGTCATCATAGTCCACTCCTTCGACTTGTGTGTAGCCTTGTGCAACAAGTCGCGCTTTGTTTCGAATAATGTTCCCCAACTCATCGTTCTTGTTCTTGAATATCCACTTTGTACCAATAATGTTTACTTTATTAGGCCTAGGTACTAGTTCCTCTTGCATAGCTTCAATCCAGGCTTCTTCCAGGAGTGCCTCCTTGACATTTTTGGGTTACATTTTGGAGGTGTAACTGACAAACCGCACCATTTGGTTATATCGTTTACGTGGAAGACCTCGTGTACGAACGCCATCGCTCATCTCACCAATGACCGCTTCAGGTGGATGGTTTCTTTTGACGTGAGGTAGTGCCTCCGGGTGTTCAGTTCTTTCACTTGTTGTTGGTGGGGGGTCACCTTCCACTGAGGCTTCAGAGGTAGTTGCCTCTGGAGGTTCAACAAGATCAGTTACAACTCGATTAGGCATATGCGGTCGTTGTTCATCTTCTTCTTCAACCAGCTCCGTGATCTTGACTTCTGAGGATGTTGAAGCAAAGTCCCTTTCCAGAGCTCATATGCAGTTTTAGTTGTACCTGGTCGCAGATACACACGGTTTGTAACATAGCATGCAGTATTTACTGCTTCTGCCCAAAACTTAAGAGCCAGTTTCTTCGAGTTCAGCATAACTCGGGCCATTTCAACCAAGGTTCTGTTCTTTCGTTCCACTACACCATTTTGTTGTGGTGTTATTGGAGAAGAGTACTCATGAAATATACCTTTGTCAGAACATAATTCATTGAAGCTGGAATTTTTGAATTCCTTTCCGTGATCTCTACAGATCCTTTTCACAGATAGATCTTTCTCAGTTGCAACAGTATTGCACAAATTTTTGAAAACTACAAAAGATTCATTCTTTTCTTTTAAAAATTCAACCCATGTGAACCGTGAGAAATCATCTACACACACAAATATATATCATTTACCTGAGATACTTTCTTTCTGGATGGGTCCTACTAGATCCATGTGAAGGAGTTCAAGGATTCTTACAGAAGGGGTGTGTTGCAACCCTGCATGGCTCACTTTCTTCTGTTTTCCCTCAAGACATGATCCACATTTCTCAAGGGGTTTTGGTCCAAGCATAGGTAGACCTCTCACACTTTGGCTGCTGAAAAGGTGAGAAAGAGACTTGTAGTTGATATGACCAAGTCTCTGATGCCAGAGATCTACAAGATTATCTGCGCTAAAGTTGCAAGTTAGAGACTTAATGGCAGAGTTACAATTTATCATAGTATAACAATTTTCTGCACTTCTTAATCCCTGTAGTACCCTGTTTTGATTTTGATCAATAACCTCACATTCATCTTTGGTAAAACGAACATACAAGTCATTATCACATAGTTGACTAATACTGATAAGGTTAGCATGCTGCCCATCAACATAGAATACATCTCTAAGTTTAGGAAAACCTTTCACATTCAGTGTTCCTTTTCCAAGAATTTTTCTTTGGTTACCATCACCAAACACCACATCGCCTCTTTGTTCGTAAACGAGGTTGGTCAGGATGCTTTTATCTCCTGTCATGTGCTTGGAGCAACCACTGTCAAAAAACCAGGAGTCAGAAAAAGATGTACGTTTAGATGTGGAATTACAGGCTGTGAAGCATGTAAGATTGTTGGGTAATTTCTTAACCCAAACTTGTTTCATTGGTATGTATGTTGCAACAGACATTGTTGTTCCAGTCCTTGACTTTCTTCTTCATGTGACTCTTTCTTTTCTTCTTGGTTTCTACACCAGCCTTGATGGGATGAGACACGTGATAGGATTCCCATAGTTGATAGCAGTAAGGCCTTATGTGCCCTTGTACTCCGCAATGGTGGCATGTTGGAACAAAGCGCTCTCTTGGAAATCTGTTGACAGAGTCATGATTAGTTAATGGAATAAATGAGTTGTGACTAGGAAGTACCTGAACCTGAGAAGGTTGAATCTGGTTGTAGTTAAGTGGAATTTCCACTCCTTTGGGTACTCGCTTCCTTTTGGACATGGTAATCTTAGTATCTCCAAGGAAATTGGGATCCACTGGGTCAATGTACCCTAACCCATTCTTTCCAGTTGCGACTTTTTGAGTATCCAGAACTTCCTCCAATTTTTCAGTTCCTGGTGTGAGCAACTTTACATTTTTAACTAGTGACTAGTAAGATCACACACCTCTTTTAGAGCTTTGTGTGCATTGAGTGCTGTGTCCAGATCAGTAGATAGGAGGTCTCTTTCCCTTGTGTGAGAGAGTATTTTTCTCTCCAGTTCCATGATCTTGTTATTCATCTTGACTGGACTGCCAAACGAGGATAAAATTTTGAGTTGCGCCTCTAGTTCTGAGTTTCTTTTGAGGATGGTATCCGGGTCGTTTGCAGGTTCCTCTCCAAGCAACCAGTGCTCGATTCTTGTCATTTGCCTCTTCAATGGCTGAGACCTTCATTGCGAATCTTCCTGGAAGTGATCCTAGTAGCTTTAGTACAATTCTGGACTCTAGGAAGTCGGCTCCAAGGATGATGGCTTCACTCGCTAGATGTCTGAGTTTGGAATAGAACTGCGCAATGGTGTCTGTTTCTTCCATTCGTATGAAGTTGATTCTTGTCCTTTGCCTCTTCAATGGTTGAGACCTTCATTGCGAATCTTCCTGGAAGTGATCCTAGTAGCTTTAATACAATTCTGGACTCTAGGAAGTCGGCTCCAAGGATGATGGCTTCACTCGCTAGATGTCTGAGTTTGGAATAGAACTGCGCAATGGTGTCTGTTTCTTCCATTCGTATGAAGTTGAACTGATCATTGAGCAGTTGTAACTTGGATGCACATACTTTAGCGTTTCTCTGGTGCGCATTCTCAATAGCCTGCCAAACATCTCTTGCAACTTCACAGTTAGAAATACTTTTATATTGATCATAATCTACTGCAACTAGGATAATTTTTAAAGCTATAGAGTTATAATTTGCAAGAAGTTCTTCCGCATCGGTCCACTCTAGTTCGGATTTGACCCTTCCCTGTTCATCGGTAGGTGGGGTCCACCCTTTTAGAATGCTTTTCCATGCTTTTTGGTCCTGCCGTTTGTTGAAATTTCACATGCGATTCTTCCAGTAGGAGTAGTTTGTTGTTGTTAGCATTGGAGGTTTTATGGTCGACACACCTTCCCTCATTTCCTCCATGAAAATATTTAAACAAATATAGTGGAGATTCTTTGATCCAGAATCTACACTATGCAATATAGTGACCCGCTCTTGATGCCAATTGAAAGATCTTAGATCTATCCTACTTGTTATTGAATGCAGTTGTACTTGACAGTAGTTGCAACTGCACTCATAGGTAGAACAGATTACTGTATTTTTATGTTTTAAACCAGTTTTCTGTTGCAACTAATAGAAGACAGTTAAACATAAAACAATAAAGAACACACAAAGATTTTAACGTGGTTCGGTCCAAATGGTCCTAGTCCACTGGGTTTACACCCAAATGTTTGACTCAAACAGTATCCTACTTACGATTTACAATGTAGGTTTTACATCAACCCAAACCTTAGACTCCCTCTAATATTTGTGGTTGCAATACCTATCCCTTAACTTATTTTCGGAATACTCGATTGAATCGAAGAACACACTAAGCTACTCCAGAGTTCCTCTGACTTAATGCTCTTCAAAAACCTTTGACTCGATACAGTACTCACTCACTAATATCTTTTTCAAAGTACATTTCAACTGTGTCGAGTCTTCTCCTTATATAGGCATGAGCAGAATCTCTGCAGATCCTTAGTTGCAACCATCACATATCTTCTTCCCTTGGTGAATAAGATATCTGTATCTCTAACGGATCTTCTTTCCTTATAGATAATCACGTCTGATTGTCCGGTTGTAACCCGAATATGTTTTCTTGCCTTATCCGAGAGATTCCTGCAATATCATACAAGATATCCAATTGTATATGCTACCTAAACATGTCTAGATGCATAATAAGGAGATATGTGTTAGTTAAATGGTAAGTTGGAATAATATCTTAGCAAGATAACTTCCATCTAGAATTCAATCTTTACCCTAATGATTTAAACAAAACAACATCAATAATAACTGAATGGGCCGATCGGATCTAAGCCTGATCCAAGTGAGGAACGACTCTAACAATAAGGGATAAAAGAATCAAGCCTCCTGAACTATGTACGTTTTTGTGACATGCACCCTAAACAAATTTAATAAGCATTTTACCCCCTAAACTATGCACGTCTGTTCGTTTTCCCCCTTCAGTGAATTTTCGACCATTTTTGGCTGGAATATTCCCCGTTCGAGGTGTTTTCTCGCATACTTTTTGTCATCAGCTACCAAAATACATTTAGTACACCACATATGAATCGCGTAGGGTGGGAATATTCTGGCCACAAATGGCAGAAATGCGAGGCATTCCATACCAAGCCTACTTAGCACTAGCCTTAGTCGAAGTAGGTATAGTTTGTAGTAGAATCGTTGTACCACACCTGTAATATCCGCCTCGTTATATATATATATATACGGTCTTGTACTAAGCTCCAAATGAGGGTATGCCCCCATAAACTCTGTATGACACTTTCGGGTTCTATAATATCTTTACCTTATATCTTCAAAAAATATCATTATAGATTTGCGACCTCAGTCCGATCGCCAAAAACAACGGCTATTACTATTTGCGAACGGATTTCGGTCGTCGACTCTGTACATGCAATATTGTGAACGAAACACTCTTATGTCTTTTGGTCATTATACCCTCGACATCCAGCAGAGCACCTAGCGTCAGTTTGTACGGGGAAGTTCACCGGAGGCTTAGCATTTTATTTTTTTCTTGAATTCAGGTTTTCTTTCATACGTTAATATGTAAAGACTCATTAGCCCCCTCCATGCACTCACTGAAGATATAGACAAATATTTTAATTTAAACCACATATATTCGGTCAAAATACCACATATAGTACTATAACTCAATTTATATCAACTTGACGTAAGAAATTAAATGTGACAACCGCAAAGATCTACTGACTAATATATGTACTGAGAGAGAAATATACTCTCAGGCCCCCAAAAATATACATACCACTAAGTTCCATGCACAACGTCCAGAACTTCATCTTTGACTTTTGCATATTCAGCTAGTCTTGCCAGGCATGTCTCCTGAATTCCATTACCCTTTGGCCACATGGATCACAAAATAATCCGGCAGTTTTTCCGGGATACGGGATACCATATAACAATAGAAACGGTACTCGCCAAATTAAATTTATTAAACCTGGCAAAGATTTCAACTATTGTTATTGCATACAACCGCTACAACTGCATGCATGATAGATACACACAGTAATAATATAAATACACATATACAAATATCCTGCTGGAGGGTTGAAAACTAAGAAGGGATTCTACAAAATATAATTACACAATAATTAATAATGTTCTGTAAATGATTCATATGTATGACATGACGCTCAAAGGGTATCTAGGGGGTGTTTGCAAGAGCTTTTAAAAGGAGCTTATGGGCTTTAAGTCACTGAAAACCATTTATTTAATGTTTGCAATTCATGCTTTTGCTTCTCCTTCTCTTAAAAAAAGTCAAAAATAAGCAGAAGCCCAGAAGCATGTAATGGGGTGCTTCCATAAACTGCTTCTACTTATATATTCCTTAAATTTCTCTTAATATCCTATTTAAGCCTTAATTAATCAGAAAGAAATCTCATGATTTTTCTCTTTCCTCATTTACGTGATATTCTCTATAATCTTAAATTGTGGGATTTTAATTAATAATAAAAAATAATTAAAGAAAAAGTAATAATGAAAAAGAATACAAAGAAATTCTTAATATTTTTTTTACTTAACAACAACATATTTATATTAACAACTTTCAGATAAAGTTATACTTTCTAAAAATAAATACTTACATCAAATAAATTGTGAAATTTAGTGTAATAAACGTATTAATTCAATTATATTATTTTATTTTTAAATATAACCATAATTGTGCATGTGTGGGTAAAACATTAATATTATGTATACTTTAAATATACGTAAATAAATCTTATTGCATCTTGATCAATATTCAAAAGCTGCTTTTCACTAGCTATTGCAAACACCACAAAACTATTTTAACTGCTTTAAGTAACTTTTAAAAACACATTTGCAAACACTCACTGCTTTAAGTCAAACGCCGCTTTAAGTAACTTTAAGTAAAAGTTATGAAGAAGTAGTTTTCATAAGCTCTTGCAAACACCCCCCTAGAAATTAAAATAGTTGGCCATTTCCTCCTCATGGTATTTTAAGAAATATACAGATCTTAAATTTGAGCTATAAAACCCCAAGCAACTTCGCACTTACATCACACAGCCTTGAAGCTAATCAAGATATTCATACATTTCAAGACACTTGAAAGAACTAATTTCACATTAAGAAATGGCTTCAAGAGCTGCTACTTCAACTCCCCTTTTCCTTCTCCTCAATGTAATCTTCTGCACAATGGTTAGTTCAACTGATGTTCCATGCACTCCACCACCACCACCCGCATGCCAATGCCATCCATCACCACAAACTCCGAGCCCTCCGCCACCGCACACTCCAAGTCCTCCACCACCGCAAACTCCAAGCCCTCCACCACCAAAATCTCCGAGTCCTCCACCACCGCAATCTCCGAGCCCTCCACCACCAAAATCTCCTAGTCCTCCACCACCACAAACTCCGAGCCCTCCACCACCAAAATCTCCGAGTCCTCCACCACCACAAACTCCCAGCCCTCCACCACCACAAACTCTTAGCCCCCCACCACCAAAATCTCCGAGTCCTCCACCACCACACACTCCAAGCCCTCCACCACCACAAATTTCGAGTCCTCCACCACCTAAAACTCCAAACCCTCCACCACCATACAGTCCCTCAAAGGCCACGTGCCCTCAGGATACACTGAAGTTGGGTGTATGTGCGAATTTGCTGAATGACTTGGTGCACCTTGTTGTCGGAACCCCAGCAACAACCCCATGCTGTACCCTCATTGGTGGCTTGGCAGATCTCGAGGCTGCCGTCTGCCTATGCACAGCAATCAAAGTCAATGTCTTGGGCATTATTAACCTTAATCTCCCAATTTCCCTCAGCCTGCTCTTGAACTATTGCGGCAAGGAGGTTCCCTCTGGTTTCCAATGCGCATAGTAATCCAGCTCCCAGCATTAATATCTCTTCATTTCTTCAAGTTGACTGTAATTTGTTCTACATTCTTGTCTTTTTTAGTTTTCTTGTAACTTCAGTTTTTTCTCTTTTCGCTTCTTCTTTAGCTTATCTTACAGGACAATAAGAAGTGTCTAGATGTTTGTTATTTTATCCTGTATCACAATAAACATTAACGGAGAAGGTTGTTCTTCCAATTTCCAAACATTTTCAATTTCATTGGCATTAACAATGCGGTCATTGTTGCTCCCCCTAAATGCTCAAATCACTTCGCAATATTTTGCAGCAAAGCAAACATGATTTCTAATATAAAGTACCTGTTTTGAATAATCTATATATATAAATACACTTTGTTATTTTTATTCGAAGGAAATTGGAAAAATATTTTGGATTTTAGGAAAAAGAAAGAAAAAAAGACTTCATTAATCCATCAATATTTTTTACGACATGTACATTCTTGTGTAAACAATTAAATGAATATGTATTTCATTAGTTGATTTAGTAAAGAGAATATAAGAGTATATTTATACAACTACAAGTGTGAGAGATAAGGAAAGATTTCCGCTATCTAAGTAAGGAAATGATAGACTAGAATCCCTTAATCGGGGGAAGAGGATTCCGGATTATCATCACATACACCAAGTTGTTTTAGATGTAATGTGTCATTTTGTGATAAAATCTATTTTAATTTACTTAGTAGTAACTATTTTATCAATTTAACAAACATCGCACCTTAATTAAACAAACGAAAATCAAAACTATCGAATGAGACTTATTCGTGACCGTTGGGCGGTCACGAAGTAGGTTCGTGACCGTTGGGCGGTCACGAAGAAGGTTCGTGACCGCTGGGCGGTCACAAAAGAGGGTCATTCGTGACCGCCCGGCGGTCACGAATAATATTCATAAAAAAAAAATGATTTTATGGATTCATCTTGATGTGTTTATGATTTTTAACAATAACTCTCATTACTACATGTGAATTGAAGTAATAAATTAGTACAATATTAGTAATTAACATATTAAAATACCGAATTAGATGTGATTAGGCGAGTTATGAACGAATAACCTATTTTATGTCCTACAACTAATTCATCACATACACCAAGTTGTTTTAGATGTAATGTGTCATTTTGTGATAAAATCTATTTTAATTTACATTGTAGTAACTATTTTATCAATTTAACAAACATCGCACCTTAATTAAACAAACGAAAATCAAAACTATCGAATGAGACTTATTCGTGACCGCTGGGCGGTCACGAAAGAGGGTCATTCGTGACCGCCCAGCGGTCACGAATCACGAAGTAGGTTCGTGACCGCTGGGCGGTCACGAAAGAGGGGTCATTCGTGACCGCCCGGCGGTCACGAATAATATTCATAAAAAAAAATGATTTTATGGATTCATCTTGATGTGTTTATGATTTTTAACAATAACTCTCATTACTACATGTGAATTGAAGTAATAAATTAGTACAAGATTAGTAATTAACATATTAAAATACCGAATTAGATGTAATTAGGCGAGTTATGAACGAATAACCTATTTTATGTTCTACAACTAATTCATCACATACACCAAGTTGTTTTAGATGTAATGTGTCATTTTGTGATAAAATCTATTTTAATTTACATAGTAGTAACTATTTTATCAATTTAACAAACATCGCACCTTAATTAAACAAACGAAAATCAAAACTATCGAATGGGACTTATTCGTGACCGCTGGGCGGTCACGAAAGAGGGTCATTCGTGACCGCCCAGCGGTCACGAAGTAGGTTCGTGACCGCTGGGCGGTCACGAAAGAGGGGTCATTCGTGACCGCCCGACGGTCACGAATAATATTCATGGTGAAAATTTTGAATTTTTAAAAAATTTGAATTTCCCCCCAATTTCAAGGTCTTTCGCGACCGCCCGACGGTCACGAAAGACTCCTCGTGACCGCCGAGCGGTCGCGAAAGACCTTGGAATTGGGGGGAAATTCAATTTTTTTGAAAATTCAAAATTTTCACCCAAATTCTATATATACCCACCATTCCACCCATTAATTTTCATCACACTCAAATTATTTTCTCTAAAAAATCCAACACTTTCTCCTCCTTTCCTCATTTCCTCATTTCCCAATCCAAAACATAAACACCAACAATATTTCTTCTTCTCTTTTCTTATATCTCCAAAAAACAAAACACCAACAATTTTTCTTCTCCTCTTTCTTTATATCCCCAAAAAATAAAACACCAACTCTCTTATTTTCTTCTTTTCCTTTTTTCTTTACTTATAACACAAATCATTCTCTTAAATGATGTTTATATAAAAAAATCGTCCAACCATACATTATATTCGCAAAAAACAAATATATATTCCGGTATTTTACCGGATTTTTTTTTTATTTCGTTAAATGTCATCCGTGACCGCCGGGCGGTCACAGATGACTTGAATATTATCCGTGACCGCCTGACGGTCACGGATGCTTTAAATATTATCCGTGACCGCTTGGCGGTCACGGATGGCCGTCGGCGTCATCCGTGACCGCCAGGCGGTCGCGGTGTTTCCCGCGACCGTTGAGCCGTCGCGGATGACCCCGGCGTCATCCGTGACCGCCAAGCGGTCACGGATGACTGCCGTGACCGCTGGCGGTCGCGGATGACTGCCGTGACCGCTGGGCGGTCGCGGATGACTGCCGTGACCGCTGGGCGGTCACGGATGACCTCCACGACCGAGGTCATCCGCGACCGCTGGGCGGTCGCGGATGACCATCCGCGACCGGAAATGGGTCATTCGCGACCGCCCGGGCGGTCGCGAATGACCCTTTTTTCTTGTAGTGATACGCCCCCTCAAAATTGCCGTTCCATCGGCTAAGGAAATTTTGGAATGTAAGGAGACGAACCGCGTCCGATGGAGTGCCTTGGTGAGGATGTCGGCAAGTTGGTCATGGGTGCTGATGTGGGACACAAGAAGTAGTCCTTTTGAGACGACATCGCGGACAAAATGAATGTCGATGGCGATGTGCTTCATCCGTGAGTGGAGGACCGGATGGAGAGAGAGATGCGTGGCACCAATGTTGTCGCAGTAGATGGTCGGAGGTGAGGGGGGTGAGACGTGAAGCTCGGACATAAGATTTTGAATCCAACGAACCTCCGAGGTAGTAGTGGCGAGAGCCCGATATTCGGCTTCTGTCGAAGAGCGAGCAATGGCCCGTTGCTTGTGTGAGCTCCAAGAGATCGGGTTGTTGCCGAGAAAAATAATGAAGGCCGTGGTGGAAGAACGGTCAAGATGGTCACCGGCCCAGTCCGCATCAGAATAACCGCGGAGAGTGAGAGAGGAGTCACGGCGTAAAAGAAGACCGTGAGTGATAGTGCCCTTAAGATACCTTAGTATCCGCTTAACCCCTGCCCAGTGCACCTCGGTGGGTTTAGATGCAAATTGAGCAAGGCGATTGACGGGAAAGGCTATATCCGGTCGTGTGAGAGCAAGGTACTGAAGTTCACCAATGGCTTGACGGTACAGGCTCGGATCACAGTCAGGAGAGGAATCTCGGAAGGTCGAGGCAGCATTGGAGGCCATAGGAGTGGAGACCGATTTGGCTCCTTCCATGTGATGACGGTGAAGGATGTCACTGATATACTTGTGCTGAGAGAGAAGAAGACCCTTCTTACAGGGTAGTGCCTCAACGCCCAGAAAATAAGAGAGAGAACCAAGGTCCTTGAGGGCAAAGGATGACTGAAGACGGCGAATGAGTGATGAGATAAGAGCGGGGTCCGTGCCAGTGAAGATAATGTCGTCGACATATACCAAGAGAAAGAGGACGGTGGAGCCGCGTCGGAAGATAAATAGGGAGACATCGGATTTTGACTGAAGAAAGCCAAGCTGTAGTAGTGTGTCACGGAGAGTCTGAAACCAGGCACGAGGGGCTTCTTTGAGCCCGTAGATGGACTTCCGAAGGCGACATACATGAGAAGGCCGAGAGTTATCAATGAAACCGGGAGGTTGCTTCATGAAAACTTCTTCAGTGAGATCACCGTGAAGAAAGGCGTTGCTGGCATCAAGCTGTCGAATGGGCCAAGAGTTCATGACAGCAACAAAGAGAATGAGGCGGATAGTGACGGGTTTAACCACCAGGCTGAATGTTTCAGTATAGTCAATGTCGAGCCGTTGGTGAAAGCCCTTAGCGACGAGGCGAGCCTTATATTTGTCAATTGAGCCATCTGGATTTCGTTTGATACGGAAGACCCATTTGCAACCAACAATGTTGGAGGCGTGATGAGAGGGAACCAGATCCCAAGTCCCGTGTTGAAGGAGTGCATTAATTTCTAGGGACATGGCATCACGCCATTGGGGAACTTTGAGAGCAGCGGAGACAGTGGTCGGTTCAAGAGAGAGGTCAAGTGGATACTTGGTCGTGAGATTGACCACCTTTGGTTTGAAAATATTGTTCTTGGACCGAGTTGTCATATGATGGTGCGGGCCTGGGGGAAGTGGGTCTGGGGCAGCGGACACCTTTGAAGAAGAAGGAGGTGTTGCGGGCGCTGAGAGCGGCGGAGGCGAGCGGGCGAAGGGTGGACTGGATTCCGGAGCACTTTGGGCCAGGCGATCGGCCGGACAGCTAGGGAGACAGCCGAAAACGCGCAAGAAGATGGAGTATCGGTGGCGGGCCAGGTGAGGCGGTAGTGGGACGTGCAACATAGGATGGAAACTTGGACTCACAGAAGTGTACATGGCGAGAGATAAATAATTTGTTGGTAGAGGGGTCCTAACACTTGTAGGCGCTTTGTGAGTTATAGTACCAAAGAAATATGCACGGGCGAGACGGAAAAGTGAGTTTGCCTGATTCATAAGGGCGTAGCCAAGGATAACAGAGACAGCCGAAAACGCGCAACTTGAGATAATTGGGAGACGTCCCAAATAATTTATGAAACGGTGATGTGTTGGCGATTGCAGAGCAAGGCATGCGATTGATGAGATAGACCGCCGTTTGGAATGCAAAAGACCAAAAGATAGAGGGTAGTTTGGCATGATGCAATAGGGCCCGTCCCGTTTCAACTATATGACGATGACGTCGCTCAGAAATCCCATTTTGTTGCGGCGTATGAGGAGCAGTTGTTAACCAGCTAATGCTTGGTTTTGCAAAAAATGATTTTAGTGCCAGAAATTCACCGCCATTGTCGCTATAAATGTTCTTTATATTTTGAGAAAACTGTTTTTCCACCAAGGGCTTGAAGTGAATAAAAATCTCATACACCTGGGATTTGCTAACCAGTGGAAAAAACCAACAATAACGAGTATAGAGATCCACAAATATAACATAATAACGAAAACCATCATGTGAGGTCACTGTGGGTCCCCAAACGTCCGCAAAAACAAAGTGCAAAGGATGTAAAGCAGTAAATGAAGAGTCCACAAATGGTAAACGGTGAGACTTGCTAATATGGCAAGACTCACAAAACAAGTCCTGCGCAGAGGATTTAGTGTCCATAGGTAAATTAAAAGCTGAAATTAAAGACGAACTAGTCTTGGAGGCCGGATGACCAAGACGAGAGTGCCAAGTATGATATGTTGTACGAACCCCCAAGGTGGCTAAACGAGCAGCGGACTTCATATAGTAAGAAGGAGGCCGAATGTGATACACACCATCACTGCAGAGTCCCTTCGCCAACAAATCCCCCGACGGTTGATCCTTAATGACAAAATAATCATGAAAGAATTCCATAGACACATTATTTTCTTTCGTAAATTGATGCACAGATAAGAGATTATGCTGAGATGATGGGACCCTCAAAACATTAGATAAAGTAAACGTGCGTGGATAAAATTTTAATTCAGAGGAACCAACATGTGTTATTTCCATACCATGTCCATCAGCTATGTGAACCTCGTCCGTGCCATCATACTCCGAGTGGTAGTTCAAGGCGTTGAGATCCGGAGTGATGCTGTGAGATGCTCCAGAATCAATAAGCCAACCGCCAGTGCCATAGCGGTGTTGGGTCGGTGGTGGGGTGGTGCGTGCGGTATTGGCGGTGGGTGTGACGGATCCAAGTTGATAACACCGAAGAGCGGTGTGACCATGACGACCACAGATCTGACATTGGACGTTAGAAGCATGAGTATTGGATTGACTTGACACATAATTAGGGGTACTTTGGTTGCGACCGTGAGGAGCGCGGCCACGAGAGTGATGGAAGCCACGGCCATGGCCGCGGGGCTGTGACGCGCGGTTGGGGTGGTAGGAGGCGGAGCCGCGCGGATTGGGGTGGTGGTTGGCTGTGTTGGCGGTGGCAACGAGGTGCTGCGTTTCCTGATCCAAGCGCTTGATGTATGCCTCATGAGAGACGAGGGCACTGTGAAGCTCAGCAAAGGTGAGAGGCTTCTCACGTAGGCGGATCGATGTGGCGATGTCCCTGTAAGCTGCGCCGAGTCCGTTTAGGACATATAGGGTGACATCATCCGGGTGGATAGGCCGATCAAGCATGGCTATTTCATCAACTTTGGCCTTTATATCAGTGAGAAAGGCCGTGACGGAGCGAGAGCCGATGGTGGTGGAGTTGAGGGCGTCCTTAACCACCATCACACGGGTACGGTCGGGTCGTGCAAAGTTGTGCATGAGACAAACCCATGCTTCGGATGAGGTGGTGGCATTGTGGATGAGTGGAAGAAGGTCATCCGAGATTGATCCGACTAGTGCTCCAAGAAGGAGTAAGTCTTGTTGAAACCACAAGGTGTATCCCGCAATATTGGATGGGGGAGGGCATGGAAACGTGCCCTGGAGGTAGCCTAGTAGATTGAGGCCATTGAGTTGTGAGACCACTTGTAGCCTCCATGAAAGATAATTGGTGGTGGTGAGTTTCAGTGGAAAGTGGTGGGATTGAGTGACATGGATGAGTGTGGTGGGGGCTTGTGGTTGGATTGGGAGGTTTTGGTCACGGACGGGGCCGGACAAGGCGGTGGACTCGTGTGACATGGTGGCGGCCGAAGTGTGGGAGAAGAAGAAGATTTTTTTTTTTTTTTTTTTTGCAGAGAGGGGCGGCCGAAAATTATGAGGAGGAGAATAGTTGGAACGTTTTTGAGGAGGAGAATAGGTTGGATCGTTTGATCTTATGACCTTTTTGAGGCTCTTGATACCATGTAAACAATTAAATGAATATGTATTTCATTAGTTGATTTAGTAAAGAGAATACAAGAGTATATTTATACAACTACAAGTGTGAGAGATAAGGAAAGATTTCCGCTATCTAAGTAAGGAAAGGATAGACTAGAATCCCTTAATCGGGGAAAGAGGATTCCGGATTATCTTCTTTCCTAATATCGGGGGAAGAGGATTCCGGATTATCTTCTTTCCTAATATCTTGATCATACAGATAAATTGGTCAAGTAAATAAAAATACGATACCATATAATTTAACACTAATTGCATAATATAATTTAGCTGACCGAAGAATACGAACTTTTGACTGATGATTGTTGTGAATTTAAGTTAATAGAAAATTTCTTTAGGTTGGTACTGGTGTCAATAATTGACGATTATACCTAGTGGTGGAAAAGGGTAAGGGAATTTCCCTTACCCATCCCTTCCCGTGGGACAAAATCCCGCGAAAAAAAAACCCGACAATTTCCCTCCCGGCAACTTGCCGGGAACAGGATTCCGTTTCCGATTCTCGCGGGAACGGGAATCCCGTCTATATTATATATATATATATTTTATATTATATATATGGGTGTTATATGTTAGAAAGAAAAAAAAGAAAACTAGGATCGTTTTACAATTCTAGAAAGCTTAGGGACCCGAATTAAGATATTACATATCTAATTATAACAACAATAAACCACAAATTCACACACATACCTCAAACCTGATACCGCGCCTCCACTCTCGTCTCTCACTTTCCTCTCTCAACGCCGCGTCCTCGCAGCTCCTCTCTCAACGCCGCCAGCTCTCTGACTCTCTCAAGTCTTAAAGTCGCGCAGCTCCTCTCACTCTCCTCTCTCAACGCCGCGAAGCTCCGACTGTCCGAAGTCCGAACCTCTCTCCACGCCACCACGCATGCGGCACGACATACGACTGTCGCCACTCGCTACCACCTCTCGCACGCCGCCGCCACCATAAACAGGTAAAAAAAACTCGGAAACGAGATGAATAATTGATACGAAAAGAAGTGGGGAACTTTTTCCCCACTTCTAGCCATTCAATACCTCTCTGGAAATGGAAGGGATTCCTGCGAGAATCCCTTCATTTTCCAGGGGTTCACAAATCAGTGGTGAAATCTCTGAAAATTGAAGGGATTCAATTTCCAAGAGGTTCACAACTTGTGAACCTCCTGAAAAATGGCGGGATTCCCGCGCGGGAATCCCTCCATGACGGGATCCCGTCGCCGCGGGATCCCGTCGACTCGTGGACAGGAACGGGATCAAGAATCTCCTTCCCGTCAAGGCGGGATCCCGCGGCGTGGAACGGGATTCCATCCCGTTCCCAGCCCTAATTATACCATTCGAACAATTTTGTTGAATTTGCCTAAAATAATAAACATATGAAACCCTGAATTCAAACAACGGTTCCAAAATCAAAATCCAAATTTCTATTGGATTTAAGGAGATGAGGTTCTTGCTTGTTCAATACATATAAGCGGTCGGGTGGCGAGAATCATGACTAAATATGAATTGAGAATCCATTTTATTGAAATAAGGATTTCCAAATGTAGTGTCTAATGCGAATTCAAATCACCAAAAATCGACGCGATCAAATTAGTAATAATACAACACGATCGATCAACACACAATGCATGAACAAACAGTCACAATAGAAGAACAAAATGATCAACAAATGCACACACAACACATGGTTTACTTTGTTCGAATTCAACAATCAATGTGATTATTGAACATACACCCAATGGAGTTGAATTTTATTGATAGAGGATTTCACAAGGTTGGGAATTTGAGATCTGGTCGAATGAGAATCATGATCGAAAGACAGGTCCAATGCTGCTAATATACTACAGCTACAGGATCAGTTGTAATTGACTTGAAAAGCTAAAATGAGCCGAGCTTATCGTAAGCTATCTTGCGCCTCAAATAACATAAGTAACTGCAAACCTCAAGTAACATAAGTAACTGCAAAGTGAATGGACAACAATACTCTTAAGTTGTTCGAACCAACTTCTAACAATTTTCTGTTAAAATATTAATTTGTAACACCTCTATCTAGCAAAGTCCAGAGAATTCCTTCATCATTGAGCCGACATTATTTTGGAGTTGTATAATTGTTGGAATTGTCTAGAATTGCACCTACCAGCTATATTAATTAATTAAGTAAAATTGTGGCTGAAAATTGTTGTAGTGGCTGAGCCTCCTGCCTATAAATAAGGCTCCAAATTGTATTTTGTAATCACTCAACCAAGAAAGATTAATAAGAAAGCATAGTTCAAATAAAATGGCTTCTCCCGTTCAGTTCTCATTTCTTATAAACTATAGCATTAGTAAATTGCAATAGACTTATTGCAATAAAGTCCTCAAGTCCTTTATATTCCTTAAAGCCCCAAATCTTTTTCTAATTCTTACTAAACACCCAACATATTTTGGTATCAGAGCCACCCCTGGCTCGATATCTTCCTCAAAAATAAAAATATGAGTTCAACCCATTCCAACGAGCTCGCCTTCGCTTATTCCCAACAAGGAGTGCCTATCTTTGTTGGATAAAATTATGAATTATAGAGCTTCCTAATGCAGACGTTATTCCAGTCCCATGAGCTATGGGATATTGTCGATCAAGGTTACGACAAGTATACGCCGGAGGAAGAAGCAGCGTTGACGGCAGCAAAAAAGAAGGAGCATAAGGAGAACAAGACCAGAGATGCTAGAGCCTTGTCTTTTATGCACCAGGGGGTAAGCCGATCCATACTTCCGCGCATAATGGGTGTTAAAACATCAAAATATGCTTGGGATGTTTTACATAAACAATTTGGTGGCTACGATAGAGTTATCTCCATTAAATTGCAAAATTTATGGCGTGAGTTCGATAATATTTTCATGAAAGAAAATGAAAATATTCAAGAGTTTTTTTCAAGGGTCACAATAATTGTGAACCAAATTCGTGCATACGGAGATAACGTTCAAGACAGAAAAATTGTCGAAAAAGTGCTACTTAGCTTGCCAGCTAAATTTGAGCACGTAGTCGCAGCCACAGAGGAATCTAAAGATTTATCAAAATTGTCTTTAGGTGAACTCATGGGGTCATTAGAGGCTCATGAAAAAAGAATGAGTCGGTTTGCGAATCAAAACTTGGAACAGGCTTTCCAAGTCAAAGCCACTACAGGCGATAGAAAAAATGATGATAGCCACTAGGAAAGAAGAAATGCCTCAACATCAAGAGGGGGTCGAGGAAGAGGACGAGGTCGCGGCAGAAACCAAAATTTCCAGCGACGCGATCCATACAGAGGAGGTGATAATCAAAATTCAAATTATGAGTCGAGTTGCAGAATATGCAGAAGAAATAATCATGCCACAAAGGATTGCCGATTTAAGTGCTCAAGGTGCAAAAATCCCAACCATTCCGACAGAGATTGCTGGCATAAAGACGACGACAACACTAAAGAATCCAACTTTACCGAAGAGGCCAACAATAACCAGGTAGTCTATTCATGTTTCAATTCACAACAAAAAACTGAAAGTACTTGGTATGTTGATAGTGGCTGCAGCAATCACATGTCCGGAGATAAAAATATATTTGTGGAGCTGGACGACACATATTCATCAGAAGTAAGGCTCGGTGATGGAAAAGAGCACAAAATTATCGGAAAAGGCACGGTTGCAGTGAAGACAAGAAAGGGCGAGACAAACTTCATCAAAGACGTCTTCTATGTCCCAGGTTTGACCCAAAATCTACTCAGTGTCGGCCAATTGCTACGGAAAAATTATAAAGTGGAGTTCAATAATGACCGTTGTGTTATTATTGATAAAAAGAAAAGTCTTGTTGTGGCAAAAATAAAAATGACTACGAACAAAGTGTTTCCACTTACCTTGTCATTGACGGAGAAGATGGTACTTCAAAGCACCACCGATAATCACATGATTTGGCATTTGAGGTACGGACATCTAAACTATAAAGACTTAAATATGTTGAAAAAGAAAAATATGGTTCTTGGCCTTCCAGATATTCCAAACAGGGACAAACCATGTGAATGATGCATTTATGGAAAAATGCATTGCCTGCCATTTCCAAAAGTTTCATACAGAGCTAAAGCTCCATTGGAATTAGTCCACGCCGATGTTTTTGGACCAACTCAGACGCCGTCACTAAACGACAACAGGTACTTCCTTCTGTTTGTCGATGATTATACAAGAATGATGTGGATATACATTTTGAAGCAGAAATCAGAAGCATTTCCCAAGTTCTTGGAGTTCAAGGCAAAAGTCGAAAATCAAAGTGGTAGAAAAATAAAGACTCTCAGAACTGATCGAGGTGGAGAGTTCATTGGAAAAGACTTCATGAACTACTGCAAAGAGAAAGGCATCCACAGGCAGTTAACAGTTCGCTATAGCCCACAACAGAATGGAGTTGCCGAGCGGAAAAATCGCACGATTGTTGAAATGGCCCGGAGCATGATGACAGGAAAAGGACTTCCTAAAAGTTTTTGGGCGGAAGCTGCGACAACGGCGGTTTACATCTTGAACCGGTCACCAACTAAGGCCTTACCAAGCAAGACTCCATATGAAGCGTGGTTTCACCGAAAGCCACAGGTACATCATCTCAAAGTTTTTGGATGCATTGCTTATTCTCATATTCCTTCCCAGCGACGTGAAAAATTTGATGAAAGGGAGAAAAGTTAATATTCATTGGTTATAGTGACGAATCCAAGGGATATTGTTTACTAGACCCAAGAACAAATAAGCTTATCATTTCTCGAGATGTTATCTTTGATGAAAAGCAGTCGTAGAACTGGGAAGAGAATACGAAGACAAATAATGTCTATCAACCACCGCCATCCTCATTTCAACAAAATGAATCAAGTACCAGTCCAAGTGCAAGTCCAAACCAATGTCCAAGTCCAGATGCCACAGGACCATCCGGAGAATTCTATCCAGAATCAGAAAGTCCTATCAGAAGGGTACGCAGCTTACGAGATATTTATGAATCATGTGATGTACCATTCTTCACCGTTGAGTCGCAGACATTTGACGAAGCTGCTAAAGAAGAAATCTGGCTAAAAGCAATGGATGAAGAAATGGCAAGTATTGAAAAGAACAAAACATGGGAGCTTGTAGATCTTCCTGAAGGAAAAAGAGTTATCGGCCTTAAATGGGTGTACAAGACGAAGTACAAGGAATATGGCTCAATCCAAAAGCACAAAGCACGCCTAGTTGCAAAGGGATATTCACAACAGCCAGGCGTCGACTTCAATGAAACATTTGCTCCAGTTGCACGCATGGAGACTATAAGGCTCGTGCTAGCTCTAGCTGCTCAACTAGAGTTACCAATTTATCAACTGGACGTGAAATCAGCTTTCTTGAATGGAGAACTAGAAGAAGAAGTCTATGTCGAGCAACCGCAGGGTTACATCGTCAAAGGAAAAGAAGACAAAGTCTATCGACTCAAGAAAACGCTATATGGCTTAAAGCAAGCACCAAGGGCGTGGAATAGCAAAATTGACAGCTATTTCCAGAAGACTGGATTCACCAGAAGCCAAAGTGAACCATCACTCTACGTAAAGAAACAACGTAAAGATACAAGCACAAGTGCAGAAATGATGGATAAATTTAAAAAGGAAATGATGCAAGAGTTTGAAATGACTAATCTCGGGCTTATGAAATATTTTCTGGGAATTCAAGTCCGCCAATCCAAAGGAGAAATATTTATTTCTCAAGAAAAATATCTTGAAGGAATTTTGAAGAAATTCCAGATGCAGAACTGCAAGCCAATATCCACACCACTTGCAGTCAATGAAAAGCTGATGATGGATGATGGTGCAGAAAAAGTTGATCAGAAAATGTACAAGAGTTTAGTAGGCTCCCTTATTTATCTGACGAACACGAGGCCAGATATAGTTTATCCAGTCAGCCTGATATCAAGGTTTATGCATGATCCAAGTAAATTGCACTATGCAGCAGCAAAAAGAGTTCTACGATACCTCCAAGGTACGAAGAAGTTCGGCATCAAGTATGTCAATGAAAAAAAGAATAATCTCATTGGCTATACTGACAGTGATTGGGCTGGATCAGTCGATGATCGTAAAAGCATGTCGGGATACGTATTCTGTCTTGGATCTAACATAATATCGTGGACGTCTAAGAAGCAGAAGACTATATCACTTTCATCAGCAGAAGCAGAGTATATTGTCGCTACAGATGCAGCGCGATAAGTAGTCTGGCTCAGAAGAACCCTTGAAGATTTACAACAGAAGCAAGAAGCTCCAACGACACTCTATTGCGACAACATGTCGACTATTGCAATGACGAAGAATCCAGTATTTCACGCAAGATCGAAGCATATTGAACTTCGTCATCAGTTCATCAGAAGTCTTGTGCAAGAGCAAGGAATTCAGTTGGAGTTCATAAACACCAAAGAGCAACTCGCAGATAGCTTTACGAAAGCAGTCAGCCTTGAGAAGATTGCTCAACTTCAAATTGGAGTCCGTATTACAAATTAAGAGGGGGTGTTAAAATATTAATTTGTAACACCTCTATCTAGCAAAGTCCAGAGAATTCCTTCATCATTGAGCCGGCATTATTTTGGAGTTGTATAATTGTTGGAATTGTCTAGAATTGCACCTACCAGCTATATTAATTAATTAAGTAAAATTGTGGCTGAAAATTGTTGTAGTGGCCGAGCCTCCTGCCTATAAATAAGGCTCCAAATTGTATTTTGTAATCACTCAACCAAGAAAGAATAATAAGAAAGCATAGTTCAAATAAAATAGCTTCTCCCGTTCAGTTCTCATTTCTTATAAACTATAGCATTAGTAAATTGCAATAGACTTATTGCAATAAAGTCCTCAAGTCCTCTATATTCCTTAAAGCTCCAAATCTGTTTCTAATTCTTACTAAACACCCAACATTCTCCACCTTGGTTCACAAACTTGTCAACCAACAGAACTAGGCTATTCCGACTAATTCGAGTTCGATCCTGGGGCAGAAGGAATAGCACAAGAGCTTAAGTACCTTTAATGTATCTAAGTATCCGCTTACGAGCATGCCAAAATATCTTCCCTACATGTGCCATGAATCTGTTAATCAGACTGATAGAATAGGCCAAGTCTGGCCTGGAGCAGACCTTGACATACATTAGGAATTTCACAGCATTAATATATGGGATTGATTTCATGAACATCTTATCCTCCTCTATAACATGTGATTGTTCACTAATAAGCATGCACACAACCGAATCGAATCAAATATTTTAATCAATTTTTGATTTTTACCCTAGGATCGAACCCATCTTCGATTTGATCCTTGATTTTATAGGTTAAAAACTTGATCAAATAGAATATAGTAATCTTATGTTTTTAAAATAAAGTAACTCTATAATAATATGCCACATTAAGTTAAAAACAAAAGTGAAGAAAATATATAATGCTAACTAAATACTGTTAAGTAACTTAATATATTAACGAAAGTATGATACCTTAAGTCCATTACACACGTGATGTATCGACTACCTATTATGAATTGTAGTTTAACTACTTAAAATTGTAATACTATTGTATCTAATATTAATGGATAATTGATGACCGTTTATTTAGCGTTATGTTCGTACTCATTTAGCTATGCTTTTGTGTAATTCCTAGTGCATATTTATTGTTCTTAGTTGTTTCCTGTTTTCTTAGTGATTTATCGAGTCACGATGATACATAGCTAAATGAGCACAAGATAAAGGTTTTTAGTAACAAGGCATCACGACGCTACTTATATGGCTACGACGCTACGCAAAGGAAGCAAGCCCTAATCGTTACACGTGAAGAAGCCCAAAAGTCGGCCCAAGCCGATGATGGGGAGGTGCGATTCAGGAGACCTGCACGACATCGCGACTGAAGTCGAAGGTAGCACAAGAAACAGAATGAAGTGGAATGCAACGTCAAAGAAACAGTGACTAACGCAATGAGGTACAAAAGTTATGTAAGCTACCCTAGTAACTATGCCACATAGACGCGCGACACGACAAGTCGCGCGACTCAAAGACAATACCATTTTTTCTTATTGATTAAGTTGCGGTTGTGTGTGAAATTAGGGCATCAAGACTTTCTTATATATGGGGGAAGACGACCAAGACCTATAGAGACCACAAGACAAAAAGTGTTACAGTGTTAAAAGCGTTTACAACCTTCAAGGAGAGAAACACCATTGAAGTTCTGTTCTAGTTTAGTGTTGTCATTGTTTGAGATTCAAGAGTTTGTAGAGAGAAAGATAGGACGTAGGAGTCAATAAGATAGAAAAAAAATCAAATTAGTGATGTATTATATTAGGATTTTACACAAGAATAGTAGGTATAGCATACAGTTTCTCAACATATGAATATCCCAATTGGAGTGTCATAGATCACTAGTTGATGTGACAGAACTATACATGACAGTAGGTGTGCAAGTTTCAGTATGGATACATGGTTTAGCAAAATGCAATTATTATTAGACAAGTAAGTAGAAGTAAAGATGTAAAGGTTGTTTATCAAATTAGCACAACTAGTTGTCTTCTTGTCTTCTTTGAGATTGGGTCTTGCAAAACATATAAGGAAGGCATAAAGGCCACAGATAAGTCGGAGTGATCATGAGATGAAACTTTGTACATGTGAAATACATGTTAACCTGGTGTTTGGGGAATAAAACTACAATACCAACATTAGTTGTCGTAATGAAACTAAATTCGGCAAATGAATTACAATGTTGACAGCAATAGATGTGGTACTATGGTAATGCAGATTGCAGACCATGTGGTATGTTGCACTAGTGTCCAATATCCAAATTAAACATGATTGTTAGCAGGTTTAGTATGAGAATTAGAAGTGATAACGCTCGAGTAGGGGTTAGGGATACTAGTGGTTGCAGTTACTACATAGTGTGTGCCTACATCTGGTGCTGAAGATGAGAAAGCAACAAGATAATGTGCCCTCTCAAATGCTAGAAATTGTTCAAACAACTCCTTTTGAGATGAGAGATCAGCACTTTTTGAGAGGAGAGATCAGCATTGGGCTGAGGATCTGCATAGAATCACCAGCAATGGTATAGTTTGTAGAGTGGTTAGGATTAATCCTTCTACCCCTAGGACCCTCCCATCGAGGTGGATAACCATTCCATTAGAAACACTTCTTCTTTTCTTTGTTATTCTTATTCTTACCAAAGTTTCCCGGAGTACCTTGGGTGTTATAACGAGCACTTTGAGGATTTGGTCATAGCAAATGCATCGTTGGAGTCAGTAAGACAAAAATGGCCTTGTCGTGTTCTTCTTGAGGTAGCATTAAGTAAACCTTGGCCAAACCAATCAGTGATGAAAATAGCAAGATCGCATCTAACTATGCACTGCAATATAAGTGTCAATAAGTCCTACAGAAATTTAAACACGCAGTCATACTGTTGCAACGCAACCGTTATTCTATTAACTTCACATGTACATTTACCACCGGAACAACCAAGAATCGATTTCTGACTAGAAAATTCATCCCATGGATGACTATAAACCTATTATACTACTCACAATCTGGGAACCTTGGGAAACTGTTGATAACAACTTTTGAAGTTGATATATACGAGGTTCGTCTTTTCATAACAAGTTTTCAATCCATTACAGAGATCACAAGCAACGTCACAGGATATTAAACTAACTCTCACACATATCATTTAGTTTTACATATCTCGTATATATATAAATGGGTTGGTTACAAGAGTATTACAACGAGTATACTGTTAACTAGGCCTACTCTAGCTATAGTAGTCTTGAATAGGCTTGATCCGGAACACCTCGAACTAACTTTGGGTGCAAGGTAACATGTCAGGGATATATCGGAGATGGCGTCGAGGATTATGTCGAGGACGACTTCGAATCTTCTATGTTGAGAATGATCTTCTGGATATATCGGGAGTGGTGCAGGTGATATATATCAGAGATATATATCGAGTATGATGTCGAACTCTATATCGGGGGAAGCTCGATATAGATGTACAGTAATTACAGATAAATAAAGCTTACCTTGATTACCGGGAAGCCGGTATTTATAGGCCTCGGGATGCGGAGACCACTCACGTGATAGACACGTGAGTTGTACCATATCAGGGATGATATTCGATATACGTCGAGGATGATACCCAACATAAGTAAAATCTAGGCCTAGCCCATTCCAGGCCCAATACGGGAAATACCCATATCATGTAGTCCCCCAATTTGGGAATTATTATCTAAAGATAATAATTTGCAAATTAAATCTGAGTTTTTGGATTACCAGTACCTCTCGTCCCGCCAGTTCAAATGACGAAAATCTGTTGTGGGAATTGCATTTGTTTGTGAATAAATATTGGTGGATCCCAATGCAATTTACGCATTGTGAGAGGTTCTCATTTGAATTATTGTCCTTTAGTAAACTTCCTATTATATCGGAGTTCTTTTGACATATATGTTGAATGTAAATTTCGATATATATACTGCATTTAATGCCTATCCGTAGGCTCTCCCTATAAATAGTAGTGTGTTCTAGAGAGGTAGAAGAGTTTGTTTGTCTTCTACCGCATCGATCTCTTCCTTAGGTGAGTATGTGCGCTTGCTTCTTTTTTACCTTGGTTTATTTAACGCATTATTTTTACAGATTATATAACCTTCAGCATACATGTGTTGTTAACTTTCAAAAGATATGTCTGGAATACGTACTCTTATGCAGAAAATTAAGGAGCATCGTGACCGAGAGGCTGCCGCTTCGGCAGGGAGGAGAGAGGATGCTTTCTTCGATTCTGATGTGAACATTGGTAGTCTGGAGGGTGTGGCTAGACCTTCTTTGCTAGTAGAAAAAATGGATTTCGTTACTGGAACATCCGTGCCTGGTGGTGTTAGCTCCCATTCGGCCACCAAAATTGGTGGTGAGAGGATTCTTAATATTGTAGGAGATGTGGCTGGAGCTGATGCTTTGTTAAAAGCAGACTCTATGGCCAATAAAGTTGTCTAGCCCTCATAGGTGTTGCCCTCTTCGGAGGAATAGGCTAAGGCCAGTTCCTCATCCGCTAGCGGAGTCGCACACACGTCTGGCCCTATTGGTCATTCTGTGGAGAATGATCAGACTTTTATGAATGTGGCGGCCGACTCAATGCCATTTTCCTCTAGCGATAAGGCGATCCTTGGGGGGTTCATTGAGGATCCCTATTCCGATAGATGAGGATTCCTCTGATCCAACCAGTATCGCAGATAAAGGCAAAGGTCCTACTGTGGACGCTGTGGTAAAGAGCGGGTGTCCTGCTATAAGTGCTGCCAAAAGAGGGAAAGGTCTCGCTATAAGTTCTGTGGATAAAGGCAAGGATCTTGCTTCAAATGTTGTACCAGAAGGGACCCCTTCTCAAGTTTTTGCAAGAATCCCTATCATGAGACCATCTGTCCCGATTGGCCCGCATTCTACATAGGTTGGTCGGAAGAGGGCTTGAGATAAAGGTGCCCGCGTGTCGCCCTCGACTACTAATCAAGGGCGATCGAGGCATGGACCTAGCGGTCAGAGCCAACGTGTGGAATTTTCGGAGGTTGATGCGGTCTGTGGCATGGCGCGGGCCTTTCCCCCGCCAGCTAGAGTACTTGTTCTGGCCGAATTTGAACGGACGCAGAATGTGTGTCGGAACACCACGTTTTTCAGAGTGTAAGTTGCCGAGATCGTATTCTTTACTACACTCAGGTTTTATCGTAAGTTCCTTCTATTCATGATAGTTGTTTTGTAGCTTGGGAAAATGTTGGCTACGTTGATGAAGATCTTCAGTGAGTCTGAAGGGGATAAGAACACTATTATTGTGCAACTTGAGGCTGACATTGAGAAGATGGCTGATTTTAACCTTATGGCCTTAGAGAAACTTGAGGCTGAGAAGAGGGAGGCTTTAAGAAAAGTTGGGTAATGAAAAATGCATATGATGATGCTTGTGTGCAGCACGAGAAAATGGAAGCCCTTGCTGATCAGTATAAGGAGCATGCTCTTAAAGAACATGATGGCTGCCACCGGGCCGAAAGTGAACTTGCGAAGGTAAAGGCGGATAATAAGCGTTTGCTGTCTGAGCTTACAAAGTCTCAAGCTGTTCTGGAGAAAGTGGTAAGTCCGCGTGTCTTTCATGTGCAATATCCTCTCATGTTGAGATTTCTAGCTAATGTGTTGTCTCTATAGGATTAGTCTCCTGAGGTCTTGCAACGGGGGGCCGAGAAATTCTTGGCAAGTGGGAGCTATCAACGGCTCCTTGCAGAGCATGCCATTATAGAACGGGGGGAAGCCTTTCGATCCTGGATAGGCAAGTAACCGCTATGAGGGGATTCAAAGAAGGATTCAATTTCATCTAATTGAATGCCATGTGTGGCCTGGACGATTTGCCCCTTACATATGATGAGACTGCGGACGTTGTTTCGGATCAGCTAGATCTATTTTCGGAGCTTGTGAAGCAGAAGGGCCCTTTCTAGTCTGAGCATGCGGTTTTCATTTGTTGGCGCTGCATCGCCTTGTTACTCATTTTGGTCATGTACTATTACTGAATAATGATGCCTTAATCTTGTTGGCGTATTTCCTTATGCCTTATGTTTTTGCATAATTTCCGTATTGCATCTCCGTTTTTCTATGAGATTTAATATATGTGATATGGAATAATAGGTTAATACTTTGGTACCTTAATTTATCATCTTGTTGGATTCTCTCACCCGATTATCTTAGAGCTATATTGCCTCTTCGTGGGGCTAGCATCTCCTTTTGTTGCTCTCTAGCCTACACCGATGTGTAGGAGAGTTATCATATGGGATGGTGTGTTGATTAAATCCTGGGTGCTCTCGTTCCTATCATCATGGATAAGGGAGTTATGACCCAGGAAATTGTAGATGTTTGTCCCTTTTCGGGTGCTTCTGCGTATCACGATTGATAAGGGAGTTATGATCCCGTAGGATTTGTAGATTCTTTCGCCGCTCGTCGGCGGTCGATATCCCGTAGGATTTGTAAAGTCTTCTCCCACTCATCGATGGTTGTTATCCCGTAGGATTTGTAGAGTCTTTGACACTTATCGGTGATTGTTATCCATAGGATTTGTAGAGTATTCGCCACTCATCGGTGGTCGTTATCCCATAGGATTTGTAGAGTCTTCGCCACTCATTGGTGGTCGTTATCCCGTAGGATTTATAGAGTCTTCACCACTCATTGGTGGTCGTTATCCCATAGGATTTGTAGAGTCTTCGCCACTCATCGGTGGTCGTTATCCCGTAGGATTTGTAGAGTTTTTGCCACTCATCGGTGGTCGTTATCTTGTAGGATTTGTAGAGTCTTATGTGTTTCCTGTTTTCAAACAAGGTAACACATTCTGTATATTGAAGAACATTTGGTAATATGGAATCGAAAAGATGAATTCCCATCTGTATGAGTTATCCCATCGTGTGGGAGATATGCCATTTCCTGCGTGTAAGCAAGGAATATCGTTGTACCAGTTCTAGATAGGTGAAATAAACTTGTTCAAAACAGTAATAACAACTAATATTGTATCACAGTTTCTGGATAATTGCGCGAGCAATATCATAAATTATGCATGTCATTCGGACATCTTCCATTTTGTCCTCATGATGGGGGACATCATTATCATATCCTGTTGGATATGTACCTGCAGAAGTTCAAAAATACAGTATTGCAGGCATATATCAATTGAAATGATAGGAGTTAACAATGGATAACGGTCGAAGGCTAGGTAAATCCCAACCCGCCTACATATCCCGTCTACGGGAATCAGACCGGCGTAGTTCCCCATGTTTTAGTTACAGTCCAGCCTAACAATGGGGTAATTTAAGGAATTAAAATTGTTCAAAAGACATAACGCAATTGTTCTAGGAATAGTAAAAGACAGTAAGTAACTGAAGGTCGGGGCTCCCAATGGAAGCGAGGTGACTACTTCGTATCTGGTACATATTCTTGCTCGGCTGCTTGCATTTCTTGCACCTCCCTAATCCTAGGAAGTCTCAATGAGGCCACATAGCACATCCATCCCTGTTTCTGATCTCCTATGACTTCCCCAATTTTAGCATGTGTAGGAAATTTCATCTTCTGGTGGTAGGTTAACACGGCTCTCATTTCATTGAGGGCGGAGCGCCCAATGATAGCATTGTAGGGGAAAAAAAGGTCAACCATGGTGTACATCACTGCGATTGTCCTCTTGCATGGCTCCTCACCGAATGAGGTAAGCAATGTGATTTGGCCCACTAGAATTATCTCTCCTCCTCCGAAGCCTGTTAGCGGGGTCGAGACCGCCTCCAACATGTTCTGGGTAAAGCCATTCTCTCCAAGACATGGGCAAAGATAATGTTGGAGGAGCTACCATTGTCGACTAGGCCATGTGTACCTAATATTCAGCTACATCAATTGTAACAACTAATTGGCAATCAAGTTTACCTCCCTCCAATGCATGCAATGTGAGATGCTCCAGTCTCTCTTGGTGAACGAGATCTCTTAATCTAGGAATCCTTCCTGCATAACTGAGGTAGTATAGCCTATATATGTCTCGGCCTGCATTCGACGGGTTATTCTCTCGTGGCCTTAAGCCAAATCAGTGCCTAACGCTCCTTCGTTGATGACATTGAACATTCTTCTAATTGGGGCATTGACTATAGCCCTCCCGCGCTCGGATGGAGCCTCAATTGCCTTCTGTTTATCTCTCCTAGAGAGCGGGAGTGGTCCCTGCAAGGCGAACGGGACTCATCATCCCTCCGGCAGTCATTCTTTGAATTCTTCACGAACTCTACTAGTTTGCCCTCCTTGATGAGCCTCTCGTTCTCGTTCTTCAAATCAGTGAAATCCTCTGTTTTGTGTCCTATTTGGGGGTGATATTCACAATACTTCCCAGAGAACTTCATTCCTTTATTCTCCCTTAGTTTCCTAGGCTCATTGAGCCACCTGTTTTTCTGCGCAACTGCGAATACCTCCAAAATTCCTCTATTCACTGGGGTGTATCTTCTCGGGGACCCGTCCCTGTATCGTTCCTTTCAGAATGCCTACTGGGGTTTGGGCTTTGCTTTATGGCCATCATGTTGTCCTCATAAATGATGTCGTATGCGAGCGTGTTAATTTGAGCTATCGTTGGTGACTTAAGCTTTATAAGCTGTGATGCAAACCTCTTGTGCGACGTAGCATTGAATAAAATGAGGACGACCTGATCCCCATGTGGCTCATCCACTTTGAGCAGTTCATCGTTAAATCTCTTGATGAAATCCCCCAAGCTCTCTTTGTCTGTTTGCTACATAGCATTCAGGTGATGCATGCTGATCCTAATCCTTTTCTGATTGAAAATTTGGATCTTGAACTTCCGTCTTATCTGATCATAATCCATTATAGATCGAACCTCCAACCTGGCAAACCAATCCAAAGCTGCTCCGGTTAGGGTCGTATCCAAAATCTTTGCTTTGATGGTACGCGAAAACCTGTGTAAGTTCAAGACGTTGTCGACATAGTGGAGATGGTCTGCTTGATCACTCTTCCCATCATACGGTTTTATCGTGGAGATCTTATCTCCTTTCTCTAGCACCTCCGATCTCATCTGAAAAGGGTGTCAAACTACGGCCCTCTTCCAGAGCTAACCTTCATCCTACTTATGCCTTTTCGTGGTCCAATTGTTCCATCATCTTAGCAATGTTCCTTCTGTCCATCCTCGAATTCTGTCCCTCAACCCCGCGGGTTCTTGGGAGGCGCACATCTCTTCCGAAATCTCCAATGTCCTCACATTCATCAGCTCTTCGTTTTGATCTAGCTCTTCTAGTCCTGGATTCCTGCGGTGTGCATCATCCACTCCACTATTGTTCAGGTGCAGTAGTAGTGATTCCAAGGTCGCATTCAGTGTGGTCTGGACGGTAGCGTTAATTTGCACTATGATCTCTGGTGCTAAAACTGCAGGCACCGCGGGTGCAGGGATCGGTCCCCTTGGCACTTGGGGATGTCCGGGTTCATTCTGGTCCACCACCGGTTCTGGGGCAAGAGCGGGTGGCAGGGGGTGCACTTTCTGCCATTGAATTGTCAACCACTGGTCCATTGGACTACGAGCGGGTCATCTTTCTTTGCATCTTGACGTCCTCGTTGTTCCCACAGACGGCGGCACTAGTTTGACAATATCTCGTATATATATATATATATATATATATATATATATATATACATATATATATATATATGGGTCGATTACAAGAGTGTTACAACGAGTATATTGTTAACTAGGCATACTCTAGCTATACTAGTCTAGAATAGGCTTGGTCCGGAACACCTCGAACTAACGTCGGATGCAAGGTAATATGTCGGGGATATATCGGAGATGACGTCGAGGATTATGCCGGGGACGACATCAAATCTTCTATGTTGAGAATGATCTCCTGGATATATCGGGGGTGGTGCAGGTGATATAATATGTCGGAGATATATATCAGGTATGATGTCAAACTCTATATCGGGGGAAGCTCGATATAGATGTACAATAATTGCGGATAACTAAAGCTTACCTTGATTACTAGGAAGCGGGTATATATATGCCTCGGGATACGGGAACCACTCACGTGATAGACACGTGAGTTGTACCATATCGGGGATGATATTTGATATATATGTCGGGGATGATACCCGGCATAAGTAAAATCTGGGCCTAGCCCATTGCAAGCCCAATACGGGAATACCCATATCATCATTCTTAATAGCGTTAAAGAGCCAAGAGAGTAGAAAATTGTTGGCATGAATCCAACATAATGAAGAACAGGATCATCCTCGGCTCGGGTTGGTAGAGACCTGTCGATGAAGCGGATTTGGTTTTTGATGTTTAACGCCCTTTGAACGCCCTTACCGCAAGAGATATAGTTCATGTCGTTGAGTTTGTCGACGACGATTGATGATCCAGTAAAATCGTGAGATCGGTAAAGTAATTTGAAGAAGAATCTCCACTTGAATTATTGGTAGAAATTGTAGCATGGTTAAAAAACTCGCACCGTTTCAAACAATACAGATCAAATATTTCGATTTTATCATCCACCAAAACGGTTCGCTCATCATATAACTAGAAAACCATAGTATTTGTTTTTTTAAATTGGTGCTAATGCAACTGTTATATTAATGTTCTGCTGCCATTTAAGCAATTAATGGGCCGAAATCTGATTTTTAAATAGTGTTTTCCATAGTATACTGCTTACATTTGACACGATTTGTCTGATGTGCAGCAATGCTGCACAACAGCCCCCTCTCACATAGGGGTGGGCCCCAATTGGACTCCATGTTTGTGGGGCTCGCCCCTATGTAAGAGGGGGGGCTGTTGTGCAGCATGCTGCACACTAGACGCTCCCCATTTGACATATGAGATTATTTGAGTTTTTTAATACAATGCTAACTCTACGTCATTTTGTGAAAATTAATATATCAAACAACAACTTTTATAGCTATCAAACATCAAATCGGACAGTTCTCTTATGAACATTTATTATAACTTTCTTTTATGAAATTCTATTAATTTGTGTAAAGTGTTTTGGCATATTATATATAATAATTATTGACTCTTAGCAATTAAACAGATTGAGCAAATCAAGAAATTGATTTTTTCTTTTGAGCATCTTAATCAGTCCATTTCACATCTTGTTTTTCTCTATTATTGTATGTGAAATATTGTTGAAACGCTTCATAAATTCTTTGAAATGTTTTCAATATATGATATACCAAAATTTTATACGAAGTTTTGATCCATGATGGTAGACAAAGAAAAAGAAGAATCAGACGCAGGTGAAGTCATTGCGCTACAAAGAACATAAAGTTTGGAGAAAAACAGAAAAAGTTAGAGAATATGAACTTCGAAATTTGATCGTTACTAACCTAAGCAAGTAGTTCCATAATAAGAATGATAATCGAACCAATGCGAACAATTGAAGAACACAACTAAATGATTTCATTGGTGAAAGCTTGGCGTTGAAAGATTTTACAGATAGAGGGAGAGATTCTAACGGTTACAAAATCACAAGCTCCACAAGTGTGCAATTAGTGTGTGCGCTACCCTTACATAATAGAGCGTGTGTCTGCTAATTACAAATTAGAGGTGCGCTAACTAATTTAATTAACTAACGAAACAAATTATATAAAAAAAATTGTTATCAACACTAAAATTATGTGCCCAAAAAAAAGTTATTCCGGTTTGTTGCTAAAAACATTCTCTAGAAATGAAACTTTGATCTATACTTATCCTAAGTCCTAACACCCCCTAACATGATTGCATAATCATTTCGGAACTAAGAAGTTATTTTCATTATTCTCCTCTTGCTTTCAATTATTTGCGAAATAATTCCTCTTTCCAAACAAAAGTTGAAACTTCCTAACACATTTGATCAAAACTACGCCTCGACTAGTCTTGGTTCGACCAAGGTTCTACAGTAACGAAGTATTCATCTTTCATCCACCATTATTATTGATGCGAGTCTCTTGTTCTGTCTTTGTGTTGTGTAGCTAGGTAAACCAAGTTTTCTCCCATTGGGTCATCTTCACAAGTGAACATTCATTCTTTCTTTAAAAAAAATCATAAAAGTATGCTCTAAAACACAAAAAGAAAAAGAAAAAGAAAAACGATATTTGAATTAATGCCAGAAGGTAGAAAAAATCAAATCTACGGTGTACCTTATATTGTTGTAATAAGAAGCAAAATGCAAAGATTAACAACAAAAAAAAGGAAAAAAAAACACGTTCGTGCCAACAAGGAAATTTGTTGGAAATTTTGACAACAAAATTTAAATTTTGCAATACATTTAAAATCTAATTATGCAAAGATTAACAACAAAAAAGAAAGGAAAAAAACACGTTTGTGCCAACAAGGAAATTTGTTGGAAATTTTGACAACAAAATCAAAATTTAATTTAATTAACTAAACAAATAGATTATACAAAATTAGGAAAGTTGTTAACATAATTATTAACATTTATTTAAAAAATATACCCAAAATAAAGAGTTATTCCATTTTGTTGCTAAAAACATACTTTATAAACGAAACTTTCATCTACAACTTACCCCAATAGAATTATTTTGGAACTAACAAGTTATCCCCTGATTCTCCACTCGCTTTCAATTATTTGTGAAATAATTTCTTATTCCAAGCAAAAGTTGAAACTCCGCATTTGATTCAAACTGCGCCTCGACTAGTCTTGGTTCGACCAAAGTTCTACAGTAACGAAGTATTCCTTCACATTATTATTGATGCGAGTCTCTTGTTCGTCTTTGTGTTGTGTAGATAAGTAACTAAGATTCCTCCCATTGGGGCATCTTTCACAAGTGAACATCTACTCCTTCAAATTTATTTTGAGAAAATTATACTCTAAGAACACAAAAGACAATTTTTGAGAATTAATACCACGAGATAGAAAAAAATTAAATTGACAGTGTACCTTATATTGTTGTAGACTTGCAGTAAGAAATCAAAATGCAAAAAAAAAAAAAAAAAAATGCTTCTGCCAACAAGGATATTTGTTGGAAAATTTCACAACAAAATCTGCATTTTGTAATACATTAGAAATCCGATCTGTCTGAAAACAAAACACACACACACACTCCCCTGTACAATTTCGACGGTGGGACATTCAATCGGACATCATCAATCAATCGTTAACAGTGAGTCTTTCTTTCTTTATTTCATGTCTAACAAATATGATTTTTTACTCTTTTTCTTTTTTTCTTTTTGTCTCGTTCACAGGGTTCTTCTTATTTGTAAGTTTCGTGAAAAATGAGGTACGCTGTCGGAGGGAAACAAATCCGGGTCAACCGGAGGATCCGATCTGAGCAAAACGAACCCAACCCTCTTTGGAATTCAGAAAATGAAATTAATTGCCAAACAGAACGTTATGATTCGACCCATAACCCGCACCCTGATCCGAATTTCAGCTCTGATGCTGGTTGCTCGGGTTACTGCACCGAGGAACAGTTGGAGGAGATGATGTTGAAAAGTTTGGAGCTTTTGCACGACGAGGCGGTTAATAAGCTCGTGGGGTTGGGTTACGACAAAGGCGTGGCGTTGAACGCTATTCTGAGGAATGGGCATTGTTATGGTGCGATGGATGTTTTAAATAATGTTTTGCACAATTCTTTGGCTTATTTGAACAGTACTGATAGAGGGAGGAATGGCGGCTGTGAGATGGTTGCGTTTGCGGATTTGAGACAGCTCCGGGAGTATTCCCTTGCGGGGATGGTTTGCTTGTTGCAACAAGTGAAGCCGCATTTGAGTAGAGGCGACGCAATGTGGTGCTTGCTGATGAGTGATCTTCACATGGGGCGTGCCAGCATGATGGAAATTCCTGTTTTATCGAGTGTCTCGGCTGGTGATAGTGTGGACGGGGAAGGTGTTGTTGGTAATAATAGCGGGGTTGCCCCTGCATTGTACCGGTTTCATAGCGGTTGGGGGTTTGGGAGTGATGGGATGTCGGAGTTCCCAATGATTGAGGAGATTGAATGCGCAAAGAGATTTAACCTTAGTCCTTCCATGAAGACTCTGTTGAAGAGGAATGTTGCGATGTTTTCTGCGGGATTTAAGGCCAATTCTAAGCACTTTTACAGGCAAACACAGGCTTGCCGCAGTACTTTCGCTAATGCGGATTCATCGCGTGGTCATGGTGAAGAATCTCATTATGCGAAAAACCAAGATGTACTGAACTCCATGATGAGTAAGTTGGAGGACTTGAATCTTGATGGGAATTCGGGAGAAGTGTTGTTGGATCAGAAAGATGAAAAAATACTTGGTTTGATTGATGAGGTAAAGGACTTAGAGAAACAGGTAAAGGAGCGCAAAGATTGGGCACACCAAAAGGCGATGCAAGCTGCAAGAAAGCTTAGTAAGGATTTGACCGAGCTTAAGATTTTGAGAACGGAGAGAGACGAGATTCTGCTACTCAAGAAGGGGAAACAAGTGCTCGACGGTGCCACAATGAAGAGGCTTTCTGACATGGAAAATGCTTTGAGAAGGGCAAGTGGTCAAGTTGACCGTGCAAATGCTGCGGTTAGAAAGCTTGAGATGGAGAATGCAGAATATAGAGCTGAGATGGAGGCGTGCAAATTAAGTGCGTCTGAATCAGTGTCAGCCTGTTTGGAAGTGGCAAAGAGGGAGAAAAAGTTTCTGAAGAGGCTGTTGGCATGGGAAAAGCAGAAAGGTAAAATGCAGGAAGATATTGCAGCAGAGAAACGGAAGATCTCAGAGTTGCAGCAGGAGTTGGGTGAGGTCGAGACATCCATTAAAAGAGCTGAGGTATGTCATACCTTTTAATTGGCAATAAATGAATTTCCATTTATTGAACATGCTGCTTTGGGCTAGTTATTTTATTTAGCAATGTCATCTATCTCTCGAGTTTTGTATCCCTTACGTTGGTCCCATGTTCCCATGTTGGCACTTTTGGTTTTTGAGTTTGATTTGTCTTTGATTGCAATTGAGATGGTAAATGCTACTTAATCAAAGTTGTCCCGAGCGTATTAGTTACCTGATTCACCTGTATTTTCTGTGATACGTATTTAATGCATTAGCATACGAATGCCACTGACATGTGTGAATCAGACGAAACACGTGCTCATTTACAAGCTTTGTGTGCTTGCTATTTAAGAATCTTGAAGCATTCCGTACGTTAGGACAGATTTGTAACTTATGGACCGTAAGGAACACCGAACTAAAATGAAATTCCAGTTATAAGAAACTGGTATGCCGTGGTAAATTATTAGAGAAGCTTTCAAACAACTAACCTTTAAGAATCTCTGATTTCTGAATCTCTACAATAATAAACATCAAAGATATTCAATCAATATTTTATTTAATGGCAATATATTTTGTGATCTTTATGGCAAGTTGTGACATATCTAGTTGACTGCTTTGTCTAAACATCTCTCGTTGCTATAAGCCCAAATCTTTTACTTTAATTAGAGGTTTAAACAGTTCTTCTTCCCTATTAATTGACCATTTCTCCATTGTTATTGGTTGTTCATCGGCCGTCTTTTGTAGCTCAGAGTTCCTTCGTTATCTCATTAATGTGACTCCCTTCTAAGTTGGATTTCCAATCATCAAACTCTGTTATATCTTCATTTTCTTCATCTTTTGATAGGTTAATATTCTGTGCTTATGTTGCTGAAAGTTATTACAATTTTATCACAAGTTATGTTATCATCCTTAGGACAATATAATGGCAACTTCAATCCTCATCTGCACGCCTTTTGTTTATGACCTGACTTTCTTATGACTATCAAATGGTCTTCTTCAACTGACTAGCCACAAACTTTGTGTCTCAACTTGAATATGAAAAGGAAAACTGGAGAGAGGAGCAGAAGGCAAGAGAGTTAGCTTTCGCATATCTGGAGGAGGAGCGGCGTCAAAAAGAAGCTGCGGAGGCGAATAACAAAAGAAAACTTGAATGCCTTCACCTGAAGATAGAGATAGATTTCCAGCGCCACAAGGATGACCTCCAACGCCTCGAACAAGAATACCAACGCCTTAAACAATTGGAAAATCCCACCGAAGCGGATGATCAGAACCTCAACGAGGCGAACACGCAAGGCGGAAGTACCATCGCACAACTCCTGCACGAACTTGACAAATTGGAAGATTCTCATAGGAATGAGGTGACCTGTGATAGGGAATGCCAGCTTTGCATGAAAGATGAAGTTTCTGTTGTTTTTCTTCCTTGCGCACATCAAGTTATTTGTGCAAACTGTGATGAGAATTATGGGAAGAAAGGGGAAGCTTTGTGTCCTTGGTGCTGGGCTCCAATTGAGCAAAGGATTCGAGTTTATGGTGCGAGTTCGTCCTAGTCATAGCGATAGACGTATAGATGGCATGAAATGCTTTAGTATACCTATTTTAAGGAAGAGTGGAAAACTTATATACATTCTTTTTATTCAAATTTCTGAAGACTGGAAGACTTGTATGCATTGTGTGTATAGGTACAGTTGATTTGCTTGTTTTGGGGTACATTTGGTATAGGATCAGCAGATTTAAATATGTCTGGAATAAATAGCAAGCCTGTTTCAAGCTTGTGCTTTGACAATATAATGCTTTCTTACTTTATGTAGTATATATGCTAGTGCTAACTATGATATTAATTTGATCTATGATGTCTTTGAGTTTTTACCATTTGATATCATTATTATTTCTGGTGATAGATTTTCTTATGCGTAGAGTTCTTTTATTTATAGTTCTACTCAAATTAAGGTTGTCATTATGATCATATCCAATTTATGGGTTTACTTGAAACTTTGGTGTATTTCGTGGCTATCTGTGAATAGCAAGTAGATGTCCAAAAGCTCTAAAAGCTGCAAGCCAATTCGAAGGATTTTTTTATCCAATTGCAATTTTTTGAACCTTCAAGTCCCCCCCTTTGGCGCACTCCCGATGCCCCAAAATCTATCAGAATTAGAATATTCAGTCGAACCTTGCACGCTCCATGCACGTGGCTACTTTTGAAAGGATAATTTCATCCTTTTGCTTTGAGTGTAACTGATGGGCTGTTTTAGGGGGAGAATCGATCACTAAACCTTAATTCCTTCATATCTCCAAAATCACCCCGAACCACTACAAAACGCCAAAACCTTCATACGCAAACAATCCTCCATCAAGTTCCGGTTGTTGCTAACGCTATGGGGTGGAAAGTTTGCGAAAATCACGGTATTATACTACTTGGAAGCCTTGCCGCAGATTAAGGTAAGTAAATATCTCTTTTTAATGTAGATTCGGTTTCATTTCTGTAGTGTGTGGTCCATCCACTTAGTTGTATCATTTTTTGGCCCTTCTTTGTTTATTATTGTCATGTGAGATAGGTGTAATCGAAATGTATGTTTTATGCATTGTTTAATGTGACTTCATGTTTATATATGTATGTATCATGTCCCCATTACATAGTATTTTGTATGCTTTTTATGATGTTGCTTGGTATAATCAACGTTTTGCATCCCGAGATTACTTCACTTAGGTGCATTATTCTGAAAGATTTGTTGACTTTGGTTCGATTTACTACTTGGCTGGAAAGACTGTTGTATAGAAGATGAGATATCTAGCTTAGAACTTGCACAGGTGGCTACGGATGTTGGAGCGAATGAGGTTGTTGTTCTATACTTCAATGTCAGCGGTTGGGATAAGTGTGCGAACTTGATTTGTATTCAAGATGATAGTGAATCCTCAAAAATGGCAAGGAGTGCTGGTATAGACAGTGTTTAGCATATTTCTGGTGGCTAGATCACAAGTTAACTTTATTCATTTAGAAGTGGAGTAAGTAAAAGAAGATATGCCTAAAGTGTTGTTCATCCATTAGACTATGTGGGTGATGATAAAGGGCAGTCTCAGCAAAGTGGAGATGTTGCTTAGGAAGAAGAAATAGCAAACTTGGAGAACCAGGAACATACTACAAATGTAAACACTAATGCGGCTCCATATTCTGACCCCAATGTTGAGAGCCCAAGTGTGGTCAACAATGGTGACCATTCAGTTGCAGACTGTACAACTGACCATCCTAATGATACTCCTACCCCAAATGCCCATCGAGCTGCAACCACCTCATCTGACCATCATGTTGACATCAAAATCATCAATCCAAATGTCCATCCAAATTATTACACAAGCACTGGCCCTTCAAATGCTACAACCTTTGAATACATTCCTTATGCTTCTACTGTGGATGGTTGCCAAGTTTCGTTAAAGACAATTGAAGTGAAAAGTGAGTTGCAATCTTTGATGTAAGAGATAGTGATGACAATACACTATTTGATGAAAATGTTGACCACGAGGCAAGATCGAGTGGTTTGCCAGTTTAGACGAGAGTACGAAACCATCAACTAGGTCATATATACTGTACAGCATCAGAAGATGAGACGATTAATCAGAGTCCAAGAGATCCTTATGCACAATGGGGATCCAGTGTTTAATCCTTTGGTTAACATGTTAAATCTCAAATTTGAGCTGGGACTATGTTTCTATGAAGCTGATATGTTAATAAATTAGTGAGAAAGCATGTCATTGATAATAAAATTTAAAGGTTGAACGTATATTTTAAGAATTTAGATCTAGTTAGTCCAATTTTTCTAATACTAGTGGATGTTCATGACATTTAATGGAGCCTATTGAGTGTAACTGATTCTCCCCCCAAACTTGGCTATAACTCATCGAGTCAATAAAGGACTCAATTCGAAAGAACATACAGTAGAGGACAGAAACTGCAACACTTTTTAACGAAAGACCAAAATGAAGTCACAATAAAGGACCAATTGAAATAAATTATCATTCATGTTTATTCAATTCTACTATATAGTCTAGTACCAAACTTTCATCATTATAAACACACTCATAACCAATTCTCACTTTTCTCACTGTCCACTGATATAGGCACAAAATCAATACTTAGTTCCACGGTATAACATAATCACATCTTATACTGTTAACTTTCATTAGCGTAAAAAACTTCAGCACATTTTCGTAACACACACAAACTGAGCTTTCACATCAGACACAAGTGCTTTCAACTGCAACAGAAAGAAGTGTATATTTTACGATTCACCAAAATTTTAGTCACATTCTCAAATCTCAAGTATTCGTCCCTTCATCACATGCATCATTTACATGAATCTTTACTCGTCGGATTACCTGAAAAATGTACAAATACACGCGCCTCTCCAGTCTCTAATCTTATCTTATCATTAGAAATAGCTATATGAATCCTGTCAGATGGAATTGGCAAGCTTCTTGGGATTTTCTGTTTTCCTAAAATAGAACTTCTCAAGTGTTCATCATGCAATCTTTGTCGTGAGAGAACTCCATTTACGCTAAATGAAGGAAATTACTTCGTTTAACATTAACCCCAAGCATCACAACCTCACTAGTTGCACTCTATACATTTTAGCTTCTGTAGTGAACACTGCAACAACTTCCAATTATTGCAGTACATACTCCAGACAGAATTATTACAAGGTTAGAGTGTCTACTCTCAAAAAAATATAAAGGGAGCATATGCAACATGATTCAGTACAACATTTGTTTTGTTTTTTCTTTTCCTCTAAATTCTGTTACATTTTAGAACGCAGGGGAGCGTTTCCAACAGGCCCTTCCTCAGATTTCTGCAGCTTCCGCTTCGCTTTAACTTTGTAAATTACTGAATGTACGTCATCAAAATGAGGTCTAGTTGCATTCTTTGTGGCATCTATCCATTTCCGCACTCTTTCATAAGGGCCTAGTATTCGATCTCGATCCTTCTCATCTACAAGCTGTAATAAAACAACAAACAGGGCGGTCGTCATCTCATAGAAATCTTGAAGAATGCAAGCTTCGTACTCGAAAGAACTTAAGAAAAAGAAGTATACAAAGGCTCTAGACTCTGATGCAGAAGGGAAGGAAGTTGTGCAGGGTTTGTTGATCATATCTGCTTATATTAGCATTTATAATACGGTGAACAAAACAGTTCCATTTTGGATTAAATAACAATCACAACCTTTTTGTGAAGGTCAATTTAATAACCACAATTTACTATACAAAGTTACAGGAACGCCGTGCTCTTTAAAAGGATATTAGGAAAAGAGAAATAAAACATATGCTACACCATAACTAATTATGGCTATTGTGATGGAGATATTGCTACTAATAGGAAAAAATAAAGTAATATGAACAAAAGGTATTCCCACGCCATGAAAATATTTGAGATAAGATTTTAATATAGAACAACTTCTATTCTTCAGTACAATTACATGCCAAGCCAATTTCATTCATTCTGCTATGCTTTAGCCAATTCTCGTCACAAGATAAATGATTCTATGATTATTGAATTGTGAAGTCTGCGACATTGTAATTTGACCAGGAATGTGTCGCAACTCAATAAAACCAAAAGTGCCACTATGACGACAATGCATCACAAAGCTACACTAATATTTTGCGACAGTTTTTTCGTAAGTACTACATGCAGCATAGAGAAGTCCTTACCTCGAGCTGCATTATCTCACACACCAAAGTTAGATCCGCAATTGAAGGTTGGGAGCTTCCAAGTAAAAAACGTCCTTTTCCCTTGAGCCACACAGTTTCAATCTTCATAAGAGAATCAGAGAGGATTTTCTCGCCTTCAGCTGCTGCTTTTGCATTCAAAGGCAGTCCAAAACCAGGTGCAAGAACAGAGTTGAACACATACTTAACTGGAGATACAAGAATATTTGTGAGAAAGCTGAAGTCAACCAGTAGCAGATAGCTAAAGTCGCTTCTTTAGTGCTGAAAGGAGAAGTATCCATGAGGTGAGAAGTTCCCCCACATAAAATGTCTATCCATTCGCCAATATAACCAGTTACTTATACACATAAGCATAGCAGTTCTTAAAATGGAACTAAGAAAAAGTATAAGATAGTAGAAGTTGAACTGCCGCTAAGTGTGCATACCATGTATAGATCATATATGTATATGCATTATGACACTAATATGTATAGAACACGACCAATTAGAAAGAGTGTGACAGTGGTCAAAATAGAACACCTGAACCCCGACGTAAATTTGAGTGATGCCAATCCAAGACTGAGTGAATTTTCGCTCGTTTGAAGAGGTCGGTAGGGTACCTGAAAGGATAACTTAGGTTGCATTTGTACAAATAAAAAGGATTCCAAGCATTATGAACTTAGCAAGATACTTCATTTAAAATGAAGGACAGATTGATTTATAAAACAGGAGAATTTAGGCAACTCTACCGAGAATATTATGTACTATGAACATTAAAGCTAAAATATGCAACGCCGTTTCAGTAGAGTATTTCTCTAATGTGATGAAGCTTCATAACCTTGGTCCAATCATTCGAGAAAGGATGATATGCATATGGTACATATATCTCTATCTTGTGAATAACAAATAATTAACTTTAGTAACAAGTCTTATTTACTTCTGTATTAATGTGATAAAGGTTTGGTTAGCCTATTTGGTAATTAAACCCCAAGTTATACATGTGAATTGGAATTCTGTAACCATGAAACTGGTCACTTTAAAATAAATCAGAGGTCGAAGCAGAGGCCTCTCACATCTAGTCTCAGAAGTGCAGAAGCTTGGGTAAATTTAAGTTGCAATACTAGATGGTGGCACTACTCACAGCAAATTATTCAAGCAGGAAATATTTAGCAGAGACTGGAGGCAAAACTAAGAAATGGAACCCACCAGTGATCTGCAACTCCCGGAAATACAGAAGATAGATAGATGAGGATAGCATGACTGCAAAAAAGAAGTCATCATAAACATTTTGATATGGCTGTTGGCTACCTGAAGAAAACTAAGCAGTTTCAAGCTGTAAGAATACATTAGTGAAGCGCGAATTTGATGTTCAATGCGCTGGATGCAGTGGAACTGAGCCATGTATTGCATTGCAGGGAACAAAAGTCATAGTTTGCGCGAAATATATCTCTAAGAAACAAAAGATGATAACGCACATTTAAGACACTTGAGACTTGTTCATATTAATCAAAAATAGAATCAACTTGTAAAAGACTTTGACCCTGTCTGCCTGTGAATCAACTTGTAGAAGAAAAGACAATCGTGAGCGAGGGCCACGCAACCATCAGCGTGATACCAAATCTTTGTGAAAGTTTTGAGTGACAATTAAAACGAATGTGGTCTGCGGTGAAATTCATTCTAGATTTACCTCTTCTCAAAACTTACACATATGAAACATTAGATACCAAATTCGTAACATAACAAAGAAAACGAAGACCTCGACTCTTCGAAGTCTACTTAACCTCAAATGAGAGGAACAGTTGAAATTGAGGGTACCTCTCAAAAAGCTTGAACCTTCCATCTGTTATTGCAGGGAGTTTCATCATTGGATTTATTTCTGTCCAAAAAAAAAAAGTGAATTTGATTTCTATTCTATTTACTATTTAGTACTGCATGCACCTAATTGGAATTGTAGCTGTGAAATTAAAAATATATATATAAATATACCTTGATATTGAGGAGTTAGATTCTGGCGTTTGCCGATATCAATTCTTACCTCTTCAAAATCTATCCCATTTAATCTTTACAACAACACAAAAAAGAAAAGAAAAGAAAATTATCACAACAATATGTAAAATAATAACAAGATTTAGATTTTAATTGAGAGAAAAGGGTCTGAGTAAATAATTTTAATTACTTGCAGAAAAGAATAACAGCTCTTGAAGGTTGGGACAATCGATCTGCATAAACTTTTAAACCCATCTCCGAAGGTGTGCTCCTTTGCTTCTTGCTTCACCTTATCTCCAACAGACGCTAATTAAGTAAGAATAGAGAGGTATGGAGCTGAGTGGTTAATGTCATAAAAAACATACATTTACTTTACCCATGATGAAACAATTGTTTTACCACTCTCGTTTTTTTTTTTTCTTTTGTAAAACAATTGTTTTACCACTCTCGTTTTTTTTTTCTTTTGTAAAACAATTGTTTGGACTTTTTAAAACAAACAAGAAAATTGTTTTACCACTCTCGTTTTTTAATACCTATTGAACTACCTCTTTGAGTAGTTGTCGAATAAAGTAATATTTTATTTTTTCTTATCTTATTTGGTAGGAAAACAAAAAAAAAAATATTTGTTGAGAAAGAGAACTTTTGTCGATTGAAGTTTAGTTGGAAGACGAGTAGGTTGAATGAGTTTTGATATATTGGCTTTGCGTGTGATATTGTGGTCGATCTAAATGTGTTGAGTGCTTAATTATTACATAAAAGTGGAATGTGTTGTTGATTTATGCCAACAAAATCATGGAGAAGAGATTTGAGCCAGACAAAGTATCTAAGCAACAACAATCATAGCACGATACTCAGCTTCAACAAAAGAACGCGAAACAATATGTTGTTTTTTGGTACGCCATAAAATAAGACTCGTGTCAAGTGAAATAAAGGTTCTAGTTGTAGAACGACGAGTAGCCCAATCAAGATTAGAATATACGTAAAGCTGAAGATCATACTTTTTAAAATCAAATGAGCCACGTCTCAAAAATTCTCTCAAGTAGCGAAAGATGTGGATCACTGCTTAGAGATGAGTGCCTTAGTGTTGTGCATGAACCCACTCATCATCTCAACACTAAAAAAATGTATTTGGTCTTTTGATAGTGAGATATTGAAGTCCGCCAACTAATATCATGTAGCCACTTGAATCATCAAGTAATAAGCTATCAAGCTTAGTAAGCTTGAAGTTCTAGTCCATAAGCTAAGAAATAGGCCGAGATCTCAGATTCCAAGGATATTCCAGAATATCTAATGTATACTTCTTCTGTTTCTGATAAATAAAAACACAATGAGTAGAGTGTGCTACCTAAATGACAAAAGACTATTTCATATAGCCCAAGTCCTTAATTTTGACCTAGGTGTCAAGGAATTTTCATTGCCCTAAATTCTTTCGCCACTTTTATTTACTTCGTCGTAAGGTTGTTCATTTAGTCAATCCGATCTGAACCAAACCAACATTTTGGTTAACCAGTTTTTTTTGAATCAATTGCAGTCCAAACCAAATCTTAACTGAAATTTTGGATTGGTTTTCAAACCAAACCGAAATTTGCAATTTGGTTCAGTTATTTTCCTAAACCGATTATTTGCACAAACAATATGGTTAAACCAAATTTCATGCACATTTTTTTATTTATTTGCTTAAAATCAAATCTTCACTGAAAAATGCCTAAATCAAACCTTTATAGATCAAGTATCACAAGAAAAATTTACATTAAATATAACACAATTAATCACAGGTTTGTTAAAAAAATAAAAAAAATTTAACTAGAGGTGAATTATGCTGGTCAAGTTTCTAGCTTACCATAAGAGACCACGTCGAAATGGTACCAAGATATCGTATTGCTTCATTAAAGCTCAAACTTGGACATCTCAACCTCTCCTCCTTGGCTATAAACAAACATGCTATGATGAAGAACAAAAACAACAAGAGAGAGGAAATATAAAACTTAAAGTGTGAGTAATCAATTTAAATTTTTGAATTTATTATAATCATTTTTTGTGTGTTAAATAAAAATGTGTTTAAGAACAAATTTGATAAGAAAAGAATTAAGGAGGGATTGGCTAGTTCTAGTTCTAGAATCTTAGATGAAGCTGTACATTAGAAGCCCATATATTATTATTATTATCTGCAAGGCCAAATATGAGCTTGAATCCATTACATTACCCAACTTGATTTTGGAACATTAACAACCAATGTCAGTGATGACGACTTCAATCCCTCTAACGGACACCCTATCCCCACGCGTCGCAGAAGCTTCTATGCCACGTGTAAGTGTAAGTAGCGAAGTACCATTTTCCTTTCTTCAAACAAACCGCACAAAATTCCTAATTTTCATTTCACATTAATTTATGTCATCAACGTCCTTCATTACAACCCATGCTTTATATCTCGACACGCGTTCTCAATCTCATCAGACCCAATAGTACTAGTACTACTACTGTTTATTCAATTTTAAGGAGAACCCATTTCAATTCACACCGTATACAACAATATTCTCACCCAATCAAACCTAGGATTTTGCTGCTTTCTTTTGCTCCATCCCATTTAAAGTCAACACCTTTGAGGTCAGATCATCATCATAGAATGGCGGCCACTCAATCATCTCAGCCTCAATCCCTCCATGAATTCACTGTTAAGGTATTATTATTTTTATTCTATTTTCACTACAACAACTATATTGTATATAACATAAATTCTATCTAATATACTTTTTATTTGTTGGTTGCAGGATGTTAAGGGGAATGATGTTAATCTTGGAATTTACAAGGGGAAGGTTCTGCTCATCGTCAATGTTGCATCTCAATGGTATTATTTATTGTATACACTTGCTCTTCAGTTTTGGAATTCTTTTTAACTTAAATTAGTCCTAGTCCTAGTGCTATTTAATTTTCATTCATAATTCATAATATATCGCTTGGGGCGGATCGGATCGGATATGCGTCATTGGTACAAGTACTCTATTTTGTGTCCATTTTTATGTGAAGTCATTTAAAGTCGAATACGTTCTCGGTTTGATTGCCTAAAAAGTTCATTTAGGCTTGTATGCTTCATTGATATCTATATAAATTTTGCACTCATTCTAATCAATTTGTATGAGTTGTTAGTTTTCATTGCTGATATTGGATTGGTTGTCAGTTTATATGTTCCTCTAGTTGTTATGCGATACACTCAGATTTCCGTATGGAATCAAAAAATGATTGATATTCTTTTTATGTATGCTGCAGTGGACTCACCAATTCAAACTACACTGAGTTAACAGAGGTGTACCAAAAATACAAGGATCAAGGTCTGTTTTTGTCCTTCCTTTCCTTTCTTTTCATTTTATTTTATTGTTTCGACCTTTCATTTGCAGTTTAGCCTTTGCTTGGTTTTCTACTGCATCTAACCGTGATTATTTCCGTTGCTTAGGTTTGGAGATACTTGCTTTTCCCTGCAATCAGTTTGGCTCTCAGGAGCCCGGAAGCAACGAAGAAATTCAGCAGTTTGCTTGCACTCGCTTTAAGGCCGAGTATCCCATATTTGACAAGGTAAGAAAGACCTCCAGCCTCTTTGTAGCTTTTCCTTGCTAAGCATTTATTTATCCAGCAAGGAAGACAAGCAGAGTTACAGGGTGCTAGCGTATTAGAGCTTTAACTGACGTGATATACAATATCACGTAACTCCCCGTTCCCTATGTTGAGTAGAACATGCCTGATATAAGGATATTGTGGAAATATACATATATATATATATATATATATATATATATATATACTGTTTCTCAGACTTAAGGAATTGTCTCTCTACATGATTAGAACCTAATGGGAGGGGTGTCTATTTGTATTGGTTCTTAAGATTGTAAGTGCTGTTTTTGCAATTACTGACATTGAAACTGAAATTTGTATCTAATCACACAAAAACTTCAGGTGGTATAGAATGCTTCTTTTGTTACTGATAAAGTTATAGCATGTGTGTAGTTGATCAAAAAACTTCTGTGGGTTCAGGTTGATGTAAACGGTGCCAATGCAGCTCCAATTTACAAGTACTTGAAGTCGGCTAAAGGCGGTCTGTTTGGGGACAGCATAAAGTGGAACTTCTCCAAATTCCTTGTTGACAAAGAGGGCAATGTCGTTGAACGCTATGCACCCACCACATCTCCTCTCAGCATAGAGGTAAAAAGCTTTGTAGCTTTGCGGGTACTTTTGGGTTATAAGAAACTAAGTAACCTAATGTTCTCTGGTTTTTTCTTCTACGATTGCAGAAAGATATAAAGAAGCAGTTGGAGAAAGCATAATCAATGCAGTGTGCATCATTTTGAGAAATAAGGATCTGCCGAGGATGTCTATTGTTATAATAAGCGTTGCAATTCTGAGTGAACCTGAAAGAGTTTTACTTGGTGTATCTGTTACTGAGATCGTCTTATAAACGATTGTGATATGCCTTTGTCTACAACCGAGTGCTACTTTGCATTAATGTTTTCTATTTCCCTGTATCTGTTGCTTGTCCTTTCAATAGTGAAACAATTTGCGCCTTGTTTAGTGTATCCAGTGATGATTTTGTTTGTGTAGGGCTCAATTGTTTTTGTGTGGATAATATTGGCAGTTTTCTGTGATTGATCAACAGTAATATGTTAATATGTACAACGTGAGTGACATATTTTTGGTCCAAATTTATCTTTTGATCTTCACTCGTTGCGCTAATAGTATTCCAAAGTGTTTCAACAACTGACAGAGATCCCGACTAGCCTTTTCATATATATATATGTTCGTTGTAGGTTATAACGGTACTCCCATACTTAAACTGAAATGCTTCAAATTAGTTATTAGAACATCAATTCATTTATCTGTTGATTTTTTTCCTTATTTTCTAGGTCGAGGTTTGTTTTATGGTTTTAGCTATAAATTAGAACATTGATATGGCCCAGCCTAAGTTCACTGCTTATGGGGGATTTGCTCGATATCCTATTTCTATACCGAATATCCGTTCGACATGGTACAAGGTTCGCCCTAATCTTCGGAAATTGGCTACATCTTCGATATCTATACAAAGGCTCGGTATGTAATTCAAGGTAGGTTAATTAATATAATATGTATTGTTCACACACCATATCGAATACGCTTATTCAGTATCGATTCCTTCTTCGACATATCATTTTACTCGATATACAATCTTATTCGACATAAAGCCAATCTACGATATTATTTTAGTTCGACATGTGTTAATACATTTGAGATTCGCATTTTTTTCGATATCAAGTTTATTCGACATACCCATACACTTTCGACATCACCAAGGTTTCGAGATCATCACATTCGACATCCCCAGAGTATTCGACATCCAACAGAGGCAACCAAGTGTCGTCTTAGGTGTTCCAGACTAAGTTAACTTGTAGGCTAATGTTAGCTAGAGTTGGCATAATTTGTACTAGGTCAAAGACTATTTTGCTAATCTATTGTACTAGTTTGTAACTTGTACTAAATTATTGGCATCGTCTGTTGGAACACCACATTCCCAGACGAATATGCAAGGATGCAACGAAGGACTAGTTCGCAATCTTAGAGGGCAACGATGAAAACTCGATTGTAGAAAACGCTCCAAGGGGGGATCACTATCGGACCATACTCTGGAGAAACAGACACATGTCCCACCGCCCATTTGAGCACCAACACTGGCTCCCGCACCTGCGGTACCCACAGTTCTACCACGAGAAGTGATCGCTCAGATCAATGCTACTGTTCAAGCAACAGTGACCACATCCTCGTCTATGCCATGCCGCGTCAACATGTGCCTGGTGGGACTTTACCGCCTCGCTCGCAAGAATCTAGGATGAGGGGTCCGGCCGAGAGGACCAGGGGTCAACACAAAGAAGATGAAGTTGAATCCATGAGGGATCGTCCAGTTTCACGAGTCTCAGAGGAGAGGGTCGCCAACTCGTGAGCAGAGATAAGGGAGATAGCGAGGAGAATGGAACAATTGAACCAGGAGAAGGAGAAAGTGCACCGTAGACTTGTCCATGTCCCAGGTCACCGAAGGTTGACACCCTTCTATGATGAGATCGAGGCTCATGCACTCCCTAAGGGCAAGAAGATTTCGCAACTCAAGACCTATGACGGGAACACGTGAACATCTCTTATATGTAGATGTAATACTAACTCTACATGGATTTTTTTATGATGTGCATGTACGCATATTAGCTACTACATTGTCGGGCACAACATTGGATTGGTTCACAAGGGTCCCCGTAGGATCGATAGCAAGCTATGAACAATTGAGAAAGAGGTTTGAGAGTCAATTCTCAAGCCAAAAGAGGATGCATACCAGCTTGAACCACTTGAACTCGATCAAACAGGATGAGAAGGAAAGCCTGGAGGACTTTATGAAAAGATTTAACGAAGAGTTGCTGAAGGTGGATGAGCCTAAAGGGGATCAAGTGGCTCTCATCCTCTTTAACGCTACGAAGCACAAAAGGTTCGCGGCCGATCTTCTCAAGGAGAACCCCATGACTATAAACCAGATCAATGCATTGGCATATCAGTCCATTTTCCACAACTAGATGGTGGCCACAAAGCAAACACCACACCAGACGTAGAACCGTCCAAAGGGAAAGGAAGGATGGAACAGAGATTTGAATGACCACGACAAAGATAAATCTCTCAGGAGATATACCCCCTCAATAGGGATATTCTGACCGTATTTGTTGTGGCACAGAGGAAAGGGTGGGTCAATGAGCTGAGGAAATTAAGGGATACCCTAGGAACTAAATACTCGAAGAAATATTGCGAATACCATCGCCAAGCGGGGCACAATACAGAAGACTTCAAGGATCTAAAGGATGAAATAGAAAGCTCATCCGTGAAGAGAATCTGATCCGTCACTTAAAGGACTCGGGAGAGCAAGGAATCAGGGACAGATAAACACAAAGCTATTGAGGCTCCAAGAGGACACGGGCACGAAGTGGTAATGCACCAACAAGAGGAATGGTCCAATTGAAGTAGATTCTTCCAATGGACGAAAAAAGATCACGCGGGTAATGTAGGACGGCAGATATGTGGGTTTCACAACCCTACTCGAGCTAGAGGAGCTACCTGAGGAGGAGATCACGTTTACAAAGAGGGCCTTGATCCAAATAACTCCGCAGGTAAACTGAATTGCCCGCTCGTTGTCAAATTAGATATTTTGATTATGGGGTATGGAAAATTCTAATTGATAGTGGGAGCTCAACGAATATAATATTTGCCCATGCCATGGAGAAAAGGACATTGGGCCATAGTGTGATTGAAATATCAATACCCCGCTCACGGGATTGGGGGAGCCGAGTTCGTGCCATTAGGATAGGTTAATACCCCGTTCACGGGATTGGTGAGGAACATGAGGACTGCGAATGTCGAATACGTGATTGTTGACCAATCGTTCGTCTATAATGTGAACATAGGGCGGCCATCTCTAAATGCAATACATGTAGTGGTATCTACATACCACCATGAAATGAAGTTCCCCACCCTTGGAGGAGTTAGTGAGATCATGGGAAATCACAAAGAAGCATAACTCTACTACGTCGCGTCGCTCAAGATTCCTAAGATCAATGGAGGAGGTGAACCATAGGCCGTTGCACCTGAGGCTCAACAAAAGGCGGAGTAGTCAGCTCAGAGTCAATTTTTCTACATTTCTTCATTTTCAATTACGTTTGAACAGTTTAAATTTACTTAAATTGCCTTATATGGGTTAGCATGTAACTAAAACATGGTGAACTACGCCGATCTGATTCCCATACCACTTGATACATAGGCGAACCGAAATATACCCAGTTCTCGGCTACTATCTATTGTTAATCTTTATCTTGAGAATATATATCTCTCTCCCATATTGTCAATGCGATTGCAGAAATAACCTACCCTATGTGGTAAGGCAGAAGTATACCTTAATGGGTAAAGTTATCTCATATCCTCCCGAATAAGGTAGAAATATACCTTAACTGGTAAAGTTATCTTCTATCCTACGGGATAAGGGAGAAATATACCTTAACGGGTAAAATTATCTCCTATCCTCCGTGATGATGCATAATCTGCCACACCCTCGGACGTGGGCAGAAAAAGGGTACCCCACAAAAGCGACTAAGGTCTAGAGGAAAGGCACATCTGAGTCACGACCGACTATCACCTAAATAAAAAGGTGTACGGTCCGAAATTCAGAGAAGGTACCCCTGGGTCACGACCAACTAACACCCCAATGAGGGTACTCGGTCTCAAACACCCGGAGAAGGTACCTCCGGAAGCCGACCGACCAACGTCTTAAGAAGGAGATATAGCTCTGACTCGGAGACTGAGGAACGCCTCTTGCCACGATCAATAATCAGTCTAAACATAAGGGACCCACAAGAAAAGACCATGGAATCCCCCTAGACCGAGATGTAATCACTCCCCAACCAGCTAAAGACCACTCGGACCCCACATACCCCAGTTCAGGGGACCTCCGGGTGATAACATCCAACAGTTAGCCAAAATATCAAAGAAGAAGGAGGACCATACTAAAATAGAAAGGACGCTAGTGAATGCAAGGAAGGGTCAAGACCACTCAAAATATGGTCTAAGGAGATAGATCGACAATCACACAACCATGAGAAACGTCCACACGGGTCCCTTTCAAGACCAACGACTAGAAGAATCATTCGGCCACCTAAGCAGAGCCTCAAACACGACCATGCTCGGAAGACGTGCCAACCACCCTCATTATAACAGAAGACCGCCCCTCATTGGCCCAAATCAGCCATTGGGGGTAGAAAGCAGCAACTCTCACTGGTGCAAACTAATGATTGGGGCAAACTAAATCCCCCATCGTTGGTTCAGAATCACCTCTAAAGACTATTGGAGAAGACGCCTTCAATACCCTCTCAAATGAACTAAAGTCAACTCACGCCATTGGTCGTCTCCTGACACTCGACCCCCATTAGCGCAGAAGACCTTCATGCCATTGGATGCCAAAGCCACCCGGAGTTAAGACGGAAAGACCATTTCCTATTGGACAAAGACCTCAGGGCTATTCCTATAAATAGCTCCCATTTTCAGCACCAGGAGACAAGTCAGAGATACGCAAGTTCACCTACACACATACATAAGATCAGTGTAAATTCTGCTAAAATCTCAGCATGATTGTACTTAGAACATGCATTCTACTAGACTAGCTATCTCATTACACGATCCTCTTGTATTTCACTCAAAATCCTTAATAAAATAATCACGCCTCTTTTTTTACTCAAACTCGAGATTGGCGTTCCGAATAAAAACTAAGTGACGATATCCCCAAACATCCCGACCTCACGGGTCCGGACGATATCCCATCACCAGATGGCGCCGTCTGTGGGAACGCCTTAAGTTCTCTAAGAAAAGTTTGGGGAAAATTATGTGGCCAGAAGAAGAACTAGAGGAGTACCCGTGGGCTTTTCATCCCAGTCCTATTCGGAACGCGAGTCTTTGGAGAATCACGATGTCACAATTAAGAGACAACAAAGCCATCCACCCGCTCAGAAGGAAGTGCTAATACCTAACGGCCCTATACCCAATTCGGACGGCCTTGTACCTCCCGTCGCTAGTGCTCCTCCGCCCCCAGCAGCCGACATTTCAGCGCCTCAAGCCACATACGCCCGTCCACCACCGGAGGCCGGACTAGTTATGGGTTACGTACAGGTACAGTGGGACATATACCGCAACATGTTCACTCAATTTAACGGAAATAGGTGAACAACCTCGGAGAATAGTCGGGGTCGTGACAAGAATCACCTTAAGGAACAGAGCAATCCTCCTGCCACCAATTCTCCCTACCTCTGTGCTCAATCTGAAGGCTTGCCATGCAGCGACGCCCGCAATCCTCCCTCTCGTTGAAGATGGAGAATGTCGTTGTTGCACAGTAAGCTCGATAGATGCACCCTAGAAGCGTGGCCATCTCGATGTCCCTCGACTCAGAAGCCAACACCCCTCGGCTCCAGAAGGACCTGGTCGTATCTAGTCGGGCACTAGCAACACCAACTTTGAGTTCTTTCCTCGCGTCTTTGAGCTGACGAAGTAGGTGGTCCCGCTCTTCCTGCAGCGCAGTGACCTCTTCTGCCACCCGAATTGCTTCCTTTGCCCTCTCCTCCCACCTCTCGGCCTTAGCGTCAGACTTAGCTATCGCCCGCCCAAGGCAACTCTTTAGTTCCCCCAAGTCCCGATCCACGAACTCTCTTATATCTGCAGTGTGTCTACGAGCCTCCGTCAAGGCCTTCTCCAGCCGAGTCGCTTCCTCACGAGCATTCCTAAATGAAGCTCGGAGAGTGCCGCACTACGGAATTATGGTCTTTAGGACCCTCAGACTGTCCCTATATGTGCCCAAGGCATCCCCGAGCACCGTGAGCTGCAAAAAAAAAGAAAAGAAGAGAAAGACAAAGTTAAAAGGCTGGTGGTGACCAACGAGAGAAGGATAAGAATTTAAATAAGGAAAAGCGTTACCTCGCAAATGCTCTTACAAAATTGGTCCCACAAGGCTCCGTCGCTAAAGCTGCCCAGAATCTCACGATCTCCTAGGTTAATGATACTTCTTACAATGGAGTTGTAGTAAGTAGGGTCATTTTAACCCCAAGGTAGATCGAAGAAATGATGGAAGTACGAAGAAACTCCTCCTCCTATGTCAGATTAAGAGAGTTCCCAATGGAACTCCTCTCGAGAGAAGACCTCTTCCGACTATCAGCCTTCACCAGAGGAAAGGGGTCTACGACGCCTTTCCCCTTGTTTTTTTTTTCCGAGGAAGCCCGTGAGCCGCCATTCCCCTTCTTCGATGGACCCCCGATGGCATGGGCCCAACCTATCAAATGAAAGGAGGAAATCGGCAACGACCCAAATACAAGAGTAGTACCAAAAAGAGGCATGAAATAATCGACAAAGTGTTTAGCCATATCGGGGTTCAGTAGTTGAGGCATACATTGGGAGTTCACCTCGTTCTCGGCCCCTACCATGACCACATCAGCATCAACAGTAGACGGACTCTCGAGGGCCTGAGGAAAGTACTTGCTATCAAGCGAACCTGAGGCCTCGGCAGCTCCGACCTTCGAGGACTTCCAAAGCTTCTGACGCCGCTCCATCTCTTGGCACTCAAAATTCACAGAAGAACATCGGTCCTTCGAGATATAATAATCTGAGTCAATATCGGTAAAGGATAGAAGGTCACCTTGGAAGGGGCGACGAGCGTAACTTGCCATCTCCGCACCTAAAATCAAGAGCACAAACTAAAAAAAAAGAGGAGGGAGTATATTGTATATACTCGGAGAAGGGATTTTTTCCCAAAAAAATACAAGGACTTACGAAGTTCCTCGTGTTGTCGAATCATCGTCGGAGTAGGGCGCTCGCCGACCAACCCGTCTTGCAAACTAGCAATCAGCAGGACCATCGGGCTGTGCGCCATGGAGGACACGTCGTAAAGACCAAAGAAAAGACCTCAACACTCTAAATAAAGTTTTGGTCTCCGAGGACACTTTAACCGAAGCACAAACAAACCCCAAACCCTACTGAGTGGATATACCTCCCCACTACGCAACCGACTCTTCGACGGGGGATATGAAAAAGTATCTTTGATGCCTGTCCCTATTGTTGGCAGGCCCATTAGCGGTAAAAGTCAGAAACACCCATTTGTTATCACGAACGGATAGGGAGAATAACAACAAACTTGAAGCGGTTGCCCATAGCACAACGCCCCCGCCACGGTCTGAGGATTGCAGGGAATGTTCACAAGGTGGTAGCAGAGTATAAACCCTATCAGGTGACGGTAGGAGGCCGAAGTTACTTGACTCGAGCAAAGTTGCCAAAAAATAAAATGATCCCTCAGGACCACAATGCAGCGAAGACCACAATGCAGCTGCTTCGAGTACACGGTCAGGTAACCCTCAGGTGAGTCATACACCCTCTAAAGACTTGAGGGGATGATCACATTCACCTGGTTGGAGGAAATGTTGAAAGACTCCAGCCAAACTCTGGCCTCCGCCGTGGATCGGACTCCGAGCCGACCAGTCATGCATTTTGGGTCCAGATTCTCTCGAACAAAGACAACACCCTCGGTCAGATACTAGTAAGGGGACCGACGGCCAAAAATGGCGAACACTCGGTCCGCCACCGTCACCGGAGGAGCAGCAACATCATCACCAGCATAAGAACTTTCGGCTCCCCACCGTGTGGCAGAACAAGTAGACGGTAAACGTGCAGCCCTCCAGCGGCGACTTCGTTGGGATGCAGCCACGCTAGGATGCTGAGGAGAGAGCAGAGAGCCGAATGAACTACAAGAGTCTTCATTACTGAAAAAAGCAGAAGTTGCACGAGAAACTATGATTGCAGAAAGGAAGCAAATCTGAAGAATGAGTTCTTTTTTTTTTTTTGCAGAAAAATTATTGAGAAGAAGGAAAGCAGTGGAGAAAAATGAAAAAGATGGTCCACTTTTATAGGCGGGAAAAATGGTTCGTATCCCGAGTCGGTTCACTGCCCTGCCCACGATTCAAAAGGTAGGACCCTTTAGCAGCCCAGTCACGCCCCCTCAGAACCGCCACATTCCCCGAATTATTGCAACTCTAACATGTCAGATGTCGGCATATGGGAGTTAGACCGGCGCCCCAACTCCATACGTCCCTTCACATTTCATGAGCGCCCCTTCTTAAAAGGCGGGCGGTTGAAGGAACCAGCATGAGAAACAATTCAAATCCACGACCACCTTGGGGCTCGCAATCTCGACCATCCATCCACATGGTACCCCCACGATGCTCATAAGTAATTATACATGGAGCTTAAAATTTTCCAAGTGTAGTAACCTCGAACATCGGAATCAAAGCCTAGCACCTTTGCGGCATATGACCCTTAGGCCCTTGCAGGGACTCCCCCGAATGGGTCACCCTCGAAACCTTGCCTAAAAGGGTCAAAACAGCCACCAAATCTGATGGTCGTGGTTACCCACGCCGAAAAGCAAGGGGACTCCAAAAATATAATGCTTGGGTACTCCAAATAAAGGAGGTTGGGGCCCCTCGAACGAGGAGGAACGTGCGTATCTAGGTGGCGAATAGCAAAATTTTTCTAAGTATGGAATAATAAAAGCATAATAAAAGAGCATGGTCGTAATCCCCGACCAAAGAAAGAAGACTTGTAATCAAAAAGTTTCATTGAATCATTAAAATTCAAGAGAGGAGGGGGGGAACAACCCGATTGAGGGGGGGGGAATGGTCCAGCTGCGGTTGCAGGAGCTGGAGAACAACGGACGTCCGAGCCCCCGGGAAGCAACACCAGGGCCACTTCAGGAGTCTCAAGACGTATAATCCGGGTAGAAGACAACCTATGAACATTGTCCTAGGGGCAATAAAAGTTCATTAGAGTGCCCATGTGTCGACATACCCTGAATCCCCACAGAAGATGAGCCTCATAATAGAGAGCGAGCTGCTCCCGTACCTCTCTCTCACGAGCGGCCAGCCGCTCGTCCTGCTCCTCCATAGTCTTTGCCAAAGCAACTCAAAGTGACTCCACCAATTCCTTCAAGGCCTGAAGTTTTCGAGCCCAGTCGGTCTCTTTCCCCACCAAGGATCCATTTTTCTTCTCAAAGGCAGCCAAGCGGTCTTTCAATTGTCCCTCCGACCCTTCTAGCTTCTTCACCCGGCCCACCAGGCTCTCGAATTGGGCACGACCCTCGGCCTCAACTTCTCCCAGCCTCTTCTTTAGAGTGTCCCTCTCACGAGCTGCTTTCTCATAAAGATGAGACATACTCATCAACCAAATCGGGCTCTGCAGAGAAAGAAAAGAAGTAAATATCGATAGACTTTACAAAACAAAAGGGGGGAGAGGTCATCAAATGCAATTTTCACTTACCAAGGCCGCACACATTTGTGCAAACAGACCGAGCTCTTGGGCCCTCAGAAAATAAGGGGTCAGAGAAGAACTTAGGGCCGCCAGCTCATGGGAAAGACCTAGAGGAGATTGCACAGGAGGAAGCGTGACCTGGCTCCAAGTACCAGCCTCTCTAAGAGGAGCCACTGTCGGAGGACCAGAAGACTCAACCTCACGATGCTTGGGTAGGGGAGACGAAGACCTCTCAACAACCGACTCCCACCTGGCGTTCGAGGGATGGGGCATCAATGGCTCACCGCCCAGAGACCCACTGATATTCGCCAACTGAGCCTCCTCATACCTCATCGCCAGCCACTTCGCACCTACATCGGGTCCCATTGGCAAGTCGAGAGATTAGCGGGAAGGTGTGGGGTTCTCTCCCATTTGCGCAAGGGGAAACCCCTCCTCGTTAGAGTCCAACAATAGGATAACCTTACTCTTGGAGGAAACCTCGTGCTACTCCTGACGTTGCTTTCTCCCGACTAGGCCTTAACGCGTGGACAACTCAGCGACGTGGAAGATGCAGGACCACAATTGCAAAAAATGTTCAACAACGCATAAACTCATTTAATGAGTTCCAAGTGATTTCTACGAAATACACTCGGATCTGGGGGGACTTCTAATGATGCATAATTTGCCACGCCCTCGAACGTGGTTAAAAAAAAGGCACCTCACAAAAGCGACTGAGGTCTAGAGGAAAGGCATATCTGAGTCACGACCAGCTATTCAGTTGAAGATCGATAATTTTCTACCTTTATTCTTGGCTAAAACATCTTTCTTAGCCTGCTCGAGCTTAGACTTCAATTTCGAGTTCTCCGCTCGAGAGGAGGTGAGTATTTGATTGGCATATTTAAGCTGGCTCAGAGTATGGTTCTTTTCTGCGATTGCCCTATCACCCACAGTGGGGTCAAAGTTGGCCATTATATCAATGTGAGCTGCCATTTGCGCCACCACCTTCGCCTAATCGACCTCGGCATTGTTTGCCACAATCAAACTTGTCTTAAAAAACTTCCCAACCTAGATAAGTCCACGGGTTCATGATCACTTAAGGAAGGACACATGTATCAATACTTAACAAGGTGAAAAATAATTAAAAAACTATCACTTACGGCTTGGAAGACATGAATGCCTCGGTGCACAACGAGTGCATGATCATACTCCCCTAACAGTGGAGTCCTCGTGACAGTGGGGAAGATGTTGCCAATGGCACGAGCAGCCTCACTCCCGCTAAACTCATGTGAAGCAACATCGATGCTGGGACCAAAAGTAGCACGACTCGGTTCACGTGGAGTGGAGGGTCCCTCGGGGAATGGCTTCTTCTGCCCCGCCAAGCCTGAACCCGTACTGCCATGAGTGGGCGTGGCCTGTGGGTTACTTGAACTAGCTCCCACGTCACCTAGGGGAACATCCCCAATATCTTCACCCTGGTCTGGCGGGCTAATTGCCCGATCGCCTTGAGAGTCACCAGCCTCCCTCGCTTAGTGCGGTGACCAGTCCTCCCGCGAGTTTTAAGCACATCGGGATCAGCACCATCGGCCCCACTACCAGCTGCAACGCTAACTGCTCGCCTTGCAACAATATACTGTTGCATGTTAGCTTGGCGACCCATAACAAGAGTGGCTACGAGAAAACATAACAAGTAAGTCAAACTCAAAACAAATGAGAGCAATACAAATACATGCTTAAAGAAGCTACAAAGAGACACGTCTTGAAGAATATACCCAAGCTATGGGCCCGCTATAAGGCTTAGGCGATAAGATACCAACTCTCAATACATCATTGTTGACCAACAGTGTGCGGTCAAAATTGTACTTAACTATATTCCTAAAAAAACCTTCCTCCCAAGTTGGAGCCCCAACACCCGCAAGAACACCACGTCTTTTAGACTGTGACCAAACTTTGGGCAAGCAGCTAAACTCTCCCGGGTTCTCTCTTTAACATAGAAGAATTACTTTTTTGCCCCATCCCCATAACTAGATTGGGTGGCAGTCAAAAGTTTGTGACCAACATTTGCTCTCACAAAGTAAAACCCCTTGCCCTCTTCCTATTACTGATCACGGTGAACAACTTCCAAAATTCATTAGCACCACATGGGGTGTTAAGAAATTTCATCACCAAGATGAAGGCTACCAGAGCCCCAAACGAGTTAGGTGAGAATTGTACTAGAGAGACACCTATACTGCTCAACAAGGTACTGATCGGTGGATGAATGGGGAACCTCAAGCCATTGGGGAAATGCTTCATATCTACGGTAATATAACATGTCGAAGGGGTGTGCATCCTTTCATCCTTCTCACGAAATCTTATCTTATAACCCTCTATGTCATAATTATCATAGTAGTGTTTAGGTTTATGAAAAACTGCTTCTCCCCCTTAGCCAGCCAAACCGTACTCATTTCCTTCTTTAGACTTCTCATCTGAGTCTTCGCCATCATCTTCGTGCCCATGCGAGTCACCTATTAGATCCTCAGAATCCCACATTTCATTATCACTATGGGACACCGACACATATCACAGCGAGTGCAGTGGACTAGCATTGTCCTCTACTTGATCACTCTCATGAACAACTGGGACTCCCTCAGAAGCTGATCTAATATCTTTTGGCTCAGACATGTTCGATCAATGAAAAAAATTCCTATAAACTCGGGTAATAAGATGAAAAGACCCACAAGCTTACATATTATGAATCAGATAGGAAGACCCGCCTTTGATTGCGTGTTCGGTAGTAAATTCTTTGTTGTGAAAACCTGCAAAGCGAAAGGTAACCCTATAAGTAATCACTTCAAGATTTGAAAATTTTCACTAAGTGTAGAAAAGGCCTACACACTAATCCATATCGAAAATAGATATCGGGAATTACATATTGAATCCCAGGAACTCCGATATACATTTTTAATATCGAAAGTTCTATGTCGAAATGCAATATTCGACATTGGAAGCAATTTTGACATACCTTTGCCGAAAATAGCACGCTCTCCCTAAAGTACAAATGTTTTGCTTGTCCTCCCTTCTCATATTTATTGTGGAGAAAGGGTGGAGTCCACATTTAGTGCGTACGGTTCGTTTAGCATGTCAAAGTATCCCCAATTCGATATGAATACCATATTTGATATTGATATCCCCAATTTTATATCGACACCACACTCAATATCGATATCCCCAATTCGATAATTGCATCATATTCGATTTTGATGTCTCATTTTCGACATCGATGCCCATATTCAATATTGATCCCTAATGTGATAACAATTTAAGAATTCTATCATAAAGTTTTTTCCTGTAAATTAATGGACTCAGCGTGTAAATTTATGGACCATTTTTGGTACCCTTTTGATTCACGATCTGTTTTGACACTAAGTGTTGTGCCAGCACCGATTGTATTCGGTGTTGTCCCAACACTTGTTTTTAAGTAATTTTGCAGCGGAATAATAAACACAATGAATGAATTTTAAGCAGATTATATGAATATAACATGCCGAGCCTTACGGTCAAATAATCACTAAATATAAATCTAATAATCTTACAAAAGTCAACTCAGTAAGGAAATCAATCCTAATACTAAATAATTAATAAGCTATGGAGTTTATAGCTTAGCTAGATAAAACTCAGTAAAAACCAGACTAATAACTAATACAAGAATTCTTCTAATTTCTCAGAACTAATTGTAATCTTTTTATTTAGTCTTGATGCCGAGCATGCCTTCTTATAGGATTTGACCGTCCTTCTTCATTGGCGTGATAGACACGAGTTGGTGATTGCTCTCTTCTTCTTTGGATAATTTCAAAATCTCCTTTGATGTTATCTTCATGAGATCTTCTAATATTATCTTCAAATTATTCCGGCTTATCTTCTTTCCTTAAGTATAAATCCGCATGATCCTCATAGTCCTTGATATCCCAAAACATATCACAGATAACTACAACTTGTGGAACTATGTGAGTTTAAGAATAAAGGAAAGAAAAAATATTTCACTTAAATAATTCGGAAAGTGCAGTGTGATTCAGTGTTGTGCCAACATTAGTTACCAGAATGTTGAACCAACAGTTCCTGATAGCACATGCACTTTCTATTTCCCCCATTTTTGCCTTTCTTCATAAAACTCCATCTGGAACCAATTTTGTTTATGTACATGTATTTCAGAATCTATAGTTACAATAATTATTTTAATTTTCTCCCCTTAATTTATGAATGATGAACTGCAGTGTTGAGCCAACACAGGTAATACTTGTGTTGTCCCAACATTTTCATCTGTCATTTAACACCTTCAGTTAGATCAACAGTTCAAACCAAAGCAAACTAGAATAATGGAAAACGTGCAGAGTAATATTCAGTTTATAGACCCATCAAAAACAAAACAGAGAACATGCTCTATGTGCCAAACCAATTATTGTTCAAACTACTTACCAAAGTACAAGAAAAAATTGGTGGCCTAATCTCCCCATTTTTGTGAGGAAAGAACCACCAACAGGTGCTTCTTGATGGTGTCGAGTTCTTTTATCTCTTGTCTACAATCTCACTCTTCCTGTCAAAAACCATCCTATCACACCAATCCACCTTCTCTTGCATGAAGGCAGAGTTAATAGGCACAACGGGGGCTGAATCATCCTCATCAACTGAGGCAGTGTTGAAACTTTGTGCTTTCTTCTTTCCCTTCTAAACCCCACTACTTCCTGGAGCATTTGCATCCTTCCATGGGAGGTCATTGATTATGTCTCCTCCAAAGTAGTTCTTGGTGATAGGCAGCTATCCAGTCTTGTCTACAAAGGTCTCATTTACACTTTTCTGAAATCCTTGATCATTGAGAATCTTGTAGATCAAGGAAGGGAAAGGGAGTATTGCATCTTTCTTGTGTGCAGCCTCAACAGTAGTCCTGAAAACTCTCTCCCCCATGTTCACTGGATGCCCTTTCTGCAATTTGTATATCAACACACCCATCTCATGAGTGAGGACGGTGGAGTTTGATGAGGGTATCCAGTTGAATAATGAAGCTTTGCACAATATGACAGTGAGGGATGTGAGTCTATTCACATTCAGCTTGTTCTTCCATTTCTTCACCAGTCCACTTGTTAACTCTTCCATTATGATGTTCTCATCAATTTCCTCATCAGTTTCCTGTCTTCTTGACATCCTCCAGGTCTTCTTAATGATAGTGGGTTTAAATTTATAAAACTTATCCCTTACATACACTCTCCCATACTTGGGAGACCCTTTAACATGCACAAATTTTGACAAGTTACTATAAAACTCCCTAATCACAACAGGGGACATCCTCAGGCACCACTGTCTCTAAAACCATCGGTTCATTTGCAAAGGGGACATCCTCAGAGATGTTGGGCAGATTTAGAGTTGCTTCAGTATCAGCAGGTTCTTGTGTTGTGATAACGTCCTTTGATTCTAGTGCTGTGACAAAACCAGTGGGTTCTTGTGCAGGTGCAACATCTTTTGGAATTGGTGTTGGCTCAGCACCGATAGACGCGCTCTTCTTCGATTTTATATTCCTCCTTGAGTAATCTGGAGCCGCCTTTCTTTTGGGTGGTTTAGGTACCACCACTGTATTGCATGTGCGGGTGCTTCTACGGGGTTGAACTCCCCCTGCATCAGATTACATGGCTGCAACAATGTTGGCAAGATCAACGATTATCGATTTCTTTCCTATTATAGTCTGCATGAGTAAATTAGGAAAATAGTAAGATTCTAGGGTTTAATTGAATTTGCAGAATCTACGCACAATAAAAAGTAGATGAGAAAGGAAAGTGGAAGTAAAATAGGAGTCATGGGCGGGTAAATGTTGAGAACGTGTGCCATTCCTGCCATGTTGAGTCAACACGTGCAGAAGTGTTGGCATCACACGTGACTAGAGCAGTTAATGAAATAACTTTTAAGTCACCGTGTTGTGTTGGGTGTTAAGGCAACATTCGTAGGGGCAGTGTTGGCACAACATTCTGAATCAACATTCTGTATGTACTGAGCCAAGTGACTGTGTGGTAAAGGTCTTACCAATGTTTTCTTCACATACTAGCATAAGCAGAATCTGAGCAAGATGCTTGGAACTCCAAGAGTTGGAAGGAATAATTCAAACCTGGTAGCTTAGCTTAGATCTGAAACGGGAGTGGGAGTTAGAGAACAGAAAAACACACTGAGAAAATAGTAAATGGGTTAATATCATAGAGATAATTAAGCTCATATAGTTCAGTGAAAAGTAGTTCTTGTGTGTTACTGGCAGCTAACAACCCAATAGATATGCCTTACATATGAGAATATAACCTGAAGAAAACCAAGAGATACTCCCCCTTAAGACCATGACAACACAGCACATGATAAGTAGAATAGGATAATCAAATATCAAAAGATTAATGTTTTTCCAACATTTATGAGTACATTGTTGTCTCAATACTGCATATCAGCAGTCACAGATATAAACCTTTTACTTATTCCATTTAAGACCATTATTAAAAAGCAACCTTCAAGCATTACACTTTAAGGGAAAAATGGATCATGTATTCACTAAATGTAGGCAATAACAGGACCCCTAACACCCTAGTTTTAACAAAATCAATGCAGAAGCATATGCAAGTACATATGGCTGAATGCAGGCAGTACAAGACCCCAATACCCAAGTATCCTAACACATACTGGTTTACTGAGCAACATAAATAGGGGTTTTGCACCAAGTGAGCAATTATACTGCATGAAAGGAAATACGAGACCCCATACACCCAATATAAGTGTTCACCATCATATGCCCCCTCTGCAAGCAAAACAATATAAATAAGTCACAACTGAATACATCATAACTGTCAACTCTGTGTACCCCAACTTCTTCATATTGTTTGTGTATCTATAACCTGGATATGACACAACTGAATACAATATAGCAGTCAGCTCTATGTACCCCAGCTTTTCCAAGTCAAGAATCTACCTTAAAGTAAAGAAAGTTAGGAAACTTTTCAAGAAGTATTTGTAAAGAGTAAGATATCCCATAAATGCTGACATGCCAGTAAGACTTCACAATGTTCAAGAATGTAGACAAATAGACAAGAGACAAATATGGAAATCACAAGAACTAACCAAATAATTAAGATAACAATCTGATTACATCACAATCAGTCATTGGTGTTGGCCTGTGAGTTGAGGCAACACATGTATGTTCAGTGTGTTCACAACATACTCATACCGAGAGCCTTCCTCAAACTAAAGAACCTTTGATTATCTAAAGGTTTTTTGAACATGCCAGCTAGTTGATTGTTGGTTTCAATATGTTCAATTGTGATTGTTTTATCTTCAACCAAATCTCTTAAGAAGTGACGTCTAATGTCAATGTGTTTGGTTCTACAATGTTGCACAAGATTTTTAGATATGCTTATTGCACTCTATGTTAGAACATTAGAGAAGTATTACTAGTTAACCTATAATCACAAAGCATATATTCAACCACATAAGTTGGGTTACACAGCTGCCAACTGCAATATATTATAACTCAGTAGTAGATAATGACACACAGTTCTGCTTCTTACTGTACCAGGAAACCAAATTATTTCATAGATAAAGACACCCTCCACTAGTGGTTTTTCTATCATCTAGACCCCTTGCCCAATCACTATCACTAAATCCAACTAGATTTGAGTTTGTATCATGAGATTACCAAATTCCTAACTCTGCAATTCCCGATATATACCTCAAGATTCTTTTTACAACAGTTAAGTGAGATACCTTAGGTGCAGCCTGATACCTGGCACAGACACACACTGAGTACATTATGTCAGGTCTGGTGGCTGATAAGTACAGAAGACTCCCTATCATTGATTTGTAGAGTGTTGAGTCATCATCTTTACCAGCTACATCCTTCTCCATCTTCACAGTAGTGGACATAGGTGTCTTGCAAGGCTTGGACTCCAGTAACCCAAATCTCTTCACCAAATTCCTTACATACTTCTCCTAAGAGAGAAACATTCCTGTTTCCTTCTGTTTCACTTGTATTCATAGGAAGAAGGTGAGCCCCCCTATCATACTCATTTCAAATGTACATGTCATAGTACTACCAAACTTGTCCAGTGTGGACTGATTAGAAGAGCCAAACACTATATCAACAACATAGATTTGAGTTATACATACATCTTTGTTATTCTTCATGATAAACAGTGTCCTATCACCTTCACCCCTTGCAAAACCAAAACATAGCAAAACCCCAGTTAACCTCTCATACCAAGCTCTAGGAGCTTGTTTCAAACCATATAAAGCCTTTTCAAGTTTGTAAACATAATCATAGTGATGGGGATCTGTGAATCCTTTTGGTTGCTCAACAAAACCTTCTTTGTCTATATAAGCATTCAAAAATGCTCCCTTAACATCAACTTGGTATAATTTGATTTTCAAGAAACAAGCAATGGCAAGTAAAAGCCTAATGGATTCTATTATGGCCACAGGGGCAAAGGTCTCATCAAAATCACTCCCTTCAACTTGAGTATACCCTTGGGCTACTAACCTAGCCTTATTCCTCACTATCACTCCATTTTCATCAATTTTATTTTTAAAGATCCACTTAGTTCCAATCACATTAGCATGACAGGTCTAGGAACTAGTTTCCATACATTGCTTTTAGAAAATTGCGTGAGTTCTTCCTGCCTTGTATTTATCCAGTGAAAATCTTTCGGTTTTTTTTTTAAATTGGTCCTTTATCGTGGCCTCGTTACGAAAATAGTCCTTTATTGAAACTTAGTCCAATTGTGGTCCTTTATCGTGTTTTTTGGTCCTCCGACCAAAATTTCTGCAAAATTTGGGGATTTTGACCGATTTTGACAATTTTTAGGCAATTTTGACCAATTTTAACCTTTTTTTTTTGCATTTGCACCCCAAAATAAATTGTACTTTGCACCCCAAAGCACACACACACACATATATAGATATATATATATATATATATATATATATATATATATATAAACTTTTTAATATCTTTCACAATTTATAATATAAACTTTTTAATATCTTTCACAATTTATAAAAGTTATAAAATTATAAAAAATAAAAAAATACATTTTAAAAAAATTAATTCATCATCTTCATATATATATATATATATATATATATATATACAATTTTGTTTTATATCTTTAACCATATTTAAAAGTTATGAAAATTATAACAAACAAAAAAATACATTTACAAAATTAATTCATCATCTACATATATATATATAAATTATATATTTAACAATTTATTAAAATTATAAAATTTATTAAAACAATTAAATAATTAATTCATCACCTTCATATATATATATATATATATACACACACACACACACAATTTACTTTTGCATCTTTAACGATTTATAAAAGTTATTAAAAATAAAAAAGAAATAATTTTTAAAATAAAATTAAGTCATCATCTTTCTGTATATATATATATATAATATTTTTATATCTTTAGCAATTTATGAAAATTATAAAATTATAAAAAAACTAAAATAAATATATTGAAAAATAAACTAAAAAGTTAATAATCATCTTCATTAGCGGTGGTGGTAGCGGGAATTGGGGGGGGGGGGGGTTACGGAAAGGGGTAGTGAAGATGATTTTTATTTTTTGTCAATGTACTTTTTCTTGATAATTTTTATAACTTTTAAAAATTGTTAAGGATATAAAAATAAATTGTATATATATATATATATGAAGTTGATGATTTTATTTAATTTTATGAATTTAATAAATTGTGAAAGATATAAAAATAAATTGTGTATATATATCTACATATTTAGATGATGAACTAATTTTTTTAAAATAATTTATTTTTGTTTGTTATAATTTTTATAACTTTTATAAATGGTTAAAGATATAAAAAATTTGTATATATATATATGAAGATAATGAATAATTTTTTTAAAATGTATTTTTTTGTTTTTTATAATTTTATAACTTTTTAAATTATTAAAAATATTAAAAAGTATATATATATATATATATATATATATTTTGGGGTGCAAATGCAAAAAAAGAAAAAAAGAAAGTCAAAATTGGTTAAAATTGCCTAAAATGGTCAAAATCGGTCAAAATCCCCAAATTCGGCAGAAATTTTGGCTAAGGTTGGTAAAGGGATTCTATGAGACACTAAAGTGTTTGATATATGTGTGATATTTTTGGTACTAACATTATTAGTTGAGGTTCAATCTACGGACACCTCCGGTGGCACCCGAGCCAGTGCTTTTGGACCAAAAAACACGATAAATGACCAAAATTGGACTAAGGCTCAATAAAGAACTATTTTTGTAATGAGACCACGATGAAGAACCAATTTTGAAAAAAAAAACCGATTGTTTTAGAGCCTCATTCTTATTCTTAGGTTCTAGAGCAGAAACAAATCAAGCAACTGAATTACACACAAATGAAATGCAAACAATAAGTTTAACCATATTTTTATAGTTTACTCTTTCTTTGTTTCTGGTTATTACACCTTTTGTAAGGTTCCCTTTAACCTGAGAAGTGGGATGATCCCTCTGAATTCTGGCAGGAGTGTCTCTTCTAACATTTTCACCAACAAACTCTTTTGTCTCAGAATCTACATAAACTGGTGTTGGTCCAACATCTGTATGAGTCTGTGTTGGCTCAACATCATCATTCCTAGTGTCTTCTACTTCAATCCCTGGTGTTGAGTCCACATTGTCACTCGATGGTTTTGACTCCACATCACCAGTCAGAGGTCGTCCTAGTTGGTTTTCAGTGTTACCAATGAATGGAAGCATGTGTAGTCTTGGTTTGTTTACCTTGTAGACAATCACCACAAACCAGTTTACCCTAGACTAGTAAGTTTAGGTATGCCTCTCACATCTGCTCACATCTTCTAGTTTAATGATCTTTTCCAGATTCTTGTAGTGGACATGTCCTAGTCTTCTGTGCCAATCCAAAGATTCTTTAACTTTCACATGCATACACTGTGCATCCTCATCCACCAGGTAGCAGTTGTATTTTGACCTTTTTCATGTCATAACACAGTTGTTAGATTTATCAAACATATCATATGAATACTTGCCAAATGTAACAATCATATTATCATCACAAAGCTGGCTAATGCTGATAAGGTTAGTCTTCAACCCATCCACCAGCAGAACCTCAGTCAGACGTGGGAAACCATTCACATTCAGAACCCCCTTTCCTATAATATTTCCTTTGCTTCCAACACCATATGTAAGAGAACTAGTATACAGAGGCACAAAGTCCTTGAGATTAGTCTTCGTACTTGTCATATGTCTAGAACAACCATTGTCAAAATACCAATCACCAGTACGAGTATGAGTAGCTGAGAAGACAACATTACAGATAATCTTAATTTTAGAAGACCGAATTCAATTCTTTTGAAAACTGTAATTTTGTTAACTGGGGTTGTTTCATAATTTTGATCCAACATTAGAGGGGTCTGATGTTGTCCCAATATTCGATCCAATATTACTACTATCACACTTATATCTTTGACAGAATTTTTTGTACTTGATGTAGTATGGTTTCAAATAACCTGGCTGAAAACAATATTAGCATATATAGGTTATCTTCTTAGATTTAATAGGGTTGCCATTATTTTTACAAAAACCAGCCTTTACAAAACCAGGTATAACAGTTTCATATCTACTTGATCTTTCTTGGTATCCCAAACCTGTAGTTCCTTCATTGCCAATACTTAGAGCTTCATCAAGCTTGCTTGTTCTTGAGTTCCACTTGGTAATTGTTCTCTCTACTTCATCCAGCTTTATCTCCATCTTCATCATTTGACACTCCTTTCTGGTAAGGTTTCTCTCTAGTTCTATTATAGTTTCAATTAAGAAACTGTTCTCCTTGATGAGCTCATTTTCCCCTTTTATGGTTTTCTTTACTTCAACAAGGAGTTCCCTGTAAACAACCTCCAATTCATCAATTACCTCACCTTGATCCATTTCCTCTTCAAAGAGGTACTCTTCATCCAAATCTATAGAGCCACCAAAACAGACAAAGTTAGAATGTTACTCAGAATCATTTATATCAGTAATAAGACATTGAGGGTTAGATATATAATCGTCATCCTCCCAGTTGTCGAAGTAGTCTTTATGTTCTTCTGGATCAATTTGAGTGTTCAGGCAACATCTGCCAGTCCCAATGTTGTCCTGACACTCGGTCCAGTTTACTTAAGCAGACAAGGCTGATGTATGAACTTCTTCAGGCACCTATTCATCTGATAACTCATCCAGACCTGTCTCATCATCAATATCATCCATGCATACCCAGTAAAAGTTACCTTCGATTCTTAAAGTATTAGCACACGCATATGACAAGTGACCATAACCTTTGCATTCAAAGCATTGGATTTCTTTCATTTTCCTATTGTCACTATCAGTGGGCTTTTTGAAAGAACACTTTACCATTTTACCAGGAAAACTCCTTCTTAGATCAGGAGGGATATTCTTCTATGTTATGACTATATAATTTAAAGCAATCGTATTGAAGTTTTTAACCACTGAACCTAGGTAAGCATTTATTTTAGTTTCATCATCTACTTCTTCTTCAGTATCTTTTAGAGCAAGACCTCTCTGTCTATTAGTACGCTCTGAGTTCATTTCAAATTCTTGCAAAATATTCAGCATGGTATGCAAGTTAAGTGATGACATGTGTCCGGCTTCTTGCACATTAATCTTCTTAACCTCAAACCTAATGGACAGAGTTCTCATAGCTTTGTAAACTAATTGTTTATTAGTTAGAGGGTCACATAATCTTTAACATTCATTAGATATGTCATTAGTTTCTCAAAATAAGAAGTGACAGACTCATCCTCACGCATTCTCATTCTTTCAATTTTTTATAAAGCAATTTGAAGTCGCTTCTTTGACACTTGCATCTCCCTCACAATGAGTTTGAAGGAGAATCCAAGCTTGTTTGGCAGTTATACATAATTGTACTAACCTGAACATATGTGGATTAATCCAACTGAAGATCGCATTCAGTGCTTTCTCATTGTAGGCTACTTCATTGACTTCTGCTATAGTCCAGTTAGCTTCAGGCTTTAGGTGTACATTATTGTCATTGTCTCCAACTGTCATAGGTGGAGTGTATCCATCAATGATTGATTTCCAAGCCCGTAGGTCTAAGATTTGATGTATTGCATGAGTCTGATTTTCCAGTAAGCATAATTTTCCCCATCCAGCACTGGTAGCCTGTACTTTGTATTGGGGTTCACATTATCCATGGTGATTTGACAATAGATCGTATATATATAACGAGGTAAGTATTACAGGTGTGGTGCTATGATTCTATTACAAACTAGACCTACTTCGACTATGGCTAAAGCTAAGTAGGCTTGGTCCGAAACACCTCAAACTGACGTTACATGCTCTGCTGGATCTCGAAGGTATATCGAACTGGACGTCGAAGGTGATATCGAGGATGATATCGTATTCCTCCTACGTCGAGGATGATCTCCTGGATGATGTTGGGAATATCGTCAGATGTGATGTCGGATGGTGTATGGGTGATATATATCAGGTGCAATGTCGAGTACTATATCAGGTATACTCGATATCGGTGTGCAGCAATTGAGGATAATTAAAGCTTACCTTGATTAATGGAATGCGGGTATTTATAGGCCTCGGGAAGCGGGGAATGGACATGTGATAGACACGTGCGTTGTACTGTATTGAAGGTAATATTCTGTATGTATGTTGGGGATGACCCCCGAAATAGGTAACATATGGGCATGGCCCATAGGCCAGCCCAAATGCGGGAAAAACCATATCACGTTGTCCCCCAATTTGGTAGTTATTATTGAAAATAATAATTTGTAAATTAAATCTAAGTTTGAATTACCAGTACCTCTTGTCCTTCCAGTTCGAATGACGGAGCTCAGATACGGGAATTCGTTCAAACATGTTGGTGGACCCCCAATGTAACTAGCGTATTCGAGAGGTCCTCATTTGAACATATTATGATCCGTGTCTCTCGTAACATAAATTCATCATGACAGTCAAGCAGAGACCTCTTTAAGTTGATATCGAATTTTGTTCGATATCGTATGTCGAATGTGAGATTCAACATGGTTGGTATAAAATACATATCCGTAGGTTTTGTGCCTATATATAGTGACCTTCTGAAGAGGGGAGAATTCCTTTTGTCTTGTTATGCCTTCAGATTTCCATTAGAAAGGTATGATGGTATGACGGGGATACCCGATATGGATTTCGATATGCCTTTTTCGACATTCTGCTTCGATTTACGTATTAGTTATCCGTTTTTGATATCTATTTTTGACATGATACTCGATATGCGGATTTGATATGATTTTTGATATGGTTCATACCTAGGTCACATAAGGTGGATGCGGGTGCGCCAGTTCGCCAAATTTAAAAATACTTAAATTTCAATGCGCCTTAATGCGTTTATTAAAAATAATTAAATATTGAATATTGATACATAATTTCGTATATATTTGAGTATTGTTTAATAACTACTCATGATAATTAATTTTATATAATATTCTTTAAATTATTATGGTGGAAAGACAAATGTATAAGTCTTAAATTACTTCTAATATTCTATATTTATTTTATTTTCAACTTAGTTTTGTTCTCCATCTGTTTCGACTCTTTTTTAATATCATTCATTTGTTTCGTTATTTACAAATTTTCTACGATTATTCATTAAATTTGAATAAAAGAACTAAGAAATCTTAGTGCGAGAACTAAGAATTTATAATGCGTCTCAGTGCGAAGCACGGGCACTGAATGCACCAGTGCGAGAACGGTGCGCCAAATTTTTTGACGATGTGAAGGATTATGTGATCTAGGTTCATACTCTGTTTTATGTATTTTATGTCTGGTATTCACGCGCGTATGTAGCGTATTTTAGAGCGTGCAGTAGATGAGGCTGATGCTTTGGCGGCGGGTGCTGTTACCGTAGAAGGAATGGTCACCTCGGCTAAAACTATCTCAGAGGTTGGAACTTCATCACCTTCTGGTTTGGGAGCAACGATTTTAGGGATGGGGTCGCCTCTGTGGCGATCGTAGAACTTACGGTTCCGATCGTCGGTATCTCGACAACCATTGATGTGGCTTCAACTGTTGCAGGTGATGTGGTGACAGGGGAAGCTGCTCCGATTGTCGTCAGAATCGTAGGGGGAGTCTCCTCAAAATTGTTGGTGGTGTGACTGGGGCAGATGCACTTTTTAAGGCAGTGTCACCGACATTTGGTACTGCGGGATCTGAGCAGGCACAAGTTTTGCATGTGATTGAAAATGAAGTCCCTTCATTTTCCAAGAATAAGGAAGTAGCTGGAGACACTGCTTCAAAGTTAGCTTTAGCTCATGAGAACGTTGAGGGTAATCCCTCAGGTGTGGGAGTTGCAGCGAGCGATGTCCCTTCTATCACAACTGGTCCTATGGATGTGGGGCGTGCTTTGAAGGCCCCATTAATTCTGGAGGAGGAAGAGTCTTTGGATCCAGCCCTTACCATTGCTAAGGGGAAAGAGGTTGCTTATAGTGCAGGTTCAAAGATGCCACATTTTCATGGGTTTAAAGGTAGTCGTGTCCAAAAACCCATTATTTCGACCGCCCCGTCTTTTGGTCAATCTGGTCATAAAAGGGCTCGAGATGAGGGCACATCGGTCCCTTGACCCCCTCTTGGGCAAGGGCATGTTAGGCCTGGACCCAGTATCTTTGCTAAGAACATGGAGTGAGGATGATGCAGTTTGTGGCATGGCGCAGGCTTTTCCTCTTCCGGTTATGTGAGGACCGCACCTCCAGATCTAGTTAATATCAAACTCGTCCCATGTTTAAACAACACAGAAATAAACTCGATATTAATTCAGTCTAAAGGAAAGGTCTCATGGCCAGTACCATACCATACACAAAGAAAATCAATTTATTGCATATCACAGTGGAAGTCTTGATAAAATACAAATAACAACGTCATAGTTGAATAAAAGTAACAATACTTAGTTATTTAAAATATTTATGATTATTGAAATGCATACTCAAAATCACACTTAGCAAAATAACTTCTTGATTTGGAAAACCGCTCACACCAGCCACATGTAAGTCGCCTTTTCTTCTGAGGAATGGACAGACAAAACAAAAGAGGAATAAGTCTTTAATGACTTAGTGAGATTTATAGGTTTAGGCAGTAAACTGAACAAGAATAAGTAACATCCAAAAATGAACTGAACGGAAAAGAATGGCAAGAAATAACTATTGAGCGTTAATAACATATGAACATGAAGTAATAAAAATGAACATGTGCACATAACAACTAGATTCAACCTTATATCAACGAATATACTACCTTATACCTCCCAACGAGGAGTAACCTCGCAACAAAATGAAAAGACATGCTTGAGTACACGTCTATCTAGCACGCGGGATATAATCAACTCCTGACTATATGCGGCACCTAAATCGATGGGTATTATGATACTTTAACTGACAGCCCTTGCTGCCCAGCAGTAAATTAACACAATCCCTGGCCCAACTTCCCAAAGGCGTCCCAATGGGTGAAACATAATAGCATATGAGCTAGTAAGCCGGATAATATCCATTGCTCGTTTGCACAGTCCAAGAATCAATACATAGTTTATCATATTAGATCAGGTAATACAATTATAAATTGACAGGTCATAGATTTAGCATTTGAACATGAAGTAACAATAGATAAAAGAAACTGAATCGCCAAAGGGAATAAGTAAATGAAACATAAATGCAATATAAAGGATGAAAGAAGTGGCTCGTGATTCGGGAACAAAAATCACAAATTTTCTGTCTAAGTTCCTCAGGGTCAGGTGCCAAACGGGGCTGGAATAATCAAAATCAAACCTCACCCTTTCCACACAATTGCCGCTAGTTGTCCTCGTTAACTTCGTCAATCCCTAAATAGGTTTATAAAGTGTTAATAGTTATACAATTAGCTAGTAAGTTTATGTTTTTCATAAGTTGTTCTAATTAGTAATTAGGCTACACTTTAATACTAACTAAGTTAAAATGTGAGAGAATTGTGTCCTAATATACATCAAAGATTCATACAAAGGATTAATATGAAAGTTAACTAAAGATCACTTAAAAACATGCATCATCATTAGTAAAAATAAAACATACTCGACTACTACTATCTTTGCCGTCTAAACTATGATCTAATGAGTGATTTGCTTAAATAACCTTCAATATAGTAGATCTATCATGAATTCACATTTCAACTCTTGATATTAAGCATCATATAAAGAGATTGGTGAAATATTACATAGTATTCTAAAATAAATAACTAAAATAATGACATGCATAGATTCTTATACTAAATTGACATTTGTAAACAAATGAACATCATAGTTAAATATTTTTTAAAGAATCAACATATATATAGGAATAAATGCATGGAGTAGGAGTGATGAAGAAAGAGTTTTACTATTTTGTAAAAATCCTTGTGTGATAGAAGCTGTTTTTGGACGTTCTGGGCAAAGGCTGATTGTTGCTTACTTTCGGCCTTCAAAAACTTCTCTTTTGGAAATTGTGTCTGAATATGAAAGATGCCTAACTTAAAGGGTGATCTGGATCTAAAATTTCAGAATTTGTGGACTTGATTTGGATGAGTTATGGTGTTTTTAGTACTCGGATTCGAAAGCAGTTTTTTCTGCACAATGAAAAGTTTTGGTCTTTTATGGGTAGAAGAACGATGGAGAAAATTCTGAAACAATTTTTTTATGAAATTAGACTCAAAATGGTTGAATATAATGAGAAAAATGATGCATTCACGTGAGTAATATGACAGCTAAAATTGTTCAAAGTCAGATATAGAGTGCTGACAAATGCTAATAGGTTCATGTGCAATTATAGTAACAAGTTGGCAACTTGTATAGTTGTCTCCTTATCACTTTTTTTTTATTATTATTTTACTTTATACACCTTATAATATCAAATTCAGATCACATATTCATCTTAAATAATTCACAACTTGTAATTGATTAACTATTATGCAAATATAGTAATTATATAAAAAGATATATATACATAATTAAGGAGATAACTATGTAATTAATATGTTTTAAGCTAATTTCGAAATAATCATAATTATTTAGGGTTTATGAACCTAATTTAAGAACACATAAATTGTGTAAAGGCTATCCTAAGCTAATCATAAACGTTTAGGACTAAATTTGCTAATTCTAAAACTAATTGGTGTCAAAGTCCTAATTTGTGTAAGTTGAAGGACTAAAGTACAAATTAAACTAAAATAAATTGAAAACGTTATTTTTTTTCGGTGCGTGACAGATTAGCACCCCTGTATTAAGTGACTAGGATTGGGCGCAAAGTGTGCACCGTAATATGCACGTTTTTTAGACTATAAGTAATCTCGGTCGTAATCCTCTTCTTACCTATGTATATATATATATATATTCTTCGCACTCTTCTTATCTATGTCTGTGGCACGTGTAGTTTGGGAATCTGTTGGCTACCTCCATGAGGACTGTCAATCAGACGGAGGGCAACAAAGATGCTATTATTGCTCAGCTCGAAGCTGACATCGAAAAGATGGCCAATTTCAATCCCATCGCTATAGAAAAAATCGAGACTCAGAAGGAGGACGCTCGACATCGGTACCGATTGCTGAAGGATGCATATGATGATGCCCGTGTCGAGAATGAAAAGCTTATTAATCAAGCTGGTCAGTAGACGAAGCATGCTCTCAAAGAACAGAATGATCGTCGTTTGGCCGAACGTGAGCATGGGAAGGTGAAGGCGGAGAATCAGAGTTTGTTGGCTGACCTCGCTAAAGCTCGGACCGACTTAGAGAATGCGGTATGTATGCACTTGCTTAAAATGTGTTTTTCTCTCATAATTCGTCTTTAGTAACATTCCACCGATGTAGGATGTATCTCCCGAAATCCTGCTGCGTGTTGCTAGGAAGTTTCTTGCAAGTGGGACCTATCAGGAGCTACTGGCGGAGGTGTTATCATGGAGCGGGAGGAGGCCTTCCATTCGTTGATCGGGCATGTAAATGCAGAGAAAGTATTCAAGGATGGATTCAAGTTCATGGAGCTTAAAGCCATGTGCGGTCCGGATGGACTACCCCTTGAAGACAATAAGCCCGCGGGTGCTATTGCTGAGCAGCCTGACCCATTCTCAACTCTGTTGAAGGAGAAGAGTCCTGCTTGAGTGGAACCACTGTTCTTTTTTTTTCGGCGGTGCCTCGCCCTCTCATTCGTTTGGTTATGTAATAAATGGTTGAATAATGTTACCTTGATATTCTTAATTTATCTAGGTTTTTTGTCTGACTGCCTTTTAACATCACTCTTTTTGAGTCTATGGTGGCTGCTAGGAGTTTCCTCCTATTTGTATAGTTTGGTTCTTCATGGGAGGTTAGTGCCTCGTTGGCGGGTGCTCTTTTCTGTGTTCCCGTGAATAGGGGATTATGACCCCTTAAGATTTGTAGATCTTGGCCCCCTTCGATCAATTGATATCCCGTAGGATTTGTAGATCTTCCTCCCTCTTTAGGTGGTTGATATCCCGTAGGATTTGTAGATATTTATCCATCTTGGAGTAGTTGACATCACGTACGATTTGTTGATGGTATTCGTTGTCACGTTCTCTCCTCCATATCGCGGTGTATAGGGGAGTTATCCCACAAGAATCTGTAGATATTCGGCCCTTTCGTGTGCTCTCCTCCGTATCTCGGTGGATAGGGGAGTTATGATCCCATATGATTTGTAGATGGTTATTCTCTGTCGGGTTCTCTCTTCACTATCGCGGTGGATAGGGGAGTTATCACACATGAATTTGTAGATATTTGCCCTTTTTGGGTGCGCTCCTCCGTATCTCGGTGGATAGGGGAGTTATGATCCCGTAGGATTTATAGATGGTTATTCTTTGTCGGGTTCTCTCCTCCCTATCGCGATGGATAAGGGAGTTATCCCACATGAATTTGTAGATCTTCATCCCTTTATAGGTAGTCAACATCCCTTAGGATTTGTAGATCTTCATTCCTTTTCGGGTAGTCGATATCCCTTAGAATTTGTAGATCTTCATCCCACTTCGGGTAGTTAACATCCCGCAGGACTTGTAGATCTTCATCCCTGTCGTGTAAACAAGATAATACAATATGTATTGGTGAATATTTGATAAGATAAGATTTCAAGGTGATTTCCAATTTATTCATTTCCATCCTGGTAGTTGGAAACATGTCCTTTCTTGCCTATTGGCAGGGAATGCCATTGTACATATTGTAGATAGGTAAAACAAGCATATTCGCGAAAAGATATAATAATATTGAACTTTGACGATTAGATATCCAACGATGAATATCTTAAAATATGTGTGCCTTTTGGGCATACTTTGTCCGCACCAATACTGAGGTACGTCATTGTTATATCTCATGGGATATGTACCTGCAGTGAGTTACGAATACCGTAATGCAGTTATATAGCAGTTTGAACGATAAGAGCTAATGATTGATAACGGTCGAGGCCTAGGTAAATCCTAACTTGCCTACGTATCCCATGGTATGGGAATTAGACCGGCATAGTTCCCCCTGTTTTAGTTACAGACCAGTCCAACGATGGGGCAATTTAGGGAAATGAAATTGTTCGAAGTGACATAAAGTAATTGTTCCAGAAATAGTAAAAATAGGAATTAGACACAAAGGTTAGAGCCCCTCGTCGCTGCGAAGTGATTACTCCACATGTCGAATGTATTCTTGCTCGGCTGCTTCCACCTCCTGGACCTCCCTAATCCTACGAAGTCTAAGTGAGGCTACGTAGCACATCCAAACCTCTTTCTGGTTACCTATGATCTCTCCGATTCCGCATTTGGTTGAAAATTTCATTTTCTGGTGGTAAGTTGATACCACTGCTCTCATCTCGTTGAGGGGGGGGGGGGGCAATGATGACATTATAGGGGAAAATGAGGTCGAACATTGTGTATTTGACCTTGATTGTCCTTCTATACAGGTCCTTCCTGAATGATGTGGGTAGTATGATATATCCCAATGGGATCACTTCTCCGCCACCAAACCCAATTAGCGGGGTGGAAACCGTATCCATCATGTTTTGGGCCAATGCCATCTTTTCAAGGTATGTGCAAAGATAACGTTAGAAGAGTTTCCATTGTTGATGAGTACTTTCCATACCTGATATTTAGCTATATCAATCTTATCAACGAGTGGGCAGTCGAGTTTACATGCCTCTAGTGTGTGCGGCATGAGCTGCTCCAAGTCCTGTTTTGTGAAAGATATCTCCTAGTTCAAGAATTCCTCCTCCTTAGCTATGGTCATGTAACCCATGTACGTCCCTATCTGCATCTTACAGGTTGTCTTCTCGCACCCTTTGGCCTAATGGGCACCTACTGGCTCTTCATTGATCATGTTGATCATTCCTCTAGTTGAAGCATTGACAATTGATCTTCCAAACTCAGTAGGAGCCTCGATGGTCTTTTGCTTATCCTGCCTGGGGGAACGTGAATGATCCATATGAGGTGAGCGAGATCTGTCATCCATGTTGTGCTCACTCTTTGAGTTCCTCACCAACTCCATTAGTTTGCCTTTCTTGATGAGTCTCTCGATCTCATTCTTGGGGTCTGTACATTCCTCTGTGTCGTGTCCCATCTATCGGTGATATTCACAGTATTTCCTAGAAAATTTCATCCCCTTACTCTCCCTCAGCTTCCTCGGCTCAATGAGCGATCTATTCTTCGGTGCCACATCGAACACCTCCAAATCCCTCTGTTCAGCGGGGTGTATCTTCTTGGGGACCTATCCCTGTATCGCTCCTTCCCTTGGGCCCTGTTCTGTGGCTGATTTGGGCTTTGCTTGGTTGCCATCATGTTGTCCTCGTAGAAGATGTCGTAAGCTAGCGCGATGATCTGATCTATTGTTGGCGATCTAAGCTTGATCAACTGTGTCACGAATCTCCTATGCGTTGTAGCATTAAACAAGATGAGGATGACCAGGTCCCCCTTCGGTTCGTCAACTTTGAGAAGCTAATCATTAAACCTCTTAATGAAGTCCTTCAGACACTCTTTATTCGTCTAATTCATTGCATTTAGATGATTCATGCTAGTCCGCATCCTCTTCTGGCTGGAGAATTAGCTTTCCAACTTTTGTCTCATCTGCTCGTAGCTTGTTATAGACCCAACTTCTATCCTGGTATAACCAGTCCAAGGCTGCCCCGGTGTCATGGGGCAACTTTAATTAATCGATTAAAGGGGCATCCTGTGGCCGGTAGTTCTTACTCAAGCTACTTCCGCCTTCTCTTTCGTTGATCGTCGTAATTCTGTCCCTTACGAACGTTTTAGAGGAACAACTTGAACTCAATTCAATATCGTAGCAACCATTTATCTAACAACAATAAATAGGAATTGTCGGGTAGGTTACAAAAGCTTTTATTGCTTGAATAACAATTATCTATTACAATGCTTGCTTTCAAATTTCAACTCTCTTCTCCCTACATATGAAATACTAAAATAAATAATCCCATCAGCAAGGGACTAAGGAAAACTGCTAACTGCTTGGGTTGGACCCGGGTGCCCATACTTGAACTAGGACTTTGCCTTAGTCTTATATAGGACTCGTATCCCACCCAATTACATGCTGACAACTATGCCCATGAAGGGTCCAACTCTTTGCCCACGAAGGAACTTCCGAAGGGTCTTCGATCGGGTCTTGAAAATGGTGTCATGGGCGCCGACGCAAGGCGCCGTTCGCCCTTGCGGCTGGGCGCCAGTGCGGGCGACGTCCGACAGGTAGGACGATGCCCATGCCCATAACATTCTCCTCTATCTAAGTTAGCGACGTCCCCGGCGCTAACGAAGCCTTGAATGAATCAATAAGCTTCTGTGACGGCTTAAGGGTCTTCGCCCATTCCCAGGTGTTTTCCTCACTGCTGCAACCTTCCCACTTCACCAAGTATTCCTCAACGTTGCCTTTATTTGTTGTGACAACTCGATGATTTAGGAGTGCTTACGACACTCTTCGTTTGTAATTCTTCAATTTCATCTCGGGCCGACTGGGTTGGTTACGTGCCTCGTCCTCCATGTCTGCCGAATAGGGTTTCAGTAGTCCGACGTGAAGGACGTTGTGCGCTTTTCACCACGAATGTAAGGTAACCCGGTAGGCCACTTTACCGACGCGTTTCATGATTGGTAAGGGTCTGATATATTTTTGCATCAATCGTGGGTCTTGGCCTCATGATGCCTTTGATAATCGCGGGTCTGGGACCTTGGCCATCACTAGATCTCCCACTTGGAATTCAACAAACCATCTATGCTGATCCGCGTGCTTGTTCATGCGTCGTTGGGCCCTTTCTAGGTATCCCCGGGCTATATCAATGCTACGCTCCCACTTGTTCGTGAATTCGCGTGCGGGTGCAGGGTTTTCTGGAATCAATATTACACGATGTTGGGACAACATTGAGGATAACATTGAAACCAGAGAGCCTGTACGAAAACTATTCTTTAGTTGCCAAATTTAAGTTTTGCCTTTATTCACCTATTAATCAAGTTCTACGATTTTAGTTGTTTATGTTTATGTCCAGGAAGGTATCTTAATCATAAGAAAGAGCTATGGATGATTCCATACTTGAAGTTTCCATAATTCAAGCTAAGTTGAATAGTCAACTCTACACGCTTTCAAAAGAAGGAAACAAATTGGATACTCTGCAACTTTGATTCTTTCCAGGATTACTCCGATTTGAAGAAGATGTGTTACCTTACTTGATCAGTAATAAAGGAAACACATATTCGAGAAAGATATCAAGTTCACAAAGATGCCAAAATTGAACAAGGAAACAACAAGAGTTACCAAAGCTGTGAACAACACATCTTGGCGTGCAAGATTCAAGAAATCTATAAAAGATGTGAAGTTCATCAAGATGAATACAAGACAATAGTGCAAAACAATCCAAGAGATTAATCATACGTTGTATTGTCTTCGTCTTGCTTTTGTGAAGTTTTTGTATCAACTATTTACGTCTAGTTCATAGAAGTTAAGTAGTTCGTAGTTGTCTGCTTCGTTGAGTTCAATCAACAAAGAGTGTGAGTGAATTGTTGTGAGGAACATTTTTGTTAAAACCTTCATGGTTATTTCGCCTAAGGCTCGGAAGTTTTTAATTATATTGAAAACTTCTTAAAAATTATATCTTCTTGTTTTTAAATTCCGCTGCATATTACTTTGGTAAAGAAGATCATAATCGAGTTAAGGCAAAGTCAGCTTAACTCTCAAAGTTGTTGTGTCAATCCACGATCCAAAATTTTCAATTGGCGTCAGAGCCAAACACCGACTACACTGGTGGTTTGGAGGTGATACAACACCATGGACAGTGTCAATCCTAATACCAACAGGATTCCAGTTTTGGATGGCTCCAATTATGCATACTAGAAGATCAGGATGAGGTCTCACATCAAAGCTATTGATATTCGAGCCTGGCAATCCGTGATCAATGGATACTCTCTTCCAACATTACCAAGAGATGGTGAATGTGATCTAGTCCCAAAACCAGAAGCTGATTGGACATCAGCAGAGGTAAGTCTCTATAACTCCAATGAAAAACCTCTTAATGCTATCTTTAGTTGGGTTAATCATCACATGTTCAAGTTAATCCAAAATTGTACAAAAGCCAAACATGCTTGGGATATACTTGAATTACATTGTGAAGGAGATTCTGCTGTTAAAGATTCTAAATATAGACAATTGCTTCAGCAATTTGAAAAACTTGAGATGGGTGAAGATGAAAGTGTTGACATTTATTTTGAGAAAATTCTTGATATTGCTAACCAATGTGAAAACCTAGGTTTTGTTATAACTAATCAAGAAATGGTTTATAAAGCTATGAGAACACTGTCATCTAAATTTGCTCTCAAGAAAATTGCAATGAGTGAATCTAGGAACCTTGCTAATCTACAGTTTCAAGTCTTGATGAATAATCTTAGAGAATTTGAGATGGAGCTTGCCTCACAACCTAGAAAACATAGGGTTGTTGCTTCAAGAGGGTCAAGTCTTGACAATGAATGTGATGATGAATTTGAATTAATTTCTTCAAACTACGGTAAAATTACTAAGAAGTTCAATAAGCTGAACCTTAAAGGAAAAGGTAAAGAAAAGAATCTTAGTAATAGTTCCCCAGGTTATAAGAAATTACCTCCTAAGTTTGTGAAGTACGCATCAAAACCTACTCCTTTAGAAGCTGATAAGTTAAAAGATGTTCAATGTTTTGAATGTAAAGGATATGGTCATATGGCTAATGAATGTGCTAACACTCTTACAAAAAGAGGAAATTCTCATTGGGTTTGTGTAGATGATTTCAATGAAGATGACTTCAGTTCTGGAGAAGCTCAAGAACAATCAGAGGAGAATCAAACTGCTGCGCTACTCACTCAGATTGACTGGACACCAGAAGACTCCCTGAACTGCTTCGGATCTCAATGTTACCCCAACATTCAGGATCCAACATCAGAACAGGAGACCTTCTTTGCAGATTGGGATGAATATGATACTGATACTGAACCTTATCTTGCGTCCTACTTTGATGAATCTAACTTTGATTGTTTTCATGGCTTAGTGGATCTAGATGAAGAATATTTCTTTGAAGGTGAAATGTCCCAGGAAGAAATCATTGAAGACCTGAAGTCTATCTACCACAAACTGCTGCTTGAGAATCACAAACTCATCAAGAGCAACAAAAGCTTGAAGGAAGAGATTGGATGCATGAAGGAGATGCTAAAACTGCATGAGAAAGACCTTGAAAAAACTGAGGCTGAGCTGAAAGAGGTAAAGGTAAAATTACATAAAGCTTAACATACCATTGACAAATGGAACTCTTCTACATCTATGCTTGATAAAGTGATGAGTATGGGAAATCAAGGTAAAAATGGTTTGGGCTATGTTGGGAAACCTTCCTCTGAAGATGTTGATTCTGCCTATTTAATAGCTGGTTCTATCAAGGAAAATAGTAGTGTGAGTAGTGAAATTCCTGTCAACACTGTGAAAAAGCCTACTTTTATCTGTCAATATTGTTTTCAACCTGGTCACATTAAGCCTTATTGCAAAAAAATCAGAAGTGTGATTGAGAAGAAAATAGGAATTAATAGCAGTACCAATGTTAGGAGAACCTCTGATCTGAATGTTACTCCAACATTAGGTAACAAAGCTGAAGGGCATAAAAGTAGAACTTGGATTGAAAAGATAAAAACTCATAGGGTTAAAATTGTTTGCAATGTTGTCTTTTCTGCTGTTTACTATAACCTTGCAGGTAAGTGGTATTTTGACAGTGGATGCTCAAGGCACATGACTGGAAACATTGTCAACCTGAAAGATGTAATCCCTTTGACTGTTGGAACAGTTACCTATGGAAGAGGCACTAAAGGAAAAATCATTGGAAAAGGAGTACTGGATGTTGAAGGATTCCCACCACTCAAGGATGTGTTGTTGGTTGAAGGATTGAAAGCAAATTTAATTAGCATAAGTCAACTTTGTGATGATAACTTGCTAGTTACTTTTGATAAAAGTTCATGTGATGTGTTTAATAGTGACAATGTCCGTGTCATGACAGGTACAAGATCAAAGGATAACTGCTATCTTGCTCAAGATGTAGCTGAATGCTACCATGCCAAGGTAGATGAATCTGTCATGTGGCACAAGAAGTTAGGACATGTGCACTATAGAAATCTGGAGAAACTACAGAAGTTAGAAGCTGTGAGATGACTACCTAAGTTGACTAGCCCAGGTAAAGTTGTTTGTGAAGACTGCCTGAAAGGTAAACAAACAAAAGCTATCCATCCACCACTTCAGGTACAAAATACTAACCCCAGAACTAATAAGTGCTTTGAATTGCTACATATGGATCTCATGGGTCCTATTGAGGTTAGTAGCCTGAATGGTAAGAAGTATGCTTTTGTTATTGTTGATGATTTTTCAAGATATACCTGGATTAAGTTTTTGAAAGAAAAATCAGAGGCATTCAACACATTCAAGATTTTGCATGCTAGTATCAAAAATTTGTATGGCACTTCTGTAGGAAGAATTAGGTCTGACCATGGAAAAGAATTTGAAAATGTAAGCTTTGCTAATTTTTGTGAAACTAAAGGAATTTTCCATGAGTTCTCTGCACCTAAGACACCTCAGCAAAATGGGATTTCTGAGAAGAAGAATAGAACACTTCAACAGATGCCAAGAGTAATGTTGAATTCTAGAAACCTATCTAAGAAACTCTGGGCTGAAGCTTTGAATATTGCATGTCATATTAGTAATAGAGTTTATCTTAGACCTGGTACTATTATGACACCTTATGAAATCTTGAAGGGTTCAAAACCAACAGTAGCACACTTTCATGAATTTGGTATTAAGTGCTATTTGCTAAAGGATAGAGACTATTTGAGAAAATTTGATCCCAAAAGTGAAAAGTGTATATTTGTTGGATATTCTCCTAATAATGCTGCTTTCAGGGTCTACAATCCAAGATTGCATACTGTTCAAGAATCAGTGAATGTTATTTTTGATGATTTAACTGTTTCTGCAGGTACTGAAGAAGTCACTAGTTCAGATGTTGCTCCAACATTGGACTCAACATTGAACACAGACGCTGGAGATGCTGAACTGGAAACTGGAGCAAATGCCATGCAAGAGGAACTCTTACAATTCACCAAAAATAGAGTTTGGAATCTAGTGCCTAGGCCATCACATGTGAATGTAATAGGTACAAAATGGATTTTCAAAAACAAAACTGATGAGAATGGTGTAATTATGAAGAACAAAGCTAGGTTGGTTGCACAAGGTTATACTCACGTAGAAGGTATATATTTTGATGAGACCTTTGCTCCAGTAGCTAGGATAGAATCAATTAGATTACTCCTTGTTATTGCTTGTTGTCTTAGGATTAAACTTTACCAAATGGATGTTAAAGGTGCCTTTCTGAATGGTTTAATTGACAAAGAGGTCTATGTAACAACCTAAAGGCTTTGCTGATCCTAAACATCCTGACCATGTGTACAAACTTGAGAAGGCTTTGTATGGCTTAAAACAGGCTCCTAGAGCTTGGTATGAGAAGCTAACTGACTTTCTGTTAGGCCTAGGTTTCAATAGAGGAGATGGAGATAGAACATTATTTGTCCTTAGAAAAAGCTCTGATATATGCATTGCTCAAATTTATGCGGATGATATTGTATTTGGCTCTACTAACAAGTCTACTTTAGACAAGTTTGTTGAGTGTATGACTGGAACATTTGAGATGAGCATGATTGGTGAGCTCAACTACTTTCTGGGACTACAACTTAAGCAGCTGGAGGATGGTATCTTCCTAAACCAGGAGAAATATGCAAGGAATCTGCTGAAGAGATTTGAGCTACAAGAGTGCAAGCCTTGCAAAACTCCTATGTCCTCTTCAGTGAAGATATCAAAAGATGGCACTGGCAGCAATGTTGACCCGACATTGTACAGATCCATGATTAGTAGTTTGCTATATTTCTCTGCCTCTAGACCTGACATCATGTTTTCAGTATGTGTTTGTGCTAGGTACCAAGCTGAACCAAGGCAATCTCACTTGGTTGCTGTGAAGAGAATTCTTAGACACATCTCTGGAACTTTGCCTTTAGGCATTTGGTATTCTTATGACACTAACACTAACTTGGTTGGTTTTAGTGACTCTGACTGGGCAGGTGATGTGGATGACAGGAAATCCACAAGTGGATGCTGTTTTTATTTGGGGAATAATTTGATCTCCTGGTATAGCAAGAAGCATAACTGTGTTTCATTATCAACAGCTGAATCAGAATATGCAGCTGCTGGCAGCTGTGTTACCCAACTTGTGTTGCTCAAACACATGCTTTCAGATTATGGGCTAGATAGTGATACACTTCTCATGTTCTGTGACAATCTAAGTGCCATAAGTATCTCTAGGAATCCTGTCCAACATTCTAGAACTAAGCATATAGACATAAGGCATCATTTCCTAAGAGATATGGTAGAGGACAAAGTGATCAACATTGAACATATTGAGACAACAAATCAGCTTGCTGATATGTTTACAAAACCTTTAGATAGTGAGAGATTCTTCAGTTTGAGGAAATCTCTTGGCATGTGCAATATGTGAAAATGTTAAGGAAACCAGTGTTGACATAACACCACTGTCTAGCATTGGTATATTGTTTGTGGTGTTGTAGGTAGGGGTGTACGCGGGTGATTGTGGGCGGATTTACCAAAAAAAACCACCCACCCACGTTGCGGCGGGTGATACAATTCACAAACCATACGGTTGATTTTTTTTATCAAACCATGCGGGTGCGGGTTTGGCGGGTGCGTGCGGTTTGCGGGCGATGACGGGTTATCCAACGAGAATAAATCATACATTTTAATCCTAAAATAGCAAATATACAAATCTTAAGTTCCTACAACTGTTAACAGATATCAAAACATGATTTTGCCTCTAAAGAGTAAAGCCCAAATTACAGACCATAAAACAGCAATTTCTAGTCCAAAAACAACAAATATATGTCCCTAACCGCAAGTTCCAGCAGCATTCAATAATCTTCAGGCTAAAAAACAACAAATTCAACAAAAAAGAGTAAGATTCAGCAAAGAACAATCAGCCAAAAATCTGCAAATTCAGCCAAAAATCTGCAACTTCAGCTAAAACCAGCAACTTTCAGCCAAAATCCAGCAACTTCAGCAAAAAAACTGCAACTTCAGTCAAAATAACAGCAACTTCAGAGAGAAACATCAACTTTCAGCCCAAAAAACAGTATCTTACGGAGGCAAATATGACATCTTTCAGGCCTGCATTACAAAAGATGAAAACAGTAAATAGGTAGGTGTTTAGCAAGAGAATAAGCAACAAATAACAAATATGTAACACAGACTTTTCACCATCAACTTCAATTAATCAAGCAACATTCTGTGGTTGGGAACTTGAGGCTCCCGAGGTTCGATATTCTGAAAATCAAAGATTCAAAATTTCAAAGAACAAATAAAGTACTATAACAAAATTATAGAAATGTAAGAAGCAGTAAACTAATTACAGTAAATAACAAGCAGTAAACTAATTACAGTAAACTAACAAGCAAGCAGTAAACTAACAAACTAATCAGTAAACTAATTATAGTAAACTAACAAGCAAGCAGTAAACTAACAAACTAATCAGTAAACTAATTACAGTAAACTAACAAGCAAGCAGTAAACTAACAACATACCCTAAGCAAAAAGCAAATCAAAATTGAAATTAATCTATGAAATTAGGCGAAAACTTACATTGAGGAGTGGAGAGACAGAGAGAGTGAAGAAGAAGGACGTGGTTCCGGTGAGCCGCTAGTGGCCGCCGGTAGGGAGAGGCGGGGGGAAGACTGAAAGTGTGTATGTGTATTGTGTGTGTGCCGCCAGTGACTGAAAGTTTCTAGGGTTAGTTTTTTCTCATTTTCTTAAGTCATTTTTTACTTTTTAGGCTGCACAAAGAATATATATATATATATCTATATAAAATATGATTTATTAGTAATATAAATAATAAAATATTATTTTTCCAATAATTATGCGGGCGGGTGGAAACTACAGGCGAAACAATGTCTATACCCGGCACCCACCCGTTTTCCTTGCGGGTTACAAAAGAACCAACCGCGTGTAAGTAATAAACAAAAAAACCCCGCGGGTGCGGGCGGGTGCGGGCGGTTCGGGCGGGTTCGGGCGGGTCGCAATTTTTTTGTTCACCCCTAGTTGTAGGTATTCTATTGTTTTCCTTTGTTGAATTTAGTTCCTTTGTGAGTCTCATTTAATCCTTGTTTTGTCATATTTGGTTTGTGTGGTTGAACTCGTTGATTAACAACTCTTTCTAGTTAACAATTTCACATCTTTGTTTTGAAAAAGTTATAAAACTCTTCTGTTTGTCTGAGGTTGTGATAGCCTAAAATATGAAGAAGCTGGGGTACGCAAAGTTCACTACTTTGTTGTCTATTCAGTTTCTTATTCATATGGAAGTTGTACAGGACATGTGGAGAAGCTGGCGTGCATGATGTTGACAGCTTCAGTGTTACTCAGTTGTGATTATTTTTATGTTCCTGTTTGTTTGGCCAAGGAACACATGAGGGTGATCATTTCTACTAGGGTGCTTGAGGTTTAGATTTCTTACATTTAGTAGCACTGAACACTTGGTGATTCTCTTGAATGCAGGTTGGTAAACAAGTATGCATAAGGAATTGGGGAGTTGGGGTGCATGATAAATGAATTACCATAATTCAAGGCCTTTGTACTTGCCTAACTTGCTGTTGTTAATGTTGTTACTGGGGTGTGTGGAGTTCAGGCCGCCCTCATTCAGTAGTGACATTAGCCTTGTGTTTAGCAACCTTCAGCTTTTGGTTCAGATGAGTTATGAAAATAATAAAGATTATAAAGAGATGTGTGTTGTGCTGGTTTGAGGAGTTTTTCATACGTGTTTACCATCTGCCTACTTGACATTACATTGTTGCATTCATGTAGAACTGCATTGTTTTTCTTTCTTGTTGTTGAGTTGTGTCGGTCTAGGCTTAGAGGGCGTATAATTCATGTGTTGAGGCATACAATTTGGGTGACATACTGTAGGTGACACACTTTTCTGTGACTTTCTATGATGTGGAAGTGAATTTCTCCTTGAATTCATAACTGCTGATCCCCGTGTGTTTCTTGTTATCTATGTTGCTTACTCATGATCTTGATCTGAACAATATGTCTAAGGTACTCACTTGCTATATTGGTGAAGTTTTAGATATATTTTTGGATGTCTCTCAAGCTCTCACATGAATTTGCCTTGGTGAAGCCTGTACCTCCACCTTCTGGTTTGAATGTTACTGAATGTTATCCCAACACTGTGCACTACTGCAGGCCAACATTGAAAACAGGAACTTATAAGTTTTCGAATTTTTGAAAACCGCTCTGGTTACCTGTTACTTAAACATCAAAGCGTGTGCGCGGGAAAACACAGTGGGAAGATTTTATTTGATTCAAAGTAAGTAACTGCCCACTAACATTCACCCTCTCTCCACTATTCACGATTAGATTAGGAATTAAAGCCCTAGTTTCCTTAATTGTGCTTATTATTTCCTATTTGTGCTTAATTTGCAAAATTTACTCTTTAATCTCTCAATTATCTCAATTATCTCTATAATTTCTCTCTCAAATCTCTTTTACTAACAATGGCAAGCAAGTCGCCCATGCAAACTCTTACAGATGTTGCTCTGAGTAGTGAACCCACTGCTGCGCTCACCCGTTCTCACACTCGTGGTGCTGCTGCAAAATCAGATGATGCTCCAGTTGCAACTAAAAGGAAGGCGATCCCCTACGTACGACGAGGAAAGAAGTCCAAATAAGGAGAATTGACCTCCAATGTTGAGCCAACTGCTGAGTCAACCGCTCCCATCATGAATGAGCCTGAAATTGAGGTAAACAATGTTGAACCCAACCCTGAAATTGATGTTGATTTAACTGTTGAGGGGGAGGGTAGTGGATCTGCTGATAAATATGTGGAGAAATCTGTGGAAAAATTGGTGAAGAAGTGGATTAGTGCTGAAAAGAAAAAGAGCAAGGGTTCTGGGGAGAAGTTGAGAACTATGCCTGAGACTGCTAAGCAACGTGCTGAGGCTAATAAAAGACAAGCTGAGAGATTAGCTAGGAAGAGGGTTGCTGAAGCTGAGAAAAATGCTGAGGAAGAGAAGAAAGCTACTGCTGCTGCTGCTGCTGAGAGAAAGAGGAAGGGTAAGCAAGTGATGGAAGAGGAAACAGAGGTGGTGGATGTTGAGGATGAAGTGGAAGAGGAGGAGAAGGAAGAGGAAAAGACTAAGGAAGAGCATAATGTTGCTGCTGATGTTGCTGCTGATGTTAAGGCAACATCAGGGACAGAAGAGTACATAGATGGGATGTATGTGATCTACCCTGAGGATGAGAAGGACTACTTTTCTCCCTTTTATCTCACCAAATAGTTGGAGAAGAAGTGGGATTCCTTCAAGAGAAGGGAGATTCACACTGAAAGAGCTATAGAGGTGGCTTGTTTCAAGGAACAAAAGGTGATGGACTTGCTTGAGGCAAGAGGGATGCAACAATCAGTGATGGAGTTGGGTGACTATGCTCCTGAGATTGTCATGGAGTTCTACCTGAATCTCTCCAAATGGATCAGGGACTACAGATCTCCAAAATATGGAAAGGCTTGGGTGAGGGGGAGAGTCTTCAACAATGAACCCTACACCATCAACAAGATTTGTGGATTCCCAACCACTGATGAATCTGAGGACCCCTACTTTGATGATGTGATTGAAGACTTGATTGGAGGGTTGGTCAAAACCTGGAGAGATGCTCTGCCAACCATAAAACTCACATTCCTTAGTGCTGTCTTGCATAAGATAGCTTGTTTCAACTGGCTGCCAAGGCTAGCTGTGAATATGGGGGAGAGGATTTTAAAGTCAATGTCTGAAGTTGCTGGAAGGAAGAATGGCATGTAGCCTTTTCCCTCACTCATCTGCAGAATCCTTAGCAAGCAAGGATGGAAGACAAGTGTCATTGTGGGCTGGAGGAAAATTGATGTTGAACTGACAATTCTCCCAAGCTACTTGTCTGGAGCAAGAGTGAGAGATCTTTCTTGGAACCCAAAAGGAGTGGTGAGACCAAGAACTGAGAAAAAGAAGGCTCAGGAGTTTGCTGGAACTTCATTGTCTATGTCCAAAGGGGGAGATTCCATGGTCATAACCTCTGCTTTTGTGGATCATCTGCTGAACTGGTATAGGGGGCAAATTGCTGATACTCAGAGGGAGATTGTGGAAAAGAAGGAGCACCTCAAAGAGCTAGAGGACATGGTGAAAAATTTGGAGAAAACTCCCTTCTTCACAAAAAGGGGGAGAATAGTTCCAAGTTTTTTTAACTTTTTAGTCTTCTAGTTTATGTTTTGCTTCTGATGAACTGTTGATATGGCTGTGTTGCTGGTACATCTATCTCTATTTGGTTATTTTGATCAAGGGACATGTCCTTGATATATTGTTATGGCCTGTAACTCTAAGTACTACTAATGTTGAACTGCTCTAACTGCTATTCCTTATGAAAGCACATTTTGAACTGCTTGTCTGGTTAACCTTTTATGCAGGAAACTCACTGGTTTCAATGTTGAGGCAACAATATTGAATGTTGGGGTCTGAACATCTTTGATGTAGTGATGACCTTAATACTTGTCTTTGCTAATTTAACTTTGGATATGTTAGCTTGTATTGAGGTGGAGCAGTTTAGTAGTTTAATGTGTTTCTTGTTGATTCTAACTTTCTGGATGTAGGACTTGATTGCAACATGTGTTGGTTTTGTGAAGAAAGGCAAAAAGGGGGAGATTGAAAGTGCAGGGTTTTCTGGAATCAATGTTACACGATGTTGGGACAACATTGAGGATAACTTTGAAACCAAAGAGCCTGTACGAAAACTGTTCTTTAGTTGCCAAATTTAAGTTTTACCTTTATTCACCTATTAATCAAGTTCCACGGTTTTAGTTGTTTGTGTTTATGTCCAGGAAGGTATCTTAATCATAAAGAAAAGCTATGGATGATTCCTTACTTGAAGTTTTCATAATTCAAGCTAAGTTGAATAATCAACTCTACACGCTTTCAAAAGAAGGAAACAAATTGGATTCTCTGCAACTTGGATTCTTTCCAGGATTACTCCGATTTGAAGAAGATGTGTTACCTTACTTGATCAGTAATAAGGAAACACATATTCAAGAAAGATATCGATTTCACAAAGATGCCAAAATTCAACATGGAAACAACAAGAGTTACCAAAGTTGTGAACAACGCATCTTGGCGTGCAAGATTCAAGAAATCTATAAAAGATGTGAAGTTCATCAAGATGAACACAAGACAGCCGTGCCAAACAATCTAATAGATTAATCATTCTTTGTATTGTCTTCGTCTTGCTTTTGCAAAGTTTTTGTATCAACTATTTATGTCTAGTTCATAGAAGTTAAGTAGTTCATACTTGTCTGCTTCGTTGAGTCCGATCAACAAAGAGCGTGAGTGAATTGTTGTGAGGAACATTTTTGTTAAAACCTTAATGGTTATTTGGCCTAAGGCTCGGAAGTTTTTAATAATATTGAAAACTTCTTAAAAATTATATCTTGTTTTTAAATTCCGCTGCATATTACTTTGGTCAAGAAGGTCACAATAGAGTTAAGACAAAGTCAGCTTAACTCTCAAAGTTGTTGTGTCAATCCACGATCCAAAATTTTCACTTTGCATTCGGATCGGAGTCTACGGTGTGTGGGAGAAAGGGTTACTGCCCATTTACAATTTCAAAAGGGCTTTGGTTGGTGGCCGAGTTCTTTTGGGCGTTAAAGCACATTTGGGCTGCATCTAATAGTTTCACCCAACTCGTCTGAGAGCCATGAACAAAGTGCTGGAGGTATTCCTCTAATATACAATTGAAACGTTTCGTCTGCCCATCGGACTGCGGGTGGAAACTCGAACTCATGCTCAGTTTTGAGCCAAGCAACCGGAATAGCTCGATCCAAAATACGCCAGTGAATCGGGAGTCCCTATCACTAACGATATCTTTCGGTAATCCCCAATATTTCACGATATGCTTAAAGAAGAGTTAAGCCGTCTCTTCTGTCGAAACGCATTTAGGGGTCGGAATAAAAGTAGCATACTTCGAGAACCGATCAATTACCACAAAGATCGTCCCCAAGTCGTCTGCCTTAGGTAAACCCGAAATGAAATCCATGGAAACACTATCCCACAGATACGTTGGTACCATAAGAGGCTGCAACAGGCCGGCCTTTTTCTGAGGATCGGGTTTATCCTGTTGGCAGACCAAACAAGTGCGTACGTATGCCTCACCATCATCCGCCATTTTGGGCCAATAATATGCCCGATGGACCAACGCTAATGTGCGCTGCTCCCCGGGGTGTCCTGCCCACATCGTATCGTGACATTCCGTCATTAGAAGTTTCCTAAGGTCTTTACCTTTAGGAACATAGAACCGATTACCCTTGGTCTTGAGTAGACCGTCATCCAACCAGAATTGCCGAGCCTTCCCTTGCTTGGCTAGCTCGGTCAAAACCTTAGCTTCTGGGTCGCTCACTAGTTGCTCTCGGACTCGATCCTTTATCGATGTCGTCACATCGCTTACCGTCATTGCCGTTATTTTCCCCAAGTCGGCCCGACGACTAAGGGCGTCGGCCACTTGGTTACTCGCTCCCGGTCTATACTCGAGGTTAAAATTGAACTCTGACAGGAACCCCTACCATCTTGCTTGTTTCCCTGTCAAGTTTGGTTGCGTCAAGAAATGACTCACCGCCTTATTATCCATTTTCACGACAAATGTTCGCAACCTGGTAGATAGTGCCGCAATGTTCGTAAACAATGGATTACTGCTAGTAGTTATTTTTTGTGAACCGAGTAATGTGTTTCCACGTCCTTTAGCTTCCTACTCTCGAAGGCTACTGGGTGCCCCTCTTGCACCAATACTCCCCCAAGTGCGAAGTCAGACGCATCAGTCTGAACTTTGAAGGACTTCTGCATATCGGGGAGGGCCAAGACATGGTCTGAGGTAATCGCTGCCTTCAGCTCTTCAAATGCGGCTTGACACATGACCATTTACTCAAAATTTTAGCCATAGCCGAATAACCTTCCACAAATTTTCTATAATAGTTGGCCAACCCAAGGAACGATCTTAGTTCGTGTGTATTTTTCGGCGGTTGCCAATCTTTTATCGCACATATCTTTTTGGGGTCCATTCGAATCCTTCCTCGTTCGATAATGTGGCCTAGAAAGTCAATCTTGGCTTGAGCGAAGGAACATTTTGATAGTTTCACATTTAGTTCGTTCTCCCTCAAGCGCAAGAATACTCTCCTTAAGTGGACCACGTGTTACTCCAACGCTTCGCTATAAATCACAATGTCGTCTAGATATACGACCATAAATTCGTCAATGAACCCTTGTAATACCTGGTTCATTAAGGTACTAAACGTTGTAGGGGCATTCGTGAGACCAAATGGCATAACAAGGAACTAAAAAGCTCTGTATCCCGTAACGACAGTGGTCTTTGATTCATCGCCCTCTTTGATCCTCATTTGCCAATATCCCGACCGTAAATCCATCTTTGTAAAATATTTTGCCCAACTCACTCTGTCGAAACAATCCGCGACAAGCGGGATAGGGTACTGATTCTTCACGATCAGTTTATTCAGTGCCCGATAATCGCAGCACATCCGAAGGGTCCCGTCGGCCTTATTTTGGAATAAGACCGGCGCACCGTAAGGCAACTTTACTGGTTGAATCAGACCTCCATCCAGCAAGTCCCTTAGTTGTTTTCGGAGTTCCTCAAGCTCCAGCTGGGACATGCGGTAAGGCGCCCGCTAGCCCTTTACCCTCCCAATAGCTCTTTCTGTGACCAACCCGAGCCGTCCCACTTCTGTGCTTGCTAGATAATTGTGGGTGGCCCTCGATTTAATCATCACCCTTAGTGGTATGCCATTAATCTTGACAACCACAAACATCAACGTTATCCTCTTGGGTCGTTTGGGGATTATCCCCTTTTTAACCGCGGAGTCTTTGCCCTCGCCGTGCGAGATTGAGCCACACCGCATTGTCAGGGCTTCGAGGGTGTCATCCTCTTCTAAGGGCTCTTCGCCCGCATCCGACTCGTTGTCGCGGTTACTTCCCGACTTAGAAGTGGCTACCTCGCCTTGTATCGTAGACAAGGCATTCAACAATCATTTTCTGGGGCAATCTCGAATCAAATGAGGACCATCACATAGAAAGAATCCTCTCTTCGGTTGTGATGTTCCCGTATTTTGAGCCTTCGCTCGATAAGTAATTCCTTGGGAGTTCGCGGGTCGGTCTCCCCCACCCTCCCGGTATTTAGTTGGAACGTCCTACCGCTTTGGCGCGTAGGCCCATTAGTCGTTACGCCGCGAACGTCTTTCTTTTGTTCTCGTTCGCGGTCGAACCAATCGACATCCGTAAGGCACTCGGTGGCACTTTGGGCCGACGCAAATTCCGTCACCCGTTGTCGTTGCAATTCAAGCCGAACCCACAGTTTCAAACCTTCTAAAAAGGTGAATAATTTGTCCTTCTCCGACATGTCTCTTATATCCAACATATGTCCTACGAAGGTCTTCACATAGTCTCTTATCGAACTTGTATGCTTCAATTCTCGTAGGGCCTTTCGCGCATTACACTCAACATTTTCAGGGAAGAATTGCTGCATGATGGCTTCTTTCAACTGTTCCCACGTATCCAACTGAGTCTGTCCCGCCAACGCATTATTATATTTCATTCTCCACCATAACTTGGCATCTTCGACTAACTACATGGTGGTCGTGTTGACTTTCTCTTCTTCATCTTCGACATGGGTGGCAACAAAGTACCATTCCATGTCGAAAAGCCAATTTTCTACATCTCTAGCATCCCTCGCGCCCCCATAGTATCGTGGTTCCGGAACTCGCGACATTTGCCTAGGGACTGGTTCAGGCGCCCTCACCGGCGCGTTACTCACTGCTTTTGTAGTGTTCCCACTTGATGGGTCAGTCCCTCTACCATTTGCCGCAAATCGTGCAACCCACCAGCACCGCCAAGTGCTTCCGTGAGAAATTTGCACGCCTCCCTGCATTCTTGCATTTGGGAGTGGAGCTCGACTATTTCCGTCTAGAAATGCTCCATCTTATCTAAGGTTAATCGCGGAACTCTTCCAACGATTCAAGTCTTGCTCGATTCGTTGGTCCCGACTTCTTTGCCTTCTCAAGGGGTGGTCCGCTTGCAACCGACATGTTAGAAATTCGCCTCAAACCCGATGGATCATGAACCGAGGCTCTGATACCACCTGTCACGTGGAAACTTTAATTAATCAATTAAAGGGGCACCGTGCGACCGGTAGCTCTTACTCAAGCTACTTCTGCCTTCTCTTTCGTTGATCGTCGCAATTATGTCCCTTACAAACGTCTTAGAGGAACAACTTGAACTTAATTCAATATCGTGGCAACCATTTATCTAACAACAATAAATAGGAATTGTCGGGTAGGTTACAAGAGCTTTTATTGCTTGAATAACAATTATCTATTACAATGCTTACTTTCAACTTTCAACTCTCTTCTCCCTACATATGAAATACTAAAATAAATAATCCCGTCAGCAAGGGACTAAGGAAAACTGTTAACTACTTGGGTGAGACCCGGGCGCCCATACTTCAACTAGGACTTTGCCTTAGTCTTATATAGGACTCTGATCCCACCCAATTACATGCTGACAACTATGCCCACGAAGGGTCCAACTCTTTGCCCACGAAGGGACTTCCGAAGGGTCCTCAATCGTGTCTTCAAAATGGTGTCATGGGCACCAACGCAAGGCGTCGTCCACCCTTGCGGCTGGGCGCTAGTGCGGGCGACGTCCGACAAGTAGGACCACGCCCACGCCCATGACACCGGTCAGGGTTGTACCTAAAATCTCTGCCTTAATGTTGCGTGAAAACCTATGCAGGTTCAAGACACTATCGACATAGTAAAGATGATCGGTCGGGTCACTCTTTCCGTTGTATGCTTTGATGGTATGAATCTTTTCTCCTTTCTCCAACATCTCTGATTCAATTTCCTCCGAGAATGGGGTCAAGCTCATGTGGCCTTCCGCCAATGCTAATCTTCGACCAACCTTTGCCTTCTCGAGGTCCAGCTACTCCATCCGTCTAACTATGTTCCTCATGTCCATCATCGGGTTGGGACCCTCACTCTTAGGAACTCTCGACCGGGAACGGTTCCTTTTGGAATCTCTTGTATCCTCGTGCTCATTAGCTCTAGGCTCGCTCCTCTATTGTTCAGGTGCGGTAATAAGGTCTCCAGGATCGTATTCATTGATGTCTAGATAGTGGCCTTAATCCGTGCCATAATCTCAGGTGTCAGAACAGTAGGTGATGTGGGTGCGGGCATTGGCTTCTTCGGCGGTTGAGACTGTACGGGTTCATTTTGGTCCACTACTGGTTCTGGAACTCGAACACGCGGAGGGGGCACACTTTTGGCTGCTGAGTTATCAACCACTCGCTTAATAGACTGTGAACGGGTCATCCTGCGTTGCATCTTGACATCTTCATCCGGGAACGCGGTGTTCCCACAGACGGCACCACTAATTGGACAATAGATCGTGTGTATATATATATATATATATATATAACGAGGTGAGTATTATAGGTGTAGTGCTACGATTCTATTACAAACTACACCTACTTCGACTATGGCTAGTGGTAAGTAGACTTGGTCCGGAACACCTCGAACTGACGTTAGATGCTCTGCTGGATGTCAAAGGTATATCGAACTGGACGTCAAAGGTGATATCGGGGATGATATCGGATGCCTTCTACATTGAGAATGATCTTCTGGATGATGTCGGGAATGACATCGGATGTGATGTCAGATGGTGTATCAGTGATATATATCGAAGATATATAACGGGTGCAATGTCGGGTGCTATATCGGGTATACTCGATATCGATGTACCGTAATTGAGGATAATTAATGCTTACCTTGATTAGCGAAATGCAGGTATATATAGGCCTCGAAAACCGAGAACCGCACACGTGATAGAACGTGTGTTGTACCATATTGAAGGTAATATTCAATATATATGTCGGGCATGACCCCCGATATAGGTAAAACATGGCCCTGGCCTATAGGCCAGCCCAATACGGGAAATGCCCATATCACATGGTATGGTACCAAGTCCAAACTCTAATGAATTAGGTTCTTGGCTATGACACCAATTGTAAATTTATGGACCGGGTGGTACCCTTTTGATTCGCACGTTGTGTTGACACTAAGTGTTGTGTCAACACAGTTTGTATTTGGTGTTGTGCCAATACTTGTTGTAGAGTAATTTTGCAGCGAACTAATAAACACAGTGAATGAATTTTAAGCAGGTGATATGAATATAACCTGTCGAGCCTTACGGTCAAAAAATAACTAAATATAAATCTAATGATCTTACAAAAGTCAATTGAGTAAGGAACTCAATCCTAACACTAACTAATCTACAGCTATGGAGGTTATAGCTTAGCTAGATAAAACTCAGTAAAACAAGACTAATAGCTAATACATGAATTCTTTTAATTTCTCAGAACTAATTCTAGTCTATTTAATTAGTCTTGATGCCGAGCACGCCTTCTTATATGATTTGATTGTCCTTCTCCATTGGCGTGATAGACACGAGTTGGTGATTGCTTTCTTCTTCTTTGGATAATTCCGAAATCTCCTTTCATGTTATCTTCATGAGATCTTCTAATATTATCTTAAAATCATTCCGACTTATCTTCTTTCCTTAATCATAAATCCGCACGATCTTCATAGTCCATGATATCCTAAAACATATCACAGATAACTACAACTTGTGGAACTAGGCGAGTTTAAGAATAAAGGCAAAATAAAATATTTCACTTAAATAATTCGGACAATGAAGTGTTGAGTTTAGTGTTGTGCCAAGACTAGTTACTAGGATGTTGGACCAACACTTCCTGACAACACCTGCACTTTCATAGCGAAACAAATTTACTAGAATATATGCATGGATGTCCAGGGTAAAGGCATGAACGGTACACATAATTTAAATGTGTTTGCCTACGTCTGCCAATTTCATACTGTGGGACCCACAATTCAAAATATCAAATTACCATATTGTTACGATCCTTGCATATAAACTTGGGGGACGTGAGGTGCCGACACCATAATTTATTTATTTTAAAACCTTTCGTTTACAATGACATCTCGTGAACTGGGGGACTACATGATATGGATAATTATTGTGTGGGCCGGCCCAACTCAAATGCTGGCCCCAACGGGAATTTACACCCAATATCTCATTTCTATATTGAATATCCGTCCTCATATTATATTCGATATTGTACAAGGTTTGTTGCAATTCCCAGAAATGGACCCCACCTTCGATATATATATATATATATATATATATATATAAAGGCTCGGTCCACAATTCAAGGTATATTAATTAATATAAAATTCACTATTCACACAACATATCAAATACGCTTATTTGATATCAATTTCTTCTCCGACATCATTCTATCCGATACACAATTTCATTCGACATGAAGCCCATCTTCGATATCATTTGAGTGCGACATCTGTTACACATTCGAGATCCGCATTATTCCCGATATCATGTTTATTCTGCATACCCATACACTCTCTACATCACCAAGGTTTTGACAACATCAACATTCGACATCCCCAGAGTATTCGACATCCAAAAGAGGAAACCAAGCATCATCTTTGGTGCTCCAGACTAAATCAACTTGTAGGCTAGTGTTAACTATAGTTGGCATATTTTGTACTAGGTCAAAGGCTATTTTGATAATCTATTGTACTAGTTTGTAGCTTACGATCTTGTACCAAATTAAAAATCAATTCATTTATCTGTACGGGAGTCCGCGCTTTAAGTAATTCTATCAGAGCGTGTTTGGATGCCACTAATAGCCATGAATAATTTATTGTGGCTTATCACACGTCTGACGTATACCAATAGCCAAGAATAATTTTAGCATGACTTATCACATGTCTGGGGTATACCGTTATTAACGGGAGTCCGTTATGAATAAGCTATTTTGTACTTTTACACTTATAACTAATTTTATACTTCCCCCTAAGATTAAATATCTTGAGTTGGAGCTTCCTTTAATTACTTTTTTAATTTGCAAAATTTGAATATCAAGAATCACACGTGGGATAAGGCTAAGGTCTAGTTAATAACGTTACAGGGATTCCAATTTACAGAGCAAACATGTGATTGATAAATAATTTTTTTAATAATACGCACATTAAAAATTAAAAATATTGTAAGACGAGGTATCCAAACGCGATCTACGAGGCAATTGTTGGATGGTCATAATTTAATCGTCTTTTCCTGATATATTGTTTTTTTATTTTACGGTACAATTTGTTGGTTCCGGTGTATAAATATATCAATAATTTTCAGATTTGTATCACACAAATGAATAAAACATGTAAACATATAGCTTTGACAAGAATATAAACATAATTATGTTAATACAAATATAACACAAACAAACTTCATAGGAGCATAAACATATAAGAACATGTATGCATGAAGCTTGCTATAATAAGGGTGATAGAAAAAACCTCAGACGATTAATTATTCGTTTATATTGTACAAGTCTAAAGTTAAACTCTCGCCCCTTAAGATCACTCTATCGCGGCTACCGCTTCAAGCCCTCGTACGACACTAATCTCCCAAGATACAATATCTTTCCCCCTAACAGCCTCGTGAAGCTCAAAACTGCTCCCATCGAATAGCAGTGATACTTGCAGAACTCCAAATGTCTTCGCTATGAGTTTTATGCACAAAATGATTTTGATGTGAATGATGATTTTATCTTCCGCGGTGAAGACATCCTTTTGTTTTTGTGAAAACTATGTTCTAGCCAAAAGCACCTATGAAGGGATTATATAGAACTTTGAGGTGAATATTGCCAATGTGGGACAAGTCCCACTTATGCTTCTCAAAAGACAAATTATCATTCACACCCTCTAACGGTTGCAGATATATATATATATATATATATATATAGTATATTATGCCACACTTTATATCAGACACAATTATAATATAATATAATTAATATTTTTGGCCTCCACCAAATTAATTAAATTCTCCAATAATCCTCCACATGAACGTAATTGGCAAAAAATGCGCGTGAGCCTAACAATGCTATATGCAATTTCGAGTTATGTGAGAACTTGTTGCATCAGGATATGTGGTGTTTTACTTGCCTTGAACCTTCCCTAGTAAATTACCATTGGATATACTTGCCAACCAATGGACGTGATGCCTTGAACTGTTCGGCGTTTGTGCATATCAAGACAATGATACTCACACAACTCATTCTAGTACCATTTTTGGTCCATTCGTTGTTGTCCATTTCAGACCTGGACTACCTTAGCAAAATTCGTCGAATGCTCTAGAGATTTAATCCTTTAAATCATCTCATAGAAGCGACCCATTCACATTCGACATAGGTGATCTCTCATTAAGGGTATCATGTCATACCCCGCTTGTATCACAAGCCATAAGGATTATTAGAACTTCAAGTTCTCATTTCCTGTACATGTATATCACTCTTTAATCATAGAAATTGGTAGGGAACTCAATTTCCAGAGTACTTTGTTCGACCTCGCCCATACAACTCGGTTGTCCTATTGAACCTCCAAACTGGGGTTTAGAATTCAGGTTGGGGTTGCCATCATTAGTGGAAGTTATTTTAGTGGGCTCTTATCCCATTCCCCTAGATGAAATTGCTACTTGGTCTCTCGTTAGACCTTTCCTCAATGGATGCATTATTTTCTTTAGACCTCACAAAGTCTAAGGAAATTACGTCAGTTTTCAACAATTATCGTACGCTTTTATGTCTTCGATGTAGGTGTCGAGACTTCCCATTGTACACATTACTTTGTGCTCTACCTATAGCTGTCTAACTATCACGGTGCATGCTTATAGGAGGCACTGGTTTTAGCCACATTGGAATATCCTGAAGAAAGTTTCAAAGCTTGTCACCCTCGTTGGTTTTGTAAGATATAATTTATCTCACTATTTATCGATTACTTCCAAGGAGTCGAGTTCGGAGAGGACATTGCTTCATTGAAAGTAGCGGAATCATTTTCTAACATCTGAGCCAAAAGATTTCACTTTTCCAGCTCCTTTACTTCTTCTCGGACTTTGTTCTTCTTGAGATTCTCTCCCCTCTACATTTCTTTCTGTTTCCACAAAGAATCGAGTTTTGTGGGAAAATATCTCCTCTAAGGAGAAGCGTCTCAAACCTCAATGATAGTATTCACACTCATTTTAGAATTATCCGACATGTGTACCAGAAATATATATGCACTACTATCATGCACATATGCAATGAATGGTGACTCATATTCGCCTCTTAGGTCACTTGAAAGATTCTTGATCTTGTTTCCGAGTTGGTTCTCAACTTCATTCTTCTTGTGAGTGAACGTGTCTATTATTTTGTCTTTACTTCTTATTAAGTAGACATAGCAATATCTCAATCATCAATAAACGTTATAAAATAACTTTAACTGCCTCTAGATTGTACATACTTAAACACAAGTCTCACACTTGTGTTTATTGTTGTTGTTAAATTTTGGTATTAAGTTTAGTGAACTTAGTCTTTGTAAAGATTTAAATTCACATGACTTAATAAAGATACACACGAGTAATTGAAAGTAATTTTATTAGCCTCACATGCAACTTTGATTACATCATTGTCTCTCACAATTACAACATCAACAAAAGTACTAGCCTCATCGCTAGTCTTAGTCTTTGGTGTTATTCTTATTACAAAAAATCTTAAACAGATTGTCCCAACAAATAAACCCTTTTTCCACAAAAATTCCAACCTTGGACAGGATAACATTTCCTTCAAAGACAAGTGTGAACCCTTTCTTGTTCAACACTGCACTAGATATTTGATTCTTATGAATCTCTGGCATATGAAGTAGCTCATTCAGGGTCAACTCTTTCCTCTAGGTCATCTTCAGCACAACCGTTCCTTTGCCCTCAACCTTTGAGACAACATAGTTTCACATGTAACACTGCTTATTCTCTATTAGTTAATATGTCTTAAACATCCACTTGTTGGTACAGATGTGTCGAGTAGCCCCAATGTCTACCCACCATTTGTTGGAGTTTCCTCCAACCAAATTCCCTCTGATGCTAGTGCATTCAAGTGAACGTCCTATTAGATTTTTGGCGCGCCTCTGCAACATTCGCTTGTACACGCATGCTTTTCTCCTTAGTCTCTACGACTACAACTGATTGAGGATCCTCATAATCCTCCTTTTATTCTCAAGTTGATATCATGGCATAGTGGTTCTCAAAACCGGCACAACAGTCTTAATACCGTTAGCTCTTAAAAGGGCATCACGGTCTCAACACCGCAAGATATCACAATTGGCATCATGGTTTCATTACCATTGTCTCTCAAAATTGGCATCACGGTAGCAGCACCACAAACCATCAAATCGACATCGTATGAATTTTCTTTAATTTAGTTCACACGTCTCAGTACTTGGAATTAAATAAATTCTTTCGAAGGGTCACGTGCAATAATAAAATATTAAGAAACACACTTGTAATTATCACAATTACTTCAGGATTCACGTGCAATAATCAACCAAACATGTAGCCAACAAAGTTCTAATTAATATTAGAATATACATGCATTGTTTTCACAAGTAACTAATATTTCCCAAGTAATTAAACGTCACATGAAAGTTCACGTACACACACGTCAACTTACATAAAATGCAATAATTAATACAACATGCGTTAGAATAACTAAGTGATCACATAAGTTGATTTGATCATTGTGTAAATCAGAAACCAAAGCTCATAAGTCATGTAACGCCTTAGTTGATATATAACCACAAATAAAATTAAAATTTTACTCAGGACTAAATCTGTCCAACAGTGCTGCATAATACTAACAATAAATGTGCAGTTGTTTTAGTTCAAATAGTAACTCTGAAGAGAAACAGTCGACCGCATAATAAAGAATAACAACACTTAGATAATGGATGGTGTGCCATAATTACGACACTTCCAAAATATACGGTCAAATTTGGAATAAGTCGGAGTAGAGGGGGCGGAAGACAATCTCCTCCCGATCCGATTATACAACCAAGATACCAAATCAACGCGCTCTTAGGTCAAGACCATTTACCTCGAGAAAATAGTATGTTACGACAAAACGTCGGGCATAAAGTCCACGCAATCGAGCGAAAGGTCGTGACCCCCCAGCACGAGCCGCGTCGGCTTGGCCGACGCGGCACGTTGTATGAAGCCTGACCACGTCGGTCAAACTGACGTGGCTTCGACCGGGTTAAGCTGACGTGCCACGTGGCACGTTGGTCAAACTCGAACTACCACGTAGCACGTTGACCACAGGGCTATACCGGAGTCTGCTCCAGTGTGGTGCAGGTGCACCGGTCCTATGGTGCACCCATTAACCTACTACACCATTAGTATGTGTGGGCATGATGTCCCATGCCTTATCCTTCCCTATTTTCTATAAATACCCCTCACTTCTCCATTTGAGGGTCCTTTCCATCTCTCATTGGTAGTTTCTTTAGCCTTGCCCTTGGCCTTAGCACGAGCAGCAACATCCTCAGCCAACTTCTTGTTTTGTGATCGTAAGGGACATGGGTAGCATACTCAATTGTACCACAAGAGGTTCTTCCACCTCTACCGCTTCTATCCCCATCACGTGAAACACTAGCTCCGCTACCTGACTTAGCCTCAGGTCTAGGTGGCAATCCCCCATCTCCCCTGGCTCTAGTGCCTTATCATCGATTGAAATTACTGCGGGTGGATGCACACAGTAGGAGGAACCATATCCTCACTCTCAGGGGCAAACTACCATGCGAACTCCGCTCCTTATTAGGAGAGCTCCTAGCCTCCACGAGAACATCCCTCATCTCCTCGTCTGAGGTCACAAAGGCGTCACGTCCACTGCGCCCCCCCCTCTTACTCTACCACGTTAGGGCGCAATGCCAGCCACCAATCAGTTCCGTGTAGAAGTCCTGCGCATCATCTTGGATCTATCTCTTACCATGTCGACTGCAAACGACAAAGAGAGATCAGATGAGAAACACATAGATATGACAATCAAAAGTTATACCCAAAGTCTCTGTCCTCGTGTACTCAACGGGTAAAACACGACCAACTCTAATGGCCGGATAATATAAGGGATCAACCTATAGGGCCGCCAACCTTTCCCTTCTACCCTCTCCGACGCTATGCCTTTCTAAACAATCATCAATGTCAATCTAATCTCGACTAAAGCAATCAAACTCTTCGTGAGTACTCTCTTTGACGTAGATGAACTTTTGTTTCCAATCTCGACCATAGTTGTCTTTTGCACCATCTAGGTATGAACAATTTATCATAGTTAACAAGTAATAAAAGGTTGAATTGGTGCCACCCTTTTAGTTGAAGTTCATACAAAACTGAAACCAAAAGTCATCCATATTGCTTCGGAAACCCTTGGCCTTCATTGCCACTATAATGCTTACGGTGATTGTGTATCCATTCGGGGTAAACTGAGTAGGGTTTAAACCAATCCTCATGATGATGTCCTGAACATCAGGGACTAAGGGGAATCTAAGCTCGTGGCTAGATAACCTATGAGAATTGTAATGCACCTCTTCGGGGGAAGATGCATTCTATCTTTCTTCCCGGGAATGATCACCTCATATCATACTGGTATGTCAAACTCTTCATGTAAGTTGTCCACTATTTGCCTTCTCGTAAGTTTAAGGACAATGTCCTCTATGGCCATGAGGGTTCAAATTATACACGGGGGTCTATCATGTCCCTCATCGTATATCTCATCCCCCTCACCACTATACCTAACATGATCAACGTGCTCCTTAGCACTCTCAACTACCTCACCCTCCCAGCTTCTCACACGATGAGTAACCTCGTAGTCACTATCATCATCGTCTCCTCCTCTCGAGGACGACTCATGAGAGGCATCATCCTCAATATACAAATCATCTGATGGACCGCTCTCATCAACCAAAGATTCCCCTCTTTCACTACTAGAAGGGCCAACCTCATCATAATCATCATCACAATCCGACTCATGCGCGGAGAGCGAACCAACATGCTCATCAAAGAATTCTTTAGGGAAACGTTTTCCCAACCTTATAGTCTCAATAAAGTAAGTCGAGTATAAGAAAAATATCGTGGCAAGGCGATCTATGAGAAGTCTAACGAATAGCGGGGTATCTCGAACTCTGAACGGGCGAGTATCTCGACCAATAACCCCGATCTAACCTATGTAGAGAATGAAAATGACTCTTTGTGGTATCTAGGCCTCGGGGAGTAGTACTCACGAGGGTAACGTAGAATCTCAATTTTGGCTAATACCTGCGATTCAACATTTCAAATATAGTCAAATACGAGCGAAAGTCCATGTATTAAAATCATACAACTAAAGAATGTAAGAGTTCTACAAAGTGACGACAAGTTCACACAATCAAACAAAGTAAGTTAAATTCGATACGTTTAAAAAACCCACAATTCAAACATAAATGGAGGCCTCAATTAACAAAATGGGAATCGATAACAATACCTCATCGATCGAAAGGTCGACGCATGGTGACATCACCACGTCGAACACGATCGACGTGTGATAACTTCATCATGTCGGTCATGATCGACGTGGGTGACATCTTCACGTCGATGGACGATCGACGAGATGAAGTCTACGTCAGACCAATCCAACATGGACATGTCGGTTGCATCAACGTGGGTCACATCGATTCGAATTGACACGCCCACGTCAAGCGAATCAACGTACCACGTTACCACGTCGGTTCATTTGACATGCCACGTGGAACCACCCTCCTTTTTGCCAAAAAACGTAAAAGCATTATGGGAATTTCATGTGCAACCTTTCAATCTGAAGATGAAATGGAGCCTTGATCTTCTCTCTACTTCTCTCCTTAAAGCTCTCTCCTCTCTCTACCTTTCTCTTTCTAGTCTGAAGTTATTCCCTAACTCGAAGATCAAACCCGATTGGTCACCCCCCCCCCCCACAGAAGACAAGACATTGGGCCCGGGGGTGACAACACACATTGGTCCAGAGCACCTACAACATCTATTGGAGGCAGAAAAGATCACCCTATTGGTTCCCCAGTTGACGACTCGCATTGGAGCAGAAGAAGCCTCGCTATAGGCTACTTCCATCAGAAACACCCATTGGCTCAGAAGAAGACCCCCCCCCCTAATTGGCCACCCTGATGGAGGCTATTATTACCTGGAGAAAACTCACAACCATTGGCCGAAGACCCCCATTGAAAGTCCTATAAATAGGGGCTTATTAGCACTCCCACAACAACAGAACTAAGTTGAAGACAACACTCCCACTCACTCCCACTTACTTCTTTTTTCAGCTTTAATCTTATCATCCTCACTTAGTTTCACACCTAGTCTTTAGCACGACACTTAGGTCCTAGCTGCTAAAAGAATAACCACATTTGTAATCTTGGAGCTACCCTCGTAATAGCTCCTCCCTCTCCGACTGAGTTCCACTTCTTGTAATCTACCCTCTCTCGTGAATATCAATAAAGGCACCACTCGCTCTTCTCAGACTCCGGATCAACGTTCTAAACAAAATTAACTCGATCAATATGCCAAGCTTGCCCTCCCCATAGGGTCGGATAGTATTGCATCATCATTTTGCATGATGGCTAACTGGAAGAATAGTGTTGCCAAGTGTCCTTGAGGTGTCAGGCAGTGGTGTATGAGTGATAGGACATATGTCATGATGTGGGAGTAGCCAATTGTTGTAGTTTGTGTGGCAAGTGTGGTACAAGTAAAAAACATTTACGAACGAGTCGTTGTTACAAAGATGTGTAGTAATACGTTGTCGTTTCGGATAGTGTAGTAAAGCATTGTTGTAATATATTATCATTACGAATCGTGCTATAATACTTTATTGGTACAAATACAAATAATGCAGTAATATAATTTAATTAAGAATATGAGAAATCAATAATTGAACCATCGTAACCTATATTTCTTGTACGTATATTTTTTGGTGCTAACATATACTAATTAGTCTATCTCCAACCATCAGTACTCTGCGTTATCTCTAATCATGCCATTTTATTTTGCTATATATATCATAGATTCGACTATAGAGTTGCTATTCGATCGAACTAATTTGTTAAATGGTTTTGAATTAGAACTCGTATGAGACTGAAAATGGTTAGAACACTCAATTATATTATGCTAAATATATAAGATACAATATGATAAATCATGATTTTTGCAGGCAAGATAAACATTGGTACTGATTTGAACTGAACACGTTATAATTTTTTATATATCACAAGTGTTGTTAGTAAAAAGATCAGCTGAATGTATTAGGGAAAAAGGCACAAAATCCCTCTTGTTACCAAAAAACTACACCAAACTCTACCATGTTAATTATTTAGCATAGAGTTCTCCCATGTTACAAAAAAATATTTGCACCAAACCTCATTTTGTTATTTATGTTGCATGAAACGTCTTCTTATTTTCAAAAATCTACCAACAAACCTTGCGTGTGTTTAAATACTTGCACTAAATCCTCTCGTATTTTTAAAAATAATGCACTAAACTCCTCTTATTAAAAAGTGGTGATTGAAAACTCACATTTAATTAGGAGGGTTGGTGCATGATTTTCGAAAACACGATGGGATTTCAGGCAGCATTAATAACATGAGGGAGTTTGGTGCAGGTTTTTGAAACACAGACAATTTAGGTGTAGAATTTAAAAATCACGAAGGCGTTTCGTGCAGACAAATAATACGAGGGGGTTTCGTGTTTGAATAAGATAGAGGGTTTTAGGCATTTTTCCTGAATAACTTGCTTATCAAAATGTACATAAGGTTATGGTATTACGTAATCGGGTCATCTCGACTCTGTGAAGCAACATTTCTCGGTAACAAGACATTTTGTGTTACCCATGCATGCGTTCACCGAAACTGCTTAATTTAAGTTAAATGTCAATTTTAACTTTTGTTAAAAGTTTGCAAATAGTATCTCAAGAAAAAAAAAGTTGTTTGTATTGACTTGTGATTCACTTAAACAAATACCTCTGAGACACAATACAGTGGCGTTGCTTTTCAAGGACTTATCGAAAGCGTTAGTTGTCATTGAAGATTCGCATAACTTCGAGTCAAAAGCAATTTTGATCTTTTGCAAATCTCATTAGATTAAAGACTGTGTGACTATATACCTACTTGAAATTTATTTACACTCTACAAGTATGCTTTGATGAGTCAAAAATAAATAAACTCTCTATCTCCAAGCTGACGATCTATGTAATGTATGCACAAGGGATCTAATATAAATACTTGCACTTTTCTATCGATCTTTTTCTTAAACTCACATATTTCGAACCGTTATCACTTATTATTCGCAAACGTTATCATCTCCAACTCCATATAATACAATTTGAATAAATCGGATTTTGGACCAACTCTTTTTCTTTCTAAAGGTGTAACATAAGATGCGTCCACCGGACTTCCAAAAAATCATGTACCAATATGTTAGCAACCCTAAAAATAAATCATCTCTTAATCCATTCAATAAAGTAACATTAGAAATCACATTTTGAGATTTCACTACCAACTCTCAACGAGCTAACATTGGATTAAAAAACTATAATGTGTACACGACAGAAGCATCACCAATATATTAATAGAGTCTAATAAGATGAATGTATCAAAAGTTCCGTAGTTTGACAATGATTACCCATAGTATTAGACGAATGTATCAAAAGTTCCATAATTTGACATTGATTAACCATAGTTTTCTTTTCTCTATTCAATATTACAAAGTCAACTACCCATCATCCCTTATTTGTTAATCATTTAACAGACCAGTTATGAGCAGTTGGCATTCTTGACATATTTCTTTTTCACATCTCAATACTTTTTTTATTGCCACACTTGCACGAGTCTATCATATCACATTAATCCCTTTTGAAGGTCATTTTTTACATGGATAAAAGCATCAAGCCTGAATTATGCACGTTTTTGCGACTTGCCCCCTAAACAAATTTAATAAACGTTTTGCCCCCTAAACTATGCACGTCTGTTCGATTTGCCCCTTCAAATGATTTTCGGCCATTTTGGCCAGAATATTCCCACTACCCGACTCATATGTGTTGTACTAGATGTATTATGCTAGTTGATGACAAAACATTGTGGAAAAAACACCTCAAACAGGGTATTCCTGTTAAAAATGGCTGAAAATGTGATTTGCCGCTTCAGTGTGTCTCCGGCCATTTTTGGCCAGAATATTCCCCCTATCCGATTCATATATGTTATACTATATATATTTTGGTAGTTGATGACAAAAAGTATGCGACAAAACACCTCAAATGTGGAATATTCCGGCCAAAAATGGTCGGAGATCCATTGAAGGGGCAAATCGAACAGACGTGCATAGTTTAGGGGCCAAAACGCTTATTAAATTTGTTTAGGGGGCAAATCGCAAAAACGAGCATAGTTCAGGGGCTTAATGCTCTTATCCCTTTTTTATATCAAAAGTTAGCTATTTAAAGAACAGAGCTTTCGTATACATATATCCCATTATTTAACAGAAACTTGCAAGACTTGTATATTTATAAATTGTATTTATGGTATGTTTGTGTGAGTACATAGATAAAATTATTGTTTTGATGAGCTTGGATGTTTGAATCTGGGGCCAAAATGAGTTGAATATCATGTCTGAATCATTTTCTTCTCTTTTCAAATAATGGAAAGGAAAAGACTAAGGTTAGCTGCTAGTGGGATATAATTACAGAAACAAAAAGGAAGGAAGCTTACTGGCGCATGCATGGGAAGGAGAAGAGAAACTGTTGAGTAATGGTCAGACTTGTATCTGCTATTATATTGCCACTCAAAATCCAAACTCGTTAGATCAACAATGGTGGCGGCTACTATTCAGACTCCCTCTTTCGCAGTTTCTACACAATATATAGCAGAACTCAGTTCATTTTCTATGTAAAATCCACTTCACCCCAAATGGCATTCTATGATGCAATATTGCTGACATTGATCTTGTGTTTGTTTCTTCACAGAAAGATCAGCTTTGCTGCAACTTTTAACACCTCCACCGATGAATCTTCTCTTTTAGCAATCAAAGCTCGCATAACTTCCGACCCGAATAACTTTATAACCACAAACTGGTCGCAAGGAACCTCTTTCTGTACCTGGATCGGCGTCACTTGCAGTCGCAGGCACACCAGAGTCGCGGCGTTGAATCTTCTCAACATGGGTTTACAGGGCACCATTGCCCCGGATATCGGTAATTTGTCATTCCTGACGTTCATAGACTTCAGTAACAACAGCTTCACTGGCTTAATCCCGGATGATATCGGGAACTTAGGCCGTTTAAGTTCATTATATATGAGGTTTAATCAACTCAGCGGCCAAATCCCATGGAGCATATTCAACATTTCCTCTTTGAGGGAAATTAAGTTTTCGTATAACAGGCTTTCAGGTTCTCTTCCTTTGATCATATGTCCTCCTTCATCGAATCTTGAGGACTTGAGGCTTTCGGCGAATCTGTTAGACGGGGATATTCCTAGAGGGTTATCTGATTGTGCAGTGTTAAAGATAGTTTCTTTGTCTCTTAATAATTTCACTGGAAGTTTGCCGGTGGATATTGGAAAGTCGTCGCAGCTGCAGATACTTGCTCTTGGGAGAAATATGTTGACAGGTCTGTTTCTGTATTAGGAGTAGCGTTGTTAACAATTTTTATTTTTTTCTTGTCAAAGTATTATGAAGACAAGGATATCATACCAATAGAGGTGTATGTCTTCCTTTGGTTTCTTACATTTATCGATCAACGGTTTTATTGCAGGTACCATTCCACCATCAACTGGAAACTTGTCAAATCTGGCTATATTGGACTTGAGTGAAAACGGATTTGAAGGTGCAGTTCCTTCAGAATTGGGACATCTTTCCAATTTAACAGTTCTGAGCCTTGGGTCAAACAAACTCAAAGGTGAAGTGCCACCTTCTATTTTTAATCTTTCGAGATTGCAGACACTTTCACTTACAATGAACGAGCTCTCAGGCGGCCTTCCACAGTCTATAGATGAAGGGCTTCCAAATCTCGAAAGACTGCAAATTGGGATCAATCAGTTTATAGGGGAAATTCCTAGTTCCATTTCAAATCTCTCAAAGTTAACGGTGTTTGATATCTTTAACAACTCATTTAGTGGACTAATACCGACAAATCTTGGAAACTTACAAGATCTTAGAGCACTTAGGTTGGGCGCGAATCTATTTTCAAATAATTTGTCCATACCAGAACAAGAGTTTCTTACTTCATTGACAAATTGTAGGACTCTGACCAACTTAGAAATTGAAATAAATCCTATAACAGGAGTGCTTCCAACCTCCTTAGGCAATATGTCTGCATCTCTTCAAACTTTATTTGCTGGACAATGCAGGATCACAGGAACAATCCCCAGTGAAATCGGTAATCTTCAAAGTTTGGTGTGGCTATACCTTATTGAGAATGAGTTGAGCGGTGACATACCTGAGACGATGGGACATCTGAGAAGCCTGCAACGCTTATCAATCTCTGGCAACAGATTGCAGGGAACAATACCAGAGAGCATTTGTAACCTGCAAAACGTGTATCGCTTGGATTTAGACAACAATAGACTGTCGGGACAGCTGCCGAGGTGCCTAGGAAACCTTCCTTTATTGCAAGAACTCAATCTGTCCATCAATTTCTTCAATTCCAGCATTCCATCAACTTTGTGGGCTAATCAGCGTCTACAAGTTTTATCATTAGCTCGTAATCAATTTCAGGGTCCGTTGTCTAATGAAATTGGCAATCTGATGAGCTTGACAGGGTTGTATCTCTATGGAAATCAATTTACTGGAAGCATACCAAGCACTATTGGGGAACTTCAGAGCTTAACTCAGTTAGAAATTCAATACAACAACTTTACCAGCTCAATACCTCCATCATTCGGTAATTTGAAAGCTTTGCAGTACTTGGACATGTCACAAAATAATCTTTCTGGTTCAATTCCGGATTCACTAGAGACCCTTATGAATCTTGATTACTTCAATGTTTCATTCAATGAGCTTACCGGTGAAATCCCAAATGGAGGGAATTTTGAGAACTTCACAGCTAGGTCTTTTACGGGAAATAAAGGTCTGTGTGGAGCACCTCAATTCAGGGTGGAAGAATGTAAAAGGCATACACCCAAATCTTCAAGAATAAACAGACTTCTAGTATATATTTTACCATCACTAGCTTCAATTATAGTTGTTGTTGCTATAGTGATTTTTCTACTCAAACGCCGTGCTATAAAACCAGGTTTATCATCTCTATCTGGTTCTCCACTTGGCTTCACGCACGAGAGGATTTCGTACTATGAAATTCTTCGAGCCACAAGCCAACTTGATCAGAGAAACTTGATTGGAAAAGGCAGCATGGGCTCTGTATACAAAGGAACGTTTTCTAATGATACAACAGCTGCAATTAAAGTCTTCAACTTAGATTTGCATACTGCATTCAAAAGCTTTGATACAGAATGCCAAATACTGAGTAGCCTGCGACACAGAAATCTCGTTAAAGTCATCACAAGTTGCTCCAACCTTGATTTTAAGGCCTTACTTATGGAATACATGCCTAATGGAAACCTCCACCAATGGCTATACTACCAAAACTCTGTCTTGAGTCTTGATCAAAGATTGGCAATATTGATTGACGTTGCGTCAGCACTAGAATATTTACATCAAGGCTATTCCTCGCCCATTGTCCATTGTGATTTGAAGCTGAGCAATATCCTCTTAGATGAAGATATGGTAGCCCATGTTGCAGATTTTGGGATTTCTAAGCTCCTAATGGAAGATCAAAGAGTTGCACAGACAAAGACTTTAGGCACAATTGGGTACATGGCACCAGGTAAAAGTTTGAAAAGGTTTATGCCAGTTATTTTTACAAGGCATGATACATAGAATCCAGTATTGATATTTATGTCAAAAGCATCCATTTGATTTTCTTTTGTCATCATCTGCAGAATATGGATCAGCAGGATTAATTTCGACTAAGGTGGATGTCTACAGCTACGGGATTTTGGTGATGGAATTACTTACGAAGAAGATGCCGACAGATGAGATGTTTTTAGGAGAGTTAACCATGAAGGGATGGGTGTCGGAGTCATGTCCCAGTGATGTAATGCGTATTGTTGATGCTGAGTTACTGAATGCGGAGAGAGATTGCGTTAAAGGTGTCATTAAAGAGTGCTTGGTTTCAGTGATGGAAATCGCCATGCAATGTGCAGCAGACTTGCCAGAGCAGAGGCCTGAGATAAATGATGTTCTTGTTAGACTTAAGAAGGTACATATTAAACTTCACACAGCACTGTGGTTGAAGTGAGATAGAATTGATATGGAAATAGAATAGAAGATGTAAAGTGGATCAGTTGCCTCTTGCTTCTTAAAATTATCGCATCATTCATGGTTAGTTACTTTTTTTTTTTATCAAAAATCAAACTTTCATAAAACATGAACCTCCATTCAAAACCGCAGTTGGGCAGAGTTGACAAAGCAGATAAAAAAACAAACGCACAAAACAAAATTCAAATGTGCAAAAATGCTCGGAGCCGAACGCGCAAGTGTATGTGCTTCCTTATTTTCGTCTCTACTAATCCACCGGAAGATTCATTTTTTTCTCATCGCGCAAAGACTCCCAATATCCATAATAATATACCCATTGATCCCCATTCGTCTCATTTGAAAAACAACAGTCATGACGTTCATGGTTAGTTATTTAATCTGCCTGAATAAAAGGAGATTTGCGCCAATTGTATAACTTCTACTAATTGTACAATTTGGTGTTCAAATTTTTAAATTTACTCGGTTCCCAACTTACTATGCATATTGGAATAGATTCGTGTGCCATTTTTCATATTCTTAACCTTAAGAGTACGGCGCTATGGAGTTACATACAAGAGATTGCTTATGTCCTACTAGCAATTTGACACACGCGGGACCGCGTGCAAAGTTTTATTTAGATGTAAAAGAGATTTTGGATCTAATTATTCCTATGATTTTGTTATGGAAGTATAATCAATTAAAAGCATAATAATATGATTTTTTTGTGTTTTGGTATTTGATATTATATATATATATATATTGCAGTTTACATGCTTTGGTTACTTTACAAACATATGCAATTAATTTTATTAAAACAATTCTCACTATTTAATTATTCACGTACAATTTGGTAACATAATTGTACTAAAATAACATACTTATTGCTTAAACATTATATTCCATATAGGAGGCGCGGAATGGCCTCCTATATCATCAAAATCGCCTCCTATATAAAAGATAGGAGGCGATTATGTACCAGCAACAGTTTGCCACTTAAATGGGCGTCTCTTACTAGATGGGAGGCGATTATTTGCCTTCTGTAGTGTGAAGGTGCGTGGAAGTGGATTAATAGCCTCCTACCTTTTGGCGTGGAAAGCGAATAATTGACTGCAGAGTATGTGGGGTCAGGTGCACTTATGACGTGGTGGGAGGCGATCTATCGCCTCATGTATTTATTTTTCATTTAAAATAATTAGTATTCATGTTTTTTTTATACGAAAATTAGTATTCATGTTTTAATTATTTTAAAAAAAATGTTGATGCGGTGGGAGGCGATCCATCGCCCCCTGTATCTTATTTTTATTTAAAATAATTAGTATTCAGGTTTTAATTATTTTAAAAAAATAAAAAAGGTTGGAGGCGATTAATCGCCTCCAACAATTTGCAGATTTGTGTAGAAAAAAAAGCGGCAAAATTTGCCGCTTCATTTTTTTACCAAATTTCATTCCCCCAATTTTTTTAAAATTTTGCCGCTTAAAATTTTCAGCAAACTTCATATTCCCCCAAAATTGTTCCAATTCTTTTGTGATAGTGAAAGAATTATATTTGAAATTAAGAATTAAAAATTAAAAATACACTGCATGTTTAATTTACAAATATATATATGTATTCAAAAAATAATCATTAACATAATAAAATGATGAGATTCATATAATATCATCAAATTAATTAGTTACATTTATTAAATACTATGACATGTAAATAGAAAAATACAAACGAAATTAATTTGCAAGATACATCATTATATTCCAATATATTACATATTAAATCCTAGAAAAGCTATTTATTGTGGTCTTGAATAAACTAGCTAGCTATAAAAAAAAAATAGGAACTCCATCTTCATCTTGCATTACTCCTTGTAATATGCCACAAATTGAAATGTGGTATAATTTGTAATAACTAGCAAAAGAACTGTATTTGTAATTTTTGGGTGGGGAAAGTTGTTAGAAGGTTGTGAAGATTGTGAATGTTGTGAATGTTCTGTGGGAAAATCGCATATTTATAATTTTTATCAGAGGTGGGAGGCGAAAAATCGCCGTCAATCTCTGACAAGGATAGTGAAAATCTAACGGTCCAAATGTGCGCATTAAGAAAGTTTAACGGTACAGATATGCAGATCTTATTGTTACGTGGATCGTGGTTTTGTTGATGGGAGGCGACAACTCGCTTCCCAAATTAAAAAAAAATTATGAAAATTGTAACATTGACCTTAGAAGTGGATTAATTACCTTCTACCAAAATCAACTCTATTATTGCACGCAATTCTCCTCCTTAGCCTCAATCCACCATTTTCAGATTTCATTTTCTTCCATTGTTGCACATCTCAAAGAAGAAGATTTTTTTTTTCATAAATTGCCTCTTATTTTGTAACAAAACATCGAAATTATATATATTTCATTAGATATGCAGAATTCGAACTTTAAAAAGTATGTAATGTTATTTTTTTTCAGTCTTTAATTACGAGTTCATCAATACATTACATTGTTTTTTTATTATAACCTTTGTTTAATATTGTGGTAAATAATGTTAGTAATGTTTATTGAAGCTATATTGTTGGTGATTGTAATGTTTATTTTTAGTATGTAATGACTTGGTATATAATGTTTATTGAGGGTAGATTTTTTAATTATTGACTTGGTATGTAATGTTTACTGCTAGTAAATAAAATCGGTTTGTGATTGTTGGTGTAGATCTAAAATGTACAACAACGAAGATCGGAGTTGGATGTACGATAGATTGCATAGCGGTGGTTATCTCAACAAGATTTTGTAGATGGTGTTGATAGGTTTGTAGAATATGCATCTTCTCAAACTAACTTGCTCAATCGGGGCAAAGTTAATTTCCCCTACAGAAAATGTTGTAACACGAAGTATCATACAACAGACAAAATTAAGTTTGATCTTTATGAACGGGATTTTCTTCCAGCTTATTATGTTTGGGTAGCACACGGTGAGTCCTTTGGTAACGCATTTGGGGCGTCGAGTTCTTATTTCCCAGTGCAATCACCTCCTCATGAAAGTTTTGGTGGTTGTATTAGAGAAATGGTCGACGATGTGTTTGGTGGTCGTTATGAGAATGTCCAGTCCAATGAAGAGGTAGATGAGGTGCCAAACCGCGAGGCAAGAGACTTTTATGAATTATTACGACAATCAGAGACGCGAATAAGTACTGACAATTGTGAAATGGCTTTGGAATTTGTGGCCTAGTTTATGACAGATAAGATTCTACATAACACGACTGGAGCTAGTTGTAACAAATGGCTAAAACAATTGGACAAATGGCTAAAACAATTGCGATTGGTATGATTTGTCTTCGTCTGGCATGCAGAAATATTCGGTATATCCACTTGTTGACATAAACTCAACTCGCCGGCTATCAACAGGGGTGACGGATCAGTTCATCCTGGCGACTCAGGATCAACAAGCATGTTATTTCACATACCCCTGTTAGAAACAGATTAGAAGAGGGTGGTTGTCTGCCCAAACCACGAAAGCCAGGCATATTGTGGACACAACCTCATTACACAATAATGCGGCTGAAGTCCCATAAATATTTCAAGACGACACACCTCCACTTTTCAGATTGGATGTTGACCTAACCTCGTACCACATTCATAATTTAGCAGACATTGAACTCGAAAACATGGCTGAGGATCTGGTGATTCATCGAAATGAAGGTGAAGAAGAAGATGATGAAGGAGAAGAGGATGAGGAAGAACTTGATGAGGATGACACCGAAATGTAGGATGATGATGATAATGATCCTACTTATGAGTAGTTTGTTTTGCTCTACTATGCAATAATAATCGTCGTTTAAATTTGTAGTGCAATCGTTAATCTTTGATGACACTTTATTTTCATAAATGATTTTCACACCTTGAAAACAATTGGGAAATTAAATTTAAATCTACCAAAGTTTGAAAACACCTTAAAAACAACTCCAAATTCAATGATTTTTTTCCGAAATCCGAATTATGATAATTATGTGAGTCCCGTAAATTTTCATAAAAAACGAAGTAACGGTTGACGATAAAGAAATAATGGGGGGGGGGGGGGGGGGGCTATAAATATACCAAAGTTTGAAAACACCTTAAAAACAACTCCAAATCAATGAATTATTTTCAAAATCCGAATTATGATAATTATGCGAGTCCCGTAAATTTTCATGAAAAACGGAATATACCAAAGTTTGAAAACACCTTAAAAACAACTCCAAATCAATGAATTATTTTCAAAATCCGAATTATGATAATTATGCGAGTCCCGTAAATTTTCATGAAAAACGGAGTAACGGTTGACGATAAAGAAATAATTGAGGGGGAAAATATAAATATACCAAAGTTTGAAAACGCCTTAAAACAACTCCAAATTCAGTGAATTGTTTCCTAAATCCGAATTACAATAATTATGTGAGTCCCGTAAAGTTTCATGAAAAACGAAGTAACGATTGACGATAAAGAAATAATAGGGGGGGAAACTATAAATATACCAAAGTATTAATAGTTTTTTAAATTTAATTATAAAGATAAAAATACCCAGTTAGGGTTTTTTTTTTTTTCAGCCACCACCTGCTTCTCCTCTCTTCTCTCTCAAAAAAGAGAAAAGCCTCACCACTCTCACCCTCTGCCGCCAGCCCGCCACCAGCCCCGCTTCTCTGACCTCCGCCACCGCCACCACAAACGGCTCCACCAGAAGAACACCACTGCTGCTACACCACGCAACGAACAACACCACTGCTGTTACACCACGCAACGATCGACACCACTGCTGCTACACCACGCAACGAACGACACCGCTGCTGCACGACCGCTTCACGCCCGCTCTACGACCGACGCCACCACCTTCCCCGTCTGAATCAGTAAGTTCTTCAACTCTCCCCAATTTTTTTTCTTTATCAATTTATGTCCGATTGAGTCCTATTGAGTTTCGATTGAGTTCGATTGAGTTTCGATTGAGTCCGATTGACTCTGAATCAATAAGTTTTTCAGCTTTTGGTTTCGACGGAGATCCCTTAAATGGTACCAATCCCTTAAACTGAAATCTAGTACTCGGTTGTTCCTTTGTTTGATGTGCAATCCTCTCACTTGCTGTTAATTACAATCAACCCCAAACTAAATAAATCATGAATAGATAATGAGTATGTAGTTCTTGGGTTGGTTCCATGTTCTTGTTTGTGACTGGTTTTTCTTGTGATGGTATACTGGTATCCATTTTTTAATGCAGAAAGTGATATATATATATATATATATATTGATAAATAAGTAGTCGTTGCTACTGATTTATGGGGTTTAGTTCTCAGGTACTAGAGAAAATGATTTGTGTGTCAGTGTGTGTTGTAGATATATTATTTTAATGATTATTGTGAAGATTGGTGGTATTTGGGTGGAGTGGTGTTACTGTTTGGTGACCATTTGAGGTATTCAAAATGCTGGGTATTGTTGCACTTTGTGGATTTGATTCAGTATCTGTATTTGATGTGATAAAGTATGTAATATAGATTCCTTGACTGGAATTTCGAAGTCATAATATTGCATTTTTTGTCACAAAAAATCATTTTTTGTGTAGTGATTTTGTGAATTGGTTATAAGTGTTTGTGTATTGCATTGTAGATTTCAGATAGAGGAGTTCGCAGACAGGGGGTTTCGATGTTGAGCCGAGAGGAACGTTTTGGTGGATTAGACAGGGGGTTTCGATGTTGAGCCGAGAGGAACGTTTTGGTGGATCAGACAGGGGGTTTCGATGTTGAGCCGAGAGGAACGTTTTGGTGGATCAAGGGACGGTGGTTTATCGAAAAGGCAGTGTACAAGTGGTTTAGATGGTCCATCACCACCAATGATGTATCAGGCATTGGACAACGCCACCCAACCTTCGTCTTTTATGGCTCACTTGAGTTCTTTACAAAACCATCAAGGTACGCCGTTGACGGGAGCCACAAGTGTATATGCAGACACAAATGGCGCCACAGTCGACGGGAGCGTACACCCAGCCACAAGTGGTGTATACACAGCCACAAGTGGTGTATACACAGCCACAGATGACGTCTCCTCAGCATCGTATGCCAATTCCTCATCGTATGCCAATGCCTCAGTACGGGGCACCGCAGGGCGCGTACAACAATGGGCCACATACAGTTACTGTGCAGATGACTGGCCAGCCCCATGGTATTTAACCTCAGCATGGTATGCCGATGCCTCAGTACAGGACACCATATTCATTGCCCCAACATCAGCATGGTATGCCGATGCCTCAGTACAGGACGCCATATTCATTGCCCCAACAGACACATATGGGGGCTGGTGGCTCGAGCCAGAGTTGTGGAACATGATTTGTCCCCGTTCAGCCAGCGGAGCAAGCCTTTATGTCGGCTCATGAGTTGTATGAAGCCGCTTTGGCTCAGCCGGTGATTTACTACAGGCCGGTACCTTTGACTCAGCCATCGCAGGGAAACACATGGGCGATAGAGGATGTGGATGAGGTTGAGGGAGGTAACACGACCGTTGTTGAGGATGATCGAGAGTATGAGTTGGAAGAGGAGTTGGCCATATTGAGTACTTTGGATTCAAGAGATACGAGGTACAAAGGTTCGGGAAAATGGCAACGTAAGCGAGAAACCGAGTCGCTGAGGCCCGTATTAACGGTGGCATATGATAGAAGTTTCATTGGTGGCGCACCAGCCACGGTGACAAATACTTTGAAGGAGGTGATGCGGAATCCGCACACGGGATACCTTGAATTTACCAAGGACGAAAGGGTGGAAGATGTTTCAGGTATGTAAACTTGATTAAATTGACAAATATGATTGAACTTTATTGTTTATTAAGATATGAAGAAATGTAATGTAATATATTATAGTGTTAATTTCAATATTTGTTACGTGCCTTGTAGAAATGCTATTGGTGGGACAAAAACGATGAAGTAAACATAGAGGCGATGTATTACGGGACGGCCCAGAATAATTTCTCACGTATGATTACGAATTGCAAGAAATTTTGGTTGGCCTACAGGAAGGACAAAAGCCATTCGAAGAAACACAAAACATGGGCAACTGCGGAGTGATTCGAATCCTATATTAAGTATTGGCGAAAGAAAGAAACAAAGAATAAAGCTAAATAGGCGCGCGAGAATAAGAGGAATATACTCTGATGCAGTCCTTATTCAAAATGTGTGGTTGAAAACACATTCCAAGATGGAAGGCAATGTAGTGAAGTGGGGTAGTGAATGGGCGCGCGATGTTTATGTAAGTATATTTACATAAACATCGCGCGCCCATTCACTACCCCACTTCACTACATTGCCTTCCATCTTGGAATGTGTTTTCAACCACACATCTTGAATATGGACTGCATCATGGTGTATTCCTCTTATTCCAATCTGAAAATTTAGACAGAAAATGGATAGACATCTAGATGACTATAATAAAACATAGTAATTAATTTAAAGTATTGGAACAGTACTATTTCATGTCTATAGGTCGCTGCACTTTTGCAACCGCCTATCTAGGGAGCTCATTCTCTCTTAGCCTGATTTTGTTTCGAACATTTAGCTCTATCATTTGTTTCTTTCTTTCTCCACTACTTAATATATGATTCGAGCCACTCCGCAGTCGTCCATGTTTTGTGTTTCTCCGAATGACTTTGGTCCTTCTTGTAGGCTAACCAAAATTTCTTGCAATTCGTAATCATACGTGAGAAATTATTCTGGGTCGTCCTGTGATACGTTGCCTCTATGTTTACTTCATCGTTTTTGTTCCACCGATAGAATTTAAGCAAGGCACGTAACAAATATTGAAATTAACATTATAATATATTACATTACATTTCTTCATATCTTAATAAACAATAAAGTTCAATCATACTTGTCAAGTTTACATACCGGAAACATTTTCCACCCTTTCGTCCTTGGTAAATTCATGGTATCCCGTGTGCGGATTCTGCATCACCTCCTTCAAAGTATTTGTCACCATGGATGATGCGCCACCAATGAAACTTTCATCATATGCTACCGTCAATACAGGCCTCAACGACTCGGTTTCTCGCTCACTTTGCCATTTTTCCAAACCTCTGTACCCCGTATCTCTTGAATCCAAAGTACTCAATATGGCCAACTCCTCTTCCAACTCATACTCTTGATCATCCTCAACCACAGCCGTGTTACCTCCCTCAACCTCATCCACATCCTCTATCTCCCCTGTGTTTCCCTGCGATGACTGAGTCGAAGGTACCGGCTTGTAGTAAATCACCGGCTGAGCCAAAGCGGTTTCATACAACTCATGAGCCGACATAAAGGCCTGCTCCGCTGGCTGAACGGTGATAGATCATGCGCCAAAACTCTAGCTCGAGTCACCAGCCCCCATATGTGTTTGTTGGGGCAATGAATATGGCGTCCCGTACTGAGGCATCGGCATACCATGCTGAGGTGAAATACCATGGGGTTGGCCAGTCATCGGCACAGTGACTGTATGTGGCCCATTGTTGTATGCGCCCTGCGGTGCCCCGTACTAAGGCATTGGCATACGGTGCTGAGGAGACTCCATCTGTGGCTGTGTATACACTTGTGGTTGGGTGTACGCTCCCGTCGACTGTGGCGCCATTTGTGTCTGCGTATACACCACTTGTGGTTGGTGTAGGCTCCCATCAACGGCGTACCTTGATGGTTGTGTAAAGAACTCAAGTGAGCTGTCAAAGACGAAGGTCAGGTGGCGTTGTCCAATGCCTAATACATCATCGGTGGTGATGGCCCATCTAAACCACTTGTACACTGCCTTTTCGATAAACCACCATCCCCTGATCTACCAAAACGTTCCTCTCGGCTCAACATGAGGCCAAAGCAACGTTACTACATGAGGCCCAAGCAACGTTAAGAATATTAGCACAAAAAATAATTGAGGATGATCTCTATTGTATTTACTGATACCATTGCAGGGATGGGAGGTGGAAACTTGTTACTACATAAGGCCCAAGCAACGTTAAGAAGGCATACTGAAATATATTACAACATTTGTAATATGTATCGCTTGTGCAAATAAATTTGCATATGCATCTTATTATTCAGATGTTAAAACTTGTCATGACTCATATTTCAGTTTTTTAGATAATTTGTGCACACTAGTTAAGCTTTTTAATTGGCCCATCTTATGGTGGATGATTCGTGAAGTACTCGTGAAAACTGATCACACCATCTTAAAGTCAAATGCCAATCCGTGCATTAGAAGACGTTGGAAATTCTAAATAAATAATAATGTCGAAATAAATGTACGCAGTGGAGTTACGAGAGATAAATAATAAATTATTTATACCTTCGTAAGTCGATAGTAGCGTTTTTTTACGTTGTTGATCCTTCGTGTCGAAATCGACGGCGAAACTTTTGCGTTACTCGAATTCGGCGGTGAATTATATTATTAGAATAATATTTACCCAATTCACGAACTAAAAACCCCGACGATAGAAAACACAAACTAATATATATTAATTATATATATACGAACGATTGTTGGCTCAAGTGGTAAGGGATTTGAGTTCACTTAAGTAAGGTCTTGGGTTCAAGTCTTGTGGATGTAAAACCACCGCTGGAAGAGTCGTCCCCTCAAAAAGTGCACGGCATTGCTCGGCTGGATTACTCGCATAAGCGGACACCAGTAAGAAATCAAAAAAAAGTTATATATATATATAAAAGAGAATAGAGAATTGAGTGATTTTCGGTGCGTTTCTTGCTTCATCAAATTAGGCCTTTTATAGGCTCAGACTTGAGACCACATTTAAGGGGGTGTTTAAAGAATTATAAGTAAGGGGATCGCCCAAGTTTAAAGAATGCCAAACTTGCCAAATCCCTCAAATCAGCACAATCTTTAAGGGGGTGTTTGGTTTCGCGTATTATGCAATATGCAGATATAATAAAACTCATCATAAAAGTTGTAATATTTGATATGAGTGTGTTAATATACAGTTTGGTTTCTGTGTTAATTTCATATATTACTGTTTGCACTTTTCACAAAACACGTTTGGTTTCCTTGATTATTTTCCCTACTAATGTAATTTTACCAAAAAGCCCGCGAAATATAAGTGTATGAAAAGTTTTTCGTCCTTTCATTTCTTTCCAGATTCTTCCTCATTTCCCCCTAAATTTGACCGTTGCAAGCCCTAGTTCTTAACTTGTTGCGAAATTGATGCGATTCGTTCTTGCAATCAAGCTATTCTAACGAAATCTATATCTCATTAACAAGGTAAGACCGATTTCATCCCCTTTTTCCTTGTTAATTGTGAATTCAAGCCATTATACTTGTATTGTTCAATTACCCTCGCAACTTGAATCCAACATTATATCATGTTGCAACATCAAATGATTTGTTTTATGATCTCTGAATTACATTTCAGTTAGCCTTGAACTAACCACATACAAATACTATTAGTTGGGGTTCATGTATCGCGTGTGTTCTAAGTATGTTGGTGGTTTACGGGTTAGTATATGCGATTGGATTGGGATTTTGCTTGACCAGATTTTCCAGGGATTGTTAAAGCATGTTACATTATTTATATGGATCTTACCTTTTTGGTAAACCTCGTACGCGGGGCGTTGTACTTGTTTAGGGGGTAGTAAATGTTCGTTCATTTAGTTGGTGGACTATTCCAATTGTTGTAGATGTTAGCCCTTTTTGTTATCAACTGTTTGTGCGGTCATGGTCCCATGCATTACCGTATTTTAACTAAAATGGGCAGATACCCTGGCAGATTCTACAACATTTGTCCAACAAAAGTAAGACACACCGACTACTTCATTTGGGCGGACAAGTTGTTAATGCCTCGTTTTGCATGTATTATCCGTCACCCGCCGTCTCCAAGCCCAAGTTAGAGTACGGGGGTCTATAACAGGCCCTCACCTAATGTCAAAATCGAGACAAGCGAGGCATCCGGTAATGTCAATAACAATACCACTACAAAGTTCTCCTTCACAAATCCTACACCCTCGAATCCGAAGCCCGTCCTGAACCAAACACACCTCTGCTTAGTGTACTTATCCAATCTTGTGTGGATGGCATTAATGAAAGGTCCATATCTAGGATGTCTTTGATGTGCTATTGTATAGCTTGGGTGGTAGTTTTTATAATCCTGTTAGTTGTAATTCCATATATCATCGTTTTCTTTTCGCACAAGTGAAGTGTTGTAGGTGCCTCAAGGTCCTTGATATGGTTTATTCGAATCTAGTTATTGTTGAGGTTATTGTAATGTGTTAAGACACTATTTCAAACTAATCCAATGTTGTGTTTTATTCTTTGTGGTGTTGCTTTGCATTTTCAAGTATTTGTTCACAAATGCAATCTTTTTACTTACAAATATGTCCAATTAATATGCAATTTGTAACATTATGAATCATGCCTTACACGCGTAACCAATGGATCAAAAAATATTATGAGGATCCTTGACATGGGTCCAGATGGATCATTTAACGTGTTTTTGGTACTTGATGCATATGGCAAGAGGCATGACACATCTCTGGTGCATGAGATGAAGTACGCGGTGCTTGATGTGCAAGATCGTATCTTGGACGGTGTTAGGAAAAACTACCCATTGCACGTGATACATGAGAAGATCAAGGCTATGCGGCATCGGATCAAGACATTTCATCGGTTTGTTAATGTTCTTGGTGTAAGGTTTGATCGTTGGTCTAAGATGAAACTATTGAGTTTCGATATAGAATATGTCTGCTACTTGAAGAGGGCATATCTCTTTATTTTAAAAACCATTCTTAATTTATATGAGATATTCTCTATATAACACTCATCGTTACTCGTTTACATAACGAATAGTCTAGGAAAACACTATCGAGAAGTATTTCCCTATTCATGGGTTCGAGCACTACAATTGAGAGGCCTATCAAGAAATTACCCCCTCGGTCCATCGATCCGAGGAAAGAGATTTTATCAACGTCCCTCGGTCCGTCTTCGAGAGGCTCGTTGAGGCCACACCTCGAAGGACTCCACGGAGATTTGAGAATCCCCGTAACATACCCTTCGAATCTCCTTATCGGAGAAATCTCCATTTGAAAAGAGGCGAACCCCGTGTAGGATGGAGCCCTACCCCCGCCTCTTGGCACCGTGAACCCCCGCGGGAACCACGGATATACTATAATTATAAAGAGACCCCGAGGGCGGGCCAAAGGGAATAAAGGCCATACACCTCGGATTACCCTGCGGGTGGAGACAAAACCCTATAGGGAATACTCGACGGTCTACGCAAGAAGATGGGTGACATTAAGAAAACCATGGCCCCCAAGGAGGATCCTACATTTAAGACCTCCCATTTTGTTCCCGAGATTGCCCTAACGTCGATCCCTTCGGGGATGCGGCCCATCAACGTCCCCTTGTACACTGGGGATACCGATGGAAGAGATCCACAAGATCACATCCACCAATACTTGGCAGAGATGAACCTATCATCTGCTCCCGACTACGCCCTATGACGTGTGTTCCCTATTACTCCCGGAGGACGAGCTCAGGCCTGGTTTACCCACCTCCCACCTAACTTCATAGTTAGCTTTGACCGATTGGCCCACCTATTCGTGCGACAATTTTCCTTTAATCGGCGATACCCTAAATCCGCTACGCACCTCTTCACAGTTAAGCAACTAAAGGACGAACCTTTGCGAGGATACATAAAACGCTTCTCCGATGAAGCATTAGATGTCTCGAATATTAGCCCAACTATCTTAGCTGACATACTAACTCAAGGACTCTGAACAGGAGACTTCTTCCGATACCTTAAGGGAAACCATGTCACAGACATGAATGAGCTTATGCAAAAGGCGAAAACTTACATCCTTATAGAGGAGGCAGAAAGCACGAAGAGGCGTATGGAGATCAATGACAACGAACACCGTGAACGTGCCGAACGGGAAGCAAAAACTAAAAAGAAGGGTAAGGAAGGGAAACCCTCCCAATGCAAAGACGACGGTGGCGTGGTCAAGAAATACATTCGGCCCATACCCTTGCCCCCGATGGCTATCGCTCTCGAAGAAGTGCTCAATGTGATGAGAGGTAATAACGAATTACATTGGCCCTTACCAGCCAAGTTTCCCTACATGGATAAAAACTCGGGGAAATACTGCAAGTACCACAAAACCTACGGACATACCACCGAGGAGTGCACCACTTTAAAGAGGGAAGTGCTCCGCCTCTTAGAGGCGGGATACTTGAAGAATTACCTAAAGGAAAACAACCCCGATGAACCTAGACCGAACGTATGGAAAAGGCTCTGAGAGGAGCAAGGAGAAGAAAAAGTGACCCCTAGTAGGCGGTCACGAGAGAAGACCGCGGGGCATCAGAGTTTACCACCCTTAACCCCCCTCCCCGCGGAATCTTACGAAGACAACGCCCCATTAGGGCGAACGATTAACATGATAGAGGGGGAGACATCTCGATGACACCCTAATGTAAGAAGAAGAAATATCTAAAGGAAGCAAGGCGAGTGGAACAAGGACTCTCCGTGTGCTCCGTTGAAGGAGTAAGGCTTCCTAACATCACATTCGGACCCGAGGACTTGAAAGGTATAATCTATCCCCACGAGGACCCCTTGGTAATCGAAGCTACCATCTATGGATTTGGGATCCAACGAATCCTCATAGATATGGGCAGTTCCGTGGACGTCCTGTTCCTACCTACTTACTTGGTCATGGGATTGAATAAGGAACAACTAGAGGTGGCTGAAGTCCCCCTTGTAGGATTTTTAGGAGAAGACTGTAATACCCTCGAAACCATAATCCTTCCCATGTCATGGGGAGAGGAGGCCCTCCGAAGAACGGAACCCGCCAAATTCTGGGTGATGGAGGCCTCATCAAGGACGTACAACGCCATATGCGGACGACCCTCCATTCGGACCTTCGAAGCGATTCCCTCCACCCTTCATCTTAAGGTAAAATTCCCCACATGCTCAGGTCGGAGAAGTCCGAGGGAGCCAAGCCAAAGCCAGAGAGTGCCGCATGAAAGCTATCCCTCCGGAAGAGGACGAACCAGCCCTCGAAAAAAGCAAAAAACGTAAGACTGAAGAAGTACGGGTTCAACCCGTAGAAGAGCTAAAGATGGTAGAACTCGTAGAAGGAGAACCCGAGAAGGTGATTAAAGAAGGACCGCCTGGGCGAATCAGCAACAAAGTACGCCAACATTTTCTTAACGTGAAGCCTGAGGCTAAACCAATCTAACAAAAGAAGAGAAAGATGGGACCTGAGTGCAATAAGATTACTCGGTCGGAGATACAATGACTCCTTAGCCTAAAATAAATTAGAGAAGTCATGTACTCCGAATGGCTGGCTAATGTAGTTCTGGTCCCGAAACATGGAGAAAGATTGCGGATGTGTGCGGAATTTACAAATCTCAATGAAGCTTGTCCGAAGGATTGCTATCCCCTGCCCAGCATAGACCAGCTGGTTGACTCCACCGCCGGCTGCGCACTCTTGTCAACCCTAGACGGAGATCAGGGATACAACCAAATCCCGATGGCCGCGATCGATCAGGACAAAACTAGCTTTATCACCGACACATGTACCTTTTGCTATTTAGTAATGCCCTTCGGACTCAAGAATGTCGGGGCTACTTACCAAATGTTGGTAAGCCTTATGTTTGCCGGACTCATCGGAAAATCGGTAGAGGTTTATGTGGACAACACGGTCATCAAAAGCCACGCAGCGGAAGATCACCCCGAAGATCTGCGAAAGACGTTAGTCATCATGGAGAACTTCGGGATGAAGGTTAACCCAATGAAGTGTTCTTTTGGCATCCGATGAGGAAAATTCTTAGGTTTCATGGTCATAAAGAAGGGAATAGAAGTTAACCCCAAAAAGGCAGAAGCCATCGTAGGGTTACCCACTCCAAAGACGGTAAAAGATGTCCAGAAGTTGGCCGACCGAATGGCCTCCTTGAGCCGGTTTGTTTCTAAATCGGCAGAAAGTGGACCCCCTTTTTCAAGATACTCCTAAACATCAAGGAAGTCCAGTGGACCGCATAGTGCGAAGAAGCTCTCAGAGAGCTAAAAAGTTACATGGTGAAACTGCCCTAACTGGTAAAATCGTCACCCCAAGATGAGCTCTTCGTATACTTGTCCGTCGGAGAGGAGGCCGTCAGCACCGTATTGGTCAAAGAAGAGGACAGAGAGCATCACCCAATATATTATGTTAGCAAAACTCTCCTCGGAGCAGAGACCAGGTATACCCTAACCGAAACGCTTGTTTTACCTTTGATCACTACCGCGCGAAAACTGCACCCATATTTCCTTTCCCATCCGATTATTGTTTTGACCAAACACCTATTGCGTGCGATCCTCGATTAACCCGAGACATCGGTGAGAATGATAAAATGGGAAATAGAGCTTACGGAGTACGATATTTCCTACTCCCCGAGGTCCTCCATCAGATCGCAAGTCCTGGCGAACTTCGTGACGGAACTAACGGGCATCGGAGCCGAAGAGAAGGCGCCCATATGGCACGCCTACGTAGATGGCTCCTCTGTAAGTACACACGGGGGAGCGAGAGTAGTCCTAGTAAACAAGGAAGTTGAAGAGGAAATGATCCACTTTGCAGTTAGAATTGATTACCCCTTATCCAATAATGAGGCCGAATATGAAGCCCTTCTCATCGGAATGAGACTCGCGCAAGAAGGTGGGATAAAGAGGTTACTCATCCACATCGATTCACAGCTAATCGTTCAGCAAGTCAACGGTTCCTACGAAGCGAAAGAATAAAGAATGCGAGATAACCTTCGGGTGGTCCACCAGAGGCAAGGATGGTTCGATGAGTACAAAGTCGTCCAGATTCCCCGAGAAGAAAACCAAGAGTCGGACGCCTTGTCCAAGATGGCTACTCAAACGACCACCATTCACACCCGAAGAATCACTCTCCTCCATGTAAGCAGGTCGGAGAAAGTAGAGAGCAAAGAAGTAAACGCCACGACGGACTCCCCGATGGGTTGGATAACTCCCATCAAAGCTTATCTACAAGATCCCAAAGGCAATTTCGAGGACAAATCCGCAAAGTGGACTATGTCTAAGAAAACCATACGGTACTTTCTCAAGGACAAAATACTATTTCGAAAAACCTACTCATGTCCTCATGCCCGATGCCTTAATGAGGAAGAGGCCCAACAAGTCCTATCGGAAATTCATGAAGGAACTTGTGGGAGTCATACCGGAGGCGAAAGCATGGCCGGGCGCTTGATTCGTCAAGGCTACTACTGGCCCACGATGGCTAAAGATTGCAAGGAACACACCGAAAAGTGCAAACCTTGCCAATCTTACGCTCAGCGAACCTACCAACCTTGCCAATCTTTCCAAATGGGGTATCGATATAGTAGGACCCTCATCCCCGATGTCGGGCAAAAGAAATTATTGCTGGTGGCGGTGGACTACTTCACCAAATGAGTAGAGGCAGAACCCCCAGCCTGAGTCACCACATGAGCGGTCATCAACTTTCTATGGAGGAATATCATGTGCCGATTCGGCATTCCTCGGAGCCTTGTGAGTGACAACGGGCTTCAGTTTACAAGTAAAGAGTTAGAAGATTGGTATAACCATTGGGAAATCAAACATCGTTTTGCTTCGGTGGGATATCCCCAAGCGAACGACTAAGTATAAAGGACTAACCAAACCCTTCTTAAGAACATAAAGGCTAGACTAGATTGGCATAAGGCCAAATGGGTCGAGGAGATACCTAGCATCATGTGGGCCTATCGGACCACACAAAGAACGGCCACAAACGAAACTCCATATAGCCTGGCATATGGCAACGAAGCCGTCGTGCCCCCGGAAGTGGTAGTGGAAAGCTGGCGAGTCAGAGAGTATGAAGAAGTCGCCAACAACTCCAACTTAGCCCTTGCCCTTGATCTCCTCAAAGAAATGAGAGCATAAGCCGCTGTCCGAATAGAGGAGTACATGGCCCGGATGTCACGATACTACAACACCAGGGTAAAGTCTAGGACTTTCCAAGTAGGAGACCTATTGCTAAAAAGAGTCGGAGCTTCCAAAAATGTAGGAAAGCTTGACGACATCACTCCATGATGTTGCTTCATATTATGGTCACAGTGCATCTTGTATGTGTCGAATCTCGTCATTAAACCACGAAGTCTGGTGGCCGACATAACTCCATATCTGGCTTTTACAGCTTTCCATAGTTCTTTGGCAGTGCTGTAATTTTCAAATTCACTAATAAGATCATTATGCATGCTACTTAACATTATAAAGCGGGCACAATGATCCTTTTTCACCCAGTTTTCGTAGGCGATAAGATCTCGTTGGTGCCTTTCCAAATTTTCAGCAGTTCGGGCAGCTGCACTGGGAGCCTCAATTGAATGGGTGAGAGTCTCGAGTACTTCTTATTCATTCAAGACATACTGGATCTTATGATGCCAGATGTCGCAGTTGTCCCCATCCAATTTGTCTCACTTGTTCAAATCAGCGATGATCCCCTTCGATGCCATCTCCACTACATAAATGGATAATACGGGATATGATACACACTAAATAATATGTCGCATTTATCTAAGATTAAATAAAAATAATTAATACACGTCGCAAGATCGAAAAATCGCTAAGCTTCGGAATCATCTCTTGTGCCACATTGTCTATTTATAATTATTTAATTTAATATTTGCGCAAATTAACTTATAGGAGACTAAATCTGGACAGCCCCTCGGCGCAGAATAGTACTCACTATTATCCCATATTATATTTCTCAACATAATATAATTAACAACACAATTAAATAAATGGTTTCATTATATTTATTATTTCTAACACCGGGTATTGTACAACGTAGGATCAAAATAAGGACGAATAATTAAATTTGCTCCTTAGCTTTTTTTAAAAAGTTAAAATGCCTGTTTTTTTCGGGCCTTGCCAAAATGCCATGTATGTTTCAAAAAAGCTTTCAAAAATGTCATTGGCCCTTATTCGGGTCAAAATTGCCTACGTAGCGGTACGAAATTGCACTTTGCACCCCAAGATAAATTGCATTTTGCACTCTAAAATATTTTATGGTGCAAAGTGCAATTTTATACTGCCACGTAGGCAATTTTGGTTCGAATAAGTGCCGAGGGCTTTTTTGAAACATACGGGGCATTTTGGCACGGCCCGAAAAAACGGGCATTTTTACTTTTTAAAAAAAGCTACTGGGCATTTTTAATATTTTGTCCTCAAAATAATCATACGCTTTGATACCAATGTTGGATATTTTAAATAAATAATAATGTCGTTTCTACTATCGAAATAAATGTATGCAGCGAAATTACGAGAGATAAACAATAAATTATTTATACCTCTGTAAGTTAATAGTACCGTTTATTTTACGTCGTTGATCCTTCGTGTCGAACCCGGTGGCAAAACTTTCGCGTTACTCGAACTCGGCGGTGGAATTTATTATTACAAGGACGAATTATTATTTGTGCCCTGTATGTTTCAATTTTTTTATGAAAATGCCCGTTATCTTTCGAATTATTGAAAATGCCCCGTAACTTTGCCATTTTTTTTGTAGAAAATGTTCTTTGAGTGCCACATGTGAAATTCAGTTGACGTGGCATCTACCATGGCTGCCACATGTAATATATTGTGTCTATGTGGCTGTCACATTTAATATATTTATATCCATAATATATATATAAATATATTGTGTCTATGTTTGAACACTTTTCTGCTCCAAATGCTACTTGGCTTACTCGTGTTCGTACTTTTGGCGAATCGACTGAAGGTTTGCAGTTCATGGAAAAGGTTAGTGCTGATCAAAATTATAGTTTCAAAGATAGTTTGATCTTTGTACAAAAACAAAATCTATATACCTAATTTGGACAAGTTGCGTGCTGAATTGATTGACGAGTTCCATGCTTTTCCAGCAGGTGGTCATTCGGGACAAAACTATGTTATAGCAATGCATACCACCCCGAGTCCGATGGTCAGACGGAGGTGGTAAATCGCTCTATTGAGTGCTACTTACGTTGTTTCAAAGCAGACAACCCAAATATTTGTACACGATTCCTACCACATGCTCAGCTATGGTACAATACTACACTACATTCAACAATACATATGACACCATTCGAAGCACTTTTTGGCTGGAAACCACAGATCATACCATCATATACAACATACCATTTTTTTCGTTCTTCATCACACTGGATCAGCAGCGTATGAGCTTGGTTTGCCTTCTTCACCCCGTATTCCATGTTTCTTTGGTGCTCCCTTGATTCGGCATCGCACCAGCAGAACCCTCAACTTTGTCACCAACAAATGATGAAGGTGAAGAGTATTGGTATTACTAGAAATTAAAGAAATGCGTTGGGTATGGAAAGATGGAGAAAAGAAAGAGTATAAAGACTAGTGAAATGGGATGCGCATCGCATGAAAGAGATGGTTGTTTTTCAGCTCGGGGCAATTGTTACGGGCCCAATTCCTAAGGCACAGCGATCTCTGTCCGTACTGCCCAAACATCTACGAAAGTGGCACAAGGATTATCTTATGTGAAGCATATATAATTGTGTTAAGTGTGTATTTATTTAAGTTGTTGTTTATTTATATTTATGTGGTTATTTCAGAATTATATTGTAAGTAATTAGAAGTAGTGGGTAGTTATTGTAATATAGCAGTTAAGGTGCTACGGCTTATATGAGGGAAGTTCTACAGTAGTTTTTAAGAAAAATATGAAGTGTGTTTTATTATTTCTCTCTTTCATTTATGTAGTTTGACGTTCTTTCTCGAATAAGATGATACTCTATCAGTCTGAGAGTTGTAATTCTTATTTTACACTCATAGTGAATGATAAGAACTAAAATAATCCTTATTCAAGAAAGGATTAAAACTCCCAAAATTAAGAAATAAAAACTGATTTGATTAATTGATTATCTTGTAATTCTGAAATACAATGAAATTAAATAGCCAAATTAACGTACTAACCCACTAACTAATGCCTTGAAAATAGGCCACTAACACCATCACTCCATAATTTAAAATAAATAACTACTAAATGATCAACATTAAGCAATTAAATAATATTAAACTTAAGAAAGAGTCTCATCAGCATAATCTCATCTAAATGCTGAATAATAAAATAATAATAAAGTAACTGAATTTAAAAATTAGGCACGTATCATTCCCCCTTGCTTGAGACAAATCCTGGTCCACCAGGCTAGTTTAAATCCCACAATGTTCAATTTCTAGTTCCAAATCACCTTCATTGAAATTAAGTTTGGAATCACCTTCTTCAGCGAGGAGGTTAAGAAACTGAGAAGCTTTGCACTGATGACCTGAGGCGTACTTGTCATCACAATTAGAACAAAGCCCTTTAGCCTTTTGTGCTTGCATCTCAGTCTGATTCAAACTACGAACAGGTAATGAGTTTGTATTACGTGGGGCAAGCATCGTCAATGCAGTGTTTGGCACAACTATGGTGTTAATAGTTGTGTTCCCAACTCGTTGTGGATATTCACGATTGTAAGAGTTGTTTAGTTTGCGTTCCATTGCCTTTGCCAAACCAATAGCTTGGGGCAGCGCTGTTGGTTTTAGAATGGCCAAATCTTGTTGTATGTCCCACCGTAAACCTAAAATAAAACAATAGCCTCGAGGCTCAAACCTGTCACACAATTGCATATATCTTCAAATTATGCCTGAAATTCAGTCACCGAGCCAGTTTGCTTCTGTTTAAATAGAGTTGCTTGATGATTTTCGTAACTAAAGGGACCGAATCGAAGAGACAATTCTCTTTCAAATGCTTCCCAAGTGTGAAGCTGAAAATTATTATGCATCCATTTGTACCAACTACGAGCACGCCCTACCATGTGAATTGTTGCCATTCCCAACCGTTGTTCTGGTGGTATATTATAATTGGTAAAATATAGTTCATCTTGAAAATGCCAATCCAAGGGCTCACTTCCGTCAAAAATAGGTAACTCAAGTTTTAATGGTTTAGGAAACTGAAAAAGTGGGTTATTTGTTGTGTTGGCTTGATTTGTGTTGGTGGGGCTATCAACGTGATAGTGTGGTTGGGAATATTGAGCATGGTGAGAAGCACTAGGAACGTGAGGGCCTTCATTTTCGTGCATTTTTTGAAGAAACGAACGAGTTTCAACCAGGGCCAAATTCACGTTTTCTGATTATTGCTGGTTTTCACGACGAATAGCAGCCATTTGTTCATTTTGTTCCCTATTTTCATGTCGCACCTCCGCTAGTTCACCCTGAAGTGAACGTCTTGACTCCGCCATTTGCACGAATTTGTCGGTACTCGCCTTGTGTTTGTGGTTTTGGAGGCATAGTTGCTCTGTTTGAAAGCACCAATGATAAGAACTAAAATAATCCTTATTCGAGAAATGATTAAAGCTCCCAAAATTAAGAAATAAAAACTGATTTGATTAATTGCTTATCTTCCAATTCTGAAATACAATGAAATTAAATAGCCAAATTAACGTACTAAGCCACTAACTAATGCCTTTAAAATAGGCCACTAACACCATCACTCCATGATTTAACGTAAATAACTACTAAATGATCAACACTAAGCAACCTTTAAAATAGGCCACTAACACCATCACTCCATGATTTAACGTAAATAACTACTAAATGATCAACACTAAGCAATTAAATAATATTTAACTTAAGAAAGAGTCTCATCAACACAATCTCATCTAAATGCTGAATAATAAAATAATAATAATAAAGCAACTGAATTTAAAAATTAGGCACGTATCAGTGAAGTTCTTCTACCTTGTCAGTGGTTTTTCGTCCTAAACTAATTTGGAGTTTTCACGTAAAATCTGTGAATTATTTATTTTTCCGTCTTTTAATTATTGTCCTGTGTTACGCTATATCTGAGGGTCTACTTTACAACCAAGAGGGAATTTTTCCGTCTTGCTTTGGAATTCAAGTGTACATCAAAATATTTACACAGTTTTAAGAATATATTTTTGAGTAAAACTGCAGGTTGAATTGCTTCAACATTATTCTAATAGAAGCCTTTGATTTTGATACATTTGGAATTCAGAACCTCGATTGTTATCCTAAGAATAATCCAAGATACCTTTAACTTAATTATTTAAGAGATTTTTCCTTTGTACGATTAGCTAGGGGAGAATTGCATGTATTTGAAGTTTCATAACCCTCGAGATATAGTTTACAGCTACACACATAATTGCATAAATGTACCTAGATTGTCATAATTTCAATAAACATCTTATCTGTAACAAACGTGATCTTCTTTAGGTATCCTACAAGCTGCAGTGTAGCATTGCCAGGGGCGTATACCTTGGAGCTGGGGGCAGTACGTAGCCCCTCCCCCTCCCCCCCCCCCCCCCCCCCCCACAATTTTTTTTTACAAAAAAAAAAAATCTTACTTATATAGGTATATATATGGTGAAAGAGGAGAGAAAAACTAACAGCACAAGTTTTATCAATTAAACAAATCCATAAGATAACAAATCACACGGCATGCATATCTACATATTTTATCAACTAAACAACTTAAAAAAGACAAGTAGTCACACGGCTCATCTTCATTACTTGAACATTGGAGATCTAACATATAGTAAATTGCAAGAAGTTCCCTATTGTTATATTTAGTATGAAAATAGCGTATTTGTTATGTTGATTATGAAAAAGTCGTTTGTAATGTTAACAATAAGTAGCACACAATCTCATTTTACATTTAATTAATCCCTACATGTTGAATTAATCCCTACATGTTGAATTTTATCATAAAAGAATTTTATTATTATTGTACTTATTTGATATATAAAGAATTTATGTTATTCAAATTACATATGTCCATATCTTTTATCATATGTGTGAAGAAAACATTAGTTTTTTATATGTGAAAACATAACACAATGTGGACTAACTGTTTTTAAATCTACTTTATATTAGTGTAGTGAGTTTACAGCATAGTCTACAATATTTACTTTCATAATATATAACTGATACAAAAAATGCAACGTACATTCTTGATTATTGATACCGCTATCTAAAATATTTATATATCTTGTTAAAGAGCTAGCTAAAAGCTGAACAAAAAAAAAAATATTGCGCATTCATCTTCTTTAATCCCAAAAAGATCGATTCTACGCGAAAAAATTTAGCCCCTCCATTTTCGATTTTTGAATCCGCCACTGAGCATTGCTTTTGTTGTCATCACACCTATCAAACTTATATGTTTGTTGCTGGAGTAAGATAATGTCAGAAACTCATCACTACCACTTATATGATGCAATAGAGGAAGGAAAGAATCAGGTAGAGAGACATTTGATCAAAGAAGTCATGTAATTTTATTTTGTCAAAATGTCAATGAGAAAAGTAAGTTATGGAAGAGAAATGTCAGTATGATCACCTTATCTGTCTGAGTTAATATATATCATCAATTTGATTTGGATTTTTCTGAACTTTTAGGTGATATAAATAGTACTTCAAACCGGCTTATACTTGACAATAGTTTTCTTTCCTATCTACAGTACTGAAATAATTTATATAACTATTTCCCAATCCGTGATCTAATCTACATTTCAAAAGTCCAGCCTTGAGAATTTCTATATTCTTAAAGGCCAAACTTCTGAAATAAGATACGTAACATCTCTTCAAATGTCTTATGAAATCATACATCTCTTCTATCTTAACTCCCTATCAATCTAAAAACAACTCCACACAGAAGGACACAAACCTATGCAATATTGTTGACGACATTGCTATTGTGTCTGTTTTATCACAAAAATATCAGCTTTGCTGCAATTCTCAATACATCTATTGACGAATTGTAGGAAATATATTCTTTTATATATTTGTCAATGAATTACAATGCTAGACTATATAGCTATTTATACAACTAGAAGACTTGATAAACAAGTAAGAGATAATTCACAAGGTTATAAGTATCTTCTAAGATGGAAAAGAATCCTATTTAATTTTGGTAGATAATACCAAATCTTGATTATCCCTAATACGCCTCCTCAAAAGTGTCGAGCCATCGGCCAAGGCACTTTTGGAACGAAGAAGTAAGAAGCGAGCACGAGGAGGGGCCTTAGTAAGAAAATCAGCGAGCTGATCCTTAGTGCTGATGTGCGAGATAGAGACGAGACCATTTGCCACAATATCCCGAACATAGTGAATGTCGGCCGCGATGTGCTTCATCCGAGAGTGAAGAACGGGATTCAGGGAGAGATGCGTGGCCCCCATGTTATCACAATAGATAGTCGGGGGCCTACGAAGAGGGACCTGGAGTTCGGCTAATAAATGCTGAATCCACTGAACCTCGGATGTAGTTGTGGTGAGGGCTCGGTACTCAGCCTCAGTCGAGGAGCGAGCAACGGCGTGTTGCTTGCAAGAAGACCAAGAAATCGGAGTATCACCAAGAAATATAAGAAAGGTCGACGTGGAAGTCCTATCAGAGGGATCACCAGCCCAGTCAGCATCAGTGTATGCACTGAGTGTGTTAGCGAGTCGACGGCAAATGAGAAGGCCATGTGAAACCGTGCCCTTAAGGTAGTGAAGAACCCGTTTGACAGCAGTCCAATGATGCTCACGAGGGGACGAGATGGACTGAGCCAAGCAGTTGATAGCAAAGGCGATATCAGGGCGAGTGAAGGTAAGATACTGAAGTTCCTCAATGGCCTGACAATATAGACTCTCGTCAAAGGCACTGTCGTCGGAAAGAGTGACGGAAGAGGTGGACATAGGGGTGGTCACGGACTTAGCACCATCCATCTTGTGGCGTGAAAGAAGGTCCCAAACATGTTTTTGTTAAGAGAGGAAGAGACCCTCAGCACACGGGATGACTTCAATACCGAGAAAAAAGGAGATGGCGCCAAGGTCCTTGAGCCGAAACGTCGACCCGAGCTTACAATAATGGAGGTGATAAGGGTTGAATCATTGCCCGTGAAGATAATGTCGTCGACATAAACCAGTAGAAAGAGGGCAGTCCCGGCGCGCCGGAAGATAAAAATTGAGTGGTCGGACTTGGATTAAGAACCCAAGAGATATGAGGGACGTGCAAAGAGCCCGGAACCATGCGCGAAGAGCTTGTTTCAAGCCATAGATGGACTTACGGAGTCGACAGACATGAGAGGGCAAAGCCGAGTCAACAAACCCCGGAGGTTGCTGCATATAGACCTCTTCACTGAGAGTGCCATGAAAGAAGGCATTGCTAACATCCAGTTGATGAATACCCCAAGAGTTGGAGACAGCAAGCGAGAGAATAGCATGAACAGTGACGGGTTTGACCACGGGCGAGAAAGTTTCCATATAGTCAATGTCAGGGCGCTGGTGAAAGCCCTTAGCAACATGACGTGCCTTGTATTGTGAGATGGACCCATCGGGATTACGTTGGAGACGAAAGACCCATTTGCACCCAATAATATTTGTGGCAGAGGAACGAGGAACAAGTTCCCAAGTACCATGAGAGACAAGAGTAGTGATTTCCTCAGACATAGCCGAGCGCCAGAGGGGATCCTTGACTGCTTGAGAGACACACGTAGGTTCCATCGGATCAGGAAGCGGGTGGTTGGTGCAAGCAGTGAAAGCCTTAGGACGAAAAATATTGTTCTTAGACCTCGTGACCATGTGGTGAACGGGCAAAGGAGGAGAAGGCACGGCCAAGGATGGGGTGTCCTCGGTTTGGGCCAGGTGTGGAGGGTCGTGGTCATGGGCCGGATCCGGAGGTGGAGCGGAGCCCTGGGGTGGGGTGGGCGTCGGATCGTGGGGTGGGCCAGGCGACAGAGCCGCGGGGCCGCAGGTTGGGCCAGGCGAGGGGGCCGCAGGCTGAGGTGAGTAATGGGTCTGTGACGGAGTATGGGCCGAGGTGATGGGCACTTGTAGGGCCGCAGGTGATGGTGCAGGGCCGAGAGAAAGAACCGTGAGTGGTGGGGCCCGTGTAGCGGGCAGAGTTGGACCGGGCAAGATAGGCTACAACTTAGAGTAAGGAAACACTATCTCGCAGAAACGAACGTGATGAGAAAGATATAACCGATTGGAGACAGGGTCAAGACACTTATAAGCACTCTGAGAAGTGGAGTAGCCCAAGAAGATGCAAGGTTGAGACGGAAAGGAGAGCTTGCTGTCGACATAAGGGCGGAGCCAGGGATAGCATAAACAACCAAAGACCCTGAGCTTGAGATAATTAAGATGGTGGTTGAATAACTTGTAGGATGGTGTTGAAGACTTAAGTGCAGAGGATGGCATGCGATTAATAAGATACACGGTGGCTTGAAAAGCATAACTCCAATAAGTACTTGGTAAATTGGCACGATGGAGAAGAGCACGGCTCGTCTCAGTGATATGACGGTGGCGACGTTCGGCCATGCCGTTCTGTTGTAGTGTGTGCGGGGCGGACGTGAGCCAACTAATTCCGGATTGCACAAGAAATTATTTTAATGCAACAAATTCACCACCATTATCACTGTAGAAGTTGATTATATTATGTCGAAACTGTTTTTCCACAAGAGACTTAAATTGGCGAAAAATATCTTGAACTTGAGATTTAGCAGTCATAGGGAAAAACCAACAGTAGCGACTAAATAGATCAACAATAACCAAGTAGAAACGAAAACCATCCACATAAGTATTAGTAGGACCCCAAACGTCAGCAAACACATAATGCAAAGGATGAGTAGCAATAAAAGAAGTATCCATAAACGGCAAACGGTGCGATTTACTCGCTAAACAAGAGTCACAAAATGTGTCCTTCACAGAGGACTTATTCAAAAGCGGTAAAGAGAAACTAGAAATCAAAAAGAAACTCGTCCTTGAGGCCGGATGTCCAAGACGTGAGTGCCAAGTGGATGCACACCTCTGAACACCAAGATTCACAAACTTTTCCAGATGCTTGAGATAGTGCAGCGGTGAACGGATGTGGTAGGTTCCATTAGTGCAAGGTCCCGTCGCCAGTGTTTCCCCCGAACCCTGATCCTTAACAGAGAAATAATCCCAAAACAATTCCAAGGAGACATTATTATCTTGCGTGAAACGATGAACGGAAAATAGATTATGATGAGATGACGGTACGCACAACACATTATTCAAAGAGAAATTTCGTGCAGGAAACGAAATAATAGAAGAGCCAGTGTGCGTAATAGGCATACCATTACCATCAGTTAACTGAACTTCATCAGTACCATCATATTCAGAGTGATATGCAAGGTTGTTGAGGTCCCCTGTGACATGATGAGATGCGCCCGAGTCAACCATCCAAGACTGAGAAGGAGGACGGTTGCCCGTGGTCGGTGGTGTGACGGCTGAGTTGGCAGTAGGGTTCAGCAACTTTTGTAATTTGTAGCAACGGGAGGCTACATGATTAGGTTTCCCACAAAATTGACAAATAACATGTTCGCCATTGTTTTGAGAGGGGTTAGTAAAACCACTAAAAACAAAACCATAAAGGGGTCTACCTCGTCCACGGATTTAACCGCACCCACCACGGAATGGAGCACGCCTCTGGATGAGGAGCCGCTCCTGAAAAGAGGACCACGAGAAGGTCCAGCGGTGACGTTGTTGGCCGAAGCAACAAGGACAGCGGTGTCAGCTTCAAAGCGCTTGATATAGGACTCGTGGGTGACGAGGGCGTTGTGGTTCAGCAAACGTCAAGGGTTGTTCACAGAGACGGATGGAGGTGGCGATGTCACGGTAATTTTGACCGAGACCATTGAGGACATATATGGTAATGTCGTCAGGGTGAAGAGGGCGGTCAAGCATCGCAAGCTCATCGATTTTAGACTTGATGTCAGTGAGGTACTCCGTGACGGAACGGTTGCCAAGTCTCGTGGTGTTGAGCGCATCCTTAAGGCCATGATGCGAGTACGATCAGAACGGGTGAACACGCCCATCAAAAGAGCCCATGCCTCAGACGAGGTTTTGGCACAATGAACGAGGGGCATGATTTCGGGTTCTATGGCACCAATGAGGGCAGAAAGGATCAGTTGGTCTTGTTGAAACCATATTGTGTGACCGGAAATATCGGAGCAAGGGAGACGTTTGTAAGTCCCTTGAATGTAACCCAAGAGATTTAAACCGCTTAGGGTTGAGACGACTTGAAGTCGCCAAGAAATATAGTTCGTCGGATTGAGACGAAGAGTGAGGTGATGATGAGAGGAAATCGGGACGATGGTGAGGGGGCGGGAGGAGTGATTTGGTTGGTGGTGGCGGCGGTTTTTTGAGTGGTGGCGGCGGTGTTGTGGTTAGACGAGGCGATGTCGCCGTCGTCATCGGAGTGGTGGGAGGCAGACGAATTGACGGCCGACATTGGCTAGGTTTAGGCAGCGGATCGGTAGGGTTTTAATCGTTAGATTATTAGAGGCTATATGATACCATGTAGGAAATATATTCTTTTATATATTTGTCAATGAATTACAATGCTAGACTACATAGGTATTTATACAACTAGAAGACTTGATGAACATGTAAGAGATAACTACACAAGGTTATAAGTATCTTCTAAGATGGAAAGGAATCCTATTTAATTTTGGTAGATAATACCAAATCTTGATTATGCTTAATACGAATCGTCTCTTTTAGCAATCAAAGCTCGCATAACATCTGACCCAAATAACTTTATAACCACAAACTGGTCACATGGAACCTCTTCTACACCTGAAATGGCGTCATTTACAGTGCGTGGCACACTAGAGTCGCAGCGTTGGATCGCTTCAACATGAGTTTACAAGGTACCAGTGCACCAGATATCGGCAGCCTCTGTTTCCTGAGGTTCATAAGACTTCAGTAACAACAAATTACTGGCCTAATCTCATATGAAATCGGTAACTTAAGGCGCCTTCGTTCATTATATGTGAGGGTTAATCAACTTATTGGCAATATTCCTCCAAGTCTAGGATTGTTAACGAATCTCGAGAGGTTATCATTTACTGGCAACCATCTCACTGGGAGGATTCCACGTAGCTTATCTAACATTTCATCTTTAAGGATAAGTGTACTCGCGTATAGTAAACTTTCGGGTTCTCTTTCTCCGATGATATGTCGTGCTTCTGCAAAACTTGAGCAGTTGGACCTTTGGAATAATGAGTTGGTCGAGGAGGTTCCAAAAGGGTTGTCCCGTTGTGCAGAGTTGGAGATAGTTTACTTGTCTTACAATAATTTCAATGGGAGTTTGCCAGTGGATATTGTGAACTTGTCAAAGCTGAGGATACTTACTATCAGAAAAAATCAGACATGTATGGTTCAGGATTCAGTTATGGTGTTGAAAGAGTTTTCGAAAAAAAAAATCTGCCGAACGAAGCACCTTATTGAATCGAAGCATGCTCCCGATTCTTAAATAAACTTTTGATGTTTAGATAGATATTTACTAAAAATGTTTTTAAAGCTGTCTTAGAATATATTTTTAGTTCTTCATATAGTCAACAATTGATTGAGAATGCTTTCACTACAAGATTTCGGGGCTTTTCCCGACCGCAATCTCCCGACCGCCATTTGGTCGTGAGCATTCCCGACCGCGCAATAGTCGATACAAACATTCCCGACTGCAGCGTGGTTACGAAACGTTCCAGGACTATTCTCGACCGCGCTGTAGTCAGGAAAACATCTCCCGACTGCAGGGCGGTCGGGAGTGTATTGGGCCGGATATTATCAGCCCGAATTTTTGGCCCGGCTGGGCCGCGCAGCTGGGCCTTAGGGTCCCGACCGCACGGCAGTCGGGAGGAAGACAGACGATTTAGTCGTCTTCCTCCCCCTTTCTCTCCATTTTCGCCTCTCTCACCACAAAAACCCTAACCGACGTCCACCGCCTGTGCGCCGCCCCTCTCTCGACCGCAGTTCGGTCGACGCCTTCCTCTCTCCCTAATCTCGACCGCGTTCCAGTCGTCTCTCCACCTCCAGCGCCGCCTCTCCACCTCCACTCTCTCTCTCTCCGCCACCACCGCGCTCCGCCTCTCCACCTCCAATCTCTCTCTCTCTCCGCCACCACCGCGCACCGCCCCTCTATCTCTCTCCGCGTCTCCACCGCCCCTCTCCACCACCGCGCACCGCCCCTCTCCTCCGCCTCTCCACCGCCCCTCTCCACCACCGCGCTCCGCCTCTCCACCTCCAATCTCTCTCTCTCTCCGCCACCACCGCGCACCGCCCCTCTATCTCTCTCCGCGTCTCCACCGCCCCTCTCCACCACCGCGCACCGCCCCTCTCCTCCGCCTCTCCACCGCCCCTCTCCACCACCGCGCACCGCCCCTCTCCACCGCCCCTCTCATCTGCAACCACCCCTGCCTGTCCACCGCCTGTCCACCGCCGCGCCGCCACCTTTCCCGCCTCTCCACCACCGCGTCACTTTCTCGATCCGGTAAAATTTAATTAATTAGTTATGTTTAAAAGTTAATTAATTATGTTTAAAATTTAATTACTTATGTTTAGAATTTAATTAATTATGTTTAAAATGTTTTTATATATACTTATGTTTAAAATTTAATTATTAATTAGATACCCGCGCCTTCTCCCGACCGAACGCCACTTTTCTACACCGAAATTTATTTGGCGACCCCGATCCGGTAAGTTTTCGACTAATCTTGTATTTTTTTATTTGTTTAATGTTAATTTGTTTATTGTTTAATGTTTAATTTATAATGTTTAATTTTTAATGTTTAATGTTTTATTTGTTTAATTTTTAATGTTTAATTGTTAGATATCGTTAAATTTTTTAGGATTTTAGTAGAAATTGTTTTAAGAATATTGTTAGACTTAATATTAGTGGATTTAATTAATATTAGGAAAATAATAGTGCTTTTAGGAAATATTAGGAAAATATTAGTGCTTTTAGGAAATATTAGAAAAATATTAGTGCTTTTAGGAAATATTAGGAAAATATTAGTGCTTTTAGGAAATATTAGGAAAATATTAGTGCTTTTATGAAAACTGTTTAATGTTTAATTTATAATGTTTAATTTTTAATGTTTAATGTTTTATTTGTTTAATTTTTAATGTTTAATTGTTAGATATCGTTAAATTTTTTAGGATTTTAGTAGAAATTGTTTTAAGAATATTGTTAGACTTAATATTAGTGGATTTAATTAATATTAGGAAAATAATAGTGCTTTTAGGAAATATTAGGAAAATATTAGTGCTTTTAGGAAATATTAGAAAAATATTAGTGCTTTTAGGAAATATTAGGAAAATATTAGTGCTTTTAGGAAATATTAGGAAAATATTAGTGCTTTTATGAAAACTGTTTAATGCCTTTAGGAAAAAACTATATAACTTAGTGTTTGATTACAATTAGCGTTTTCTTTTATTTAGATGTCTTCCTGTGATCGTGACGAGCCCTTCCGTCGTAGTAGTACTTTTGGTACTGTATCTGGTCCTTCACCGCGTCTTCCTTCCGTTGCTCGGTCGACTGCTCCTCCCGTTGCTCCGTCGACTGCTCCTCCTACTGACGTCGGGACTACTGCCCCACCACCGAGGATACCTATTCGTCTCGCCTTACGTGATCAGGCTGCACCATCTGATACGGACGATTCCCGTGATTCCCTCGTCGCCGAGACTCCACCAGGTTTACTTGATGATCACGTAGCTGCGACGCCCTCGACATCTGGTGGATCGAGGCCTACGGCACCTGTGGGGCCCACTACTTCTTCCCGACCAGACGGGGCCCAGGCAGGATCATCTTCGACACAGCGCCGACCCGGACGAGGCCCAGCGAGAGCTCCAGAGGTTCCACAGGATCGCACCAGGCGTCCGACGATCCGTTTGACGCCTCTGGGCGAATTTGAGGATAGCAACGCGGTGGCCAAATCCATTACCACGAGTATTCGAGAGCATATGAGGGTCGTTTGTCACCGATTTGACAAGGTTCCTGCAGCCACAAAAGGGAAGTGGTGGGCTAGTTTTCGGGTAAGACTTTAAAAGTTTACAATATATATATATATATACATATTCATCAATTTTATATATCGAAAAACTAATAATAAACTTTAATTAAATGCAGGATAAGTATATTATTGATCCCACTATATTCAATGAAGTTCATAAAGTGTTCCTAAAAAAGGCCCAAAAGTGTTACAAGGAAGTTAACCACGCTGCGAAGCATTACTATTATGAGAGGCTCAATGATCCGAGGTGGGCGAACCGTCCGAAGAATGAATGGATGAGCGACGCGTTAGAGAAGATGTACATAGAGCATTGGGAGTCGGAGAAGCATCAGAAGAGGGCCGTCACTGGAAAGAAGAACAGGCGAGGAGGAGAGGAGCCAGTCCCAGGAAAGAAAGCAAAAGGGACGCATGCTACTGGAAAAACGGGCTACACGAAGATTTCTCAAAAGATGGTATGTCTTATTAAAACTTATTATACGAATATAATACTTATTGTCTTAAATTTAAATTCTTACATTATATCAATATGCAGGCTGCTGCTAGAGGTCCCGGTGCCCCTAAGCCTCGACACGATGAGATATATCGTTATCAGCACACACATGAGGTCGAGGTGCCAGAGGGAGCTCCACGTCGCCGAGAGTGGATTCATTCCGACTACAAGGCTATATATGTAAGTATTTTACTTGTAAAGCATTCTAATAACATACGTGATGAAATTAATGATGTACTAACTCATTTTTGTCTTATTGAACAGGATGACTACATAGCCCGTATGACAAGGAGGTACGAGGCGGACCGTTCACAGTGGGTCCATTTGGACAATGAGTTGTGGCAGCTTGCGAGTGGAGGGTTGAAGAAGGGGCTAGCTGCTGGTTTTCCACAGGATGTACCTCACAATGTGTTTGGGTTCGACACGCAGAACCCCAATGCCGAGCAGGATGAGTACATTCGCGTATTGCAGACAGATAGCCAGCAGCAGAGGGAGACTATGGCGAAGAAAATTGACGAGCTTGTTGGTCACATCGGATACTTGTCCGATCACATCACACAGACTACAGGTTGTGCCCCTTCTCGACCCACACCTAGCTTTACGGGTTCCGATGCAGCGAACCCTACTCAGGATCCATTTGCCCACGGAGTGGAGAATGTTCCATTGTACGACGATGATCTAGACGATGGAGCCGAGCTTGGGCTTGATGGTGATGTTGGACCCGCTACCATGGATACCTTCGGTAGTTCCCAAAATATGCTTCGTCGACACCAATTATGAGTTGTGTTAAAACCCGGGAGCTTAGGGGGATTTAACCCAAACCTAACCGATCGTAGCCTATCCACAATTGCCTTCATCTCCTCCCCTGTTTTCCTTCGAATAGGCGGCTCATGCACCTCCTTCTTCTTGGTGAAATCCTTCTTGTTGTACCTAAACTTATGACCAGGTGGTAGAAATCGACGATGACAATCAAACCACGAAGGTTTTCTTTTCCACCGTTATCAAGTGTGAAAGAATCTATATCACCCATGCAATAAGGACATGCTAGTTTCCCGTGAGTGCTCCACTGTGACAACATTCCATAAGCCGGAAAATCGCTAATAGTCCACATAAGGGTCGCTCTCATCTGGAAGTTTTCCTTTCGTGAGCTGTCATATGTCCATAAACCATCACTCCACAATTGTTTCAACTCATCAATCAACGGCCTCAACAACAGATCCAAGTTCTTTCCAGGACTCTTCGGGCCAGGTATAATAAGGCTCAAAAAAAGGAACTCTGGTCGCATGCATAAATCCGGCGGGAGGTTATAAGGGGTCACAAACACGGGCCAACAAGAATATTGTCTCCCAGATTGCCCAAACGGTGAGAACCCATCTGTACAGAGCCCAAGTCGGACATTTCTGGGCTCCGCGGCAAAGTCCGGATAAGTGCGATCAAAATGTCGCCACGCCTCGCCTGCAGCGGGGTGTATCATTCTATCAGGTGACGCGCGACACTTCAAATGCCAAGTCATATGTCGGGAAGTACCGATGGTATAAAACAATCTCTGTAACCGAGGGCCTAGGGGGAAATACCACAACTTTTTCCTTCCAACCCTCGACTTTCTACCGGCCTCGTACCTATCTGTCTTGCATATCGGACACGATGTGAGATCCGGGTTGGCATTTTCACCGTAGTACAAGAAACACAGATTCCAACATACGTCGATCTTTTCGTACCCTAAACCCAAACCCGCAAGCATCTTATTCATGCCTTGAATCGTGCTCGGTAGCATTTCCTCAATCTCTGGGTCCATGCAATCCTTGGACAACGCTAAGTACTTTTCGCTCTCGACATTTGAGGATTTATGACCCGTCTTAACTGTCAACCACTGGGCAAACCACTGGAGCACAGTCTTAGGCTTCTTCTGGTGCATTTTATGGTCGCCCAACTTCATCAATTTGTAGAACTCCTTTGCATCGCGACTCGGATCTTCGTTGTGCACCTCTCCCTCAACAAATCGACCCCCATATGCATCCACAACCATATCCCTAAACAAAGTATCGGCATGAACAGGACTATCAACGTGAAAATTAGGGGTCGGTGATTCTGGTACATACGATGTGGATGCCTCGTTCGCCTCCTCTCCATGCAAGTCCCATATCCAATATTGATTCACAAACCCCGACTTATGAAGATGATCTTGTACTACGTTTCGTTCCCAATATTTTAAATTTGTGCATTTCTTGCACGGGCACCTAATACGTTTTCCATCTACGTAATCTGTTTGTGCTAATGCAAACTTTATGAATTCACGAACCCCAATCACGTAATGTTCATTCAAATAACCGGTATTACTATTTATCCTATCGTACATCCAAGATCTATCGGGACGATAATCCATTTATAATCTACGGAAATTAAAAAGAATTTGTTACACTTCTAAGAATTTAGCTTGATCTTATAAAATTAAATAGCGTAGGAAAAAAATGCTTACTTGTTGTAGCGTAGAAAAATACTTAGATCAAGTATTTGTTGCACACACATACGCCCCTCGTTGCATTTAATTACCGCAATATCTAAAACAAATCAATAAAAACATTAGTTTCTAAATAAACATGAGCTTAATGGTTATAAAATAGGAAAATTGGGATATAACAAGGGAAAATCGTGCATACCTTAAAAAATGATGAATGTTGGAATGATTTCTAAAGGGAATAGGAGAGGGTATTTATAGGAGATTCGCAGAGTATTCCCGACCGCACGGTGGTCGGAAAAACCAACGGTAATAAAGAGTCCCGACCGCAAGGCGTTCGGGAAACTTTGTTACCGTTACTAGCCGTTACATCTCCCGACCGCCGGGCGGTCGGGAAACTTTGTTACCGTTACATCTCCCGACCGCACTGCGGTCGGGAAACTTTGTAGTCGCGGTCGGGAAAATAACTTACCGACCAAACTGCGGTCGGGAATGTTAGGGTATAGGGTTTAGGGTTTAGGGTTTAGGGTTTACCGCTATTCAGTAACGATTAATATTCATATTTTCTCAATTATTATTTGATTAGTATTCATCTAGTGTTTTAAACATTGGTGAAATTTTATAAGTGCAATAAAAATATTATATTTTGTTATCCAAAGAATCATGAATCGATTGATCTTGTCATATATATTTACGTAACACTAATAATTCAGTAACGTAACTAATCATCATCTCATAATTTAGTTATATATATATGTGTATACCTCTAATTAACAAATGTGTTCAATAACACAAGTGGCTTATCTTTACTTATCACTAACGATTACAACAATTGTTGATTCCTATATATAGGTAGATAGATATATAGATAGATAGATATATATAGATAGATAGATATACACACGACTAATTAATATATATAGATATATATACATAGATATACACGTAAAACTCAAAGTTACCCCGACATAATATTATTTAACAAATAATTATTAATTTTTTAACTCAAATAAACATTAAACTAGTATTATTATAGCTCAATAATAATTTTTAAAAAATAAAAAATTTATCATTCCCGACCGGCGTTCGGTCGGGAGTAATATTCATATGATTCTCGACCACCCTGCGGTCGGGAATAATATTCATCGGTGTGTTTCTGGGCAAAATAATTGTCCCGACCGCAGGCCGGTCGGAACCGTTAAAAGTTTTGGCGGGGCCGCCAACAATTTAAATTTTTCAACAAAACAAAATCCAATCTCATCCGTTCATTAACCAAAACAATCCAACGACTCAAACCATGATCCGCGCCACTCACATCCCACCAATCAAAACCAATCCCACAAAACTTATAAATAAACCATACCCCATTGCCATCACTCCACACAATTTTTTCACTAAACACTTTTTCATTTATTTGTTGAAACACCTATCTTTCTTTTTCTCCAAACACTTTTTATCTTTTATTTCTTCAAACACTTTTCTTTCTTTTTCTTCAAACACTTTTTTCTTTCTTTTCCTTCAAACACCTTTCTTTCTTTTTTTCTTCAAACACTTTTCTTTCCTTTCTTTCTTTTTCTTCATAAACTTTTATTTCATTTATTAAAACACTTTTATTTCATTTTCTTCAAACACTTTTATTTCATTTCTTCAAACACTTTTATTTCATTTTTCTTTCAAACACTTTTATTTCATTTTTCTTTCAAACAATTTTATTCTATTTTTCTTTGAAACAATATATATAATAAAGAAACATTAAATTATATTGAGCATATAGATTGGGCTACATATAAAATATAATATTCCGGTAATTTTTACCGGAATATTATTTTTTTTATTTCTATGAATATTACTCCCGACCGCACACCGGTCGGGAGAGTATGAATATTACTCCCGACCGCACACCGGTCGAGAAAGTATGAATATTACTCCCGACCGCACACCGGTCGGGAGAGTATGAATATTACTCCCGACCGCAAACCGGTCGAGAAAGTATGAATATTACTTCCGACCACAAAGTGGTCGGGAATCTTTGAATATTATTTTTGACCAATCGGCGGTCGATATTTCTTGTAGTTCCCGACCACGTGTTGGCCGGGAAATGCAAATTATTTAAAATATATACGGGATGGTTTCTCGACCAAATTGCAGTCGGGAATATTACTCCCGACCGCCATGTGGTCGGACGCTGGCCCGTAGCCCGGTTTTGCAACCGGGCTACAACCCGACCAGATTCTGGTCGGGAATAATCTCCCGACCGCGTGGCGGACGGGTATTATCCCGACCAAACTGCGGTCGGGAATTGTTTCTCGACCAAATTGCGGTCGGGAATGTTATGACCAGGCTCCGGTCGATATTTTGTGGTCGGGAAAAGTATTGCCGACCTATTGCGGTCGGGAATGTATTTCCGACCAGACTTTATCCGACCGCAGCTTCGCGACCGCCCTGCGGTCGGGAATGGGCTTTTCCCGACCGCAGGAGGGCTTTTCCCGACCCGAGCTGCGGTCGGGAAAAGCCCCGTTTTCTTGTAGTGTTTTAAGCCATACGTGTCAAAGAGAGACTTTGCTGTAAAATCTGAATTATCATTCTATTGTTCTCCCATTACATAGGATGCAAAGCCAAAGTTCAGTTACATAATAATCATCAATCTAAGCCTATAATCGAGACATATCCGTGAATATTTTAAGCTATTAGTATACATACTATATATAGTACGACATATCCTTAAACTTTAGTGAATAATAAATGACGACCCCCCCCCCCCCCCAAATTGATGTTGGTGTTGAAACCAGCAGCAATTTGCTCACTAAAAACTAGTGTCGCTCTTTAAGCAAAGCTTTAGTGAAAATATCGGGCACCTATAACTGAGTTAGGACATGTGGCAAATAAATAGGTTTGTTATCAAATGCTTCACGTATAGAATGATAATCAACTTCTATATGTTTAGTGTGCTCGTGGTAAATCGAATTAGCCGCAATTTGTATCGCACTACTGTTGTCAACATGGAGAGGATTTGGTGTTGATTAAGAAAACCCAAGCTCGGAAAGAAGACCACGCAGCCACAGAATTTTAGAACATGCAACAGACATGGCTCGATATTCTACTTCAGTAGATGATTTAGAAACTCGCTCTTTCTTCTTGCATTTCCATGATATTAAGAAATTACCGGGGTACGTATGTTAGCCTATTGTAGATCGTTGTGTGTCTAAGCATCTGGCCCAATCTGCGTTGTTGTAAGCATAAAGTGTAAGATCAATTCCAGTAGGGAAAAATAATCCTCGTGTAAAAGTGCCAAATAGATATCTGATTATACGGTGGACAGCAACCATGCGAAGATGTCGAGGGCCAGACATAGGTTGGCTAACTTGATGCACGTCATAATAGATTTTCTTATCGAGTAACAGTTAAGTAAACAAGGCTGCCAACTAGCTTCCGATACAAGGTGGGATCAGGTAAAATATCATCTTCATCTCTTCGATACTTGATATTCACCTCCAAAGGTGTATTAGCTCAAGCACTCTTTTCTAAACCAGCCAAAGCAATAAGATCTTTTGTATATTTTTGATGGTTAAGAAAAATACTTTGAGCAGATCTATGCACCTCTAGCCCAAGAAAATAAGTGAGGGAACCAAGATCCTTCATAGGAAAACTATCGTGAAGAGATTGTTGAAGTTGAGCAATCAATGATGAATCGGTGCTAATGATGATAGTATCATCGACATAAACGATAAGGATAACAATACCCGTGGAAGCCCTTTGTAAACACATGGAGTATCATAGCGGCTTTGCGCAAAAGATTTTCAGGATAGTTTCCTTGAATTTTTCAAACTAAGCTCGTGGTGCTTGTTTAACCCGTATAAAGATCTCTTTAGGCGACAAACATCAATTTTTTTTAAGAGCGTTTCATTTTGCATACAGATTAGATTATTTAAGATCACTGTGGAGAAACGCATTCTTAACATCCATTTGATGAAGAGACCAACCTTAGGACGCAACAATAACTATAATTGTGCATATTGTACTCATCTAGCCATCAAAGCAAATGTCTCACAATAGTCAACACAATATTATTGGTTGTTTCCCAAAGCTATTAATTTAGCTTTGTAACAATCCAATGAACCATCAGATTTAAGTTTAATCGAACAAACATACTTACAACCAATTGGTTTGTGACACCATCAAAACTAGGTACAACTTCCCATGTATGATTTAGATCAAGAGCATCCAGCGAACCATCAAGTTTATTAAATATTGTTTAGGGAAAACGACACTTACCCCCCCTGAACTTTTTGCTCGCGAGCACTTACCCCCTGAACTTTTTTTTGGAGCACTAACACCCCCAAGCTTAATTTTTGAAAGTTTTGTACCCCCCGTGACACCCCCTACACGTGCGAAAGGGAATATTTTACGGAATCTTTGGGTCCGCGTGAAACACTAAAGACACTTGCACCCCTGAACTATTGGCTCGCGAGCACTTACACCCCTGAATTACCAATTTTGCCCTTAGTCTTGGACGACACGTGCACGAGGAGACCAAGATTCTGTGGAATATTCCCTTTTGCACGTGTGGGGGGTGTCACGGGGGGTACAAAACTTTCAAAAATTAAGCTTGGGGTGTTAGTGCTCCAAAAAAAGTTCAGGAGGGTAAGTGCCTCGCGGTCTAAAAGTCCAGGGGTGTAAGTGTCGTTTTCCTTGTTTAATCAGTTCCAACTATAGTTGGTATCCTCTCTATAGGTACTATTACATTGTCACTAATCAATTTGTCGAATTTGGATGCACTGGACTTTAGTCAAAATAATATAGAAGGAACCATTCCTTCAAGATTGGGAAATCTTTCCAATTTAACTTATCTGAATCTACAAGAGAACAAACTCCAAGGTCGATTGCCACCATCTATTTTCATCCTCTCAAGATTGCAGTCACTTTCACTTGTATTGAATGAGCTCATATAGGCAGCCTCCCGCACTCGATAGACAAAGGGCTTCCTGATCTCTAAGAAGATTATCTTGGGGTGAATCCGTTTACAGGGGGGATTCCTAGTTCACTCTCAAATCTCTTCAAGCTACAAAAGTTTGATATACACTGGAACTCGTTTTGTGGACTCATACCCATAAATATCGGATATAGTCTACTCACAAATGATCTTTCCATAACAAGAGTTTCTTACTTCATTGACGAATTGCATGAATTTGAGCTTCTTAGGGATAAAAGGAATCAGATAACTAAGGTGATTCTAAATTCCTTAGGCAATTCTCTACATCTTTTTGAATATTTAAGCATTGGCGATTCCTTGGTCAGAGGCACAATTCTTAGTGAGTTGGGCAATCTGCATAATTTGGTAAATCTAGACCTTGCATACAGTGAGTTAAGTGGTGAGATGCAGTCTAAAAAACTTGTATTGTTTGGATTTGGCAGATAATATATTGACTGGACTGCCAAGGTGCCTAGGATACCTTTCTTCATTGCGAAAACTTTATTTGTCCAACAATTCCTTTATTTCCAAAATTCCATGTACAATATGGTCCAATAAAAACTTTAAAGCCTTGTCATTATCTCATAACCTTTTTTTAACGTGTGTTATCTAATGAAATCAACAATCTGAAGAGCTTGATAGTGGTGCTTCTCGCGTGGAACCAGTTTTCTGAGAACATAGCAATCACTATTGGACAGTCTCGAAGCCTAAGGCATCTAGAAATTCAAAACAACAAGTCAATGGCTCAATATCTAGATCATTTGGTAATCTTTTAGACATGCAGTACTTGGACTTATCTCGAAACATTTTCTCTAGTCCAATTCCAAATGCGTTTAAGACCTTGGAAGATCTTGATTATTTCAGTGTTTCATTTAATCATCTCACTGGCGAAATCCCAGATGGGGGACATTTCCGAAACTTTATTGTTGAACTGTTCATGATAAATAAAGGTTTATGTGGAGCAACTCGATTCAGGGTTGAGGCATGCAGAAGGAATACAGCCACATATTCAAGAAAGCACAAACTTCTAGTATACGTTCTACCCACATTGGCTTCAATTATAGTTGCTACTGCTATTGTGATCTTTTTGCTTAGACGTCAAGCTATAAAGTCAGCCTCTTTGCAGTCGACTGATTCCCCCTTTGGCCACACACATGAGAGGATTTCATACTATGAAATTCTTCGAGCCACAACCAACCTTGATGAAGGAAACTTGATTGGAAGGCGGCATTTGCTTTGTATACAAAGGAACATTCTCTACTGAAATAATTGCTACAGTTAGTCTTTAACTTAGTTGTGCAGTGTGCGTTCAAAAGTTTCGATACAGAATGTCGAATCATGCGTAGCCTTCAGCACAGAAATCTCGTTAAGGGTCTTACTATTTGCTCCAACCCGTATTTCAAGGCTTTAGTGATGGTATACATGTCTAATGGGAACTTTGACAAATGGCTCTACTATCTAAAATATTCTTATACCATTGATCAAAGATTGAGAATAATGATAGATGCGGCTTCTAAATTAGAATATCTACATCCGGGTTATTCCTCGCCTATCGTGCATTTTGATTTGAAACCGAGCACTATCCTCCTAAATGAAGATACGGGTAGCACATGTAGCATATTTTGGGATTTCCAAGCTCCTGATGAAGGATGAAAGAACGGAACAGGCAAAGATTTTGGGCACCATTGGATACATGTCACCTGGTAAAACTTCATCCACTCCCAGTTATGTTTTTCAAGCATTGATATCTAGAAATTTGCATACCATTATCTTAACTGCTTTTGTTTTTATTTTTTGTAGATTATGGATCAGCAGGATTGGTATCAACAAAGATAGACGTTTATAGCTATGGAATTTTGTTGATGGAAATATTTACAAAGAAGAGGCCTACAGATGAAATGTTTCTTAAAGGGTTAACCATAAAGTGATGGGTGTCTGAATCATTTCCAACACTGTAATGCATATTGTTGATGTTGATATACTGAATTTTGATGAGTTTATTCAAAAATGCCACAATTTGAAACTTGAAAGTCGCAAAAATAGAGATGCTATCCTAAGAGCGTAATTCGCCCTCACCTCGTGTGTGCCAAAAAAGATTGCAGCGAATCGCTTCTCATTATACAATTTAAGCCCATAAAATATGAAACAGTAGACAGCGTTTTTGGACCTACGAAATCTACTCAAAGGATGAAAAACAAGAGTGCTAAAGAACACAAAAATAATTTATGCAGCAATTATAAATTGTGTATAAAAGAGAGAGAAAACGTTTTTGATGATGATTTGCTTCTGACGATTCCTGCTAATTTATAGACACTGGAGTGGTGTCTCGAAAAGACACATCTTTTCTAGGAAAGCTTCACATAAATGTACAACTCTCCAGTTTAAATCTCAACCGTTAGATCATTTGAATAGATGATCTGATGGTTCAAATTAAGTGACTATTAATATGTAAAATATGTCTTTTAAATATTCCCACCATTTAATATCGGATTAATGTAAGTCGTTAGATTTAAATCTTAAGTAAGATTAGATATGCACCATCCAATTTAATCTTTATTATTTAATATCATATTAAATCTCAGTCGTTTGTTTTATTTAATATCTAGATAGATGCGCAATGCAAGCATGTAAAGTGTTAAGTGCTTTTAAGTGCGCCAAACAAAAGCGTCACAGGTCTGGCCCTAGCACCGCCTCGGCTTGACGGTACCCCCCCCGTGTACACCACCTATGTCATGCACATTTAATTGACCAAGTAATATAGTGCAAACATATACAAATCTACAAAGAATTGTTAATTTGTCTATACGAGACAATTAAGCCACTTTTGAATAATTGGCCTTATTAGAGCTAAAAACTCTTCAAGCCCATAAAAGCATTTATAGAAATTTGAGCTAGAACCAAACATATTTTAGCAATGTAGGATAGCACACAAAATGTTTTTTTTCTAATCCATCCACATCCCACTAACACATTAGCAATAATAAAAGAGTTAATCTAACACTGAATACAGAGATAAATTATTCAAAAGCCATTGGAAAGAGTATTTTGCTGTCAATAATGGGATATAGCCATTAAATGTGTAGCTGATATGCCAGAGGAGAGACCTCATATTTTATCCCGATTCTTTTGGTGAAATTACTTATTTGCTTCAAGATACTTGAATCGATCATGTGTGCTGCGCATTGTTGCACAATTGCTTTCTTTGCTAGGACTTCAATGAATTCTTTATTGATGCTGATAGGCCATTCCGAAGTATAGAAAAATGCTTCTTGAGCTTTTGGTTGAGAGGGTGACATTTTTATGTTTTTGTGAATAAAGAAATCTATTGAATTTGTGTTGTGTGTAACTTTTTACATAGGTTAGTAGTATATTTATAACAGAAAAAAAAATGTGTTGAAGATTTGTATCTATGGATATCGCAAATTAGTGGAGGATTTTCTCATTTAAAGAAGGATTTCTTGATGCAAATTGGCGCCAAGATTTCATAAGAAAGCACCTTAATTAAAATTGGCTTACTTCCATACGTATGTGAAAAGAAATTGGATTGGTACGTGGGATATATCAGAATCGTACATCCTAATCAACAAAAAAAAAAAAAAAAAAAAACTGAATTAGAAATATCTTTACCATAATTTCCGCATCCGTTTTGGCTCTAATTTAGTTTATGTGCAAAGTTTTGGCTGTAAAAAGTTCATTGAATTGGAATAGTTTTTTGTACAGATTCAAAGCCAAAATATATATCACTATCATGTTTATAGGTTAATCTCTCTTTTTTTTTTCCTTGTTAATATATTCGTCAATCTTTTCATTTTCTAAAATACTTTGACGCAAATGTTGACAAAAATGAAAAAAAAACAACGTTCACATATATAGATATGCAGAAGTTATTAGTACCTCCAAAAAAAAGTTGCATATTAGTAAGTGATTATCTATGTTAGAGGGGAATTATTAGTAACTTCTCAAATTCTATGTACATTTTTCAGCATTTACAATACAAAGATTAGGGAATATTCTGAAATAGTGATTTATCTTTTTTTTCTCTCTTAAATTTCTGGAGTTCTCTCCGGACTCGAAAAAGGAACAATTAACCTTACAATCCGTAGCATCAAATCAAACGACCCCAAAAGTAAGAAAGGCATTGGAACAACTCCTGAGCACCACCACCTTGGTACTGATCCAGACAACGATCTCTTCGAGAATCTTTAGCCCATCAAGTTTACTCAAATACAAATGAGAGGACTCCACATCCATATTTCTTGCTACAATACGAGCAGCAAATAGATTAAGTAACTTCTCACTAATTTACTCAGAAAACCACGTCTCAATTTTACGACAAAGTTTCTAACCTAGAACAGACATACCTCTTACATCCGACGTTCATAAATTCTCTACCATTACTACTTAAAAACCTAGAAAGGAAACTTCTAATCTCATGACCGGAGGACAGAGTCGGCTGAGTCCTGCGACATTTCACTTACAACACTTGCATAAGATAAAACCTCTCATATGCCAACTATAGTTTATATCATCCACGCATCAGATCAATATCTGAGTCTTTGTATTCGGACTTTGGACCGGACTGCCAAATGCTCGTTCCAGAATAAGGCGTAAAACCCGGACTTGGGCCAGGGGTTGATGGATTTTCAGCTGTTTGACCAAGCAGGTACTTTTCGTCTTTTGTTTCTGAGTCAGCTTTGTTCTTTCCCTTTGTACCTCCATACACAAAACTGCACGCAACTACCTACAAAAATTAAGGCACTACGGCTCTCATCAAGCAATTAAACGTGATTGCAATGGTCAATAAATATATGAACATCAAATGAATGATAGATTTGTTTGTCATGCGATAATTTTTCTTTTTGCTAAGTCTTGTCATACGATAATTGCAAACATAAGTTTCAGGAATTCTAATTTGGAACATTGTGAGGTTTAACTATGACAAGAATTTGATGGCAGAACCATAGATCTATTTGCCATATGATAATTGCGAACATGAATTTAAGGTGGTCCAGTTTGGAATGTTGGGAGGTTTTATAAAATCCTAGCAAAACCCATGTGCTATATGGTGGTTTCACTTAACCTTGTGTGAAATATTATATCGAAAAATGTCCACTTATCATCACAAAGGAAATTACCCGTATGCATAAGAGCAAAGTTCATCTGTCAAATTGAGCAATTTAAGACTCAGACTGAAACATTTCATGGAGAGGTATACATATACATAGACATTTTTTTTCTGAAATTTTGCTTGCAATGTAAAATATAGAAAAAACAAGAATACTTAAATAAGGGTCTATTAGGATAGATAAAATGAGGCGATTTTGGTCACCAAGTATGACTTATACAGTTATTTTAGTACTTACAAGTAAAATTAAAATTAACAAGTCAGCACCATTTAGAAATTGACAGAGACTCGCCACTACTTTTCCACACAGGATAATTTGCCAGTTCGACATAACCCAATGGATTATATATGATAAGTTATGCTAAAGGAAACTATAACCAATCAGGTTGATTTTCTCACATGCTGAACTTGTCACTTACTGGGTTACCAAATAACAGAACTCCAACGATTTCTTAAATATTCCAAACCATCATGTTACAGATACACAAGAATTCTGAATATATAATGTGATCAGTCGTATACCTGCACGGGCTTTGAAGCAATCAACCTACCACCTACTGCACCTCCAATCATGTGCCCGTCAGGACTACAAACCGAAATGCTTATGCCACCAATTCGGTCACGAGGGCCACCGTCTTCAGAAACCAAGTATGAACCCGACAAACATAGTATCTCAAAACGCCCCTAACAGAATTAACAAGCTATGTTTAGTTCACTTCTGAAAGAGGCAATAGGACATTCTCAAATAAAAGATACATGATGGACTGGATACAAGATACAAGTGCTATGGCATTCAAACCTTGAATAAAAAAACAGTTATGTTTTTGGCATCATCTCATCTTCGAAGAAACTGGGGGAAAAAGCAAAGACTACATGACATGGAGATTCAACCAAAACTATTCAGTCATTTGATTTTTGAAGGAGCAAATTCCAAAAACTCAGCGTTGGTCAGCGAAGATATAAACTGAAGTGCCTCATCAGTAATCTGGATACGTGCATAATATTGTTGAGTGATGCCTAGTACAGCTAGCAATCCTTTTCTATAGTTTACAGATTCACGGAACTTTGTATGAGAACCTCTTATTAGTTTTATAGCATACAGTAACAACACAACAACTGGAATTTTGTTGTGCTAGAGCAAAAATAAATATATAAATGTAGGGTGAGAGCCAAAATCATTCTGATCCAACATGTCTCTCAATTTATAACTTTATTCTTTTGTTGAAATCACAGACTAAGCAGTTTTGCTGAATTAGGAGACATGGAGAATATTCATAAGCGACTTCTTAGAAGCTTTCCAAAAAAGGTTTGATTATACAAAGTTCCCTCAAATGTTCGTCCAAAATTTGACTTTTTTCCCCAAATTATTATATAACTAGTAGTCAGTCCCTTCAAAATATATAACTTAACATACTATAAAAGAGACAGCAAATAGTTTATCATTTATTACCAACAAATCAATCAACAACAATATAGTCCACATTAGGTGCAAAATAAGTCTTAGCAGCCATCCTACATTTGACACTCTCAAATGTAAAGTCGCATGAAATGAGCTCAGGCATTTAAACTATTTAAGGAGTAAACTGATGACCATCGAACATGAATATCATTAAATTTCATTAACAATCAGGCTGTTATTCAGCTTGATCCAAATCTGATTAACATAAGCAAGTTACCTGATTTCTTAGTAAACTAGGCTAAGATATGGAATGACGGGGAGTTATGTTACCTCATACGTGACATTACTGTCGGAAGTTGCAGGTTGTCGTAATGTAACCACAGAAACTGCTCCATTAGCTGACATGATGCATAAAGCTCTTGGCCTTTGTTGGGCAAATGCCATTATTTTAGCAGCAACATCCTGCACAGGTACCATTCATATAACTTGCCACATGGCCTAATCAAAGATCTAAATTTACTAATCATGCAGATAGAGTTGGATTCTTTTAAAAGATATGGTAAATCACAAAACAACCAGCATTTGTTGGTTGAGTTAACATGCACATCAATATGTGTTGTATAAGAATAAGCTTGTCCAATGACGGTTGGGTTTAGGATAAAAAAATTATAATCGATTCAGTCTCGGATGTAATGTGAGATTGTTTTCATTATATCTGTAAGCAAAATCAACCATCATCAGCAACCTCAGATAAACAATAGAGGAGCTGGGATTTGGGGGCACGAGCAACTGGAACGGTCAAATGAAGAAACAGATAGAAACATACCTCTCCAACTCCCATGTGTAAGACGTGTGGCGTAAAAGCCAGACCAGCTGAGCTATTCATCCATTCACCTACAGGTTATGTTTTCACGGCCAAATAGAATAAAAATATATACCTCCATAAGGCCAAGAAAGAAGTAAAAGACAGTTTCAAATACATTAAAAAAAGGAAATTATAGCCAACTCCAACACAAGATTACCAAGAGGGGCGAGCTTCTGCTTCCATCCGCTCCCAGGTGGGCGACCTCTGCGAGCTTTTTCTCCAGGGGTGATATCCCCAGAGGAGGGTCTGGAGGCGGGCATGGGGGACAATCCTAAAGACATGTTAGATCCATCAGGAGCATATTTCCTAGGCCTACCCCTCTTCTTCTTAACCGGTTCACCACCTTGAGACGTGCTAGGCACCATGGGCATGTTTGCGCCATGAGGGAAACTATGAGATTGATTCTCAACATGGAATGTCGAAGTGCCACCGCCACTCATCCCTAGATTCGAATGCAGCCCTGGTACACTAGGATTCGAAAGAGATTTAAAAATAGAAGGGTGCATTCCACCAGCTTGTGCACCGGATAAGACCCCATGAACATTAGGACTGGGCCCTGAACCACCAGACTCGCTAATGCCTCTATTGAAGTAATACGGCATCCCTTCTCTTCCCTCCATGCATTTACTTGTTCTAAATCCAAACAGAAGATCCAAATTCCTTTCAAACTAAATAAACTAACAAAACAGAGCCGATGCTCCTATCTTACATAAATCTTGCAAATGCGAAACTGACCCACTTACAAAATCAGAAGAAACAACAATAATAAACGTTAATCACAACACCAAACTAGTAAAGGTCGAATTTTTGACATGGGTTTTTCAAGAATTACAGTAAAAAGGTGGTAATACCAATAAAAATTGAAACTTTTAGGTCTTGAATTAAACAGAGAAACTCAAAAGCTGAAAAAGACTGAATCTTGAAGTGCCAAGAACATAAATCCAAGCTTTGTATGAAAAATGTAAAGAACCCAAAGCAACAACATAAACCCTCAAAATCCCTAGTTCAACTTTAACTGAAGCAAACAAGAAGAAAATGGATAAAGGAAATGAAACCCTAGATTTGGAATGTGGGAGAGTGAGACTAATATCTAATAAGAGAGGTTTTCGAAAAGAGGGAGAAGGGAAGGAGAGGGTAAAGACAAAAAGTGAACTCAAATAGAAATAACTTTTAAGCTTTCAAATTAAAGTAAGGATGCCTCTTATAATCTTCCAAATAACGAAATAATACCGCCAATGGTTTTTTTCTTATAATTATTATTTATTATTGACGTGGAATTACTCACGAGTGTCAATTGCGAACAAAAAAGTAGTACTTGTTATAAAAAATTGTTTTGACTTGATTTTTCCGCCCAACATGTCTTCTTCCCTACATATCTTTGCATTATTTATGCGGTGTAACCAACCGTTGGATTTAATTTATATTTAGTTTTTTTAAAATATAGAAAATAACTAACCCCACAACCCGTGTATAAATAGTAGTTGTACCACGTCAGCAATACATCGGTTACATGAAATAATTTCTCCTTCTTTGCCCTTACTTGAGCTTTCTACACGTGTAGAATCCAAGTCATTTGCCAAGTTGGATAATCTTATTAGGTGGATATTAAAAACTTATTATTTTAATAATCATAATCCTCATTTCATTTTATTTAATTAACATATCACACTCTGAATTATTATTAGATAGCCTACATTGAATTTATTACATTATTCACTAATTCATTTCTAACTATTTATAATTATCTCTTAAAAAAACTAACATAACAAAAATTCAAAAAACTCAAATATCTTTTATAATTTATTTTTTATAATAAGTAATTAAAAAGATAAATTATATTGTCTTCTGCCCCACCCCACTAGACCTGGCATCACCTTTAGAACCTTCACCATGAAAATGAACAACAACCTTTGCCCTTAGCCAAATCCTCAACCAAATAAATCGCATCACTCAACACCGCCACTACATTCAGTTACACCGTCCAGTTAATATTGCTACATTCTAGCTCTGGTGTTTTCTTTAAAATATATATATATAGTAGGTAACATAGGTCGTGACTTGTTGAATTTTAAATAATAACACAAGTTCAAAATTTAAAATTTTAATTTTATCAATTACTAATGATCATATATGTTTACGTATCTACTCGTACATTTATATATTTATTTTGGTATAACATAAAGATTTCTAAAATATTTTTCCTTTTGAGTGTGGAATCCTCGTGAATTTTCACATAATATTAGTATGTATTAAAATATCTCATTTTTTTATGTTTCATTTTCCGCTTTGAATGTTACGCGGGTCCACACGCTATTAATTATTAATTTTTTTATATTGGGTAGGTCCCAATTGATTAATACATGTGAGTCCATATGTATAGGTTATGCGGGTCTCTTTGTTTTATATTAGGTGCACCTAAATTGATTAATTTGTGCAGGCTACTGCAAAATAAAATAGAATTAGTTGAACTTAGAGAGGCAAAATCGAAACCAAATAAAGATGGATGATGAAAAAGATCCAACAAAACAAAATATAATAATTAATGAAAGCGAGTCCCCAGGTTACTGATTACTATTCGTTCTAAGTAAGGCGGGTTACAATTGATTAATATGCCCAGACCCGCACGTTATTTATTACAGCAAAATAAAATAGATATACTAATTAGTTGAACTTACACGGGCAAAATCGAAACAATAAAAGGTGGACGATGAGAGTTTTTTTCAGCCCATAAGTATTAATATGTGTGGGCCACCAAGTTAATTGTTATTGTCAAACAAAACATAACATAGTAATTAGTTGAACTTACAAGGGCAAAATTAAAACAAAGAAAGATGGACGATGGAATGGGTTAAATAGCAAAAAGTTTTGGGGCAAAAATAAGAAAATTTAAAATTTGAAGGAATAATTTACAATTTATCGTGGGGTCCATAAGTAAATATCATAAAATTGTAGGGGCAAAATTGAAAGAGTTGAAAATCATAAGGATTGTTCAACAATTTACAGTGGACCGCGTAAGTATTAATACGCACGGGCCAACAAGGTACTGGTTACAACAAAACAAAACATAATATCGTGATTAGTTGAGCTTACAGGAAAAAATTGGAACAATGAAAGATGGACGGTGAAAAAAATCCATTCTTATATATATACTAGTAAATAAGCATGTGCGCATGTACAAATTTTTATTAATGTTTTAATTAGTATTATTCGATGGCTAATTAATAATATTAAAACCCAAAAATCTAGTTTTCATGTATTATTTTTATATAAAGTAATAATAAATCATAAATTAATCTACTATGGTTGACTACCGTATTTATGTGAATAATCAATCATAAATTATTAAACCTCACAAGACCTCCCATTTTTTCGACACCCAGCTTTCTCTGCCTCAGCGGTCGCGCACAACCACCACTACATTCGGCCCCTCCGATTGCGCATATCGTCACCACCACATCACACGCCTCCAACGAGGCCCACCAGCACATTCTACGTCACAAAGTCTATAATTGCGGTCGCCCCTTTTCTTGGTGTTTGAGCTTCAATATATTGAAAATTAATTACATGTAATAGCATGTGCAAAATAGAGGCATACCAAATCACAATACTAAAATTGTAGCAATTTATAGATATAGTATATATAGATAGACATAATATAACAGAACATAGTAATTAGTTGAACTTACAAGGACAAAATTGAAACAAAGAAAGATGGACGACGAAATGAGCTAAATAACAAAATCTTTTAGTGCAAAAAAAATAATTTGAAGGACTGTGTTACAATTTACTATGAGGCCCAATAGCAAATAACACGAAACTTTAAGGTCGAATGCGAAAGAGGTAAAAAGTATAAAGATTGTTCTGGAATTTACCATAGAACCCAAAAGCAAATAATAGAAAACTTTAGGGGCGAAAGTGAAAGAGTTCAAAGGCGCAAGGGTTGTTCTGAAATTTACAAGTAAATAACAAAAACCTTTGGAGGCAAAAATAAGAAAATCTAAAATTTGAATAGTTGCGTTACAATTTACCATGAGGCACAAAAGTAATTAATAAAAAACTTTAGGGGCAAAAATAAAAGAGTTAAAAACTACAAGGACTATTTTGCATAAAAGAGTTAAAAACTACAAGGATTATTTTGCAATTTACCGTGGCAACAACATTCACCTTTATATATAGTAGTAATAAAAAACTTTAGGGGAAAAAATAAAAGAGTTAAAAACCACATGGACTATTTTGAAATTTACCGTGACAACAACATTCACCAATTTACCATGGGCCCAAAAGTAATTAACAAAAACTTTAGAGGCAAACATAAAAGAGTTAAAAATTACAAGGACTATTTTGCAAGTAGTAAATAATAAAAAACTTTAGGGGCGAAAGTGAAAGAGTTCAAAGGTGCAAGGGTTGTTCTGAAATTTACAGGTCAAATAACAAAAACCTTTAGGGGCAAAAATAAGAAAATCGAAAATTTAAAGGGTTGTGTTACAATTTACTATGGGGCCCAAAAGTAATTAATAAAAAACTTTACGGGCAAAAATAAAAGAAGTAAAAATCACAAAAACTTTAGAGGCAAAAATAAAAGAGCTAAAAACCACAAGGACTATTTTGCAATCTACCGTGACGACAACATTCACCTTTTATATAGTAGTAAAAAACTTTAGGGGCAAAAATAAAAGAGTTAAAAACCAGATGGACTATTTTGTAATTTACTGTGACAACAACATTCACCTTTATATACCACAAGGACTATTTTACTATCTACCGTGACGACAACATTCACCTTTTATATAGTAGAAAAAAAACTTTAGAGACAAAAGTAAAAGAGTTAAAACTACATGGACTATTTTGTAATTTATTGTGACAACAACATTCACCTTTATATATAGTAATAGATATAAATATATATATAGGTCTACGTTTAACAAGAGGGCCCCATAAGTGCCTAACGTGAAACTTTCGAGGCAAAACTGAAAGTATTAGAAATTAAAAAGATTGTTCCAAGATTTATAGTGAACCCCCACGTTTGAGTGTTAATCAAATTTATATTAAGTGGGTCTCAATTGTTTAATACGTGCGGACACACAAGTTATTTGTTACTACAATATATATATATATATGTATATATATAGTAGCTAACTTTTGGGGTAAAATTGAAATAATTAAAAAAAAAAAAACCGTTCAACAATTTATAGTGGGGCCCATTAAAATTTAAAAAAAAAACTTTTGAGACGAATTGAAAGAATTAAAAAACTAAAAGGACCTTTCGACAATTTATAGCGGACCCATAAGTGCGCAACGTAAAACCTTTGAGGCAAGATCCAAAGAATTAAAAATTAGAAGGACTATTTTACAATTTACAACGAGCCCCACATTATACACATGAAACAATTTTATATTATGTGGGTCTCAATTGTTTAATATATGTGCGGGCCCACATTTATTTACTATTCAAAACAAACAAAAATAATTAAATTAGTTGAACTTACACGCGCATAATTGGAACGTCAAAAGTTAACGCCTGTTGAAAATTTCCATTCTTATATATATATATATATATATATATGTGTGTGTATATGTTTGAATTTGTGTCTCAGGCTATTTTTTTATTATTTGCTTCATCAAATTTCCAAGATCTTATGAGAGATGCAATCAAATGATTGAACGGACAAGAGCTTGAAGAAAGGAATAGTATAGTTAACGAAGCTTAATCCCGCAACGAAGGTGGGGAGGTGGCGGAGGACGTGGACCCCGTTGTGAGGGAGGTGGAGGTGGATACGGTGGTGGTGGCGGTAGTTACAGTGGTGGTGGTGATGTTTTTTAAAAATCGGTATTATAAGATTATGTTATTTTATTACTCTACTCTTTTAGGAATATATATGTATTTAGAAAGTAATTAATTTGTTTTTTGATGATATAGATACATTTTTGTTTAAAACTAAGCAAGTTATATTTTAGAAATATAGATATTAATATTTTGAGGAGATAGATACAATTTGAGTATAAATATACATATCAAGAAATTAGCACTTAATTTTTTGCAGATATAAACATACACATTTAAGAAATAATATTTTTGCTTTGTTTTTTTATTATACTTTTGGGGTGTTTACGTGCAATTTCAAGATTATAGGGGTAATTTAAATTTTATATTTTTATAATTATAAAGTGAAAGTGTAAAGAAAAGCACAAAACTGTTTGTTTCCGACATGGCGGGTGACTTGGTGTCCACCCGTGCAGAAAGCCCGAATAAAGGCGAAAATGGCATTTTGCGCGAAAAAAAAATCAAAAATTACAGGGATCAAAATTCGGCCCAAAAACATACTGGGTATATTTAGCAATATAAAAAAGTTAAGGGACAATTTTATCAATTTGTCCTAAAAATTAACAACTCTTATTGAGAGTTGATACTACATGCCACGTTTTAATAAAACCTTATATTGTGCACCATCAAGACATAAGGTTCACCTACTAAACTCACATTAAAAAGCTTACACACACAGACTAAGTGTAAAGGTGAAGATGCGGGAAGAATAACCCACAAAAGAAAGAGCTCACAAAGACTATAATATTCTCTCTTCTACATAAACCTACTATCTCTCTATTCCACAAACCCTCAGTGACATTCTCTCTTTTCCCCAACAAAGGAATAGCAGCCATTCTATCGTACAACCACACTTAGCACTTATCATAATAAGAAGTTTGCTATACAAGCTAAATGAAGGGTTTCAGGTTAGAGTAAAAATTAATTGAGCTAAAAGTTCGCCAACGAAAAATAATCTCCACCTTTGGGTCAAGATGGTGCCCCGAATGAATTTGACATAGAGTAAGCTTTTCAATAGGCAAATACATAGTTCTGATCAACAGATTAAGCTCATGATGAATTTTGTTCAACTTAATAAGTCAATTTTCAACTATGTCACGAATAAAGTGAAACCTAACATTAATATGTTTAATTATATCATGAAATAAGTGATTATTACATAGTTGAAATAACAAGTACTTCGATTTCAAAAAAATGTAATAAACAAAGATATTGTTATGCTATATATATGAAAGAGTATACAAGAATGATGTCTATGGTAAATCAAATACCACATCCTAATATTATTTGATAATATTAGTATTGTTGGGAAGTTTGTGAAAGGTTTCATTAACGAGTAATTCATTCGTTTGACTATCAAAATGTACAACCATGTCTTGTTTAAGAAAATCAATCCTGACGCATGATACTTTGACCAAATAGCTTTTTTGAAAACTTAGTATGAGCTACATACTCAACTCTGTAGTAGACAAAGCAACAATAGGTTGTAATTGAGATTTTCAGCTTATGCAAGCACCACCACATAATGTAAACACATAGAAAGTAGTAGACTTAAAATCAACATAGCCAATAAGTATCACACCATCATGACACTTAGAAAAAGCCAAACCATAATCCATAGATGATTATAAATATCTCCTAAGTCATTTCAAAGCATTCCTATGAGGCATACCTCGATTAAACATGTATCTACTCAAGCAACTCACAAAATAAGTAATGTCAAGTCTAAAACTAATTGTCAAGTACATATAGTCTATAGCACTAGCATATGTCACACTCTTCATTTCTCAATTTTAGTTTCAACCTTAGGGATTGATCCTTACTTAACACAATTGAGAAGCAAACGACACATTCTCAGCTTTATTATAAGACTGACATATTAAATTTACTCAAAGCTTTTTTAACATATAAAAGTTGGTTTAACACAACAGTAAATTTATTCAAATCCCTCACAATATTGATGCCTAAAATCCTTGTAGCATTATCTATTCTCACAAAGATATTTTTGCACATGCACAATAGACTTAAAACACACAGATAGTAAATATATGATCCATACAAGTTAAGAGAAAAAAGGGGAACATGAGCAGTATTCTTAAAATACAAGCAATGATAATGGTTTTTGTTTTGACCAAACTCTAAGATTACCAAATTGATTAACGCCATACAACGCCTTTTTCAACATACATACAAAATTAGGCTTCTCATGTGGTTTTATATAAATCTTCGTGTCAAGATCACAATGCAGGAAAGTAGTAGTCACATCCAGTTGTTTCATTCCTCAAATCATATGAGCAACTAAAGCAATCATAATTTCTAATGTAGTGAATTCGGCAACATGAGCAAAGATTTTAACACAATTGATTCCCGATTAAATATATTAGCAACAAACCTAGCCTTATTTTGATTTCTCATTAACCTTAAATAACCATTTAGAGAAAATTATTTTTTCTGCCCTTTAATTTCGACTATGTTTGCCTTTTGCCCTTTAACTTTTCGGGCTCCACTTTTGCCCTGTAAGTTCAAAAAAAGTTGCAAAAAATGCCTGTTGGGCTATTTCTAAGGCCCGGTTACTGTTAGGGTGACGTGGCAGCTGACTGGGACGCACTCGTGGCGCCACGTGGCACCACGTATTTTTTTTTTTTATTTCTGTCAGGTATATATATATACACACAGGTATATATATATACATAAATACATATACACACATACACATATATACACACATATATATACATATATACACACAAATCATCATCCCCTCCCCCCCCACCCACCAGTTATACACTCACACCCACGGGCGCCACCACCACCACAGGCGCCGCCACCACCACCTCCACCACCGCTCATCTTCATCGTCGCTCATCTATGGCCGCTCATCTTCATCTTCAGATTTCGAATATCGCCGCCCTCCTACCCCCACCCCGTCGCCATCTTCATCACCACTACCACGCTCGCCCGCACCCCGCCCCTCTTTAAATCACGATTCAAAGCTAAATTCGATTTCAATTTCAAATCTGAATTCGATTTCGATTTCAAATCTAAATTCAATTTCAAATCTGAATTAGCGGTGATGTACCAGTAGGGGGCGGCGGCGGGGAAGGGAAGCACTGGTGGTTGTGGTGGTGGGGGGGCGCAGAGGGGGAGGGAAGCACTGGTGGTGGCGGGGGAAGGGAAGGGAAGCACTGGTTGGGGGGGGAGGGGAAGCACTGGTGGTAGTAAGGGAGGCGGCGGCGGCGGCGGGGGAGGGAAACACTGGTGGGTGGGGGGGAAGGGGATGATGATTTGTGTGTATATATGTATATATATGTGTATATATGTGTATGTGTGTATATGTATATATGTATATATATATATATACCTGACAGAAATAAAAAAAAAAACTAAAAAATTACGTGGTGCCACGTGGTGCCACGAGTGCGTCCCAGTCAGCTGCCACGTCACCCTAACAGTAACCGGGCCTCAGAAATAGCCCAACGGGCATTTTTTGCAACTTTTTTTGAACTTACAGGGCAAAAGTGGAGCCCGAAAAGTTAAAGGGCAAAAGGCAAATATAGTCGAAATTAAAGGGCAGAAAAAATATTTTGCTCAACCATTTATATTCCATAACAGAGCACTGATCATTTCTAGGAACACGTGTCTAAGTTTGGTTAATTTGTAAGGAGACCATCTCATTTTTCATAGCACAAAATTAATTTTCAGATTGTTTAGATTATAAGGCTTCAAAATAAGCCATAGGTTCACCGCAAGCAAGAGACCTAAACACATTAAAAGCAAACTTAGACATTTCAAATACCTTGTGAATACACCAAGTTCTATAGGTTGGGTAATTTCAATAATATCGTAATATATGTAAATTGATTAATTGACACAAGCACAAACGTGAGAGAAACCCTTTTTATTGAGTATTTGTACAAAGATGTAAGAAATACACATTTTGGCGTAAATGAACCTTAATATGAAGATTTGGGATATTTGGAGTGTTTTAGATTAAAAGACTGAACTTGTAGAAGGATTACTGAGTTACCTACGTATCCCGATGCGGGAATAAAGTCGGATCGTAGTTTTATAGGAGTGAAAGAGATTATGTATTTGTGATGTTGTAGGCTACTATTTATAGGAGTGGGATATTTAATAGGGTAGGTCGGTATTTATGTCGTAGATATGGGCCTTTATTTATAGAGGTATGGTCGTATTAAATAAGGGATGACCCGTATTTATGAGGGATGGTGTATTTAATGAAGGCACATCCTCGTATTTATGGTGTCAAATCTTGGTAGCTTTCGTACAAGGCTCTTCTTTTCGTGGTCGTAAGTTACTTTTATTGTTCGGAGTTTTTATGCATTATCACCTTGAAAGCAAAATCAAATATTTTATCAACATTTTTCTTAATATTTCTTTTACCTCTATCCCTAATAAGTTGATAATCTTGAACATTATTCTATCATGTAAATCATGCGCATCAACCTCAAAATGCAACAAGTTTTTATCGTGCAACGCATGCCAAATATGTTCATTATGCAACTAATAATGCATATCATGCAACACATGCTTCGTCTCACTTTAGGTGGTCTCATCTTGATTGTCAACATACAAATTATTCAGATTATCATGCAATTCAAGAGTATTCTCACATTTAATAGGTTGGAAAAAGATTGTTAACTGCATCACCTCAAAAGGAGCAGTATCAGATTTAAGAATAACAACATGCAAAGATATGGACAATCAAGGAATTTCATTGAATATCGCATCTCTACTTATCATAACTTTGAAATCAGGTTCATTTCGACTCCACAATAGCCTTTACCCTCCCCCCCCCTCTTCTGTGATCACATATGCATTAACAGACCCACAGTGGCCAAAAAAACTCAATGTCAGTACAACCATAAACAAAAGATGAAAGCAAAGCAAAAACCACATAAACAAAGCCTAACTTTAATCTGAAGCAACATAATGATCAGTAATCCATTCGACATGTGAAAATGTTGTTCGAGCAAGGTTATGCGCTATCTCATTAAATTCCTAATTTATCCATTGAAAAAAACATGGCGTATGATGTGCACAAAGTCGCTTAATTTCACGAATGATAATTTCTCCATCAGCTTCTATATCGTTATGTTGAGCAATGTTATCCACTACCTGTAGAAAATCTCGTTCAAAGATCACCCTCTCCCAACCATGCCAGATTGCCAATCTAACGAAAGTCTCCGCCACAAGGATCTCCACATTAAGAGCACCAAGATTATCACTCACCTTGCATTGAATCCGCAAAACAACCACCCCATTCCAGTCTTGCTCCACAAATCAATGACAATCGATTCGTCCAGCCAAAAATTGCTCCATCAAAATTAAATTTAATCCATGGTTTAGGAGGAGCTGCCCAACCCTTTACCTTCGAAGTCGTCTGATCACGCACAAGACCATGCACCTTCAACCAATTCTAAAAAGAAAAGCTCAGCAAACTGCACATTATCCATTGGTGATCGTTTCTTTCACCTACAACTCGTTTGTTTCAACTCCCCCACATTGCCCAACAAACCTCTCTAACTTTCAGCACCGTCATAAAATAACAGACTCGACGGAACCACTCTAGAAGAACCTTATTTTCTTGTATCCGGGCAATGCATGGCACATTAGCTAATGCACATACTTGCCTCGCCATCTCTCAATCAAATAAAGCATATTGTACGTTATCATGTTCTTCGCAACACACAACACACGTAACGTCCACATGGATATGTTGTTGCAATAGTTTACCATTCATTGGAAGGATGTCCGAGCAAACACGCCAAAGGAATAATTTTAAGTTGTTTGGGCCTTAAAGATTCCAAATGAACCGCCAATCCTTTACAACACTAGCTGAAGTTTGATGTGACTTTGAAATAAGACCCTGAGTCATAATCATGTTGTAAGCACTTTTCACGGAAAACTCACCATTCTTACTATAGTGTCAAATCTTGATATCCTCATTAATCCCATCTCCCAATAGTATAGAAAGGAAAACCGCCGAGTCCACCTCCCAAAAGAGACTTCGAACAAGATCTCGATCCCACCAGACCGTGTCAACATCAATAAGGTCTTTGACTCGAAGCTCTTCCAATCTTTCTCCCAGTGTAGTAATCGGTTTGAACGTAACCGGTCAGGGTAGCCATGTGTCGGACCACGCTAAAACTGAATTACCATTCCCAATACTCCATCTCAAACCCCTCGCCAAAATCGAAATTGTGTAGCATATACTTCTCCAACAAAAAGATTTTTGCATTTAGCCTCAAATATGGAGCAATTTGGAAAATACTTAGCCTTAAAAATTTGGCCCACAAGGCTATCGGATATTTCCAATTCCTCCACGCATGTTTAGTAAGCAGCGCCACATTGAAAGCCCAGAGATCCGGAAACCCCATCTCGCCTTCTTTCTTTCCCTTACATAGTTTCTTCCATGCCATCCAACATATTTTATTTTTATCCATGTTTCATCACCAAAAATGACTTGCCATCAATTCAAGTTCATCCAACAAAGAATCTAGAAGCCTAAAACACCCCAGGCAAAAAGAGGTAGGGATTAACCCACTTACCCCTCATTTCTGCATCTTTGATCAAACTTAAGAAAGCTTCAATGACAAGTAAAAACATATAAGGGGAAAGAGGATATCCTTGTCGTGAATCCCGAGTTAGTTTAATATTACCCCTCTCACAACCATTAACCATAACATAGTAAGAAACAAAATGAACACACTCCATTATTAAACTCACAAATACTAAATTAAAACCTAACATTTGTAGCACCTGATCCAGGATGGACCACTTGACTATGTCATAGGCCTTGCTCTATCCAACTATAGTGACATAAATTCCTTCTTGCCTGATCTTCTATTCTTACAAAATGATTTATTTCAAAAGCGATAAAAATATTATCTATAATGAGGCGGCCCGACACAAATGCAGATTGAGCTTAAGAGATAATATTAGACAGAAAATGCTTCATTATGTTAGCAATAGCCTCAAATGCAATTTCAAAACTAACATTACACAGTAAATAAGATAAAATGGCGACATAGTAGTCGGATCATTGCACTTATGAATAAGTACAATGTGAGTAAAATTACTATAGGGGTGCAGTACTCTATTATTCAAGAAAGACAAAACAAAATTAGTGACATACGAACCTATTAGATTCCAAAACTTATAATAATACAATGGAGAAAATCCATTAGGGCTATGGAATTTAAACGAAAACATACTAAAAATAGATTATTTTACCCTATCTGCCGTGAAAGGATGTCGCAGCTCCTAGTTTACTTTTGCGGTCACCTTATCTGAATCACTTGTAACACATCATCAAACTCTCAGTTGAAGGCTTCTTCAAAGTGAAGATATGCTTAAAGTAGTCAATCGTGACCTTCTCAACCTCTCGCCTCTCATCCCCCCAAATCTCGTTAACATCATGAATACCCGTAATCTCATTTTTCTGTTTCCTCTCACTCACTTTCTTATGGAAGAAAGCAATATGTATATCTCCCTCCTTAAGCCATTGAGTCTTACCCCTCTGTTTCCAATAATTGTTTCTTAATCTAATCAAATCTCGAGGTCTCTAGTAAGACATAACTACTCTCTTTTGGATTCTAATGGAATCGGCCCCTCCTTCAATTTTTTAATCCTAAAAAATAACTCCTCCACGCATTTTCATAGTTTCGACCCTAACATGTTTGACCATATCGACAACTCAATGCGACAAGCTGAAAGTTTATTTTCACAAGGATCAAGATTGATATCATTTGAGTTCCAGAACTCCTCAACAATTTGGCCACAATCTTTCCTTTTTAGCCGAATCTCATCGAACCTGAATTTATGCCTTGTGGCCCACTTCAAATCATTTCCCACATAAGATTAAAGAAAAATATGAATCACATCATGATATGATTGTCTCATCGTAATATTTTTAACCATAGCTGAGGGAAACATGGTTCTCTATTCATCCGATGCGCATACCCGATCTAATATCTCACGGATTTTGTCTACTTCCTCGCGTCTATTACATGTAAACATTGAACCCGAATAACCCAGATCAGTAAGTCCTACATCTAACAAAGCCATCCTAAGATTTCTAGGATTCCACCCCGATTGTTCCTCTTTCTCAACTTGACTTAGCATCTCATTAAAACCACCCCCTCCCTCACAAATCCAAGGTCTATTAGAATCTCTTGCCAGCCTACAAATAAGGTCCCAAGAGCGCGAACGAAGGCTCCCATCTGGTTCCCCGCAGAAACCAGTAAATCTCCCATCTTTGTCCAAATCCTCGTGCTCCACAAAAACATCAATATGATTGCACGAAAGTCTCAATTAGCAAACACCTTGATCCTTGAGTCACAAAAGAGCAAGACCTCCTGAGAGTCCCCTCACATCAAACAAAACACCGAAGTAACCCAATTGTTGTTTCAAAAACTCTATTTTCCTATTGTAGCATTTAGTCTTCATTAGAAAAATAAGAGAAGGATGAAATCGGCCAACAACATGGCTGAGCTCTCGAATTGTCCAATGGGTCCCAAATCCCTGACAGTTCCAACACATTACATTCACCGATCTATGCATTGCTGCATATTCACAGTCAACGCCGTTATACTCTCCATCTGAAAGTCACAGTGTTCTAGAGCATGTCGCTTATGTGGTGTCGATGCCAAATTCTTCTCCAAATTGATCGTCATTTTTTCCTTCCCCGACCCACATGAACTCTCTCTAATATGAAATCTAGCTTTCGAAACCTTCTTCCCATGCCCCATGCCCCTACCTCTACCATGTTTCTTCATATCTATCACATCCACGTTAACTAGATTTAGAGCCAAAAGTCGCGTCATCCCAGTATTAGAAATATCCCCTAAGATATTGGAATTAGCTGCCTGCTTTCTGTTACTTCCTTCTGTTGTAGATAAATCGACCCCGGTCTTATTTTTATCTTATTTTCTTACAACCATGGATATGTGATTCACAATCCGACCCCATACAAACCCCATGTCTCCTTACTGAAAACCGCATGCACCTCCAATTGAGTTGGTATAATAACTCTATTATCGATCTCCATTGCATGGCTGCCATGCATGCGTGCCTATGAATCCACATTAGTACTATCTTTTGCATTCTGTAAGTTTGGATCGGACTATACTACATGTTCATTACTACCTCCCCCCCCGGTACTTTGCTGGTCTCTCTTATTTTTAGAAGTGGGTTGTTGTCTTAATGTGGAAAATTCAGAATTTGATGTTAAATCACTGCCACTCGAATATCTTTGATTACCCCTACCATTTTGATCTTTGGTCCCTCTATTTGAGGAGTTCCTGTAACCTTCTGATTTTGGAGTACTCCTACATAGTCCTGGCCTAAAAGGTAGATCGTCTTCATTTTTCGTTCGCCCTTTTCATATCTAGTATCATAATTTGCAACATTATGGCCCAACTGACCAAAAAAATAGTAGAATCTTGGGAATGCTTCATATGTAAACATCGCAAATAACTCTTCTCGCCTCGCGCCTCTAAGCTTCATGAAATGAAAGAGGGGTTGAGTTACGTTTAATTTAACCCGTATGCTCATGCTTGAGCCAACAATATCTGCCCGATCAAATTCCATGAAGAAACCAAGTTTGCCACCAATCGCGATGGCCATTTCCTTAGTTTGTCTCGAGTAATGAATGTCGTGGATATGCACATAGAAAGCACACATATCAAGACTAGCCTTTATTGGGTTTTCCTGACTGCCGATTACATTGAGGATTAGGATTTGTTATCAAAGTACGAAGGACATTCTTGTAGCGCTCACTACTTATAAAGATGATGACAAAATTAGAAGATCATGCGATCACCGTCTATGTTATTAATGTCGAGACTCTTTCTAGGGTTCATACATATTTTATGAGAGCCGAGAATGCCCCAAAGTTGAAAGATCAACTTGTAAGAAGCCTTCCAACAAGTGCAAGATCAAATGCCTAATTCGAATTAAACCAAATAGATTCTGACAAGAGAGATCCATCCTCTTGATGGTCTTGAATACGCAATTCTGTCCAAGTTATTTACGTCAAAATTTATGCAGCACCTGGCGTCGTCATGATAGGTGTTACAAGTGATGCTAAGTTTCTCGAATCTATGTTCAAGTTTATCGCCAAGTTGATGCACATAATCACTACAAACAAATACTCTCAAGTTAGAGACTCCTCACTTTCTCTAGGAGGGTCATGTTAATTTTTTTTCAGCAATCCTATTTTATTGAGGTGTATAAGGAACATTTTATAACGCTTAATACCACATAAAATACATAATAAATCAAGTTCCTTATAACAAAATTCAAGTCCATTATTAGTTAAAAGTATCTTAATTTTACTTTTTCGTTTGATTTTACACCAAGGTACTCACAAAACATATCATATTTGTGGTTCAACAAACAAACCCAAACTTTTTATAGAAAAATCACCAATCAAGGATGGAAAATAGTTTTTACCACCATGAGTAGATACTATCAGGATTCGACACATCATATATTCAAGCACATCATAACACTTAGACTAATTGGGGTAACAACAAGTGGGGAATGAAACCTTATCTTATTTATCTACAACAGAATATTCACACAAAGGCATAATAATTCATTATCCATACTCATTACCAAGATGGAGTAATAAAAGGGAACCATATCATACTTATTACTCATGCGAAACCTTATTTACCTACAACATGTTAAGGCTTTCTTACATATATCAAAATCACTTTTTTCATTAAAGGGAACCATACCATAGTGATCACCAAGGCAAACATAACAACAAGCTACAATAATACAGCGCAAAAAACTAAGGCACATAACCAAAACCACATCAGCACCAACAATATCGAAAAGGATCTCTAATATAAAACCATAACAATTCTCGTACCAAGAGGGAGTCGCCAATTTATCTGAGCAGGATCACACCAAATAAATCTCGACTTACATACGAGCAACCCTAGTGCACATATGGAAAGCAACAGTGGATAGTCAGCATGGGGGACGTGATGGCAGCAATGAAGCGGTGACAGAATGACAAAAAATATCGTATTTCACTGATACCACTATTGGGTGTACGTCTTACTCGTTCTGTCCGGCTTTGAAACCCCCAACCCCAACTTTTTGCTTCTAACTTGTGCACCACCAATATCCAAACCTGCTAAGCCAACAGTAAGAAGCCTACACACACATACACTAAGTGTATAGGTGAAAAGGGGGCAGAGGAATAACCCACAAAGGAATTAGGAGATTAATTGTTCAAATAGTTTTTTCTATGAAATTACTTCCCTGTGATTCATCTCTTAGCTTCCAAATCACAAACCATTTGTATTCATCTAACAAAGAATTTTTAAATGCATTTACTAATATATGTGAAGTAAGGTACATTATTGTGCTAATACAAGATGAATGGACACTATAAGTTTGGGTTATTTAATTTTCCTGGAAGTATTGAACTAATTGTCTCCTTTAACATATTTGCACTTCAAATAACACTTCAACTTCCAACATTTTGTATATCCAAGAAGGGGTCACAATGCTCAAAGGTGAATACAACATATAAAGGCTACTATAAAGGTAGAATAAATGGGGATTGAATTGAGGCTAAGGGTCAAACCCAATTTTCACGATTCAATGTCAAACTCACACTGAAGGTCTCTATCTTCGATGCTCGAATTCAGCTTGAGAAAATACTACAAATGACTTACCTTTTCATGTTGGGTTCAATGGTGTTTATTTTCAGCTAGCTTATCATATTAAGGCTCTAATTCATGTTATTCGTTCCTGATAATATAAACATCTGGAGGTTGAACATGTGAAGGTCAAAAGGGCAGTAGATCAAGACATATACTAAAGAGAGAGGTTGAAACCGCTTTACATGTACAAGCTTGACAAGTTTGATGTTAAGTGTTGACCGGATAAAAATTCACATGGTTAAAATACATGATGGTTCGATTACTAAAATTACTTGGTATATTATTATATGATTTATAAACGACATCGCATTATAACGCGGTTTAATTACCGTTTACTTCGTTAAAAATTATACTAGTCATATATCGTAAATCACGACTCGATATATTATTACACGTACAATTTTATATTCGTTCTGATAAAATAACTCGTATTCGCAAAATACACGTATCACAGAGACCACAACACGTGGCTGCTAACACAACCTAAATAGATAAGATTGCTTGTTGTGCTGGTTAAAGAGATAATAATAATACCAGATAATAACAGAAAATTAAATATTAAAATAACCCAAACTTAGGGAGCACGGCTGAACTTCTATAAAAGGGGACAAGAGCAATAGAAGAAAGAGGATTTCCTTATAAACAACTTATGTTCTCTACAGGAGAACTCCTTCTCTCCTCCCCCTCGGAATCCCTCTCTCTCTCTCTCCTAGGGTTTCCCGAGAACAACTCCTCCAACAAATTCAACAACTACAAAACCAATTCAATCGATAAAATCGACAAGCAACAAATATCCAACACCAAGAACCACCAATAATAAGAACTACGGATGGCTTGATTCCCAATTGGGGGATACGTAGGCATCTCGGAATCTATCCGAGTCCATCCACAAATCAATAAAAAACACATATTTTCTCGGGTCGGGATTGGCGTTCCGAACAATCTGATATGCTCTTCGTCAAAGCTAGCAGGCAAGACGGTCGAAGCTACCAGGCAGGACGATCGTCAAAGCTAGCAGGCAGGAAGAAAATACCGTTAACAAAATGGCGCCGTTTGTGGGAACTGCCGTTGAATCCTTGAGCAAGCCCGAGGAGATCGCTGCCAAAACCAAAAGGGAAAGCAAGTGCTACTGCTATGGGGTGATACGCTCCGAAGTTAAGTCTCCTCTCCCCAAACTTGTGATTCGCTTCCAATATTTGTGATCTATATGACAATCAAATACTTGTCCAATTATTATCATTGGAACTTTTAATGGGAAAGGAAAAACTAAAATTGATAAAAGATCTAGTCCTTCAACCTAGATCAGAAGAAAAAAAATGACTCAATAGAACAAAGCTAAATTGTAAAGCTCAACAATTCACCAGTTATGATCAGCGGTATCCCAAATTTGAGTCCAGATGACTTGGGACTTTCCCTCACTGGCTGATTTAATCGTTGGTTTCTCCCTCAATTTTTGAGTTTCACGTCGATTCCTAACTCGACTTCAACTTGGACTCATCGTGGATGAATATATAGAGCAAATCAGATTCCTAGTATACCTATACCTTTAGATGTGTGGTAATATATTTTTCTATAAAAGTTAGACTTTACCAACAGGAAATGAAAGCAGAAAGTCGGCCCTGACTGACTGTAGAATCTGGAAAGGAGAGAAAGAGAAGAGAGAGGAGCAGATTCAGAGTAATAAGTGAAAAAAAAAATATAGAGCCACATGTCTCCTTTAAGGACTGTGAAGTGGACAGGTGGCCTAACATGCATATTACTACATGCCTTAAAAAAATGGAACATCACTACAAAAGGAAAAGGGATCAATTCCCAGCCCCTTCCCCTCAAGTTATTTTTTATTTTATTAATAACGGGTTGTTATAATAAAGTAAAAACAAAAGAGAGATAGCCCAATGGTTCTCTACTCCTTCTATCGGACCTACTCCCCGATGGCCAGGGATCAGTTCCTAGCTTCCCCTCAAGTTATTTTTTATTTTAGTAATAAGGGGTTGTCATAACGTAATAAAAATAAAAAATGGTCTTGTTATAAACGAAAAGAGAGATGGCCCAATGGTATCGAAGAAGCTCTCCGAGGGCCATCTACCCGAAAAACCCTGGATCGAATCCTAGCCTTCCCCTATTAATCTTTTTTGCAAAGCTATTATTGTTACGAAACCTATAGAGGAGACGATAACTCTTTATCCAAAAAGAAGAGATGGTCCAGTGGTATCGGAGCAGCTCTCTGAGGGCCTTTACCCGAAGAACCCGGGATCGGATCCTATCCCCAAAGCATTTTTATTATTATTAAGGTGTTGATATACGATACATAGCCAATATAAGCTTGTTATTAACAACATGGGATTTAGTCCAGTGGTCTAATCCCCCCATCGGGCAAGCTCCCCGATGACCAGGGATCCTATCCCCGAAAGCCTTTTTTTTTGTTATGAAAACCTTGCTATGATATTTAACAAAAAAAAAAACCTCATTATAAAAATGGGCATAGCCCAATGGCATCGGAGGAATGCTTTGTTCCCAGAGGACCAGAGATCGATCCTCATATCTGAAAGCTGGTTTTTTACTAGTGCAGTGCTTTGATATAAATATCAAAATAGTTAAATACTACACCAAAAGGGGCAATGGTCCAGTGGTATCGGATGAAGGCTCCGATAGACCATCCTTCCATTGTAAATACTACACCAAAAGGGGCAATGGTCCAGTGGTATCGGATGAAGGCTCCGATGAACCATCCTTCCATTGACCAGGGTTCGAAACCCCCACCCGTGCTTTTCAAAAAAAAAATTATTATTTTTTTATTGAGGCTACTGCTATAATATGTAGTAAAAATGCAAATATTATTAACAGAAAATGGCGATAGCCTAGTGGTATCGGACAAAGTCTCCGATAGTTGTTTAGTTGCGGGCACGGGTTCGAGTCCTTGTTGTGTTTCTCAACACAATTCTTTTTTTTTATTAAGGTTACTGCTATGATATATAGAACAATAACCATATTGTATTCTAAAGAGACATGTAGCCTAGTGGTTTGCTCCATGCTTGGGCTTTTTGATGGCCCGAGTTCGAATCCCTGATAAGGGGATAGGAAATTTTCTTTTTTGCTCTTTTCAGCAGGAAAAAGAAAAAAAGGGAAAAGTCAAAGAGAGGGATCGATCACGGGACCCCTCTGACCTAACCTCCTGCACAATATCATCGGGTCAAGCTCCTATAGTATTAAAGATTTTGCCATTATGGCACCTTGCTCCAATACAAAAATGAAAGTAGAAAATTTGAAAATAAACCCCGCCCACGAGCACTCGTACGGAAATATTGAAAGATTTTCTCAAAATATGATACTCACGGGTATCCGTGTATGAAATCGAACTTTCCTAAGTGTGGTAGATGTGAGCATCGGAACAAAGACTAAGCACTCTTAGGGCACGACACTTACGAACACTTAAAATGGGAGCTCAAAACGACCCCTACCACGAGGTTCGCAGGTGACCACCCCAAAACGAGTAGGAAAAAAAACGATGGTCACGGCTACCCACGTGAGAAATTGAGAGTAATTCAGGGGTATCTACACAAGGAATCAAAAATCTTCTAAGTATGGCGGCAAAAGTGCAAATTATTGCCAATATGTATTTCTCCCAAACTCAATACAACGGGTCTTACTCTCGGGCTTTACAAGTAATATGCACCCATTCACCAAAATTGTCGCATCATTTTATCGTGAGATAAATAAGTTTTCCATAAAAAACAAGAAGAGGGTATAAATATACCAAGAATCTATAATCCATGAGGTCTTCGTACTTAAATATAGACTATGCTCTATATAATTTTGAACACTGACGCCGCTGGAGGAAACTTCGAGCAAAGCCAGCTATTTGTTTAAACTATATGCAGGCATTATAGCCGGGACCCCCGAAGAGCTCCCTTCGATAGCCAACAACCCTCGTTAGCCCTCTCTCTAAGATGTGATGAACGAACCTCAGATGAAGCATGACGAACGCCATGTAGAAGAAAAGGATTCCGAGCGGAGTTCCGAGGAGAATTCCTTAATGATAACGAATTAGCGCGCATGAAACAAGGAGGCATCAGGACTCCAGATAAGTGTTATGAACCTCTTACGCAATTTTGATTTCGATAAATTTATACCCTAAGTATAAAACTCAACAGAGGGACATAACTTCACCTTTCCAAACAAATAAACTCCAAAAGTGAAAGCTTGCAATGGAAACCTTTAGGATTAAGTGAAAACATTCACTAATCCCAATATATATATACTAAGGGAATATCCCCAAAAAGATTTCTAAACAAATAAACCCTAAAGAGGAGCTGCCCGATAAGGTCAACTATGACCTCCATGTTCCCGGTACTCTCCCTACTTAGAGGAGAAGTTACCTAAGTCGTTCTCTGAGCGTGCGCAGAAGACGGACACGTGCCAATTCAACTTTGTCATACAAGAAAACTTGCAAAGCAAGTTAAGGATTAACCTTAACTCTTCCAACTCACCAATTACTCTCGAAGTAAATGAATAAAACAACTAGTCCTAAGAATCAAAAGCCTACGATTCGGACCCCCTCCCCGATAGTGAAAGTAGAGCTATCCTCATCCATCGGATTCAGATCCTAATCCTAGGATGCATCGGTCTCGTCTTCCAGAACGTCATCCCCCTCGGGCATTTGGTATTCCTCAAAAAACTCATCCTCATCGGGAGCATATGAAGTCCCACTAGAAGAGCGAGGCAGAATCGCGGCCAACGTCCTAAGCCGCCTCCTCCCACTCCGAGTAGGAAGACCCTGCTCCGAGGATTCCACGGCCTTGGACAAATAAACTATGATGATTTGACAATAGATCGTATTATATATATATGAGTGTCGGTTACAAGTGAACGGTCTAGTAATACAACGAGTCTATCTCAAATCAGGCCTACATTATGTATCTCGCGTAGACTTGGTCCGGAACACCTCGAACCAACGCCTCGATGCTTGGACAGCACTGGGATATCGGTGACTAGATCGGACATACGTCGGTGATTGTCTTCGATATGATATCGGTGATGCCCACCGACGTGATATCGGTGATGTGGTGGTATGGCGTGTCAAAAGTGCAGGAGATAATCTCGATATCGAATGCGATATCGAGAGTCAGATCGGTGATGTATTTTGATGTGATGCGTGGTAGCTGAGGGATAATAATTGCTTGTTTTGGGATCCGGGCACCGCGTATTTATAGACCTCGGGATCCGGGGATCACAGTAACATATCGGTGATTATTACCGATATGATATCGGAAGTGGTCACCGATATGGCCTAATATGGGCCTGGTTTGGGTCAGGCCCAATATGCGGGAAATGCCCATATCATGTAGTCCCCCAATTTGGGGATTTTTACCTTAGAGATAAGAATTCGCAAATTTAATTTTAAATTTCTGGGTTACTTGTACCCTTCGTCCCGCCAGTTCAAATGACGGAAATCAAATTTGCGAGGAATGCACTTGTGATGAACTTCGGTGGGCTCTCCAGTAAAGTGGATGTATAATTTGAGGTCCGTTTTTGAATTTTTAATCCGCCACACGGGATTTTTGAATTGCCCGCACATCTCGGGATTGCGCTCTGTGATGCACTTTGGTGATCCCCATGTGCGCCTGTCCTTGCCCATTTCCTTTTATCTATATCGAATATCAGTACCGATGTGAGATCGAAACTATATTTCGATCTAGCATCTCCGATATCTATAAATAGGGCTCTCAAGAAAGTGAAAACCCACTTTGGCTTTTAGCGAACTTTCGTTGTTCCTTCGAAAAGCACGTCGAATTTGACTTCCGATATAGCATTCGATCTCAGTTTCGATATCTTCCTTTAATTTTAATTTTCGATATCGTATTCGATACCTTTTTCGATATCTCGTCGGATTTGACTTTCATTCTTTAGCGCATTAATATGTCGTTTGCCGGGGACAGTGTTGGCGCAAGTTTGCCCGAGATGGATTTCGAAGAGGGCGGAATGGAATACTCCAAAAACGAGATGTTTGGGCCTGATCAGTTGAATGGCAAACAGGGCGGTGCTGAATTTCCTGCTCCGCCCGAAGCTGCCCGGATGTGGACGAATGGGGCTTTGAGGCCAGCCCCTCGAAATATAAGACTTCCGAGAAGTACAAGGACATGAGGTCTCATGTTCCTCATCATGCTGGTTATTACTCCGACGAGTATGACAACCCCGAGGGGTATAAGGTCATATTTCCCAGTGCGGATTAGCGAATGCATACTCCACCAAAAGGCTGCATTACTGTTAATGCCAAGCATTTCAAGAACGGACTGCGGTTCCCGATTGATCCTGCGGTTAGTGCTATCGTAGCGAGCATCGGGGTCTGCTTGGGACAACTATCCCCCAATTCTCTGGGGTACATTGTAGCTTTTATTTGTGTTATGAGGGCGTTGGGTGCCCCTTGCGGAGCTAACGAGTTCTGGGAACTCTTTAGTGTCATGGTCAACAGGAAGGGTGGTGATAGAGGGTTCTTCTGTGTGCGAGCCCAGGCGGGACTTAGGTTCGTGCAATATACTCAATCTAGCTATGGATTTGGAAATAAGTGCGAGTATATGTACATCCAGGAGAGGACGGCTGGCGAGTTTGATGCGCTTCCTAGCGTGTGGTGTGAAGACACCAAATATGAGAGACGAGCCGCTGTCGGGCCTACTACACATAGCCTCAAGTTTCTGAGGAAATTGATTAATCATTCGTACGACGGTACCCTGCTTTGTAATGACATAGTTTTGCAAGCAAGTGGGATATCTCCCCTACGGTATAACGGTCCCCTCTACACTCGGTAAGTGTTATATCTTTGTAAATTGATATCTTCCTCCCGTTTTATTTTTTGATCCTCTATTTTATGTGTTTCGCAGCCGAGCTGGTGGAGTATTGTAGTCTAGATGCGATAGCGGAACGTAGACGGTCGGGGGCCAAAGCTGCTACAAATGATGCACCTCCACTCGTCAAGAAGAGGGGTCGTGAGGGCGTGCGCAAGAATGCGAAGAAATCTGTTCCCTCATCGAGTGGAAATACTGCCGGGGTAGGTAGTGCTTTGCAGTCTCAACCGGACGTTGATGTTGGGATGTCCATGGGGCGAAAGAGAAGGAAGGAAGAGGGTAGTTCAAGCGGGGATCACAATGGTCTCTTCCGCTCTGTAAGTAGTCTTTGTGCCATTGGATGTGTATTTCCTTTGGGTTTTCATTTGACTGAGCAATCGACTCCTTGTTGTGGACGTGCAGGTGGCGGGTTTTTTGAAAGGTTTCTTGGCGATGGCTGTTAAGGGCCAATCGGATTACGCTGAGTCGCTCCGAGTTACCAACGATTTGCTCGAGAAACTGGGCGAATACGATCCTGTTGCTGCCGTACAGCTCCAGCATGAGATAGACGAGGCCATGGATATTTTGAAGGCTAGCGAGAATAATGTGGGAGGCCTGTTAAATGATAATAAAAGGTTGATCGCAGAGCTCAATGAGTCTCGACTTATCGCTGGGCAAGAGGCATCACGTCGGGAGGCACTTGAAGTTGAGGCCGCGATTATGAAGGATTAACTAGCCCAGGCTGAAAGGCACATGCAATGCATGACGCTGAGCAAAAGCCAATTGACCAGTGCGGCCAAGCAGTTCCTTCTGAGTCGGTCGTATAAGATGCTGTGTGCTGAGCGGGGCTTGCTCGAGCGGGAGGAAGCCAAGGCCTCTGTCATAGGTCAAATTCAGCTGGAAGGTGGTTTCAAGGACGATTACGATCCTTCAGCCATAAATCAGTTAAAGGGGTCGGACGGGCAATTTCCTGAGGACTCCGATGATGACGATGAAGATTTGGAGCCAGAAGTGGAATACCGCGAGATTATCGAGCAGAAGAGTTTGGCGTTAATCCACATTACATGGGCCCCTCGTTATCCCGGTTGAGAGTTTAGGATTCTGTATCTTTTCTTTCGGCGCAGTTGCCTCTGTAATATGACTTATTGTTTTGCCCGTTAATTCAATCGATCTTTTCTGCGTGTCCTAATATATATTTGTTCATACGTATCCCATGGTATGATTGCTTGTGTTATCGTTACTCCTCCTTGCTGTGTCACCTATCAGTTATACCAGATTGTGTTGACTAATCAACCTAATTGCATGAAGGTGCTTCTGTTTCCGTGCTTTAGAGTGCGACCCCGTTATCACAGGGAATTTTTTCTTGGATCGACCCCGTTATCACAGGGGATTTTTTCTTGGATCGACCCCGTTATCAAAGAGGATTTTTTCTTGGATTGGCCCCGTTATCACTAGGACTGTTCATCGGCCGGTTCGGTTCGGTTTCGGCCGGTTTCCGATAGAACTGCATAACCGAACTTCGGAAATATGGCCGGCCGAAACCGAACCGAACTACATTCGGTTCGGTTTCGGTTTAACCGGTTTTCAACCGGTTCGGTTCGGTTTTCCGGCCGGTTCGCAAAAAAAAAAAAAAGAAAAAAAAAAAGAAAAAACAACTTCTTGATGAAATGTTCTTGTAATATTGAGGCATAATGTTTTAAGAACATTTTTTGTCCATTTATGTGTGTCATTACTTGAAAGTTTAAGTAACAATCTTTTTTTAGCAAGCATTAAGAGAATTGAATCTTCTTGAAATAAACTAATGATTGCTTGAACGTTTTTTTTTTCTCAAGAATCCAAGGATCTTCGTCATATATGATTTAATGATTATATCCAATACGAGTTACGACATATATGATACAACTATTAATTAGTTATACTATTTTTTTAAGATCGGCTAATTAGTTATTACTATTATAGCAATCCATAAACAAAGTAACCAAATCCAATACTATTATACTAAGTAGTTAGTACTATTGTACCATAAAAAATGTCCAATCACCAACGGCAAGTTGGCAAGGCACAATCACGATTCACGATTCACAAATTCAATCCCATCTCATAACGTTAAATAATCTAATAATGCAAACTCAATCCACAAATTAAATACGAAACATCCATAAATATGCAAACTCAATCATTTATTCGGCCGGTTTCGGTTATTTGCGGTTTTTCGGTTCGGTTTCCGAAAGAACCGCATAACCGAACTTCGAAAAAATGGCCGACCGAAACCGAACCGAAAGTAAACCGGTTCGGTTTCGGTTAGCGCGGTTCGGTTCGGTTTCGGCCGGTTCGGCCGAACCGGCCGAAATTTGGACAGTCCTAGTTATCACAGGGAATATTTTCTTGATCGACCCCGTTATCACAGTGATTTTTTTCTTGGATTGGCCCCGTTATCACAGAGAATTTTTTCTTGATCGACCCCGTTATCACAGGGGGTTTTTCTTGGATTGGCCCCGTTATCACAGGGAATTTTTCTTGATCGACCCCGTTATCACAAGGGATTTTTCTTGGATTGGCCCCGTTATCACAGGGAATTTTTCTTGGATTGGCCCCGTTATCACAGGGAATTTTTTCTTGGATTGGCCCCGTTATCACAGGGAATTTTTTCTTGATCGACCCCGTTATCACATGGGATTTTTTCTTGGATTGGCCCCGTTATCACATTGAATTTTTTCTTGATCGACCCCGTTATCACATGGGATTTTTTCTTGGATTGGCCCCGTTATCACAGGGAATTTTTCTTGATCAACCCCGTTATCACATGGAATTTTTTCTTGGGGGTAGGGGCGCATCCCGTTATCACAGGGAACCCGCTACCGTTGAAATGTTTATGATTGACCCCGTTATCACAGGGGATATTTTTCTTGTTGTAGGTGAGCCTTTTCTTTGTCTTTTTGACTATGTCTCTTGGCGACCCTGTCGTCGTTGAATCTGTAGGTCATTAAGCCCTGTAAAACAGCACAGACAAGAAAGATTTTCGATGTAAAAGCTAATATGAAAGCATGGAATGATGTGCATGTGTTATCTGCGGGATGTTCCCTCAATCCGGGAATATCAGTTTTATACGAGAAAAGGTGTTTCCACTGTGCTCTATCGTGCCTGTTGTACCTGTTTAAATGGTTAATATTGAATAATCAGGGGCAATGCCCCCTGAATCCCCCATTTAATATTCTTTACGTCCTTTTCGGATATAGTAATGTGTGATCCTTATAGCCATGTACATGTACGAGGGCGATGTGTTAAACATATATCTAGGGGAATACTCCTCAATTCTTAGTGCCATCCTCTGCACTTCTGTAATGTCCGCTTAGGACATATCCCTGCATGAAATATGAGATTTCGCCAAGCAATAAATAAAAAGGTAACGACGGATAACGGTCGAAGGCTAGGTAAACCCAACCCGCCTACGTATCCCATTGAATGGGGAATCAGACCGGCATAGTTCCCCCTATTTTAAGTTACATGCCGACCCACGAAGGGGCAAAATAAGAGATAACGGTTGAGGGCTAGGTAAACCTAACCCGCCTACGTATCCCGTTGAATGGGGAATCAGACCGGCGTAGTTCCCCCTGTTTTAAGTTACATGCCGACCCACGAAGGGGAAAAATAAGAGATAACGGTCGAGGGCTAGGTAAACCTAACCCGCCTACGTATCCCGTTGAATGGGGAATCAGATCGGCGTAGTTCCCCCTGTTTTAAGTTTACAACTTAACCCGCGATGGGGCAATGTTTCAAATGTTCAAGCTTAATTTAAAAATTACTGAAATCTAAAATATTGTCCTGTTGTTCATCATGGTGATCACTCCATAGCTTGTCGATCCTGATTTGGTCCGATTGCTTCTTCCTCCGCTTCTCTAATTATTGGCAACGTAAGAGAAGTGATGTAGCAGAGCCAAGCTTCCTCCTGGTTAGCGACCACTTCTCCGACCCCTCCTCATGCTGGGAATTTCATCTTCTGATGGAATGTGGATACCACCGCTCTTATCGCGTTCAGGGCAGGCCTGCCGATTATGACATTGTATGCAAATGGTTGGTCCACGGTTGTGTATTGAACATTAATAGTCCGCATGTGCGGCTCTTTTCCAAATGATGTGGGGAGGTTCACTTGCCCTAGGGGAATTGTCTCTGCTCCACCAAATCCTACCAGTGGCGTACGGACCTGTTCAACTACGTGGTGGCCGAGTGCCATCTTCTCCAAAGCATGCGCAAACATAATGTTGGTGGAGCTATCGTTGTCTATAAGTACCTTGTGTACAACGTAGTTAGCGATATCAAGCTGAACAACCAGAGGACAGTCGAGCTCGCCTGCCTGGATGGCTTCGGGGCTGAGATCTAAGAGGTCCTTGTCGGAAAACGTGATAACCTCGTCTATAAGCTCCTCAATCAACGTTGTGAATCCGACGAATCGGTCCTCGTTCAATCCACGAGTTATCTTCTTCCTCTGTTGTTGGAATCCGCTCATGCGGTCCCACCACTTATCATATTAATCACCCCCTCGAAGGCGCATTATTTATCGTATCGCATCCTTGTCCACTCTCAATTGCCTTAAGGCCCTCCCTTCTTGGGGATTGGGACCGCTCTCTTGATTCAGCATACTGCCCGCTCGCCTTAACGAACTCTATTAATCTCCCGTCCTTAATCAGTCTCTCGATCTCATCCTTCAGGTCATAGCAGTCCTTCGTGCCATGGCCTTTTTGGCGGTGATACTCGCAGTAGCGTCTAGATTTCTTGGTGAAATCCATCTCCTTGATTTTCCGAGGCGCGCTTAGCCAATTCATGCTTTGCGCGACGACCAATATAGTGCGAATGTCCTGATTGAGGGGGGTATATCTCTTTGGGGACCTGTCTCTTCCTCCCCTGCTCTTGTTCCATAGCTCTCTACCCCTTTCTCGACCGGATTCCTGGGGTCTAAACTTAGCTGCCATCATCGCGTCTTCGTAAATCACAGTATGTGCCAACTCGTTTATCCGATTGATGGTAGGTTCCGGGAGTTTGATCAACTCTTTGGCAAATCTGTTGTGTGTCGTTGCCCTGAATAGGGTCTGCAACACTTGTCCCTCGTAGGGGTTGTCCACCTTCAGTAGCTCCTCATTGAATTTGTTCATGAACTCGCCGAGAGTTTCTCTCTCTTTCTGTTTCACCGCTTCCAGATGGTACATGCTTGTCTTCATTTGCTTCTGACTGGAAAAATGGTTCTCCAACCTCTCATTCATCTGCTCGAAGCTCGAAATAGATCCTGCTTCAATTCTGTTAAACCAGTCTAATGCTGCTCCTATCAGTGTTGTCGCCATAATTTTTGCCTTAATACCCTCAGAAAAACCTTGTAGGTTCAAGAGACTCTCCACGGCGTGGATGTGATCCCTCGGGTCACTCTTCCCATCATATGGTTTTATGGTTGGAATCTTGTCTCATCTGCACAATACCTCCTTCTCGATTTCAAAACAGAAGGGAGTCAACGGCCGTTGGTATCCTACTGCTGTAGCTCCACGGCTTTCATTCCTTCTCCCGACTTTTATGCCCTTCGTTGCTTTAACTGTTTCCCTTAACGTGTTACGTCCGTCCTCCTCGAATGCCCCGGTCCTCCGATCATTCTCAGTATCGTCACTTACTTCTACCCTCTCTTCACTTCCTGCCCCTGTCCAACAGCCTCTTCCCACGTTGTCCCTTTGACCCCCTTCCGGGATCTCCTCTTCGTCCCGCTCTTGCCTTGTCCTTCATCCCACCATGTGTGGCAACAAAGTCTCCATTGTAGCATCTAGCGCCGTTTTCACAGAAGCGTTGATCTGTGCTAACATCTCCGGGCTTATGGTGGCGGGGGGAATCACGCTCCGTCATGTGGCCCTCACCCCCTCTGAGCCGGGAGGATTCATGTTTGGCACCTCGGTCAATGGAACATCTGCCGCTGGGTTCTCAGTGGTCGGGCCCTCAGCCGCGTGTTTCGTCGTATTTGGCGCGGCAAAGGTTGGGCCTGCATTCGTGGCTCGCAGCGGCCTCCCGGGCCCGCGCCTTCGTCAAGGCTCGTTCTGTGCTGGAGGAAGCTCCATCTCGGCTTGGGCCACTGTCTGTTCTTGGTCAGTTGGGTGTTAGGGGAGTTGCGTGTCCTCCATCCTGGCGCTCCTAGTCACAATTCTGTTAAATTCGGATCGTGTCCTCCTTCCTTGCATCTTGGCGTCCTTGCCCGGGAACTGGTGTTCCCACAGACGACGCCACTGATTTGATAATAGATCGTTTTATATATATATGAGTGTCGGTTACAAGTGAACGGTCTAGCAATACAACGAGTCTATCTCAAATCAGGCCTACACTATGTATCTCGCGTAGACTTGGTCCGGAACACCTTGAACCAACGCCTTGATGCTTGGACAGCAGTGGGATATCGGTGACTAGATCGGACGTATGTCGGTGATTGTCTTTGATATGATATCGGTGATGCCCACCGACGTGATATCGGTGATGTGGTGGTATGACGTGTCAAAAGTGCAGGAGATAATCCCGATTATCGAATGCGATATCGAGAGTCAGATCGGTGATGTATTTCGATGTGATGCGTGGTAGCTGAGGGATAATAATTGCTTATTTTGGGATCCGGGCGCCGCGTATTTATAGACCTCGGGATTCGTGGACCACAGTAACATATCGGTGATTATTACCGATATGATATCGGAAGTGGTCCCCGATATGGCCTAATATGGGCCTGGTTTTCCAAGGCATTGCACGCACAAAATAACAAGAATGTAAAACTCTCCGAAGAAGGAAATGAGTAAACAACTCAGTACAATAGCTGAAAAGGATTTTTTCTTTTTTGGAAGTAAGTGAGAATATTCACTAAACTCCAAACACCTATATATACTTAGGAATCTTTTCTTGGATAACCGAGTTAAGCTTGAGCTGTCCAAGCTATATTATAGCCACGGTTACGTGTCAGTCGATATCTCTATTTAGAGAAAACGTATCTCCACAGTTTGCAATGCAAACGGACACGTCATGCTAAGTGATTTTCTTGGCCAGCAAGAATGAGATTTAATCTCATCTCTTTAAACTCAATCTTAAACCCTAAAATTAAAGGAGAGGGTCCAAGTATTTATAGGTGCTGAAAAGTTATGGTGACTATTAGCACGAAAAAGACAAAATAGAATGAAGGACAAAATAATTGCGCATTCATCAAAAGCCGAGGACTCCTCGAAGAAATGCTTACAAAGCATGAAAAGTAATTACAAATGCTAAAATGCGAAGTAAAAAGTTCAAAATTTTAAAAATAATATATAGGGATTAACCAAAATGTTAACCTTAAAAATACGAATTAACACCTTGGACGATACTATCGTCACATACGCTCCCGATGAGGAACGTACACTCTCGATGAGGAGGCCCACCGAGTGTCACAAACCTGAAGCGGTAAGAAGTGGCACCCAAAGAGGAACCTAAGCGTCCCTTGGAAAGTCACGATGAATAAAGAAAAGATATCAACGCGGCATCGGAAAAAGAGTAACCCCCATTGGATCCGCGCGACATTGGAAAAAGAGTAAACCCCGATGGATCCGCGCGACTCCGATATCCATCAATGCGCCAAGAGGGACCACTACAGAGGTAAAAAAAAAAGCCTCTCGTTTCAATGAAGGCATGCCTCAACATAGGCATCAGAGGTAAAAAAAACATCACACCTCAATGAAGGCACGCCTCAACAAAGGCATCGCAGGTGAAAACCTCTGCCTCAACGAAGGCATCGAAAATAAAACAAACCTTTCGCCTCAACGAAGGCATCGGAGGTGAAAAACCTCACGCCTCAACGAAGGCATCGGAGGTGAAAAACCTCACGCCTCAACGAAGGCATCGGAGGTAAAAAACCTCACGCCTCAACGCAGGCATCAGAGGTGAAAAACCTCTCGCCTCAACGAAGGCACGCCTCAACGAATGCATCGGAAATAAAAAAAACCTTTCACCTCAACGAAGGCACGCCTCAACGAAGGCATCAGAGGTAAAAACCTCTCGCCTCAACGAGGGCATCGTAGGTAAAAAACCTCTCGCCTCAACGAAGGCATCGAAAATAAAAAACCTCTCGCTTCGAAGAAGGCAACCACGATATTCCCCTCGCCTCAACGAAGGCATCAGAAATAAAAAACACCTTTCGCCTCAACGAAGGCTTCAGAGGTGAAAAACCTCACGCCTCAATGAAGGCATCAGAGGTAAAAAACCTCACGCCTCAACGAAGGCATCGGAGGTGAAAACCCTCTCGCCTCAACGAAGGCACGCCTCAACGAATGCATCAGAAATAAAAAAATCCTTTCGCCTCAATGAAGGCATGCCTCAACGAAGGCATCAGAGGTAAAAAGAACCTCTCGCCTCAACGAAGGCACGCCTCAACAAAGGCATCGAAAATAAAAAACATGTTGCCTCGAAGAAGACAACCACGATATTTCCCTCGCCTCTTCAAAGGCAAGCAAAAAACTGGGGGGGCTTGTGTTAAACGGATATAAACGTCGATCGACGAATGTCTACGATACCCCAAAAGTTTTCTACGATACGCGAACCATCCTAACTCTCGACCTTTTAAGTTTCTAGTGCAGTCATAAACATACGACTGTACTAAAAACTGAGGGGCTTGTGTTAACCGGGTAAAAATTCACATGGTTAAAATACATGATGGTTCGATTACCAAAATTACTTAGTATATTATTATATGATTTACAAACGATATCGCATTATAACGCGGTTTAATTACCGGTTTACTTCGTTAAAAATTATATTAGTCGTATATCGTAAATCACGACTCGATATATTATTACACATATAATTTTATATTCGTTATGGTAAAATAACTCGTATTCACAAAATACTCGTATCACAGAGACCACAACACGTGGCTGCTAACACAACCTAAATAGATAAGGTTGCTTGCTGTGCTGGTTAAAGAGATAATAATACCATATAATAACAGAAAATCAAATATTAAAATAACCCAAACTTAGGGAGCACGACTGAACTTCTATAAAATGGGACAAGAGCAATAGAAGAAAGAGGGGAGGAGAACTCCTTCTCTCCTCCCCTTCGGACTCCCCCCCCCCCCCTCCCTCTCTCTCTCTCTCTCTCTCTCTCTCTCTCTCTCCTAGGGTTTCCCGAGGACAACTCCTCCAACAAATTCAACAACTACAAAACCAATTCAATCGATAAAATCGACAAGCAACAAATATCCAACACCAAGAACCACCAAAAATAAGAACTACGGATGGCTTGATTCCCAATCGGGGGATACGTAGGCATCTCAGAATCTATCCGAGTCCAGCCGCAAATTAATAAAAAACACATATTTCCTAGGGTCGGGATCGGCGTTCCGAACAATCCGATATGCTCTTCGTCAAAGCTAGCAGGCATGACGATCGTCAAAGCTAGCAGGCATGAAGAAAATACCATTAACATTAAGTATAACCTCCATGTTTAGATTCGACTATCCATTTGCTTTTTGGGGCTTCAGTTTCCCATTAACACATGTCTTTATTGTGATAATGGCACGTGTTTATAACAAAATACGACTCATGAGTAATCCTCAATTTATGAAGTTGTCTTTTTGTTAGGATCCCATTACAAACTTCGTTTTGTGCCACTCGCATAGTGTTGCAATCTATGTGAACTCGTCACTTCATACATTAAAAGATGGAATTCTAAGAAGGTCAAAATTACCCTACTGATCTAAGAAGATTAAAACACTTGATCCTCTCATCTAACTTTTGTCATTGTCATTTTTTGGGTTTTCACAACAATGGGATAACATGAAAGTTGGTGTTAAATCCATTCTCCTCGTCTTCCGCCATACGTCTGAGACTATAAATAATGTCGTTCTTCCTCTCACCGTCATGAACATGTTTATTGTATGAAGTCCAGAATCTAGAACCAACATGATTTTGAAATATAGACATGAAACATTGATCTCCATCTTAAGGTGAGTATGGTAAAGATCCTTCGCAATTCTGCTTTCCTTGCTATATTTATATTTTATGTTTTATCTTTTTAAGGTACCCTTAGGTACAATTTCAAATGTCTAAGTCTCCGACGATTCATCTGGTAGTTATATAAAACCTTAAGTTATGAATCCAACAATTATACATCTTCATCCCGTACCATGGGTTGCAGTGCATCCCTACCAGTTGTGGTTCTATGATGTACGTATAGTCAAATTGACCATGGATCATCCCACTTCTCATACAATTGACGATACTTTAGTAGATGTAGCCGTCGATAGTTAGAAGTGGTTGACATCTTAGATTACCATGAGTATGAGTATAAGAATGATCTAGACGGAGATGAAGAGTTTGTTGACATTCTTATGGGCGCACTAGATCCATATTTGCAGCCCGATGACGATCACTTTCCAAATTTAAGACTCATATCCCCTTCGATACCTTCATCTCATGCCTTTTACACAAGATATACGACAACACACTACTTATCATATTTCCAAAGCTGACAAAATCAAATTCCCTAACTCTGATGATCGGATGCATCGCCTCGTCCAAATTGCAATACCCCATTTACCTTATATTGACGAGGGCTTGCTCAAGTGGTGGAGCATGTATTTTAATTTGGCGCAAAGTGAAGAACCTTACCAGACTCTTCACTACCATTCAGAAGACCAATGGTGGGGATAAGGGTTCTTTACCATGTAAATAGCCATGAGCAACATAAGTTCTTGGCGGTCTATCATTAGAAAGCTTGATAATGGAACAGTTGAGCTACCTCATAGAAAGGCAAGGGAAAAAAGTACAAGTGCGAGATATAGTTTGAAAAAGGCGTGGATATGGAGAAAAGTAATGCAGTGAAGACTCAAGATTGGAGGAACATGAACGTGTCACATGAATGTAATGTGGGAATTCCACCAGACACCCTATCATACAGTCGAGTGATACTATCCGAGCAAAATAAAACAAGTGAGTCGCTTAAGCAATTGAGTGAGATGAACAATAAGTAGTAGCTCAATAGAAGAACAAGGCGAGTAGGGCATGCACATAGTGAGTTGCAGGAGGGAAGTGCAAATTTCCCAACATAATAAATGAGTTGCTTAATGCAAGAAAAAATCAAGAAAAAAGATATACATACCAAAATTCTCATACTTCCATCCTCTTTCCTTCTCCGACTCAATCACTTACTTCAGATGCTCAATGTTTTTTATTACCAAAACTGTCTAAGGTGTATGCTTATTAGTCTTAATTACAATGAAATTACTTAATACACATAATGCCTTCTAGACTTTCTTACTTTTCGATTAGGTAATATTATTCTGACTAATGATAATGATATGATATCTAAGTAGGTGTACTTTATTATATAATTTTATTATTTGTGAGGACACACACAAAAATATATATATATATATATATATATATATATTAATGGTCTCATGCACAAAGACATTCACTTTATGTTTTCTCATCTTAAGATTATTTTTTAAAGCACTTAAGACTCTTGTTCACTCTTGGATTTCAGGGCCTTCGAAGGAGATACGAACATTTCTATTAGAATGTCAGGGAAAGCGTACTTTATCAAAACCGTTTGCACCCAATGCCTTGACCTGAGCCTTTAGCTCTCGCGATGGAGTTATCTTATTCTAAGCTATTGATTTATGCTATTAGGAGGTCACACATCTCAAGTTTCAGGTATTTGAGGGTTGTTTGTTGTTATATGTGTTGTAATTTGTGCTATGATTAAGGCATCATTTATGATTTATTCTAATTTTATGCGTTTGTGGAGTCTTCTTTGTTTGTATTAGTCATAAAGCTTACCAAAGTGAAAAATTCTAAAAACTATTATTTATTATTGCATTCAAGTCAATGTACTTCATGAAAATTATTCAACGGTGGATTAGTGATGATCATGTCTTGAAATTGATTGTTGCATTTTGATGTGATGAGCATGACTGTGCTATGGATAATTCGTGTTATTTTATCTATACTTGAACATGGTTTCTCCATTGTACACCATTACATAATTGAATGAGTATTGGATGTTGAGATTAAAAAGAATACATTTATGGTGGTTTTGACAAATTCTGAAGACTTACTAAGCTTATAACATAATTTTGATCACCACATAAGGCAAAATCTTAGATTTAGATTTTTGAAAGAAATGATTTAGCCATTTGTTTTTTATTATTATTTTATTTGAGTTGTTCTAAGTTACTCTTACAAATAAAATAGATTCCCAACACCATGCGCCAGTACGACAATATCTCACTAAGCCTTTCATAACTCTAAATTAATACGAGGCACTAGTTTTAGGTATTTTATGAGTATAATATTAGTTTTTAGATAATATGACAATATTCTTTTGAATAAGTGTTTTTGAGAGATACAAATAAATGGGTTAAGAATCCATTACAAATGAACTCAGGGGTAATATATGTTGTAAAAGGAATCTTCTCATTTATGTTGTGCAACTTGATTTTTATGAAGAAGGGCATGTACACTGTCTTGTTATAATTCGTAGTAGGTAGATCTGCTGACAACCTTAAATTTGGGTTACCCGTGGAACAAATGTCTTCTAATGTGAGGCATGTTGTTGAATAATGCACCCACTTGGTCTGTAAGTGGGTCTTTAGCACATAATCTTGCTAGTCTTTATGAATATACTATTGGATCTTCAAACGAGTCGTTGATGCAGCTTCGAAGATATCTTATAGGGAGCTTCATATCTTGCTTCATAAGAGGTCTAATGTGGTGAGGCTCTATTTACCTTGTGTAGATCTTTTCTTGCCTTTACCATATCTTTAGGAATAGATTTATCATAAGGAGGTGCTAAGTCTTTATGCTCCTCTCGCATATCATGCCTTATCACCTTTTTAGGCTTTTGTTTAATTAATAATGTTCATGTGTTTAATACTTGAATGCTAAACAATTACTTTTCTGGAGAAAATACTCCAAATTTAAAGTTATGTGTTACAAATAGAAACACGTTCTTTTATACGATTATATCATTTTTTACATTGCATATTGTATATATAAATGAGATCTAATCTGGTAACTTGTTATTCTAGTTGCTAGGTGGTTATTATTATTATTATTATTATTATTGTCATTATTACTATTATTATTTTTTATATATGCTGATCGAATTTTTTTCTAATAATTTATTGTTCTAATTGCTGTCTTATTCCGTTATAATATGTTGGTGGCGGTCTTTATAGTAACTTATTATCCTATCCTATATGTTTCTATGTTCTAGTATTAGTTTATTTTATTTCAAATTAGTATTACAATTAGGAAAGGACACTTGTCCAACTTGAATGCAACATTTACTTCTATTTGATTGTAATTCTGCTGTTATTCGTATTTCTAGAGAAAGGTTTTTCTTATACTAAAACAGTTGTCTTACATTGATATATAATTAATCTTTTGTTAAAAAAAGATGTAGTAAACTAAATATACCATTTTTTAAAAATAATATGAATAACCTTTGTATAATAATAATAATAATAATAATGCATAAATGATATGAGCCAGAATTTTGAACAGCTGGTGGCAATCGGTGGATAACCAGAAAAGCAAAAACACAATAATGATATTATGTCGGTGGAAATTGGAAAAAAATATGAATCCGAATACACATTAATTATTACCCACAGCACAAATTGAAAGGATATTTAACACTAATAATAATATAATAATAATAATAATAATAATAATAATAATAATAATAATAAAACACACACGGACAGTAGAGGGAAATTTAATACTTTGGTCCCATAAGTTGGCTCTTTTTTAATTTTGGTACACTAACTTGTCAGGCCTTCATTTTAGTCACACAACTTGGCACTTTTTTTAATTTTGGTCCCATCACCACATCTCCGCCCTATTCCGCCCGGAAAATCCGATGTGGCTCCCGTTGACTCAACAGTGTCCAATTTTGACCCGATATTGGGCCCACTCTTCGCCACTTTTTGCCCGCGTGGATGACACGTCATTTATAAAAAAAAAAAAATGACACGGCTTGAGATTTCCTCTTCCCCGACCACGAACTCAACGGAATCCTCGCCGGAAAATAACGAAACTCAAACTTACGGACCCAGACATAAACCACCATCACAATCCCTCCCTTCAAACTTAAACTACCATCACAATCCCTCCACCACCACCATCACAATCCCTCCTTTCAATTTTTACACCAAGCACAAGTGTTAGAAGAAGAATTAGTATGGACACGGTGTCAAACTCACCCGAGTTCGAATTCTGGATGGCAAGAAACCGCAACTCCTCTTCGCCGACCAACTCTTCTCCGGCGGCGTACTCCAGTCAACCGAATCTCCTCTTCGCCGACCAACCCGTCCAATCCCGAATCGAATCTCAGGGTCGGATCCAGGTGTGATGGTTACTGTTGTTGTGGGTGTTTCGTGCTGTTGGCGGTGGTTGGGTGTTGGTGGTGGCGGTGGTTCGGATCTCCATGACGGGCGGTTTCCGATCGAGGAGAAGATGATGTGGATTGCGAGTTAAATCGGGGTTTCGAATCCGGGTGGTGATGGTTACTGTTGTCGTGGGTGCTTCGTGCTGGTGGCGGTGGTTGGGTGTTGGTGGTGGCGGTGGCGGTGGTTCGGATCTGCAACAGTGCGGAGTATGGAGAGGATCGTGGCGAAGATGAAGAGAGGAGTGTGGTTCGGATCTGTAACAGTACGGAGAGGACCGTGACGTCACGGCGGTGATGGCGGTGGAGGTGTCGACGGCGGAGGAATCTCCATTGTTGTGTGTTGTGAGTTGTGTGTGAATGGCTGCCGAATGTTGTAGAAGCCGTGTCATTTTTTTTTTTTATAAATGACGTGTCATCCACGCGGGCAAAAAGTGGCGAAGAGTGGGCCCAATATCGGGTCAAAATTGGACACTGTTGAGTCAACGGGAGCCACATCGGATTTTCCGGGCGGAATAGGGCGGAGATGTGGTGATGGGACCAAAATTAAAAAAAGTGCCAAGTTGTGTGACTAAAATGAAGGCCTGACAAGTTAGTGTACCAAAATTAAAAAAGAGCCAACTTATGGGACCAAAGTATTAAATTTCCCGACAGTAGAAACAACACAGCTGAGTTTATTTATGGTCACCTGTCTGTACGTATCCCCACTCTGAATCATTTTTTGTTTTCAGACTACATAAGCCACACCTATAAATACTCATTATATATATATATTATATTTATATACACACAACACGGGATAGCATAAAAACTACTTGAAAGTTCCTGATTTTGACCAGATTAAGATTGGTCAAGAAAAACATCTTCTCAGGTTGTTGTTTGATATGGGTTTTCTTCAGATTTTGTTTCTTTTTTGAAATGGGTTTTTTTATTCTTAATTTTCTCGAAATGGGTTTTTGTTGCCTTCCATTCTTGATATGGGATTTTCCTGAGGAAAGGGAAAGGAGAGCCCTTTTTTTTATTTTTTTTTATTTTTTTGACATTTGACTTTTGTTGACTTGAATATGTAGCTAGGTATAGGTGAATTGATTAGTTGACACAAGCACAAAAAGGAAGCATTTTGGAAAGTGTTGCTTCAAGTTGGAAATCTGGGGTGGCTGATTTGATGCCTTTAAGAGTTGACCCAGATTTGAATCTCTGTTAAAGGCATGATGAACTCTCTAAACTGTTCTTCTCTCTCTCTCTCTCTCTCTCTCTCTCTCTCTATAATAAAGCAAATAGAAATGTGAAGGTCTTATTAGTGTTTTCATTTTTTGCTCCATAAAGTTGAGATCTTTGCACAATCTAGTTTCCTGGGACTCTTTAATAAGCTAGTGGATGTTGGATAATACAAGTTATTTTTGCTAGTCCAGGTATTTGGGAATCTCTACTGTTGGGGTGGTTATACTATTCAAACAACTTATAAGTGAATCTTGATACTGAAGACATAATAGTTTCAACTTCTGGAAAACTTTTAGCTGCCCTTTTGCAACCTTGTATGTGTTTTCACGTGAAGTATGTCTCGTCCTACTTTGTGCTAGATTTGACACGCTTTAGTTCGATATTTGTTTTAACCATTTCGACCCTTCTTGTTTTTAACTTTGATGTATTTCAGAGTGTTGTGAACTTGATTGGAAACCTTATTTCAGTTAATGACATACTCATCTTAATAATGTGAGGTATAACTTGAATATATGTGTGGTATGTGAATCAGATGGTTAGTTTTTGAGCAAGTGAAGTAGCTGTTTTTGGCGTTTGTGCAAATTAGAAGTTCCAGTCTGTTATTAAGTTGTTGATTGGGATGGGCTGTCACTGCTCAAAACTCGCCTGTTGTTGTTACACACCACAGCATAATCGACCGCTTCGCCAAGCCAATAATTCTGGTTGGTCATAATTATTTGCGTTTCTTTCCCTTGGGTTATACTTTGTCCTCTAAGAAGTCAACTTTAACAAACCTACTATTGTTCAGAAAATGATGAGAAAAGTGAAATCAGTGACCTGCCTGTATTTCGTGAATACTCATTCGAACAACTGAGGAGTGCTACGGCTGGGTTTGCAGTAGAAAATATAGTCTCAGAACACGGAGAGAAAGCACCTAATGTGGTTTATAAGGGAAAATTGGAGAATCAGCGGCGCATAGCTGTCAAGCGCTTTAACAGGTCTGCTTGGCCCGACGCTCGACAATTCTTGGTATGTATGCACAGTGTCCATTTGTGGTCTCTTTTCATAACTATTGTCCATTTCGTTCATTTCACTGAATAATGTTGAGGTAACTTAGTAAGGCAATTGCCTCCCTGGGAATATTGGTCAAGAATTACGAAGAGCTTTGTTATTTCGTTTTATGATGCCTTTTGACTCATGAGAATGATAGAATTGAATCACTTTAATTTGTGTAATTTAATGAATTGGAACTTCAGGAAGAAGCAAAGGCTGTTGGTCAACTTCGAAACTATAGATTGGCAAATTTACTTGGATGCTGCTGTGAAGGCAATGAGAGGTTGCTCGTGGCTGAATTTATGCCCAATGAGACTCTTGCAAAACACCTTTTTCACTGTGAGTATACTTTCATGAAGCATTCTGCCTGTGGCTCTAGAGTTATTTACTTCCATATGTTATACTATTGCAATTTCTAATTCAAACAAGGTTTCTGCTATGAGGTGTTCACTTGAATTTGCATTATTCCTTCTTCTGCATTTAGTTTTCGCAGTGGTGGAAGCCAGTACATGTTTAATTATGTATGTCCACACTAATCAGGTTAAAGCTGCATCTATTTGAAATTCACTTGAAAAAGAATCCATGTAGTCACAGAATCTGAAACGCATTCCAAATGTCTTTTCTCGGGTTTTGTTTCCCTTACTTTTCTTGAAATTACAATTTCTAATCTGCTTTAGATTAACTTAGCATGAAAGTGTTTGATCCAAGTTCCCATAATATTCGGCTCCTAATTAAAACCTTATTCCTGTAAATTCAGCCTTTTATTCCTTTATTAAGCCTTGCATTTGAATGTAGGGGAAGCACAACCTATGAAATGGGCTATGCGGTTAAGGGTTGCTTTATATATTGCACAAGCTTTGGAATATTGCACAATCAAAGGACGAGCTCTTTATCATGATCTCAATGCCTACAGAATAGTCTTTGATGATGTACGCCACCAAGTTTTTGTTAATCAGTTTTCCCTTTTCTCTTATTTCTGCAATATGCACATTATGAATTTATAATTCTAATTCTGTACTTGTTGTGGGTATTCCAAAATGTTTCAGGATGTTAATCCAAGATTGTCATGCTTTGGTTTGATGAAGAACAGTAGAGATGGTAAAAGCTACAGTACAAACTTGGCATTCACTCCTCCAGAGTACCTAAGAACTGGTATTTAATAACACTCTAAATGAGAAGCAAATAATCCAGTTGTATCAATGCAGGAAATACTGAATATATTCTGTTTAACATATGTATGAATGCTATTGCACGTGTGCACTTTTACACTCACTGCCTTGAACTTTTAGTTTTAACATTTATTCAGCAATTAAGTTCATCTAACTTCTTCTTGGAAAGTATATGAGGTGCATTTAATTGGTAAAACCAATTTCGTGCAAGAAATATGTAAACCTCGGATAGAAGCATGCCATAATTTAAAACAACCTCGTGTTATAGTTTGTAGCAAAATAAATCCGATTTGCTAAATGGACTTAACATCTGCAGATGCTGAAAATAGTTGTTGATCACATGGTGTTAGTTGTATCTCATATCATATGTTTTAATAACTCGTAATCTCTGGTATGTCAATCGTTCTCTCGAGCTATACTTTTAATATCCCAAAATGCAGAGTCCTTTCTGTTTTAATAGTATATTATTATTATTATTATTATTATTATTATTATTATTGATGAGTAATCCTTTCTGTTGTAATTAAAATTCTAGTAAATAAGAATTTCGTGTTTAAAATCCAGATCGGACAAACAATTCGAATCGCTTTATATTGGAAAAACATACATTATTAGGACCATCTTCAATAAATTCCAGTTTTAAGCATCAGTTCTTGAATACCTGTATTCTCTTCTTCTTCTGGCTGGATATTGTACTGGCTCCCCAGAGACCAGGATTGGTAACCGAAGTGTAACAAAAGATTAACGAAGTGTAGTTGAATGTATTCTTTTTGTGCGTATCGTAGAGGCTGCTTATTAATATTCGTTGCTAATATATCATAAATGCCTGCATATGTCTGTCATTCTATCTAGGGTCATAAATATCTCGCTGTTCATTATTTGTTGAGAGAGGTATTGCGTACCTCTTACGTTATATTCATATTGATTAGTAACTGCAGATTCATGGAAATATAGTGGGTGGTATGTTGATGGTAGGCAATTTGTCCAACCTGTCATATGCGGTTGTTATTCCATGCTTTGTTTTTACTCATGCTGATACCATCATGGAAATATTAGTGTGGTATGTTGATGGCGAGCAATTTGTCGCAACTTATTCGATGCGGTTGTTATTCGATGCGGTTGTTATTCGATGCTTTGTTTTTACTCACGCTGATCCACAAATAACTTGGTGCATTGATCAGTTAACTAGTTCCATAATACAAGCAAGAACCATGGAATTTCAGAATTCTCAATAATTTGGGGAAGTAAGATATATGTACTTGCTTCTGTTTGTCAGGAATGCACAACATTTTGTGTTTTTCTCTTCTTCTTAATGTATTTACATAAAAGTTTGACATAAAGTGAGTGCAGCCATAAACTTCTTGTTTAGGAGTGAATTAAGAAGTATATCAATGTAATTAATGGAATCCGCTGATTCATAATGCATGTTTTTTGCCTTTGTGCTATATTTATATCATACATGTGGTGAATCTTCGCTATGTCGCAATTTTCTATGAACGTACTACTTCTATTGTGTCTTAGTTTGTTAACTGGAGGATTTTGGCCGTGTCTTTATCAGGAAGAGTTACTCCAGAAAGTGTAATTTACAGCTTCGGCACACTTTTACTTGACCTTCTCAGTGGAAAACACATCCCACCAAGCCATGTAAGTCTTCTATGCTAACTTTTTGATTTTATCTTGATGTTGAGGCGCCTTTGCTGGTAGTATTATAGTATAGAGTCACTCGCTACGGAGAAAATATTATTTACTGAGAAATTTATCATCTGTGGACGATAGAATGAATTTTTACCGGGAATGTAGATGTAGTGAATTTTGTTTGGGATCTTATCAAGTGCACCTACCCTTGTTATTCTTCACTTAAATATTGCAACTACCCTTGTTATTCTTCACTTAAATATTGCAATTTTAATATATTACTGAGGTTGTGTTTGCAAACTCTTTTCCCAAAGCAAAATCTCATAACTTAATCTTAAGTTGAGGGTGTCTGGACAAGCATTTAAAAGCTCACATAAACGACAATTTATGTTTTTACTTAGGGATGATTCTGTCAAACCCCTCGAGGTTTAGTGTAATTACAAAGACCTCCATTTGAATAATAACAATGACCTCCCCTTCAACTATTAGTTCAACTAGTAATTGTAAATGAATTTTTAACTTTGCCCTTGATTGATTATGTTGTTTAAATGAATTTAAATGGCTTGTTGAAAGTACCTAATTTTATTTAATTCCAAGACCATGCATGTAATATTAGATAAATTAATTATTGAATAGAAAAGTATTATAACATACGCTTAATTAATTTTATTCAGTTCTCATATATATTTAATTTTACTAATTATTTCTTGATGAAAAGATCATATTGGTGTGAGAATAAAAAATAAACACTTAAGACATAGTGGTGAAAAATATGAATTGTAATTTTTATATTACAAAATAATTGATTTAATAAAACATATTTTCAAATGTTGTTTGAAAGACATTTCTTACTATTATTTAAAAGTGGACATAACTAGACTACTTTTAAAATTTAGAGAATAATATTTATTACTAAATAATTAAATAAAATTATTGTAGTGCTATTTTTTAAATTTCTGTTAAATTTTATCTAGGAATTTTAAATTAAAATTGTGCAAATGTTTACACATAAAACTTTGAAAAATTTATTATCATGCCGTATTATTTATTATAACATGAAAACTCTTACATAGAAATTCATTTATATAATACTAGTTGGAGGGGAGGTCATTGTAATTATCCAAACCTCAAGGGAGGTCTTTGTAATTACACCAAACCTCAGGAGGTGTGGCTGAAATTATCCCTTTTATTTATTAAAAGTAACCACCGCAAGCTAAAAGCGTGGGCGTAGTTGTGGTAGTTATCAGCTTAAGAAAGTACTTATGTGATGTTAGCTTGTCAATCAAACACTCAAAAAGTGTTTAATTTAGATTATAAGTAGAATCTCGGTTTTTTTTTTCAAGAGTTCGCTTAATTTTGTTAAATTGGTTCCATCCATGGTGATGTCTGTGTTCGCATGCTTATGATAGTATAAAAATATACCATTCCACTCTTTGTGCAACTAATGTTGTGCAATATTAAGTTTTTAGGTTATTTTGAAGCTGTATCAGATCGAGATCTTTGAAGGAAAGATTAGGGGATTAAAGAAGGAATTGGAGGAACAAAATTGAAGAGTTGGGAAGAATTAGAGAAAAAAATTTAATATCAGTTTTTAATCATTACTCTCATAGCATGAGCCTATATGAAAAAACAAAATAACAACAAGTGATAAGTATAAATTCTAATATGTTGACAACTAATAAAGGATAAACATAAATCCTAATCCTAATTATAATTAGAGATAATAACTTAATATTAACATAACTCCTCTATTCTTGAATCATCCTTGTTGATTTGATTCCGGTCATTAGAGCTCAAGGGTTAGAGTCCAACACCTAAAGATAAATGTTGAATTGTAAGCAATGATAGTGCTTGTTATGGATACGGATGCACGACGGGCAACTTGTGCAATACTTCTTAAAAGAACCTGTAATGGGGTGAAAATCATTTTATTAATCTGTGATCACTAATTTTTAGAAATGTGAAAGATCTCATCACTTGACTTGGGAGAACCTTATATATGTACGTCAATGTAGCATTTCTCTGTTTCTTCTATTTATTCTTTCTTTGCTTTCTTCTCCACCCAATTTACGACCGTTGTTTCTTTAGCTGGAAGTGAATTTTAGTTCTGTAAACCAATATACTTTTAGTTCATTTAATTCCACTTGAATCTTAATTACAACTGTTGTTCTACATCTCTGGTGTCAGGCCCTTGATCTGATTAAGGATCGGAATCTTCAAATGTTAACTGATTCTTGTTTGGAAGGCCAATTTTCAAATGATGATGGAACTGAGTTAGTACGTCTGGCGTCAAGATGTTTACAGTATGAAGCCCGTGAAAGGCCAAACCCAAAATCATTAGTTACTGCTTTGATTCCTCTGCAGAAGGAAGCTGAGGTTGGTTTTCCTATGAAAGGCATTTACTTCAGTGAAACAGTAGAGTACTTTGAATCTCTATCAATGGCATGCGGCTTGTTTATGTTTATATATTCTCTTCAAACTTGCACAAGAAATAGTCAGCACATTAAATTGACATCAATTGCTTAATCCTTTCGAAATATTTGTTCCCGATCTTAATGATGCTCTTTTGGCATCCAAGTTACTTGTTCTGGTAGAATCTTGCCGTGTCATTAAAACAGATTATGTATTATGATTTTATGACATATATTTCAAAAATTCATTCACTGTCTTCTGTGCAGCACACGCGTTTGGAAATATACTATACACATCCCTTATAAGTTCTTTGTATTTGTATGTAAAGTGACTTTAGTTTATGTTTCCTTTTTGGTGCAGTTTCAAATATTATTGAAGTTCTTGCTGCATTTTGTTTGTTGTCAAAGAGTATCAATTCACAGCCTTCTCTTCTTGTAGCTTTGCATCTTGAAATGAGCTAGTTTGCTTAAGTAAATAGGTAATGTAGGATAATGATATGAAGTTGATTTGCCTTCCAGATTTGTTGTGTGATACTTGAAACTTTGATTTTGTAACCTTCCTTTTTTTTGTGTTTTCTTCGGGAGAGCATTATCTGCGGAATTTAAACCAAAGATCAGATACTAACAAGATTTATTGTATGAAGATATTTGCAAAATTGGAATGGTATCTCCTGGGATCTTTATAGTACAATGATCTTCTTAGTAAGTCTTATCTTGAAGTATGTGTAATAAAAAATAATCCTTTAGTCTCGAGTCTACACCCGTCCGACAAACTAGACAACTGACTTGAATCAGAAGCTTCTGTATAGACCCTGTTACTGAGATCAGTTGACCAAAAGGGTGACAGTTTTAAGACTTCTGTAGTAATTTAGTACACATGAGTAATGTCTTGGCAAATTAAATGAATGCAGTTGGATTGGGGTTGTTGAATCTGGTTCTCTTTCATCTGTCTTTTTCCTACAATCCATCGTGATGGTACTTTGCATATTTTGGAATGTATTTTGTTGGTTTATCTACCTTTTACTATTTGCAGATCCCCTCCCATGAATTAATGGGTATGCCTGGTCGTGGAGAGGTTCTATCTCTGTCAGCACTTGGTGACGCTTGCCTAAGAATGGATTTAACTGCCATGCACGAAATAGTTGATAAACGTGGCTACAAAGACGATGAAGGAGCAGCAACTGAGGTTTTCTTTCCTGTTAAATCTCATGAAGTTCCCATGCCTGATAATATAAATAAACGGGTTTATGCGTTTCTTTTATGGAGTTTTTTGTGCTCCAATGGTAGTTCTATATTCCAAAAGAAAAACAAAAATCATGTTTCTTCTGCTCAAAATCCTATTTTAAACTACGATGTTAAAGAAATCGTGTTGACGAGTCGCTGTACATGGAACATTGAGTATTTGTATTACATTCAGTAAATTGCACTTGTGGACCGCTCAACCCCAATTTGCCTCGGTTACACCTTCAGGAGATTAACCTGTTTTTCTTTTCGTGTGTGTTTCTCTGACTGCAAATGTAACACCCCAACCAAGCTGATAGATGTTGTGCTTCACACCGAGCATGGTGCTTAGCTTGGGTGTTACAGCAAACTTCACCCCTAACTTTATTTTTGTTGGTGTTCCTTGGAATATGGTTAAAGATATAGATATATATATATGTGTGTGTGTGTGTGTGTGTATATATATATTTGTGGTGAATGTGGTTGAATAATGAATAATGAATATCTTCAGTTTTTTGCATTTTGCGATGAACATACTTAGGTTATAAAGAATGCCACACTCTTTAATGCCATACTATAAATTATTTGTCTGCAGAATATGGGTTGCTAACAAATCTATGTTCACCTTATACAGCTTTCATTTGAGATGTGGACCAGTCAGATGCAGGAAACCTTGAACTTGAAGAAAAAGGGTGATTCAGCATTCCGCCATAAAGAGTTTAGGACCGCCATTGATTGTTACACGCAGGTTAGGCATTTACTTATTCTCTGTTAGTTCTGTTACAGATTAGAAAGAAAGAATTGAAGAAACATATGCAACGACAAGCTGAGAATTATGTATTCAGCATACATTTTTGTGATAGAAAAGACTGACACTGAAGTGTGACCTCAAATCTGACCATGGGTTGCAACATATCCTGATCAAAATTGACTATGAAAACAAATGTACACGACAGAAATATTACAATCAAATAAAGTGGAAACGTAAATCTATCATTTGGAAATGTTGCAGTCCTAAAACACAAACTAACATTCTTTCTGTTAGTACAACTAATTCTTTATCTTTAATGGATTGATTACGATAACACCTCCCTGTGATTGATCAAATTGTAACACTACCCCTCGTATCTTGACGAACATGGCCTTGAAATGCGTTCCAAATGCTTTGTTTGAGGCGTACTCCTTGTGTACCCCTGCATTGAAATAAAATACTTTTTTGCTGTTCCAAAAAAAAAAAAATACTGCTTCAAATCCTTGAACTATGAGCCAAATTGAGACTTTATTGTTGTCATCAGTTTCTGTGAGAGTTAAATGCCAAATCACCCACGTGTTGTTTTCAGTTGGCGAAGAACACCCTCTGTTATTTTTATTAGCAAAACCCCACGTGCTATGATATTATACATCACCCAAAATCATTTTTCGCTTGGACCTGATGTGAAATCTTTTTTTGTACTTACAATGAAGCTGCCAAAAATGTCGATGAAGTCAGTTTTATTATTCATTTAATATTATATTTTGTTGAAGGTTTTAGTTAAAAATCTTTGAAACTAAAATCTATTTCCTGTACTTTTAAGAATTTTATTTTCGATTTAAATAACCAAGTACACACAGATATCTTAAAAGCGGGTTTATTATTACTTTAAATTTGAAAGATAATTTTTTTTTTTTAACTTGAACTTTTGAGAAATATTAAATAAAATAGAAATAAAAGAAATACAACGCAGAAACGTCTTCTTCTCTCTTTCACCTTCTTCACACCCCACCTTAACCCCTAAAGCCACGGTAAGTCAGGTGCCACACTGTTATGATTGTCTTTTTCCTTTCCTAGCATGATTGACTCCTAATTACTAAATGTACTCCTGCTAGCCATGGATGATTGGTGAGCTAAATGCACAATTGAACTTAGTAAAAAATGGACGCTTTGTTTTTTCATTGTTTAGAGCATTTTGAAAGATCATGGGATAAGCAAAATCGTCAACTCCGGTTGGAAAAAGTAAGGTTGAGACGCATGTTTGGCCCGTGTATTACAAACACGGGTTTTCTTATGCTTATAGAAATAGTACTTGAGCTTTTTGCTATTTAGCTTATAGAAATAGTACTTGAGCTTTTTGCTATTTAGAGATAACACGGGGTATTTTTGCAATTAACCGATTTCTTTAATGTCCCTTTACTTGATGAGGGATTACTTAATAATTTGTAAAACTTGACATAGTTATAAATTTACTGAACATAGAGGAGTAATTGTTTTTCATTTTTTTTTTGAATGGATATGTACCATTTTCTGGATGAATTAATCGATAAATCATTTAAATTCGTGGTATTGATGTCTTTGTCCAGTTTATTAGGTTGTTCTTGCTACTCACTTGGTACTGCTTCTTTGCTCTTTATGTCAACGCGATTTCTAATATCTCCGATGCCTGCTGTTATTACTGCAGTTTATCGATGTTGGGACAATGATCTCGCCAACTGTTTTTGCTCGTCGTAGTTTGTCGCACCTCATGAGCGACATGCCTCAGGAGGCCCTCGACGATGCAGTGCAAGCGCAAGTCATATCTCCCATTTGGCATATAGCATCATATTTGCAAGCTGCTGCTCTTTTTGCATTAGGGAGGGAAAATGAGGCACAAATCGCACTTAAAGAGGGTTCCATACTAGAAGAAAAACGGAATGCTACTTCATGAGATTAGGTATAATTGAACAACCTGCTTTGTTCAAGGATGAGACTGTCTTTTCAACTTTATAAGCAACGTTCGCACGCAAATCCTATTATCCTCGGCATCAGCCCAGCTAATTGGTTGGTTGTTAGAGAATTTTTCTGTAAATCACTGGACGAAGGCAGTTCCCTTTCGGGGTTTTTGGAGAATCAGATTTGTTTGAAATAGTCTGACTTACTTTTTCCAGGATAAAAAAATATGAGGATTAAGTAATGGAAGATATCTCCTTTCTTTATAAATGCTTTATGACTTTTACACGCAGACGAGTTTGTTGAAGAGATTTGGCATACTGTAATTTATGTACAGGGGGCTGTTACAAGACTGGCTCATCTTAGATTTGTCTGTTTGTATTTGGCAAACATATAATTTGTTGTTTGTGGTGTAATTTTGGATGATGGATTTCTTTCTAATGATTATTGCTGGATTAGTGTGGAATGGGTTGTGCTTAGTTGATACCAGACTTGAGTCAACTAGTAGCGACACATTAATCTATTAATTAGTTTTACTATTTCGATAGCAGGATATGAGAAGAGTGAATCTTCAGTATATATTTATCAAAAAAGGCACATTGTCTATATTAGTCAAAAAAATTTAAGTAAAATAACATTCTACTAAAAATCAAAAGATTACGCGAAGAACAAAATTCGAACGTAGAGGGCGTTTGTGAGCTTTGCTCTTTTTTTTTTGTGATTTCATATTGTAATGTGCAAAGAGTGCTTATGGAATCACGGAAGCACCAATACGGGGTTATCAGAGTTTAGATGTTAGACTATTCATGCATAAATGTGATTTGTGATTGTAGCCAATTAACGTGATGTTATAGCATCATGTACACCCTTAGATACATAAATACATATCTTTGCTATGTACATCTTGTTAGTTATTCATACATCTTGTTAACACAAAAGAATGAGTAATGTATTTCTTTATAATGATTATTGCTGGATTAGTGTGGAATTGGGTTGTGCTTAGTTGATACCAGACTTGAGTCAACTAGTAGCGACACATTAATCTATTAATTAGTTTTACTATTTCGATAGCAGGATATGAAGAGTCTGTATATATTTATCAGAAAAGGCATATTGCCTATATTAGTCGAACAACAAAAAACTAAGTAAAATAACATTCTACTAAAAATCAAAAGATTACGCGAAGAACAAAATTCGAAAGTAGAGGGCGTTTGTGAGCTTTGCTTTTTTTTTTTTTTTTGTGATTTCAAATTGTAATGTGCTAAAAGTGCCTATGTAATCATGGAAGCACCAATACAGGGTTGTCAGAGTGTAGATGTTAGACTATTCATGCATAAATGTGATTTGTGATTGTAGCCAGTTAACGTGATGTCATAACATCATGTACACCCTTAGATACATAAATACGTATCTTTGTTATGTACATCTTGTTAATTATTCATACATCATGTTAACATAAATGGATGAGTGAATGTAGCTGATATACTCTTGAACCATCAGCCCTTGCAAATCTCAGCTTCAATTCCTTCCATAGCTCCAGGGCAAATTCAAAATACAGTAGGCTCTTGTGAAGATCATCTGATACAGAGTTCATTAGCCATGACAGCACCAGTGTGTTGGCTCTAATCCAACAGGTTTCATTCACAGCATCAGAGGAATCTGGCTTGGGGAGAGTGCCATCAATGAACCTGATCTTGTTCTTGATGTTGAGTGCCATTGTGATTCCTTTGCTCCATGACAGGTAGTTGGCGCCATTAAGTTTTTCTCTGACAATTGATGATCCAGTGAAGTCGTGTGTTCCCAAATAATATACAGAACTCGAATCTTCACTAGGGTTCTTAGTAGTGACAGAAGTTGAAGAAGAAGCAGCAGTTGTCATTTCAACTGATTTCCAGATTGAAGAGTAGTGAAATCAGATGAACAGAGGAGAAGAATAGATCGCAGCGGAAGAGAGAAGGAGAATCTGGCCGAATGATACCATAATAATATTATAAAAGTGTTTCCACCATTGTTGATGGATCAACTCAATCAAGAACAGAAGAAAAGAACATCATAAATCAAGAAGAAGAACGAAGAATAACTGAACATTAAAACCGAAATATTATTGATGAATGTGGAGAGAAAATCATCTCCAATCTTGAGTGTAATTCTGTAATGTGTAAAATGAACTTGATGAATGAAAAGTGTGCAGACTCAGGTCTTATATATGCCTGAGAACCGACTGATATCTCTATCCTAACTGAATCTAACAGCCTAACAAACTACATGCAGCTGTCGACTTACTAAAAATGGAAATAATAGACTAACTAACTAACTGAATTGGAACAGTTTCTAATTATGGAAACTTCTCAATACATTTTTGATTTCTCAATGTGTTTGATAATTGATTTCTATTCTATCTTCTCAGAATTAGTTTTACTATTTCGATAGCAGGATACGAAGAGTGAATCTTCAGTATATATTTATCAGAAAAGGCATATTGTCTATATTAGTCAAAAAACAAAAAAACTAAGTAAAATAATATTCTACTAAAAATTAAAAGATTACGCGAAGAACAAAATTATAACGTAGAGGGCGTTTGTGAGCTTTGCTTTTTTTGTTTTTGTGATTTCAAATTGTAATGTGCAAAAGAGTGCCTATGGAATCATGGAAGCACCAATACAGGGTTGTCACAGTGTAGATGTTAGCCTATTCATGCATAAATGTGATTTGTGATTGTAGCCAATTAACGTGATGTCATAGCATCATGTACACCCTTAGATACATAAATACGTATCTTTGCTATGTACATCTTGTTAATTATTCATACATCTTGTTAACACAAATGGATGAGTGAATGTATTTCTTTGTAATGATTATTGCTGGATTAGTGTGGAATTGGGTTGTGCTTAGTAGATACCAGACTTGAGTCAACTAGTAGCGACACGTTAATCTATTAATTAGTTTTACTATTTCGATATGAGGATACGAAGAGTGAATCTTCTGTATATATTTATTAGAAAAGGCATATTGTCTATATTAGTCAAACAACAAAAAACTAAGTAAAATAACATTCTACTAAAAATCAAAAGATTATGCGAAGAACAAAATCCGAACGTAGAGGGCGTTTGTGAGATGTGCTCGTTTTTTTTGTGATTTCAAATTGTAATGTGCTAAAGAGTGCCTATGGAATCACGGAAGCACAAATACGGGGTTGTCAGAGTGTAGATGTTAGACTATTCATGCATAAATGTGATTTGTGATTGTAGACAATTAACTTGATGTCATAGCATCATGTACACCCTTGAATACATAAACACGTATCTTTGCTATGTACATCTTGTTAATTATTCATACATCTTGTTAATACAAATGTATGAGTGAATGTATTTCTTTGTAATGATTATTGCTGGATCAGTGTGGAATTGGGTTGTGCTTAGTTGATACCAGACTTGAGCCAACTAGTAGCGACACGTTAATCTATTAATTATTTAAACTATTTCGATAGCAGGATACGAAGAGTGAATCTTCTGTATATATTTATCAGAAAAGGCATATTGTCTATATTAGTCAAACAACAAAAACTAAGTAAAATAACATTCTACTAAAAATCAAAAGATTACGCGAAGAACAAAATCCGAACTTAGAGGGCGTTTGTGAGCTTTGATTTTTTTGTTTTTGTGATTTCAAATTGTAATGTGCAAAAGAGTGCCTATGGAATCACGGAAGCACCAATACGGGGTTGTCAGAGTGTAGATGTTAGACTATTCATGCATAAATGTGATTTGTGATTGTAGCCAATTAACGTGATGTCATAGCATCATGTACACCCTTAGATACATAAATACGTATCTTTGCTATGTACATCTTGTTAATTATTCATACATCCTGTTAACACAAAAGAATAAGTAATGTATTTCTTTGTAATGACTATTGCTGGATTAGTGTGGAATTGGGTTGTGCTTAGTTGATACCAGACTTGAGTCAACTAGTAGCGACACGTTAATCTATTAATTAGTTTTACTATTTCGATAGCATGATACGAAGAGTGAATCTTCTGTACATATTTATCAGAAAAGACATATTGTCTATATTAGTCAAACAACAAAAAACTAAGTAAAATAACATTCTACTAAAAATCAAAAGATTACGCGAAGAACAAAATCCAAACGTAGAGGGCGTTTGTGAGCTTTGTTTTTTGTTTGTTTTTTTTTTTTGTGATTTCCAATTGTAATGTGCAAAAGAGTTTCTATGGAATTTGTGAGAGTGTAGATGTTAGAATCCAGGGTTGTCAGAGTGTAGATGTTAGACTATTCATGCATAAATGTGATTTGTGATTGTAGCCAATTAACGTGATGTCATAGCATCATGTACACCCTTAGATACATAAATACGTATCTTTCCTATGTACATCTTGTTAATTATTCATACATCTTGTTAACTCAAATGGATGAGTGAATGTATTTCTTTGTAATGATTATTGCTGGATCTGGAAGGGACAAAAGAAAGATCTTGTTGTTTCTTCAACAATTTCTGATAGTGTGGAATTGGGTTGTGCTTAGTTGATACGAGACTTGAGTCACTAGTAGCGACACGTTAATCTATTAATTAGTTTTACTATTTCGATAGCAAGATACGAAGAGTGAATCTTCAGTATATATTTATCAGAAAATGCATATTGTCTATATTTGTCAAACAACAAAAAACTAAGTAAAATAACATTCTACTAAAAATCAAAAGATTACGCGAAGAACAAAATCCGAACGTAGAGGACGTTTGTGAGCTTTGCTTTTTTTGTTTTTGTGATTTCAAATTGTAATGTGCAAAAGAGTGCCTATGGAATCACCAAAGCACCAATACAGGGTTGTCACAGTGTAGATGTTAGCCTATTCATGCATAAATGTGATTTGTGATTGTAGCGAATTAACGTGATGTCATAGCATCATGTACACCCTTAGATACATAAATACGTATCTTTGCTATGTACATCTTGTTAATTATTCATACATCTTGTTAACACAAATGGATGAGTGAATATATTTCTTTGTAATGATTATTGCTGGATTAGCGTGGAATTGGGTTGTGCTTAGTAGATACCAGACTTGAGTCAACTAGTAGCGACACGTTAATCTATTAATTAGTTTTACTATTTAGATATGAGGATACAAAGAGTGAATCTTCTGTATATATGTATTAGAAAAGGCATATTGTCTATATTAGTCAAACAACAAAAAACTAAGTAAAATAACATTCTACTAAAAATCAAAAGATTATGCGAAGAACAAAATCCGAACGTAGAGGGCGTTTGTGAGCTGTGCTTTGTGATTTCAAATTGTAATGTGCTAAAGAGTGCCTATGGAATCACGGAAGCACCAATACTGGGTTGTCAGAGTGTAGATGTTAGACTATTTATGCATAAATGTGATTTGTGATTGTAGCCAATTAACTTGATGCCATAGCATCATGTACACCCTTAGATACATAAATACGTATCTTTGCTATGTACATCTTGTTAATTATTCATACATCTTGTTAATACAAATGGATGATTATTGCTGGATCAGTGTGGAATTGGGTTGTGCTTAGTTGATACCAGACTTGAGCCAACTAGTAGCGACACGTTAATCTATTAATTAGTTTTACTATTTAGATATGAGGATACGAAGAGTGAATCTTCTGTATATATTTATCAGTAAAGGCATATTGTCTATGTTAGTCAAACAACAAAAAACTAAGTAAAATAACATTCTACTAAAAATCAAAAGATTACGCGAAGAACAAAATCCGAACTTAGAGGGCGTTTGTGAGCTTTGCTTTTATTGTTTTTGTGATTTCAAATTGTAATGTGCAAAAGAGTGCCTATGGAATCACGGAAGCACCAATACGGGGTTGTAAGAGTGTAGATGTTAGACTATTCATGTATAAATGTGATTTGTGATTGTAGCCAATTAACGTGATGTCATAGCATCATGTACACCCTTAGATACATAAATACGTATCTTTGCTATGTACATCTTGTTAATTATCCATACATCTTGTTAACACAAATGTTAACACAAATGGATGAGTTTTGAATGTATTTCTTTGTAATGATTATTTACTAATCTATTCCATTCATTAATCCATATGTATTTTATCACCATAAAAAGTTTAATATTAGCAAAAAAATTATAACATTAACAAAGAAAAAGAAATATATAATCTTAACATAAAAAAAATATTATATATACACTAAAAATATAATAAAAAAGAAAAAAAAAGTTAAAAATTAAGTCTTCTTCAACGTCTCCCACCCAAGAAGAGCCACCACCACCGTTCCACCATCTCAACGACCCCAAGAGAATCCCCGTTCCCTCATCATCATTCTATCACTAAGGCAAAATCTTTTTGACTTGAATTCGAAATCCAACGTGCTCTACTGTTTCGCCGGCGCCGGAGTTCTGATTGAGCTGCTCATTCTCCTTTTTCTGTACTCGCTCGCGAGGCAGGTCTCCTCGATGGTGAAATGGTGGCGGTGAAGGATTGGTTTCTTGTTAAAGTAACTTTTTTAAAAACAGTATAAATCAAAATGAAATTATTAAATATACAAGCTAGAATGAGAAATATCTATTGTCTTGTACATGAAAAAAATAAATTACATGTCATTATACTACACAAATAAAAGACTATCGAAGTTGAGATTTACGGTCCTTTAAACTATAAAATTCATCAATTACTGAATCGACATCCACACTTGAATAAAACTCTATTTCAATGTAGAGCACCAGACTATTTACTAGGTCAAATATTAATAAGTTAGCCCAGACTTAAATTCAAAAATGAGTCTGGTTAAATATTATTTTGTTGGGCTAATAAGTATACTTAGTACTTTTTTTTTTCACCGGGCTTCAGCCCAGCTCAAGCCTCACTGTGGCACCGCCACCGTTAGAGGGAGAGAGCAACGGGTGGGGTGGGGAGAGATGGGTTGTAGTTGTACAAGATGATTTTTTTTTTTAAATTATAAATTAATATTATTAACTTTTAAATTATTTGTTATAGGCATCTAAGAATGATTCTTTTGGGTCAAAGTCTAAGAACGAATTAATTATGTAAGATGATGATATTTATAAGGAATTGTTCAAATGAAAATGTTAACAACCTTTGAGGAATATAAAGTCGACAATATAAAAAAATTCAAATAGATAATTGGTATTATTCATTTTTTTTTTTAAATTTTCATCTTTAATTTTCTTATATTTAATATAGAATACCATAATTAGTATTATCAAGGTTTTGGGATTTTGTATTAATAACTATAAGTATTTAAAAATGAGTTAATTTTAATATAATATGAAAACTCGCATTATTTATTTTTAATGATGAAGAGTGATGTGAGGTGTATTTAGTCTTCTTTTTTGATTTTTTTGATTTTTTTATTTTCACGTAGGTGCCATGTTAGTAGGTGGGATCAGAAATTGGGTCAAAGCGAGTAAGTTGAGAGTCAACGAGAGCCACATAGGATTTTCACGGCAGAAATTGGCGGAGGAGTACCCATGGGACCAAAATCGAGTCAATGTGCCAAGTTAATGTACCAAAATCGAAAAAAACCAAGTTATGAGACAAAGTAGTTAATTTCCCTAATTACTAAGTAAACGAGTAGTAAAACCTGAACTCTGAACACATTTGTCAATTATATGCTTTACAACCAAACAATCAATCAATCATCTTCAATTTCGTCTTATAAAATAGCTTTGCATTTTAATTGATTAGGTAGCCTTTATTCTTGTCATAAAGGTAGTATAAACCGTGACAACTATATCTTTGTCTTTTCATCTAAGTGATTCTAGAATATAATCCACAACTTTCTTGAAATTTGATACTTGAGGCATAATTATACTTCCATTTTATTAATACTTGATCGTGGACTTGAGAACACATAGGCGTAGCATCATTATTGCATAAATCTATTAAACTACATACGAATGTCACGCATCAAATTTTTGGTGCCGTTGCACGAGAGTAACGGTATTATTCTCTAGAAGCTGTTTGCTTATTTGTTGGGACAAACCTACATTTCATGCTTTTTAGTTGAAGGATAGTATGGACTGACATATACCTGACGCAATCAACAATGAAATCAATTATGAAGTCAGTGAAGACGACGATCCTAATGACTTTAGTGTTGATGAAGAGGCGTCTGACAATGATGTCTCCCCAGTAGAATACAGTTCTACCTTTGGAAAAGGTTTCTCAACCATATGATGAGAAAATCCATGCTATGGAACAAGAATTCTTGGAAAAAACCGAATGGTATTGGAAGATGTGTGAAAATTGTTTACTATTCTCAGTCTGGTCGACTGTGAGCTCATGGTAAAAGTTGGATGTGTACTCTCATCTTCATATCAATCTGAAAAATATGAAGAAGTGGCCCGAATCATTGTTGAAACTAAGAGGAGCAAAGAAGTGTCAATAGTGGAAGTAGAATATAAATAATTGAAAAACGACTGTAAAACACTTTCGAGCGACGTAGTGGAGAACCTAGAGGTACAATCACACACCATTCCTCACAAAGTAGAGATTGAGCTTGATCAAATGCCCAAAATTCATACAAAAGAAAAGGTAGCGGAGATAAACGTGAGTAGTCCACAATTCAATGTGAATGATGAAAAAATCGAGTTCTATTTGAAAATCCGCGTTGATAATCATGCACAAGCTGAACCGCTCTTACCAGTTAAACACATAATTATATTAAAGGAGAAGCATATGAGAAAAGACACGATCGTGGATCTAGATGCATAATGGCTCTTTTATTATGCACCTACAACTAAAACGCCTACCAAGGAGAGTCATGAAAAGAAAAAAATTGTACTACCAAAGGTACTAAAGCTAAAATTACGAGAGATGAACAACTGAGATGAACAACTCATTGTGAAGCAAAGAAAAAGAAAACCACCAAGTATGATGGAGACATCACACAAATATCTAGAAGGCTACAACATGGAACTCATAAACCACTTATATGACGACAAAAAGAAAGAGATTTCGTGTGCAAACATTGGGAGAAAAAGATGTGGATCTAGAGAACAAAGTAAAGCACAAGAGTGTCAATTGATAGAAGGTGAGGAAATCGGTTAATTAAAGCTAATTAATTGACATCCTTCATCAATTAGAGTCCCATCAAATTATTCGAACCTTTGTGACTCCATCAATCTCGTTAAGCTAAATGGCACTAAATAAGCGCTTCCCGGGAGACAACATATGTGGTAAGTTTTTATTTGTGCCTCTATTTTTAGTTTCATTTTATGTTAGTTTGAGCCATGTTTAGCCAAAAAAAAGTTTGTGAAACAGTTTTAGGATAAATCAAAGAGACGAGAATTCTTGAAGGAAAAAATAGAAAAAAATAGAGCAATTGAGCTAAACAGGGTACAAAGTGTCACAACACCAGGTGACCGTGCCGAAGCGCATTGTAGGCAGAGGGTAGAGCAAGCAACATTGCGACTTGGCGTGTGTCGCGCTGTTGTTCCAGAGAGCCGCACGATACTTGCCGCACCATTCCGCGTCGCGCTGCAGCTGCGTAATGACGGTGCGCGACCACCATGTCACTCTACACCATCAAGACAAGAACTCGAAGATGCGTTTTTCCACGCATATGGAAATAAGAGACATGTATTGTCAGAATATCTTCAATAAGCAATGAAACATGAGGTAAGTTTGGTATAGCACTATCTGGATGTTTGTTTGAGTCCACAGAGACTCATTCTTCAATAAACATAACGTTGTTGTCATGAGGAGCACAATAACTTGGAGAGAGGGGGGGGGGGGGGGTTCATGTAGATTTCCTCATCTAAGTCACCATTTAAGAATGGATTGTTGACATCTAACTGATGCACGTCCCAGTTCTTAGCAGCGCCACTGGCAAGTATAATTCTTATAGTAGTTAGATTAGCAACATGGAAAATGGTACAAAATAGTCAGGCCCCTCTTCTTCAGTATAGCTCTTTGCTGCTGTAGCTTGAGCTCACAAGAGCCTTGAACCCCTGAATCTAGCCTAGCCTTTGAGCCCAAAAAGCGTGAGGGTTGGGCATGCTAAAGAGGGTTATAGAGGCCGTACCAACCTAATTTTATATTTTCAACAAAGCCATCAGCTGTGTGTTTGATTTTAAAGAGCCACTTGCAACATATGAAATGCTTATTGGTAGGTAGATCTACTAAAACCCAAGTGTTGGGTTTCTCTAAAATATCAAGTTCTCATAGCTTTTTGCCATTCTAAAGACTTACTGGCTTTATAGTAAGTTCTTGGTTTTACATTTTTAGAAATAAAAGCAATGAAAGCAAAATGATTGATGTTAAGTCTACTAGTAGATAAGTGGCATTCGACATGATATTTTGTAGAACGAGTTATGTTAGCTTTGTGAAGAGATTGATGAAGTTAAATCATATACAATTAAATAAACAGGAGGTGTAGTATTTTTGGATGATCTTATAGGGGAGGAGGTGGGAGAGATAGAGTGTCAGCGTTACTTGTTGTAGGAGGACCACTAGGAGCAGCTACTTGGGACTGTTGTGATGTGTCTGTAGTGAGCTGGTTGCAATGCAACAATACTATGTGCATGGACAATGTTTTGTGTTTTTTTCATTTGATGTGTTAGTGTTAGGCCACCATCTTGATGTGTTGTATCAATAAATGGATCCTGCACAACAATGAGAGTGTTTGCGCATTTTCGTGTACTGGGTTAGTTGAGAGATACTGTGAAACATTAGAATTCTTTAACATAGGAAACTGATCTACGTAGAAGATTACATTTCTAAATATAAAAGTAGTTTTAGTAGTTAGATGAGTACAATAGACATCTTTTGGGTAACCAACAAACATGCCTTCACTAGTTTTGTGTCAAACTTTTCTTGTTAGTAGATAAAGTAGATGCAAAGCACAAGCAACCAACTACTTTTAAAAGATTGTAATCAAGAGCTCTAGAGAATAAGAGTTCAAATGGAGTCTTGTTGTCAATGACAGGTGATGCTAACCTGTTAGCGATATCAGTAGTAGCAATACAACAAGTCCAATTTTTAATAGGAATGTTAGATTGAAATCTAAGTGCTCTTGCTACTTGCAATAAGCGTTGATACTTGCATTATAGTAATCCATCTTATTGTGAAGTTTCAACACCACTTGTTTGATGAATGATTACCAACTTCTATAGAACCCTTTCATAAAAAATTCAGTGCCATTGTCAGATTTAAGTTGTTTGATTTCAATGTCAAACGGAGTATGATTGAGATTTTAGAAGTTACTGAGGCGAGTTCACAATTTTAACTCGTGTTTAAGAAAATTAATCCACGTGCAACTTGCGAAGTCATCCACTATAGTCAATAATAAGTTATAACCATTATATGAGTATGACCATTGTACATCACAATGAATTAAATCAAAAGGGCACAAGATACTAAGTGATTGAGAGGAAAGCTCAACTTCTCTTGGTTAGAAAAGTGGCATATATCATAAGAAGTTTTGTTTGTACAAGTAGGTAATGATAGATAGGGATACAAGATAATATCTATTGGGTATGTGACCAAGACTAAGATCCCACACAGAAACATTATCATGTTTATTACAACTAGAAGTAAAAGAATTGCAAGTTTGCTTGGTGAATGTTGTTGAGTCTAGGATTTGTAAGGCATCTATAAGTCTAGCAGAACCAATCATCTCCTTTGTTGTGAGATCCTGCAAGATACACATATATGAAAAAAAGAGTATGCATATATTTGATGACTGAGTAAGCTTATTGACATAAAGTAACTTGTGACTGAAGTCATGAACATAAAATGCATCCTTAAAGAACAAGTTGTGAGTTAAGCTAACATCAGCTTGAGGAGATGTATGAGTGGTGTAGTTACTGGGTAATGAAATCAAAATATAAATATGTTTAAAATCAATATTAAACCATGAAAGATCACACAACACGTGGTTAATTGCACCAGTGTCCAAAACCCAAGGTTTGTATGGGGAATGATTAAAAATAGAAAGATCAAACATGAATGATGAAGTTGTACCACCCATTACAGTTACAACTTAGTGGACAGTAGAAGGATCTAAAATAGAAGCTTGAGAAATCTCTCTCTCTCTATTTCATAAAAGATGATTAAACTCTTTCGACAAGTGATTTATGTAACTAACACATGCTATTTGTCAAATAAGCTTTAGTAATACTTTTTAAATCTATTAGCTTTTGAATAGCCTTATATCATGACGGGTAGCACAAACACACTGGTCTAAAGTTAGATTGTTCAATGAGAGAAATTTATCGTAACTTTAGCTGGGCGCCCCATTTTTACGCAGAATTTTTCAAAATGTCCAATAACTCTTGCATTTTTTACTTTTTGTCCTGTAACTTTTCGGGCCAATGAAAATGCCTTGTTGGGCTTTCCGGGCCAAGAAATCCTATTTTTTCTTCTAAATATGCCCTATTATGCTTTCAGCAGCCTGACATGTTAAAAATACCCTATAACTTATAGTTACATGCCATTTTTTAATAATTTAACAATTTTATTTATAAATTTTACATTAAATCTTTAACAACTTAAAAATTATAACTAAAAAATATAATTTTTTTATTAAACTTAAAACTAAGAGTAATATTACTTGAAACAACAAAAATAAAAAAAATTGGATTAATATTACCTTAAGCTTGTTGAATTAAAAATATATAATAAGTTTTTATAATTCAGATAAAGTAAGTTAATTCTATTGATGAATTGAAAAAAAAAATACAGTTTTAAGATATATGTGTTTAGTATTTAGTATTAAATATTCTAAGATGATAATTAAATTGAAATTATACATATTGTTTTCTGATTTAGATAATAGTTTATCACGTGAACCAAAATTAATTGATACAAATCGTGCACATCATATACTTTTTTTTTTGTTTTCTTTTAATGAAATAATAATATTTCAATAACACGAAATACATAAATCTCTTTTGCAGCGCACCCTGAATCTTTTAATATTCACGATCCATCGTTATTAATTGATGCGATAAACTTCCTTGATCAAATTTGTGCTGTTAGAAATTATATAAACTCTATATTTGTCAAAAAGGCGCTGACTAGGACAAATTTTATCCGGTCCGATGACTTTAGTGAGTTCCGATGACTTGGCTTCTTTAGGTTCTTTTCTCCGATGAGGTAGATCTTTAGGGAAAACTTTATAAAGGTGGCTAGAGATTCATCCGATAGTATTACAGTCTCGATAGGGGTCTCTCCTTACGTTGTTCTCTTCGTGATATGTACTTTGATAGGTAACTGAGTGGATTGGTGGGCTCCGATGTCTTGTTAGCATCAACCGGACAATGTTCTCTAGCTTTTTTCTTCGAGATATGTGTTATGATGGCCTTCGGACCTTACGTAGGGCTCTGTTTTTATTCGCAGTGTTAACATGGTAGAAATTCACCTGCTTAAAATAAGCGATTATTCAATTACCGAAATTACTTGGTATATAATTTAAAGTGACACCACATTATAACACGGTTTACATACCTGTATACTTCGTTAAAAATTATACTATTCGTATATCGTAAATCAGGACACACAGCTATCGGCCGGATTTATAACTAAAATACTATCCGGATTATGTTCGACTCGATATATTATTACGCGTACGATTTTATATTCGTCCTGGTAACATGACTCATATTCACATAATACACAAAGAACACAACACGTGTCTGCTGACACAACTTAAATAGACAAGTTACTTATTGTGCTGCTTGAACAGATAAATAATAGTACATGTACGAGTCCCACCTCTGATAGCTTTTTGTTGTTATTAAGATCTTGCTACATGATATGTAGCAAAAATAATCTCTTTATAACAAAAAATGAGAATAGCCCAATGGTCGCAGCAACTCTCCGAGGGCCTTACCCGAACGACCAGGGCTCAATCCCATTTTGGAAAGTTTTTTTGGTTATAAAAACGCTGCTATATATCTTAAAAAACTAAAGAATGAAAATATTATAAAATGGGCATAGCTCAATGGTGTCGGAACAGCCCTCTGAGGACTTTGTTACCCGATGATTCGGGATCGAATCCTCCACCCGTATTTCTCAAAAAAGTATATATTTTTTATTGAGGCTACTGTTATAGTATATAGCAAAAATGCCAACAATATAACCCGAAAGGGGCGATAGCCCAGTGGTTTCTCAACACAATATATTTTTTCTCATTAAGGTCATTGCTATGATATATTTTTCCAAGGCATTGCCTACACAAAATAACGAGAATGTAAAACTCCCCGAAGAAGGAAATGAGTAAACAACTCAGTCGAAAATGATTTTTTGGAAGTACGTGAGAATATTCACTAAACTCCAAGCACCTATATATACTTAGGAATCTTTTTCTTGGATAACCGAGTTAAGCTTGAGCTGTCCAAGCTCTATTATAGCCACGGTTACGTGTCGGGAGATACCTCTATTCAGAGAAAATGTATCTCCAAAGTTTGCACTGCAAACGGACACGTCATGCTAAGTAATTTGCTTGGCCAATAAGAATGAGATTTAATCTCATCTCTTTAAACTCAATCTTAAATCCCGCAATTAAAGGAGAGGGTCCAAGTATTTATAAGTGCTAAAAAGTTATGATGACTATTAGCACGAAAAAGACAAAATAGAATGAAGGACAAAATAAGTGCACATTTATCAAAAGCCGAGGACTCCTCGAAGAAATGCTTACAAAGCATGAAAGTAATTACAAATGCTTAAATGCGAAGTAAAAAGTTCAAAACATAAATGTTAACCCTGCATAAATAAAAAACCTCTCGAAGGCACGCCTCAACGAAGGCATCGGAAATAAAAAACCTCTCGACTCGAAGAAGGCAACCACGATATTCCCCTCGCCTCTTCAAAAGACAAGCAAAAAACTGGGGGGCTTGTGTTAAACCGATATAAACATCGAACGACGAAAGTCTACGATACTCCAAAATAGTTCCCCGATACCTTACCGAGGCTTTTCGAGTCCTATAGGAGACTCGGATGCCTTTCAAGGATCTACGGGACATTCACGATACAATAACCGACAAGGACCTACAAGGTTCTAAATAATTCTACGATACCTCAAAAGAAACGTTAAACACGGTAAATAGCTATCAGACCTACACTATAATATCCCCGACCAGAAAAAACAAGAAAGACGTATACTTTAATAGGCTCGAAACCAATGCCTTAAACGACTTCGTTACAAGAGGCTACGATACCTCTCTAGAAAATCCGCGATACTCGAACCCTCACAACTCCCGACTTTTGAGTTTCTAGTGCAGTCATAATGACCGACTGCACTAAAAACTGGGGGGCTTTGTTAACAGGGTAGAAAATCACATGCTTAAAATAAGCGATTATTCAATTACCGAAATTACTTGGTATATAATTTAAAGTGACACCGCATTATAACACGGTTCACATACCGGTATACTTCGTTAAAAATTATACTATTCGTATATCGTAAATCATGACACACAGATATCGACCGGATTTATAACTAAAATACTACCCGGATTATGTTCGACTAGATATATTATTACGCGTACGATTTTATATTCGTCCTGGTAACATGGCTCATATAAACATAATACACAAAGAACACAACACGTGTCTGCTGACACAACTTAAATAGATAAGTTACTTATTGTGCTGCTTGAACAGATAAATAATAGTACAGATAATAACATAAAAATAACTAATATTAAAATAATAAAGATTCCAAACTTAGGGAGCAAGAATGGATTTCTATAAAAGGGGACAAGAGCAACAGAAGAAGAGAGGTCGGAAAAAAAAGCAACAACTTCTTTTCTCTATAGGCAGAAAACCTTTTCTCCCCTCCCCTCGGACTTATCTCTCTCTCTCTAAATATTTCACGAGGGCAACCCCTCCAACATATACAAAACCAATACATCCGATAAAATCGATACTCCAAATTAATCAACACCAAGAACAAGAACTACGATTGGCTTGATTCCCAATCGGGGGATACGTAGGCACCTCGAAAAACATCCGAGTCCAGCCGCAAATCAATAAAAACCAACAATATCCTCGGGTCGAGATCGGCGTTCCAACGCAAATAAGTATCTTCCGTTAAATAGGGAATAATTCCAAACCTGTTAACAAAATGGCGCCGTCTGTGGAAAACGCCGTTGAATCCTTGAGCAAGCCCGAGGAGATCGCTGCCAAAACCAAAAGGGAAAGCAGGTGCTACAGCCACGGGGCGATACGCTCCGAAGCTAAGTTTTCCTTTCTCCACAATTGCATGATTCGATTCCAATCTTGGATATCTCCTTGAAAATCATAAGATTTTCTAAATTGCTATATAAGTATATATAAGTGTATATATACGAAGTCTGTAAAAGACTTGTAAATAAACTTGGGCAGGAGTGGATTCTTTGGCCTACTTCCTGAGAGTTGCAGAGAAAATCTGCAAATGAAGAATGAAAGAGAAGGAGAGAACAGAGAAGAAGAAAAGAAATAAAAGAAAGAGAAGAAAAGGGAGTCACGTCTCTCTTGTGATTAATTTAAGCTTTGAAGGAGACACATGTCTCCTTTAAAAAAGTGTTGGACAGGTGGCCTAACATTCATAATTTTTTTTTTAAAAATAGGGGACAACAAAGCCAAAAAAAAAAAAATAATAATAAGAAAAAATATTATCCGAGGGTTGTTATAATAAAGATAAAAAATTATCTTTTTATAAACCAAAAGAGAGATCTAGCCCAGCGGTCCTCAGAGAGTATCTCCGAGAACCTCTCTCCGAGGACCCGGGTTCGAGTCCCACCCCCGAGGCCTTTTTTATATTTTATTTTATTATGGAGAGCCGTATTATAATAATAACAACAAAAAAGCTCTTATTATAAACAAGAAGGAGGGACGGTCCAGCGGTCCTCGGAGATGCTCTCCGAGGGCATTTGAACGAAGCACCCGGGTTCGAATCCGTTTTCCGAATGCTTTATTTTTATATGAAGAGCATATATAATAAAAACGATAAAGAGGTCGTGTTTAAAACAAAAAGGGACGTGGTCAAGCGGTCCTCGGAGCTTCTCTCCGAGGGCATTTCTCTGAGGACCCGGGATCGAATCCCATTCACGATAGAATTTTTCTTTTGGTGCCATCATATAATTATAAATTAAAGAGTCTCTTGCTGTTAAACAAGAAGAAGAGCTGGTCCAGTGGCTTCGGAGAAGGTCCCCGAGGGCTTCAACTGGAGGAACCAGGGATCGATTCCAACATCCGATGGCATTTTTTTATTAAAACACTTCCATAATATAATAAAAATAATAAAAGATCTTTTGTAAACAAAAAGATGAGTTGGTCCAGCGGTCCTCGGAGCTGCTCTCCGAGGAAGCACCCGAGTTCGATCCCATCTCCGAGCAGTTTTTTATTTTTAATAATTAAGGTACTGCCATAATATAATAATAATAATAATAATAATAATAATAATAATAATAAAAAGCTCTTCTTATTCAAAAACGAGACGCTCCGAGCTCCTCTAGTGGAGGAACCCGGGATCGAGTCCCACCTCTGATAGCTTTTTGTTGTTATTAAGATCTTGCTACATGATATGTAGCAAAAATAATCTCTTTATAACCAAAAATGAGAATAGCCCAATGGTCGCAGCAACTCTCCGAGGGCCTTACCCGAACGACCAGGGCTCAATCCCATTTTGGAAAGTTTTTTTGGTTATAAAAACGCTGCTATATATCTTAAAAAACTAAAGAATGAAAATATTATAAAAATGGGCATAGCTCAATGGTGTCGAAACAGCCCTCTGAGGACTTTGTTACCCGATGATTCGGGTTCGAATCCTCCACCCGTATTTCTCAAAAAAGTATATCTTTTTTATTGAGGCTACTGTTATAGTATATAGCAAAAATGCCAACAATATAACCCGAAAGGGGCGATAGCCCAGTGGTTTCTCAACACAATATATTTTTTCTCATTAAGGTCATTGCTATGATATATTTTTCCAAGGCATTGCCTACACAAAATAACGAGAATGTAAAACTCCTCGAAGAAGGAAATGAGTAAACAACTCAGTCGAAAATGATTTTTTGGAAGTACGTGAGAATATTCACTAAACTTCAAGCACCTATATATACTTAGGAATCTTTTTCTTGGATAACCGAGTTAAGCTTGAGCTGTCCAAGCTCTATTATAGCCACGATTACGTGTCGGGAGATACTTCTATTCAGAGAAAATGTATCTCCAAAGTTTGCACTGCAAACGGACACGTCATGCTAAGTAATTTGCTTGGCCAATAAGAATGAGATTTAATCTCATCTCTTTAAACTCAATCTTAAATCCTGCAATTAAAGGAGAGGGTCCAAGTATTTATAAGTGCTAAAAAGTTATGATGACTATTAGCACGAAAAAGACAAAATAGAATGAAGGACAAAATAAGTGCACATTTATCAAAAGCCGAGGACTCCTCGAAGAAATGCTTACAAAGCATGAAAGTAATTACAAATGCTTAAATGCGAAGTAAAAAGTTCAAAACATAAATGTTAACCCTGCGTAAATAAAAAACCTCTCGAAGGCACGCCTCAACGAAGGCATCGGAAATAAAAAACCTCTCGACTCGAAGAAGGCAACCACGATATTCCCCTCGCCTCTTCAAAAGACAAGCAAAAAACTGGGGGGCTTGTGTTAAACTGATATAAACATCAAACGGCGAAAGTCTACGATACTCCAAAATAGTTCCCCGATACCTTACCGAGGCTTTTCGAGTCCTATAGCAGACTCGGATGCCTTTCAAGGATCTACGGGACATTCACGATACAATAACCGACAAGGACCTACAAGGTTCTAAATAATTCTACAATACCTCAAAAGAAACGTTAAACACGGTAAATAGCTATCAGACCTACACTATAATATCCCCGACCAGAAAAAACAAGAAAGACGTATACTTTAATAGGCTCGAAACCAATGCCTTAAACGACTTCGTTACAAGAGGCTACGATACCTCTCTAGAAAATCCGCGATACTCGAACCCTCACAACTCACGACTTTTGAGTTTCTAGTGCAGTCATAATGACCGACTACACTAAAAACTGGGGGGCTTTGTTAACAGGGTAGAAAATCACATGCTTAAAATAAGCGATTATTCAATTACCGAAATTACTTGGTATATAATTTAAAGTGACACCGCATTATAACACGGTTCACATACCGGTATACTTCGTTAAAAATTATACTATTCGTATATCGTAAATCATGACACACAGCTATCGACCGGATTTATAACTAAAATACTACCCGGATTATGTTCGACTAGATATATTATTACGCGTACGATTTTATATTCGTCCTGGTAACATGACTCATATAAACATAATACACAAAGAACACAACACGTGTCTGCTGACACAACTTAAATAGATAAGTTACTTATTGTGCTGCTTGAACAAATAAATAATAGTACAGATAATAACAAATTTTAAAATAATAAAGATTCCAAACTTAGGGAGCAAGAATGGATTTCTATAAAAGGGGACAAGAGCAACAGAAGAAGAGAGGTCGGAAAAAAAGGCAACAACTTCTTTTCTCTATGGGCAGAAAACCTTTTCTCCCCTCCCCTCGGACTTATCTCTCTCTCTCTAAATATTTCACGAGGGCAACCCCTCCAACATATACAAAACCAATACATCCGATAAAATCGATACTCCAAATTAATCAACACCAAGAACAAGAACTACGAGTGGCTTGATTCCCAATCGGGGGATACGTAGGCACCTCGAAAAATATCCGAGTCCAGCCGCAAATCAATAAAAACCAACAATCTCCTCGGGTCGGAATCGGCGTTCAAACCCAAATAAATATCTTCCGTTAAATAGAGAATAATTCCAAACCCGTTAACAAAATGGCGCCGTCTGTGGGAAACGCCGTTGAATCCTTGAGCAAGCCCGAGGAGATCGCTGCCAAAACCAAAAGGAAAAGCAGGTGCTACAGCCACGGGGCGATACGCTCCGAAGCTAAGTTTTCCTTTCTCCACAATTGCGTGATTCGATTCCAATCTTGGATATCTCCTTGCAGATCATAAGATTTTCTAAATTGCTATATAAGTATATATAAGTGTATATATACGAAGTCTGTAAAAGACTTGTAAATAAACTTGGGCAGGAGTGGATTCTTCGGCCTACTGCCTGAGAGTTGCAGAGAAAATCTGCAAATGAAGAATGAAAGAAAAGGAGAGAACAGAGAAGAAGAAAAGAAATAAAAGAAAGAGAAGAAAATGGAGTCACGTCTGTCTTGTGATTAATTTAAGCTTTGAAGGAGACACATGTCTCCTTTAAAAAAGTGTTGGACAGGTGGCCTATCATGCATAACTTTTTTTTTTTAAAAAAAGGGGACAACAAAGACAAAAAAAAAATAATAATAAGAAAAAAAATTATCCGAGGGTTGTTATAATAAAGATAAAAAATTATCTTTTTATAAACCAAAAGAGAGATGTAGCCCAGCGGTCCTCGGAGAGTATCTCCGAGAACCTCTCTCCGAGGACCCGGGTTCGAGTCCTACCACCGAGGCCTTTTTTTTTTTTTTTATTATGGTGTGCCGTATTATAATAATAATAACAACAAAGCTCTTATTATAAACAAGAAGGAGGGACGGTCCAGCGGTCCTCGGAGATGCTCACCGAGGGCATTTGAACGAAGCACCCGGGTTCGAATCCGTTTTCCGAATGCTTTATTTTTATATGAAGAGCAAATATAATAAAAACGATAAATAGGTCGTGTTTAAAACAAAAAGGGACGTGGTCAAGCGGTCCTCAGAGCTGCTCTCCGAGGGCATCTCTCTGAGGACCCGGGATCGAATCCCATTCACGATAGAATTTTTCTTTTGGTGCCATCATATAATTATAAATTAAAGAGTCTCTTGCTGTTAAACAAGAAGAAGAGCTGGTCCAGTGGCTTCGGAGAAGGTCCCCGAGGGCTTCAACTGGAGGAACCAGGGATCGATTCCAACATCCGATGGCATTTTTTATTAAAACACTTCCATAATATAATAAAAATAATAAAAGATCTTTCATCGGAGCTACTCTCCGAGGGAAGCACCCGAGTTCGATCCCATCTCCGAGCAGTTTTTTATTTTTAATAATTAAGGTGCTACCATAATATAATAATAATAATAATAATAATAATAATAATAATAATAATAATAATAATAAAAAGCTCTTCTTATTCAAAAACGAGACGCTCCGAGCTCCTCTAGTGGAGGAACCCGGGATCGAGTCCCACCTCTGATAGCTTTTTGTTGTTATTAAGATCTTGCTACATGATATGTAGCAAAAATAATCTCTTTATAACCAAAAATGAGAATAGACCAATGGTCGCAGCAACTGTCCGAGGGCCTTACCCGAACGACCAGGGCTCAATCCCATTTTGGAAAGTTTTTTTGGTTATAAAAACGGTGCTATGTATCTTAAAAAACTAAAGAATAAAAATATTATAAAAATGGGCATAACTCAATGGTGTCGGAACAGCCCTCTGAGGACTTTGTTACCCGATGATTCGGGTTCGAATCCTCCACCCTTATTTCTCAAAAAAGTATATCTTTTTTATTGAGGCTACTGTTATAGTATATAGCAAAAATGCCAACAATATAACCCGAAAGGGGCGATAGCCCAGTGGTTTCTCAACACAATATATTTTTTCTCATTAAGGTCATTGCTATGATATATTTTTCCAAGGCATTGCCTACACTAAATAACGAGAATGTAAAACTCCCCGAAGAAGGAAATGAGTAAACAACTCAGTCGAAAATAATTTTTTGGAAGTACGTGAGAATATTCACTAAACTCCAAGCACCTATATATACTTAGGAATCTTTCCTTGGATAACCGAGTTAAGCTTGAGCTGTCCAAGCTCTATTATAGCCACGGTTACGTGTCGGGAGATACCTCTATTCAGAGAAAATGTATCTCCAAAGTTTGCACTGCAAACGGACACGTCATGCTAAGTAATTTGCTTGGCCAATAAGAATGAGATTTAATCTCATCTCTTTAAACTCAATCTTAAATCCTACAATTAAAGGAGAGGGTCCAAGTATTTATAAGTGCTGAAAAGTTATGATGACTATTAGCACGAAAAAGACAAAATAGAATGAAGGACAAAATAAGTGCACATTTATCAAAAGCCGAGGACTCCTCGAAGAAATGCTTACAAAACATGAAATTAATTACAAATGCTTAAATGCGAGGTAAAAAGTTCAAAACATAAATGTTAACCCTGCATAAATAAAAAACCTTTCGAAGGCACGCCTCAACGAAGGCATCGGAAATAAAAAACCTCTCGACTCGAAGAAGGCAACCACGATATTCCCCTCGCCTCTTCAAAAGACAAGCAAAAAACTGGAGGGCTTGTGTTAAACCGATATAAACATCAAACGCCGAAAGTATACGATACTCCAAAATAGTTCCCCGATACCTTACCCAGGCTTTCCGAGTCCTATAGGAGACTCGGATGCCTTTCAAGAATCTACGGGACATTCACGATACAATAACCGACAAGGATCTACAAGGTTCTAAATAATTCTACGATACCTCAAAAGAAACGTTAAACACGGTAAATAGCTATCGGACCTACACTATAATATCCCCGACCAGAAAAAACAAGAAAGACGTATACTTTAATAGGCTCGAAACCAATGCCTTAAACGACTTCGTTACAAGAGGCTACGATACCTCTCTAGAAAATCCGCGATACTCGAACCCTCACAACTCACGACTTTTGAGTTTCTAGTGCAGTCATAATGACCGACTGCACTAAAAACTGGGGGGCTTTGTTAACAGGGTAGAAAATCACATGCTTAAAATAAGGGATTATTCAATTACCGAAATTACTTGGTATATAATTTAAAGTGACACCACATTATAACACGGTTCACATACCGGTATAGTTCGTTAAAAATTATACTATTCGTATATCATAAATCACGACACACAACTATCGGCCGGATTTATAACTAAAATACTACCCGGATTATGTTCGACACGATATATTATTACGCGTACGATTTTATATTCGTCCTGGTAACATGACTCATATAAACATAATACACAAAGAACACAACACGAATGGAGCAACATAATACACAAAATAATAAAGATTCCAAACTTAGGGAGCAAGAATGGATTTCTATAAAAGGGGACAAGAGCAACATAAGAAGAGAGGTCGGAAAAAAAGGCAACAACTTCTTTTCTCTATGGGCAGAAAACCTTTTCTCTCCTCCCCTCGGACTTATCTCTCTCTCTCTCTAAATATTTCACGAGGGCAACCCCTCCAACATATACAAAACCAATACATCCGATAAAATTGATACTCCAAATTAATCAACACCAAGCACAATAACTACGAGTGGCTTGATTCCCAATCGGGGGATACGTAGGCACCTCGGAAAATATCCAAGTCCAGCCGCAAATCAATAAAAATCAACAATCTCCTCGGATCGGGATCGGCGTTCCAACCCAAATAAATATCTTCCGTTAAATAGGGAATAATTCCAAACCCGTTAACAAAATGGCACCGTCTGTGGGAAACGCCGTTGAATCCTTGAGCAAGCCCGATGAGATCACTGCCAAAACCAAAAGGGAAAGTAGGTGCTACAGCCACGGGGCGATACGCTGCGAAGCTAAGTTTTCCTTTCTCCACAATTGCGTGATTCGATTCCAATCTTGGATATCTCCTTGAAAATCATAAGATTTTCTAAATTGCTATATAATATACGAAGTCTGTAAATGACTTGTAAATAAACTTGCTGTAAAAGATTTGTAAGTCTCAATCTTTCTTAGCAAATAGTTTTAGCAAATTTTTTTTCTCTTCTGCTTCACGATTTTCGCAAGTCTTTCCAAATAATCTCAAGTTTTTTCCGAATCTTTGCAAACACTTTCGCATATCTTTTCCCTGTAGAGATGGCTTCATCCGCTTCTGACCTCACCACTGCTGCATCAGCCTCGGGGGCGGTGGCTTTCACCTCCGCCACAGATTCACCGGCGGTTACTGGCGGCGTTACAACGAGTGGTCCTGCTGCGGCTAGTTGTAAGAGGAAGGTGGGAACTTCTGCGGCGAAGGAGAGAGTTGCTGCTTCCTCCAAGAAGGCTAGGGCTTCAAAAACAAAGAAGCCCGATACTTGCAATCTTCAGAAGGCCGAGAAGACCGCGAGTACTGCTACTCGGAGTCAGGTGCTAACATTGTTCAAGGATCTGGGGGCGTACCAGAAGAATATGACCTTCAAGATCCCGAAGAAGAAGTAGAGGGCCAATAACCCTCCGATGGGTTACCTCACGGTGTATTTTGCCCATATGAGGTATGGCTAGCGATCGTTTATGCCTCCTTTTGTCTGCAAGGTTTTCAAGGCATGTAACGTTTATCCAAGTCAGGTAACTCCAAACAGCTTTGCCGCCTTATGTATTTTAGTCTTCTGGTGCCAAGTGAAAGGATTGAGCTATAATGTGGCTCAGTTATTTTCAATTCTTGACATCGTAATCTCACCCGGGGGTCTCCATTTTTACCATTTCTGCCATCGGGATGCCGCGAAGAATTCCACGAAGAAGATTTTGGATGAGACACTTAGTTCTCACAGTAATTGGAAGGACAAGTACTTCGTGAAGCCTGTAGAGGGTGAATGGGATATGCCCTTCGACTGGAGGGAGGCTAATGCTCATGTGTACTCTCTGGATTCAGAGGCGAGTCTCTCTCCGATAATTTTATAGAAATCTTTGATGGAGTCAAATGACTTTAGCCTGCTGTATGAAACGTTAGGGTTTCATCATGTAGTGTTCACCGATGCCTCCGTCTTGGAGCCCTTATCCATATCCTCTGAGGGGCGAACTATTTTCGGTAAGTAATTTTGGTTAGTCTTGTTTGTGCCTTCTTTCGAACTACTTTTGATTTCCCAGGTTCTTATGTGTTCTCGCATGATACACGAGATATTTTGGCAAAATATTTTTTCGCATAATCGTCCTTTGGATCCATTGGTGACCGAAATGCTATCGGGGCAGGATATCCGTGCTCCGAGTGGTCGAAAGAAGTCTAAATCTCAGGTGACTTCGTCGGCTCACTCCTCTAGTGGTACTTTAGATGTTACCAAGAAAGATGATGATGAGGTTAGCACACGTGAAGACAGGGAGGGGCCTTCGGTAGAAGAGGAGAAGGATCATTCGCCATTCGTCATCGGGGAAGATGGCGTGATCCATGGAGTCATCCCTTTAGTTATGGAGGATCCGCAGTCAGCCCTGGTTCCAGTATTGGGTTCTATTTCTGCCCCTGAGGGTTCTCCGAGGACTTCGGGCGGAGAGTTTGCCTCAGAGGGAGGCTTCTCTTTAGAAAGAAGTCCGACCGCGGAGGGAACGTCTTCAACGGTTGCGCTAGAGTACGTGACCATCTCCTTCGACGATCCTTCCTCTTCTCCTCCGAAGGAAGTGAAAGAACCTTTTATGGCACTTTCGGTTGGGCCAGTTTCTGAGCCCTCTGTTCCTGGAAAGTTGTTACAATTTTTTTTAAGTATTTTTGATATCCTCGTTTTTTCTTAGGCTAAGTTATTTCTTCCTTGTTTTCTATAGGTTACGTAGATAAGGAAAAGGCTCCGATGACTCAGGAAGGGGAGTCTTTGTTTTCAGGTAGATTACTTGGTTCTCTTTTCTGATTTATAACTGTTAACTGTTTATTCTGTAGTTTTCTAATGTACGATTTTTCTTGTAGGGGAAGATTTGTTGGCGCAGCTCCTCAAGTCTTACTCGGAAATGTCGTTAGGTGATTTCGAGGATGTTTCAGAGATTCTGGAGCCGCAACAGATGATTCATCGCAACTGGGCATTAAGGTCTCGCTTTGGATTCTCTTTTGGGCGCGACGCCTCCTTCAATCCCTATGGGTGTTCATCGGGTTTTATTCACTGAATCCACTACCATCACCTTGGTTCCGGTGGCTGTTTCCCCAGGGGGCATCTCTTTTGGGATGCCTGTTCCAGGGGGTCCTCCCCGTTTAGAAGATCTGCCGTCATTGCAGACTTTGGAGGATGCCTTCAGAGAAGTCCTCTACTTTTTTGTTTCCTCTCATGCCACGCCTTCCGATGGCTTCCACTTTATGCAGACATGCCTCAACTAGATGGGGCTCATGGTAAGTTTTCCCCCCTTTCAATTTGCCATTTTTTGTAATTCTATCCTTGTAGGAATTCCTTTTCGGATAAAAGAACTTACGCCAGATGTTTCTTTGTTTTTTAGGTCGGAAAGGCTAGGGAGGCGTCCATTGTGGCCGAGTAGGGGTATAACCATGGTAGGGAGGAGATGAAAATCCTCTGAGGGCAGGTGGCGGCTCTTGTGGCTAAGAGGGACGAGGATCTGATGGAGATTGACATCCTCCGCACCAAGATATCCTCTTTTGACTTCCGATGGCAGGATGCTCACAAGGAGTTAGTGAGGCAGGGTGAGCTGATGAAGCGCCTGCATGCTATGGCTGATGAATCGGAAAAGGCTTTGAAGGCCGAAATAGCACTCCTTAAAAAGGAGAAGGAGGAGGCTCAAGAAAGGGAAAGGGTTCTCCAGGTGCAACTGGGTCAAGCCTTGGATCGGGACGAGTCGGCCTCGGAGAAGTTAGCCGAGGCCATCTCTCCCAACGAATTGCAGGCCAAGGTTGAAGCGCAGTGAAGTACGCCCAGTCGAAAATGGTTCGACAGTGCTCGGACCTCTGCGAGAAATGTCACCAAGGCATTCTGACTGGTCATACGATATGGGGTTACTTGGAGTGTGCCAAGTTGGAAATGGGGATGCTACGGCTGGGTGTTGACTTTGCAAAGGCCTTCGACATTCGCAAGTTGAAGAACCCAGCCACCCCCAAGGAGGCCTATGCCCTTTTCGAGAGGCATATGGGCTTGTCTCCTTGGGCTTCTCCCTTTACTTCTCCCACCAGGTTGTGGAGTGGGAGTCCGAGGCCTAGCAGTTCCGGATGGGTGTTTTCACCCGATACCCAGCTGCCTCTGATATTAGTACCGACCAGTTTGCTGAGTCCGAGGACTCTTCCACCCGAGGAGACCACTGCTTCTACTTCTCCGTCCTCGGGAGTTTAGAGTTTTTTTGTTTTAAATTTCATTGTTTAGATTGTTTAGGTTTTATTTTTCGAACTCTTTGTTTCGTATTATTTATTTTTCCTGATTGTAAGAACTTTCCGAGGGCTTCTCGGGTTTATGAATGAACAGTCCTTTAACTTTTATCAATTTATTTCTTCTTTGTTAATTTCTTTCTTTTCGTACTTGAAGTCGACTAAAAAAGAATTTCTTTTTATTATATATAAATACTGGGACCCCCTCATTAATCTTGAGTTAATATTCTTATTCTTGCCGGCCAAGTAATTTGTTCAGCAGGACGTGCCTGTTTGCATGGCAAACTTTGGAGTTACTTTTCTCTAAATAGAGATATTCACTGACACGTGTCCCTGCCTATATACTTTGACAGCTCATGCTTATAACTCGGTTCTCAAGAGGAATGTCCAGGTATATATATATTTGGAGTTTAGTGAATATTCTCACACTCTCTTCAAGAATTTCCCAGTTATTATACTGAGCTATTTACTACTTCTTCTGAAAAGCTAAATTTTCTCTTTTCGCTTTTGTTTTCCTTTGGGTTAGTTTTTAACTAAGCATTAAAAAGCAATAAGGAACTAACTTGGCAAGATGATGCCTCCTCATTATAAGCATGGTGATTCTGTTTCCTCCAGGAATTCCTCTGGTAATCTTTCATTGCGGCTGGGCGTACGTCATGCCTCCTCCGAAGGTTTGCCCCATGGGCTGGGGGATAGGACCGATGAAGGTTCGGCCGCCTTCATGAGGAGTTCTTCAACGAGGGCTATACCAGGGCCTTCGTACGAGGATTCCCATAGGAAGAATCATATTAGGGAGGTTTTTATGCATAGTGAGCCTTATTCCTCTGCTGACCGTTCATCGGTGTTCAATATGCTTCTGTTGAGTCCTTCAAGGATGATGGGCCGAGGGCGCGTTGGATCCGCCATGAGTACCAAATACGGGGATTCAATTATGACTCTTTTTGCTGAGTATGCTTTAAATTTTGATAAGTATGACGTAGTTATACCACACTCCGGTCATAGGGCATATGATCCCCCTTCAGGCTATATACCCGTTTACTGTGAGCAAGTGCGGTATGGGATGCAAGTGTTTTTTCACCCTTTTCTTCAAGTCCTTTTCCGATATTGGCAGATATGCCGTAGTTAATTGACGCTTAACTCTTATCGTCATTTGGTGGGTATGTTTTGTGTTGCGAACTTTTAAACCTCCCGATGTCTCCCTATCGGGTAGGGGCGATATTCATCCTATGCCCTTGTTCGGGTAGCCCTTCCTTTTTTAGCCTGGCTTATCGGGACAATAGTAGAGCCTTCACGCATGTTTCCAATCATCACTCTCATCGGGGGGATTGGAGGCGTAGGTTCTTCTTTGTCCGTCTGAAGGGCCTATCAGCTAGTGTGTGGGGAGTGCCTCTCCGATGGGGCTTATGATATATCGTCCCTAATCCTGAGACATTGGTAAGTGAATGGGAGGTTTTGTCTAATTCGGGGCTGTTCTCGGGGACTTACGATATTAACGATTTGTTAGAGCTCCCAGTGTCTTTGATCTTGGCTCGTCTTTAGAAGGGGGTAGAGATATTTAATCTCTCTCATCAACCCCTTCATAGTAACTTCTTTTTTTGTAAGTTCTTCTCTTTTGTCTTCTATTTAAGATACTTCTAAATAATACGCCTGTAATACTCTTGTAGTATGCTTGTGATCTTGATAGGTGCAGAGATGGAAATGTTTGCCAACAAGCCTTTTGATAAGGCTTGTTTGGGGCGGATACCAAATGGTGGATACGCCCTCTCTGAGGATGAGGGCTCTTATCATTCGAATTTTGAGGTAGTGGCAAGTTCTTCTTCGGAGGAGCAGGATTATAGGGCTTTGCCTATAGCAGCCCCCCCCACAGTAAATCTATTGGAACTTATCGTGCCAGAGGGTCCGATAGTAACTGCTTTTCGGATGGATCCTTCTACACCCCCTTTGATGGTGCGGTCTTCTCATGCTGGAGATGCTTTTGATATGATAAACGTGGTAGAGGAGGGGTTTCCTTCTCTTACCCCAGGGGGTCTCATCTCCTCGGGAAGGGTTTCGGTTCACAGCCTTTCAGGGAGGGTGATGGTTCTGTTCCTCCGGCTAATTCAGCCGCAGATTTTTGCCAAAACTATCTGAGTGGGTTACTGAATATGCTGGATTGTGAGTTGATGAAGACTCTTCCTCTATCGAGCCTTCAAGACTTAACCTGCAAAGATTTATGCGAGGTATAGTATTTGTTCATTCCTATAACACTAACCTTTATTCCTTCGTTGAGGTAATAGGGTTGATTTGTGCAGATTTATATGGTGCTGAATGCCATCGGTTTCCGAGGGGGTTCCTCCTCCGATACAGGCTTGGTGTATCATCGTCGGGATGAGCTGGAGGGGGGTTTGTTGGGAGCCCAGAAGGAGTTATCCTGTGTTAAGGCAGATCGTGAGACTTCTTAGGAAGTTTCCGATGAAATGTTACAACGTGAGAGGAAAAAGTCATGGGAGCTGGAACGCCAATTGGTGTTAGAGAAGGCTCGGGTGTTAGATTTGGAAGAACAGATGGGAGACCTGATGAACCAAATCTGTTTTTCCGATGAGCAGTTGCTGTGTGTTACGAGGGAAAAGGACACAACAAACCAAAGAGTACTAGAGATGACCCGTACTCATGAGGTGAAGGTGGTGATGGCCAAAGTTAAGGCAGTTTTGGGTATAGCGGGTTTGCCCATTCTTCGTGAGTCCTTTCAAGGAGATATGCGTGACTTAGTCTTCATTGGATATCGGTTGTGCTAGGACGCCGTTCGAGCTTTTCCAGGGTTTCCTTCGGGACTGGCTATTCCGGAGCTCAACATTCGTCAAGTTTTTTTAGAGGTTAATCTAGCGGTCTTCGAGGGTTTGAAGGTTCTGCTCGTGGTGATTGCCGATCATGTGAACTTGTCCGAGGAGCAGCTTTGTTGCCTTATTAGGGAGGGAAAGCATCTGAGTGAGGAGGCTTAGGGTATGTAGGGTTGTGTTTTAGGGATATAAGGACCCTTGTATAGGGTCTGGTCCGATATACTTAAAAGAGTTCGTTGTTTTGTTAATAGAGGCCCCTTGAGGATTGGTTGCTTAGATGACCACGTGTAGGGTCATTATTTTGTCGTGCAACCATATTTTCCCCATTTTGTTTTTGTATAGGAACCATCTATATATAAACAACTCTTTTATTTATGTACAAACTTTTACATTAAGCATAATATTTTCTACGGTTTAGGGCATTCCAGGTATTGTGGAGTATTGTGCCCTCGGAGTTGGCAAGCTGGTATGTTGCCGATCCGACGATTCCTGCAATTTTCTAGGGTCCTTCCCATTGGGGATCAAGCTTCCCTACTCCGACCCTTTTCAGTACTAGGTCTCCAACTTTGAAAGTCGTAGATATTACCTTGGTGTTGTAATATCGTGACATCCGGGCCTTGTACTCCTCTATTTGGATGGTGACTCGTGTTCTCCTTTCTTCGAGGAGATCAAGGGCAAGGGCTAAGTTGGAGCTATTAGCCACTTCTTCATACTCCCGGACTCGCCAACTTTCCACTACCACTTTTGGGGGCACGACGGCTTTGCTGCCATATGCCAGGCTATAAGGAATTTCGCCTGTGAAAGTTCTTTGCGTAGTCCGATAGGCCCACAAGATGCGGGGTATCTCCTCGACTCATTTGGCATTGTGCCAATCCTGCTTAGCCTTTATGTCCTTTAGGAGGGTTTGATCCTTTCCACTTGGCCGTTCGATTGGGGATATCCCACCGAAGCGAATTTGATTTCCCAATGGGTACACCAATCTTCTAACTCTTTGTTGGCAAACTGAAGCCCGTTGTCGCTCACAAGGCTCCGAGGAATGCCGAATCGGCACATGATATTCCTTCATAGGAAATTAATGATCGCATCCGCTGTGAATCGTGCTAGGGGTTCTGCCTCAACCCATTTGGTGAAGTAGTCCACCGATACTAGCATAAATTTCTTCTGCCCGACATCAGGGACGAAGGGTCCTACTATATCGATGCCCCATTTGGCAAAGGGGCATGATGTTAGGTTAGGCTCCCATGGAGCGCCTGGTTGGTAGGTCCTCGGGGCGTAAGCTTGGCACAACTTGCATTTTTTGGCATGTTCTTTGCAGTCCCTGGCCATCGTGGGCCAGTAGTAGACTTGCCAAATCAAGCACCCGGCCATGCTATCGCCTCCGGTATGGCTCCCACAAGTTCCTTCGTGAATTTCCGATAGTACTTGTTGTGCCTCTTCCTTACTAAGGCATTAGGCATGTGGGTAAGAGTAAGTTCTTCGAAATAGTACTCCATCTTTAAGAAAGTATCGTATGGTTTTCTTAGACATAATCCGCTGTACATATTTGTCCTCGGAGTATCCTTCGAGATTTTGTAGATAATTCTTGATGGAAGTTATCCAACTCACCAGGAAGTCCACCGTGGCGTTTACTCCTTTGCTGTCTACCTTTTCCGATTCGCATAGATGGAGGAGGGTGATTCTTCGAGTGTCGATGGTGGTCATTTGAGTGGCCATCTTGGACAAAACGTCTGACTCCTGGATTTTTTCTCGAGGAATCTGGATGACTCTGCACTCATCGAACCATCCCTGCCTCTGGTGGACTACCCGAAGGTAATCTCGCATTCTTCTTCTTAGCCTCGTAAGAGCCGTTAACTTGTTGAACGATTATCTGGGAATCGCTATGGATGAGTATTCTTTTTATCCCTTGTGCGAGTCTCATTCCGATGAGATGGGCTTCATATTCGACTTCGTTATTTGATAGAGGATAATCAATCCTGACAGCGAAGTAAAGCATTTCTTCTTCAAATTCTTTGTTTACTAGGACTATTATCGCTCCCTCATGCGTACTTATAGAGGATTCATCTACGTAGGCGTGCCATAGGGGCACCTTCTTTTCAGCTCTGATGCTCGCTAGTTAAATTTTCCATGACGTGCGCTTTGATGGAGGGCCTCGGGGCGTAGGAAATATCGTACTCCGTAAGCTCTATTGCCCATTTTAGCAATTTCCTCGATGTCTCGGGTTTATTGAGGATTGCACGCAATGGGTGTTTGGTCAGAACAGTAATCGGATGGGAAATGAAATATGGGCGCACCTTTTGGGCTGTAGTAATTAAGGTCAAGACAAGTTTCTAAGTTAAGGTGTACGTGTACCTGGTTTCGGCTCCGAGGAGAGTCTTACTAACATAGTACACGGGGTGGTGCTCCCTGTTCTATTCTTTGACCAATACGGCACCGATAGCCTCCTCTCCGACGGATAAGTATACGAAGAGCTCTTCTTGGGGTGACGGTTTTACTAGCAAGAGTGGTTTTACCATGTAGTTTTTTTAGTTCTTTCAAAGCTTTTTCGCACTGTGTCGTCCATTGGAACTCTTTGATGTTTCAGAGTACCTTAAAAAATGGGAGTCCTTTTTTCGCTGATTTAGAAACAAACCGGCTCAAGGAGGCCATTCGGCCGGTTAGTTTTTGGACATCTTTTACCATCCTCGGAGTGGGTAACCCTATGATGGCTTCCGCCTTTTCGGGGTTAACTTCTATTCCCATTTATGTGAGCATGAAACGCAGGAACTTTCCTCCTCGGATACCAAAAGAGCACTTCTGTGGGTTTACCTTCATTCCGAAGTGGTCTATGATGGCTAGCGCCTTTCGCAGATCCTCGGGGTGATCTTCCGCTGCATAGCTTTTGACGACCATGACGTCTACCGATTTTTCGATGAGCTCGGCAAACATGAGGCTTACCAATCTTTGGTAAGTAGCCCCAACATTCTTGAGTCCGAAGGGCATTACTAAATAGCAAAAGGTACATGCGTTGGTGATAAAGCTAGTTTTCTCCTGATCGACCGCGGCCCTCGGGATTTGTTTGTATCTCTAGTCTCCGTCTAGGGTGGACAAGAGCGCGCAACCGACGGTAGAGTCGACTAGTTGATCTATAATCAGCATGGGATAACAATCCTTCGGACATGCTTCATTGAGATTTCCACGCACATCCGCCACCTTCCTCCATGTTTGGGAACTAGGATTACATTAACCAGCCATTCAGGGTATATGACTTCCCTAATTTGCTTTAGGCTAAGGAGGCGTTTCCGACCGAATAATGTTATTGCACTCAAGTCCCATTTTTCTTTTCTTTTGTTGGATTGGTTTAGCCCCAGGTTTTACATTAAGAAAATATTGGCATACTTGGGCGATCCTCCTTCCCATGCGAAGAGATGGTGAAATTGTTTGAGGATGAAAGTTAGTTGGGCTTCCAATTCAGGCTCCATTTTTGTACCCATCTTGATTACCTTCTCAGGCTTTCCTTCTACAAGTTCTACCATCTTTAGCTCTTCCACTCGCTAAACCCGTATTTCCTCGGTCTTACGCTTTTTGCCATTTCCGAGGGCTGATTCCTCCTCTTAGGGAGGGATAGCATTCATGCGGCACTCTCTGGCTTTGGCTTGGCTTCCTCGGACTTCTTCGATACCTGAGCATGTAGGAAATTTTACCTTAAGGTGAAGGCTGGAGGGAATTGCTTCGAAGGCTCGAATGGAAGGCCATCCGCATATGGCATTGTACGTCCTTGAGGAGGCCTCCAACACCCAAAATTTGGTGGGTTCTGTCCTTTGGAGGGCTCCCTCTCCACGTGACATGGGAATGCTTATGGTTCCGATGGTGTTACAAGCTTCTCCTGAAAAACCTACTAGGGGGACTTCAGCCACCTCTAGTTGTTCTTTCTTCAATCCCATGGCCAGGTAAGTAGGTAGGAACAGTACGTCCATGGAACTGCCCTTATATATGAGGATTCATTGGATCTCGAATCCATGGATGGTAGCTTCGATTACCAAGGGGTCCTCATGGTGATAGATTATACCTTTCAGGTCCCCAGGTCCGAAGGTGATGTTAGGCAGCTTTGCTCATTGGATGGAGCACACGGGGAGTCCTTGTTCCACTCGTCTGGCTTCCTTTAGATATTTCTTCTTCTTACCTTGGGGCGTCATCAAAATGTCTCCCCCCTCTATCATGTTAATTGTTCATCCTGACGGGGCGTTGTCTTTGTAAGATTCCAGGGGGGAGGTAGACTCCGATGCCCCGTGGTTTTCTCTCGGGACCGCCTGTTAGGGGTCCTTTCTTCTTCTCTTTGCTCCTCTCAAAGCCTTCTCCATACGTTTGGCTTAGGTTCCTCGGGGTTATTTTCCTTTAGATAATTCTTCAAGTACCCCGCCTCTAAGAGGCGCATCACTTATTTATTTAAAGTGGTGCACTCCTCGGTGGTATGCCTATAGGTTTTATGGTACTTACAATATTTCCTCGAGTTTTTATGGTACTTACAATATTTACCTCGAGTTTTCTTTAAAGTTTGCTTCTCGTTTAGCGCATTTGTGGTGTTCGTTGTCATCATTTTCCATACACCTCTTCGTGCCTTCTGCCTCTTCCATAAGGATGTAAGTTTCTGCCTTTTGCATGAGCTTCTTCATGTCGGTGGCATATTTTCCCATAAGGTATCGGAAGAAGTCTCCTACTCGGAGTCCTTGAGTCAAGACATCGGCCAAAATAGTTGAGCTAACATTCGGGACATCCAACGCTTTATCGGAGAAGCGTTTTATGTATCATCGCAAAGGTTCATCCCTTTGCTGCTTAACCGTGAAGAGGTGTGTAGCAGATTTAGGGTATCTTCGATTACAAACGAACTGTCACACGAATAGATAAGCCAATAAGTCAAAGCTAACTATAGAGTTAGGGGGAAGATGTGTGAACCAGGCCTGTGCCCGTCCTCCGAGAGTAACAGGGAATACCCGACATATGGCGTGATCAGGGGCGGAGGATAGGTCCATCCCCACTAGGTACTAGTGGATGTGATCTTGCGAATCTCTTCCATCAGTATCTCCAGTGTATAAGGGACATTGATAGGCCGCATTCTCAAAGGAATAGATGCTAGGGCAATCTCGGGAACAAAGGGAGAGGTCTTAAAGGTTGGCACCTTCTTGGGGGCCATGGTTTTCCTGATGTCACCATCTCCTTGCGTAGGCCGTCGAGTATTCCCCTTATGGCGTTGTCTCCGTCCACTGGGTAATCTGAAGGGTATGGCCTTTCTTCCCTTCAGCCCGCCCTCGGGGTTTCTTCATAATTATAGTACATTCGTGGTTCTCGCAGGGGTTCATGGTGCCAAGATGCAGGAGTAGGGCTCCATCTCCCACGGAGTTCGCCTTCTTCCGAATAGTGATTCCTCTGATAAAGAGATTTGGAGGGTATGTTATGCGGATTCTCGGACCTCTGTGGAGTCCTCGGGTGGTGGCTTCCACGAGCCTCTCAAAGATGGATCGAGGGATATTGACAAAATCTCTTTCTTCGGATCGATGGACCGAGGGGGTAGTTTTTGAACCTTCTTGGTGGGTCCAGTGACTTTCGCTATCAAATAAATTGTCCATAATATATAATACTTGCTGAACACGCTCAAGGACAGATTTTATGGCGTTCCCACAAACAGCGCCATTTTGTTAACATGTTTGGTATTTTAACCGGGTTAACGAGATAATAAGGGTTAGAACGCCCTGTCCAAGGTTCATAAGCTTTCTTATTACGAAAATATCCCTCTTTTTATCCACTGATAACCTTATGTCCTACTTATGCTTGAGTTGAGTTGAGTTTTTCTTTGACAAGGGGTACCCTTTATATAGGGGTATTTGGGGACATGTGTCACTCTGCATGTCTTTAGTAAAGTACATGTGTTGCAATATATGTGAGAGGATAAGATAAACTCTATATTTGTCTACTAGGCGCTGACTAGGACAAATTTTATCCGGTCCGATGACTTTAGTGAGTTCCGATGACTTGGCTTCTTTAGTTTCTTTTCTTCGATGAGGTAGATCTTTAGGTAAAACTTTATAAAGGTGGCTAGAGATTCATCTGGTAATATTACAGTCTCGATAGGGGTCTCTCCTTGCGTTGTTCTCTTCGTGATATGTACTTTGATAGGTAACTAAGTGGATTGGTGGGCTCCGATATCTTCTTAGCATCAAACAGGCAATGTTCTCTAGCTTTTTTCTTCGAGATATGTGTTATGATGGCCTTCGGACCTTACGTAGGGCTCTTTTTTATTCACAGTATATGGTCCGCTGGATTGTTCTTCTTTGATAGAGGGTTGGCTCCGATAAGAGGATGTCTTTGTGCTTTGCTCTTAGTAGTAGGCTCTCCGATGACTCTCTGTCCTTAATGTGTCCTCCCTGATATATTGTACCGATGACTTTTTTCCTTTATTTTGTTCAGTGCGGGGATGTTCTCGTATTTTATGGGACTCGGGGTCCGTTGTGGTCCCTCTTGGCACATTGATGGATATCAGAGTCGCGCGGGTCCATCGGGGTTTACTATTTTTTCGATGCCGCATTGATATCTTTTCTTTATTCATCGTGACTTTTCAATGGATACTTTGGTGCTTCTTCGGGTGCCACTTCTTACCGCTTCGGGTTTGTGACACTCGGTTGGCCTCCTCATTGGGAGTATATGTGACGATAGTATCATCCTGGGGTTAATCCCCATTTTTAGGGCTTAACGTTTTGGTTAATCCCCATATTTTTTTTTTAGGGTGAACAGTAATATTACTCTTAAATTTTAGTATTTTGTCTTTTAAAGTAATATTACTCTTAATTTTAAGTTTATTAAATAGTTTTAGCTATAATTTTTAAGTTGTTGAAGATTTAATATAAAAATTATAAATAAAATTGTCAAATTATTAAAAATGCCTTATAACGATAAGTTACAGGGTACTTTTAACACGTGGGGCTGCTGAAAGCCCAACATGGCATATTTAAGCGGAAAAACGAGAGTTATTTGGCATTTTCATCTGCCGAAAATTTACAGGACAAAAAGTACAAAATGCAAAATTTACATGACATTTTGAATAATTCTGCCTATAATATATTTTTATTACTTTTATATAGTATATATACATACGTGAATAAGGGCCAGTTTCCCATTTTTTTTTGGTTATATATTCATTACTTTTATATTTCTTGTTCATTTCCAATCTCTAAACTTTGGAATGTATCGAGATTAAACGGGAAAACAGTACTCACAGAGCAAAAAATAATGAGATCATAAGAGCGTGCGTACCATTGCCTTGTAGCCTACGTAACCCACGTCTTCCACCCTTAGTAATTGGAAAAATTATTATGTGTAACTGCTGCACGATGAGATAGTATATAAATTTTGGTTATTGCTACCAATACACTGTGAGAATGGGGTTAGTGGTTATTTTCCTATAGCTTAGGCAATTATTTTATTCTTAGCCCTTGATTGTACTACGTCATCAATACATCGAATGTATGTAATATTTTTAGTAATAGTGTAGATAATATTTTAGTAATTGAGGACATAAGCTAACTACAATATTTACAAATAACCGCTCTAATGATAAGTTTTTTGACGTCACGCCATGAAGAGATTATTACGTGCAACCTGCTGTACGAAAAGGTGATACAAGTCGGCTTTTTTTTTGGAGCAAGAATATATTTCCATTCCAATACACCATATCAATACAAAAGTCGATCTAAACGATCCAGACAAGCCAATTGACTTCACTCAACACAAGAGATCTAACTAATATTACAAAACCCCATGCACATTACAGTTTGGAGCAGTACATGTTGAGCTTCTCTTGCTGTTGAGCTCTACCTCTAATAACTTGAATAACATGTTCTGCCAATTCTTGACTAGCTGTTTTTTGATCAAACACTGCTGCATTCCTGCTGCACCACACTTCATATAGAGTTTCAGCAACTGCAATCTTCAGCATTTTAGCCTTCATATTGTTCCTCTTGCAGTTCTGTATAGTCCATTTCAATTCTTCATCCCATCCCCCTGGTGTGTGCTGTATTTTTTTGCCATTTTAAGACCTCTCTCCAAACTTTGTTGGTCTCTCTGCATCTGTAAAACAAGTGTTCCATGCTTTCTTGGCTCCCACACAGACTGCACTTACCATATGTATTAATCCCAAACTTCATCAGTCTGTCTTTCGTTGCCAGTCTTTGCAGACATCCCATCCATAGGGTGAATATGACTCTAGGCCTGACCAAGTTCCCATAAAACAGCTTCCTCCAAGCTACTATCTGTTTGGATTCTCTAAACCCTCTGTACACTCTGCCAGTGTTGTACTTACCTTTCTTACATGCCTCTTCCCATCACCTGTTGTTGCCTAGTTGATCCCTTCTCTTAAAAATTGATTTAATAAGCCAAGAGCATGACTGCATAGGCTGATATTGATCCACTGTCTGTCCTTTGATGTAGTAGGTGTGTATCCAGCGCACCCAAAGCTTATCAGCCTTCTTTATGATGTTCCATAGCAGTTTAGCAAAAGTGGCATAATTCCATTCTACCAATGAAATTAGATTCAATCCTCCTTCTTTTTTAGAATCACACAGGTGGTCCCATGCAATAGGAGCTTTTTTACTTTCACTCTCCTTTCCAGTCCATAGAAATGTTCTGCATATTGCTTCCACATGCTTCAACACCTTTTTTGGCAAAGGCAGGACTTGTAAATGATACTTCTAATAAGCTGCACCCTGCATGCATAACTTAGGAGTTTAGAGCTCCAGTGCCTAACTTTCTCTATAATTATTTCTATGAGAGCATTGCAATTGTCACTGTCAACTGTTTGCTATCCAAAGGAACACGCAAGTACTTCACTGGCAGCTCACCTTTTTCAAATCCAGTTAATCTTATTATGCTTTCCTGAACATTCCTGTTTATTCCCCCAAAACAAATTCTACACTTGGTAGGACTTGCTTTCAGACCTGTTGCATTGGAGAACTTCTGGAATTGTAGCATCAGGAGTTTCACAGACTCTTCATCTCCTCTACATAGCATCATTAGGTCATCAGCAAAGCAGATGTTAGTTATCCCCAGCTTTTCACACTTAGGGTGGAAGTTGAAGTTTGGCATCTCCTTGAAATTCTATAAAACTCTATGTAGATATTCCATGATGAGCACAAACAACAGGGGGGATATAGGGTCTCCCTGTCTCAATCCTCTCTTGGCCTTAAGAATACTTGAAGGCTTCCCATTCACTACATATCTGTATGTTACAGTGGTCACCAACACCATGATCCACTTCACAAATTTAGCTGGGAATTCTAACTCCTTCAAGATATTTTCTAGAGCTGTCCATTCCACAATGTCATAGGCCTTCTTGATATCCATTTGAATCATACATCTTGGTGATGTATTCTGTCTTCCATATCCCCTCACCAGTTCCTGAGCTAGGAGGATATTGCCATGTATTACTTTGCCTGGGAGGAAAGCTAACTGGCTGTCATCTACCACATTATTGATAACACTGCCCAATCTCTTTGTTAAGATCTTTGAGATAATCTTGAATAATGTGCTGCAGCAGGATATGGGCCTCATTTCCTTCATTGTTTGTGCAGTAGATGTCTTTGGGATGAGAGTTACTAGAGTGCAGTTTATAGTTCTGTATATTCTTTCTTCCTGGAAGAATTCCCTCACAACAGCATTCACATCATTCTTTATAAGTCCCCATGCAGCTTTGTAGAAGACAACATTATAACCATCTAAACCTGGGGCCTTTGTATCCCCAATCCCTTTCACAGCTTCCCATATCTCTTTATCAGTAACTGGGCCTGTCAGATGGAGGGCTTGATCTCTTGTTATGGTCATGCCTCTTCTTATGGCTGTTATATCAATGCCAGTTAGTTTAGCATTACTTGTCCCCACCAGTTTATCATAGAACTTTAGGATCTCTTTTTTAATTTCTGCAGAGGTAGTAAGGATAGTTCCATCTTCTCTTCTTAATTTGTATATGCCCTTTTGTTGATTCTTTCTTCTAATTGTTGCATGGACGTAGGCGTTATTGCCATCCCTAATTTCAGCCAATCCATTTTTGCCTTTTGGCTTAGAATCTCCTCTTCCATGGTGTGAACCCTCATAAGTTCTGCAATAGCTTTCTCCACTTCCTCTGCTAGCTGGTTATTGTATCTATGCTTGCTCAATGTCTGTTGGCTTTTCTCCAAATCTTCTCTGCGCTTGAGGACTTGTTGAGATATTTTGCTAAACTTCCTAGCCATCTCCTTCATTGGCTGCTGAAGTCTTCTCAATTTTTCCCAAAGGCAGTACATTGGTGTACCATTCATCTCTTTTTCCCAGTTTCTTTTAACTACCTCTTTAAAATCTTGGTCCTTACTCACACAATTCAAGAATTTGAAAGGCTACTTCTGGATCCTGAGTGGAGTTCTGTGTTGTATTCTAAGGGCATTGTGGTCTGATATTGTGTCCTGCATTACCTTCATCTCTGTGTCCTGAAACTTTATAAACCATTCTATGTTGGCAATGGCTCTGTCAACCCAAGAGTAAATCAGGCCTCCCTTAGGATCATGTTTATTAGACCATGTGTAGTACGGTCCTTCAGTAGGGATTTCAGACATCCCAGTAGAGTTCATCATGCTCTCCAAATCACTATACTCACTATAGTGAACTGTATTCCCTCATTCTCTATCTTCCACTTTGAGGACATTGTTATAGTCCCCCATGACAATCCAAGGTCCCACTATGTTAGCAACTATCCTCTCAATATCCTTCCACAAGTTCCTCCTCTGACTGATTTGGTTGTGGGCATAAACTGTAGTAAGCCAGTACATGAGGTCCCCTTTTCCATCTTGCATTCTCATGTGCACAAATTGGTATGAAATTTCCATAACATCTCCACTAACTTTGCTTCTGTCACACATCACCCAAATTCTGCCATTTCTGTGTTTGCTATAATTGTCATAATACTCCCATTTATCCCCCATCTTCTTTCTGATGTTATCTGCCTTCTGCTCTCTAACCCTTGTTTCAACTAACACAGCTACAACACATCTCTGTGTTGAGAGATAAGAGCTAATCTCTCTGTGCCTAGCTTTTTTATTCATGCCCCTAACATTCCATGCAGCCATCATGGGACATCTATGTCTTCTCCCCCCAACCAATCTCCAAGTCTTAGAGGGGTGAAGCTGTTACTTGTATCACATCTTATTCCATTATTTTCTTCTACCCACTGGCTCCTCCCACTTGTCTTTTTACCTCTATTAACTTCTGCCCATGTCCCCTCTCCTTGTGTTGTCTCTTTCTCCTTACCAGTGCTATTTGTTGTGATTATTTGTTCATTTCTTCCACTCTCTCTTTTTGTTCCCTTCACTTTTCCATCTCCTTTCTCTTCTGCCACTTGTTCATTTCTTTTTTGTATCTTTAACCACATATTGTGTTTTCTTCTTTACAGGTTTCTGATTGTGTTTTGCATTTCTGTTACAGTCATGCCCTATCTTGAGGCACTTGGTGCAGTACAATGGCATGCCTTCATACTTGACTTCTTGCACTATTTTCTTCCCCATATGATCTTTTATGGTGACTGTCTCCCTCAGCTTCTGTGATACATCCACTTCCACCATAACTCTAACATATGAGACTCTTAATTTCTTAGCAGTGCATTCATCTGTCACTATAGGTTTCCCAACAGCACTGGCAATTTTACCTATGCTTTTCTCCCCCCATACATGTAGAGGCAGTTGTGGGAAAGTTACCCACAATGGTACCACTCTTATATCTTCCTCCAATTCAAACCCAGGCTCCCATTTCTTTATGGACATATGCTTTCCATAGATGGAGTAAGGACCTTTTTTCAGCACTTCATCTCTGTCCTTCCCATTTCTAAATCTAAGGATGAAGTATCCTTTTTCATTGTAATGAATATGAGGCATTGTAACATAGTTCCACACCTTTTCTATGAATACCTTTACAACATTCATGGTCAGATCATCATTTAATACATACATTATCAGAGCATTCTTCCAGAATTCCAGTTCAGTTCCTATATCCTCTTCCCCAATTTCAACTTCATATTCTCCATTCACTACATTTGGCGGAAAAAACTCAACTGTATGACCATGATTTGGTATTCGATTACCTGTAATTACGTCGACCCAAGGTTTAGGAGCTGGTTTCTCTATCTTAGTCTCCTGATTACTGATTTCTTCTGTCACCTTGAATTGCGGCATTACCTCCACTGTCACCATGTTATCCGGTGGTGGCGATCGGCTGTGCCGCGACGATCCACTTTTCTCTCTATTCCTCATTTCCTCCTCTGATTCCTTTTTCCCCTCTCTCTGGATTTGTTTTTCAGAGCTATGATTTGCTTTCGGTCTCGCTGGTGTGGCTACTAGTGCCACCGCCTCTTTCGACAGCCGGCCGACGCGGCGCGTGTGCATTGATTCCGATTCGCACCGTCACTGTGTGTAAATCGCCCACAGTGTCTATCTTAGCTCAGCTGAAAGTGAGTTGTGTGATTTTAAGATTGAAAAAAGTAATGTGCATGTATACAACACGGCTTTTCTTGCTAATACATGGTGAAAATAAGGTTATGAGTAATTGATTTTTGTAATTTAAGAAGTTACGTTGTTTTGATCTCAACTAGTAGTTGTACGTAACACTAATCAATACATCGGTTGTATATAATCATTTTTCAAAGACATAGTCGGAACACATAATTTGGAATTCAACTGTCAAATTTGGCAGAGTAGAATTTCGTATCTCCTGCTCCATTCAGGCTATTGTCAAAGACCCTCCATTGAACATTAATTAGATCTCTTGTTCCAAGCAGAAATCATTTTGCTCATGTCCTCCACTAGGCTCATAATAACAATTCATTTTGGCCGTTTTATAACACAAGCATGCCTATTATTGCTTGCTGATTTGTAATTATTTCTTACTCGTCAAAAAGCTTAACACAGAGTAGAAGCGCTTACTTTCTGTAATAGTGCTCTTTTAAACCATGCATGCATGTTATTTATGATTTGACAGATCCTTCATAATAATATATATCAATTTGCAATTTTAATTTTATGCGACCGTTCCGATTTTTCTCATGAAACCTTTTGATTGTGATGGGATGATAATATATTATTTTTTGTGCTGGTACATTGAATCGTGTGCCTGAGCTTAATTTGACATGGTAATATTTCAATATTATTATAAAATCATTAGACATAATATATCTATATATATTCTTTTTATCGGGAAAATAAGTGTTAGAAAAGAAGATATATGAGAGTATAAGGAATACTCGATAAGAAGATTGGACATCCATATAAAAAAAAAGTAAAAAAAGTTTAAGATATGTGAATTTTCTATCCATATTTAAATTAAAATCTTTACTATATTACTTAAAAGAAGTGATTAATTGCGCGGGGATCACGTGCCAATGTTTATAGTAATATATAATGTAACATACTTTATACCATTTATATATAGTAATGATACATAAATTTCCAGATTGAGGCTACATAGTACAAAACTAACATTGATTACTATCCAAGATCGATCATGAAGAAAAAGAGCTATGAATTTCTATTAAAATAAAAAAATAAAGCTGAATCAGGAGCTATGTATATAATACTTTCTCCTGCTTTGCATGCGCCATTGTACAAAATGTAGTTTTCCTAATTAAGCCACTTATATGTGGTACGTATATCAATTGCGTTGTCTGCAATTATTAAATAAATTAATTAAGGGCTATTCTTTTTATACAATATTGTTGCCATTGTCGGACATCGTCTTTGGAATTTCTTCCTCGTTAGCTTTTAGGTCTTCTGATGAAGGATTTGTATCTAGCGTTTTTTGTTGATGAAGTGGTAACTCAGATCCAACATTCGTTGGTTCTTTTTGACCTTTACTCGTACCCCATACCACTAGATAAAGCCCAATAACAATCACAACAGCTCCAATCACCCTGTAAAAATTAATTTAATTCAGTTAGCTAGTGCTTAATGTCACACATATGAATATTTTATATGTCAAGGGAAACTCTCGGAAAAACTTACTGTCCAACAGATAATTGGTCCGCAAAGATGAAAGAGCTCAAAATTGCTGTGATGACCATGCTTAAAGGACTAAAGGCTGTAACGAAGACGGGTCCTTTTACTCTCATTATGATTCCTGAAACATAGTAAGTAACTCCAGAACTAACGACTCCCTGCACAAAGAACGAAATTGTATGAGAAACGATATTTTTCTTTTGCGAAAGTGAAATAATCATGTTGTATATGTTTTTATCTTACCCCGTACACATAAGCCACTAGTCTAGTATTCAATCCGATTGACCATATTGAAAGATTGCCCCTCTCGACTATGAAAGTAAGTACAGTGCCTTGTAATGCTCCAGATGCACAAAGCATTGCAGTCAAGGAAAGTCCAGCCGGATATGACTTCAATGTAACCACCTGTTTGTAAGAATCAATATTAGTTTTCATTTAAATACGTTAAAATAAACCTTCTGTTTATTCTCGACCTTTTTATTTTCTCTCTAAATTACGTCTTAGTGGTTAAAGATATTATTTGTCGTGGATGAAAAGTAAGTGCGCGCTGCAAAAAATATGATAGTACTTAACTTTTTATATGACATGTATATGAGAAAAAAAGAAAATGACTTAGAATCAAACCTGGAGAATATAAAAAAGGGAATAGCCAAGATTTCCAGTGACGATCAAGAGTGCTCCCCTAACGGGATTTTGTTGAACTTCTCCTGAACTACTAGGAGAAGGAGCATCACTAGAATGATCTTTGGTCCATGGTAACCCTATTATAGGGCCTGCAAAGAGTGTTATTATCATTGCCCCGCCAATAGTGACAATGGTTCCTAAGATTTTCGATTGACTATGCAATTTTCTGATGTTCACTTTTTCGACTCTGCAAAATGACATGGAAATAAGTATAATTACTTAATAATATAGTGCCAAAAGTACAAAAGAATTATATGTAGATTGTTTTAATAAAGTTGGTATTAATTAATAACATGCACGTAAGATGAATAACAGAAAGTTCAGTTTCCATTTATAATACCTTAGTATCCATGCCATTATAAAAGTTATTGCAGGAATAGCATTTGATATTGCTGAAGTGAAAGTAGCAGTCGTTTGATGCATGCCGGCAAAGAACAAGTTTTGACCTATAACTGGGCTGCAATAAAGAAAAGAAGAAGTTTTAGTGCAAGGTCCTCGTGTATATATTATGAATACATGCATGTAATCATAGTTGCGGGATATTACTTACTCTAGTAAGCCAAGTAACATGATTTTAGCGAAGACGCCCAAAGTCATTTTTGGCCTAATTTTCCTGTTAGAGACAGACAAAATATATAATTTCATTATTAGCATCAATATTTCTAGCTTAATTATTAGAAAAACTGGAGTAACAAGAGCGAGCGGATTATCAAAAAATTAATTAACGACCTCTCCAGTACAAAGGCAAAAGGGGCGAAGACAAGAGCTGCAATGCCGTTCCTATAAACGGCGAATGTGTAATGACTTGTTCCTTGATTTAGAGCAAATTGTGAAATTATAGCAAAACCCGAAAAGCCAAATTGGAGGAGAATCACAGCGAGGTATATCTTTGCTTGATCAAACTTCTTCGACCCCATTTTTAACATGCTGCGCTCCTTTAATTTATTAATATATATCTCTTAGCAAACTTTGTTGTGACTTGTGAGTATATATTTCGCTTATATATACTATCTAGTTTGCAAAATAAGAGTTGTGGGTAATCTTTGTGCATTTGTTATGCTGATATATATAGTACTTTGGTTGCATGCAATTTACAATATTAGAGCCGTAGTAGTGTGACTTCCACGAACGCACGCATATGCATAATTTAAGTATTTTGAGTATCTTGAACTGACTCTTCTCATTGACTGAAGGAAAGCTAACTATTGTTGAAGATATTTTATGTATGTTGAATTGTCTAGGCTATGGTATATCGTTGAACATCATCCGACACATTTATCTAGGTCTTTGGTTTACATATAATAATTAGTCTTTATATGGTGAATGCTTATATCATGTATAGAATCGTATTTAACCAGTAAAATAATTATTTTAATTATATCGTTATCTTAAGATTTTATATTTCTTCAACTATTCGATTTCTTATTTGATAATCTAAAAAAATTAAATCAGTTATATCATGGACGACATTAGGTGACAGTAAAAATCATAGTATTCATTTAGATGAATAATCAAAATAGTATCGTGCATATACTCATGCATGCATGTGCTAAGTAGCGTATCCAGGAATTATATGTCGGGACTAAAAAATTATTCTAATGAAATTAGAAAGAACTAAGAGGAGAATGAACCGAAAAATGAATTAATAAAGCTATTTCCTTGAATCAAATTTTGTGACTTATGAAGAAAGTGAATGCGTACAAAAGTTTGTGTTTTAAACTTTTAGTTCTAAAATGATATTTTTAGGTGATAATATACCTTACGGTATTGTATTGATAACCTATGATTTTTATGCATATCAGTTTTTATCAAGCATATATTTATTCAACTAAATACTACAAGATTTTTCATTATGTTCTTAAATTAGTTTAAAAATTTGTACAAAGCATTATAAACTAATCAATATTGTATTATATTCAATTTAACATAAATCAATTACTTATATATCAAATTAATGACAATAAAAATCTAGGGCACATAGACTAATTAAATATAATAGGAGAGGTTTATGCTACCTTTTTAACATCAGATAGCTACTTTTTACTAATTAAAAGAAGATATAACGTTATTTGTTAATTAGACAATAACACATAGGTAATTTTTGCAATTATTCAATAGAGATTTATATATAAGTATTTTTTTTTAAAAACTTGTTGGGGCTACAGCCCTTCAAACCATAACATATATCAGCCCCTGCATGTGTCTTCATGGAAAAAATATGAGAGTCACTTAAATGGTCATTAAATATTACTTCCTGCTCCTACATTAAAGTAGCCACTCAACTATTGATTTATTTCTGCTTATTTTTTAAAACGGGAAAATATAATTAAGAAATAAAAACAGGTAAGTCAATATAATTGACTAAGGCTTGTTGCGATATCGATCACCAGTCCACTTTAAAGTAAAGTTAAGTCTTCCTGAGAATCATCCAAAATCTTTAATCACTTCGGCCTAATTGGCTACATATGAAATATCATCGTACGTCATTTGACTCATTTCAAGTTACGGAGCTCTATTTGCAATGGTAATGACACAGTCCTGACTGTATAAGATTAGATTGCACTGTAGTAGACTAGTTGATAAGTTTTAGTTACATATATAAGATTTTCTCTTCCTTTAAAGGTCACGGACCTTCAAACTTATCGCCATATAAATCGGTTGCTGCTTGTAATTAATTCTAGAGATAATATTGAAAACAAAAAGAAAAAAAACTCATGCATACTATAAGAGTTATAATATTTGTGGGAAAGTGATTAATATTATTGATCAAGAGATTACATACTTATACAAGTTACACATATCAAATAATTACGGAAGATATGTTGTAAAGTGGACCCCCATATAGAGTGTAAAACAAGACAATAATTGAAAGACGGAAAACTAAATGTCTCACAGATTTTACGTGAAAAATTCCAAATTACTTTAGGGTGAAAAACCACGGACAAGGTAGAAGAACTTTACTATGAGTGCGAAATAGGAATTACAACTCTCACTACAACAGATTTGGCCTTTTCCGTCGGGCGTTTTGGCCCGACGGAAAAGGCCCAATTATTACCGTCGACGGTACAAATGGTCAGGCTTTACCGTCGGCCCAAATCCGACGGTAAAGCCCATTCCCGTCGGGTTTGGGCCGACGGGAATGGCCCATTTAATAAAAAAAAAAAAAAAAAAATATAGGCTTGCTTTACCGTCGGCCCAAATCCGACGGTAAAGCCCATTACCGTCGGATTTGGGCCGACGGTAATGGCCCATTTTATTAAAAAAAAATAAAAAAAAATTTGGGCAGCCTATTCCTTTTAAAATAAATAAATAAATAAAATAATAAAATTTATAAATGATGTTGACGGATATTTTTAAACACTCATACTCAAAAATTAAACACACATACTCGAAATTTAAACACTACTCGAAAATTACACATTAAAGTACTACTCGAAATTTAAACACTACTCGAAAATTACACATTAAATTTAAAATAACATTGATTTAAACTCGAAAACTAACATTAATTTAAAATAACATTGGTTTAAACATAAATAAAACTAATCGTCAACTTCCTCAACAAGCTCGTACTCATCATCTGCCAACTGTCCTTCAATGTCAAAATCGATCAAATCGGCGCCCAAATTAAGTCCCGGCGATACATCATCTTGAAATAAGTCTTCGGGCTGATTAAACTCGACGTCGATTTCAGGCTCATATAGCCCGGATACGTCGATGACGTTTCTTGCACGAATAGGGCAAACTGCCCACCATCCTTTCCTTCGCGACACATGTTGCGCTGGATATGGCGTGTAGAACACTTGTAGAGCCTGGTTAGCAAAAATGAACGGTTCATTTGTCAACCATTCCATACTTCGGGTGTACAGTTGTACCGCGGCTGCTAATATCATACCAATCACATTTAAAAAATACAATTGATTGGGCCCTATCTCCGCCACCGCACCATCAAACCTCAACGATTTCCTTGATCGTCCCGTAAAAATTTGTTCCTTCAATCCCATCACCACTGCCCTTCACGTACACGGCACTACAGTTTCCGACCTTTCCTTGGTTAAACGAATCAGTACGAAATCTAAATCCGTTCACTATGTAGCCCCCGTATGATGTTGTAAGTGCACTTGCTCCAGAGGCAAGGGGGTAGATACGTTCATCGACCAAGTACTCTCCTGATTTAACAGTTTCTTTAAACCACGACACGAACATTGTAGTTTTCTTTCTTTGTGTCTGTCGTGGAGTAAGATCTCCACAATGTAGGTCCTCGAACAACCTGTAATCATTTGGAACCGTGTTTCAATCCATGAGTCAAAATATTAAATATAATTAAGCCATATTTAACAATAATATAGTTTGAAAGTTACGTGACCCATCCGTCGACTTCCGAACAATTCATCAACGTGTAAAGCTCAATTTGGTTCAACTCCTCTGGAGAAATATACCGCTGGTTCTTATCTGGATTGAGTCCTCTGCCTCTTCTATGGAAAATCGGCAGAGCACCAGAGAAATCACCACGTAATTCAGCTTCATTTCTGCTAAGCCTGTTGTACCTTGTTTCAACACTATTGCCGAAATAGCGCGAGGTAAAATATGTGACTTCTGCCATTAGATAAGCATTAGCAATTGAACCTTCAACACGAGCTTTGTTCAAAACTGATTTCTTCAACCCGTTCATTTGCCTACAAGGAAATCCAAGTATATAACTTCAGAATCGATACAAATAATGCCAATACGTATTGAAATATATAAGGAATGAAATAAATAATGCCAATACCTCTCGAAAGGGTACATCCAACGATACTGAACCGGTCCACCAACTTTGGCCTCATATGGAAGATGTATCGTCAAATGCTCCATAGAATCGAAAAAGCCTGGTGGAAATATCTTCTCGAATTTGCATATTGTGACCACGATAGATTCCTCTAACAACGCCATGTCCGATCTCCTAATCTCTGTGGCGCACAATGCTCTGAAGAAGATACTTATCTCTACTAGGGTACCCCATATCGGATCAGGGATAAAATCACGGAAGGCAATAGGTATTAACCTTTGCATAAACACGTGACAATCGTGACTCTTCATCCCAATCAACTTTAATTGTTGTTGTTGCACACAACGCTGAATATTTGAAGCATAGCCATCCGGAAATCGCAAACATGACAACCACTGACATAGTAGTTTCTTTTGCGGTCGATCAAGGCAATACTTGGCTTTCGGCTTGTAGGTTTTATTATCATCGGTATCGACAACAAAAAGCTCGACACGAGTGGTCAACAATTCTAAGTCTCTCCTAGCTTTTAAGTTGTCTTTACTCTTAACTGGGTCGTCCATCACTGTGTTCCTTATGTTGTCGAAAAAGTTCTTCTCGCAATGCATCACATCAAGATTGTGACGTATCAGGTTCGTACTCCAATAGGGTAATTCCCAAAAGATACTTTTGTGGGTCCAATTGTGCTCTGTTCCTTTTCCTGGCATTATCGGTGCATCTGGCGCTGTAGACCTTCCTGGTAGTTGTGCAACAATTGCTGCCATTTCTGCGCCTGTCCTACGCGGTGGAGGCCCATCAAATTCTGTATGTCCATTGAATCCCATCATGTCGTGCCGAAATTCATGTCCCACTGGTAAGAAACAACGATGACATCCCCACCACGTTGCTTTCCTACCATACTGCAAAGGGAACGCCTTCGTGTTCTCCATGCAATACGGGCACGATAACTTTCCATGTGTGCTCCACTGAGACAACATCCCGTAGGCGGGGAAATCACTAATAGTCCACATCAATGCAGCCCTCAACTGAAAATTCTGCTCCCTGAATCTATCGTAAGTGCGAACGCCATCATGCCACAAAACCTTCAACTCGTCAATCAGAGGGCGTAGCAAAACGTTAATGTTTTGTCCTGGACTACTCGGCCCTGATATGATAAGACTCAAGAAAATAAACTCCTCTCGCATGCAAAGATCTGGAGGAAGGTTATATGGAGTCATGAACACAGGCCAACAAGAATATTGTTTCCCGAAGTTTCCAAACGGAGTGAAACCGTCTGTGCATAGACCAAGGCGGATGTTCCGTGGCTCTGCTGCGAATTGCGGATGTTTCTTGTCGAAATCTTGCCACGCTTCGCCTGCTGCAGGGTGGATCATTACATCGTCCGGCGACTTACAATTTAAGTGCCACGTCATATGTTCAGCAGTTGATTTAGTCATGAAGAGTCGTTTAAGACGTGGGGCCAAAGGGAAGTACCATAACTTTTTCCTTGGCACTGGATTCTTTCTACCTATAGTTTCATACCTATACTCCCCGCATTCAGGACAAACCGAGTAATCGGAAGATGCGAATTCTCCGTAGAACAAGAAACAATTATTAAAACACACGTCGATTGTTTCGTATCCCAACCCCAAACACCTCATCATATTCTCGGCAGCGTGCATATCCTCTGGCAGTAAGAGTTGATCCTCTGGGTACAAAAGTTCGCGGTGCAAGTTGTACATCTGATTGCACCCGGATTGATTGTAGTTATTCTCAATCTTGGCTGTAAAAAACTCGGACACCCACTGCAAAACAGATTTCTTGCTTGGTCCCTTAAGCTTGAGTTCCGACATTTGTAGCAAATTTAAAAAATCTTTTGCATCGGCGTTAGGCTCCTCACCGTTAACATCGAATTGTGCCCGAAAAGTGTCGTCAACTAGATTTTCAAACAAAATCTCGTCCTGAACAACTTCGGGGTCGTTTCTAACTTCGTGCCTCGACGATGACGCCCCTTGGCTATTATGCACGACAAAATTTTCCCCATGGAATATCCATACACGGTACCCTTCTACAAAACCCCATCGATAAAGGTGAGCTGCCACTTTGCCAGGGTCCAAGTATTTCCTATTGCTGCATTTTCTACATGGACATCTAGGATTTCGATCACCGTCTAGATAACGCTCTTGATCTAACGCAAATGCCAAAAACTGGTATACACCTTCCTCGAACGTTTCATTCACTTGGCCTGTCTCACTCAAACGATCATACATCCAATCTCTATCTCCGTTTGGATTCATTATATATTGTCTATAAATTTTTTAAATTATAACGATTAGCACAACGACGTCTCTACATTTAGGGGTTACGAACAATATTTATAATCGTACGACTAGAACAAAAAATAAGAGCTCGAAACTATACACGTACCTCTTGTAGCACGTAAAAAATTTCTGAAACTACTCCTTCGATCTATGGCACCGGTCTCCAAGATGACTCGTACATTTTCCTTAAGTCGCAAATAAAAAGAAAGATAAATTAGATAAACATAATTAACGTACGCTTATAAAAAAAATAATTATTACGTAAAAATTAAAATGAGTACGTTTACGAACCTTATTTTGAAACCGAATGAATTGTGAGACTAACTCGTTCGAATTATATATAGGCCTTCGGGAAGGGGGGTTGTGCCACGTCAGCGATCCGTGTGAATTATCACACGGATCGCTGACGTGGCACCCCCCCTCCCCCCCCCCCATTTTTTTGGTTTTTTTAATTTAACCCTACTCCTCTTAAATATCTATAAATACCCCTTATTCTACCCACTTAATTCATTCATTCTTCCCATTCTCCAAAAACTATCTACTTTCTCTCCCAAAAATTCTAAATAACTAACAAAAATTTATCCATATATATTCACTAACTTATAATTAGAGTTTATTATTTGTTTTATTATTTTATTTCTACTTATGTTTTATTCATTATCTAACTAATAATAATTATAAAAAACTTATATTATCAAGATTTTATTTTAAATACGAAATTTTATTTAATATAATTAATAATTTAAAAAAATTGCTCGAAAATGTGAATGTTATTATTTAAATCGATTTCTTTTAAATTAAATCGCCAAATAAACATAAAAAATTGATCTAAAATCGTTTCTTTACAAAAAATTGCCAAAAAATTATAAAATAATTATTTAAAATCGATTTCTTTTAAATAAATCGGAAAAAATCATTAATCAATTATTAAAACGATTTCTTTTAAGTCAATTATTTTAAATCGTTTTTTTAAATCATTTTTTAAATTGATTTTTTTTTATTTTTTTAATATTTTAAAACCCTTTTCCGTCGGCTTAAAGCCGACGGAAAAGCCCTATACCGTCGGCTTTAAATCATTTTAAATTGTTTTTTTAAATTATTTTTTTTAATTTTTTTACTTTTTTTTATTATTTTTTTAATATTTTAAAACCCTTTTCCGTCGGCTTTAAGCCGACGGAATAGGGCATTTCCGTCGGCTTTAAGCCGACGGAAAAGGGAACTATACCGTCGGCTTTAAGCCGACGATATAGGAAAAAGGCTTTTCCGTCGGCTTTATTATTTATTATTTTTTCTTATTCCGTCGGTAAAAGTCCGACGGAAAAGCTCTTTACTTACGAGCTTTTTTCCGTCGGCTTTTACCGACGGCTTTTGCCGACGGAAATAACCATTTCCGTCGGAAAAGGGGCCTTTACCGACGGTTTTTGAGCCGTCGGTAAAGGCGATTTCTGTTGTAGTGTCTCAGACTTTTAAATTTCGGAAATAGTTGGCATTTTATAGGAGGGGAAACCGTGTCCTTTGTCATTTTTAATCCAAATAGCAAGCCAATGCCATGTGAATTCAATTCAGATACAACTCTCCACTCCTCTCCATTCCAATCACATGCATAACTTGCATAATTCAATCACATGAATTGTTAGTGCATGTACTGCTCCACCACCAACAATCTCCCACTTACAGACTTGATTAGAAAATAATCAGATCTTCACACAGCTCTTTTTATCTTGCCCTTTCATGTTGCTTACGTCTCCATCAGACCACACGAGGACCGACACTGACCAAACTTGTTAGCATTAACACTCTTCATAAAAAAATCAGCTATGTTATCTTTCGTGTGAATCTTCTGCATATCCACCGTACCCTCCTCGAATTTTTCACGAACAAAGTGATACTGCACCCGAATATGCTTGGTCTTGGTGGATTCCTTGGTAGATGCAACGCACTCTGACTGTCACAAAATAGAGAAATGCTCTCTAGTTTGTGCCCGAGTTCCTCCAGAACTATTTTCAACCAAAATGCCTCTTTACTGGCCTGCGTAACTGCCACGTACCCAGCCTCCATTGTTGACGTTGCAATAACTGACTGTAGCTTTGAAACCCAACATACTGCACCTCCAACAGGAGTATCCTGTCGTGGACTTACTTTGTTCAAGATCACCTGCATAATCAGAATCAACATAGCAACTGACTGCAAAACTCAATCTTGCATAACATAATGCAACATCTGAGGTTCCCTGAATGTATCTCAGAACGTTTTTTACTATACTCCAATGTTCTCTACCAGGATTCACCATGTATCGACCAACCACTCCAACTGCATGTGCAATGTCTGGTCTAGTACAAATCATAGTAAACATTAGACTTCCCACTGCTGATGCATACGGTAATCGAGACATCTCTCTCCTCTCTTCTTCACTGCAAGGACACATACTTGAGGATAACTTGAAATTAACCGGAAAGGGGGTAGAGATTCGCTTACAATTTTTCATACTGAACCGCCGCAAAACTTTTAACAGATAATTCCTCTGAGAAAGCCAAATCTTCCTGCTATTTCTATCTCCGTGGATTTGCATCCCTAGAATCTTGTTTGCTGGTCCTAAGTCCTTCATTTCAAATTCCCTAGCCATTTCAGCCTTCAATTCTTCAATACGAGCTTTGTTGGGGCCTGAAACCAACATGTCGTCAACATACAACAACAAGATAACAAAGTCATCAATTGATCTCTTGAAATATGCACAAGGATCTGCATTCAGTCTGTTGTACCCAAGGCTCATGATAAATGAATCAAATCTTTTGTACCAACACCTCGACGCCTATTTGAGGCTGTACACATATTTGGTCAACCTGCAAACCAAGTTCTCTTTTTTCTTCTCCTATAAATCCTTTCGGTTGGAGCACGCACACACACACACACACACACAAATATATATATATATATATATATATATATATATATATATTCTTCAAGATCACCATGAAGAAAAGCCGTCTTTACATCTAATTGTTCAAGATGTAAATCAAATGTAGCGCACATTACCAGAACCACCCGCAAAGTTGTCATTCGGACCACTGGGGAAAATATTTCATTGAAATCAATTCACTCCTTCTGAGCATATCCTTTCACCAGCAATCGCGCACGATACCTCTCCACTTGGTCATCACTATTACGTTTGATTTTGTACACCCATTTGTTGCCAATGGGTTTCTTCCCTTGTGGTAGAGACACAAGTTCCCATGTCTTATTATTATGGAGTGCTTCAATTTCCTCCTGCATTCCTGCCATCCACTAAGCTGCATCTGAACTACTCATTGCTTCTTGGAGAGTTGATGGCTCCCCGTCCTCAGTTAAAAGACAATATGCAACATTGTTCTCTATAGAAAAGTCTGAGTGCCAGTCTGGTGGTCTCTTGAAACGTGTCGACCAACGTATCACCGAGACTCCAACCTCTGTTGTCTCTTCAGGTTCATGCTCTGGTTTAGGAGGACCGTTCTGCTCAACATCCTTCTTGGCTACCACTGTCGTAGTTTCTAGATCTTTCTTTACACTACTAACATTTCCTTCCTTAACTCCGTGAAGATAACATCCCCGCTTATAACGATCTTGTGGGTAGCAGGGTCCCACAAGCGATACATCTGAACTTATTTAGCATAACCTAAGAACAAACACTTACTGGATTTTGGGTCTAGCTTCGTTTTCTCTTGAGTATTGAACATAACATAAGCAGGACTCCCAAATACATGGAGATTAGAATAATCAACTGGTTTACCTGTTCGCACCTCCATTGGTGTTTTTAGCCCCATTGTTGTTGATGGAGATCGGTTCACCACATAACATGCGGTATTGACAGCTTTCGCCCATAACGACTTCTAAGCTCGTAACCTGCATCATGGCTCTTGTTTTATCCAATAAGGTCGTGTTCATTCGCTCTGCCACTCTATTCTATTGCGGACCTGCGCTTTGTATGTCTTGAACACCGAGAACACCTATGCCTTACTCTTGATCATGTACACCCAACATCTCCTGAAATAATCATCTATAAAAGACACAAAATACTTTGCACCTCCTAGAGATAGGACTGGTGCTTGCCACACGTCATGGTGAATGAATTCTATAATGACTTTACATCTAGAATCTGAAATACGAAACTTTATACGATGTTTCTTGTCAACAAAGCAATGTTCACAAAAAGATAAACATACCTTTGTGAGGCCCGAAGTAGTTTCTTCTTTGCAAGAACCTTCATTTCTTGTTATGACGTATGACCGAGTCTTTGATGCCAAATCATGGATGATTTCTCAGTTGACTCAGATGAAGCCACTAATGCTTCTCCCACTTGCAGAGTCTTCCCTTGTACCATGTATAAGTTTTCGACAATTTTGTCCGCCTTCATCAGTACAAGCGTACCCCTTTTAACTTCCATGATCTTGTCTCGCGACCCGATCTCACAGCCAAGATCAACCATTTGTCCATAAGACAAAAAATTCTAGCGTAATCCCTCCACGTGTCGAACATGTTGAATGGTCCCAACAATCTCGTCATGCATCTCCAGCATGACCGTACCGATGGCAACAACTTTGAAAGGTTCATTTTTACAGCTATACACATATCCTCTAGCAATCGGTGTACACTCTTGAAACCACTCCCTGCGCGGTGTCATATGAAATCTGGCTCCTGAATCAATAAGACATACATCATCGAAGCCACACATACGTCGAATAGCTATTGCTGCTTCACAGGATAATACATCACCATCATCTGAAGTGCTAGCAACGTTCCCCTGAGGATCCGAACTCTTCTTGTTCGAATCTTTAAGATTCCAACAATCATTCTTCAAGTGATCTCTCTTGCCACAGTGCCAGCAACTGCTCTTGGTCTTTGACTTGGATCTCTCCTATTTCTTACTCCCACTTGCACCGCGCTCTGTCGTTCTCCCTTTTGTCATCGATAAGGCACCTGTTTGTTGCGAACTTGCCTCCCTGTCTTCTCTGTTCTTGGGCCGAATCTCTTCTTCTAGAATAGCGGTTACCACTTCGTCGAAGACCAAATAATCCGTGAGGGTATTATTTTTTAAGTTGATGACAAGCTGGTCATATGAATCGGGCATACTTTGCAACAGATTTTAGCATGTTCAACCACTTCTATTTTATGACTCAACAACGTCAATTGAGAAAATAGAGTATTTAAAATATTGAAGTGCTCAGTTACCGGAGTAGATTCTGCCATCCTTAGTGTGTACAATTTTCGTTTTAGGAAAATTTTGTTGTGTAGGGACTTAACCTCATACGCCTTGTTGAGATGATTCCATATCTCCTTAGCTGTCCTCTTCTTCTCAACGATTGACAATACGCCATCACCTAACGCCATGTGAATATATGCGATAGCTTTGCTGTCCATCTCGTTCCACTTCGTATCATCTTTGATTTCCACCAGCCTATAACCAATAGACGCGAGGCACTAATTTTTTCGCTAGATGGCTTTAATCAGTGTTGTTAAAATTGGACCGGACCGGTCGGTGACCGGTGCGCATTCGGTCTGAATACCTCCCAGAAACTGGTCACTCCAGAAACGGCCTGGACCGGCAAGACCTGCTCGAAAACTAGGTAAACCGGTGGATCGGGCAGCTAATTGGACCTAGTTTTGTTTTCTTTTCCTCATGAAGTTTTCGATCGGTACTTTTAATCATATAAACTAGTAACCAATTTTCAAATTTCGATGATATTGGCTACAAACTCTTTTCCATTAACATCAAATTGTGGAATTGAAAAGAAAGGAAAAATAAAGCTTCATACATATTAGAATAAAGAAAAAAGAAGAAGAAGAAAAAAAGTACATTAATAAAGGAAGAGTTTGCGGCGAAACTGAAAGCAACATTAGGGTTTGAGAGTGTATTCTATTTTATATATAAAACCTTAACTTATTTTATGCTGTTAAAAAATGGATGGGCTTTAATATGGACATCCTTAATTTAATAATCAAATAGGCCACACTAATGGTCATACCCATATACAATATATAACTTCTTAAAAAAATGTACAATAACATTGTTCTACGATAATATACCAAACAAGCATATTAAATTTTTTCCCCATACAATTACAACAATCGATACTACATAAATTATATTATATTATAAACTTATATACGTAATCGATACATAATAATTAGCTTATAGTATATCTTATAATAATTAATTTGATTGTTTAGGATATTGGTGAATTTTTATTACACATGCATATATCATTATAAGCTAAATTATAATATATAGGAACCTATAATGTATTAATTTAGCTTTCCCAATATATGCTTAACAATTCAACTATTGGTTTAACCTGTTAACCAACTAAACCGCTAACTAGTAGGATTATCGGTTCTATGTCCGATCCGATTCTGAAAACACTTGCTTTAATCATCAGCTTCCACAACGAGAAATTACTCCCGTTGAATTTCTCGATCTCGAATTTTGCCGTCATTGCTTCTATCACGTACCACCGTCGCTAAAATAATTTCAGTACGACACCCACAGATATCACCGAGACCCCGGCTATGAACTGAGGCTCTGATACCACTTGTTGTAAAGTGGACCCCCGAATAGAGCGTAAAACATGACAATAATTGAAGACGAAAAAAATATGACTCACAGATTTTACGTGAAAAACCCCAAATTACTTTAGAGTGAAAAACCACGGGCAAGGTAGAAGAACTTCACTATGAGTGTAAAGTAAGAATTACAACTCTCAGACTTTTGCCATAGTAAAGTCGCACAAACTCTCTATTTTTACCTAACACTAACAACACTCTTAACCACTCTTTATATATTAATTACTGCTTAATTATATAAGAGAAAGAAAGAATTGTTTTGGGATGATTCAAATGCCGAAAAGAATTGGCTTTTTATAGGTGGGAAAACCATGTCATTTGTCAATTTTAATCCAAATTGCAAGCTAATGCCATGTGAATCTCCTCTATATTCCAATCACATGCATAACTTGCATAATTTAATAACATGCCATGTTAGTGCATGTACTTTACACGATTATATTCTGAACTACGAAACTTTATACGATTTTGCTTGCCAACAACTCAATGCTCACAAAAGAAAGATACCATTGTGAGGCCTGAAAGTAGTTTCTTCTTTGCAAGAACCTTCATGCCTTGTTCCGACATATGTCCGAGTTTCTGATGCCAAATCATTGATGATTTCTCAGTTGACTCAGATGAAGCCACTGACGCTTCTCCCACTTGCATAGTCTTCCCCTATACCGTGTATATGTTTCCAGCAATATTGTCTGCCTTCATCAGTACAAACACACCCCTTTTAACTTTAATGATCTTGTCTCGCGACCCGATCTCATAGCCAAGATCAACTAGTTGTCCATAAGACAACAAATTCTTGCGTAATACTTCCACATGTCGAATGTGTCAAATGGTCCAAACAATTCCGTCATGCATCTTCAGCTTGACCGTACTGATGGCAAGAACTTTCAAAGGTTCACTTTTACAGCTATACACAGATCCTCCAACAATCGGTGTATACTCTTGAAACAACTCCCTCCGCAGAGTCATATGAAAAGTGGCTCTTGAATCAATAAGCCATACATCATCGAAGCCACGCATATCTCGAATAGCTGTTGCTGCTTCACAACATAATACATCACCATCATCTGAATTGCTAGCAACATTCCCCTGAGGATCAGAACTCTTCTTGTTTGAATCCTTAAGATTCCAACAGTCTTTCTTCAAGTGATCTCTCTTGCCAAAGTGCCAAAAACTGCTCTTGGTCCTTAACTTGGATCTCCCCTGTTTCTTACTCCCACTTGCACCACGCTCCATCGTTCTCCCTCTTGTCACCGACAAGGCACCTGCTTGTTGCAAACTTGCCTCACTGTCTTCTCTCTTCTTGTTCCGAATCTCTTCTTCCAGAATAGCGGTTGCAACTTCGTCGAACACCAAATAATTCGTGAGGGTATTATTTTTTAAGCTGATGACAAGCTAGTCATATGAATCGGGCAGACTTTGCAACAAAATTTTAGCACATTCAACCACTTCTATTTTATGACTCAACGACGTCAATTGAGAAAATAGAGTATTTAAAACATTGAAGTGCTTAGTTACCGGAGTAGATTCCGCCATCCTCAATGTGTACAATTTTCGTTTTAGGAAAATTTTGTTGTGTAGGGACTTCGCCTCATACAACTTGTTAAGATGATCACATAACTCCTTAGTTGTCCTCTTCTCATCAAATCTTGACAACATGCCATCACCTAAAGCCAGGTGAATATTTTCTATAGCGTTGCCATCCAACTCGTTCACTTCGTATCATTTGTGATTTCCACCGGCCTATCGCCGATCGCCGCGAGACACCCATCTTTCACAAGATGGCTTTAATCTTCAACTTCCACAAATAACTCCTGTTGAATTTCTCTATCTCGAATCTTGTAGTCATTGCTTCTATCACGTACCACTGTCATTGAAAATAAATTCAGTACGAGACCCACAGATATCACCGAGACCCCGACTATGACCCAAGTCTCTGATACCACTTGTTGTAAAGTGGACTCCTGAATAGAGCGTAAAATACGACAATAATTGAAGACGAAAAAAATAAATGACTCACATATTTTACGTGAAAAACCCCAAATCTTTAGTGTGAAAAACCACGGGAAAGGTAGAAGAACTTCACTATGAGTGTAAAGTAAGAATTACAACTCTCAGACTTTTGCCGTAGTAAAGTCGAACAAACTCTCTATTTTTACCTAACACTAACAACACTCTTAACCACTCTTTATATATTAATTACTGCTTACTTATATAAGAGAAAGAAAGAATTGTTTTGGGATGATTCAAATGCCGAAAAGAATTGGCCTTTTATAGGTGGGGAAACCATGTCATTTGTCATTTTTAATCCAAATTGCAAGCTAATGTCATGTGAATCTCCTCTATATTCCAATCACATGCATAACTTTCATAATTTAATCACATGCCATGTTAGTGCATGTACTTTACACGATTAGATTCTGAACTACGGAACTTTATACGATTTTGCTTGCCAGCAACGCAATGCTCACAAAAAGATAAAGATACCATTGTGAGGCCTGAAAGTAGTTTCTTCTTTGCAAGAACCTTCATGCCTTGTTCCGACATATGTCCAAGTTTCTGATGCCAAATCATTGATGATTTCTCAGTTGACTCAGATGAAGCCACTGACGCTTCTCCCACTTGCATAGTCTTCCCCTATACCGTGTATATGTTTCTGGAAATTTTGTTTGCCTTCATCAGTACAAACGCACCCCTTTTAACTTTAATGATCTTGTCTCGTGACCCGATCTCACAGCCAAGATCAACTAGTTGTCCATAAGATAACAAATTCTTGTGTGATCCTTCCACATGTCGGACTTGTCGAATGGTGCAAACAATTCTGTCATGCATGTCCAGCTTGACCGTACTGATGGCAAGAACTTTCAAAGGTTCACTTTTACAGCTATACACAGATCCTCCAACAATCGGTGTACACTTTTGAAACCACTCCCTCCGCAGAGTCATATGAAAAGTGGCTCTTGAATCAATAAGCCATACATCATCGAAGCCATGCATATCTCGAATAGCTGTTGCTGTTTCACAACATAATACATCACTATCATCTGAATTGCTAGCAACATTCCCCTAAGGATGAGAACTCTTGAATATAAAACACACATTGTGTTAAGTTAAATATTACACCAACATTGAAGAACTCAATGTTGCCTTAACATTCGTGATACATTGGTAGGGTAAATTGTGCACAATTGAATTTAAAGAACACAGTAGGTAACTTTTAGGCAGATTATATTAATATAAGTTGCCAAGCCCAAAAGGCAAAATAACCACTAATAAATTAATGATTTTACAAAAACAAAACAACTGAGTAAGGAAATCAATACTAACACCTAACTCACTATAAGCTATAGACTCATTAGGTAAAAACTCTGTACAACAAGACAAAGAGACTTCGGCAGTATTGATTTTCTCTCTGGATGTTTTAGCTCTAGTTTTCGTGTCTTTTTCGTGATGCACAACATGCCTATTTATAATATATTGCTTCTTGAGGTTCAAGGCATGTTGTGCACGTTCTTGATTGCTATTAGATCTCCAGGATAATCTCTAATTTCTTTCTTGAGCTTATCATCTTGTTCTTCCTTATCTTTAGATGAATTTGGATGCTTTCCTATTTGAACTCTACCCTTTCAATAGAAGACGTCTTCCCTTGATCAAATTCCTCTTTTGATAGACTTCTAATCTTCTAAAATCTTCTCTCTTTATCTTGAAATTCATTCAACTTATCACCAAGAAGTCTTCCATCCTTATGTTGCAATTCTATTGCCTTTATTTTTTGTATATTCTTCTTTTGATGAGTAAACCACGTGGACTCTTGATTTATCATTATCCTGAAATATAAACAAGATAAACTACAATCGTGAAACTAGATTAGTTTGTGAATAAAGGCAAAATAAAATAATATAACTAAAAATTCGGATAGTGCAGTGTTAAGTTTAGTGTTGTGCCAACACTACTTACCAGAATGTTGGACCAACAATTCATAGCAACACTTGCACTTTCAATCTCCTCCCTTTTACCTTTCTTCACAAAACCAAAGAAGTACACTTATCTTTTTATGCGTAGTGATGTAGTAACACAACATCATCAATATCTTAAGCTACTCCCCCTTAATATGATATCATTAACCAAGTAGCCTTATGATACAAATTAAAAAACACAGTGAGTTAAACATTACAATTATAAGCATAACTAGGAAAACATAGGATACTTCAGATTTTTAGAAACAACAGAATAAACATGAAGATACAATGGCTTACTCTCCCCATTTTTATGAGGAAAGCAAAACCTCAACGAATCACTTCACTAGATGAAAGTTTCTATAGCTCTTATTTAGCTGATATTTCCATTTTCGTTTTTAGAAACTCTATCTTCCATTGTTTTTTAAATCTCCCATAACCATAGTCTTCTCTCCCCAAATGGGAAACAAAGTTAGTCATAATTGCAAATATTACCTCAGGTGTTACCTCTGATGTTGAGTCAACATTGTACACATAAGATGTTGTCGTAACATCTTGTTCAGACTTAGCATTAGTAGACTTCTAAGAACCTTCTTCATCGTCCTCCTGATATCTATGGCTTCATCATTATCTTTCTCTTTCTCTTTCTTCTCATCATCATATTGCAAATACCCAGCAACATCATTGTCTCTTTTTCTTTATCAGCACCAGCAGCTGAACCACCATTATAACCCACTTTTGTCTCTCCAGCAACTTAAGTGTTCTCCCTCCTAGTCGAATCATTATTCTTAGCAAAACATTTCCTCAACCATTGTCTCATCAACTATGTTTCAAGTAACAACAACACCATATTCCACATAACGAATTGTGTCTAAAGCATTTGTTGTACCTGCGAGCAAAAACTAAAAGAGCAGGGGTAGGGTTATCTCCTTAACTCTCCATATCAAGGGCCATATTAATTAGATTAGTGATAGATGCCAAGGATTTAAAAATTACAAGTAAAACTCTTAACATTTGAGAGAGCTATGGAACAAAGAAAGAAGAGAAATCAAACTCAATAGTGAAAAAATACTGGGAGGTTACTTAAAATCAAGCATGCATAATTACCGCCTGTTGAGTCAACACGTGACACCATGTTTACTTCACACTGACCAGAGCAGTTTACGTAAAACTTATAAGTCACAATGTTAAACTTGGATGTTGGGACAACACGCTTACAGACTGGTGTTGGCACAATATTGGCAACTGAATTAAATCAACACTGGTTCTAGTGGCTGTGTGGGTACAAGGCTTACTTTCAAGCTCCATTTAAGTAAAGGCATGAGCAAGATCTGAAATAAATATCTGGGACTTAAGACAAGTTTAGCAAGTTAGTAACAAAGATATTTTAGACTTATACATGAGTAGGAGAGTTAGCTAACAGAAAACACACATTTAGGTATGAAGTTAGAATTATAGAAATAATAAACTTCCAAGGTATAATCATAAACAACTTAGTGTGTCACTGGCAGCTAAATCACCCAAGGTGTATGACTTTACATGAAACATGACTATTTCTCCCCCTTAAGCCCAAACCGACACATACACCCCAAGGAAAGAATGAATGAATGCATGCCTATATGGATACGGAATATGAATGTTGTGTCAATACGGTTCTGATTTATTTTGCCTCAACATTGCTTAGTGACACCTGAAAGCATTTTTTTTGACTTTAAAACACAACAAAAACATTTACTCTCTTTATCAATCACCTGAAAGGTTAAGAAGCGATAATGAATTCATTGAATGTAAGGCAATAACGAGACCCCATACACACCATTCATCATAATCAATGTAAATGCACATGGGCATGAATGAAGGAAGTGCATGATCCCAACACCCCACAATCCTAATGCATATTTGTTTACTGTACATCATATAAAGGTTTTAAGCACCAAGTGAGAAATAATACTGAATGAAGGCAGTACAAAACCCCAAACACCCCAGTATTAAACCTCACTATTTTATGCCCCTTTGCCAGGCATCACAATGTGAATAAAACACAACTGAATACATCATAGTAGCGAACTATGTGTACCCCAGCTTCTCCACATGCAATGTGTAACTTAGATATGAATAAGACATAACTGAATAACATCGTATCAGTGAACTTCATGCATCCCGGCTTCTTCATACTATGTCACTAACCTCAGAGAATAGAGAGTTTCAATTAAGCTCATGAAAAATTTAAGGAAAGAACTTTCAAACAGATATCATCTTTACAATGTCAAGAACTCAGAAACCAGGCCATGCATGACACATTCATGAATAAGATCAAAGGTAAAAATCAAGAACAAACTCAGAAATCTAATGTGATATAACAACACCACAACCAGTCTACGATGTTAGCCCGTGGTGATAAGGCAACACCGAAATGCATCACTGATCACATAACACTCTTGTCGAGAGCCTTCCTCAAATTGAAGAACCCCTCACTACCTAAAGGTTTCTTAAACATATCAAAAAGTTGATTGTTGGTCTCTATGTATTCAATGTTAATCATGTTATCCTCTACCAGATCCCTCAAGAAATATTCCTAATAGATCTATGCTTGGCTCTAGAATGTTGCACTGGGTTTCTTGAAATACTTATGGCATGAAGGTTGTCACAAAACACTAGGACGGTATCACTCTCAAGCCCGTAATTATGCAATAAGTGTTTAAGCCATGAAGATGGGAAAGCTACCAACTGCTACATATTCAGATTCAACAGTTAACAGTGACACACACTTATGTTTTTTGCTATACCGAGAAAAATGATTATTTCCTAAATAATAACAACATCCACTTGTCGATATTCTAACATCTAAATCTCCAACCCATTCAGAGTCCGTAAAACCTATAAGGTTTCTAGTTATATCATGTGTATACCATATGCACAAGTCTGTAGTACCCGATATATATATTTAAGAATGAGCTTCAGAACCATTTAATGAGAAGCTTTGGGGTTAGTCTGATACCTGGCGCATACACAAACTGAGCTCATAATAGCTAGGCGGGTAGCTAATAGATGCAGAAAGATCTCAATCTTGGATTTGCACAGTGTTGAGGCAACACTGTATCCTGTGCCATCTTTTCCAATCCTCAAGGTAGAAGACAATGGAGTCTTTCTTGGCTTAGACTCCTCCAATCTGCTCACCATAATTCTTGCACATTTGACTTGGCTTAAGAACACCCCATCCTCCTCTTGCTTCACTTGCAGACCAAGGAAGATATTCAACTCTCTAGTGATGCTCAACTCCAATGAACCTGTCATAGCCTAAAAAAACTTGTCTATAGAAGACATGTTAGTAAAACCTAAGACAATGCTATAAACATAGAGATGAGATGTGCAACCATCAAAACATGTAGCAGACACTAAAACACTCAACATCATTATATCTTCGTAATTTACCAGATTATTGTTGCATGTCTTCATGCCTTCAGTGATCTGATCAAATACCTGAGATGTTGGATGATACATATGAATCCTAACAGGTGAATCCCTCCAAACATCTGGACCTTGAACCTCTTTATTATTTGAGTATGACTGCTCCAGTGTTGTGTCAGTATCAACAACAGTCGGTGTTGGCAGAACACCAGCTTCTGGTCCAGGTTCAGGTTCTGTAGGTGGTGTTGGGTTGACACTATCTGAATTAAGTGTTGTCTCAACATCAGAATCCAGCAAAGTAGACACGACAACCTTTTGTTCACCTGCAACACTTGATAGATCATCAAATACCACTTTTACATATTCTTGAACAATACTAAGTCTAGGATAAAGTAATCTATATGCAGTATTGTTCAATGGATAGCCAACAAGGGTACACATATCATTTTTTGAATCTAATTTGCTTAAATAATCTATGACATTTGGAGCATGTCAAACACATCCAAATTCATGATATTAAGCAAGATTGGGCTTGTTTTGATTCAACATCTCATAAGGAGTCACGGGTGTAGAGGATTCATAAAAATTTTCATTAAACTCACATAAGTCAGAGAATGACCTATTTTCAAATTCTCTACCCAAATATGAACAACTGTTACCAATAGATACACCATGTAAGTTATTAATATTGACATGCAATGTTTTGAAGGTATGGAGTGCTTCTAAGTTTTCTTTAAAATATTTTATCAAGCTATTTCCAAAGAATCGTTCATAATCACACAATCATATTATTTTCCCCTATTGCTACTTACTTCAATAAGACCTAAGAGATCCATCTGAAGTTGTAGAAAGCAATTAGAGGTACTTGTAACATGTTCATCAACATGGATTGAGTTATTAGAAGCTTTGGTCTACTGTTTACCTTTCAAATAAGCAACACAAACCATCTTACCAGAGCTCGTGAGATTTGGAATCCCTCTCACTGTTTCAAGTTTTAGCACCTTGTTCAATCTCCTTCGGACAGTTGGTCCATACAACTCTTCAGTCTCTGTGTCAGAGTGAACATGTGTGGAGCCAACATGTTGATCTGTATATGTTGGCACAACATCTGTACTCTGGGCAGGTTCAATATCCTTAATCAGTGTTGAGTTAACATTGTCAACTATCTGTGTTGGCTCAACATCTACAACCAGAGGTGTAGAGGAATTTCCTTCGTTCTTACCTGTATCACTAGACATATCACCAGAAACAACAATCAAAGAATCTTGAACAATGTTTAATCTTGGATTATAAACTCTGTAAGATGTACTATGCAAGAAGTAGCCAGAAATGCATTTCAAATTCTTAGAATCAGAGATTCTCAAGTATTTTCTATTATTCAGAATATAACACACTCCAGCACACTTATGAATATGACCACTGGGTCCACATAATTTTTCTCCCATGGTCAGACTTGATCCTAATAACAGAGGCATTGTTCAAAGATTTTATGCTAGTAACAAGAACCTTAAAGGTGTTAAGAGCCTCTGATTTGTCTTTCAAGAATTTGACCCAAATATACATGGAAAAATCATCAACAATAACATAAGCATACCTTTTCCCCCCAAGACTATTTACATCAATTAGACCCATAATATCCACGTGTAACAATTTTAAGCATCAAGTAGTCCTTGAGTTTTGTCCCACAACTTTGATAGGAGTGTGAGAAGCTATGGTTTGCTTACCCTTTAGACTATCGCCATAAACAAGCTTACCTGGACTAGAAAGCTTTGGTATACCTCTGGTTGCATCCACCTTCAACAGTTTCTTCAAGTTTTTGTAATGCTTGTGTCCAAGTCTCCTATGCCAGACAACCGATACTTCCACTTTAGCATGAAAGCGTTGAGCTTATTCATTCATCATGTAATGACACATATATTTGCATTATCAAAAACATCACAAGAATCGTTGTCAAATTTAACAACAAATTTATCCGTTGAAAGTTGACTAATGCTTATGAGATTAGCATGCAGTTCATCAACCAACAGAACATCCTTTAGATGTGAGAACCTCTTAATTTTCAGAAATCCTTTGCTAGTTATCTTCCATTTGCTTCCTCCATGATAAGTGTATGCTCTAGTAGTGAAGGGCTCAAAATTCTTCAAATTAGTTCTAGTCCGTGTCATGTGTCTAGAACAACCAATATCAAAATAACAATTATCAGCTAGGTTAGTGTGAACAACAAAGAAGACACCATTGCATATGATCTTAATCTTAGGATCCCAAAGGTTATTGTTTTTCAATCTGTTATTCTGTTTAGCAGTGTTGTTACTGGATGTTGACCAAACACCAGATCTTCGTGTTGGCTTAACATCAGAAACAACACTGTGTGAATCCTTGTCATGTTCAACTAATTTTCTATATTTAAAATAATATAGCTTAGAATGTCTTGACTGAAAGTAGTACAAACATATGTAAGTCATTTTCTTGGATTTTTTAGAAACTTTTTGCTTTTACAAATCTTGGGATAATGGATTTAGAAAAACATATATTATTATGACCTTGGTAACCTAACCCAATTTTACCATCATTACCGACAATAGGAATCTCATCAAGTCTACACATACCTGCATCCCATTCAGAGATGGCTTGTTCAGCCAATTCAAGCTTAGTCAGTACCTTTACAAATTGAGCCTCCTTTCTAGTTAGGTTTGTCTCAAGTTCATTAACAATATCAATTGGAAATGTGTTTTCCTTAATGAGGGACTTTTCTCTCTTGCTCAGTTTGTTCTTTTCAGCATGCAAAGCATAATATGTGACCTCTAAGTCTTCTGTTATCTCTTCTTGAGTCATCTCACCTTCAGAGAAATAAACTTCATCAAAACCTACTGAACCAGCAAAATAATTTAAGTCAACATGTTCATGATAATCACTTCTTCAAGCGATTAGACAAATTAAGTTAGAAGAAATGGTATAATCATCGCAATCAACAAAAAAGATCGCTTGGACTGGTGTTGTTGTCTAAGTGTTGGGCCAACACTAAATCACAGTGTTAGCTTGACATTTTGTCCTAACACAATCTGTCTAGTCCACATTAGTAGTCAACACTACTGTCTAAATTTCTTCAATTGATGGCACACGTGCTTCAAAACATTCATCACAACTTGTCTCAACATGGTTCATTTCTCCTTTGTAGAAACAAACTTCATCCAAATCTATAGAACCACAAAGGCAGATAAAGTTAGTATGATCATTAGAATCATTAATTTCAGTGAATAAACAATTAGAATCAGAATTAATGATATCATTCTCCGAGTCATCAAAAAACATTCTCTGGTTTTGAGCTTCAGTCTTAATGTTATGCACACAGTGCTAAGTGATGTTGTCCTAACATTCGGATGACACATCTTTAGACCGGTTCACAATGGTTGGACTCGATTCAACTTTAGGTTTCATATTGACATCATTTACGCTGTCAGGAGTCATCATGGGAACTGAGTAGCCATCAATTTTTACATCCATGCTCATAGGCCTATGGATTTAATATGAGATTTGAGCATGTTGTTGTTGAGGTTCGTGTTGTCCATTCCTTAGTACCAAATCCAAACACCAGTGAAATCGGTGCTTGGCTCTAATACCAATTGAAAATGTATGGATCGGTATTGGTACAACGTTTGTAACTTAACACTGATGTCGACCCCAGCGTTGAGCCAACACTAATTTTACTTAGTGTTGTCCTAACACCTACTGACAGAGTATAACACGTTGTGTTAAGTTGAATGTTACACCAACATTGAAGAACTCAATGTTGACTTAACATTCGTGATACGTTGATAGAGTAAATTGTGTACACCGGAATTTAAAGAACACAATAAGTAACTTTTAGGCAGATTATAGGAATATAATTTGCCGAGTCCAAAGGGTAAAATAACCACTAACAAATTAATGATTTTACAAAAACAAAACAAATGAGAAAAGAAATCAATCCTAACACCTAACTCACTATAAGCTATAGACTCGTCAGGTAAAAACTCCGTATAACAAGACAAAGACACTTCAACAATATTGATTTTCTCTCAGGATGTTTTAGCTCTAGTCTTCATGTATTTTTCTTGATGCCCTACATGCCTATTTATAATATATTGTTTCTTGAGGTCCAAAGCATGTTGTGCACGTTCATGATTGTCGTTAGATCTCCAAGATCATCTCTAATTTTGTTCTTGAGCTTCTCATCTTCTTCGTCCTTATCTTTAGGTGAATATAGACATTTTTCTATTTGAACTCTACCTCATCAATAGAAGACATCTTCTCTTAATCGGATTTCTCTTTAGTAGACTTCTAATCTTCTAAAGTTTTCTATCTTTATCTTGAAATTCGTTCAACTTATCACCAAGAAGTCTTCCATCGCCTTTATTTTTTGTATATTCTTCTTTTGATGAGTAAACCACTTGGACTCTTGATTTATCATTATCCTGAAATATAAACAAGATAAACTACAATTGTGGTACTAGATTAGTTTGGGAATAAAGGCAAAATAAAATAATATTTAAAACTTCAGACAGTGCAGTATTAAATTCCGTGTTGTGCCAACACTAGGTACTAGAATATTGAACCAACACTTCATAGCAACACTTGCACTTTCACGTGATACCGTTTTTGCCAAAAAGATGTTGTAACCAATGTACTTCAGCCGAGACATAGGCAAGAGCCCGCTATTCTGATTTTGTTGAGGAACGAACAATAGCCTTTTGCTTGTGTGACGATAAAAAAATACGGTTTAGCACCAAGAAAAACATTGAAGACAGTAGTAGAACTGCCAATGAGACTGTCTCCCGCCTAATCCGAGTTTGAAAAATCTGTAAGCAAGAGAGAAGCGAGGCGGTGATGGGGAACCATAGACACCATGTGTTAGAGAACCCTTGAGATAATGGATACAATTATATTTCGATTCTTAATTAATTTAGCTGTTTATGAAAACTTAAACATTCATCTCATGGTTGTTGTCACAACTTATCTTTATGGATTACTTGATAATGATATTTATATAAAAGTCCCTGAAGTAATTAAAATGCTTGAATCATCTAGCTCTAAACGTAGAGAAGTGTACTCAATTAAATTACAAAGACCGTCATATAGGTTAAAACAATCAGGTCGCATGTGGTACAGTAGTTTGAGTGAATACTTATTGAAAGAAGGATATATAATAATTATTTGTGTCCATGTGTTTGTTTTTATCAAGAGAACATCATCTGGTTTTGCGATTATTGCAGTTTATGTAGATGGTTTAAATATCATTGACACTGACAAAGATTCAACAATGAATTATTTAAAGAATGAGTTTGAAATGAAAGATCTTGGTAAAACTAAATATTGTCTTGATTCACATAATGAGTATATTAAAAATGGTACACTAGTGCATCAATCTAATTATACCTAAAGGATTTTAAAATATTTTAACATGGATAAAGCAACTTTTTTTAATCATCATGTCATTGCTAGATCATTAACTAAAGACAAAGATCCATTTCGTCCAAGTGAAGAAAATGAACAAATTCTTAGTTTTGAAGTTCCGTATTTAATGCCATTGTAGCTTTAATGTATCGAGCTAATTGTACTAGACATGATATATCATTCACTGTTAATTTGTTAGCTAGATTTAGCTCATCACCTACAAAAATGCACTGAAAGGGAATTAAATATTTATTTCGTTATCTTCAAGGAACAACAGATCTTGGTCTATCTTATCCTAACAAATCAAAACATAAATTGATTGGTTATGCAGATGCAGGTTGCCTATCACACCCACATAAATCCAAATCTAAAACTGGATATGAAGTTTCGTATGGTGGCACTGCTATTTCATGATGTTCTCAGAAACAGACACTTTTGCAATATCCTCAAATCGTGCTGAGGTTATTGCACTTCATGAATCAAGCAGGGAATGTGTATGGCTACGATTAATGACACACTATGATGCATCGATTCTTCAAAATATCAGTCGTATCCGTATTCGACACCGACACTCCTCCAACACGTATCCGACACGCCACATGGCGTGTCTCAATTAAAATGAAAAAGAATAATTCGACACCCTTATCGGACACTTAAGGTTGCCGTGTCCGACGAGTGTTCAACACATATTAAGGGTGTCTCCAACTTGTTTTAAGCTTGTTCAAGAGAAATTGTATTTTTTAATTGTTTATGTTATAAATTTTATTTAAAATAATATTATAAATTGTCAAATAAAAGATAAAAGACTAAAAACAAAGTGTTAAAAACTTAAATAACTAAGTAAAGGGACTAAACGTGAATGATTTTCAATTAATGCATGATTTGATTTGAGTAGTATTTATGTATTTTAGTATTATTATTAGTTTATTTTGGTTTTATATTTATGTTTGACAAGCGATAGTTGAATTTAAATGTGTATTTTATTTGAACTTTGTTTTGTTTAATAACCGGTGAGCAATAAGTGATAATTTTATTTGAATTTATGTAGGTATGAGTTTTTACTAGGGATTAAAGAAATTAATTCTATAAGTTTATTAGTGATACTTATTATATTTTAATATTAAAAAATACAGTCGTGTCTCAACCGTGTCGAGATTTTACAAAATTCGTGTTGCCCTGTCTGTGTCCCCGTGTCCGTGTCCGTGCAACATAGATGACACATCATATAAGAAACACATCTAACTTACCAATTAGAGAGGGTCCTACAACATTATAAGAAGACAATTCTGCATGCGTTACACAAATGAAAGAAGGCTACGTCAAGAGTGATCGAACGAAACACATACACCCGAAGTATTTTGCCTACACTCAGGGACCTGAGAAGAACAAAGAAATCAATATCCAATATGTTTAATTATGTGACAATATGGCAGATCTCTTTACAAAGGCATTACCTACTGTAACTTTTAAGAAATATGTTCATAACATTTTGACGCGTCACCTACGAGACTTTTGAAGCATTGAAGATGCCAACTTGAAGGGGAGTTCACACGGTTGTACTCCTTTTCCCTTATTAAGGTTTTTTTCCCACTAGATTTTTTCTTATAAGGTTTTTAACGAGGCAACATCAAAACGTGTGAATAAATGTTTATCATCCGACGTTTGAATGGCTAAAGGGGGAGTGTTGAAAAAATATTATTACTATTGTTTTAGCTATCCAACTTGGACCCAAAAGTCTTACACTTGGAAAATATATATAATACATACAATTCTTTCAATTCTCTTATCTTATGTTTTCTTCCCAAAGTCTTAATATTATTCTAGTTAAATCTTAACACAAATATAGTTTTAGGACGAATCATTTTTTATGTCCTGTAACTTTTTCCTAAAATCTTACATGCCCTTTTTCTTTTGGCCGACTTTTTCTGCCCTGTAACTTCTCATTTTTTCACCAAATTTGTCCAAAACGCCTTATTCGGGTTCAAATAATGACGTGGCAGCCAAATCAACAAAGCACACAGCCTAGTCAACAAAGCGCGATGCCAAATCAATTTTTTTTGCCCAAAATGTGAATTTTAAAGTGCCCAAAAAAAAAAATACATTCATTGAAAAAAACCAAAATCATCATCTTATCTCCCCTTGTCACCTAACCCACCACCATCACCACCACTACGACCAATTCACCATCACCAAAACCTAAATACATACTAAAACAACCACCACCACAAAAACAATCAATACCAAAAAATTATGGGGAGGGGGGCAAAATCAGGGGTGGTGGTGGTTAGTACCGAGAAGGGGACCGAAATCGGGGGGGGGGGGGGGGGGGGTTATTCTGGGTTATGGAACAACTCCCCTCAGCCTATTGAACGACATATTGAAGGTGCCTACCCAAGGCTCACTCGCTGCCTTAAGTAAGGCATGACTTTACTAAACTTGCTATTGGAAATGGTCTAACTAAATGACCAACAGATTCAATAGCACCGTTGTTCTTCATATTATTACACTACAAGATTTGGGGGGCATCTGCAACCGCCCCCCAGTAACTGCGACCGCAGAGCGACCGCCACCGAGAAGTAGCGACCGCACCGGCGGTCGCGAGGCTTTTATAAGACCTCGCAACCGCCTAGCGGTCGCCCCCTTATATGGCGACCGCCCGTGCGGTTGCAATATTAAGTTCTCGCAACCACTGGGCGGTTGCGAGTTAACATGGCAACCGCCTGGCAGTTGCTAGATCCCATGGCAACCGCCTGGCGGTTGCTATGTCACATGGCAACCGCCTGGCGGTTGCCAATACTCGATATCTGCAACCGCCAAGCGGTTGCAGATAATATTCATACTTGATTTTTTACTATTACGTATGATACGTTGTGGTACGTTGTTTGATCAATTGATAATTACCCTAATGATAGTTAAAACAAGCCAAATTATAAGGTTTCACTGAAAAATTAAGCTTAGGGACAATATTAAGAACTAAGTGCGATGATTAGTTGTTAAACATAATATATAGGTATATCGTTGATAACTCGCCTAATCACATAATCTACTATTTTACTAACTTAATTACTAGTTTTGTAGTTATTTACTACTACTATTCACATTTAATAATGATATTTGAGTTCAATAAACACAAACACATCAAGATACTTCTCAAAAATCACTAATTTCAAAATGGATGTTTTTGCAACAGCTAGGCGGTTCCAGATATTCAGACCTAGCAACCGCTTAGCGGTCGCCACCTTATATGGCGACCGCCCGTGCGGTTGCAATATTAAGTTCTCGCAACCGCTGGGCGGTTGCTAGATCCCATGGCAACCGCCTGGCGGTTGCTATGTCACATGGCAACCGCCTGGCGGTTGCCAATACTCGATATCTGCAACCGCCAAGCGGTTGCAGATAATATTCATACTTGATTTTTTACTATTACGTATGATCCGTTGTGGTACGTTGTTTGATCAATTGATAATTACCCTAATGATAGTTAAAACAAGCCAAATTATAAGGTTTCATTGGAAAATTAAGCTTAGGGACAACATTAAGAACTAATTGTGATGATTAGTTGTTGAACATAATATATAGGTATATCGTTGATAACTCGCCTAATCACATAATCTACTATTTTACTAACTTAATTACTAGTTTTGTAGTTATTTACTACTACTATTTACATTTAATAATGATATTTGAGTTCAATAAACACAAACACATCAAGATACTTCTCAAAAATCACTAATTTCAAAATGGATATTTTTGCAACCGCGAGGCAGTTACAAGATAACATGGCAACCGCCTGGCGGTTGCTATGTCACATGGCAACCGTCTGACGGTTGCCAATACTCGATATCTGCAACCGTCAGGCGGTTGCAGATAATATTCATACTTGATTTTTTACTATTACGTATGATTCGTTGTGGTACGTTGTTTGATCAATTGATAATTACCCTAATGATAGTTAAAACAAGCCAAATTATAAGGTTTCATTGGAAAATTAAGCTTAGGGACAACATTAAGAACTAAGTTTGATGATTAGTTGTTGAACATAATATATAGGTATATCGTTGATAACTCGCCTAATCACATAATCTACTATTTTACTAACTTAATTACTAGTTTTGTAGTTATTTACTACTACTATTCACATTTAATAATGATATTTGAGTTCAATAAATACAAACACATCAAGATACTTCTCAAAAATCACTAATTTCAAAATGGATATTTTTGCAATCGCCAGGCAGTTGCGAGATAACATGGCAACCGCCTGGCGGTTGCTAGATCACATGGCAACCGCCTGGCGGTTGCCAATACTCGATATCTGCAACCGCCAGGCGGTTGCAAGGGCTTCTCGCAACCGCTCGGCGGTTGCAAATTTTGCTGAAATTGGGCGGGATTGGGGGGGGGGGGGGGGAAATTCAAATTTTTACGAAAATTCAAAATTTTCAATACATTGCAACCGGCGAGCGGTTGCAAATTCTGCTGAAATTGGGGGGGAATTCAAATTTTCACGAAAATTCAAAATTTTCACCCAAATCTTATATATACCCACCATTCTTCCCCTAATTTTTCATTCACAACTCTTACACTCTCAAAAAAAAACTTAAAACTTCATTTTATCTTCCAATCAAAACACAAACACTCTTCTATTCGAATCCACAAAAAAAACCACAAAAACTTCTTTTTACCTACAAAACAAATAATCAAACACTTTTTTTCTTTTATATCTTCAACAAAACACCCAACCACACTCTTTTCTTTTATATCTCCAACAAATACCAAACACTTTCTTTTATCTTCATAACAAAATACCAAACACTCATCTTTTTCAATCCACAAAAACTCAAAAACTTCTTTATATTTTCAACAAAACACCCAACCACTTTCTTTTCTTTTATATCTCAAACAAAAATCCAAACACTTTCTTTTATCTTCATGACAAAATACCAAACATCATTTTTCTTCAATCCACAAAAACTTAAATACCTTTCTTTTATCCCAAAACAAAACACCAAACACTTTTTTGTATTCTTATATTTTTGTACGTGTTTTTTTGAGTTTTACCATTTTATTTCGTCAAAAAAAAAAAAAATTTCGGAAAATTCCCGGAATATTATTGTATTTTTTTTATTTTGAAGAATATTATTTGCAACCGTCACGCGGTTGCGAGCTAAATCTCGCAACCGCCTAAGCGGTCGCCCAATAAATCGCAACCGGCTAGCGGTCGCCCCATTATATGGCGACCGCCGGGCGGTCGCCCATTTGTATGGAGACCGCCGGGCGGTCGCCCCTTCGTATGGCGACCGCCTAGCGGTCGCCTTGGTGTAAGGGCGAACGCTCGGCGGTCGCAAGCGGCCCACGACGAGGGGTATCCGCGACCGACACGGCGATCGCCCCGACGGTCGCGGATACCCTTCGGGCGACCGCCCATGGGCCTTCTGCGATCGCCCGGGCGGTTGCAGATGGCCCAAAATTCTTGTAGTGTTATGTACACACATATGCGTGTGTATTATAATCATATGTTATTTTCTTAATATATAAATTGCGTGGTTGATTTAATTGGAAAGATCTCACTCGTCGAATGATTATTACTGAAGTACTTTCATTATACGCGCTAGAATAGGTGGATATCATTTATTCCTCATAGTATTTGAATTAAATAGATGGCTAGAAGGCGTAACTTGATTTGAGTCTATCTTCCTGAAATCAAGGGTGGTGGTGGTGTGTCTATCTATCTATCTATCTATCTATCTATCTATCTATCCATCTATCTATCTATCTATCTATCTATCTATCTATCTATATATCTATCTATCTATATATATATATAGGGATAAATGCGTTAAACCCCCTGAACTATGCAGGTTTTTGCGTTTTCGTTCTTAAACTAAATAAATAAGCGCTTTGCCCCCTAAACTATACCATTCTGTGCGATTTGCCCCCTGGCCGGGTTTTCGGCTATTTTCGGCTATTTTTGGCCTGAATGTTTTTCTTTACTCGACACATATGTGTTGTACTAGATGTATTTTAGTAGTTGATGATAAAAAGTAGGCGAAAAAATACCTCGAACGGGACATATTCCGGCTAAAATACACTGAAGAGGAAATCACAATTTAGCCGGAATATGTCCCTTTCGAGGTGTTTTTTAAAACTCGATTTGTCATCAACTGCTAAAATACATCTGGTACAACACATATGTGTCGGGTAAGGGGAAAAATTCAGGCCAAGAATGGCCAAAAATAGCCGAAAACCCAGCCAGGGGCAAATCGCACAGAATGACATAGTTTAGGGGGAAAAACGCTTATTTATTTAGTTTAAGGACGAAAACGCAAAAACCTGCATAGTTCAGGGGGTTTAATGCATTTATCTTATATATATATATACAAAGATGGTAAATTAATGTTTTTTAAATGATTTATTTTTATTTTTATAATTTTTATAACTTTTATAAATTTTATAACTTTTATGAGTTGTTAAAGATATAAAATATAACTTTAATTTTTTTTGTTTGTTTTTATAATTTAAGAAGTTTTTATAAATTATTAAAAATATAGAAAATAATTTTTTTGATAAATAAAAGAATTGTATATATATGAAGAGGATGAATTGATTTTTTTAAATGATTTTTTATTTTATTTTATAACATTTATAAATTGTAAAAGACATAAAAAGGTTGCATATATATATATATATTGAGGTGGAAAGTGCAATTTATTTTGGGGTGCAAGTACAATTTTTAATATTATAAGAGTTTGTGTAAAAAAACATTTTTTGCTGAAAATTATGACTTGGCGGAACAACTTATTGACTAGGCTTAGCAACTTGTTGACTGTACCACCACGTAGGCATTTTAGCCCGAATAAGCGATTTTGGGCATTTTTAGTAGAAAAATTAAAAGTTAGGAGGAAAAAAAAGTCGGCCCAAAACAAAAAGAACATTTAAAATTTTAGAAAAAAATTATAGGGCAAAAAAAAATAGTTCGCTCATATTTTTATGACCAGCCTTTTTTGAACTTCTTGGATAAATTTTAATATCAATTCTAGCGAAGTGAGTGTACTTTTCCTTGAGTCCACGTGCATATGAGAGTCGAAATATTCTTATTTGTTTCTTTTTTTGATGGGCCGAAATATTCTTGTTCGAGGTCATTCTTTTGACCAAAATACTAATTATTGTAGAAAAAGATCATCCGATGTTGACTGTCGAAATTTCATATGAAAAGTATAGCTTGTGCATTCATGGTGTCTGTACTGGCTATACATGTCAATTACGTATTCATATAAACTAACATACAAGAAATCCTCTATATAATTTTATTTTGCGGTCATCCTCACAAATTTCTTAGCATGCAATGCTGCTCATGACTAAACGATCCTAAAAAGTACAAATTAAATTTTAAATAATTTGATGATATATTATTTTATAATTGCTAATCACTATAAATTGAATATTACAATTGTAGAATTCTAATTCCAATCACATGCATGGCGATATCATGTATTTTAACCTTTTATCAATGAAATATTGCGATTATTTTATTTTTGAAAGAAAATGTCAAAAAATATTAGCACATAACCTATTCATTAGATGTTAGATACACAATATGTTGATAATGTCTTCATAGATTAATTAGAAAAATAAAAAGAATACTAACCTAGTGGATATGTTGGAGGCTTGTCATCATGATTGGAGACTTCTGAAACCACAATTAGTTTTTTGGAATTAATGATTCTTAAGTTAACCTGTCTATATATCTACAATACTATATAAAGGAAGCCTTATAAAGGAAGCTATTCGAAACTATATTGATACCAATCTTTTGATTTTTTTATTTACTCTTAGGTACAGTAATAAAATGTTTCATTCGTTAGAATATAACTGCAATCTGTTTCAATCTTATAACTATTAAAATATTTTTATTAAAAGAAACAATTATTACCTAAAAAGAAGGTTAATATATATATAAACTCTCTATCCATATTTAAGTTATAATAATCTTTATAATACATATTAATTAAATTATACTTAAAATAAATATTAATCAAGTGGAGACTGCATATCAACATTTCTAGTATATATATAGGTATTTAGCTCTCTGCGTGTTAATAAAATTATGAAATATTTAGTTGAAACTAGATTATTTATTTCTGTTAAATATACATATACTCGGTAACTGATTGACTAGCTTACTTTAATTCGTGGTGGTGTGTTATTCTACCCTTTCCTAAATAACATCATAAGATCAAAACAAATATATCTCCGACAAATTCCTTTCTATTTAGATCTTGTCATTACGTTAATATATAGAAATAAAAATTTCAAACTCAAATTCCGAAAGTTTTTATAATATGTCTAACCTTCGCCAACTTGTTCGTTTTGCCCAGTTCATTTTCGGCGAATTATTTTAGACATAATGTTCTCCTCGTCAAGACGGTTCTGGTGGTGGTGATGGTATCGCTAAATTCGAAGTCGTTACAATGATTTTTTTCGCGATTTTTGGCGGAAAATCTCTGGAAACAAGCAGTGGGGTAAAACGAACAGGTTGGCAAAGGTTAGGGGGCAGAACACTTATAAAACTTCTCTGGGGTGTATGTTGCAAAAGTGGTCATAGTTCACTGGGTTTGAAGCTTTTATTCCTAGCATATATTAGAAACGTTGGCACCCGGTCCCTGTAATTAAGAATTTATATTATTTGTACTATAATTAATTTGTACGGTAAAAAATATCTAAATATGTAAAACTAAAATATATCAGGTTAGAGATTTGATATGGCGTTTTCTAGGAGCACAAGGAAGAGAAATGATATGAGCGCATGCCAAAATCTCATTCTTTTTGCTATAAAGGTTAGAGAGATGATATGAGCACTACCTTCGACTCGTCTTCTATATTTAAATTCTCTTTTTCATCCATGTCTTATTCTACTTGCTTCAGATCTATTTATTTTCACGATTAGACCTTAACTTCATGTTTTTGATATATTAGAGAATGATAGATGCTGAAATAAATTAATATACGAACAAATTTTAACAGTTATAATTATTTTCTAATAGTCTGTTGTAGGAGTAAATATGAAAATTTAAATTTTATTTCAACAAAGTATTGATATATATATATATATATATATATATATATGTATCCCACACGCATATATATATATAAATATATATGTGTGTGTGTGTGTGATATATCATAAAGAAAGTACACATGTAATATAAATATAGATATATATATTGATGAATTATCAAAAATGCCCGCTAACTTTTGGTTTTAATCCTAAATGCTCGATTTTTCCAAACCTGCTGAAAATGCCCGTTAAGTTTTAAATTTCTAACAAAAATGCCCGATTTTAAAAATTCGGACATTTTAGCCGACGTGGCATCCGAGTCAAAGAGGCGCACTGCGGAATCAAAAAGTCGCGTTTTAAAATTCGGGCATGTTTGGTAGAATTTTAAAAGATACAAGGTATTTCTAGCATTATTTTTCAGACAAAATAGGATTTTTTGTTCTTATTTTTCGTTTCGGGTATTTTTAGTAGAAATTTTAAAAGGTACATGACATTTTTAGCATGTTGAAAAACAACAGGCATTTAAGATTAAAACCAAAAATTAGCGGGCATTTTTGATAATTCGTCCTATGTATATATATCTACTATTATCTATAAAGGTGAGAAGAGTTCTCACTTGGTTATTTGCAGATTATTAGTTCCTCTTTTTGATTTCACACACACACAAATATATATATATATATATATATATATTTGTAATTATTGTTGAGGTCTCTATTACAGATTTTTTAGAAAAAAGATGAAGAGTTTGTTGATGACTTATAAGAGGTGGAACTTGTTCTTCATAATCTTAATAGTATAAGCATAGTATAAGCAGATCTAAAATCTAGTAAAGACTTTCTATAAATAGTATTTTTATTGATATTTGAGTATATATGTGTGTGTAACATCAATTGTTTTTAAAAACAAGGATGGGAGGAGCGTCCCCCTTTCCTCCACCGCTGATTCATTCCCAGCCAACCACATGCAGAGACATGCCTTGTCTTTTTCATTTTAGAATATGTTCTTATTCACTTAAAGAGCAATCCGGTACTCGAATAGAATCAATAGTCAATAGTAATACTTACAAAATGGAGTACCCCTTGTACTCCTCTTTTTTCTATTCATATTTTGCTTATCAAAAAAGAAAAAACATAGTCAATCTTATACCAGAAACAATGTAGCTTCAGTAAAAGCTCGCAAGTACTATGCAAATTACTTGGGCCCATAGTTAATAAAGATCCAAAGCATATTGGTCAAAAAAAGAGGCGAATTACTTGGGCACATTAGATTAGACCAGAATATCGTCTACATGTACTATGCAAATCTTCTTAGATCTGAATCATCTGATATTTGATCATCTGTATCCTGTAGGGGTAGGACACGAGTAAAAGAAAATAATGTATTTTTTTTATGAGAACAAAATCGTCATTAGAATCAAAAATTTGTCACGTAAGCTTGATGATGAATTAGTTCGTCACATACTTACATAGGCCCCTTGGTTGAAGAATATTAATTTGCAAGAAACACAATTGGAAAAATCTTGCAACTAACAAACCCTACAAAATAAAATATATGTAGGCATGTTTTAGCCAATGACGTGCTGGATTTTTTGTAAGCATATTAGGATATACTAAAAACGGCACGCGATCCTCACGTAAGTAACAATTTATCTTAAAAACAATATAATAATATGTATAATAAAAATGATAATCTAAGAAGACGAGGGATATATCAAATAGATAGTATATATATAGAATAAGGTCGGTTACAAGTATGTTACAACGAGTCTATCTCAAACTATGTCTCCTATCTCTAGTTATAGGATGACTTTGGTCCGGAACACTAGGTACTCGAAGTAGAAGTCCGGTTGGATGGTATTCTTAATGTCGAGAGTGATGTCGAATATAGTATCGAAAATATATCGAAGATTATGTCGAGAATATGTCGAGAATGATCTTGTGGATGACTTCAGATTAGACACGTGGTACTATGTCGAATCCCTCACCCTATAGTATGTCGAAATATATGTCGAATGTTATATCGAATATAAATATTCGATATCGGCGGGTAGATCTAGGTATCTTTATTATGTGTGTTCTCGGTATGCGGGACGCAATATTTATAGAGTCTGGACTGTACCATATCGAAGGTGAACTTCGATATGCATGTCAGGGATGATCCCCGACATGAGTAAAATCTGGGCCTGGCCCATGACATGTCCAATACGAGAAATATCACTATCAACGGGAATGCCACGGGGTATTGTGAATTCTGCAACAATGTCGATGTCTTTTTCGACATATCTCCGATATAATATTCAACATATGCTTTTTACTTTTCATTGTTGTTTTATATGTTTTTAACTATGATTGCCACTTGTTTTAGTGCTAGGGATGGTTCAAGTGAAGAATCCTCCTCATAGGAAGTGTGTCGTATCCCCACAGCCACATGTGTCGGTACCTCCGCGGAGTAACGCATTTGTAGTTTTCGATGGTGCATCCTGGGATCCAAGTATTTCTACTGATAATGCGGGTGTGTTGGACAACACACCTACTAATGCTCCGATAGACGACGGTCTTATGCGGGTTCCTGGTATTGTTGCTAATGTTAGGCTTCTGCGTGTTCGCCTACACGAGCAAAATTCTCTATTCTCGAGCCGTTTCTTAGTGCTACAGCCAAACGAAAATGGTAGTAGTATCATTGTTGGAAGTCGTGCGACTATCGAACAGGTTTTGGTATTAGAGCAAGAGAGACTGCGGGTCGCAGATATAGAGCTCTTATCTCAATGATGACTCGCTGCTAATCCTCCCAGGGTTGCTGTGACACCGTTTCCTCTTGGTGTGCCGTCCAATTTTTGGCACCCGACTGGTAGGGCGCGTTATGAGGAGGAAGTAAGAAGTGGAAAAGTCAGTGATGGTTCTCGAGCTGAAGATATTAATAGTACTGCTCATCTCTCAGATGACCCGAGTGGTGCCTCAGCGCATCCGGATGTTGGGGAAACGGGAGGGCTTGAGCTAGGTGAATTCGTGCCCTTGCCTCATAGGGATGTCAATGTTAAAAATGGTAGGGCCACTTGTAGTTGGCGGACTCCCCCTAGTATGGCTGCTGCGTCAACATCCCGTGGTGCTGATTCTTGTCGTCGGAGAAAGTCACGGAGATCTCAAGGGTCTAGCCCATCTTCTATGGAAAATTACAACTTTATGCGAGACTCTACTTCTGATTAGCTAATCATGGGGATAGGTGGTGAAACGGTGCATGAGCAAGATGCCATTCAAAGTATGAACAACATTTATTCGGGTATTGACCCTAATGTGTTACTTCAGAATATGGAAGCTGCTTTAGCACCGCGGATGTGCGTAATGCTGTTCTACGTGGTAAGGTCCTATGTCTTGAGACCCTTTACGTATTTTAATAACTGTTTTTGTATTTGTAACGTCTGACGTGTTTTGACCGTATCTCAGTTTGGGGATATGTTCCACGCTCTTTAAAATGATTATATATTTCTTGTTGTGGTGCAATCTGGCCATGATACAAGAGTCGATGAGTTGTGGGCGATGATTTTCCGTGGTAATGTTTCTCGAGATCGAGCCAATGGTCGAGCGCGGTCGGCCAAGGTTCGTGCACGAAGGGTTCATGATCTAGCTTGGAAGGCCCAGGTTGATAAAGAAAAGTTGATTAAGTAGTTGGAAGAGGCTAGGGCCGAGGCCCGTAGACTTCGCACAGAAAATTTACTTTTGGAGCGCGAACGCAACTCTTATAGGGATTCTGTGGTGTCACTTGAGATTCAAAATGCCAAGTTAACCAAATCATTGATTAATAACGGTATAACGGTGACACCCACTAATCCGAGTGGGAATCCACGTCCTTCCAAGACTGCGGATGCTGATGTTTCCCATTCGGGTGACATGGACCGAAATTGTTCTCCAGAATATATGGTTCAAGGATCTTTTTTGGATTCAGGTAACATCTTTGATCAGTCTATTGGTATAGATGTACCTGACCAGCCTATTGTGTGGGCTTTGGTAGGGGCATACCCAAGGGTGCGTTATCCAGTGCCGCTTGCCCTGCGGTACGCTCCTCTTGGCATGGACCCCGAGAGTGATAGTCTGAAGTGGTACAAGTATCCAGAGGTTCTATCACCTAAAGCAATGGACGAGCTTGCCACTGATGTGAGTGACAAACCATGGAAGTTTCCTAGCTATTTTGCTTCAATTTATTTCTTTATAAATCTTTATAAATTCAAAAAAGTGTCAGAAATGGATTTTTCCCATACTGGTCCATTTAGTAGAGAAGAAATTCAGAATGAGCTATTTACAGATTTCGAGGGAGAGGAGTTTTTCCATAATTTGTACGTTATCCTTTAGGCCTGTAATGTTGGTTGGGTAGTATTTTGATATTTGAGTATCTGATGAATTGCGTATATAGCGTGTGGTGTAGTTTCTTTTTATATCATGCTCAACTTCCGTTAAGTGGCATTTTCTCATTATATGATATTTGGTATGGTTGTTACCTTTCGAGTGTATTTGTCACCCTATTTTTGTTGTAGGTCTTCTCCATCTTATATGGTTTGTTTTGTTGAAGATTCATACAATCGTTTTCTTTGCCTACCTCTGTGCAATCGCCTTCTTCAAGCGATATGTCCTGAGGGTGATATCTCTATGCTGTTTTTGTGTGCATCTTTTATGCCATATAGGCATGTGGATAGTCGCCTTTTCAAGCAATATGTCCCGAGGGCGATGCCTCTGTGCTATTTTGTTAGCATCTTTTCTGCCGTGTAGGGATCTGGACAGTTGCCTTTTAAAGCGATATGTCTTGAGGACGATACATCTGATGGCGATGCCTCTGTGCTGTTTTGTCAACATATTTTCTACCATGTAGGCATGTGGACAGTCGCCTTTTAAAGCGATACGTCCTAAGGGCGATACCTCTGTGCTATTTTATCAACATCTTTTCTGCCGTGTAGTCATGTGGACAGTCGCCTTTTCAAGTGATATGTCTTGAGGGTGATACCTCTGTATTGTTTTGTCCGCATCTTTTTTTTCTATCCCCTGTTAGTTGAGTGTTTTGGGGATAGTCCTGCTCCTACAATCAACAAGATAGTTTAAATATTAAATTGGTGCTGGGCCATGGGGGTGGCTGCCTACGTATCCCATGTAGGGAATCAAGCTCTGCGTAGTTCTGTTAGAAAATGTGAGAAGTCAACAGTAAAACCGACGTAGGTGTTGTACGTTCCATGGTCGGTGTAATGAATCGTTATGCATATCCTCTAGGTAATAATATCCTTTTGAGCTTGCGCGGGAGACCCTGGAAGGTCCATCCCAATTGGTCTCCAGTTTTCCAACATGTTTGCTAGCCTTTACATTTTTTATACCAGGTCTCCCACTTGGAAGCTGCGAACATGCACTCATTTATCAAAGGTGCGGTCCATGACCGATTTGAAAGCCATGGTGCGTTAATCATGTTCCCTAGTGGATTTTATCACATCTAAGTCCATTTGTCGCAAGCGAGCTGATTGTTCGGGATTGTACTCTGTAATTCGATAGCTTGGCATACCTATTTCTACTGGTATTACTGTCTCAGAACCGTATACTAAGGTATATGGTGCTTCCCCGATCAAAGTTCTCGGTGTAGTGCGATAGGCCCAAACAATGCGCAGGAGTTCCTCCGTCCAACTCTTCTCGGTTGCATGTAAGGCGGCTCTCGAGACATTCTTTTAATGTCTTGTTGGTGGTCTCCACCTTCCCATTAGCTTGCAGGTGTGCCACTGCTGCAAAGTGCTGAGAATGTTTTAACTCCTTGCACCATGAAACCATTTCCTTTCCTCGAACCTAAGTTCCGTTATCCGAGATGAGAACTAGGGGTAAGTCAAAGCGACATCTAATGTTCTTCTATATGAAGTCTATCATGTTGTTTTCAGTTAAATGGGCCAGTGCTTCTGCCTCAACCCATTTGGTGAAGTATTCAACCGCAACTTAGAGAAACTTCTTTTGCCCTTTCGCGACTGGAAGAGGGCCTACTATATCTAGTCCCCACTGATCAAATGGGCATGTAATTTCTAACGGCTGCATTAGGACCGCTGGTCTTTGAATTATCTGCTGTGGTATTGACAATTCTCATAAGTTCGACAGTACTATGTCGCATCCTTTCTTAATGTTGATGAGAAATATCCTTGACGTAGGATCCTCTGTGCTAGAGATCTGCCGCTATAAGGATTACCGCAACTTCCCGCGTGTATCACTCTCATAATGTATTGTGCATCCAATGGAGATATACATCTCAATAAAGGACCCTCGAAGGATCGTTTGTAAAGTTCGCCTTCATATATGGTGAACATGTATGCATTGTATTTGATGTGACGCCTAGTGTTTGTATCCTCCGGGACTGTCCCGTTTAGGAGATATTAGAATATCTCATCCTTCCATCATGGGGTGTATGCAATAGGAAAAATAAATTCTACATTAGCCCATACCTTACTAGCCTTAGTAATACCAATTACAGGCCTTGTTGTGGCCAATACTGTGATACGCTTTTCAAAGTAGTTTTATGATGAGCTCGCGAACTTTGATAACGCGTTTGCCTTGGTATTCTCAGATCTTGGGATTTGAGTTAAGTTGAATGTGGTGAATTCAGAAGCTAGCTCTTTCAGTTTCGCCAAATATAAGACCATGGTCTCCTGTTTTGCCTCAAAGAAATCCGAGAAATGATTCACCACTAGCTGAGAGTCTGTGAAGACCTCTAGGTGGTCTGAACATAGGGTTTTTGCCATTCTCACGCCCGTGAGGATTGCTTCGTACTTTGCCTCGTTGTTTGTTATTGGAACATTCAAGATTATTGCACAATCAAACTCTTTTCGATTCGGTAAAATCAAATGGATCCCCGCACCATCACCATTTGCGGTTAAGAACCCATGGTTGAGAACCCATCCACATGGCGCAGCCATGCCGAGTGTCGCGTACTGGGCCCCAGATCCTATATTATGGTAAAGATGTGGTTGCACGAGTAATCCAAGATGTTTCCCAACGTTTCTGCCATAAAATCTGCCAGGACCTGTGCCTTAATGGCGGTAAGGCTCTATTGCCCATTTCACTAATCTTCCTGAAGTTTCTAGACTTTCCATGATCTGGCAAAGCAGCTTATCTTTGATGAATGTTATAGGATGTGACAGAAAGTACGACTTCAACTTCCCTGCTGACAGAAAGTACGACTTCAACTTCCATGCTGTCATTATTATCACCAGGGCGAATAGCTCAATCTGCAAGTAATTCCTTATCGCGTCGTGGAGCACACGACTAACATAATACACTGGAAACTGTTTGCCGGCAATGTCTTTGACCAAAACTGTGCTGATAGCGTTGGTTGAGACTGCGAGGTATAGGTAAAGCATTTCCCCTTGTTCGGGTTTCGCCAACAATGGTGGGGCCATCAAGTATTTTCTTAGCTGCTCGAATGCGATCTCATAATCGTCTATACATTTAAAGTCCGTGGCCTTTTTCAACATCTTGAAGAAAAGGAAGGCACTTTTCTGCTGACGTTGCAATAAAACATCCCAATGCCGTTACCCGTCCTACCAAACATTGCACATCTTGCACCGATTGTGGGGACAACAAGCTCATCACTGCTTGAATCTGGTCACGGTTAGCTTCAATTCCCCTTTCATTCATTATATATCCAAAGAACTTCACTGTTGGGAAGCCCAATGTGCATTTCTTCGACTTCAGTTTTGTACCGTAGTTCCTCATTATGCGAAAAGATTTTTCCAAATGCGCGACATGATCTTGTGCCTTCAAACTATTGATTAACATATCGTCTACATAAACCTCCATGGATTTCCCGATCACTTCATAGAACATCTTTGCGACCAATCTATGAAATGTAGCGCCCGCGTTTCTTAGGCCAAAGGGCATCACACGTTAGTAGTACACGCTAGTATTTGTGATAAAGGCTGTTTTAGGCTGATCTTTTGTTGCTATAAAAATCTAATGGAAGCCACTCTTAGCATCCACAAAACTGAACAAGGCACAACCTGCCGTCGAGTCAACCAAGAGGTCTATTCTTGGCAACGGGAATGGGTCTCATGGACAGTGTTTGTTCATGTCGGTGTAATCCACACACATTCTACATCCCGCCTCTTTTTTCAGGAATAGAACTATGTTACTAAGCCATTCTGAGTAGCGTATTTCGTAAATATGACCTGCTTTGAGTTTTTATATCACCTATTTTTCTACTGCTTCATTCTTTTCCTTACTGAAATTTATCTTCTTCTGCCTCACCGGTTTGGCCCGAGAATTGACGTTCAGCTTGTGTACAATGATTTTTGGGTCAATCCCCTTCAGACCCGAGTCGTACCACGCGAATATGTCAATGTTCCTCCTTCAATATTCTATCAATGTTGTCTTTATGCATGGTGCCATCGTTGCCCCGATTCTTAGGGTATGCTCCAGGTGCGCTGGATCGACAGAAATGGTAATAAAGTTCCCCACATGCTCCATCTTCTATTCACTATGATATGGTATGCCTTTTCTCTTCTAGTAATTTTGCCAACTGGTTCGATTTCTGACATCTTCTTATTTTTACCCACTTTCCTTTTCTTCTTCTGGTCCAATTCTTTCATACTCTATGGTCTCTTCATCCTTAAGGTATCCTGCAAGCCTCCAATCTCGAGAACTGGTGTTCCTACAGACGGCGCCGCTAATTTGATAATAGATTATATATATAGAATAAGGTCGATTACAAGTATGTTACAATGAGTCTATCTCAAACTATGTCTAATATCTCTAGCTATAGGATGACTTTGGTTCGGAACACTATGTACTCAAAGTAGAAGTCCGGTCGGATGGTATTCTTAATTTTGGGAGTGATGTCGAATATAGTATCAGAAATATATCAGAGATTATGTCGAGAATATGTTGAGAATGATCTCGTGGATGACGTCGGATTAGACACGTGGTACTATGTCGAATCCTTATAGTATGTCGGAATATATGTCGAAGGTTATATCGAATATAAATATTCGATATTGGCGGGTAGATCTAGGTGTCTTAATTATGTGTGTTCTCAGTATGCGGGACGAGGTATTTATATAGTTTGGACTGTACCATATTGAAGGTGAACTTCGATATGCATGTCGGGGATCAAGTAAAATCTGGGCCTGGCCAATGGCAGGCCCAATACGGGAAATATCCCTATCAACGGGAATGCCACATAGTATTGGGAATTCTGCAACAATGTCGAAGAAATGACAAGGCACATATTTGGTGAATGCTCTTTTTCTCAGCAGATTTGGGATAGATGTCTTGCATGGCAGTGTCTATCTTCCGCAATTCATCAAGAACCACATGATCAAATGCTGCAAATTTCAGGAATTAGGCCAAATATGAAAGGCAAAGAGTTATGGGACAACCTATGGTTCAACGTCGTCTGGGCAATATGGACATCAAAAAATAAAAAAGATATTTGAGAGGAAAGAGCCTAAGTTAGATACGGTGATGGAATTTATCAATATTCAATCTTGGCTTTGGTTGAAAGCTAAATGTACGGCACTTTCTTACTCGGTTAACGATTGGTTTCAAAGTCCTTTAGCGTGTATAAGTTGAGTCAGATTTTGTTTCGGTCTCTCCCTGGATTTTTCTTGTATAAGGGTAAGCACCCCATGTGCCTCATCTAATAAATTTTCTTAACTTATCAAAAAAAATGATATACTAGAAAGTTGAGACGCGTTCCCAAATAATTTATTTTAAGTATAATATAATTAATTTTTATGATGAAAATTACAATTTAAATACGAATATAAAATTTATATACCTTAACCTTCTTTTTATGTAACAGAATAATTTAGTAGTACTTTTTTTCTTAATGAGAAGGTTTAAGTAAATTACAGTTATATTCCAACTAATACCAAAGTTTAATAGTGTTTCAAAGGATAAATAAAGATATCAAGAGATTTGTGTCAACATGGCTTCCTTTGTATAATATCACATATACTAACTAATTAAATTCAGTTAATTAGTAATGAAATTATTAGCAAAATATCTATAAGCTAAAGGCGATTTATATTTCGTATAAATATATTTATGGTCACTACAAGATTTGGCGGTCATCAGTGACCGCCGGTCGGCGACCACCAGACGGTTGTCGGCGTGTCCGACTGCTAAGCGGTCGCGGGCGCCATAGACGGGAAGCGGAGTGGGGTTGGGGGGGGGGGGGGGGGGGCGCAGTATTTGTATAACCCCCCTACTTATAAGTTTTTTAATCATGTTTTATATTTTATGTTTTAATAATATTTTTAATTGTTAAATTGTAAGTTTAGTTTATTTAATGTATTTTTATTAAATTTGCTTATTTAATGTCAAACTTAGAAATAATGTATTTAGGAAATCTTTATAACTTAGAAATAATGCATTTAGGGGATATTTATAACTTAGCAATAATGCCTTTAGGAAATCTTTATAACATAAAAATAATGTCTTTAAAAAATCTTTATAACTTAGAAATAATGCCTTTAGGGGATCTTTATAACTTAGAAATAATGCATTTAGGGAATTTGTATTACTTAGAAATAATGTCTTTCAAAAACATCTAGTTAATGTAAAATTATTAGTTTAAATGCATGTTAAATTGTCAGCTTAGTTACTTTAATATATTATTATTAGTTTAGCTTATTTAATATTAAATTGTTAGTTAAGTTTATTTAATGTATTATTATGAGTTTAACTTATTTAATGTTAAATTGTTAGTTTATAATATTTAATATTTTTTGTAGAAATAATGCCTTTAGGGAATCATTATAACTTAGAACAAATGATCTTTATAAAATCTTATAACTTAGTAACGATTGAATTTTAGGGAATCATCTAACGTAGATAATTTTTCGTAGTTTTCTAGTATATATTCGTCATGTCAGACCGTTGTTGACGTCGGACTGGCAGTGGTCGACCACGTTCAAGCGACAGTGGTCGGCTGACTGAGGATGTTCCCGATGTTCCCCCTGCTGGCAGTGGTCGAGGTAGTCTTGGAACTCGTATAGTTATCAGACAGAGCGGTCAGGGTCGCGATGACGCAGGCCCCTACGCGTCTACATCGTTGACGCCTACACTACATCGATGTCTTTTGATGCCGCTGCCTCGCCAGATGTCGCGCCCACTGCAGCATCGCCGCCCCAAGATACATCGTCTGGATCTAGGGCTAGAGCACCATCTTCAGCAGGATCCACCGAGGCTGGCCCGAGCCATAGGCCGACAGAGACTCCAGCATCGGGAGTATTCACTGCCACGGAGCAGCACCTATCTAGGGGCCCCTCCAGAGGTGCAACGGCACCGACTGACCAGTCTCAAAGGTAGATTATTAGATTGTCTTCTCATGGTCTGTTTAAGTCCCTCGCTAGCAACGAGGTTGCGACGACAATCAGGATTTGATCAGACAGTTCATGCATATATTCTGGCGTAGCTACTTGACGATGCCCGATGAGGAGCAAGGTAGTATGTTTGCCAAATTTACGGTGAGGAATTATTTCATAAATATAACATATTATTTAATTTAATGTATCAATAAATCAGAAGACGTAATAAGAATAATCTTAAATCGTTATTAATTTGTAGAATATATATTGATTTGACAATAGATCGTATCATATATATATGAGTGTCGGTTACAAGTGAACGATCTAGCAATACAACGAGTCTATCTCAAATCAGGCCTACACTATGTATCTCGCGTAGACTTGGTCTGGAACACCTCGAACCAATGCCTCGATGCTTGGATAGCGGTGGGATATCGGTGACTAGATCGGACGTACGTCGGTGATTGTCTTCGATATGATATCGGTGATGCCCCCTGACGTGATATCGGTGATGTAGTCCCGATGTGATGTATCGGGGTACACGAGATAGTCCCGATATCGAATGCGATATCGAGAGTCAGATCGATGATGTATTTCGATGTGATGCGCGGTAGCTGAGGGATAATAATTGCTTGTTTTGGGATTCGGGCGTCGCGTATTTATAGACATCGGGATCCGGGGACCACAGTAACATATCGGTGATTATTACCGATATGATATCGAAAGTGGTCCCCGATATGGCCTAATATGAGCCTGGTTTGGGTCAGGCCCAATATGCGGGAAATGCCCATATCATATAGTCCCCCAATTTGGGGATTCTTACCTTAGAGATAAGAATTTGCAAATTTAATTTTAAATTTCTGGGTTACCTGTACCCTTCGTCCCGCCAGTTCAAATGACGGAGATCAAATTTGCGGGGAAGGCACTTGTGATGAACTTCGGTGGGCTCTCCAGTAAAGGAGATGTATAATTTGAGGTCCGTTTTTGAATTTTTAATCCGCCACATGAGATTTTTAAATTGTCCGCATATCCCGGGATTGCGCTCTGTGATGCACTTTGGTGATCCCCTTGTGCGTCTGTCCTTGCCCATTTCCTTTTATCTATATCGAATATCAGTACCGATGTGAGATTGAAACTATGTTTCGATCTAGCATCTCCGATATCTATAAATAGGGCTGTTAGGAAAGTGAAAACCCACTTTGGCTTTTAGCGAACTTTCGTTGTTCCTTCGAAAAGCACATCGAGTTTGACTTCCGATATATCATTCGTTCTCGGTTTTGATATATTCCTTTGATTTTAATTTTTGATATCGTATTCGATACCTTTTTCGATATCTTGTCCGATTTTGACTTTCATCCTTTAGCGCGTTAATATGTCGTTTGCCGGGGACAGTATTGGCGCAAGTTTGCCCGAGATGGATTTCGAAGAGGGCGAAATGGAATACTCTAAAAACGAGATGTTTGGGCCTGATCAGTTGACTGGCGAACAGGGCGGTGCTGAATTTTCTGCTCCGCCCGAAGCTGCCGGCCCGGATGTGGACGAATGGGGCTTTGAGGTCAGCCCCCCGAAATATAATGCTTCCGAGAAGTACGAGGACATGAGGTCTCATGTTCCTCATCATGCTGGTTATTACTCCGACGAGTATGACATCCCCGATGGGTATAAGGTCATATTTCCCAGTGCGGATCACCGAATGCATACTCCACCAAAAGGATGCATTACTGTTAATGCCAAGCATTTCAAGAACAGACTGCGGTTCCCGATTGATCATGCGGTTAGTGCTATCGTAGCGAGCATAGGGGTCTGCTTGGGACAGCTATCCCCAAATTCTATGGGGTACATTGTAGCTTTTATTTGTGTTATGAGGGCGTTGGGTGCCCCTTGCGGAGCTAACGAGTTCTGGGAACTCTTTAGTGTAATGGTCAACAGAAAGGGTGATGATAGAGGGTTCTTCTGTGTGCGAGCCCAGACGGGACTTAGGTTCGTGCAATATACTAAATCTAGCTATGGATTTGGAAATAAGTGCGAGTATATGTACATCCAGGAGAGGAAGACTGGTGAGTTTGATGCGCTTCCTAGCGTGTGGTGTGAAGACACCAAATATGAGAGACGACCTGTTGCCGGGCCTACTGCACACAGCCTCGAGTTTCAGAGGAAATTGATTAACCATCCGTACGATGGTACCCTGCTTTGTAGTGACATAGTTTTGTAAGCAAGTGGGATATCTCCCCTACGGTATAACAGTCCTTCTACACTCGGTAAGTGTTATATCTTTGTAAATTGATATCCTCCTCCCGATTTATTTCTTGATCCTCTATTTTATGTGTTTCGCAGTCGAGCTGGTGGAGTATTGTAGTCTGGATGCGATAGCGGAACGTAGACGGCCGGGGGCCGAAGCCGCTACAGATGACGCACCTCCACTGGTCAAGAAGAGGGGTCGTGAGGGCGTGCGCAAGAATGCGAAGAAATCTGTTCCCTGATCGAGTGGAAATACTGTCGGGGTAGGTAGTGTTTCGCAGTCTCAACCTGACGTTGATGGTGGGATGTCCATGGGGCGAAAGAGAAGGAAGTAAGAGGGTAGTTCAAGTGGGGATCACAGTGGTCTCTTCCGCTCTGTAAGTAGTCTTTGTGCCATTGGATGTGTATTTCCTTTGGGTTTTCATTTGACTGAGCAATCGACTCCTTGTTGTGGACGTGCAGGTGGCGGGTTTTTTGAAAGGTTTCTTGGCGATGGCTGTTAAGGGCCAATCGGATCACGCCGAGTCGCTCCGAGTTACCAATGATTTGCTCGAGAAACTGGGCGAATACGATCATGTTGCTGCCGTACAGCTGCAGCATGAGAGAGACGAGGCCATGGATATTTTGAAGGCCAGCGAGAATAATGTGGGAGGCCTGTTATATGATAATAAAAGGTTGATCGCACAGCTCAATGAGTATCGACTTATTGCTGGGCAAGAGGCATCTTGTCGGAAGGCACTTGAAGTTGAGGCCGCGATTCTGAAGGACCAACTAGCCCAGGCTGAAAGGCACATGCGGTGCATGACGCTGAGCAAAAGCCAATTGACCAGTGCGGCGAAGCAGTTCCTTCTGAGTCGGTCGAAAAAGATGATGTGTGCTGAGCAGGGCTTGCTCGAGCGGGAGGAAGCCAAGGACTCTGTCATAGGTCAAATTCAGCTGGAAGGTGGTTTCAAGGACGGTTACGATCCTTCAGCCATAAATCCGTTGAAAGGGCCGGACGGGAAATTTCCTGAGGACTCCGGCGATGACGACGAAGATTTGGAGCCAGAAGCGGAATACCGCGAGAGTATCGAGCAGAAAAGTTTGGCGTTAATCCACATTAAAGGGGCCCCTCGTTATCCCGGTTGAGAGTTTAGGATTCTGTATTTTTTTTTCGGCGCAGTTGCCGAAGTAATATGACTCATTGTTTTGCCTGTTAATTCAATCGATCTTTTCTGCATGTTCTGCTATATATTCATTCATACGTATTCCATGGTATGATTGCTTGTGTTATCGTTACTCCTCCTTGCTTTGTCACCTATCGGTTATACCGGATTATGTCGACTAATCAAGCTAATCGCATGAAGGTTCTTCTGTTTTCGTGCTTTAGTGTGCGACCCCGTTATCACAGGGAAATTTTTCTTGGATCGACCCCGTTATCACAGGGGAGTTTTTCTTGAATCGACCCCGTTATCACAAGGGATTTTTTCTTGATCTGCCCCGTTATCATTGGGGATTTTTTCTTGATCGACCCCGTTATCACATGGGATTTTTTCTTGGATCGACCCCGTTATCACAGGGGATTTTTTCTTGATCGACTCCGTTATCACAGGGGATTTTTTCTTGGATTGGCCCCGTTATCACAGGGAATTGTTTCTAGATCGAATCCGTTATCACAAGGAATTTTTTCTTGATCGACCCCGTTATCACAGGGGATTTTTTTTCTTGGGGGTAGGGGCGCATCCCGTTATCACAGGGAACCCGCTACCGTTGAAATGTTTATGATCGACCCCGTTATCACATGGGATATTTTTCTTGTTGTAGGTGAGCCTTTTGTTTGTCTTTTTGACTATGTCTCTTGGTGACCCTGTCGTCGTTGAATCTGTAGGTCATTAAGCCCTGTAAAACAACACACACAAGAAAGATTTTCGATGTAAAAGCTAATATGAAAGCACGGAATGATGTGCATGTGTTATCTGCGAGATTTTCCCTCAATCCGAAAATATCAGTTTTATACGAGAAAAGGTGTCTCCTCTGTGCTCTATCGTGCATGTTGTACCTATTTGTACCTGTTGTACCTGTTTAAATGGATAATATTAAATAATCCAGGGCAATGCCCCCTGAATCCCCCCTTTAATATTCTCTATGTCCTTTTCGGATATAGTAATGTGTGATCCTTCGAGCCATGTACCTGTACGAGGGCGATGGGTTAAACATATATCTAGGGGAATACTCCCCAATTCTTAGTGCCATCCTCTGCACTTCTGTAATGTTCGCATAGGATATATCCCTGCATGAAATATGAGATTCCGCCAAGCAACAAATAAAAAGGTAACGACGGATAACAGTCGAAGGCTAGGTAAACCCAACCCGTCTACGTATCTCGTTCAATGGGGAATCAGACCGGCGTAGTTCCCCATGTTTTAAGTTACATGCCGACCCACGAAGGGGCAAAATAAGAGATAACGGTCAAGGGCTAGGTAAACCTAACCCGCCTACGTATCCCGTTGAATGGGGAATCAGACCGGCGTAGTTCCCCCTGTTTTAAGTTTACAACTTAATCTGCGATGGGGCAATGTTTCAAATGTTCATGCTTAATTTAAAAATTACTGAAATCTAAAATGTTGTCCTGTTGTTCATCATGGTGATCACTCCATAGCTTGCCAATCCTAATTTGGTCTGATTGCTTCTTCCACCGCTTCTATAATTCTTGGCAACGTAAGAGAAGTGATGTAGCAAAACCAAGCTTCCTCCTGGTTAGCGACCACTTCTCCGACCCCTCCTCCTGCTGGGAATTTCATCTTCAGATGGAATGTGGATACCACCGCTCTTATCGCGTTCAGGGTCGGCCTGCCGATTATAACATTTTAGTGCAAGTGGTTGGTCCACGATTGTGTATTGAACATTAATAGTTCGCCTGTGCGGTTCTTGTCCAAATGATGTGGGAAGGTTCACTTGCCCAAGGGGAATTGTCTCTGCTCCACCAAATCCTACTAGTGGCGTACGGACCTGTTCAACTACGTGGTGGCCGAGTGCCATCTTCACCAAAGCATGCGCAAACATGACGTTGGTGGAGCTACCGTTGTCTATAAATACCTTGTGTACATCGTAGTTAGCAATATCAAGTTGAACAACCAGGGGACAGTCGAGCTCGCCTACCTAGATGGCTTCGGGGCTGAGATCCAAGAGGTCCCTGCTGGAAAACGTGATAACCTCTTCTGGAAGCTCCTCAATCAACGTTGTGAATCCGACGAATCGGTCCTCGTTCAATCCACGAGTTATCTTCTTCATCTGGTTGGTGGAATCTGCTCTTGCGGTCCCACCGCTTATCATATTAATCACCCCCTCGAAGGCGCATTATTTATCGCATCGCGTCCTTATCCACTCTCAATTGCCTTAAGGCCCTCCCTTCTTGGGAATTTGGACCGCTCTCTTCATTCAGCATACTGCCCGCTCGCCTTAACGAACTCTATTAATCTCTCGTCCTTAATCAGTCTCTCGATCTCATTCTTTAGGTCATAGCTGCCCTTCGTGTCATGGCCTTTTTGGCGGTGATACTTCCAGTAGCGTCTAGATTTCTTGGTGAAATCGGTCTCCTTGATTTTCCGAGGCGCGCTTGGCCAATTTCTGATTTGCGCGACGGCGAATATAGTGCGAATGTCCTGATTAAGCGGGGTATATCTCTTTGGGGACCTGTCTCTTCCTCCCCTGCTCTTGTTCCATAGCTCTCTACCCCTTTCCCGGCCGGATTCCTGGGGTCTAAACTGAGCTGCCATCATCGCGTCTTCGTAAATCACAGTATGTGCCAACTCGTTTATCTGATTGATGGTAGGTTCCGCGAGCTTGATCAACTCTTTGGAAATTCTGTTGTGTGTCGTTGACCTGAATATGGTCTACAACACTTGTCCCCCGTAGGGGTTGTCCACCTTCAGTAGCTCCACATTGAATCTATTCATGAACTCGCCGAGAGTTTCTCTCTCTTTCTGTTTCACAGCTTCCTGATGGTACATGCTTGTCTACATTCGCTTATGACTGGAAAAGTGGTTCTCCAACCTCTCCTTCATCTGCTCGAAGCTCGAAATAGATCCTGCTTCAATTCTGTTAAACCAGTCTAATACTGCTCCTATCAGTGTTGTCGCCATCTTTTTTGCCTTAATACCCTCGAAAAAAATTTGTAGGTTCAAGAGACTCTCCATGGCGTGGATGTGATCCATCGGGTCACTCTTCCCATCATATGGTTTTATGGTTGGAATCTTGTCTCCTCTGCACAATACCTCCTTCTCAATCTCATCCGAAAACGGGGTCCTACTGCGACAGTTCATGTGACTCTGAGTCACGTTCCTCGTCAACTCCGCCCTCTCGCGGTCTAGCTGTTCCATTCTCCTTGATATCACCCGCATTATTTCTCCATCCTCATTCTTTGAATATGCAATCTCGGCGCGGTCGCGACCGGGTTCCATCCTCCGGATTACTTCCGCCCTCTCGCGGTCAAGCCGTTCCAACTTTCTCGCTATCTCTCGATCCAGGGTCCCAGAGTCCTGTCTCTCCGCCCTGTCTTAAGCAGCGAGCGATATCTCTCTGAATGAGTCCCCCGTATCCTCTTGTTCATCATATCCTTGCCTTGCCCTTCTCTCACCCGCTCCGGATTCATGGGGCCTCGTCCGAATGTCCCTTGTCCTTTGTTCCTCCAGTCGTGGAAGCAAAGTCTCCAATGTAGAGTCCAGCGCCGCTCTTATCGAGGCGTTGATCTGCGCTTGCATCTCCGGGGTTATGGCGGCGGGGTGAAAGGCGCTTCGTCCCGCGGGCATCGTCTTCTCCGGGCCGGGAAAATTTGCATTTGGCGCCTCGGTCATTGGAACATCTGCCGCGGGGTTCACAATGGTCGGGCCCTCAGTCGCGGGTTCAGCCGTATTTGGTGCGGCAGGGGTTGGACCTGCATATGCGGCTCGCGGTGGCCTTCCGGGCCCACGCCTTCGTCGCGGCACGTTCCATGGTGGAGGAAGCTCCATCTCGGCTTGGGCCACTGTCTGTTCTTGGTCAGTTGGATGTTGAGGGAGTTGCGTGTCCTCCACCCTGGCGCTCCTAGCCACAATTCCGTTAAATTCGGATCGGGTCCTCCTTCCTTGCATCTTGGCGTCCTTGTCTGGGAACTGGTGTTCCCACAGACGGCGCCACTGATTTGACAATAGATCTTATTATATATATATGAGTGTTGGTTACAAGTGAACGGTCTAGCAATACAACGAATCTATCTCAAATCATGCCTACACTATGTATCTCGCGTAGACTTGGTCCGGAACACCTCAAACCAACGCCTCGATGCTTGGATAGCGGTGGGATATCGGTGACTAGATCGGACGTACATCGGTGATTTGCGATCCGGGCGCCACGTATTTATAGACCTTGGGATCCGGGGACCACAGTAACATATCAGTGATTATTACCGATATGATATCGAAAATGGTCCTTGATATGGCCTAATATGGGCCTGGTTTGGGTTAGACCTAATATGCGGAAAATGCCCATATCATATATGGGATCCGAGCGAGAGAAAAATTCAACGTACATACGACCTATGAAACAAAGGCAAAGTTGTGTTATAAGAATTTGATGTACAACTCGAAGAAACAATACTTTGAGAGGGTTGATGGTCCAACATATGATTGTTTTCCAAAGACTTGGATGAATAAGGCGTTGGAGGCGGAGGCAATTTGGCATTGGGCCACCGAGGATCAATTGATGCGTCACGGCAATCCAAGAAAAACAAGAGAGGAGGCGAGGAGCCAGAGGAGGGGAAGAAGACACGTCCCAATTTCCATGGTGGATATATCCACATAGAAGAGATCAGACGTCGACTGGTATGATTTATTAATATTAAAAATATGGGTGTAATTAAGTAATCATGTGTAATTAAGTTTGACGTACTTTTTCTTGAAATGTATAGGCTAAGGCCGCCCCTATTCGATACGATACGTGGTCACACGAAGATGGTGAAGGAACGAGCGGTAATACATGAGTGCCAGCGAGGCACGAGTGGACAGATCCTGCGGCGAAGGCCATTTACGTAAGTTATTTAAACCTCATACTCTTTTATTTTTTCCTCAACTAGTTTAAATTCCTTGTTCTCGTCTAAATACTGATTCTTTCCAATATTAATGCAGAAGAAGTGCATGAGAGTATTGAGGGGGAGATATCTGGCACCAGATCCGCTCCTGGTGTTCGATCCCGATTGTTGGACAAAGGCATTTAGTCCAGTGATGAAGGGAAGGGCGAAAGGTTTGTCGAGGGAGTCACACCTGGAGGTGTACAACATTCAGTATCGAAAACAACCAGATTATGCAGAGACCACCACCGAGGACTTGCATACGCAAAACTAACGGACTATCTCGTGCCCAGATCGAAAGATAGGCAATGTACATACCACTATGAAGCTCTGGAGAGACGTGTTTCGCGAGAAGAAGGGATTTGACCTTCCACTGATTCTAGATTTGGCATTCATGGGAAATGCACGTAGGACGAGAGTTGGGCATACGAATCCACCGATTCATACATTTGAGGCCAAATCCATATGCTCCCAGTTCTTCCACTTGGCCTGCGTAAATTGAGGAGTACGATGATGACGAATCCGATGAGGAGCAGATGTCCGCGGCGATGGGCGATGACGATGGTGCAAATTTGGGTGGTGAGGATGATGGTGATGATGGGGTCGCAACTGTAGGCGGGGACGACACTTAATCACTTATGAGATGGTCTTTTACAGTTCGGATGATGAGTAGTATTTTTATTTGCATTTGCATTTGTATTTGAACTGTTAAATTTTAAATTGTGTACTTTTCTCATTGTAATCGTAACTAAATTATGTACTGTAATGTTGGACTGTTATTGTAATTTATCTTTTGGCCTATTGTGTATTTTCTTTTTTATTTAAATATATTATGTTAAAATTTAGATTACTTTTATCACATATAAAAAGTTACTTTTGGAAAAATCTAATACAACTGTCTTTTACACAATACTAACAAACCGTTACAAATAAAGTGCGTCACAAACTATATATAAAAATGGTGGATAATTTTTTGAATAAGTTATTAGCCATTCAAAGAAATATTATTAATAAAAAAAGGAAACTTAAGACATAACGATAATAGTAATAAAAAAGGAAACTTTTAACCTCTTTTATTTTCTTTAATTCACATAGCTATGCGTACATTTTTTGAACTTAGACATGTCTTTGACTCTTTTAATCCTCTTCGTCATGTTTTTGGTAGTTTATCATTATCGTATATAGTTGAAAAATATTTAGCAAAATGCTACAACAAATTAACATTTGTATTAAAATAAAAATAAAATATAAATAAATGATTTTACTACATGTTACATCAAAAAATTAAATAAGAAACTTAACAGAAAGAACAATTTGTCATTTTTGTTTTCTAAGAATTAAATAAACTGATTTTGGAGTACTATTTTTGTCCATAAGAAATAAAAAAATTGCACCGAGGAAATTAAAAGAGAGCATCATAATAACTAAAAAGGATAATATTTGTGCCAAAGAATATATTTAATGATAAAAAGTTAATTAAATATAGAATAGAAAATTATATATATTTGTTCCTGCATGGAAAGAGAATATAATTAGCAAGAGAATATTTTTACTAATCGGAAATAGTATCATGTCCTTGAGAAAGTATCATATGATTTTCTTAGACATAGTCCGCTGTGCGGATTTGTCCTCGGAATAGCCTTTGGGATCTTGTGGATAAGCTTTGATGGGAGTTATCCAACACGTCGGGGGCTCCATCGTGGCGTTTACTTCTTTGCTCTCTACTTTCTCTGACCCGCTTACATGGAGGAGGGTGATTCTTCGGGTATGAATGGTGGTCGATTGAGTAGACATATTGGACAAGGCGTCCGACTCTTGGTTTTCTTCTCGGGGAATCTAGATGACTTTGTACTCATCGAACCATCCTTGGCTCTTGCGGACCACTTGAAGGTAATCTCGCATTCTTTCTTCTTTGGCTTCGTAAGAACCGTTAACTTGTTGAACGACTAGCTGGGAGTCGGTGTGGATGAGTATCCTCTTTATCCCACCTTCTTGCCCGAGTCTCATTCTGATGAGAAGGGCTTCGTATTCGACCTCATTATTGGATAGGGGGTAATCAATTCTAATCGCGAAGTGGAGCATTTCCTCTTCAACTTCTTTGTTTACTAGGACTACTCCCGCTCCCCCGTGTGTACTTACAGAGGAGCCATCTATGCAGGCGTGCCATAAGGGAGCCATCTATGCTGCTCTGATGCCCGTTCGTTCCGTCACGAAGTTCGTTAGGACTTGCGCTTTGATAAAAGGCCTCGAGGCGCAGGAAATATCGTACTCCGTAAGCTCTGTTGCCAATTTTATCAATCTCCCCGATGTCTCGGGTTTATTGAGGATCGCACGCAATGGGTGTTTGGTTAAAACAATAATCTAATGGGAAAGGAAATATAGGCGCAGTTTCTGCACGGTAGTGATCAAAGTTAAACCAAGTTTTTCGGTTAGGGTATACCTGGTCTCTGCTCCGAGGAGAGTTTTGCTGACATAGTATACTGGGTGATGCTTTATGTATTGTTGTTTGACCAATACGGCGCTAACGGCCTCCTCTCCGACGGACAAGTAGATGAAGAGCTCTTATCGGGGTGACGATTTTACAAGCAAGAGTGGTTTCACCATGTAACTTTTTAGCTCTCTGAGAGATTCTTCGCACTGTGCGGTCCACTGGAATTCCTTGATATTTCAGAGTATCATGAAAAAGGGGAGTCTATTTTCCACCGATTTAGAAACAAATTGGCTCAAGAAGGACATTTGGTCGGCCAACGTCTGAACATCTTTTACTGACTTCGGAGTGGGTAACCTTACGATGGCTTCAGCCTTTTCGGGGTTAACTTCTATTCCCTTCTCTGTGACCATAAAACCCAGGAATTTTCCTCCTCAAATGCCAAAAGAGCACTTCCTTGGGTTAACCTTCATCCTGAAGTTGTTCATGATGACTAGCGCCTTTCGCAGATCTTCGGGGTGATCTTTCGCTGTGTGGCTTTTGACGGCCGTGTCGTCCACATAGACCTCTACAGATTTTCGGATAAGTTTGGCAAACATGAGGCTTACCAGCCTTTGGTTAGTAGCCCCGACATTCTTGAGTCCAAAGGGCATTACTAAATAGCAAAAGGTACATGCGTCGGTGATAAAGCTAGTTTTATCCCGATCGACAGCTGCCATCGGGATTTGGTTGTATCCCTGATCTCCGTCTAGGGTTGACAAGAGCGTGCAGCCGGCGATGGAGTCGACCAGTAGATCTATGCTGGGTAGGGATAACAATCCTTAGGACAAGCTTCATTGAGATTTGTAAAGTCCACACACATCCTCCATTTTCCTCCATATCTGGGGACTAGGACTACATTAACCAGCCATTCGGGGTATAGGACTTCTCTAATTTGTTTTAGGCTAAGGAGTCGTTGTATCTCCAACCGAATAATCTTGTTGCGTTCAGGTCCCATATTTCTCTTTTTTTGTTGGACCGGTTTAGCCCAAGGTTTTACGTTAAGAAAATGTTGCATACCTTATCCTTGATTCGCCCAGGCGGTCCTCTTTCCCATACCAATAGATGGTTAAATTTCTTTAGGAAGGAAGTTAACTGGGCTTCCAATTCAGGCTCCATGTTCGTGTCCATCTTAATCATCTTCTCAGGTTCTCTTTCTACGAGTTTTTCAATATTTAGCTCTTCCTCGGGTTGAACCCATACTTCTTTGGTCTTATGACTTTTGCTATTGCCGAGGACTGGTTCGTCCTCTTCTGGAGGGATAGTGTTCATGCCACACTGCCTGGCTTTAGCTTGGCTCCCTCAGACTTCTCTGATACCTAAGCATGTGAGGATTTTTACCTTAAGGTGAAGGGTGGAGGGAATCGCTTCGAAGGTCCGAATGGAGGGCCATCCACGTATGGCGTTGTACGTCCTTGATGAGGCCCACTATCCATATTTTGGTGGGTTCCATTCTTCAGAGGGCCCCCTCTTCCCACGATATGGGAAGGATTATGGTTCTGAGGGTTATTACAGGCTTCTCCTAGAAAACCTACTAGGGGGACTTCAGCCACCTCTAGTTGTTCTTTCTTCAATCTCATGGCAAGGTAAGTAGGTAGGAATAGGACGTCCACGAAACTGCCCGTATCCATGAGAATTCGTTGGATCCCAAATCCATGAATGGTAGGTTCGATCACAAAGGGGTCCTCGTGGGGATAGATTATACCCTTTAAGTTTTGGGTCTGAAGGTGATGTTAGGCAGCCATGCTCCATGAACGTAGCACACAGGGAGTCCTTGTTCCACTCACCTTTCTTCCTTTAGATATATCTTCTTCTTACCTTGGGGTGTCATCAAGATGTCTCCCCACTCTATCAAATCGTTCGCCCTGATGGGGTGTTGTCTTTATAAGATTCTGAGGGGGAGGTAAGCTTCAATTCCCTATGGTCTTCTCTCGTGACCGCCTATTAGGAGTCACTTCTTTTTTTCCCTACTCCTCTCAAGGCCTTTTCCACAAGTTTGGTCTAGGTTCCTCGGGGTTGTTTTCCTTTAGGTAATTCTTCAAGCATCCTACCTCTAAGAGGCGGAGCACTTCCCTCTTCAAAGTGCTGCACTCCTCGGTGGTATGGTACTTGGAGTATTTCCTCGAGTTCTTATCCCTGTAGGGAAATTTGGCTGGTAAGGGCCAATGTAATTTGCTATTACCTCTCATCACATTGAGCACTTCTTCAGGAGCGATAGTCATCGGGGGCAAGGGTATGGGCTTAAGGTACTTCTTGACCATGCCACCGTCGTCCGTGCGCTAGGATGGTTTCCCTTCTTTACTATTCTCTTTGGTTTCCGCCTCCCGTGCGACACGTTTGCGATGTTCGTTGCCATCGTTCTTCATTCGCCTCTTCGTGCTTTCTTCCTCCTCTATAAGGATATAAGTTTCCACCTTCTGCATAAGCTCATTCATGTCTGTGACATGGTTTCCCATAAGGTATCAGAAAAAGTCTGATGTTCGGAGTCCTTGAGTCAGTATGTCGGCTAAGATAGTTGGGCTAACATTCGGGACATCTAATGCTTCATTGGAGAAGCGTTTTATGTATCGTCGCAAAGGTTCGTCCTTCTGTTGCTTAACCGTGAAGAGGTGCGTAACGGATTTAGGGTATCGCCGATTACAGGCAAACTATCACACGAATAGGTGGGCCAATCGGTCAAAGCTAACTATGGAGTTAGGTGGGAGGTGGGTAAACCAGGCTTGAGCCCGTCCTCTGTGAGTAACAAGGAATACACGGCATAAGGCATAGTCGGGAGCAGAGGACTGGTCCATCCGGGCTAAATATTAATGAATGTGATCTTGTGGATCTGTTTCATCGGTATCCCAGTGTACAACAGGACGTTGATGGGCCGAATCCCTGAAGGGATCGATGCTAGGGCGATCTCGGGAACTAAGGGAGAGGTCTTAAATGTCGGATCCTCCTTGGGGGCCATGGTTTTGTTGATGTCACCCATCTCTTTGCGTAGACCGTCGAGTATTCCCCATAGGGTATTGTCTTCACCCCCAGAGTAACCTGAGGGTATGGCTTTTCTTTCGCTTTGACCCGCCCTCAGGGCCTCTTCATAATTATAGTACATCTGTGGTTCTCGTAGGGGTTCACGGTGCCAAGATGAGGGGGTAGGGCTCCATCCTACCGGGGGTTTGCCTCCTTCTGAAGGGCGATTTCTCTGATAAGGAGATTCGGAGGATATGTTACGATGATTCTCAGATCTCCGAGGAGTCCTTCGGGTTGTGGCCTCCACGAGCCTCTCAAAGACGGTTAGACGGACGTTGATAAATCTCTTTCCTCGAATCGATGGACCGAAGGGGTAATTTCTGAATCTTCTTAGTGAATCTAGTGACTCTTGCAATCAAATTAATTGTCCATAATATACAACACTTGTTGAACATGCTCAAAGATAGATTTTATGGCGTTCCTACAGACAACACCATTTTGTTAACATGTTTGTTATTTTAACCACATTAACGAGATTATAAGGGTTTGAAGGTACTGTCCGAAGGTTCAGAAGTTTGCTTATGACGAAAACATGCCTCTTTTTATTCACTGAATCTTCTTTTGAATCCAATTTGTTTGTATGTGTTTCTGTGTGTCTGTTTTTGAGCCTTTGTCCCTAATTAACAAGGAGGATACCCTATTATAGAGGTATTTAGGGACAGGTGTTGCTGTGCATGTGTTTAATTAAATTACAGGTGTCGAAATGTACATGAGAAGATAACACATATCTTATCTTTAAGCTATTTATCTACTAGGCGCTGACTGGGACAAATATTTATCCCTTCCGATGATTTTTAGGAGGCTCCGATAAGCTGATTCCCGAGTCCTTTTCTTTGATAGGCTAGATTCATGGGGAGGGCTTTATACATGAGGTTGAGTATTCGTCTGATACCATTATAGTCCTGATAGGGGTCTATTGCTTGTGTGTTTAGTCTTCGTGATATGTACTCCAATAGATGGTGGGCTCCGATAAGGCGCGGCCCTTGTGTTTTCATCGTAACATACGCTCTGATCCTTTTTCGACCTTAATAGAGCCTTGTTCTCGTGTTTTATCATTCGTGGTATATGTTCTGAGGGCTTGTTGCCTTCAATTTGTTCAGTTAGGAGATGTTCTCATACTTTTTGGGGACTCGGGGTCCTCGTTTTGGTCCCTCTTGGCGCTAGCGATGGATATCGGAGTCTCGCGGGTCGATTCTGATTTTATTCTTTTTCCGATGCCGCGTGCATATCTTATTATTCATCGTGACTTTCCAAGGGATGTTTAGGTGCCTCGTCACGGGTATCGCTTTTTTACCACTTTGGGTTTGCGGCACTAGGTGGGCCCTCCTAATACTTTGTGGCATTGGAAGTGATGTGATGGTAGTACCATCCTTATGCTAATCCCTGTTTTTTAGGGTTAACGCTTCGGTTAATCCCTATATTATTTTTTAGGGTTAACACCAAAGAAGAAATTCAACTCACCTATCATACTCATCTCAAATCTTCATGTCATAGATTCAACAAACTTTTATGGATAAGAATTGTCAGTAGATCCAAACACAATATCATCCACATAGATTTAAGCAATACAGGTCTCAGAAATTTCCCTTAAAACAACTAGTGCGCGGTCTCCATCACCTCTGGTGAACCCAAGACTTAATCGAAATTATGTCAGCCTTTCATACCATGCTCTAGGTGCTTGCATCAGACCATACAAAGCTTTCTGAAGCCTGTACACATGGATAGGATATTTAGGGTCAATGAAACATTTAGGTTGTTCTACAAATACTTCTTTATCTGTCAGCCCATTTAGAAAAGCCTCTTTCACATCCATCCAGTACAGTTTAATCTTAAGACAACATGCAATAGCTAGTAACAACCTAATATATTCTATTCTAGGTACTAGAGCAAAAGTCTCATCAAAATCAATACCTTCAACTTGAGTGTAGCTTAGAGAAACTAGCCTAGCTTTGTTCCTGACAATTACCCCATTTTCATTGCTTTTGTTTTTAAAGATCCATTTAGTTCCTATTACATTTACATTAAGTGGTCTAGGTACCAAGTTCCAGACATTATTTTTCGTAAATTGTAATAGTTCATCCTGCATGGCATTAATCCAAAAGCTATCTTGGAGAGCTTCATTCACATTTTTGGTTCTATGGCAAACACAAAATACCGTGCAAGTGAAATTCATGCAGACACACAACTTAACCATATCTATATAATTTAGTCTCTCCTTGTTGCGAGTCTTCCTGCGTTCTGTGATCTCACCTATTACCTATGATGTTGGGTGGTCTTTCTGAATCGTAAGTGGGGGATCTCTTCTAAGTTCAACAACAACTTCATTGTTTGAGTGAGATTCACCTATTGTTAGTCTAACATCTAATCTGGCTGGTGTTAGTCAAACATCAGTTTTTGTCTCCTATTCATTATGTCTAGCTTCATGTTCCAATGTTGGGATAACATTCTCAATTTCCAATGTTGGCCCTACATCAGAAACAACAATGTCATTTGTACCTGTATCAAGAGTGAAATCATCAAACACCACATTAACAGATTCATGAATAGTCTTTAATATTGGATTATAGACCCGGAAAGAAGTACTGTTAGGAGAGTAGACGACAAGGATGCACTTTTCACTTTTTGGATCAAATTTACTCAGGTAATCTCTGTCATTTAGTAAGTAACAATCACATCCAAATTCATGAAAATATGCAATATTTGGTTTCACACCCTTCAAGATTTCATAAGGAGTCATATTTGTACCAGGCCTAAGATACACCTTGTTACTAATGTGACGTGCAGTATTCAAAGCTTCAGCCCAAAGTATTTTGGATACATCTTTAGCATTAAGCATGACTCTGGCCATTTCTTGAAGAGTTCTATTTTTCCTCTCAGCAATTCCATTATGCTGAGGAGTTTTAGGAGCTGAATATTCATGGAAGATTTCTTTAGCGTTATAGAAGTTATGAAAACTAGCATTCTCAAATTCCTTTTCATGATCATACCTAATCTTAGACAAATAAGAGCCATATAGGTTTTTTATGCTAACGCAATGAATTTTGAACTGATCAAAAGCATCAGATTTTTCTTTGAGAAATTTGACCCATGTATATCTAGAGAAATCATCTACAATTACGAAGGCATATTTCTTACCATTCAGACCACTGACCTCAGTTGGACCCATCAAATCCATATGTAGCGATTCAAAACACCTGTTAGTTCTAGGAGTAGCACTTTGTACCTGTAGGGGTGTATGAAATGCTTTAGTTTGTTTCCTTTGAGGCAGTCTCCACAGACAAACTTAACTGGACTAGTTGGCTTTGGCAAACCTCTCACAGCATCAACTTTCAGTAGTTTTTCCAAGTTCATGTAGTGCGCATGCCCCATCTTCCTATGCTAAATAGAAGCCTCATCTAAGCATGAAAGCGTTCTGCTTCTTCTTGAGCAAGATAGTACTTTTCTTGTGATCTAGTACATGTCATAATAAAGACATTGTCACTATCATAAACATCACAAGACACTTTGTTAAAAGTAACTAGAAAGTCATCATAACAAAGTTGACTAATGCTAGCTAGGTTTGCTTTTAACCCATCAACCAACAGAACATCCTTTAGTGGTGGAAATCCTTTAACATTAAGCAATCCATTCCCAATGATTATCCCCTTGGTGCCTCCTCCATAACTGACATTTCCAATAGAGAGGGGAATCATCTATTTAAGATTTTCTTTGTTGCCAGTCATATACCTTGAACATCCACTATCAAAGTACCACTTACCTGCAATGTTAGAGTAGAATGCAGAAAAAACAACATTGTAAACAATCTTAATCTTAGGAGATTTCAACTTTTCAATCCATGTTCTACCTTTCCGTCCAGTACCTAATGTTAGATTAACATTGGAAGTAGTTGTTGAGTTAATATTAGAAATTGGGTCTGTTTTCTTTCCACTCTCCTTTAGATGTTTCTTACAGAATGGTTTAATATGACCTGGTTGACAACAATATTGATAGATATAGGTAGTTTTGCTTTTTCCAGAGTTGATAGGAGCATCACTCAAGTTTGTAGTTTCCTTGACAAAACCAAATTTTAGATATGCAGAAATAACATCAGAAGAGGTAGATTTCTCAGCAAATCCCAGACAATTAGTACATGTGTGTCCCATATTAAACACCTCATCAAGTTTAGATGTATCTGAATTCCATTTGGCAATGATCTGACTATCCTTTTTGAGTTTATCTTTTACCACTTTTAGTTCAGCTTCTGCTTTGTCAAGGTCCCTCTCATACAATTTCATCATATTCTTCAAACATTCTATATCATGCTTTTGAGCTTCATTTATTTTGATGAGTTTATGATTTTCTCTCACCAGTTTGTGGAAGGTAGCTTTTAAATCATCTATGATTTCCTCCTAGGACTTTCTCCTTCAAAGTAGTATTCCTCCTCTAGATCAACTGAGCCATGAAAACAATCAAAGTTAGTATCTTCTTAATCAGAGTATACTTTAGAGTTAACACTTAGGTCATTGTCATTCCAATTTCGAAAGAAGATCTCTTGTTCTGGTGTTGGATCCTGAATGTTAGAATAACACTGAAATCCATGGCAGTGCCTGGAATCTTCTCATGTCCAGTTGACCTGTGTGTATATCGAAGTAGTGTTGATCTCCTCTAAGTTTTCTTCGGCACTTGATCCAGAGTTGAAATTAGCTTCATTAAAATCATCTACACAAACCCAATGAGAGTTCCCTCTTGCTCTGAGGGTGTTTGCATATTCACTTTTAAAGTGGCCAAAAGCCCTTACATTCATAACACTCAACATCTTTCAATTTCTCAACATCTTGTGGTGTGGTTTTCATGCCATGTACTTTATGATTTAGGGGTAAATTCTTGTAACCATGGCTAGAATTACCAGATTGGCAATATCCGTTGACTCATTCATGGGAATCTTGTTGACATTTAATCTAGATGACAGTTTCTAAAGGCTTTGTAAACCATAGCTTGATTTGAAATCACGAATCATAGGTTCTGACACTGATTACAAATATCTAGCAATTTTTCAAAATGATTGTCTACACTTTCATCTTCTCTCATCTCAACTTTCTCAAAGTCCCTAACCAATTTTCTATGTTTAGAATTCCTGACAACATCTCCCTCACAATGCAATTAAAGAATATCACATGCAGATTTAGCTGTGTTGCATGTTTGAATAAGTTTAAACATATGGTTACCTACCCAGCTGAAAATAGCATTGAGAGCTTTTCATTGAAGTTGTAGAGAGCAATGTCATTAGCTGTCCATTGTGTTTTAGGCTTTGGTTCTAGATCAACATCTCCCATCCCTTGGCAAGTAAGGGATGTGTAGCCTTCCAGTACAGATTCCCATGCTCTAAGATCAATCGATTTGATGTGAACCGTGAGTCTGATCTTCCAATATGTATAATTGTTTGGACCTTCTAATACTGGTAATCTACTGGTATTGGGGTTATTATTATCAATTTTTTCGTATCAACGCCAAACACCGGTGAAGTCGATGCTTGCCTCTGATGGCAATTGAGATTATGGATAAGGTTGATACGTTAACTTGATGTTAAAGTCACAATGTTACTTTAAAAACAGACCAGAATAAGTTGCAGCAAAAATAAAGAACACAACAATTTAAGAAGATAATATATTAATATTAGCTTCCCAGCCGTAGGCAAAATACCACAAGGTTTTAACAAAGGTTTTCTCACAACTCTCAAGCTCCGAACGCTCAAGTTGCTCGAACTCAACAAAGCAGACAAGAATTGCTATCTTAATTCTAAACCTAGAACTAATCTAACAACTCACAAACTTTGCAAAAGCAAGACAACACTCCACAACTTGTAAATAATTCTCTCAGATTGATTATCCCTTGTCTCGTGTTTGCCTTGATGTACTTCTTGACTTGGATTTCAAGGTATGTTGTACACGGTTGGTAACTCTTCAATTTTCCTAGTTGAACTCTTCATCCAAGCTCTCTCAGCCCTTCTTGAATACCAGTTCCTTTGTTAGTAAACTAACTAAGAAAAGACGCATTCTTCAAATCAAGACCCATCTTGGATGTTGCCTAGTTGCACTCGAACTCCACTTTCCTTTTAAGTTGTGCGGTTAACTTTATTAAAGAAACTTCCCATAATGGAAACTTGAACGACGAACCTATGTTAAGTTTGTTTCCTGGAAAATAATCGAAGACTGTGGAACTCAGTTAGTTAAGTGAATAAGGCAAAACAATAATTAAAGATTTAAAATTGGATTGTAGAGAAGATTATGTTTACGATGTTACTCTAACATTGAAATTATGGTCTCAATGCTCCTCTAACATTGAGATCTTAATGTTATCCTAGCAACACCAAAATACTTGCACTTTCAGTTTTATCTTAAATATTTTCTCCCTAAACACCCAAGATATTGTGGTATCAGAGCCACCTCTGGCTTGATATCTTTTCTAAAATAAAAATATGAATCCATCCACTTCCAATGAGCTTACCTTCACATTACTAATCTTGTTGGAAAATATTTATGGAGCATCCAAATACGAGGACGCTATTTCAATCACATGAACTATGGGATATTGTCAACCTGGATGACGACAAGCACATGTCGGAGGAAGAAGCATCGTAGACAATATGAAAAAAGAAGGAGCATATGAAGATGCAAGAGCCTTGTCGTTTATACACCACGGGGTAAGTCGATCATCTATGCTTTTGCACAGTATGGGTGTCAAAAAGTGCATGGGATATTTTATAAAAATAATATGGTGGGTATGACAAAAATATCTTAATAAAATTGCAAGATGATCCTTAAATAAATCATGGTGATCACTATAGCTCATCAAAAAAGAATGAGCAGATTTGCAAACAAGACTTGGAAAATGCACTCTAAGTTGAAGTTATTGCAGGCGAAACAAAAAAAAAAAAAGCCAACACTCAACAAAGATGCCTAAGAGGGTGTTGAAGCAAAAATATACTGCAACTACAGATATAGCACGCGAAGCTATAAAGCTCACAATATTATGAAGGATCTTCAACAACAATAGCCCCTACAACAATTTACTTTGACAGGTCAACTATTGCAATGATTATCAAAAATCTTGTTCAAAATCAAGAAAATGAACTGAGGTTTGTGAACACGAAAGAACAACTGACGGACAAAAGAAATCACGGTCGAAAAGACCGAGCAACCCCGAATTAAAGTTCATAATTCAAATTAAGAGGGGGTGTCCAAGAATATTAATTTGCAAATAAACAATTGGAATAATCTTACAACTAACAAACCCCACAAAATAAAATATATTTAGGAGTGTTCCAACAAATCATTTGCTGGATATTTTGTAACCGTATAATATTTAAGTATTATGATATATACCAACTAACTTAATGTAGTTAGTTAGTTAGTACATTATTAGCAAAATATCTATAAGCTAAGGCGGTTATAGTTTGTAAAAATAGGTTTATGATGTTGTAAACTAAGAATTGATGGAATGTATTAGCCACGAGCTTTCTATAAAATATTGCATGTATAAATGCAATTTCCTTCGTAAAGTGTTGCATATTTCTAATATAGCCCCTAAGATTTTATGTTTATTCTTTTATCTCTAAACGCCCAACACTCCTTGCTGATACTGGTTGTCTCCATATACAGCAAGTGGGAAGAAATTTTGTATCAAGACTTTATATTCTAACGATGAAGTAATTGTCAAATTTACTCGTGTATATAGTCATAACTAGGGCTATAAATCGGTCGGTCTGGTTCACCGAAGAAGTGCAAAACCAAAATCATGCTCTTTGTGAAACCTGAAAATGGTCCGAATTGCACCAGTTAGGTGCAGGTTAATAGGTTCGGGGAACGTTATGGTTTGGTCAATTTTGACAAACCGTTTTGCTATATTAAAAACAAAAAAGGGATAAAAGCATCAAACCCCCTAAACTATACAAGTTTTTGCGACTTGCCCCTTAAACAAACAAATTTTATCATCACTTCCCCCCCTAAACTATGCACTTTTGTGCAATTTGCCCCCTCAGTGCATTTTTGGTCGAAATACTCCCAGTTCGAGGTGTTTTTTCCCCTACTTTTTATCATCAACAACTAAAATACATCTAGTACAACACATATGAGTCGGGTAGGAGGGAATATTTCGGCCAGAAAATGGCCAAAAATGGCCGGAAATGCACGGAGGGGGCAAATCGCACAAAAGTGCATAGTTTAGGGGAGAAAGTGATGATAAACTTTGTTTAAGGGGCAAGTCGCAAAAACGTGTATAGTTCGGGGGCTTTGGTGCTTTTATCCCTAAAGAAAAACCATCAAAACTCTTGTCCCATATAATCATAAATTTTTGTCAAAATGTCCATGTTTGTTACAAAGATAACTATCATAAAAATAATCATTGTGACTTCATTTAACATGTCAAAAACAATATTTTTTATACAAGGAGCTTCCTCAAATTATTATTTCAGTCCTAAAATTTCAAAAGAAGTTCAAAATGGTAATTTGTTTGTAAATGTTTTTTAAATGATGTTCACTGCTTGCAAGTGCCATAGATGTATACATTAATTTAATATGATTTATCTATGTATGCATTTAGGAAATCGACCCTGCTTTTGTTGCAATCGGTTCGGTACAGTCCGGTTAGCACAAAGCACCGACCAAAATCAGAGCAATTTACTACTGTTCGATTTCAGTTTGCTCGATTTGACCAGTTTTTGTTAAGTATGAACAACACTAGTCATAGCATTTTATTCAGACACAGTTACATATAGAGGATATTGATTTACGCAATTACGCTTGCATATTCATCATAACACTTACACAAAATTCATAAACGATTTACTTGGTTTGATGTATGATCATCGTGATCAAAAATCTACATTCAAGAAGCAATGAAACGAACTTTTATTGCACTGAAACATCTGTTTACAAATAACCATGGTGAAGGAAGTGAAAAAACTGATCGAGCATCAGTTCCGGACTGATCTATATACACAACAATCGAGCACGAGCACAAACCGTGTTGTAATTACCACTGCCAGCTCACGTGGTTTGCAACAAAGTTTTAAACTAAGTTGAGAAAGACTAAAATGCCCCTTGGCATTCATAATTTGAACTACACTCAACAATTCTCCACCTTGGTTTAGATTCTTCAAATAAAACAACATTCAACTAATCACTCATCTAGTCTTACGAGAGATTGCGCATTACCAATTAATCGAATGATACTTAAGCTATAGTTGAACTTACTACTTCGTAGAGGCTTTGTGATCATATTTGTTGGATTGACTTTAGTCAATATTTTCTCAGCAATCACTGATCCATTTGCTACAACCACTCTGACAAAATGTAGCTTAATGCCTACATGCTTTGTCCTTTCATTATACATTTATTTCTAGTAAAATGTATTGCACTTTGTTTATCATAGTAATTATATCTTGATCCAGCACTCTAAGATCTTTAGGTAATCCTCAAGCCATAAAACATCTTTTATGACTTATGCTAAAGTATGTACTAAGCTTTCGTGGTTGACAAAGATACAACTCTTTGCAAACTAGCCTTCGAGTTGATAGTTTTTTAGACTATGTTGCACGAAAAATGATACGGTGATACGAATACGAGGATACACAACTTTTAAAACATGGGCAATATGGATACGACAAGGATATGTCTAAATAAATTTATATTGATATTTGTATTATGCATTTACAAGTGTATTGGATTCAAAATAAATAAACATCTAGAATGAAAAAAAAAACCCTGCACCTTTATAAAATCTAACATGAACAAAAGAAAAACATAAAACGTGATACACATTATAATAAACATTCTAGTATTGCAAAATTTATGCCCCATTCATAATAACAAGTAAACCAAATCGTGAAGAAATAACAATACAAAGTACTTCATTACATAATGACATAGTAACATAGAAAACTGAAAATTCAACATCACGATATGGGATTGGTTTTTCATGAACTTCTTAAGATATATATTAAAAATTTGTGATACACATTATAATAAACATTGTAGTATTGCAAAATTTATGCCCCATTCATAATAACAAGTAAACCAAATCGTGAAGAAATAACAATACAAAGTACTTCATTACATAATGACATAATAACATAGAAAACTGAAAATTCAACATCACGATATGGGATTGGTTTTTCATGAACTTCCTCAGATATATATTAAAAATTTGTAAAAAAGACCCAAAGTATCTCTGATACGCCCCAAGAATGTATCAGAAACATATCGAGATTTGTTTATTTTTTAAAATTAACCGATATGCCACGTGGCGTATCAGATATGTTTGGTCCAAGTATCGGATGCGTATCGATATCGAATACGTATCGAATACAATATTGTCTATCGAATACAACATTATCGAGTACGTATCGATGCATCATATGTCCAAATGCTATAAACACACATCTTGTCAGACTTTCTTGTGTCAAAACAACTACCATAGTGAGAATCAACAAATCCCTTAATACATACAAGCTTTCAATCCTATTATTTGCTCTACCATAGACCAACACCATTTATAATGTGCCCTTAACATACCTTAAGATCCACTTTAGAGCCTCTCGGTGAACTTTAAGATCCACATTTAACTTGAGCGGTTGTGAAAGTAGTGTTATAACGTAATCACATATTCTTTTGACATATCAAACTCTGAAGGACATTTATAAGATATTTTTCTTAAGATATATATAGAAAACCATTTCTTCTATCTCTACTAATCTCCATAGCCAAATTTTTTTCAGCACCCACCAGATCCTTTATTTCAGATTCTTCTTTCAATATGGTTTTTGTGTCTGCAATTTTACTTTTATAATTACTAATTATCAGCTTGTCATAAACATATATGAGTAAGATTGTGAACAATTCTCATATTCGAATTTGACGTATACACAATGATCAAACTTACTTTTGATGATGCCAACTTTCATCATGAACTCATCAAATCTCAGGTTCCTTTGTCTTGGTGATTGGTTTAGTCCATACAAAGATCTTTAGTTTGCAAAAAAAAAATCTTCATCCTTTCACCTCAAACTCCTCAGGTTGCTTCATAAGAATTGTTTCTTCCAGATTTTCATATTTCTTAACATCCACTTGTTTAAAGTTCCAGATCATATGTTGCCATAGGAGATAACAATATTCTTATGGATATGTGCTTTCTGATTTATTGTAATTGATACATTCTCTATGTGAAACCCTTGGAAATTAACTTTGCCTTATACCTGCCAAGTTCTATTTCAAGAATTCCTTGTTTTCTCTTGAAGATCCACTAACAACCAACCACTTTTGAACCTTGAGGTTTCTCAACTAACTCCCAGGTATTGTAAGCATATGAAGATATCATCTCTTATTATTGCCCTTATCCATTTGTGCTTCTCTTTACCAGTGATAGAAGATATATAGTCCTTAGGATTTTCTTCTAAAACACTAATCTGCATAAGCATACCTCTTTAGTGGCTTAGTTTTCCTTCTTGTTTTGTCCCGTGTGAGAATGTAAGTGTGCTCTTTTGGTTGATCAAAATACTTTTCAACTTGTTCATGTTGAGTCTCGGCTTGTTCAAATCCAAGCAACCAAGTACTAGCTTGGTTTTTTATTCCTTTCAGAAACTGGCTCCACCTAAGACTGATAAACATTAGCTTCCTTTCCTCTTTTATCACTTACACTAATAGTTGTGAATTTTTACAAGGATAGGCCATAACTTCTTCATTAAACAAGACACCACAAATTATAAGCTCTTACTCCATTAAGATACCCAATAAACATGCATTTAACTGCAATAAACATGCATTATCTTTTTTCTTAATGTGAGCATAAGCTATGCAACCAAACACTCTCAAGTTCTCATATCAAATTTGCGTTCAGACCAAACTTCTCCATGTGCCTTCAAATATAAAGATCTAGATGGACATCTATTTATTGAGTAGCATGGACTAAAGACTTCAGCCTAGAAAACCACTAGCACGTTTTCCCTATGAAGCATGCACCTTACCCTTTCAAATATGATTCTATTAAACATTTCTTCTAAATCATTAAACATTTCTTCTAAACCAAGATGGGGTAGAAAGTAATTCAAACAAAGGGAAAGGAAAGGAAAAAGTGACAAGGAGGAAACCACAAAAGCCAATACCACAAAGACCTACACACCAAGGTCATCTGATTTTCAATCCATTACTTGACATGCATTGTGTCACATTTGAGCAAGGGATGCAATTTGAAACAACTGAACTATTGAGGGATGCTAAAGTTCATTTCTCAATTACTGAGGGGAGGTCTGTTAAGTTTTCAATCAATTGTCGGATGAAGCTCCAAGCAAAGTGTGCACATGCCAACTGTAAATGGGAGCTATATGCTTCAAGACCAAACAAGGAAGACAATATGAGGATTAAGACTCTGAAGGAACTACATGAATATGCCAGACAGGACAAATTCAAACAAGTAACTACCAGATATTTGATAAATAAATATCATGCAAAGATAAGTAGTGACCCAAATTGGCCTGCTAGCTCCATGCTAACTATTGCTAAAATGGACTGTGGTATAGACTTCCACATAGCTCAAATGTACAAAACTAAGAAGATGGTATTTGCTGATGTTCATGGAACTGAAGCAAACCAATATTCCTTGCTATGGAGTTATGCTGAGAAGATCATGAGGACTAATCAAGGGACTACTGTTAAGTTGAAGTGTAAAGTGATGGGTGAGGTTGAGGCACCTTACAGTGATACTTTTGTTGTGCACTTGGAGAATAAGGCATGTTCATGTTTGAAGTGGGATTTGACAGGTATCACTTGTGTTCATGCATGTGTGCTGCAATGAGACACAAGAGTTGGAAGCCAGAAGAGCACATACATGCTTATTACTCAAAGGAGGCCTATATAAGGACTTACAGTAAATACATGTCTCCTATGCAATGAAAGAGTGCATGGCCTATGCCTCAAACACATAGGAACAGAACAGAACCTCCTCATGTCCAAACTATGCCTGGTAGGCCCAAAAAGAACCGGAGAAAAATATCTCCCGAAGAACTGAGAGAGATTCAGTTGAGGAATGAACTTAGTGGCCATCTAGGACGGGATGAGACTTAAGATGCATTGTGGTTATTGCCAAGATGAAGGTTATAATGCTAGGAGTTGTCAGGCAAGGAAGAATAACCCTCTTGGAAGTACATGATTTCCCAAGCCAAGGGTCAATGGTAGGGAAAGAATTAAGAAATGGAGGGGGAAGGGAATAGCCAAAAAGGTAACAAAAGGATCTGTCAGTGCTAATACATCTGCTGAAGTTCCTTCAACTACAAAAATTCCTTCAGAGACAGGTGTTAGTGCACAATACAACCTTCAAAATGTAAAGCCAAAGTTGCTAAATTTAACTAGTACTTTCTGTTGGTAGGTTGCTGCAACACAGGAGTCTGTTGTTAATACGGGTGTTGCTGATGATCTGGTACAATGTGAGCCCTCTCAAAGAGCAAATAAAAGGAAAAAACAGGTAAAGACTAAAGTGGCTCCTCAAAAAAAGAAGCGTGAAGCAACTGATTTGCCCCCAAAGCCATCTACAAGACAATCTCAGAATGCAGCATCTACTTGTGAAGCCTCCCCCTTAGAAGTTAGAGCTCAAGTAAGGCGGCCTACAAGAGGTAATCCAGCACAAGTGGCTCCTGCACCAATTTATGTGGCTGGGACAAAGACTAGGCCACTCACTAGAAGCCAAACACCTGAAAGGTTTACTAGTTTATCAATTGAAAAACCTGCAGGTAAGTCAAAGAAGCAGCTTGTGTTCTCAGAGGTACCAACATCCAACAGTAATTTGACTTTTACTCCTCCAGGCATAAAAAGATTCAAACCTCTTGCTGCAAATAAAAAAATTGGAGTTTCAACAAGAACTGTTAATATGATGTTTGTTAGTACTGCCGAAGATGGTACTAACTAATGGTTATGTATAATGTACATTATTGAGTGCTATTGATTCTAATAATGAGTGGTAATGTCATCCACTTTCTTTTGTTGTTCATGGTATTGAATGGATATTTAATGCAATATGTTAGACAAAATACTATCTAAACAATATATATAATTACACTCGACTACATATACTTTGATGACATTTTACACTTACATGTCTAATGTTTACCCGCTTTTACAGTTTACGGTTCAACGTTTGAAAATTTTGCACTTTGATATCCAAACTATAAAATACCTAACACGCGACGATATAAACTTTGTCAATTATTCCATCATCAGTTCTGAATCACACCATTATATTTGTTTCCTCTTTTTTGATAAGTATCCTATATCAATGCAGGTGTCAATTATTCCATCATCAATTCTGAATCACATCATTTTTATTTTTTTTATAAAACCCTATATCAATGCAGTAGTTCACGTAAAGCAGCAACTGAATATATGTCAGCCAGCTTTGAAAAGCCTCAATTTCCTTAATTGGTATTTATGTGGTTGCTCAACTACCAATTGTCTCGAGAAGATCATAAACTTGAACATGATTAGACATCTCCAAAATCGTAATAGTAGGATCAAAACTGAACCGATGAGAGGCATTTATTCAGTAGACGCAAACCCTAGTATTTAAATACCTAGCATCAACTCCAACAGACACATGCAATCAAATCCTCAAATGCTGCACTACTCTCTTCTCTCTTCTGTCAAAAAAAAAAAAACTCTTCACTTCTCTCTTTCGTCAAAAAAAATCTCCATGGAAAACTTTTATCAGTCAACCCTAAAGAACTCCTACAACGAGGTAACCGAATACCTCCCCAAAATCTTCCTCAACTTTGATGACTTTTTTGTCGTTGAAGAATTGGTTCTTATGGAAGAATTTCGTCACCGCGTCCAGTTTTAAATTAGCTACACCGAGGCAAGTATGCAGCGAGTTTACGAGGAACTTGCTGATGTATTCACGGAGAGGAGAGGAGTTGTAGTTACTCCGGTTGAGATTCTGGCCTTTACCCTCTTGGTACAATTTAGAAAAATGTTCAGGTGTACAACATGTATTGGCCTGTCCTTTCATTCCACAGTTAAAACAGTAACCTTTAAGTTTATTATGAGCATTTTTCTTTTATTATGATGGTTATTATTATGGACCGTATCACTGGTCGAAGGTTTGTGATAATTACCTCGACCACGTCCACGACCATGATTGACATTATCATTGTTACCTCGTCCATAGGAGTTTGAAAAATTAATGGAATTTGCCTCTGGTAACGTATGTGCTCGAGGAGAACGAGATTGATAATTTTTCATCAATAAGTTATTGTAACTTTCTGCCATTAACAACCTTTGTTGCAAGTCGTGATATTTTGAAATATTCAGCAATCTGTATTCTTGTTGGACATTTATCATGGACACATGGAAAGTAGAAAGTATTTTCTCATATAGATCACAACCTCACATTTTTCTGGATCCGTATTTATATTTATTGCAGCAAGAGTTTCAACGATACTCTTTGATCTGAGGTACAATTTTGTATCTGATTTCCATTGTTCATAATTCTTGATAGTGATATTGAGTATACAACTAAATATACTCGTGAGGTTAGACATTTTTCCAGCTAAATACATAACCAGAAAAAATATAATTAGGGTCAAAATATTTTATTTAACACATAATCATAGAAGCACAATTATTACAACAATACAGTGTAATTATTTCATCTCTACCCAAATCTTGAACTCGAACATTATTATGATAAAATGGAGGAATATCATAGGGACAAACATAGGAGTGTATTCATCTACTAGCATAAAAATAAAAATTGAAAGATAAATGAGGATCAAGATCGCTGTTGTTGTAGAGATCATTTTGCAAGATGAGAGAAATAAGGTGAAGATTTGTGTGGAGTTTGTGTTATGAAATATGCATATTTATAGAAGATAAATATCTATAAGTTGCCATTTTATAGCCGTTAGAAAATAATCATTTTTCTTTGTTTTGTTTAATTTGGCATAATTGATGAATGATAATATCTTTAACAATCGAACAACAAGGATTAATTGTGTAACAAGTAAATAATTTCAACCGCGTTAATAAATTTTAACGGGCATAAGAAATAATATTACGATAAGTAAATACATATATATTTTCCACCACATTACTATGTAAAAACTTTAATGGGCTTGAGGAATAATGTAAACAAGTAAAATAATTACAATGAATTAAATGCGTAAATAATTTCCGCCACATTACTATGTAAAAACTTTCATGGGCTTATGGAATAATGTAAACAAGTAAAATAATTGCAATGAATTAAGTGCGTAAATAATTTCTGCCACATTACTATGTAAAAACTTTCATGGGCTTATGGAATAAAATAAGCAATAATAAATTGTCAGTAGTCGTTTCTAGCTTGGGGTTAACTCAAGCATCAACGAAAGTTAAAATTAGCTTTAGTATTAGAGTTAGATGACAGTAAAATATAAAGAGTAAAATTGTAGATAGGCGGTAGTCCACCTTGTCTATAATACTGTATATAGATGAACACGTAAATATTAAACTTTAACAACAAGATTATAAACACATATTCATCTTAATCATAAAATTATAGATTGGCGGTAATCCGCACTATCTATAATAATGTAGATAGATGAACAAGTAAATATTAAACTTTAACAACAAAATTATAAACATATATTCATCTTAATCATAAAATTATAGACTAGGGGTAATCCGCACTGTCTATAATAATGTAGATAGATGAACAAGTAAATATTAAACTTGTGTACCTTTTAACGTTGAACGTTTTCTCTAACGAATGAACCAAATTCTTCTGGATCGAGCAATACCGTGCTGATAACGTGTTATAGAATAACTAAAATTATTTGAAAATTATAACAATATATTAAAAGACTTAGGAAAAGAAGAGCAAATTATGAGTATATTACTTGTGAATGAGTGTTTTTTTCTTCATCTTGATGGCTCCTTATATAGGCAAGGATTTCCAATATCTTACATTATTTACAATAACTACTATTATTATAAATTAGTATTTGTATATAATTTTCAACAATGGACACAAAGCATATTCTACCAACCATATTTGTAACACCAACCATATTTATAACAATATATATATATATATGTATATATAAGTTAACCTGTAAAATAATTTTTTTTAATTATATCGTTTAAGATTTTATATTTCTTCAACTATTCGGTTTCTAATTTGATACTCTCTAATACAATTAAATCAGTTAGTTATATCATGGACGACATTATATTAGCTGACAGTAAAAATAATAGGATTCATTTAAATGAATAATTAAAATAGTATCGTGCATATACTCATGCATGCGTGTAAAGTGACGTATCCAGAAATTTTATATCGGAACTAAAATATTATTTTAACAAAATTAGAAAGAACTAAAAGTAGAATGAACCGAAAAATATATTAAAATGGGTCTTGTCTTGAATCAATTTTGGGCTTATGAAGAAAGTACGATGGTTTGTGTTTAAACTTTTAGTTCTAAAATGATATTCTTATGCGATAATATACCTTACGGTATATTGTATCGACAACCTAAGATTTTTATGCATATCATTTTTTATCAAGCATATATTTATTCAACTAAATACTACAAGATTTTTTTATTACATTCTTAAATTAGTTTAAAATTTTGTATAAAGCATTATAAATTAAACACAACTAATTAATCGATATTGTATTATATTCAATTTGAAATAAATCAATTACTTATATATCAAATAAATACAATAAAATTCTAGGACACAGACTAATTATTAAATATAATAGGGGAGCTTTATGCTACTTTTTAACATCTCATAGCTACTTCTTACTAATTAAAAGAAGATGTAATGTTATTTGTTAATTAGATATAACACATATGTAATTGTTTGCAATTACTCAATACAGATTTATATATAAGTATTTTTATTTTTTTTTACTTGGTGGGGCTACAGCCCTTCAAACCATAACATAGACCCGCCCCTGCGTGTGTCTTAATGGAAATGATATGAGAGTCACTTAACTGGTCATTGAACATAACTGCCTGCTCCAACATTAAAGTACCCAAAACTCAACTATTGATTTATTTCTGCTTACTTTTTAAAACGGGAAAATATAATTAAGAAACAAAACAGGTAAGTCAATATAATTGACTAAGGCTTGTTGCGATATCGACCACCAGTCAACTTTAGAGTAAAGTTAAGTCTTCCTGAGAATCATCTCAAATCTTTAATCAATGCGGCCTAACTGACTACATATTAAATAAGACGAATTATCAAAAATGCCCGCTAACTTTTGATTTTAATCCTAAATGCTCAGTTTTCCAAATTTGCTGAAAATTTTCTAACAAAAATGCCAAATTTTAAAAATTCGGACATTTTATCCGACGTGGCATCCAAGTCAAAGAGACGCACTGCTGAATCAAAAAGTCGCGTTTTAAAATTCGGGCATTTTTAGTAGAATTTTAAAAAATACAGGGAATTTTTAGCATTATTTTGCAGACAAAATAGGTTTTTTTTGGCTTATTTTTTATTTCGGGAATTTTAAGTAGAAATTTTAAAAGATACAAGACACTTTTAGCATGTTGGGAAACAACGAGCATTTAGGATTAAAACAAAAAATTAGCGGACATTTTTAATAATCCGTCCTATGAAATATCATCATATGTCATTTGACTCATTTGAAGTTATGTCATTTGACTCATTTGAAGTTACGGACCTGACTGTATAAGATTAGATTGCAATGGTAATGACACAGTCCTGACTGTATAAGATTAGATTGCACTATAGTAGACTAGTTGATAATTTTAATTACATATATAAGATTTTCTCTTCCTTTAAAAGTCATGCTGCTTGTAATTAGGTAGTATATGTTGTATCAATTATCAACTTTTGTCCTCCCAACAACGAAATATTTCAAAATTCTCTGAAAAGTAGCATGTGACTAGCAAACCACTCTTAATATGAGTTTTTCATTTATATTTTTATCGCACTTTATTATATAATTACACGCACACTTCAATATGTTTAATTTTAAAGTAATCACACTTATATCCTACAAAAATAATAGTTAATATTTGACCTTCAATTTTTTGAGTTATTATATTTGTACCCCAATCTAATAATAACTATGTTTAACATTTTAAAAAATCCTATTATTATTATTATTTTCTAATTTTTATTAAATTTGAGATAAACTTCTTACTTTTTGACATTTTATAAGATAAACTTAATTTCTCAGGAAAAACTTAAAACAAAAAAAGAAATAAAAAGAAAATAGTAACTTATTACTTTTAAATCTTTTTTATAAAGGTAAACTTAATTTCTCAATAAAAACTTAAAAAAGGAAAAAAAAAGAAGAAAAGCAACAGTTCATCTCCCCCTCCCCCAACGCACAGAAGAACCCAATTACACCAGATGCCGATCCGATTAACACCAAAACCCGATGGAATAGCAAATCAGAGCCCGATTAACTTTGTCATCTCTCGTTATCGGACTACAAACACCTCAAAAGCGGTGAATCGAATCGAATCAAAACTCCACGAACCCACGTCACAGAGGTTGGGAGCTTTTCGGCATCGAACAGAAACTCCTAATCTCAATCATCTCCTTCATAGCCTCTCGAATTTGGTATTGGTGGTGGTGGGGCGGGGGATGGGTTGGGCGAAGGAGAACTTTTTTTTTTTAGTTTTATTGAGAGATTAAGTTTATCTTCATAAAAAGATTAAAAGTAATAAGTTATTATTTGTTTTCTTTGTTATTTTTATTTTTTGTTTAAGTTTTTATTGAGAAATTAAGTTTATCATTATAAAACGTCTAAAAGTAAGAAGTTTATCTCAAATTTAATTAAATTAGAAAATAATAGTAATATGCTTTTTAAAATCTTAAATATAGTTATTATTAAATGTTGGGTACAAATAAAATAACTCAAAAGATTTGAGGTCCAATGTTAATTTTTCCTTTTGGGATGTAAGTGTGATTACTTTAAAATATATTGAGATGTGAGTGTAACTTTATTAAAAAGCTGGGGTTAAAATGCAAATAAAAAACTCAGACTAGGTATGTGCTAGTCACATACTTTTTGGAAAATTTTAAAATATTGCTTTTTGGGAATATTGTGGAGGACAAAAATTAATAATTAATACAATCTATGGAACCTTTTGTGACGAAATGTCAACATAGATCACGTGTTTTAAAAAGTGATTAAAATAAATGACGTCTCAAATGCCAAATTCCCCATATTTTGACTAAGTTATTAGGGGTAACTGCCATAAATTACTTTACAAAAACAGTGCCCTTTTTCTTTTTCTTTGCATGAGAGAAAACCACATCAAAGGAAATATTTTGTCGAATAAATGAGATGTTTGAATTGAGGGCACATCACACCTTTTCACTAGGTTAGATGACAACTTCTAAGATTCCATGAGTTGTGGATTTCTATTTTTAAACATAAAACAAAATATGCCTATCAATATCAAGACTTGGACATGGCTGAACTTTAATCTCTGCGAATTTGGTTTTTTCTTGTTTGAATGGAGTTGTAATCCCATGGCTTGTATTGGGATCTAATTTTTTTCTTATGTAATTCTGCTCCAAGTACTTTTTGTACTTACTTCTTTTTTCTCAATAAAATCATGATTGTTTGCCGATAAATACAAAATAAAAAATCAAGTAAATCTTCAAATATATTTTTATGATTAGCATTTTTTGAACTGTACGGATAAATTTTAATATCTATTCTAGCGAAGTGAGTATACTTTTCCAGGAATCCACGTGCATATGGGAGCCGAAATATTCTTGTTCGAGCTCATTCTTTTGACCAAAAAAGTACTAATTAATGTAGAAAAAGATCATCCGATGTTGACTGTTGAAATTTCATTATGAAAAGAGCTTGTGCATTATTGGTTTCTGTACAGGCTGTACATGCCAATTACGTATTCATATAAGCAAATATACAAGAAATCTTCTATATTATTTTATTTTGCGGTCATGTCCTCATAAATTTCATAGCATGCAATGTTGCTCATGACTAAACTCCTATAAAGTACAAATTAAATTTTAGATAATTTAGAGATTTTATGTTTTAAAAAAAAGGTTAGAGATTTTATACATGAATGATAAATGCTGAAATAAATTAATATATAACCAACTTTTAACAGTTGTAATTATTTTCAAATAGTGTGTTGTAGGGGTAAATACGAAAATTAAAATTTTGTTTTAACAAAGTATTGATATATCGCACATGCACATATATATATATATATGTATATATTGGTCTTATTTCGTCCGGCTAACAAAACACCGTAAAACTTTACAAATGACATATGAATTGCCAAAATAATGCTAATCAAATAGAAATCGGACTAGCTTTGTCCGGAACACCTATTACAAGTTGACTAGGCTAAACAAGTAAAATTACAAAGTATAGATAGGGCATCGAATTGAGGAAATTCGATCTAGGCTTTATCGAATCGTGTACGAGTAAGCTTGATGGTCCAATATCGAATTGGGGTCCTTCGATCTGTGAGTGTATCGAATTTAGGTCCTTCGATGTAAGACTAAGTCGGGTTGCTGAGTATCGAATCGGTCTGTTTTGATCGAACTTTGTGTATCGAATGCAGGGACTTCGATCAAATGTTGTGTATTGAATGCTAGGGATTCGATGTTGAGTAGGTTGATGATAGTTGGAATGCATGCTGAGAATATCAGGGGACGGGGTATTTATAACCCCAATTCCGCGGGCCCCATTGGTAGTTGGGGAAAGTGTATGGAATTGGGATGATTCGATCGACTCCTTAGATCGAATCGAGTCAGTTCGAAGCTCGTTCAATATAGAATTTCTCCTGTTCGATGTACTATTTCAGTGAGACTTTCTCCTTGGGTCGACCCAATATTAGTATTGGGCCATTTCTAAAATACCCCCATCATATAGTCCCCCAGTTTGGGAGACGGTATCAATGAGAGAGCGAATTCCAAACTTATAAACTGTATTCTTGACTTGTCGCTTTATGCTTTTATTCTGAGATTGTTGAAAATTATGCCCTTGATTGGGAGGCGGTCTCGAACAGAGACCGGGTTCCAATTCTAGAGACCTGAACACTTTTTGCTGAAAATCATGCACCGATTGAGAGGCACGGTCTGAAAGACGTGGATCTCAGTATACTGTTCATGAGCCTTTTTATTAATGTTGGTGTCGTCGATCGAATGTTCTTTGTTCGATCTTGTGATCTGCATCGAACGTTGGTGGTTTGATGTGCATATTGGCTATTCTTGCTCTTCGATCGAATCGATGGCGTTCGATGCTGAAATGTATATCGAATTGACCCAATTCGATGCTTGGTTAGATGGGCCTGATGGGCTTCTTCATTGTCTATAGAAAGGGGAAAGGTGTTGGTGAAACTCATTTCTCCTTCCGCCGAACTCACGCTCAAACGTAAGCAGCATCAAACGGTCATGGTTCGATACAAACTGCATCGAAGTTCATTTTTTCTGTTTTTTTTGGTAAATGTGTAGGTTTTGCCTTTAATTTTGTTTAACATTTCTTGTACTTTTTTCAGGCAATTTGCTCCTCAATCATTGTCGATTTTCCAGCTGTAACCTAGGTAAATGATTATGTGCTTACTTTGCGGGTCACGTTATTTTTGCTTAGTGAATGTTTATTTAAACATGTCGTGTAGATGTCGTAAGTGCCGAGAGTGACGTATCCGCGCGTAGTCAGCCATTTTTATTTTTTATTATATTTCAGTTTGTGTCGATCAAGATGGTGAGATCTGAACCGACCTCAGGGAGTGATTCTAGTAGCGGCTCAAATTCTGGTTCAGTCAACTCTGTGGTGGGCCCTGCAAGTGCTCCTGCGGGTTTGAATATACCCGAAGGAGATGAGAATGAGGTAATTGATATTAATTCTGTCGACTCGCCTAGGGATGATCATCCAGGTGATAACGATGATCAATCGTCCTCACAAGGTGGGGATGATGATTTGCAATCATTTTCCTCTGAGGATAATCGTGCTCCCAGTGAAGCAGGTGAAGATATTGAAGCCATCAATAGGGAGATTGATGACTATATGGAGGTCCTAGGGATGGCGTATAATACGTATGTGTCGCGCTTGCAGCATAGTCGCTTATTGTGCTTAAATTTGCAAGTGCACGGAATCGTAACAAGTAATAAAGTGATAGACAGGGTTGTCAATCCCACGAGGAATAAGTAATTAATTACCAAAATCGGGTTTTATTTGAGAAATCGGGTTTCAGATTGTTCAAGCAAAAAGATTAACAATTTACTAACTACAGTAAAAAACTTTCAACAAAGTGGGGCGTTGAGACAATAGAATAACAAGGGTATTTCAATAAATAAGAGTAGACAATGAGAGAAGAGCTGGGAATCATGATTTCACCGTCATTAGTTTGATCTAACTGTTAATTAAGCATATTGTTACGAGTTTCACGTTCAAAATTGTTGTTGGTTATCACCATTTATGCTTTATGTACTCTTTCTCAAGTTATACATAAATTCTACAGCTTTACAACTAGAAAATGAGTTTAGTTACGAAGATGTGCACATGTATGTTCGATGGTGGTTTTATCAACCACGTGAAAACGATAGATATATTTCTATTCTATTGAGAATTCACGGTATTTACTTCAAAGCTATTTCACAAAAATCTCCTCTCGGTTTCAATTCGATCGTTAGTTCATCCAAAAGTTGGCCAGAATTTTAGAAGCATTATATTCACAAATAAATACACCAACAATTTTGCCATCGTAACAATACGTTTTTATTAAAGGTTAGATCATCGTAATTAGGCTATGTCACTATCCCAGCAAGGTAAATTTATCACATAATGGAATATAGAACAAGACTATGAGATAAATATAACATCATAAAGTAAAGAGAGAAAAGTAAGAAGAGTTTAGAGATCGTTACAGATTTTTACTTCCGTAAAGCCTCCAGTGGACTCCCCCGTACAAACTCCGAATTACTCCTCCAAGATTACGAACTACTAGCGAATACTAATAATATAGAACGGCTACTTATGAAGAGAGAATGAAGAAGATTGGTGTGTTGAAATATGAAAAATGTGAGGCCTATTTATAGTCGAAGCAAAAGCATAAGACGACATCTCGACCGTTCATCTCGTTTTGATCCAATGGTCCAAAGTTGTCAAATAATTGATGAATTATTGATCACAAAAGTCATCTAATTGATGAATTATTGATCACAAAAATCATGACACTCTAGAGTCTTCCATTTGAAAGCTTGTAAGACTGAATATAGACTATTGATTAGCCATTTGGATCCGACGGTCATCGAGCGCGCGAGTTGCGTATGTACATTTCAGCTTTGCGCAACTTCACCATTTTGGTCATAGCTTTCTCTACAGATGTCGGAATCACAAACCTATTATTGCGTTGGAAACTAGACACCTGTGGCTTTCCAGTGATATAAAGAACCAAACATAACTCATACTACACAGGTGTCGGTGAATTTTGGAAGTTTCGGTTCTTGATTGACAAATCATATTTCAACCTACTAAACATGAAAACAAACATAAAAATACCACAAAACTATCAAGAATAATCAATTAAACAAGTGTTAAAGTATGATAATGATGAGTATTTCTCAAGCTCATCACACCCCCAAACTTGTTCATTTGCTTGTCCTCGAGCAAAATGCTTAAAGCAAACAACGCAACGTTCTAGACTAAAAAAAAGACAAAATAAAAAATTATTTCACATTATCATTTAAATCATGGATCAATTTTGAGACTTTCTTTATTGTTTGATGAGAATGCAAAAAATAAGAGCAATGACACACTCGTTCACAACCTGGCGGTTAATCAAGTTTTCACAAACAAATCTCCATGTGCAACGTGTGAAAAATAAATGCAATGATTACTGAGTTTACTTGGATAAGTTCATCAAAACAAGTTCACCAAAGTTTATCATCCTAACTCTATATGTATAACTTTCACATATCTCTCTGCTAAATTGAATAAGATTCACTACAGATCAATAAGACTTTTTCAGCTTGTAACATTAGGCTCGGGTATGGGCTCACTGAAGGATAAGTAAAAGCAGAGCTAGGGACGTAAGATATTACATTCAGAAATCTCTTGCACTTCGGTTCTTTCTCCTTTTCTTTTTTCACAACATTTCATATCCCTCATTTCTTTTTCTCTCTCTCTCTCTCTCTCTCACTCACTCTTTTTTATTTCCTTCATATTTCCCCTAAAATTATTCATATGTACCAGAGGGGTAATCTTCATATTTTTTTTTCAACATTTTTTTCTTCACATATTTCCTTCCATTGCAAGTTCCTGAATGCAAGTCAGTCTTTAGAAGGATAAGATAACTGTTTGTGGCTACACGGGATAGGTTAATGGGCTCATAAAAAAAGATTTAATGAAAGACTCAGAGGGGTTCTGGTGATTATTTTATTTGTGAAGGGTATGGCTTGAAAGGCTCAAATGTGTTAAAGAAAAGATGGCCTAAATCATTTCTGTAGTGAATCATCATCAACGATTTTGCTTCAAGAGGTGATAAATTATTTATAAAGCTCGGGTGTATCTCCCTTAGTGTATTTATCTCAATAACCGTTCTCCAAGTATGCTCAACCACCAATGCAAATCAATGTGTGAAAAGTGTATATGAAGATAGGCATGCTCAAACATAGATTAAACGAGACGTTGTTCACATAGTATAACATGCTCATCATCATCACAAAAATCACCATAAGTATCAAATTTCTCATCATTAATCCATAATCTGAACAATTATGTGAAGTAAAGTGGTAGTTTTTTTTAACCAATATAAAGACAATAGAAGCGATCACAATCAAAAATGCCCCCCAAACATAGATGAGACATTGCCCATAATGTCTAAAACCAAATAAACAAATATAAACAATAATAAAAACAATGGCACCTGATAGGAAAATAGTAGTTGTGATTGTGGCTCACATCTTCCTCTGGTTTCACATCGAGAAACGACATAAACGCCTTCTATGAGTCGAGGATTGGCTTTCCATCCAATTTTCTTAAAAACTGGCAAACATGTTCTTTTAACGTTAGATTCCCAAGACGCCACTAGCTGCTTCCATGTTAACTGTAAAGAACATAAAAGGAAAAAAAAAACATATATACAATACAACTGAAAATAACAATAAAAAGAAAGAACTAATATGGGTTGCCTCCCAAACAGTGCTTGATTTATAGTCATCGGCTTGACTTCTGGTAATGACTTCAAGTGGGATTATGTAGAGTCATGGATGTTTTCTGTCTCTCAAACTCGCCTCCAATGTAGTGCCTCAGTCTTTGCCCGTTAACTTTGAATGCTTCCTTGTCATTGTTTTGAATTTCAACAGCTCCATATGGAAAGACTTTCGTGATTGTAAATGGGCCAGACCATCTTGATTTCAACTTTCCAGGAAAAAGTCGAAGATGTGAGTGTTAACAGGTTGGATATTATTCCTTATTTAACGGATTTATTTTGAGGTTGGAACGCCCTGCCCGTGATTCAAAAAGCGATGATTGTATAAAGGAGAACAAAGATACGAGAATATTCATTCCTTTATTCACTAAACTTCGCTCCTTGGTTTTGTTTGTATATGATTGTGTGTCTCCTCCTTTCAATTGATCACCTCCCTTTATATAGAGTTTGTTACGGACATGTGTCGTTATGAATGTGTTTTAGTAAGGTACAAGTGTCGCAATATGTGTAAAAGTGTAAAAAGTTAAGATAAGGTATATCTTTAATATACTAGATGCTGACTAGGCTGATCTTTGCCTCTTCCGATAGCGTCTGGGATCTCTAATGGGCTGTTTCTCGGGATGTTATTTTCCGGGGGGGGGGTGGCTACATTTTCTTCGGTAAGGGTTCATCCTGGTGTAGGGGTTTCTGTATATGTTCTCCGAGGGGTGTTTTCGCCATTGCCTTGGGCTCCGAGGGTTTGGCATTGTCTCCGAGGGCTTGACTTGGTCTCCGAGGGTTTTGACTTGGTCTCCGAGGACTTGACTTTCTTCGTAAAGTGGTACTTTCTTGTCCAAGTCCTCGTAGTGTGCCTTCCAGTGGCTCTTGTACTTAGATCTGGGTTTGTTCTGAGATTTGGTCTTCGGAGTGATGTTTCGAGGGCAGTTTGTGTTGAGGAGTGTTCAGCAAGGAAGTGTTCTTGTGAGATTATGGGACTCGGGGTCCGTTGTGGTCCCTCTTGGCGCATTGATGGATATCGGAGTCGCGCGGATCCATCAGGGTTTACTCTTTTTCCGATGCCGCGTTGAGATCTCTTTTTTATTCATCGTTGACTTTCCAAGGGACGCTTAGGTGTCTCCTCGGATGTTCCTTCGTACCGCTTTGGGTCAATGACCGAGGGGTGTGGAAACATCCGATGGGCCTCCTCATTGGGAGTGGGTACATCTCATCGGAAGTACTCGTGACAATAGTATTGTCCACATATTAATTCCCATATTTAGGACTAATATTTCTTTTAATCTCATATTTATTTTTTACGGTTAACACTAGCCCCCCCAAATTTCATTCGCCTTCGTAGAGGCGAGGGAAATTTTATTTCATGCCCTCGGTGAGGTGGGGGTTTTTTCTAATTTTTTTCTTCGATGTATTTATTTTCGGTATTTTTCCGAGGGTGTGCGTATATATTTATAACTATTTAAAAACGGATCCTATGGAATTTACCTGATTACCCTTGGGGGTATTGTCCTCAAGCACGCGGAGGTTTCAGAGCATTTGTTGCAGGTAGCCGTTGATGAGTTTCAAAGCTCAAAACATCTGACCGTTGGTAATGGTCAGATTTTCAACCGTGTGGCGCGTGAGCGAGGGAGATACGTGGAGCTTTAAACATGCTCCACATTTTAAAAGCATCTGACTGTTGTTCGTTTTCGGCTATAAATATGAGCACTATTCACCCCTCTTCTCACTTTCATCTTTCACTCTTTCGGTAAATTCTCTCAGAGCAAAAATCTCTCCACCTCTTGCATATTTTTCCTTTATATTCACGCGCATCTCTTCTCTTTCCCTTCTCGGAGAAATACTTCATCTTTCTTTTTGTTTGTTACACAAATGGCTTCTTCCACCACCACCGATCCCATCGCGGTTTCCACCACTTAGGGAGCTACTGCTACTATTGATTCTATGGCAGGTATGGGGGGGTGCTCTGACGGGGGTAATTACCCGCAAACGAAAGGGTGAGACCTCTGCTGCTATCGAGGGTGGTGTTGCCTCTACCAAGAAAGCTAGGGCTCCAAAATTGAAGAAGGCTTCTGCTCGTGATTTCTCAAAAATTGAGAAGATTCAAAGCATTGCTACTCGTGAGCAGGTATTGGAACTGTTCACATCAACGGGGGCTCTCCAGAAGAATATGGTGTTCCAGATTCCGACGAAGGATGAGAGGGCATGCTATCCACCCCAGGGAATGGTAACTCTTTACTTTGCTCAAGTAAAGTATGGATGGTGTTCGTTTATACCGCCTTTCTTCTGTGAAGTATTTAAGGCGCGTAATATTAGCCCGAGTCAAATGGTTCCGAACGGATTTGCGACTCTCTGAATTTATGTTTTTTGGTGTCAAGTGAACGGGTTGGAGTGTGGGGTGGATCACTTCTTCTCTATATTTGATGTGGTGATTTCATCCGGGGGGTTTCCCTTCTATCACGTTCGTCACCGGGATAATACGAAAAATTCCACGCAGAGGATACTGGATTGGTCAATCAGTTCTCACAGTGTCTGGAAGAACAAATACTTCTTTGTGCAACCCGCTCAAGGCAAATGGGACATGCCTTTTGACTGGAGAGAGGGTGCGGCTCCCGTGCGCACCATGGATCAGGAGATAGTTTTGTCCCCGGTGATTTCTCAACAACTTTTGAGGAATCAGATGATTTTTTGATGCTGTTCGAGACGTCCGGGCTTCATTATGTGGTGTTCACCGATGATGCTGTCGAGAAGCCACTGTCTATATCTTCTGAGGCCCTGACTCTTTTCAGTAAGTACTTTGTTTATGTTCTTGTCTTTTCTCTTGACATAAGAATAGATTATAATTATACTTGTTGGCTTGTGGGTGGTGCAGGGGATGTTTTAGCGAATTACTTTTCGTAGTCGGGTCCCGTGGAACCCGTTTCGAGCGGTATTTCCGACGCTCCGTAGGAGGGTGACCATGATGAGAAGGAGGTTAATGATCTTGAAGGTGCGCACATGGGTCCAGAGACGAGAGAAACTTAAGAGGATCATGGCCCCTTGTACATAGATCCTGCGGGGGTAATTCAGAATGCGGTTCCATTACACCAGGTAGGTCCTTACTCAGCTTTGGCTCTGGTGCCGATCCCCGGGTCCGATACGGGAAGTTCTCCGAGGGCTTCAGAAGAAGAGATCTCTCCGAGGACTGGTGGGGAAGATTCTGCCCGGGAGACCGCCGAGGTAGTGGTCATATCTTTCAGGGATCCATCTCTCGCTTCTCCTCGTGGAGTTGAGGCTCCTTTGCCCATGTCTATGATAGTTCCTGAGTTCTCGGATAGGGAAATGTCCGAGCCTACTCCCCTCGGTGAGTTTCAGTTGGTCCTTAATAAGATTTTCCAAAATGTTTAAAGGAGTTAGTTCATATACTAAGGTTCTCTCTTCCGATGCAGATATCGTGGATAAGGGAAAGGCTCTGATGGCAGAAGGGTCTTCTCTTTTAGGTAAGCATTCTTGGTATACTTCTTTCTTTTTCGCCTAATTATCATTCCATGACTTTTCTAGTTTCAATCTCTCTTCTTACTTATACATATTGTCTTTGTAGAGGAGGATTTTTTGGCGTAGTTTCTCAATCCCGTTCTGGAGGCTTCGTTGGGTGACTCCGAGGACATTCACGAGGAGTTTGACCCGTTGTCCGACGACAGAGATGTGAAGGTGGAGATACTGAGCTCGTTGGTTGGGGGAAGCAGGTCTGTCTATAGCTGCTGGAAGTCCTCGGGCGGTATTTACCGACTCGAATGTGGTGACGCCAACTCTGGGACCATTCCTCCGAGGGATCACGTCCCCGTCACGCTTTCTCCGAGGGGCGTCACCTTTCAGACTCCATTGGCTCCTCGTAATCTGGAAGATCTGCCTTCGATGCAGGTTTTGGAGGAAGCTTTCGAGGAGATTCTTCGATTCTTTGCTTCTTCGAATGCAACCCCTGCTGATGGGTTTCATTTTATGCATACGAGCCTTAACTGGATGGCTCTTATGGTAAGCCTGACCCCTTCTCTTCTTTGTTTCTGTTCATCATTCTTTTAAGTAATTGGTTTTAGACACTTACGAGTTTTCTTTCTTTTTCGTAGGTTGAAAAAATTCGGGACGCAGCGGGTGCGGTAGAGCAGGGGTATCACAAGGAGGGGGAAGAAGTAAAACTTCTCCGAGCGCAAGTGGCGTCCTTTCTTTCCAAGGACACAGAGAGTAAGACGAAGGAGGATATACTCCACACGAAGATTTCGGATCTCGGATTTCTATGGCAAGAGGCCGAGAAGGAGAAAGAGAGTTTGCGCCTCAAGTTGGAGTGGGCGGAGGCTCCTTACGAGCGGGTGGAAGCGTCCGAAAAGGCTGCCAAAGAATGGATTACCTTTCTGGAGAAAGAGAATAAAGAGTCCGAGGAGACTCTAAGGGCTCAAATTACTGCTCTTGAGGGGGAGAAAGCCGAGGGGCTGGCAAGGGAAATGGAGCTTCAGGGGTTATTGGGCCAGCTCATCGATCGGGCTGAGTCGGCCGAGGAGAAGTTGGTGAGGTCCCTGTCTCCCGAGGAGGTGCAAGCTAAGATTGACGCGGCGGTCCAGTTCGCTCAACAGGAGGCCTTTAGACAGCACTCGGAAACTTCCGATAGGTCACCACAAGAGCTTTTAACAGGACATATGTTATGGGGTTATTTGGAGTGTGCTAGACTAGCGAAGTCACTATTGCGGTCGCACGTGGACTTCTCCAAGTCCTTTGACCATCGTAAGCTGAAGAGGCCCTCTTCCGAGGATCGCCGCGTCCTTGTGGAGAGATTTAGTGGCTTTTTGTCTCCCCAGGGTTCTCCTGCACCCTCTCCGATGTGTTCAGCAAGTAGCCCGAGTCCGAGGCCTAGTGGCTCAGGAGGGGTACTATCACCGATCTCTCGTATGGTTCTGATAAATACTTCTGCTGAGGCGACGGCCCCTTCGTACCCCGCCCCGCATCCGTCAACCACATGGGCATAATTAGGGCTTTTATTTTCTTTATTGTAACTTTTTGTTTTCGCACTCTATTTTTTTCTTTGCAAATGTACTTGGTTTTTTGAGGGCTTCTCGGCTTCTGAGTGAATAAACAGTTATCTTATTTCGCTCAGTTTTGAACTACTCCTCTTTTGCCTCGTTTAATTTTATCATTTACGAATACTCTAATTATTTCTCTAATTTAAATTGAATTGAGAGATGAGGATAAAACTTTAATCTTGCTGACCAAGTTTGCCCCTAAGTAGGACGTGTCAGCCTGCTTGGCAATATTAAGTATGTGTCCTCCTTACGTAGGAGCATTTTATTGACACGTGTCCCTCACTTTAGATAATTAAGTCTAATTCTTTAATCAAAGGGTAAAGAGTATATAAGTGCTAAGTATTTCAGCAGATGTGTTTATATTTACTTTGAAAAGAAGTTCACTAATTCTCCCACAAATTTATCTTTTTACTTTCACTTTAGCTAGTTCTTGTCTTTCGATTCCTCTTCCTCTTCAATTAAATTATCGTGAGAAAGGAGAAAATACTTACTTGAGGAGATGATGCCCCCACGTTACAGGCGAGGAGGATCCGTCTCATCTCATAGTTCTACCCGGAACTCGGTTCGGACTCCTTTGCTGTCGCTAGGGGTACGCCATGCTTCTTCGGATAGCTTTTCCTCCCGGAGAGACAGTCTAGAGGATGAAATAGCTGCCATTCTAGGTAGTCCTTCGAGGGGAGCAACTTCACGGTATTCTCATACAAATTCTGTTAGGATGAATCACATCCGAGAGGTATTCATGGGCAGGGGATCTTACACCCTTGCGGATCAATCTTTGGTCCTTGAGATGCTTCCCTTGAGTCCCTCGAAGTTAATGGGACGAGGCCGTGTCGGGACTGCCATGAGCAACGAACACAAGGGGTCCATTATGACCCTCTTTGCCGAGTATAATTTGGATTATACTAAGTACGATGTAATTGTACCATTCTATGATCAGAGGGCTTACGATCCCCCCTCGGGCTGTTTAACAGTGTACTGCGACCACGTACGCTATGGGGTATGGGTGTTTTTCCACCCTTTTCTTCAAACTCTCTTTTGCTATTGGCAGCTATGTCCCATCCAGCTAACGCCGAACTCCTATCGTCACTTGGTGGGGTATATCCTTTGTTGTGAGCTCTTGAATCTCCCTATGACTCTTCATCGAGTGGGAGCTATTTTTTCCTTGCGCCCTTGTTTGGGTGGTCCTCCTTTCTTTAGCCTGGTCTATCGGGAAAACATTAAAGCCTTCACTCATGTATCTAACCCTTGCTCTCATAGAGGGGATTGGAGGCGGAGGTTCTTTTTTTGTACGTCCGAAGGGCCAATCAGCTAATTTGTGGGGAGTACCTCTCCGATGGGGTTTAGGGTATGTTACTCCCAACTCCGAGACTGTGGTGCGTGAGGGGGAGTGGCTGTCCCATTCCGGGTTATTCTCGGGGACTTATGACGTGAGTGGTTTGTTGTAATTATCTGAATCTATGATCTTGGCGCGGCTTCAAGAAGGGGTAGAGACGTTCAATCTCCCCATGAAGCCGCTTTGTCGTAATTTCTTTTTTCGTAAGTTCTTCTTCGGGCGTTCGTCATCCTTAGTGTTCTTTTCTGCTTCGGGCTCATAGTATGTTCTCCTTTGTGACAGGTTCAGAGATGGCCGCATTTGCGATTGAACCTTTTAACAAGGCTTTTTTGACGCAAATATCATATGATGATTATATTTTGCCGGAAGAGAGTGATTCTGATCAGCAGAGGTTTGTAGAGGTGACCAGTCCTTCCTCGGAAAGGAGAAATCAGAGGGCTTTGCCTATCGCAGCCCCCCCGGTGAACATTCAAGCTCCTGTTGTGGTGGAAGATCCGATCTCCACTCTTCTCCGGATGGATTTTCCTATCCCTCAGCGGGTATTGCATCCTTCTCCTTCGGTAGAGGTTGGCGTTATTAACATGGTAGAGAAGGACCTCCCTCCTTCTGTTTTGGGCAGATCTCAACCCTTTGGGGAGGGACCGAATCGCGTTGCTCGACCGCCTCTCGAAGGAAACCCTCTTCTCGCGGGGGTACCACCCTTCAGAGAGGGTGGTTCCGCTCCTACGTCCTTTTCAGTTACAGACTTTTGCTGAAAGTTTTTGAGTGGTCTTTTGAAGGCACCGGATTGTGAGCTAATGAAGCTCCTCCCTTTATCAAGCCTTCAGGATTTAGCCTGCAAGTATTTGTGCGAGGTATAGTAGTTTTTATTCGTTCTATTTAATACTAACCTTTTTACCATCTCTGTGGTAATGATCTGCCTTTATACAAATTTACATGGTTCTGAATGCCATTGGATCCCGAGGAGATTCCTCTTCTGATCCCGATTTGGTCTATCGCCACCGGGATGAGCTGGAGAGGGGTTTGTTCGAGGCTCGGAAGAGATAGCTCAGCTGACTGTTGAAAGGGAGACTGCCAGAGATGTTCCCGAAGAAATATTGCAATCTGAAAGGAATAAATCTTGGGAGCTGGAGCGCTAGTTGGTGCTCGAGAATGCCCGGGTCCTGGGTTTAGAAAAGAGGATGGACGCTTTTAAGGACCAGATACGGTTTTCCGACGAGCGGTTGATGTGTGTCACGATGGAGAGAGATGTGGCTAATCAACGGCTGTTAGAGACTACTCGTACCCACGAGGTGGCACTAGTGATTACTCAGGTCCAGGCAGTATTGGAAGTGGTAGGTCCATCTAGCCTTCGTGAGTCCCCTCAGGGTGAGAAGCGCCATTTGGTCCGTATAGGTTATCGTTTGTGCCGAGATGCGGTTCAGGCTTTGCCAGGGTTTCCTTCGGGCTTGGTCATTTCTGATCTTGACATCCGTAGGGTCTTTGCAGAGGATTTTTCTTCGACGCTTGAGAGTTCGGTAATTCTGATAGATGATCCGGTTTCTTTATCCGAGGAGCAACATCATTGTCTCGTCAGGGAAGGGAAGCGTCCAATCAAGGATGTTTAGTTTAGGTGGGGACAATGTTGATCTCTTTGTATCAGATATGATCCAATATCCCTTTGGGGTGAGGACTTGCTGTTAGTGCTAAATGTTATGCATTAGTTGTTTGTATTAGATGGCTCCTCGGAGTCAGGTTGCTGTCATGACATTCTCATATAGTCATCGTTTTATTTTGCAAACTTTTTCTCCCCTTTTTCCTTGGATTTTTTGTATCGGAGCATTCTCTATATAGAAACAACTTTTTATTTATGTACAACTGTTGCATTACATTAAGCATAGTACTTCCTAATATTGATTGAGTTCCAGGAGTTGTGGAGCACTGCGCCTTTCGCCTTCGGAATTGGCGAAAAGATAGGTTGCGGGTCCCACAATTCTCGCTATCGTACAGGGTCCTTCCCATCGAGGATCGAGCTTGCCTACATTCTTGGAAGCTCCGACCCGTTTCATCACTAAATCTCCAACTTGAAAAGTTCTAGATTTTACCTTAGCATTGTAGTATCATGACATACGGGTTTTGTATTCTTCCATCCGGATGGCTACTCGGGTCCTCTTTTCTTCGAGTAGATCAAGGGCCAAGGCTAAGTTGGAGCTATGGGTTACTTCTTCGTATTCTCGGACTCGCCAGCTCTCTATGGAGACTGCCGAGGGCAGGAGTGGTTCGCACCCGTAGGCTAGGCTGAAAGGAGTTTCGCCCGTAGCGGTGCCTTGCATGGTCCGATAGGCCCACAATATGCCAGGTACTTCTTCAACCCACTTGGCCGTATGCCAATCGAGTCGGGCCTTCATGTTCTTCAGGAGGGTTCGGTTGGTTCTTTCTACTTGTCCGTTTGCTTGGGGATATACCAGCGAGGCAAAGCGGTGCTTGATTTCCCAGTGGTCACACCACTTTTCAAATTCTTGGTTCGTGAATTATAGGCCATTATCACTTACCAGGTTCCGAGGGATGCCAAAACGACACATAATATTCCTCCACAGGAAGTTGATAATGGCGCTCGCAGTGATTCGGGCTAGGGGTTCCGCCTCTACCCATTTAGTGAAGTAGTCAACTGCCACGAGTAGGAATTTCTTTTGGCCGGCATCAGGGATAAGTGGTCCCACTATATCAATGCCCCATTTGGAGAACGGGCAAGGGGTCAGATGGGGTTCCCACGGGGCTGCGGGGTGATGGACCCGAGGGGCATAGGCTTGGCACGGTTTACACCTTTTGGCATGGTTTTTTCTATCTTTAGCCATCGTGGGCCAGTAATAGCCTTGCCGAATCAGGCATCCGACCATGCTTTCGCCGCTGGTATGGCTTCCGTATGTCCCCTCGTGGGTTTTCGCTAGAGCTAGTTGAGCTTCTTCTTCATTTAGGCATCGGGCATGGGGGCAAGAATATGTCCTTCGGAATAGTATTCCATCTTTGAGGAAATATCGAAGGGTTTTCTTAGACATTATTCGTTGTACGGCCTTGTCCATAGAGTATCCCTCCGGATATTGCAATTAGGCTTTGATTGGCATTACCCAACTGGATGGGGGATCCATAGTGGCATTCACGTCTTTACATTCGGTTTTCTCGGACTCGTTGATCTAGAGTAGAGTGATCCTTTGGGTATGGACGGCAGCCATTTGACTGGCCATTTTAGATAAGGCGTCTGCTTCCTGATTTTCTCCTCGTGGAATTTGAGTGGCCTTGTACTCATCGAACCATCCTTGTCTTTGATGGACTACCTAGAGGTGATCCTGCATCCTTTCTTCTTTGGCCTAGTACGAGCCATTGACTTGCTGAACAATCAGCTGAGAGTCGTTGTGGAGGAGTATCCTTCTTATTCCACCTTCTTTTGCGAGCCTCATCCCAATGAGAAGGGCTTCATACTCGGCATCGTTGTTGAAAATAGGGTAATCAATTCTGACCGCAAAGTGGAGTCTCTCCTCTTCCACTTCTTGGTTTACTAATACTATTCATGCTCCCCCGTGCGTGCTTACAGAGGATCCATCTACATAGGCGTGCCATAAGGGCTCTTTTTCCTCGGACCTGATGCCTGTCAGTTCCATTACAAAGTCCACCAAAACTTGCACTTTGATGGAGGGTCTCGGGGCGTAGGAAATATCGTACTCGGTGAGCTCTACCGCCCACTTTATCAATCTTCCCGATGATTCGGGTTTATTAAGAATCGCCCTTAGGGGATGTTTTGTTAACATAGTAACCGGGTGGGAGAGAAAATAGGGGCGTAGTTTACGTGCTGCAGTAACCAAAGTTAAGACAAGTTTTTCAGTCAGGGTATACCTGGTTTCTGCTCCGAGGAGGGTTTTGCTGACGTAGTACACCAGATGATTCTCTCCGTCCTGTTCTTTGACTAATACATCACTGATGGCCTATTCTCCGACGGAAAGATAGAGGAAGAGTTCTTCTTGAGGTAAAGGCTTTACCAGCAAGTGTGGTTTCAACATATATCTTTTCAGCTCTCCGAAGGCCTCTTCGCGCTCGGGGTTCCATTGGAATTCCTTAACATTTCAGAGTATCTTGAAAAATGAGAGTCCTTTTTCTGCCAACTTAGAATCGAATCGGCTCAAGGAGGCCATTCTGCCTGTCAGCTTTTGAACGTCTTTTACCATCTTCGGGCTGGGTAGTCCCACAATGGCCTCTGCCTTCTCGGGATTTACTTCTATTCCCTTCTCCGTAACCATGAACCATAAGAACTTCCCTCATCGGATACAAACGGAGCATTTTCTAGGGTTAACTTACATTCCAAAATTATCCATGATGACTAATGCCTTCCGCAGGTCTTCGGGATGGTCTTCTGCGGTGTCGCTTTTAACCACCATGTCGTCCACATAGACTTCTACCAACTTTCCGATGAGTCCAGCGAACATAATGCTTACCAGTCTTTGGTAAGTAGCTCCAGCGTTCTCAAGTCTGAAGGGCATCACTAAGTAACAGAAGGTGCCAGCGTCGGTGATGAAACTAGTTTTGTCCTGGTCAACTGCCGCCATTGGGATTTGGTTGTATCCCTGATCCCCATCTAGAGTTGATAATAGTGCGCATCCAGCGGTGGAGTCAACTAGTTGATCTATACTAGGTAGGGGATAGCAATCTTTCGGACAAACTTCGTTGAGATTGATGAAATCTACACACATCCGCCATCATCCCACGTGTTTGGGAACTAACACAACATTAGCCAGCCATTCGGGGTATATGACCTCCCGAATTTTCTTTAGACTAAGGAGGCGTTGTATTTCCGAGCGAATAATTTATTACGCCCGGGTCCCATCTTTTTCATTTTTTTGTTGGATAGGTTTGACCCCTGGTTAGAAAGTGTTGGCATACCTTATTACTGATTCGCCCGGGCGGTCCTCCCTCCCATGCAAAGAGGTGATGGAATTGTTGGAGAACAGAAGTCAGTTGGGCCTCCACTGCTGGTTCCATGCTAGTGCCCTTCTTAATCACCTTCTCGGGGTGTCCTTCTACTAATTCCACTATCTTTAATTCCTCTACGGGTTGAACCCGAGCCTCTTCTGTTTTGCGCTTTTTATTATTTATGAGGGCGAATTCATCTTCTTCCGAGGGAATAGCATTCATGCGACATTCTCTAGCCTTAGATTGACTTCCTCAGACTTCTTCGATACCTGAGGGGGTGGGGAATTTTACCTTGAGATGCAAGGTAGATGGGATTGCTTTGAAGGCTCGGATGGATGGCCTTCCGCATATAGCGTTGTACGTTCGTGACGAGGCCTCCACTACCCAAAATTTGGTGGGTTTCGTTCTTCGAAGAGCTCCTTCTCCCCATGACATCGGAAGGATCACCGTTTCGAGGGTACGACAAGATTCTCTGAGAAACCTACTAAGGGGACCTCATCTACTTCCAGCTGTTGTTTCTTTAATCCCATAGCTAAGTAGGTAGGAAGGAATAGGACATCCACAGAGCTACCCGTGTCGATGAGGATCCGCTGGATTTCAAATCCATGGATAACGACCGTAATTGCTAAGGGGTCTTCGTGGGGGTAAATTATACCTTTTAAATCCTCGGACCCAAAAGTAATGCTAGGTAGCCTTGTTCCTTGAATGGAACACACGGGGGGCCCTTGTTCTGTCCGCCTCTCTTCTTTTAGATATTTCTTCTTCTTACCTTGGGGCGCTATTGAGATATCTCTTCCCTCGATCATGTTGATCGTTCGTCCTGATGGGGCGTTATCTTCGTACAAGTCTGGGGGAGGGGTAAATTACGATGTCCCACCGTCCTTTCTCGTGAGTTCTGTCGACGTTCCTTGGTCCATTCTCGGGGTCGTCAGCGTTCCGTGGTCCTTTCCCGTGACCGGCGGCTGGGGGTCGCTTCTTCCTTTTTTCGTTCCCTTCATGACCTTTTCCATACATTTGCCTTGGGTTCCTCGGGGTTATTTTTCTTAAGGTAACTCTTCAAATATCCCGATTCTAGAAGGCGAAGCACTTCCCTACGTAGGGTAGTGCATTCCTCGGTGGTGTGCCCATAGGTTTTATGATATTTACAATACTTACTCGTGTTCCTTTCTCTATTAGGAAATTTGGCCGGTATGGGCCAGTGCAACTCATTGTTACCTCTCATTACGTTGAGTATTTCTGGGGGAGCAATGGTCATCGGGAGCAACGATACGGGTCGAAGGAATTTTTTGACCCCGCCACCCTCGTCTTTGCGCTGGGTGGGTCTTCCTTCCTTGCCCTTCTCCTTAGCTTTTGCCTCTCTTTCGGTACGCTCCATGTGCTCGTGGTCGTCGTGTTCCATGCGCTTCTTCGTACCTTCCGCTTCCTCCATCAAGATGTAGACTTCTGTCTTTTGCATAAGTTCATTCATGTCCGTGACATGATTTCCCATGAGATATCGGAAAAACTCCATTGTTCGAAGTCCCTGCGTCAATATGTCCGCCAGAATGGTTGGGCTGACGTTAGGGACATCTAACGCCTCATCCGTGAAGCGTTTTATATACCCTCGTAAGGGTTCATCTTTCTTCTGTTTGACCGTGAAGAGATGAATGGCGGATTTGGGATACCGCCGGTTGCAAGCAAATTGTCGTACAAACAGGTGAGCTAATCGATCGAAGCTCGTGATGGAGCTGGGTGGAAGGTGAGTAAACCAAGCTTGCACTCATCCTCCGAGGGTGACGGGAAACACGCGGCATAAGACATGGTCTGGGGCGGAGGATAGATCCATTCCGACCAAATATTGATGGATATGGTCATGCGGATCCCTTCCATCAGCTTCCCCGGTGTATAAGGAGACATTAACTGGCCGCATCCCCGAAGGGACCGAGGCTAAGGCAATTTTGGGAGTAAATGGGGAAATTTTAAACGTGGGGTCTTCCTTGGGGGCCATGGTTTTCTTAATCTCGTTTAGTTCCTTACGTAGGCCATCCATCATTCCCCATAAGGTATGATCATTATTCCCACGATATTCCGAGGGGCGGGGAATTTCTTCCCCTTGGCCCCTTCTCAGGGTTCTTTCATAATTAACATACCTTTGTGATTCTCGCAGAGGTTCACGGTCCAGGAGATGGGAGTAGGGCTCCATCTAGCATGGGGTGTGCCTTCTTCCGAAGGGAAATTTCTCTGTCCAGGAGATGCAGAGGGCCAGTTCCTGAAATTTCCCCCTATTCGCTGCGCTCGTAGGGCTGTAGCGTCTACAAGTCTTTCGAAGACAGAGCGGGAAATATTAATGAAATCTCTTGTACCGGATTGGTGGTTCGACAAAGTTTCTTCCGAGTCGCCGCGGCGAGTTTGAAGACTCTCACTTTCAAACAGATCATCCATCACAACCAACGCTTGTTGAAGTTTCTCGAGGACAGATTCTATGGTGTTCCCAGAGACGACGCCATTTTGTTAATAGGTTGGATATTATTCCCTATTTAACGAATTTATTTTGGGGTTGGAACGCCCTGCCACTGATTCAAAAAGCGATGATTGTATAAAGGAGAACAAAGATACGAGAATATTCCTTCCTTTATTCACTGAACTTCGCTCCTTGGTTTTGTTTGTATATGATTGTGTGTCTCCTCCTTTCAATTGATCACCTCCCTTTATATAGAGTTTGTTAGGGATATGTGTCGTTATGCATGCGTTTTAGTAAGGTACAAGTGTCGCAATATGTGTAAAAGTGTAAAAAGTTAAGATAAGGTATATCTTTAATCTACAAGATGCTGACTAGGCTGATCTTTGCCTCTTCTGATAGCTTCGGGGATCTCCGAGGGGCTGTTTCTCAGGATGCTATTTTCCAAGGGGCCCTACATTTGGTAGTGACTTGATGGACCAGTCAGGACATTCTTCAGGTGGTGTTGTTGCTTCGATAAGGGTTCATCCTGGTGTAGGGGTTTCTGTATATGTTCTCCGAGGGGTGTTTTCGCCTTTGACTTCAGCTCCGAGGGTTTGGCATGGTCTCCGAGGGCTTGACTTGGTCTCCGAGGGTTTTGACTTGGTCTCCGAGGACTTGACTTGGTCTCCGAGGACTTGACTTGGTCTCCGAGGACTTGACTTGGCCTTCGTGAAGTGGTACTTTCTTGTTCAAGTCCTCATAGTGTGCTTTCCGGTGGCTCTTGTACTTAGATCTGGCTTTGTTCTGAGATTTGGTCTTCGGAGTGATGTTCCGAGGGCAGTTTATGTTGATGAGTGTTCAATAAGTAAGTGTTCTCGTGAGATTATGGGACTCGGGGTTCGTTGTGATCCCTCTTGGCGCATTGATGGATATTAGAGTCGCGCGGATCCATCGGTGTTTACTCTTTTTCCGATGCCGCGTAGATATCTCTTTTTTATTCATCGTTAACTTTCCAAGGGACGCTTAGGTGTCTCTTCGGATGTTCCTTCGTACCGCTTTGGGTTAGTGACCGAGGGGTGTGGTAACATCCGCTGGGCCTCCTCATTAGGAGTGGGTACATCTCATCGGAAGTACTCATGACAATAGTATTGTCCACATATTAACTCCTATATTTAGGACTAATATTCCTTTTAATCTCATATTTTTTTTTACGGTTAACAGTGAGTTATACAAAAGTACTTGTTGACTAGGCTCAAAATCACGTTGTAGAATGCGTTTGTCATGCCATCAATTTGTTCTCTCTCTGTAGATTTTGGCATTTTCATAAGCTTGATTTCTGAATTCTTCCAAAGCATTTAGTTGTAGCATTCTCTTTTCTCCAGCCAGTTTCATATCCACGTTCAGCCTTTTCACAGCCCAATAAGCTTTGTGTTCAAATTCGACCGGCAAGTGACAAACTTTTCTAAAAACCAAACGATATTGTGACATACCAATTGGAGTTTTGTAAGCAGTGCGATAAGTCCAAAGTGCATCATCAAGCTTTTTGGACCAATCTTTTCTTGAAGAATTCATTGTTTTCTCCAATATTTGCTTTATTTCCCTTTTTGAGATTTCCACTTGGCCACTGGTTTGCGAATGATAAGCAGTTGCAACTTTGTCGCTTACTCCATATACAGCCAATAAAGATTCAAAGTAGTGGTTAAGAAAATGTTTACCTCCATCACTGATGATTGCCCTGGGTGTGCCATATTGGGTGAATATGTATTTTCGAAGAAAACTGATCACCACCTTGGCATCGTTAGTTGGTAAAGTAATGGATTCCACCCACCTTGAGACATAGTCAACTGCAACCAAAATGTATTTGTTGTTGTATGACGAAGGAAATGGTCCCATGAAGTCAATGCCCCAAACATCAAATAATTCAACTTCAAGAATGTTATTCAAAGGCATTTCAGTACGTCTTGAAATATTTCCAGTCCTTTGACATTGATCACATGAACTAATAAAAACATGAGCATCTTTAAACAATGCTGGCCAATAAAGTCCACACTGAAGTACCTTCGCTGCAGTTCTTGTTTCACCAAAATGTCCTCCATATTCTGAAGAATGACAATGTTGTAATACCTCAGCAATTTCTTCTTCTAGAACACATCTTCTTAAAGTTGATCACGACAATGCTTGTAGAGGTATGGATCATCCCACAAAAAATGTTTGACTTGGGAAAATAATGTCTTCTTCTACTGGTAAGTTAATTAAGACGGAATAATATTGCATGCAAGGTAATTAACAATATCAGCGTACCATTGAGCATTGGTTGTTTGCATAGCATATAGCCTCTCATCAGGGAATTCTTCATTGATTGGTTGAAGTTCATGTGCTTCTTTAATTTTCAATCATGATAGATGATCTGCAACAACATTTTCTGAGCCCTTTTTGTCACGGATTTCCACATCAAATTCTTGAAGAAGCAGGATCCATCGAATCAACCTTGGTTTTGCATCTTTCTTTGAAAGAAAGTACTTGATTGCTGAATGATCTGTGTACACAATAACTTCAGAACCAAACAAATATGAACGAAATTTATCAAATGCAAAAACAATTGCTAATAAATCCTTCTGTGTTGTTGCATAATTCATTTGAGTGTCACTTAGAGTTCGACTGGCATAATAGATCACATGTAAGACTTTGTTCTTTCTTTGGCCCATCACTACTCCAATAGCATAATCACTTGCATCGCACATCAGTTCGAATGGAAGATTCCAATCGGGGGTGGAAATTACTGGTGCTTCTGTTAGCTTCTTTTTCAGCAAGTTGAAGGCTTTGTGACATTCTTCATCAAATGTGAAAGTGGATTCCTTTGCCAACATGTTGCACAAAGGTTTTGTGACTTGAGAAAAATCTTTGATGAAACGCCTGTAAAATCCTGCATGTCCAAGAAAACTACGAATACCTTCTCAGCTCGATCAACTTGAACGCCTCTGGCAGATATATGGTGTCATAGGACAATTCCTTCTTGTACTATGAAGTGACACTTTTTCCAGTTCAAGATCAAGTTTGTTTCTTCACATCTCTTCAAGACTAAAGACAAGTTAGTCAAACAGTCATCAAATGACATACCAAAGACAGAAAAATAGTCCATGAAACCCTCAATGAATTTTTCCACCATGTCAGAAAAAATAGAAATCATGCACCTTTGAAAAGTAGCAGGGGCATTACAAAGACCAAAATGCATTTTTCTAAATGCAAATGTTCCATATGGGCAAGTGAAAGTTGTTTTCTCTTGATCCTCAGGTACAATGGGTATTTGATTATATCCAGAATAACCATCAAGAAAACAGTAATAAGGGTGACTTGCAAGTCGATTCAATATTTGATCAATGAACGGTAAAGGAAAATGATATTTGTGGGTTACCTTAATTAGTTTTCGATAGTCAATGCACACCCTCCATCCAGTGTTTGTTCTTGTGGGAATATCTTCATTTTGTTCATTCTTCACTACAATCATTCCTCCTTTCTTGGGCACAATATGTATTGGGCTCACCCATGAGCTATCCGAAATTGGGTAAATAATTCCAGCATTTAGAAGCTTTAATACTTCAGCCTTTACCACTTCCTTCATATTGGGATTCAGACGACGTTGATGTTCGACAATTGGCTTGTAGTTCTCCTCCATTAGTATTTTGTGCATACAAGTCGAAGGACTGATGCCTTTGATATCAGCAATGGACCACCCTAAGGCAGTTTTATGATTTCTTAGAACTCGCAACAACTTATCTGTTTCAACATTAGTCAATGACGATGAGATGATAACATTTAGAGTTGAATTATTTCCCAAAAATGCATACTTTAAATGAGAAGGAATTGGTTTAAGATCTAGAGTTGGTGGCTTGATAATAGATGGGATTGTGATATTCGTACCTTTCTCTAGCTCTTCAACCTTTCCTTTGTAATCAATCGGTATTGCATCAAGGGCTAAAATACATCTTTCAATATCATCATTATCAAAATCTATCTCTTCTTTTATTAGACATACCTCGAGTGAATCCTCTAAGTGGCTCTTGTCGAATACTTGTTCAACCAGCTTACCGAGAATGTCAATTTTGAAATAACTATCAGCTTCTGATGGGTATTTGATAGCTTTGAAGATATTGAAGGTGATTTGTTCATCTTGCACTCTCATGGTAAGTTCTCCTTTTTGCACATCAGTTAGAGTTCTCCCAGTTGCAAGGAATGGGTGACCAAGAATGATTGGAATATCATGATCTTCTTCCATGTCCAAGACGATGAAATCTGTAGGGAAGATAAACTTATCAACTTTAACCAATACATCTTCAACCATAACTCTAGGATACTTGATTGATCTGTCTGCTAGTTGAAGGGACACGGTGGTTGGTTTGGCTTCTGCAAGTTCTAACTTCCTGTAAACAGAAAGATGCATCATGTTAATGCTTGCACCTAAGTCACACAATGCTTTCTCAAAATGTGAATTTCCAATTCCACAATGAATTGTAAAACTCCTTGAATCTTTGAGATTTGGTGGCAATTTCTTCTGTAGAATGGCACTACACTCCTCGGTTAGGCATACAGTTTCATGTTCTTCCAGCTTTCTCTTATTTGATAAAATTTCTTTCATGAATTTGACATAGCTGAGCATCTGTTCAAGAGCATATGCAAAAGGAATGTTAATGTGCAATTTTTTAAAGATATCAAGAAATTTAGAAAATTGTTTATCGAGTTTAGTTTTCTTCAATCTTTGTGGAAATGGAATTTCTTGCACATTTGGTGGTCGTACGTCGGCATAAGTGTGCTTTAGCTCAGATTCACGCTCCTATTCATGTGTATGAAACTTCCCTGCTTGTGAGGCATCAGGTTCTGGTAACAGTTTTCTACTTTTGAGTGTAATTGCCTGCACATGTTCTTGATGGTTGGTTTCTATGTTTCTCGACAATTCTCCTTGTGCTCTTTCGGCTAGAGTGGTGGTAAGTTGACCCATTTGTACTTCTAGTTTTCTGATGGATGCTCTTTGGTTTTGGAACTGTTGCTTGGTTTCATTGATGAATTGGTCAGTTCTTGAGGCTAATTGGTTTGTGGTAGTGGCTAACTGAGTGACAATGTCTTCCAGGGAAGGTTTCTTTTCTTGGTGCAGTGGAAATCCAGAAGGAGGCCTGATATGGTTCCGGTTGTTGCTCCAAGAGAGGTTAGGGTAGTTCCTCCATCCAGGATTATGGGTGTTGGAATATGGATTATTCTGCGGCCTGTTAAAATTTGACACAAAATTTGCTTCTTCATTGTGAGCAGAATTTTCAGAATTGCTAACCAAATGGCAGTTGGCAGTTGAATGTAAGTTTCCACAAAAATCACATGTTGCTGATGTGGACTGAATGGCATTTACCCTCATTCTTCTTAGTTGCTTGGTGAGAGTAGCGACTTGTGCTGTTAATGATGTGATATCATCTATCTCGTGCACACCAACCGGCCTTTTCTGTCGTTCATAAGGCCACTGGTAATTGTTCGACCCTATTTCGTCCAATAGTTGATAGGCATCTTCTGTGTTTTCGCCATTAAAGCTCCTCCTGCAGCCGCATCTACTAAGGTTCTAGTGTTTCCACTCAACCCATTGTAGAATGTTTGAACTTGCAACAATTTGGGAAGTCCATGGTGAGGACACTTCCTAAGCATTTCCTTGTACCTTTTCCATGCTTCGTACAGATTCTCCATGTCGTGTTGCACAAACTGAGTGATTTCATTCCCCAGTTTTGCTGTTTTAGCTGGGGGAAAGAACTTAGCTAGAAATTTTTGTGCTAATTCTTCCTATGAAGTGATACTACCCTGAGGAAGTGAATTGAGCCAGTTCTTCGCCTTGTCCCGTAATGAGAATGGGAATAGTCTAAACTTGATAGCATCTTCTGAAACTCCATTGTGTTTAAAAGTATCACATATTTCTAAAACAATAGCTATATGAGCATTAGCATCTTCACTCGGGAGTCCACAAAATTGAACCGATGTTTGGATCATCTGAATAATTGTTGGTTTAATTTCAAAATTATTTGGAGCAATTGACGGCTTTTGGATGCTTGTGTTGGCACCAAAGATTTTTGGGACAACGTAGTCCCACAAGGCTTTTGATTCATTTTTTATAAGTCCACTCATTTTGCTTTTACCGTTTTCTATCCTACGCAGTATTTTTAAAGTTTTTTCAATTTCAGGATCAAAAGGTAAAAGTGTTGAGTTCTTACTCCTTGTAACTCTTTTTGATTTTTTTATTATTCTCAATTTTAAAAGTAAACAGAAAAAGAAAAAATATAGTAAAAAATAAAATAAATAAAATAAAAAAATTACCACAATAAAAAAATAGGGATAAATGCACTAAACCCCCTGAGCTATGAAGGTTTTTGCGTTTTCGTCCTTAAACTAAATAAATAAGCGTTTTGCCCCCTAAACTATGCCATTCTATGCGATTTGCCCCCTGGCCGGTTTTTCGGCTATTTTTGGCCATTTTTGGCCGGAATTTTTTCCCTTACCCGACACATATGTGTAGTACAAGATGTACTTTAGTAATTGATGACAAAAAGTAGGCGAAAAAATACCTCGAACGAGACATATTCTGGCTAAAATACACTGAAGAGGAAATCACAATTTAACCGGAATATGTCCCGTTCGAGGTGTTTTTTAAAACTCGATTTGTCATCAACTGCTAAAATACATCTAGTACAACACATATGTGTCGGGTAAGAGGAAAAATTCAGGCCAAGAATGGCCAAAAATAGCCGAAAACCCGGCCAGGGGGCAAATCGCACAGAATGGCATAGTTTACGGGGCAAAGCGCTTATTTATTTAGTTTAAGGACGAAAACGCAAAAACCTGCATAGTTCAAGGGGTTTAATGCATTTATCCCAAAAAAATAATTATTTACCGTCACAAAAAATAAAAGCTTGCGAGCAACCAAACGTTATTTTTTTTAAATAAGGTAATTTTTTTTTACTACAGTAAAATATTAACACATATAAGACATAATCTCAAATTAACAATAGGGTTAATTGATACTGATATTAATTAATTTTATTCCCGGACAACGGCGCCAAAAACTTGTTGTGGTTAAATTCGTAAGTGCACGAAATCATAACAAGTAATAAAGTGATAGCTTGGGTTGTCGATCCCACGAGGAATAATTAATTAATTACCAAAATTGATTAACTCTAGCTTTTTTGAGAAATCGGATTTCAGATTGTTCAAGCAAAAAGATTAACAATTTATTAACTGGAGTAAAAACTTTCAACAAAGTGAGGCGTTGAGACAATAGAATAGCAAGGGTATTTCAATAAATAAGAGTAGACAATGAGAGAAGAGCTGGGAATCATGATTTCACCGTCATTAGTCTGATCTAACTGTTAATTAAGCATATTGTTACAAGTTTCACGTTCAAAAATGTTGTTGGTTATCACCATTTATGCTATATGTACTCTTTCTCAAGTTATACATAAAATTCTACAGCTTTACAACTAGAAAATGAGTCTAGTCACGAAGATGTGCACATGTATGTTCGATGGTGATTTTATCAACCACGTGAAAACGATAGATACATTTCTATTCTATTGAGAATTCACGGTATTTACTTCAAAGCTATTTCACAAAAATCTCCTCTCGGTTTCAATTCGATCTTTAGTTCATCCAAAAGTTGGCCAGAATTTTAGAAGCATTATATTCACAATTAAATACATCAACTATTTTGACATCGTAACAATACGTTTTAATTAAAGGTTAGATCATTGTAATTAGGCTACGTCACTATCCCAACAAGGTAAATTTAGCACATAATGGAATATAGAATAAGACTACAAGATAAATATAACATCGTAAAGTAAAGAGAGAAAAGTAAAGAGAGTTTAGAGATCGTTACAGATTTTTACTTTCGTAAAGCCTCCGGTGGACTCCCCTGTACAAACTCCGAATTACTCCTCCAAAATTACAAACTACTAGCGAATACAAATACTATAGAAAGACTACTTATTGAAGAGAGAATGAAGAAGATTGATGCGTTGAAATATGAAAAATGTGAGGTCTATTTATAGTTGAAGCAAAAGCATAAGATGACATCTCGACCGTTCATCTCGTTTTGATCCAATGGTCCAAAGTTGTCATATAATTGATGAATTGTTGATCAAAAAAGTCATCTAATTGATGAATTATTGATCACAAAAGTCATGACACTCTAGAGTCTTCCATTTGGAAGCTTGCAAGACTGAATATAGACCATTGATTTGCCATTTTGATCTGACGGTCATCGAGCGCGCGAGTTGCGTATGTACATTTCAGCTTTGCGCAACTTCACCGTTTTGGTCATAGTTTTCTCTCTAGATGTCGGAATCACAAATCTCTTATTGCGTTGGAAACTAGACATCTGTGGCTTTCCAGTGATATAAAGAACCAAACATAAATCAATCTACACAGGTGTCGATGAATTTTTGAAGTTTTGGTTCTTGATTGATAAATCATATTTCAACCTACTAAACATGAAAACAAACATAAAATACCACCAAACTATCAAGAATAATCAATTAAACAAGTGTAAAAGTATGATAATAATGAGTATTTCCCAAACTTATCATCTGTCTTCCTTACGTGAAATGTTTAGCATACCCAATAGGTATAAGTTAGTCATTCCTGGTCCGGACGATCGCCTGGATTCACCCCCACCTAGTCACCTCACAGTTTTTGTGGGTCAGCTGGCCAATGGGTTGCGATTTCCCATACCCGTTGAAGTCCATTTGGATTGTGCCAAGTCAGCTGACACCGAACTCGTTCGGGCAAATTATCCGTTTTATCATCTTGATGAAGGCTTTGGGCGAACCTCACGGTCCCAATGAGTTTTGGGCCCTTTTCTAGGTTTGTAGGAGGGAAGTAGATTTCTATCATGTTAAGGCTCTGAGGAATCGCAAGTTTCTAAGTGGCGCGGCCACTAGTTATGGAAAGAATTGGAAAAACGTTACTTATACGTTGAGAGAGCTATGAGGGCGAATTCACGACGTATCGCCGTGATTGGTTTGGCGGTGCTACGGTTGCAATACCGCCCGGTGTACACCTACCTTCATGGGACTATACTTTTGTCCCGAACTTAGTTCGCGATCACCAGTTTAACGTTATAAGATTGGTGAAGAATCGTGTGTTATCTTTAGCTGGGTTGTCGCCAATTTACAATAATTGGAGATTTACACTTGGTATAGATTTTGCGTTTTTTAGTTGACCTCTTGTTTCATTTTCACCCTTATGATGATACTAATATGTCTTTTTCTTTTCAGGCAAATTTATGATGGACCGCCATGCCGGGATCAATCGAGCCCTTGCCGCTGAGAATGAAGGTTCTCAAACTACCATTGTTCCCCCAATACCACCCCCAAGTAAGAGGAAGAACAAGGGTAAGAAGGCAGCAGCCAAGGCATCGCCTTCTGCCCATGTTGAGGCTTCGACTGATCCTTTTGAGGATATTTTGGTACAAAGTCACGCGACTACTACCCCTTCTGATGATCTCGGCCATGCGGGAGGTTTTGAAGGTATTGCAGCCGATCAAGGCGTCAATACCGTGGCTGCTGCTCAAGCTAAACGGAGAAGAGTCCATCAGACTCGTTCTCAGACTAGGGGTGTTATGCCCCCAACGCCGTGTATGGCTGGTCCAGCGACTGCCAGCAGTTGTGCTGCTGGAGAGGAGGCGAGTGTCAGAGTGGGGCCAAGTCATGGTCCGGGGACCCACTTCGGGGAATACGAGATTACCGAGGAAGAGGCAATCAATGCCTTAAAACTTCTCCTTCCAAGTCTTGCGGTTCCTCATCCTGTTTCTGCCGAGGAGAGAAAAATGAAGGAGCGGAACGCTCTTCACCTTATTTGCACGATAATATCTTATATTCCAGCTATGTTGTATCACATCCGTGTTTCGTTGTATATTATCTTGTAATCCCTTGAATTGTTTTTAGGGCGGCGGGGTAGTGGATGCCATGTTTGCTGGGTTAGTCCAGGCTCATGGACATCTGCAGGTCAGGGCTGAATTCCATGGTAATGACTCTGATGCTCTGAAGGCCGCCCTTGGCGAGAAGGAGAAAGCCTTGTAAAAGCTGAAGGATTATGCTGCTCGAGCTGCCAATGACAGAGAAGCAGTGAGGCTTGCAAAGGAGTCCGTCGGTCAACTTCAATCGCAAGTCAACAATCTTTCGTCCAGCAAAGGTGAACTCGTGAAAGGATTTGCTGAACTCGAGAAAGAACTGCCGGCCAAGAAATAAAGGTCTGAGCGGGCCGAGAAGACTGGATATGCTCACGGCCTCAGTGAGGTAAAGTAATTTTACATGACTGTAAGTCTTTATTCTTTTATTCTTCCTTGTTAATCTCTTTTAACATTGTCTAGGTTTCTTCCACGCAAAAACGGGTGGACATTGCCGAGGAGTTCCTCCGGAGCAATACCTTTCGAGAGATAAGTGCTCGGAGGGGTGCCCGGGAAGCCCAGAAGGCGCAAATGCTCACGGTGCAACAATTCAACAGTACCAAATATGTTCGTGGGCACTTCGACCCAACTTGGCTCGATATTTCCTTGGGGCCAAATAGAGAGATTCTGCCGCCCATCATGAATGATCAACCAGCTTCTCTGGACGAGTTTGCTATGTAGCTCGAGAGTGACAACCTCATTTTTGGGGAATCTCTCCACCACCACCGATGCCCCTCATTTATCCTTCATTCGAAGATGAGGATGACGCCGATGCCTAAGGGCTTCAGCTATTTTTGTTTTGTAATGAACAATTTTTATTTTGCTTTCTGGCGCTGCATCGCCCTTTAATGTTTTGAACAATTCGAATAATTGCATCGTCGTCGCACGTTATTCGTGGTATTTTACAATGGTATGCTTATTTGTTGGCTCATATTCGTTGCATTTTCTTTCAATCGCTATTGTTGCATTTTACCTTATTTTGACAACTAGAGCCTCCTTTCATATTTGTGGAGGGTGGTATGTTTCTCTTTGGGATGTAGTATTAGTATTTTATTACTACTGATATAGCGGTCGTTCTGTTTTCTATTTTTCGGGATTCACGTTTATCTTTTGCCACTTTGAACAGAGTGTCCATTCTCTTTTTGTATTCGAGATTCGTGGTATCACTTGCCACTTTGGACAGAGTGTCCGCCCTTTTATTGTATTTTGGAATTTGCGGTATCACTTGCCACTTTGGACAAAGTGTCTGTCCCTTTTTTATATTTTGGGAATTGCGGAGTTCACTTGCCACTTTGGATAGAGTGTCCGTCCCTTTTTTGTATTTTGGGAATTGCGGAGTTCACTTGCCACTTTGGACAGAGTGTCCGTCACTCTTTTGTATTTCGGGAATTGCGGAGTTCACTTGCCACTTTGGACAGAGTGTCCGTCCATTATTTTTATTTCGGGAATTGTGGAGTTTACTTGCCACTTTGGACAAAGTGTCCGCCCATTTTTCATCTCTTATGGATTTACGGATGTCATTTATTGCTTGGGACAGAGTGTTCGTTCCTTCTTTCGTGGGAATGAACATTCTTGGATCATGCATTGCCACTTGGGACAGAATGTTCATCCCTTCCATTTTCGGAGTGAACCTTCTTAGGTCCTGCATAAAATTGAGATTATGCATGCCTCCACATAATTAGATATTTCCCATTTCATATTTACAAAGATGATAATTCGACTGATAAGTCAAAAGCGTTTCTTTTCGAAACGAATTCATAATAAGAGAATAAGGGAGGATTTCGAATCTAAACCCTTCTCTCTTATGTTCTGAGGCAGCCTTCGTGGCTAAAGTCTTTGGTGTCTCTGTTTTAAGTTAGTACATGTTTGCCCCTCATGCTCGTCAAGGCAGAGGCGACGAATTAAAGTTGTTCAAAATATTAGGGAAATTAAAGACTTGCAAAAAGTTAAATAGGGGCACTTCAATCAATGTACTCCATTTCCATGGGAGTCAGCGCTTCTGCTGCTTCTTGATCCACCTGTGGTTGCGCTCGATTCAACGCCACATAGCATTTCCAGCCTTCAATGTGGTCTGCGATTACTTCACCGGTTCCGGCAGGAGTGGGGAATTTTACCATTTGGTGGCAAGTTGACGGCAATGCTCGAAATGCATTCAACGCTGGCCTTCCTATAATGCCATTGTATGAGAAAGGCATATCAACAACAACATAATTTGCCAGCAGCGTTCTTCGCTAAGGAGCGGTTCCCAATGAAGTAGGGAGCGAAATCATTCCACGACGCACAATCTCTAGGCCTCCAAATCCATGAAGCGAGGTTCTTACCGGTTCTAGTGTCTCACCATCCAGCCCCATTTTCTCCAAAGTGGAGCTGAATAGCACATTAACTGAGCTGTCATGGCCCACCAACATTTTTGTCATGCCGAAGTTGGTTATGTCCACCGTTATCACCAACGGGGAATCTAGATTTGCCGTTTGAATGGCATGGGGGCTCAGCTTGCACAGATCCGCTGTTTAGAAGGTGATCTCTACCTGCGGCATTTACTCAATTCTCAATATGTCAGTGAAACTGATAAACCTGTCTAATTCAACGAGCCTTGAAATCTTCTTTTTACCATTCATGGAATCCGCCCCCACTGGGCCACTTGATATCATGTTTATCAATCCCTTTATGACGTTGCCGTTTCCAATTTGATGATAGTCTAACAAATGCGGATAGTCGACTATCTTTTACTTATCTTTTATGGGAAATAGTGATCTATCTCTATCGATGTTGTCCTCTTGCTCTTTCATCTTTATGACAAACTCCACGAGTCTGCCGTCCTTTACCAGTCGTTCGATCTCGTCCTTGAGATCCTTGCAATCCTCGATTTCGTGGCCCTTCTGATTTTGGTATTTGTAGAAATGGTTCGAATACCTTGTTGCCTTTGAATCCTTCATCAGTCTGGGCTCTTTCAACCACCCTTTTCTTTTCGCCATTCCGAACATTGTCATGATGCTAGCATTCAGGGGCATGTATCGCCTTGGCGACGCATCTCGGTACCTGTTATTCCCATTGTTGTTGTTGTGGTTCTGGTCCTCCATTCCTATATCCTTCTCTTTTGGGGGCGCAACAACGGCTAACTTGGTTGCCATCATCTCTTCACGGTGGACCACCCCCGTGCTATCTTGTTTATTTCTTAGATAGTGTTGGGATTCCCCTGAGTAAGTCCTCACCGAAGACTGTATTGCTAGTTGCTCGGAAGAGTATACTCATTATCATCTCTCCACTTGGGCTGTCTATTCTTAGTAGCTCTGTGTTGAAATGCCTCATGAAATCCTTTAGACTTTCATTAGTTTTCTACTTCATTGAGTATAAATGAGAATGGTAAAAAACCAGTCCCGTCTGACTTGAGAATTGGTCCTCGAACATGTTCCTCAACTGCTTGTAGGTCTTGATCGACCCAGGAGCGATTCGAGTCAACCAGTCCATTGCTTACCAAGGTAGTGGCAAATATTCGGGCCTATACATTCTCTTTGAAACCGTACAAGGTCAACTTACTTTCCAAATGGAAAAGATGATCGCGGGGATCAGATTTTCTGTCATAAGTTTTCAAATCGGGGATCTTCTCTCCGTGCCTATTTGTTTAAAAAATGGAGAGCTCCGCATAGCACTTTCCACTCGCTCCATTCGGCCTTGGACAATTGTTTTCTCCCTTTCAAGCCTGTCTAGCTTTTTTACTATCTCATCGTGTAACTTCCTCGAGTCACGGCTTTCCTCCTGTCTCCTCTCTTCTTGCCTCCTTGGTTCATCCTTTCGATTTTTCTCTCTTTCTTTTCTTCTTACGTCATGGTGCCTCTTTGATTGCACTTCCATGGAGTTTGGTTTACCTCTGCGATCTTCCCTATGCGATTTTTCTCATTTTGCACCACCACCGAGTCAGGTCTCTCTCTTCTGCCATCCCGATGTGACTTTTCCTTGTTAGTTTCTGCCAGACCTATGGCCGCGGAAGCCTGTTCCCTTACGGCCTCAGCACGTCCCACCAGCGGTGATGTTTGCATGGTCATAATTTCATCTCACAGACTGTTTGAGAGTGAAGATGTTGTTGTTGTCGCCCTAGTTGTGCCTACATCCGGTGTAGGTACGCCCACTACTTGTGGTCCTGGTATCTCTCTCCTTGCGGGCGTTGGTACCCCAGCGGGTAATGTTGATGGTCCCACAGCCTTTGGAACAGTTTGACTTGCTGTTGCTCGCTCAACTCCTGCATTTGTGCTTTCTACTACTCTACTTCGCGATCTGGTAACTCTAGATGTCATGCCTAATAAACTGAGAAATGTGGTATTTCCACATACGGCGTCAATATTTGGTCTTATTTCGTCCGGGTAACAAAACATCGTAAAACGTTACAAAGGGCTTATCAATTGCCAAAATAATGCTAACCAAATAGAAATTGGACTAGGCTAAACAAGTAAAATTACAAAGTATAGATAGGGCATCGAATTGAGAAAATTTGATCTAGACTGTATCGAATCGTGTACGTTTGATACATAGTAAGCTTGATGGCCCAATTGGGGCCCTTCGATCTGTGAGTGAATCGAATTTAGGTCATTCAATGTAAGACTAAGTTGGGTTGCTGAGTATCGTATCTGTTTGTTTCGATCGAACTTTGTGTATCGAATGCGGGGACTTTTATCGAATGATGTGTATCGAAAGCTAAGTATTCGATGTTGAGTAGGTTGATGATAGTTGGAATGCGTGCTGAGAATGTCAGGTGACGGGGTATTTATAACCTCCATCCCGCGGGCCCCATTGATAGTTGGGGAAAGTGTATCGAATTTGGATGAGTCGATCGACTCCTTAGATCGAATTGAGTCCGTTCGATGCTCGTTCAGTATCGAATTTCTCCTGTTTAATTTACTATTTCAGTAGGTCTTTCTTCTTGGGCCAACCTAATATTAGTAATCTCTAAAATATATCTGCAATATATATATATATATATTTGAAATATCATAATATATATATATATATATATATATGTAACATCAATTATTTTTAAAACAAGGAGGGGAGGAGCGTTCCCCTTTCTTCCGCCGTTGATTCATTCCATGCCAACCACATGCAGAGACATTCCTTGTCTTTTTTCATTTTAGAATATGTTCTTATTCACTTATTAGAGCAATCCGGTGCGCGAATAGAATCAATAGTCAATACTATACCATAAACAATGTAGACTTCAGTAAAAGCTCGGAATCAATATGACTACACATAGTTAATAAAGATCCAAAGCATATTGGTCAAAAAAAGAGAGAGGCGAATTACTTGGGCACGTTAGATTAGACCAGAATATTGTCTACATGTACTATGCAAATTTCCTTAGATCTGAATCATCTGAAATCTTGATCATCCGTATCCTGTTGGTGTAGGACACGAGTAAAAGAAAATAATGCAATGTTTTTATGAGAACAAAATCGTCATTAAAATCTATTTTGGTCTTATTTCGTCCGGATAACAAAACACCGTAAAACGTTACAAATGGCTTACCAATTGCCAAAATAACGTTAATCTATTACAATGAACGGACTAGCTTGGTCCAAAACACCTACTGTCTATAACAAGTAATGAATTACTCCTGGTATATATCCTATTTAGACAAAGAATTGGGTAGATCGAATTGAGGGCGTTCGATCTACATGTATCGAATTACAGTGATTCGATGTTGCTGTTGATCGAACTTGCGGTGTATCGAATGATGTGAATTCAATGTAGTAAACCTCGAACGAATGCGATTAGATCTTGGTCAAAGTCAAAGTGAATAGTATCAAACAGAGTTAAGTATCGAACTATAAAGTGTATCGAATGAGCCGATTCGCTGTACTTGAGTTTGTTGCGAGTGTTGAATAAATGATGAGAAGGCCAAGAGACGGGGTATTTATAGACCCCGTCCCATGGGTCTCTGTGGCGGCTGGGTGGTGTGCATCAAATTGGGATGATCAGATCGGCTCGTTAGATCAAATCGAGTCTGTTCGATGCTCGTCCAGTATCGAATTTCTCCTATTCGATGTACTGTTTCAGTGGGCCTTTCTTCTTGGGCCGACCCGATATTAGTATTGGGCCATTCCTAAAATACCCCCATCAGATAGTCCCCCCAGTTTGGGAGAGGGTATAGATTAGAGAGCATGTTCCAAACTTATAATAAACTGTATGTTTGACTTGCTGCTTTATGCTTGTTATTTTGATAATGTTGAAAATCATGGCCCCAATTGGGAGGCAATCTTGAACAGAGATCGGATTTCAAACATTTCCGATCACTAAAGACGCGTAATTTAATTATATATTATTAATTCCAAAAATAATGGAATTTGCGATTAGATCGAATTTGGACCATTTGATCTACTCAGAAGTCAACATCGAATCGAGGCTATTCGATCGAGGCACATCGGATTTGTCCCGTTCGATACACGTGTATCGAATTATGGAGAAAGGCGGTGGTGGACGCTATATAAGGGCCTAATTTCCCGCTCATTCTCATTTTTCTTTCCAAGGACAAGTTTTGTCCGCTTCTCTGCCTGTATCGAATCGTCCGGATTCGATCTACTAACATCGAATAGTCCAAATTCGATTCATCAGTTAGGATCGAATCCTGGTGATTCGATATTGAGAAATTATTTTTTCTATTTTTTAAGGAGTTTGCATTTTTTCCCCTACTATCGACCCATAATGGCTAGGAAAAAATCTGAGAGTCGTAAAAAACCAGTTGTGTCTCCGGAGAATATATACACAGCTCAGAATAGAAACGAGAGAACTAGTGCATCAATTGTGGGCCAATTGTCTGATAACGTTTATGCTGAAGAGTCACTGGGAGTTGCCACAAGAACTTAGCCTGCAGTTAGGGCTCCCGGAAGCTTATCTAAGAACTGGGATGTGAGCCATTCTTCCCCGTCAACATGTGATTATTCTACTGTTAGGACCGGTGGAGTTAGTTCTGGCACCTGAGTGCCTGTAGTGAGTAATTTCGAGAGACACGGGGACTTTATCCCGCGAAGATTGGTACTGACACCGACTGCTGCCGGAAGGGATTAATGGAAGAGATTGATGTAGTTAATGAAAGTTGGAACAAACTCTCAAATCAGATTGATTGAAGAGATTGATGTAGTTGATGAGAGAATTGCTGCCAATCTTGATAAGTTCAATGCGGAAAATCCTACATTCAGGCGTGAACCAAGATCTTTTGGAGAGGGTTCTTCCTATTCAGGAGGTGAAGATTGGTATACTGCGGCCAAGAGAAAGATCGTTAAAATAGAGGCCGCTATAGAGGCTAGTAAGATTCCCTCTCCTCCCCGTAGACGACCACGACCCTCTGTTAATCCAAAGCCATCTACACATGGGAGTCTCGTTGACTATGAATTTCTCAACAATGAGAATTTGTAGTTGTTGAACATCACATTAGGTGGATATCGGCTACCAGAAGAGCAGTCGGCAGAAATAATGAGGGGCTTGTTTCCTCAACTGGACCGCTGTGCTGTAGTGGATAAGCTCGGGTATCTTGGTCTAGCGTGCTTTGGGCGTCTACTCTTTGCTGCTATAGCGATAGTGGTGTATCGATTGTGGCGTGATTATAGTAGTCTAATTGAGGTGCATGATAAGCATAATTTCGTTATTGATAAGTTGAATGAGCATATTCGTAGTAGTGATAACAGCCGTCGTACAGCGCTGGCGCGTGCCAAGAATTCGGCGAGAATCAGTGCTAAGGCAACTCATGATGCTCATCAGGCAGAGTTGGTTGCCAAAAAGGCCGAACACAGTTTTGCCGCATTGCATGCTGAAATTGCCTCTTTGAAAAAAAGAGATTGATTCTTTAAAGTGAGAGAATTCCTCTCAAAGCATTGAATGCCAGTGCAGACAAGGCCTTAGCTGATTTAAGTCGCAAAGTGCACTATTTCGAATCGAAGAATTATAAATGCTCTTTTTCCAAATCATGCAAGGAGAGTGGCATGTATAAAATGCTTGAATTGCTTCGCGGTGCCGTAGATATGAAATATCGCATGGAGCTTGGCATTTATCAGGCTAATCATCTCAGAAATCTTAAGAAGGGTTTCCGAAAGGATATGCTGGACATTAGCCGCTTTCCTAGGATGGAGATCCCAGAACTCGACGGCAAAGATGAAGAGGAGTTTCGTGCTCCAAGACCTGGTGATCCGTTTTACGCTCTATGGCGTGACCGTAAAGGTGGTAGTGTGCTCGAGTTTGGCTCCTTGGATATGAGTCCATCTTTGGGGCAGGGAGAAAAGGATTCAGACGTTGTCGATGATTCTTGTACTGAATTAGAAAGAGTTAGTGACGCCATCCATGCTGTTTTCGGCACCCGTGATGGTGAAATTAGTCTACCTTCCATAAACGTTGCACCCCCTGTCACAGCTTCTGTCAAGTTCTCATAGAATGGCTGGGTCTCGGGAATTCTCAGCTGTTGTGGTAGATAAAGGAAAAAGGCTCTCGCATGCACCAATTATTCTGGGGCCGACCATGATAGTGCCAACTGGCATGTATCCCTCTCGAGATATCAGAGCTGCTGCGCCTGAAGTTACTGTATCAGAGCAAACATTCAAGGATCAGAACCTGATTTCTCCTAGCAGATATGAGTTTGGCGAAGCGCTGAGTGGTACATCAGAGGGAAATGAAATTGCACACGCGGATGAACTTGTGCTTATAGAGGATCAGATTTAGGGAAATTGTGCCAATTTCGCTCGTTCAGTGGGTCTTGTCCTTCGTTCAGAGACCCACTAGTCGTCCGCCGAGTAGCGATACTTGGATACACCATTTTGATAATATTAGGCCATTTTTTATTGATTTTTTTTGCATATCACTTCTGTAATGGTTCTCTTATGAAATCGGTTTTGTGGCTTGATATCATAGTTTTCTGATACATGCCTTACTGTATAGCTAACCGTATCAATGACTGATTTTAACCTTTTGCTTGATCGCATTTGTCTATTTTTAATTGCATATTTATTTAATGCATTGCAATATTTTATTGAATCTTTTGAATTGAGTATGCTTTTAGGGTGATGCCTTCAGCGTGTGGCTACTTAAGGTCTGATGTGGTTTTGACACGACACTTTTATCGTGCATGATGGGTGAACTTGCGTTCAATTGCTTTTGGGCTAGCCGTACCTCCGTCATGAGGCTTTGCTATGCATGAGGGGTGAATTTTTGCGCTCGACCGCTTTTGGGCCAAACGTACCTCAGTCATGATGCTTTTGTTGTGCATGAGCGGTGAAGTTTTGCGTTCAACCGCTTTTAAGCCAAACGTACCTCCGTCATGACACTTTTACTGTGCATGAGGGACTAATTTTTGCGTCCGACCACTTTGGGACAAACGTAACTCCGTCATGACGCTTTTGCTGTGCATGAGGAGCTAATTTTTGCGTCCGACCATTTTGGGCCAAACGTGCCTCCGTCATGATGCTTTTGCTGTGCATATGGGGCTAATTTTTGCGTCTGACCACTGTGGGCCAAACGTACTTCTGTCATGACGCTTTGTTTGTGCATGCAGGGCTAATTTTTGCGTTCAACGGCTTTGGACCAAATGTACCTCCATCATGACGTTTTTTCTGTGCATGATTGGCTAATTTTTGTTGGTGAATTACTTGATTTCTCATTAGGGTTTCCAGCATCATTTCTATAAGACTCCACCTGCGTCGTTCACATAGATAGATAGATACATTTATAATTTGAAAAGGGTTGGCCCCAGTTTCTTATCGAGGTGCCTACGTTTCGTAGTCTTTGCGAGGGACTCAAGCCTTCGTAGTTCATACAATTTATCGGCCCTTAACCGTGATTGTCTCTGCTCCTATGGATAATAACATTTAAGATGCTGCACATTCCAAGGACGTTTTAGCTTTACACCCTGCATAGTCTATAAGTAATAATAGCCTTGGGAACTGGCTTGTATGATTTTGAAAAGCCCCTCCCATTTTGGTTCGAATTTCCCAGTGTGCTGATTTGCTGCTATGCTTCTCAAGACCAGATTACCTACTTCAAAATTTTGGAATTGGACTCTTTTGTCGTAGATTTTGGCCATTGCTGCTTTGAAAGCTACGGTGCGTTGGTACACATCTTCCCTTGTTGTGCCTATCATGTCCAGATCCATCTGACGTAAGCAGGCTGAGTGTTCAAGATCGCAATCGTGAATCCTACGTGTCGACATCTCTATTTTGGCAGGCAGGACAACCTCAGTGTACACAAGAACGAAAGGTGTTTCTCCTGTCGATAGTTTTGGAGTTGTTCTATACGCCCGTAATATTCCATGAAGCTCCTCTGGCCAGGTTTTTCTAGTGTCTTTCATTCTCCTCGCGAGGTAATCTTTCAATGTCTTGTTGGTGGACTCTGTTTGGCCATTCGCTTGTGGATGATAAACTGAAGTCACATTGTGTGATATGCGTAATTCCACGAACCAGAACTTGATCTCCTTGCCAACGAACTGCGTGCCATTATCACATGCCATATACCTCGGAATTCTGAAGCGACATTTGATATTTTTCCAAATAAATTCAATCATGTTCTTTATGGTGATCGATGACATAGCTTCTGCTTCGACCCACATGGTATAATATTCTACTACCACCACCAGAAATCTTTTTAGACTTTTGGCCACAGGTAGCAGCCCCACAATATCGATTCCCCATTGATCAAAGGGGCATGCCACGTCGAGTGGTTGTAGCGGTTGCGCAGGTCTGTGAATAAGGCGAGCGTGGTATTGACAGCTATCACATCACCGCGAGAAAGTTGTTGCATCCTTTAGTAAAGTTGGCCAATAATACCCCTAGCGCAGAATTCGTTGGGCCAATGCTCTTCCCCTTGAATGATTTCTGCAACATCTAGCATGGATTTCTTTCATTACATAATCAGCCTAAATTGGAGTTAGACAACGGAGCAACGGGCATTTGAACGAGCATTTGTATAGTTCTCCGTTGTGAATTGTGAACCTGTAAGCCTTGTATCGCATTATGCGACGCGCATTCGGATCCGTTGGGAGTATCCCTTCCCGTAGATATGTTCTAATCTCTTCCTTCCAAGAAGGATCTTCTTGAATTGACATTATATATTCCACTCTTGCAATAGTGTCGTTATATTTTGATGTTCCGATTGAAGGCTTGTCTGTGGCTAATAACGTAACTCGCTTCTTTACTAAAATCTTCGAAGAACTGGCGAATTTTGATAGTGCATCAGCCTTGCCATTTTCATCTCGCGAGATCTAAGTGATGTCGAATAAAATGAAGCGCTCAGCCAGTGCTTTGACCTTGGTAGCATACAATTTCATCATCTCTTCTCTCATCTCATACTTCCCTGAATAATGATTTGCCACCAAAAGCGAATCGGTAAATACGTCCAAATGTTCAACATTGAGCCCCAATGCCAGTTTAACTCATGCTATAACCACTTCATACCCGGCCTCATTGTTGGTCACAATGTAGTTCAGACTTTTGGCGAATTCGAATTCTCTGCGATCTGGAGATAATAGGTGAATCCCAACCCCTCCTCCATGACTGGTGGCGGATCCATCTGTATGTAGTAACCATTTGGTGGCGGCCCTGCTGGTTCCTGCTTAGACTGATATAGAAAAAATGTAATTTGTGGAGCCAGCGACACTGTTTCCCAATCTCGGCCCGCTAAAGCTTGCGCTTTCATCCCAGTTTGCGGCTTGAGTTCGAACCCGAACTCGCTAAGTTCAATTGCCTATATCACCAGTCTGCCGGAGGTTTTAGGTCTAGCAAACATTTGTTTTAGCGCTTTATATGTCACAATCGTGTTTGATTGTGACTGAAAATACGGTCTCAATTTTCGTGCGGTGGCCACGATTGCCAAGGTGAACAAATCTATCTCTAAATAATTCCTCTCTGCCCCCTACAACACTCTACTTACATAGTGGATGAGTAAATGTTGGGTTCCTTTTTCTTTGACTAGGACTGTACTGATGGCGTGGGAAGACACTGCCAAGTACGAATATAACATTTCGCTCTTTTCCGATTTGGCCAATAGCGGCGGGCTCAACAAGTATTTTTTCATATGCTGGAAAGCTTCCTCACATTCCGGCGCCCAAATGAAATCCTTGCTCTTTCTCATGACCCTGAAAAAAAGGTAAATTCTTTTCTGCAGAAGTCGATATGAATCTTCCCAAGGCCATCAAGCGGCCTACCAAAAATTGCACATCCTTCACTGCCCTCGGCGATGGTAAATCCAATACTGCCCTAATTTTATCTGGGTTAGCTTCTATCCCTCTTTCGTTTATCACATATCCCAAAAACTTTTGTAGTTGTTACCCCAAATGTGCATTTTTCGGGTTTAGTCTCATCCTGTAAGTTCTCATAATAGCGAATGCTTCATCTAAGTGACGCACATGCTCTTTAGTCTTGAGACTCTTGACAAGCATGTCGTCAATGTACACTTCCATTGACTTTCTGATGTGATGGTAAAACATTTTCGCGACAAGTCTTTGAAAAGTCGCTCCAGCGTTCTTCAAACCAAAAGTCATTACCTTGTAGCAATACACCCCTATTTCAGTTACGAACATCGTTTTTCTCTGATCCTGCACTGCCATGAAGATTTGATGAAAACCACTCTTCGCATCCATCGTACTCAATAATGCGCATCCTGCAATCGAATCGACTAATAAATCTATTATGGGCAAAGGGAAAGGATCCCTGGGGCAATGCTTGTTTGAGTCTGTGTAATCCACACAGATTCTCCATGTCGCCTCCTTTTATGACCATAACGACATTGCTCAACCATTCCGAGAACCTCAAGATGTATATATGCCAATGAGCAATGAGATGAACTTTTATTACACTAAAACATTTGTTTACAAATTACCATGGTGAAGGAAGTGAAAAAATGGATTGAGCATCAGTTCTACACCGGTCTATATACAAAATAATCGAGCACGTGCACAAAGCGTGTTGTAACTGCCTCTACCAGCTCACACGGTTTGCAATGAAATTTTAAACTAAATCGAAAAAGACAAAAATGCCTCTTGGCATACAAAATTTGAACCACACTCACAATTCTCCACCTTGGTTTAGATTCTCTAAATATAACAACATTCAACTCACCGCTCATCTAGTCTTAGGAGAGACTGCGCATTACCAATCAATTCAATGATACCCAAATCTAACATGAAGAAAAGAAAAACATACAAACGTGATACACATTATAACAAACACTCTAATATTTCAAATTTTATGCCCCATTCAGGGTAATAAGTAAACCATACCGTGAATAAATAACGATACGAAGTACTTCATTACGTAATGACATAATAACATAGAAAAGTGATTTTACAATAATTCACTTTAAGTTTCAAATTCAACATCACAATATGGCATTGGTTCTTCGTGAATTTCTTCAGATCTATATAAAAATTTTGTAAAAAAGACCCAAAGCATCTCCGATACGCCCCAAAAATATATTAGTTACATATCGAGGTTTTTTATTTTAGGAAACTAACTGATACGCCAAACGTCGTATCAGATATGTTTGGTCCAAGTATCAGATGCGTATCGATATCGAATACGTATCGAATACACCATGGTCTCTTTTGTTGAAGTATCGATGAATCATATGTTCAAATGTTGTAAGCACATATCCTGTCAGACTTTCTTGTGTCCAAACAACTAGCATAGTTAGAATTAACAGATCCCCAATACATACAAGCTTTCAATCCTGTTATTTGCTCCACTATAGACCAACACCATGTTTAACGTGCACTTAACATACCTTAAGATCCAATTTAGAGCCTGTCGGTGAACTTTCTCTGAATTTGACATGAACTACTTATTTAACTCACCAAATATGCCAGGTCAAGTGTGATGCAAACCATGTCATACATTAGACAACCCGCATCATATGCATGAGAAATTCTAGACATGACCTTCTTATCTTTGTTAGTCTTTCGTGCACGATCAACATTAACTTGAGCTGTTGTGAAACTAGTGTTATAATGTAATCACCTCTTCTATCGACATACCAAACTTTACAAGGACCTTTCTAAGATATTCTTCTTAAGAGAAATTTAGAAAACCATTTCTTCTATCTCTACTAATCTCCATGGCCAATTTTTTTTCAGCAGCCACCGGATCTTTCATTTCAGATTCTTCTTTAAATCTGGTGTTTGTGTCCGCAACTTTAATTTTATAATTACTTATTATCAGTCTGTAATCAACATATAGGAGTAAGATTGTGAACACCTTCTTATATTCGAATTTGACGCATACACAATGATCAAACTTACTTTTGATGATGCCAACTTGAACTCATCAAATCTCATGTTCCATTGTCTTGGTGATTGCTTTAGTCCATACAAAGATCTTTAGTTTGCGAAAAAATCCTCCTTTCCTTTCACCTCAAATCCCCAGGTTGCTTTATCAGAATAGTTTCTTCTAGATTTCCATATTTATTAACATCCATTTGTTTCAAGTAGCAGGTCATATGTTTCCACAAGAGATAACAATATTCATATGGATATGTGCTTTCTCATTCATTTTAATTGATACCTTCTCTTTGTGTGAAACCCTTGGAAATTAACCTTGCATTATACCTACTAAGTTCTACTTCAGGAATTCCTTGTTTCCTCTTGAAGATCCACTTACAACCAACTATTTATGAACCCTTAGGATTCTCAACTAACTCACAAGTATTGTAAGCATACAACAATCTCATCTCTTGTTATTTCCCTTATCCATTTGTGCTTCTCATTACTAGTGATAGAAGATCTATAGCTCTTAGGACTTTCTTCTAAAACACTAATCTGCATAAGCATACATCTTTACTGTCTTAGTTTTCCTTCTTGTTTTGTCCCATGTGAGAATGTACGTGTGCTCTGTTTGTTGATCAAAACATTGTTCAACTTGTTCATGTTGAGTCTCAGCTGGTTCATCTTCAACTAACCAAGTACTAGCTTAGTTTTTTTTACTCCTTTTTGAAACATGCTCCACCTAAGACTTACAAACATTAGCTTCCTTTCCATTTTTATCAAGTACAGTAATAGTTGAGAAATTTTACAAGGATAGGCCATAAATTCCTCATTAAACACCACATTTATGCTTATTAAGCACTTATTGTAGCCATGTTCAAGACACCACAAAGTGTAAGCTCTTACTCCATCAAAATACCCAATAAACATGCATTTAAGTGCAATAAACATGTATTTAAGTGCTCCTCGTCCCAATTTGTCTTTTGTTAACGTGAGCATAAGCTATACAACCAAACACTCTCAAGTTTTTAGATCAAGTTTGTATCCAGACCAAACTTCTCCAGGTGCCTTCAAATCTAAAGATGTAGATGGACATCTATTTATTGAATAGCATGGAGTAACAACAACTTAGCCTATAAAACCTCAGACACGTTTGCACTATGAAGCATGCACCTTACTCTTTCAAGTATGGTTCTATTAAACATTTCCACTAGACCATTCTGCTGTGGAGTACCGAAAACTATTATGCATCTTACCAAATTAAAGGTGAGAAAAAGTTTAATCTTGAGAGTATCGCTTACTTTGATATTTCTTTTGTAGCCTTAATCCTATTTGACTGTTTCTGCTTCTTGGTGCATGTGACAAGTTTGAAAACCAAAAATCATTCACATTATTTTAAGAGTTGATTACTTTACTCTAACGATTTTGTTTTTAGGATAATCAAATCTTCTTGTAATTAAGTAATAACCATGGGCAAAGAAGTTTGGAAAAGATGTCGATATGATGATCTAGGGCAACTTTTAGGGCCAGGGCTTATGTGGGTGTGATTTGGGGGAGAAGAGGTGATTGGGGATGGAGGGGGGGGGGGGGTAGGGGATTGTGTGGTCTGTTATTTTTATTTTGTTTTTACTTTATGATGGGCTGATTAGTGGATTTGATTTTGTTTTATTTTGGACAAATTAATATTTTTGGCCTGTAAGTTTGCCCATTCAATGAATCTGTCCAATATGTACCGAATTTTTAAAACTAACCCACCTTTTGGCATTTTTTGAATTTTTCTGCCCACCCTCTGCCACATAGAGAAGAAATTCTACGTGGCAGCCGAGTTGGAAGGAATGATACACGCCATGGCTGCCACATATAATATATTTAAAATATAAATATATTTATATCCATAATATATATAAATGAAAAAAGAAAAAAATCATAAATATCATTTATATCCATAATATATATAAATATATATATAAAAATATATCTTTATGAATTAAAATATATCAAATATATATAAATATATAAAAAAAGGAATATAATTTTTTATTACTGAAATTACATTATATATATAAAAAAATACTTAAAAAATATTATATATACACTTAAACATATAAATAATAATAAAACATTTATTGCTAAAATTAAAAAAAAAAAATAGGCACCCCACCCCGCAAACCTTACCCACCCCCGCCCCCCCTACACACCCGCTGCAACTCGCCGGTTGTAGTGGTGGTGGTGTCGATCCACGCCACCACTGCTGCAACCGCGTGTTGCAGCGATGGCGGAGTTGATTATCGCTGCCACCATTGTTGGTGGCGAGTTGCAGCCGTGGCGGCGTCGATCGATGCCGCCACTGCAACCCGCCACCACTGCAATCGGCGAGTTGCAGCGGGTGTTTGGGGGGGGGGTCTATTTTTTTTTTTAAATTTCAGAAATATAAATGTTTTTTTATTATTTATATATTTAAGTATATATATAATGTTTTTTAAGTATTTTTTATATATAATTGTTTATATATATAATGTAATTTCAGTAATAAAAAACTATATTTATGATATTTTCCTTTTTTATATATTTGATATATTTTAATACATAAAGATATATTTTTTATATATATTTACATATATATATATATATATATTATGGATATAAATTATATTTATGATTTTTTTATATATATTTATATATATTTGATATATTTTAATACATAAAGATATTTTTTTTATATATTTATATATATTATGGATATAAATACATTTATATTTTAAAAATATTACATGTGGCAGCCACATAGACAAAATATATATTTTTGTTTTAAATATATTGATGTGGCGTGTGGCTTTTTTCCATGTGGCAGCCACATAAGCAAATTTTTTCATATGTGGCAGTGGGTGGGTAGAAAAATAGAAAAAATGCCAAAAGGTGGGTTAATTTTAAAAATTCGGTACTTATTGGGCAGATTCATTAAATGGGCAAACTTACAGGGCAAAAATATTAATTTATTCTTTTATTTTTAGTCTAACAATTTTGGAATATATATATATATACACACACACACACACACACACATATATATATATATATATATATATATATATGTGGAAATCTTAGAATGAAATCAGAAAAAGCCCTCTTTGAAATATGGTGCCCATGGTCCCACATATTTTCTCACGTGAAAGACTTTATAGTCGTATGACAAAATAGAGACGAAAGCGATCAACGTGCCAAGTTAATGGACTAAAATTCGCGCTTTTTAAGTTAGTGGGTTAAACTTGATACGTAATCAAATTAGTGAGTCCAAATTGAAAATTTCCCACAAGACAACAAACCAAGTGCTTAAAAAATGCTTATGTGTGTCGAAAAGCCAATAAATATTCTTCTTGAGAACTTGCAAACTCCGTTAGACTGCTAGACTAGTAGATAAGTCTTAATTACATACATCAGATTTCTCTTCCTTAAAAGATCATGAATCTTTGAACTTATCACCATATTAATCGGTGGATGCTAGGTTGTATTAAATTCTAGAGATAATTATGAAAAAAACTAATATTTGAGCGTTTATTTAGCATCATTTCAGTACTCATTTACCTAGGCTTTTGTGTAGTTCGTGGTGTATAATTATTAGTTTTATATTGCTTCTTATTTTCTAAGGATTTTATTGAGTCAAGACAAAATGGAGCTAAAAGAGCACATAATAGATGTTTTTTGGAAACATGGCATCATGCCGCAACTTCAAGGGCCATGGCATTCGGGAAAGGATGCAAATCCTAATCACAACATGTTAAGAAGCCCAAAAGTCGGCCCAAGCTGGGGATGGAACGGCGTGACACGGGGTGAGAAGAGCGACAACGCCACACCAGAAGAATATAACGCGAGCATCAAAACGATACAGAACGTCGCAAGGGAGAAACCGAGAGTGGCGCGATGATGAAGAAAAAGCAACACGAGCCACATTGGTAGCCACGTGACATGCCAGGTTGCGCGTCTCTAGGGAAATAATGCCTCAACCTACAGTTTAAGTTGTGGCTATTCACAAAATTAGGGCAACAAGACTTTCTTATAAATAGGATGGGACGACCAGTTTTTAAAGAGGACCGCGATCACCCGTTTACAAACACTTAAAACTCTTTGCAACTGTTTTCAGAGGGAAACACCATCGGAGTTCTGTTCTAGTTTAGCTTTTGTCATTGTTTAGAGTCAATAGTTTGTTGAGAAGACGATAGCATGTAAAAGTCAAGAAGATAGCCGAAGCAACAACGTTCCACCGAATCTGAGAAGATTTCCTCTTTCTCTTACTTTTATTTATGTTACTTTATTCTTTGTTGATTGTTGAAGTCATGACTATGAGGAGCTAACCTATTCGTTGTTTAGAGTAGGGGAGTAACTCAATTATGAATATGTTTATTTGCTTTGCTTGATGTGTGTTTGATGAAGTTGTATGTCTATATTGAATAATACTTTATGCTGTATGACTAGTCTTACTCTCGTTGGACGAATGGAAGCACTATCTTAGGATCGTCAGAGTGTATATGTTAAGCTACTTATATATATATATATATATATATATATATATATATATGTGTGTGTGTGTGTGTGTGTGTGTGTGTGTGTGTATGTGTGTGTGTGTGTAACTTGTGACTTTTTGTACGCTAACGCTACTGATGCACAACCCCAGATCACACTAGATCAATCTTGATTATGTAGCTTTATGTTAACACAATTCATATGAGTTAACTGGATTGCATATTTGATATCTTTGCAAAACAATTGACAATTGGGCTGAATCTGTTTACGCGGTAGGTTATTAGAGGCTCATATGTTTTATAGTTAAGATAGATCCAATTATAGGTCACTTATCCATTAGACATACGAGCTTCAGACTATCATCAAGAATCTCAAGTAAACATATGTAGTTTGTCTATGAACTACTTTGGTTAAGTTTTGAAACCCAGCCTCTAAACAATCTTTTAATCTATTGTTTACAACCTAAGCATTCAACCAATTAATCTTCTTAGATGCTATTTTATTTTCTTTCTTGCATTAGTTAGATAAGTTCTCTAGTATTCATCACTAGTTTAGTAATAAAATCCTTATTGCATTCATTTTTCGTTAGTTTAATTCATTCTTTGCATTCAAAAGTTACAAAGCCTTCAAATTATTTTCATTGTATGTTAGATTAGTGATGTTTCGCATTCAAATTATTATCATAAAACCTGCATTCATATATTTTTGCATCGAAAGCATTCTGCATTCATTACACATTCATCCTACAAACACAGAGATAACAACCGTGATAATTATTAGTGTTTTGTATTTACGTGATTTAATCGTACATCTACCACTCCCTTGGGACACGATACTTGGTTCGTAACTATACTTACCATTTTATTATTACTTGATTCGTGCACTTGTGAGAATAGGAATCTAGGTGTAATAATTGATTTATTACCTTGATATTCGTTGTTGCCTGCACCAAAGTTCTCATCAAGGTTTTCCCTCTGTTGTCGGGGAGTAACGGTATTGTTGTGTTTGAATCATCAAGATTACATGTTTAGGCACTAATCTATTCTTATTGTTTGCTTATAGTTGAGGAGGACAAATGGAGTCACTTGATGAACGTCCAACCGCACCTCTCAACAAATGAGTAAAGAGAAATATGATTACCCCCTTTGGTGAGAATATACCGATCATAGGATTTAGAGGCATTGCCACAATAGAGATTAGCATTTTGAAGATTATTGAAGAGGAGAAATATGACGTCAATCTTCAGAATGTTATGCATGGGAAGTACAGTTTAGATCTCTTTAGATTGATTGAACAAAGTCAGTTTAGCGGAGATCTAGGGGAAGACCTCGACACACACATTGAGAGACTGACCAGAACATGCACTGACTTTGACTGGACACTGATATAGCCAATCGCTGATTTTCAATTTCACTTAAGGGAGCAGCAAAATCCTGATAGGGAGGAATCTACAACAAAAAGTCCTACTCATGAGACCAATTAAATGAGAAGTTCTGTCACCAATTCATGACATCTGAAGGGAGACACAAGAAGCACGAAGCAATTCTCGGCCTAAAGCAATACGACGGTGAGATAGTTGTTGATATGTGGGTGAGATACCAGAAGATGATCATATATTTTCCACAATGCAATCTTGGAGAAGAAATACTCTTGAGAAACTTCTACTATGGACTCGAGTTTGAAAATAAAATATTCATGGATTCAATCACTCCAGAAGGTTACTTGAATATATGAGCATTTGAAATTCACAACATGATGGAGAAAATCAACATAGAACAAAGTAAGTGGAAGCAAAGCATCATGATGGATGTGTTAGTGGATCTCAAACCATCGGCGACACCCATACCTTAAGACAAAGGAAGAAGAGTTCTAATGAAATTCAAACAGTTGGAAGGAGAGTTCATAACCACAACATGGAGACAGTATAAGTTATCACGAAGCTATGCCCTCCTAATTCGTTTTCAGTTCTTTGAAACATGACCAATTTCAGCCACTGTCTGACTCCAATCAGTAGGAACACTTTAGACAAATTGGCAAATGGAGATTTCTTGCACTTGGCAAGCATGAAAGCGAAAAATTTGCTAGATACTTTAGCAAGATTTGAAGACACATCATTCCAGGTAGAGATGAAGAATCCTACAATTAAAGAGGAAAAAGTAACAAAAAAAGAGGAGAAAGACCAAGCTGTAAACAGAACACCTAAGAACCCCTAATTCCTCAACCAAAGAGTCGAGCTAATCGACAATAAACTTAAGCATTGTGTGGGAGGCAACCCGCAATAGTAAGTTTTAATTTTTCGAGTCTTGCATTTAGTTTAATTCTTAGTTATTTTTGAGTCATACATATTCATATAATTTTTGAATGTGTTTTTTTAGCTATCCTTTGAGATAGGAAAAAGAAGAAAGTGAAAGAAGATACAAAGTAGAGAAACGAACAACGCTCAAATCTCTTGTGGATCACGTTTCTCAGTTTGAAAGAAAATAGGAGACATGCAAAGTGAGAATCTACGAAATTTGGCTGAGCAATCCCTGTCTCTTACATTTTCTATTATACTTATACTTCTCTTATGATTAGATTCCATTGATGTACATGAATTACTCCTTGTCAATTACAATTATTATGGGGACATATGCAACTTATGAAAAAATTCTATTTTTTAAGAGCTTTTATTTATTAAACTATAATCACTCTTAATAATTCTCATATCTCTCAAAATTCATAAGACCGCTTCTTCTTCATTCTTTATTCATCTATTCTTCTTGAAATAAAATTTTATTTTTTCTTTTATTTCTTTGTAGAAGAGCATGGCATCCGGACGCTATTATACTTTTGATCCAGCAACGAGAACTCCAGACAAAGATTCAAGACTTTCATTGGTCAAACCAAAATTGGATCGCGACCGAATCCTCACAATCAACTGTTTTAATTTGTACAAGGCACTACTTGCAAGCCACTTTGTTGATGAACAAGAAGTACAAGGGTTGAAGAAGATGTTGATCAATGCGAGATTGGATACCATGCTTGAAAGACCAGATATTGTGAACGACACCGTTGTTCGTGAATACTATGCACACTATGATGAAGGAGATGGCAATATTTGGTTACATGGAAGGACAATTAATACCACCACAAAAGGAGTTAACAGATTTTGCAAGTTGCATGAAGATCAGACAATACTTTGGGACATGGGTTTACAACACCGGCTTACAACTGAATGTGTCCCACATTCAGTTTTGCTAGCTCATATTGTGTTTCACTATAATGAAGATGGTGAGTTAGAAGCAAATTACGAAGATCTACGAACAATCTGTAAGAGCTATATCTGTTCGTAAGTTCTCGTATACTCCCGCCATATCACAAGGGAAGAGTTTCATGGGAACAAGCAAAAATTATAATGTCTATCAAAATAGGAGATACTCCTAACATTAAGTAAATCATAGTTAAGGCTATTAGAGATCACACTGCTGATGGTCCACCACGACTTTTGTATTTTGGAGCACTTGTCACTGCATTTGTATCAAAGGAGGTTGTTACGAACTTGTTACACATATCCACCACCAAAAATACATATCCCATTAATCTCGAACTTCATACAGATATCCATCACCAAAATACATATCACATTAGTCACATTGCATGGTAAGTGACAGAAACGACATTTCACACTAACGAGTCTTCAACAATTGAATCTATTGAAGAAATCATGTCACATGTGCACAAGAAACAAACGACGTTTGAAGCACAGTTGCAAGAGGCAAAGTAATGCATGGAGAAAGACAATTAGAGGAGATCAAAGAGCAAGTACGCAACAACAACACCCATTATTAGAGGGGGTTGAGAAACATTGGGAAGAAGATAACAAATGAAGAAAGCACCAACACCAGTAGTTTGAAGAGTGTCTTTTGAGCTCGATCACGGAGTACTCACATCAATGCTTTAATTCTTTTTATTATTGAACGGTGAGGATGTCGTATAATTTTAAATTGGGGGTGTGGGAGCTTTGATTTTTGTTATCTATGTTATATATTTATTTTAGAGTCTATTGTTTTTGGATTGAGTCATTAGAAGTTGAATCATGAAAGAATGAATATATAGAGATCAATGATGATATATGCATAATATGGTACGAATTAGAGATGAAGAATACTTGAATGCCATTTAGTACAACTTGAGTAGTTTTATCAAAAACATGTTTAGTTTTCATATACACCTTTTAGTCTGCTGCAAGTGCATAATTGTAAAAATAATATTGTGTATTCATGAGAAAATAGTAACAGGCATGTGATTATGAATGATGAGTAATTTTCTTGATTGTTGTTAGAAATAATTGTGCATTTTATGTGTTGAGGAAATGAAAACATGCATCCATTGAACCCCACTGAAGCTTTTTCTTCTGAGCGTTTGTTTAAGAAACCCAATTATCTACCTTTAGTCGAGAAATTATTTCCTACCCTTTCTAGAAATGGATGTAGTAGATCACAAAGGAGGGATAAGGTAGGTGCTACAAAACAAAGCACGAGCCAAAAATATATATGAAAAGTAATGGGCTAAAGGAGTATGAGCATAATAGAGAGCACAAATAACCCTATAAAAAACTCTAAGTTTGATGGTAACTCTCAAGAAATCATGAAATATAGGATGATTGAAACTTGTGCAAATGAAAACACAATGAAAATATGCAAAAGGGGCATAAATGTATGGCCAATGAAAAATGCACAAAATATGGGAGAAAAAGGAAATAATTGAGTTGATTTACTACGTACATCTCTAGAACTCATCAATGTCTTTTTCCATTATAGCCCATACCCGAGCTTAATGTTACATGTTAAAAAGTCTTAAATGATCCTGACCATAGAGAGTATACATGAATTGATGACAACATGAAATGTAGAGAATGAAAGTAAAGTGATTACATGTTAAGAGCTATAATTTTGTGAATTTGCAATATGAAAATAACTATTATACATGAGCAATAGTGGCAAACACTACTTGAGTACATGAAATTGACATGATAATGATTTTATTAAACTTGATGTGCTTGTGTTTGTATATTCTATCTTATCCCTTGACATAGGTTGAATTCTGAGAATATCTCTATTTATGAATGTTGGCATGCTGATCACTTGAATTCTAATTTAGATTGAGTTAAGCTAGTAAGTTTACTAGAGGACAAACAAATATTTAAGTTTGGGGGTATTTGATGAGCGTTTATTTAGAGTCATATTAGTATTCATTTGCCTAGGATTTTGTATTTTTTTGGTGTATATTGATTGGTTTTAGTATTATGTCTTGTTTTCTTAGGATTTTATCGAGTCAAGACAAAATGAAGCTCAAAGAGCACAAAATAGATGTTTTTGGAAACATGGCGCCACAAAGCAACTACAAGGGCCATTCTGCTACACAAAAGATGCAAACCCTAATCGCAACACGTTAGAAAGTCCAAAATTCGGTGCAAGCCGAGGATGGAGCGGCGCACATACACCATACAATCAAAATGTAGCGCGAGCAGTAAAAGGACACGAAACGTCACAGAACATCGCAAAGGAAAAACATTGACTGGCGCAACAAGAGAGAAAAACCAGTGCAAGATGCGCTGGTAGCCGCGCAACATAAAAATGCGAGATATTCAGGAAATTTAAGTTGTAGCTATTCAGGAAATTAGGGCCACAAGACTTTCTTATAAATTGAAGATGACAACCAGTACTCAAAGACGATCGCGAGCACTCGCTTACAAACACTCACAACTGTTTGCAACTGTTTTCAAAGCGAAATGCCATCAAATTTCTATTCTAGTTTAGTTTTTGTCATAGTTTAGAGTCAATAGTTCGTGGAGAAGACGATAGCACGTAAAAGTCAAGAAGATATCTGAAGCAACAACGTTCTACCGAATCTGATAAGATTTACTCTATCTCTTACTTTGTTTACATTATTTCATTCTCTGTTAATTGTTGAAGTCATGACTATGAGGAGCTAACATGCTCGTTGTTTAGAGTAGGGAAGTAGCTCTTTTATGAATATGTTTATTTGCTTTGTTTGATGTGTGTTTGATGAAATTGTATGCCTAGATTGAATTGTTCATTATGTTATGTGACTAGTCTTACTATCGCTTGACGAACGGAAGCACTATCCTGGGACCGTCTGAGTATAGATGTTAAGTGATAGGGCATTTGGTGTGATACAAAATAGAATATAAGCCAAGAAATAATTGTCACACCTAAGTTCCACTATGTCGCAAGTGCACGAATTATGTAATACTAAAATGGTAAGTATAGTTACAAACCAAGTATCGAATCTGAAGGGAGTGGTGGACTATTGAGTGAATCACTTAAATGTAGAGTGAATGCTTTTTAATCTAAGAATGCTATGAATGCTATTTAATCTAAGAATGATTTGTCTAAGATGCTTAATAACTAGGATGCAAGAATGAATTCTATCTAAAATGCAACAAAATCACAAATTATGGTTTTGTGGCTTTGAATGCAAGATAACAGTAAAGGAAATACATAAAAGAAAGCAATTGAATCTATCAAACTACGGAAGCTTTAAATTAAACTAAATTAACTAAAGTAGAACACAATTTAATTGATTGATTGATTGATTGTAAGCAATATAAATAAATATTGTTTAGAGGTCAAGTTTCACTAAGACTCTTCCTATATTTAAGTTCTAGTCCTTGGTAGTTGCTTGATGGTACACGCCTAATGGATCTGCGACATATGGCAGGAGTTATCCCAACCACACCCCTATGAGTCTCTAATAACCTACCGTGTTACCTAAATACGCCCAATTGTTAGTTGTTTTAGTAGATATTTTAAATCTGCAACCTAATTAACTCCTCAGTCTCGCGTCAGCAAAACCTACATAATCAAGACATATATAATATGATCAAGGTATTGCGCTTCAGTTGCGTTCGCAAGTCCAAAGTCACAAATCAAATATATATATGAGAGTCCTTAGCATTCTACACTTCGGGCGACCCCACACGGTTGCTTCCATTTTATCCTAGCGAGAGTAAGGTCAGTCACACAATATACTATTATTCTATCTAGACATGCAAGAACACCAAGCACACACCGAGTAAAATAACTAAAATATATTCATTAATATGAGTTACTCCCGTACTCCAAAGAATGAGTAGGTTAGCTCTTCATAGTCATGAGTTCAACAATCATCAAAGAAGTAAACAACATAAACATGAGAAAAAGGGTGAAGAAAAGCTTCTCACATCCGGTGGAACTTCGTTGCTTGACTCTTCATCTTCCCTCCTCTATGATCTCTTCTTCTTCTAAACTGTGTTCTCTCACACAATGATTCTACTAAACTCTGACTTTGTGATGGTCTTTTTTTCTCCGGCAGCTCTTATGGTTTCTCTGTTGGAAATATGTTGTATGCTACAGTAAACTACTGTATGCTCTTTAGTGTCACTCTTTTGAGCTGATGAACGAATCCTCTTATTTATAATTTTTTTGCTATAGGGTTTATGTCGTTCAGGCCCACTTCTGGAAAAACTGCACGATATGGGGATGAGCGATGGCAACTACTGCGCGATCTGGTTTTCCAGCGGTCTTCTCGTCCCACTGGTATCTGCATCTTTTGCGTGATCCTCTAATGTACACTCTTCAATCGCGCTATGCTCAGGTCTTTTTTCATTGAATCTCCAAATTAATGCTCTGACCCTTTGTATTCCAAAAGCATCCATTTTGGTCCTTTTAGATTAGTTTCATCATGACTCCATAAAATTCTAAGAAAATACAAAACAAGTAAATATGCTATCATAAGTATTCATAAGTATAAGCAAATCGATACTTAAATCATGCTTAATAAACGCTTATCAAATACCCCCAAACTTAAAACTTTGCTTGCCCTCAAGCAAACTCACTTTTGATTCGATCTAAATTAGAATGTGGTTGCCAACATGTCAACATGCATAAGTGTGAGTTCTCAAAATGCAACATATGGTCAAAACATGACATGAGATCGAATAGACAAATACAAGCACATCAAGTTTAATACGGTCTTCTTCACATCCGTTTCATGTGCTCTAATAGCATGTGATATTGTTGTTCATGTATAAGAGTTATTTTCATGTAACAAATTTTTAAAAGCATAGCTTTTAACATATAATCATTCCACTTTTCCTCTTGACCCTTTTATTACTCTTGACTCAAGTGGACTTCACATGTTGAGGATCGTAGGACTTTAGAAGCTTGTAATGTTAGGCTTCGGTATGGGCTATAAATAGAAAAAGTCATATTTGAGTTCTAGAGATGTATGTAGTAAACTACTCAAGTATTTTTCTTTCCTCCCTTGTTTCTGCCTTCTTCATTTAGTCGTACATTTTGGGCTTTCTTTTTGGGATCTTTCCATATGTGTTTTCATTTGAGCATGTATTCAAACCAACATATACTTCATGATTTTTCAAGAGACATCCCCAAACTTAGAGCTTTTGCATATGTTATTTGTGTTCTCTATTTTATTGATCCTCATTTGTTATTTAGATTTTTCATTATCGCTATTTAGATTTTTCATTATCGCTTATGCTTTTGTTTTGAGCTCCTACCTTATTCCGTCCAATGATCCACTACATCCATCTGTAGAAATGGGTAGGATATTGATTTTTCTTTTTTTGTCTTAGGGTGGGTAAATAGGCTTCATAAATAAAGGGCTCATAACAACATGCTTCAGTAGGGGTACTGTGGATTTTCTTATATTTCTTGAAGGTGTTTGGCTTGAAAGACTCAAACTCAGTCTATAGAATTATGAAATATTTCGTTTTTCTCAACACAATTTCATCTGCAATCATCTCAAATAATAGCCAAGTAATTCTTTCAAGTTTCCCAATTACATGCTTCATTACTATATTATCATAAATAAGCAACATTTGTTTAACTTTCATACATAAAGAGCAAATGGAAAAATCTCTGTGAAACTAACATACACTTTTAACCATATTACACAAGATGTACCAAAAGTATTCATATTTTCCTTCATCTCAAATTCGTACTATATTATGCATATACTATCATATATCCACATTTATTCATGCTTTTCATGCTTCAAATTTCCATTCTAATGACTAAAAAACTCAAAATCTCAAAGACAAGATAAATACATAGCAATTAAGTAAAAAAAAAAAAAGCGTAGCTTCTCCCCCACACTTAAATCATGCGATGTCGTCATTGCAGAAAAAAAAATAGAAACAATTAAAGTAAATATCAGAGAATTCCCCTGATCGAGATCAAAGGACACTCGCCGGATTTTCAGTGGTGTGACTTGCTTCGTGCGTTATAATCGCCTCGATCTCTTGCATCTCTCTCCAGTTGAGATCGCTGATGCTTCGGAATTGGTACTTGATCTCCTCCAATTGATTCACTAACTCAACATTAGTCCTTTCTAACCGTTCTTTCACCTCTAGCCATTGCTCATATGTCATTTTCTGTCTCTTCGGTGATGATGATAAAATTTCTTCAATTTCTTCTATTGCTGATAACTCGTTAGTGTTGAAAATTGTTTCTATCACTTGCCCTGCAATGTGATTTACGGGATATGTATTTCGGTAGTGTATACCTGTATCAAGATCAGTTATATAGTACAAATATAAGTTATGAGTGATCCAAAATACATAAAACGTGGAGGACCGTCGATGGTGTGTTCCTCCAACGATTTGATAATGATTTATCTGATACAAGTTGCTTGCAAATATCCATACTCAACCTCCAACGCACCCTCTTCATTTTAATGAAACGTGAGGTCTGGTTGCAGAAGTAACAGTGAAACACTTTTGGTTGTAAACAAAATTTGTAATCCTGTATCCCAAAGTAACATCTGATATGCCTTCAAATTGTAGTATTTGTTCACGTCCCTCGTAGTGATTTGAACTGATCTATCTCTAATCCAAACAATGCCATTGACCTCTTTATATTGAGCATAGTATTCATGAACAATGGTGTCGATCACAATACGTGGTCAACTGATCATTCGTTCTAATCTCGCTTACTCCAATATATTCTTCAACCTTTGTACTTCTTGTTCATCATCAACAAAGTAGCTCTTCACTAATAGCTTGTACAAGTCGAAGCAATAGTTGCTTAGGAATCGTTTGCAATGGAATTGGGTTTAGCTAATGAGAGTTTTGATGCTCTCTGTGGTGTTCCAGTTACTGGATCAAATGTGTAGTACCTTTCCGATGCCATGTTCGTCTACAAAGGACAAATGAGAAATAAAAATTCTTTCAAGAAATTCTATAGGTAAGAGGAGTAGAGAAGAAATAGCCTTATGAATTCTGAGAGATAAAAGAATTGCAAGAGTAATTAGACTAATAAATAGGAGAATTCTTAATTAGAAATTTAGAAAATTTTCATTAAGTTGCATAACTCTCCTATAATAAATAAAATTACAATGGAAACAACTCTTGTACTAATGGAATTTAATCATAAGGAAAATAGAATTATGGTAAGAAAGGTAAAGTTAGAGATTGCTCATCCAAATCATGTAGGTTCTCATTTCTGCAGGTCTCATGATGCCTTTCGAACTGAGATACGTGTACTGCAAGAAAAGTTTGAGATGCGATATGGTTATCGCGCACCATAATCACGCGTCTGCTGTGTGATGTAAACTTTGACACGGTATTGGACGCGGTAGTTTATGGAATTATTGTGCCACCAAATCAGACCGCGCACCTTGATCACACGTGGGAGGCGCGATGTGAGTAGTGGTCGCGCGTCCTGATCGCCTGTGCTATTGGAAAACCTGCTCTGCGTGCTCTGATTTGTGTTGTTCTCACTTTGTCCAATATTGTCTTGCTTGTACATGTTCGTCCATCAACTCAACATTCTTTCACTTTCTTCGGTTTTTCCTATGTCAATTGTTAGCTCAAAGAAAGATTGTGATAAATTGCTATATATGACTCACAAAACAAATTGACTAAAAATTGAACTAAGTTCTAGACTCGAAATAAAAACTTGCTATTATGGGTTTCCTCCCACACAACGCTTAGTTTATTGTCGGTTAGCTCAACACTTATGGTAAATAATCATGGGTCCTTTGGTGCACTCTCTACACCATGGTCTTTCTCCTCCTTGGCTCCTCCTCTTGTCTCTCCTTTAGTGACTGGTTTACCAATTGGCCGAAGAGGAGTGTCCTCAAAACGTGCCAACGTGTATAGCAACATTTCATTATTTCCATTTTTCATGTCAAGGAAATCACCTCCTTTTGGTAACACGTCCAAAATATTCCGGCTTAGTGGAGTCAAACTATAATAGAATGTAGTTACATAACAAGAAGCTGAGAAAATGTTAGTAGGGCATACCCTAGTAATCATTCCAAAATCGTCGCCATGCTGAAGCTATGAATTCTCCCTCTAGTTGTGTGAACTTCAAAAGTATCATCCGTAATTGAAATTGGTGTGACGTCCTGTTTTAAATCCACCAGTATATCCATCATCATACTTTTCTTCCACTTTCTCTGGTCCAAACAAACGTCAATCATTAGAGTATGAATTTTGTCTGCTGACATTGCCAAGTAACGTCAATCATAAAATGGCTACAAATTTTGTATGATATTTTGTATGCGGCAACAATAGCTTCATGCGCCTCCAGGAGTATGATATTTTGTTGTAAATTCCTCGTACCAAGCTCGTGCAGCCCCCTTAAGTGAGACATGGAACCAACGCACTGCAATGTTGGTGTCACTCCACCCAAATTTGGTGCATGTTTGGTTTAGTGTGTCCACGTGTGGGTCGGGATCTTCTTCCAAGTTTCCACTGAATTGTTTCTCCTCGATCAGTCTGAATAAATCCAAACTGTATTTCCCTTACATTATATCTCGCAGTTTCTTGTCCCCATCAGTGGTTTAATCAAAATTTTTGGATGTCGTGCGTCCTTCAAAGCCTTTGATTCGTAAGTTGTCATCAAAAAGGGTCTTTCAATCGTCCTTATTTTTCCTCCTTGAGAAGCGTAGGTGGAAGATCACTAAATGACTCCGTGCATGCTCCCCAATTGCAAACAACAAAAGTTATCAGTATCTCAACTAATAGGCTCAATGATTCACACAAAACAAAATTATCCGTTACTCCTTGGCAACGGCGCCAAAACCTTGATGGGGTGTTTAATGTGATACAGAATATAATATAAGCTAACAAATAATTTTCACGCCTAAGTCCCACTATGTCGCAAGTGTACGAATCAAGTAATAATGAAATTATAAATATAGTTACAAACCAAGTATCGAATCCCAAGGGAGTGGTGGACTGTTAAATGAATCACTTAAATGCAGAATACTAACGTACTATCACTATTGTCTCTTGTGTTTGCAGGGCGAATGATTTTTAATCTAAGAGTGCTATGAATGTTGTTTAATCTAAGAGGGCTTTGTCTAATATGCTTAATAACTAGGATGCAAGAATGAATTATATCTAAGATGCAAGAAAATAGTAAATTATGACTTTGTGGTTTTGAATGCAGGATAATAGTAAAGTCAACAAATCTAAAAAAGCAATTAAATCTATTAAACTACGAAAGTTTTGAATTAAACTAAATTAACTAAACTAAAACAAAATTTAATTGATTGACTTTAAGCAATATAAATAAAGATTATTTAGAGGTCGGGTTTCACTAAGATATTTTCCTATATTTTAGTTATAGTCATTGGTAGTTGCTAGATAGTACACGCCTAATGGATCCGCGACATATGGCAGAAGTTATCCCGAGCACACCCCTATGAGTCTCTAATAACCAACCGTGTTAACGGAATACGCCCAATTGTCAGTTGTTTTATTAGAGATTTCAAATGTGCAACGCAATTAACTCATCAGCCTTGCATCAACAAAACCTACATAATTAGGACAAATAAAATGTGATCTACGCATTGCGCTCCTGTTGCTTTCGCAAGTCCAAAGTTACAAATCCAATATATATATGATAGTCCTTAGCGTTCTACACTTCGAGCGACCCCACACGGGTGCTTCATTTTTATCCCTGCGAGAGTACGGTTAGTCACACAATACACTATTATTCTTTTTAGACATGCAAGAACACCAAACACACACCTCGTAAAATAACTAAAATATATTCATTAATCCAAGTTACTTCCCTACTCCAAACAATTAGTAGGTTAGCTCCTCATAGTCATGAGTTGAACAATCATCAAAGAAGTAAACAACATAAACAAGATAAAAAGAGTAAAGAAAAGTTTCTCAGATTCGGTGGAACCTCGTTGGTTAACTCTTCTTCCTCTCTCCTCGATGATCTCTTATTCTTCTAAAGTGTTTTGTCTCACACAAGGATTCCACTAAACTAGGACTTTCTGGTGCTCTCTCTGTGGTGACTCCTAAGGTTTCTCTATCGAAAATTAGTTGTATGCTACTATAAACTACTATATGCTCTTTAGTGTCACTCCTTTAATTTGAGCTGTTGAACGAACCCTCTTATTTATAAATTTTATGCGTTCTAGGCCTCCTTCTAGGGTTTCTTTCCTTCAGGCCCACTTCCCAAAAAACTGCGTCATCTGGTTTTCTAGAGCTCTTCTCATCGCTCTGGTCTCTGCCTCTTCTGCGCGATCCTCTATTGTACGCTCTTCAATGCCCTATGCTTAGTTATTTCTTCATTGAATCTCCAAATCAGCGCTCTGACCCTTTGTATTCCAAAAGCTTCCATTTTGGTCATTTTTAGCTTAGTTTCATCATGGCTCCATAAAATCCTTAGAAAGTATAAAGCTATACGAAAACAAGCAAATATGTTATCATAAGTAATCAAAGGCATAAACAAATCGATACTTAAATCACGGTTATCATTAAGCTAGTTACACACACACACACACACATAGACGCTAATGCAACTGATGCATAACCTCTAGATCACACTAGATCAATCTTGATTGTGTAGGTTTATATTAGCAACGAGTTAATTGGATTGCATATTTGATATCTTTACCAAAGTAATTGACAATTGGGTTGAATCTGCTAACGCGAGAGGTTATTAGAGACTCATAAATTATATAGTTTGGATAGGTCCAACTATAGGTCACATATCCATTATACATACGAGCCTCAAACTATCATCAAGCATCTCAAGTAAACATATGTAGTTTGTCTATGAACTACTATGGTTAAATCAGTAGTGAAATTCAACCTCTAAACAATCTTTTATTCTGATGTTTCCAACTTAAGCATTCAACCCATAAATCTTCTTAAATTTTGTTTCACTTACTTTCTCGCATTAGTTAGATAAGTTCTCTAGTATTCATCATTAGTTAGTAATAAAGTCCTCATGGCGTTCATTTTTTAGTTAGTTTAATTCGTTCTTTGCAATCAAATATTTCATAGCTTTCTCATTGTTCTCATTGCTTATTAGTTTAGTGATCTTCCGTATTCAAATTGTTTTCCTAAAATCAGCATTCATAGTTTTCTGCATCAAAGGCATTATGCATTCATTACGCATTCATTACGCATTCATCCTGCAAACATAGATATAGCAACCATGACAATCATTAGTGTTTTGCATTTAAGTAATTTAATCATACTGCCTTGCGACACGATACTTGGTTCTTACTTACCGTTTTATTATTACTTGAATCGTGCACTTGCGAGAAAAGAAATTTAGGTAAATATTTGATTTGTTAACTTGATATTCTTTGTTCGCTACAGAAAAGTTCCAATCAAATACTTTCATGCATATGATGAAGTTCAAGAAAATACCAATATTATTTTCTTTATGTCAGTGTTAAAAGACCCTCAATTAAGGAAAAATAAGAAACCGTGTTAGTGTGCTATAATTACGACATTTCCAAAATACACGAAAATCTTGGGAATAACTCGGAGTAGAGGGACCAAAAGGAAATTTCCTCCCAATCAGATTAGATAACCGAGATACCGAATCAACGTAACCCTCATGACAATACATTTGACCTTGAGAAAATGGTCTGTTAGGGCAAACTGTCGGACATAGAGTCCAAATGACGTGACTCCGTCAAACAACGCCAATACCAAGCAACGTCGGTTGAACGATGTGGCACAATAGATGATTGAATACCAACGTGCCAAGTGGCACATCGGAAGCACGTCAGCCAAATTTGACGTGCCACGTGGCACGTTTATCGTTCGGGCCACACCGAGGTCAGCCCCGGTGTGGTACGGGTGCACCGGCCCTATGGTGCACCTCTTGCACCTACTCCACCCTTGGTGTGTGTGTACATGTTCTCTCATGCCTTACGCTTCCCCATCTTCTACAAATACCCCATCACTTCTTCATTTCAAAGGTTGGACACTTGAGGGGTAGCTCACTTGGAAGCCTGGAATACTATGACTCCTCTCTAGAATTCTAGTGAGAGAAATCATGTCTTTCATTCCACGTCTTACGAAATCCATGTCAATAGTTTCCACGTCAACACTTTTGGCACATCAACAATTCCTCGTCAACCAAAAGTACATCAACTGAAATACTTAGAGTATTTTCTCCGCTACTTTTTCGTAAATTTTCATATGTCATCAATTGGACTTAAGTACTAGAAAACTTTGACCCGGGGTTTGACCAATTCGTGGTGCAAATCGTTCAAGGCCCATTCCGAGCCTCCGACGCTTGATGAATTGCAACGTTGTTGGGCCATCCAAATAATCTCCAATCTTGATAAACCCAACATGGGACATTACTACGGCCACCCATGCCTTAACTATAGGACACACATCCTCAGGGATAGTCCAAATCGAGCAAAAGGGGAAATACAATGCATGCAACTCCCGAGCTAGCATTACAACAACTAGGACCCCCCACGGGCACAAATTAATAATGAACTACGTACAACTTGATTCTCTCTTCTCAGAGAGGTACGTAGGCACCTTGACCCTGCGTTGAGCTCAGTCACAAGAATACAACACCCGTATCCTTCCATGAAATAGGTTACTTACTTATATAAACTGTTTACTTCTAACCATTATGTTTTTGGTGCAGGATTTCCATCAAACTAAAAGCTCTTCTTGTGTTGCCTATAAGTGGCAAGAGAGTCCGGTGGGGAGGTTCGAGACTAGCAAAAACACCCCGCACCACCTGTGTTTTTCTTTTGCGTTATCATTTTTACCAATTATTCAAAACACTTGAAAGCACGCACAATTGCACCACTTTTATTTTATATTAAGAATTCAAAGATGTAGAACGCAAATTATTCACATTCCACCTTTCTAAAAATTTAAAAACCGTGGGGTATATATATTATGAAAATATGTGGATTGAGATTGGTACAATTGTATAACTCAAACACTGGTGTTAATCCGATGTTGAGCCAACACTGATATTACTCATTGTTGTCTAAACTCCTACTTGATAGGATTGAAATTGCACAACAGAAAACAAAGACACAATAGGTAATTTTAAGCAGATTATAAATATAACATGCTAAGCCACATGGCGAAATAATAACTAAACTAATAATGATTGCACCAAACAACTGAGATCGTTCAAAGGATTCCACTCCTTCTCAAATTATCAACTTAGTTCTATTCTCAGTATAGCTTTAACTAACAAAACAAACCCTCAGAAAAACAAGACAGTAACTCTCAAATATGCTAATGAATTCCTCTTAAATTATATGCTACGTCTCGTGTTATTTTTTGATGTCTTTCATGCCTTTAAATAAGATTACCTTGATCTTAGATGCATGTAGGATGCTCTTAGATTACCTTGATCTTCTCCGATTCTTCTTTGGCCTCATCTTTTTAATATTGGAAAGCTTTCCTTCTTGAACTGGACTTATTGGAAGGGAAGTGTCCTTCTGTTCCTTGAAGTTTTCTTTTGACATGATTCTCCTTTGAAAAACTTCTTTCCTCCTTTGCAGAGCACACACCTTTATCTTTCCTAGAATATTAGCCGCATACGTCTTTTACTTTAGATAATCACTCATAAAGGAAACATTCACTAGGACTGTTGACCTTCGTGATCCTGCAATATAATCACATTAAATACAATTGTTGAACTAGATTAGTATGTGAATAAGCGAAAATAAAATATCAAAGTTAATTTCACATTGTGCAGTGTCAATGTTAAACTCAATGTTGAATCAACATTGCATACCTCAGTGTTGGACTAACACATGGATCTAACACATACATTTCAAAATTAAAGAAGAAAACAACCAAAACAAAAAATAATGAGATCCTAAGAGCCAACTACCGTTGCCTTGCAGCCTACTCTCCACTTATGCCACACTTGAGTAATTCAGGACATAACCTAACTACATTATTTACATATAACCGCAATTAGATTATGTTTCTTTAAGTCAAGAGATGGGTATTTATCGTAACATAAAATATCGTATATTCGTATTCAACTGTCAAAAATATTCGGTTATCTTTGAAATAGTCAAAGACCCTCTGTTGAACATTAGATCTCTTGTCCCATGCAAAAATCAATAAATTCAATAAATTCTGAATTATGCTCATGTCATCCACTAGGCTTATAATAACAATTCATTTTGGCCATTTTATAACACAAGCATGCCTATTATTGCTTGATGATTTTGTGATTATTTCTTACTCGTCAAAAAGCTTATCATAGAGTATAAGCGGTTACTTTCTGTAATAGTGCTCATGTGAACCATACATGCATGTTATTTATGATTTGACAGATCCTTCATGTATAATTGAAATATACACTATGTGATTCTCATTCATCAATAATGGTTTAAATATAAGTACATGCTAGGTTGATATGATAAGAGATACAAAATATCTCTACGATATGATAATTATGGACTACGATATACAATATCTATTACACCCCCGCAGTCGGAATGGGAGGAGGATGGACGTGGAGACTGGATCTAAAATCTTCAAAAAGAACATGATGAAGGCCATTCGTAAATATGTCGGCGACTTGGTACCAAGAGGAGACATGAAGAACTCGGACGTGGCCACGTGGAAGCAATGACAAATGAGGAGAAGGCGGTGGAGGAGATGGAGAACCGTCGTGTGTTGGCGGTGGTGATGGTGGAAGAGTGGCAGTACGGCTAGGGGTTGTTGGCGCGTGAGGCGCAATTTGGAGTTTGTGAAGGACGAGAGGGGAGATGTCCGAGTCGAGGATGGTGTATGATGAGGGCTGTGGTTGAGTTATTTTATCAAAGGGGAAGGTATTTTCATCAAAAATCACGTAATGACAAACAATTATTTTGTTGGATTTTATGTCAAGACATTTGTAGCCACGTTGGTTGGAGGGATAGCCCAAGAAGACGCAAAGAGTTGAGCGGGCTTGTAATTTGTGTATAGTAGATGAGGGATAAGGGGGGAGGCAAAGATACCCAAACACTCAAAGGTGTGAGTAAGAGGGAACTTTGTTGTATAAGGTTTGGTGGGGTGTGGAGAATTTAAGAGTTTGTAAGGGAGTATGTTGAGAGATATGTTGCCATTTGTAGGGAGTGAGGCCAGAAAATGGGAGCCGTAGAGGCGTGAGACAGAAGAGTATGGATTATATTATTTATTGTGCGAATATTTTGTTCACATTTCCCATTTGGAGAAGATGTATAAGGGCACAAAAAAAAAAAAAAAAACCATCCCATTTTTATCACAAAATTGGCAAAACAAACATTATTATATTCTTTTCATTGTCACATTGAAAGCTTTTAACTTTGCGTTCATATTGAATTTATATAAGTGAACGAAAAGCTAAGATGTAGAAAAAATGTGTGATTTGTGAGCAATGGGAAACGTCCATAAAAAATTAGAAAAATCATCCAAAAACAAAACATAACAGCGGTGTCTCGAAGAACCCAAAACGGGTGAAGTCCAGAGATCGTTATGAACAATATGAAAAGGTAGTAAAGTACGAGAAGTAGATGACAAAGAAGGTAACCTAATATGCTTTCCTAAAGGACACGACGGACAAAAAGTAGATGGCGCCGAGAATCAAGAGATGTGATCGGCGTGACAGAGGGAGGCGAGGACAGCGGGTTCATGATGGACTAGATGAGCGTGCCATATGTCGGAAGAGATGGAGGCAAAGGAAGAGGGGCGAGATCAGGATGAGGTGGATGATGGAAGAAGTGGATATGGATCGCCGAAACTATTGCATCTCCTAAGGTGTTTGCATGTCCATAGGTCCTCCACAGAAAAACCCAAAATATCAATTTCAATTGACACAGAGTTATCCATAATGAATTTACGAACATAAATAAGATTTTTAACAATTTTAGGTGCATGAAGAACATTTGATAATGAGAGAGGAGGGAAAGGAGAGGGCAAGGATGCGTTACCCAACCCCACAATTAGAATAGTATGGTCATTGCCTACAGTAATACTGTTAGAGTTGCTCAAATTAAAATAAGATGAAAGATTACCATTATTCGCCATCATATATAAGGATGCCCTTGAGTCCATGTACCATTTATCGTCGGTTGGATTCAGGGACAGAGTGTTGAAAGCAGCATCGATATCGGTTGGAGCGTATCAGGCGGTCTTAGCATGATAAGCATAAGTGAGCGCGACCGAGGATGTCTTGTTGGCGCGGTGCGGGTGGTGGCGTCCGCGGTGACCACGGGGCCGTGGGGTAGGGCAAGGGTGGAGCAGCCCAGGGTTGCGGTCCATAAGCGAGCCAAGAGTACGGCCAAGCCCAAGAAGAGTGAGCCAGACCGCGCCCTTGATCGCGGGCCCCACGACCGCGAGGTGCCGAGCCACGTCCACGGGAAGAGAAACCGCGATCGCGGCCATTGGAGCGCTGATTGGAAGACCACTACGGTTGGTTAGGCTGAGTTGTGACGTGAGGGTGAAGTCAGCCTGCCGTGCGACCCATTTGTTGACGTTGGTTTCCTCCAATGCTAGCATCGAGCGAGCCTTAGAGAAAAGAGGCAGTGGGTCGCTTTGTTGGATGAGAGTTGCGACGTCGCTGAAATTTTCATTAAAGTCTGCAACAAGTTAAAGAACGAGACGTTGATTGGCCATGGGAGCACCAACGTTAGCGAGTTGATTCGCTATCATCTTCAGTTTCTCACAATAGGCCCCAACATTAGGAAACTCATCGCAGGTGGTATGAGAGAATTGACGTTCAAGATGAACAGCCCTCGAGTTCTTGTTGTCCTGAAATATGTTCGCCTAGCGATTTCATGCGCCCATAACACTAGAATCAGGTTCAATGATTGTGTGAAAGAGATCATTGGATATGGTGCCATAGATCCATTGGAGAACGATGGTATCTAGGCGGTCCCATGTGTAGCCATCCGAGTCGGCGTGAGAGGAATAAACGTCGTCCTTAGGAGGAAGGATGTGATCGAGCACTTGGTAGGCTCGATTATGGATTTTCAACAACTCGGACCATAAGTTGTATTGTAATAAAGTTTTTAATATTATTAACGGTCAAGGCGAGGACGGCTTTGGGGGAGGACATTGGCGGCGAGGTGGTGGCGGAAGATTGAGAGGGGGCGGCGTCTAGATTAGGGTTAGGATTGGTCATTTGAGAGGAGAGGAGAGAGAAGAGGCTTGATACCATGTAAGATTGAAATATTCACTGTGTGATTCTCATTCATCGATAATGGTATAAATACAAGTACAAGATAGGTTGATATGGTAAGAGATAACTATACAAAAGATCTGTATGATATGATAACTACGGACTACGATATACTAAGATATACCATATTTATTACTTCATAATATTATATATCAATTTGCAATTTTAATTTTATGCGATCGTTCCAATTTTTCTCAAGAAACCTTTTAATTGTGATGGGATGATAATATATATTATTTTTTGTGCTGGTACATTGTATAGTGTGCTTGAACTTAATTTGACATGATAATATTTCAATATTATTATAAAATGATTAGACATGATATATATATATATATATATATATTATCGGCAAAATAAGTATTATAAAAGAAGATAGGAGTATAAGGAATACTCCATAAAGATTGGACATAATATATAGGGAAGATTTTAGTTACCTATCCAAAATTTGGCCTCTTTGACACTTACGTATCCAAACTTACACCCGTAACACTTTAAGGTCCAAACATTCACTTTCTTGACACTCGACGATCTGAATTTTGTTTCTGACCTATTTCGGCCAAAATACGTCACTACTCGACTAAATGGCGCATATGTGACGTCACCCAGAGGGGTAAAATCGGACATGTTTTTTAGTGATAATTGTGATAATATGTCATGTTTATCTGATAATAGTGATAATATTTCATTTTTTAAAAACTTTATTATACAAAATGCAGCCTTCCCAAATGGCGAAGAAATTCGCAGATGAGGGATTCAAGAACTATCGCTTGTTGGACTATTGTCTTCGCATCAGAGGCCTTCCCATCCCACCCATTACGGTGTTGTCCAGCTACAATATAGAGTATGGAAAATCTAAATTGGTGAGATTCCTTTGATGTCAAGGGAAGTTTTGTTATTTAAAAAAAATTGAACAATGTTATTATTATGTATTTATTTCTGTTTTTATTTAATGAATGCATGTATTTTGTTTCTGGTTTGGTATTAATATGTGCCTGCTTCCACCTATCATTGTGTGCATCTATTGACTATGCATGCATTATAATCTCTTTATTTGTGGTTATATCAATGTGTTTGATGTGATGCCATGCTATGCCCTGCTTTTAGAAGTTGGATTTATGATAGAATTGTTAAAGTATATCATGTGCTAATATCAATGGTTAAGGTTGAAACTCCATGCATCTACTTACAAAACACAAATCAAACATCTAAAACAAAGCTTTCATTCAACACCCAGCTTTTCAAACCAACACACTTTATTCTGCAACCATATCACACCTCATTAGCCCTAAACCATACTTCCTTTACAACCTTCTATTGCAGTAAACAAAAGCCTACTTAATCAAATTATAGTACAACACATAAAAAATGAAAAAACATAGTGCAATCCACAGTTTCCTATTTTTGACCTCTAAATTAGTAGCGTGCTTTTCAAGCTTCTTCGTCCTCTTCTCTAGCTTACTATTCTCCAACTCCAACTCAATGTTATTCTGCTGCAACTTAGATTTAAATTTTCCCTTCTGGAATTCCTTATATTTTGATTCGGCCTTTTCAATTCTCCTCCTCAATGTCGGTATAACCTCTCTTGCACGCTCACAAAGGGGTTCATCGACCCAGAACCACAACTCACATCCTCCGGTTCCCTTGTAACATTGAGTAAATCGACAACCCAAAATTTTATCGGTTAAGGAGAGGTATGTAACTGTTGGAAACCCACAGTTGCAAGAAAATTCCTCCATTATAGTAGTCCCTGACATCAGTCGATTATGACTGTGGTTAATTTGATGAATTTGTCGTTAATTTTCGAAATTGGGTTTTGTAGGGTTCGTGAAATAATTCAATTTGGGGCTGGTTTTAAGTTTAAATTGGGTTTGAATGAGTTAGCCTTTGAAACTAAGTGATGTACCGATTTTACCCCTCTGGGGTGACGTCACCTATGCGTAATTTAGTTGAATATTGACGTATTTTGGGCAAGATAGGTCGAAAACAAAGTTCAGACCGTTGAGTGTCAAAAAAGTGAAAGTTTGGACCGTAAAGTGTCACGAGCATAAGTTTGGATAGGTAAATATTAAAGAGGTCAAAGTTTGGATAGGTAACTGAAATTTTTCCTTGTAACATACTTTATACCTATTATAAAACAAATGAATGTGGCCCTATTGAATTTCCCACTCTTCATTAATATCCTAAATAATAAATAATTTTGTAGATAATGTTATTTTAAGTTTGTCTTGATGGGAAGACTCTCTAAATAGAGCTATTGGATGAAGAAATTGTACACCAATTCAAAAGTAACTTGTATAATATTTGCACTTCTTTTCCTAAGTGGTTTTAATATATTGTTATAATCTCCAATAGTTTTAGTTAATATATAACACGTTATCAGCACGATAATACTTGATCTAGAAAAATTCAGTTACTTCGTCAAAGAAAACGTTTAACGTCAAAAGGTATAAAAGTTATATATTTACTTTTTCATCTATCTACATTATTATAGACAAGGCGGACTAGTGCCAGTCAATAATTTTATGATTAGACGAAAATTTCTTTATAATTTCATTTTTGTCTAACTCTAAGACTAATAATAATCTTAACACTCGTTGATGCTTGAGTTAACCCCAAGCTACAAATGACTACTAACACTTAATTATTATGGAAGGTTTTACCTCATATTATATTGCTTAGTTTATTTCACAAGACCATTAAAGTTTTTACATAGTAATGTGGCGAAAATTATTTATGCAGTTAATTTATTTCAGTTATGTTAGTTATTTACATTATTCCCCAAGCCAATGAAAGTTTTTACATAGTAATGTGGCGGAAATATCTATATTTATTTACCTAATCATAATATTATTTCTTATGCCCGTTAAAATTCATTAACGCGGTGGAAATTATTTCATGTTATACAATTAATCCTTGTTGCTCGATTGTTAATATTACCATTCCTTAATCATGCCAAATTAAACAAAACAAAGAAAAATAATTGTTTTCTAATGGCTATAAAACGGCTACTTATGGATATCTTTCTTTAATAAATATGCAGATTTCATAACTCAAACTCCAGATAAATCTTCACATTTTTTTCTCTTATCTTGCATAATGCTCCGCATGTCAATAATGATCTTGATGCTCGTTTGCTTTCTATTTTTTATTCTTATGCTAGTAGCTGAGGACAATCCTATGTTTTAACCTATGATATTCCTCGCTTTTGTTGTAGTAATATTCGAGTGCATAATTTGGCTAGAGATGAGATAATTGCATCATACTATTGTATTAATTGTGATTGTGTGGTTTCTTATTAAATAAGATGTCTTGATCCTAATAATATATTTTTTTAATATTTATTTAGCTGCAATATGTCCAATCTCTCGAAAGTAGATTTTACCAAACTCATTGTCGATGAGAAAAATTATATGCAATAGGAATCAAATATGAAAACACATCTTACTGCGAAATTCCTTGCAGAAACAATTGATGAAGAAAATGAATGTACTGACCAAAACTAATGTGAGGCAATTATATTCCAGCGTAGACATTTAAATAATTACCTGCCAACGTAATATCTCGATATTACAGATCCTTCTGAGATATGGATTAATCTAAATGAAAGATATGGCCACCAAAGGGAAACAATGCTTCCAAAAGCCATACATCAGTGGAACACATTAAGGTTCCAAGATTTTATATCAGTAAATGATTACTCCTCTGGCATTCACAATATCCGACAGACGCTAAAATTTTGCGGGACATAAATTACTGATGAGGAAATGATTGAAAAAACTCTTTATACTTTTCATGTCAGTGATATACTCATCCAAATGCAACACATACTAGTCGGATACACTAAGTATCACGAACTAGAGAGGGTCTTGTTAATGACAGAGAATAGTAATTATATATTGATTAATAATTCTGAGTTATGCCCAACTGGAGCACATGCATTACGAGAAGCACATGTCATAAATTTCTCAAACTTCCGTGGACGAGGAAATTACAATAATGGTGGTAGAGGTAGAGGCCAATATCAAGGTCGGGATAGTTATAGAGGAGGATATGTTTCTAGAGGTGGTCGTGGTTGAGGACGTGGTCGAGGTAGTTATCACAACCCTTCGACCAGTGACGGTCCATAACAATAACCATCATAATAAAAGAGAGTAAAGACAAGGAAAATGAAGTAAACCTGTTGAACAAATGCCTAATAATCCCACATATTTGGCAGCATCTGATTTCACGGATGATCATGATGTTACTATGGCTTGATATGAACTATGTGATTCATGTCTGCGTGATTCTTGATTTGATTTGCATTATGTGATTCCTTGTTGTTTGATTTTTGAATTGATATGTATTTGAAATTTTTGCTTGTAGTGTACTGTGTTTTCATTAATTGTGTTTCCTTATGTATCTTAATGAAATTATTTCCCTTTTTCTCAAATATGTGCTTTGGTTATTGAATATCATGTTTAACTCTGCTTGTTTGACATGAGGCCAATATGGAGCATACAAGTGATTTTTGCATCCCTGATAGCAGTACAACTCACGTAATTTCCACAAGTAAGAAATATTTTACATATCTAAAATCAACAAAGGCAAAAATTAATATGATATCAGGTCCTACTGACCTGGTTGTAGGATTTGGTAAAAAAAGTATTATTTTACCAAATTGAACGATATTTATCATCAGCGATGCCTTATTTGCCTCAAAATCCATAAGAAATTAGCTGAATTTTAATGAAATATATCGTTATAGATATAATACCAACTCAAAGACTGAGAATAAAGCTAAATATCTTTTCATTATTAAGTATATATCAGGAAAGCAACATATATTGGAAAAACTACCAAAACTCTCATCAGGATTACATTATATGCTATCGAATCAAATATGATAGTCAATGAAAGTCCTGAATTATTTACACTATGGCATGATCGACTAGGTCATCCTGGTTAAAAAATGATGCGAATAATAATTGAAACTACACATGGACATTCATTTAAAGGATCTAAACTAAATTTGAACAATAATTGTCCATGTGAAGCATGTTCTCTTGGAAAGCTAATTATAAAGTATTCACCAGTTAAAATTAAGACATAATTACCAACATTTCTTGAAAGAATTCAAGGTGATTTTTGTGGACCTATTCCTCCATCATGTGGACCATTTCAATATTTTAGGGTATTAATTGACGCCTCAAGTCGTTGGACACATACCTGTCTATTATCTACTCGTATATGGCATTTGCGAGATTTTTGGCTCAAATAATTAAAATAAGTCAATTTCCCGACTATACGATCAAGAAAGTCAGACTTGACAATGCTGGTGAATGTATATATCAAGCTTTGAGTGATTATTGTATGTCAATTGGAATTACTGTTGGACATAGTGTTGCACATGTACATACTCAAAATGGTTTAGCTGAATCAATAATTAAACTTCTTCAATTAATTGTTAGGCCATTGTTAATGAAAGTTAAATTACCAACTTTTGTATGGGGTCACGCAATTTTACATGCTGCATCAGTAATTCGCATTAGACCAAGCTCGTATTATGAATACTCTCCGTTACAACTTTCTTTTAGTCATGAACCTAATATTTCGCATATAAAGATTTTTTGTTTTGCAGTTTATGTTCCGATTGCACCACCACAACGAACACAAATGGGACCTCAAAGAAGGTTGGAGATATATGTTGGATATGACTCACCATTAATAATCAGGTATCTTGAATCATTAACAGATGATGTCTTTACGGCACGTTTCGCCGATGGCCATTTCAATGAGGCAAATTTCCCAACCTTAGGGGGAGAAAAGAAGCAGTTGGAAAAGGAAATATCAAGGTATAATCTATCTCTACCACACTATGATATTATAACAAAATAATGTGATTTGGAAGTTAAGAAAATTTTACATTTTCAAGATATTGCAAATCAATTACTTGATGTAGTTACTCACATAAAACGGGTAATCAAATCTCATATACCAGCTGCTAATGTTCCTGCTCGGATTAAAATTCCATAGGACATATCCAACATTAATAAAATAAATGCACGTAAGAAATGTGGTCGTCATGTTGGTTCATTAACTCCATTATCGAGGAAACTATTCATGATTACACAAAAAATGTGACAAATTGGATAACTTAAGAGATCACGAAACCAAATCCCAATACTGAAATCTCTATAAATTATGTTAATTCAGGAGTTATTTGGAATCGTAATGAGATAAAAAATTATAAGTGAAATATTTTCATATAATATTGCTTATGATTTTATGAATGAAAATGATGATCCCGAACTAAAATCTGTGGATGAATGCCGAAATCCGGATGATTGGGTTAGATGGAAAGATGCTATGCAAGTTGAATTGAATTTCCTTAACAAGCGAAAGGTTTTTGGACCTATTATTCTCACACATAGAGATGTGAGACCCGTAGGCCACAAATGGGTCTTTATTCTAAAAATAAATGATAAAAATAAATTTGTAAGATACAAAGCTCGACTTGTTGCACAAGGTTTTTCTCAAAGACCTGGGATTGACTATGGAAAAGTTTATTCTCCAGTAATGGATACAAAATATTTTAATTTTCCTAATCAGTTTAGTTGTTTATGAAAACTTAACCATGCATCTCATGGATGTTGTCAAAGCTTATCTTTATGGATCACTTGATAATGATATTTATATGCAAGTCCCTGAACGTAAAATGCCTAAATCATCTAGCTCTAAACCTAGAGAAATGTACTCAATTAAATTACAAAGATCGTTATATGGTTTAAAACAATCAGGTCGCATGTGGTACAATCGTTTGCGTGAATATTTATTGAAAGAATGATACATAAATAATTATTTGTGTCCATGTGTTTTTTCAAGAGATATTTGGTTTGCAATTATTGCGGTTTATGCAGATGATTTAAATATCATTGGCACTGACAAACAAATTCATTCAACTATGAATTATTAAAAAAAATGAATTTGAAATGAAAGATCTTGATAAAACTAAATAGGGGGAATTGTTATTTTTGCCCTTTAACTTTGCCTAACATTACTTTATGCCATGTTCTTTTTGGGCCGACTTTTTTGCCCTGTTAGTTTCCAAAATCCGATAAAAATGCCCAATTTAATCGGGCTAAAACGCTGACATGGTTGTACAGTCAAGAAAATGCTCATCCAGTCAATAAGTTGTGAAAGTGCAGGTATTCTGGCAATATTAGATTAACATTGAGAAGTCAATGATAGAGTAACATTGCTGAAGCATAATCCGATTTACAATCTTGTTTATATGTATTATTATTGTTTTGCCTTATTCATTTAACTAATTGAGTTCCACAGTTGTGATTGGCTTTGATTATTATTTAGGAAACAAACTTGTCATAGGTTGGACGCCCAAAGTTCCAAGAAGGAAAGTTTCGTTAATTAAGCAAATCGCTCTACAAGGAAAGAAGAGTTCGAGTGCAACTAGGAAAAGCTTTCCAAGATTGAGTCTTGATTTGAAGAAGGATTCTATCCTTAGTTAGATCACTAACGAAGGAACTATTATTCAAGAAGGACTGCGAGAACAAGGAAGAGGAGTTCGAGACGGAAACAAAGGAGAATTACCAACCGTGTACAACACACCTTGAAGTCCAAGTCAAGAACTTATATATAGGTGTGAAGTACATCAAGACAAACACAAGACAAGAGCCAATCAATCCGAGAGATTAATTTACAGTTGTTGAAATGTTGTCTTGCTATAGGAAAGTTTGTGAGTTGTGAGAATAGATCTAAGAGTGAGGAGCTGTTAGAGATAGTCGAAGCAATCCTTGTGTGCTTTGCTTAGTTCGATTAATTTGAGAGTGAGGAGCTTGAAAATTGAGAGAACGACTTTTGTTAAAACCTTAACGGGTTATTTTGCCTACGGCTCGGAAGTTAATATAATCTTATATTCACTTCTTAAAACTTGGTGTTTGTTTATTCTGCTGCACTATTACTCTGGTCTATTGTTAAAGTAACATCGCTGAGTTAACAACATACCAATCTGCTTTTAATACTCAAGTGTTAAGTTAACAACAACAACGTATCAACTCGTTCCACAATTTCAATTGGTATCAGAGCCAAGCACCAAATTCACCGGTGTTTAGCGTTGATATGAAAAGATGGACAACTCCAACCCCAATACCAGTAGGTTGCCAGTATTGGAGGATCCCAACAACTATGCCTACTGGAAGATCTGACCCAAAGTCCACATTAAATCCATCGACCTGAGAGCTTGGGATGCAGTACTAGAAGGCTACACCATCCCTTACTTGCCTAGAGATGGAGATGCTGATCTGGTACCTAAGCGAAGAGGACAATGGACAACCAATGAGATTGCTCTCCACAACTTCAATGAAAAGGCTTTCAATGCTATTTTTAGCTGGGTAGGTAACCATATGTTCAAACTTATTCAAACTTGTACAACTGCTAAAACTGCATGGGAAGTTCTTGAACTACATTGTGAGGGTGATGTGGCTGTGAGGGACTCTAAATATAGAAAACTTTTGAGGGACTTTGAGAAGATAGAGATGAGCGAGGATGAAAGCATTGATAGTTATTTTGAGAAACTTCTTGATATTTCTAATCAGTGTCAAAACTTAGGTTTTACCATCCCAAATCAAACCATGGTCTATAAAGCTTTTAAAACATTATCTTCTAAGTTCATTGTCAAAAGATTTGCTATGAATGAGTCTAGAGATCTTGCCAACATGTACTTCCAAACATTAATGAACACTTTAAAAGAGTTTGAACTAGAATTCCTAGGAAAGTCCAGTAAACAATTTTCTTTAGCCATACTAGAAACTAGCTCAGATTCTATAGGAAGTGATGAAGATGAATATGAGTTGATCTCTTCTAACTATGGAAACATTACCAGGAAGTTTAGTAAATTAGGCTACAAAGATAAAAATAAAGAAAAACAATCTGGTAATGCTGCCCTTGATTATAAGAAATTACCCCCAAAATTTGTAAAGTACATGGCATCTAAGAGCACGCCTCAAGATGCTGAGAAATTGAAGAATGTCCAGTGTTATGAATGTAAGGGGTATGTTCACTTTAAACATGAATGTGCTAACACACTCAGAACAAGAGAGAATTTTCATTGGGTGTGTGTAGAACAATCAGGAACAAGTGCCGATGAACAATCTGGGACATGACTTCAATGATGCTGACTTCGAATCTGGGACAAGTGCTGATGAACAATCAGGGGAAATCAACACTGCTGCGCTTTGCACTCGGATCACCTGGTTAGAAGAAGACTCCAAAAATTGCTAAAATTCTCAATGTTACTCTAACACTGGAGAACCATCAGCAAAGCCGGAAATCTTCTTTGGAGACTGGAACAACAATGATACACAGGTTATCTATGATGTGCTCTCTAATTGTGATGATACTAACTTTGATTGTTTTCATGGCTCAGTTGATCTAGAAGAAGAGTACTTCAACGAAGAAGAACTATCCTAGGAGGAAATCCTATACGAGCTACATACAACTTTTCTCAGACTTGAGAGAGAGAATGTCAAACTCATAAAGAGTAACAAAGCACTGAAGCATGATATTGAATGTTTGAATAACATGTTGAAACTCTATGAGAGAGATCTTGACAAAGCTGAAGCTGAGCTGAAAGAGGTAAAGGAGAAACTCAAAAAGGATTCACAGATAATAGCCAAATGGAATGGATGTACTTCTAAACTTGATGAGGTACTAAACATGAGTAATACAGGTACACATGGTCTGGGATTTGTTGAGAAACCTTCCTCTTCAAATGGTAATTCTGCCTATTTAACTACAAGCTTTGTTAAAGAATCTGGCAATATGAGTTCTGGTACCATCAACACTTTTCCAACCAGGCCACATTAAACCATTCTGTAGAAAATTCATAAAAGAATGTGGTAAGAAAACAGCCTTTGTGCCCAATGTTAAAACTACAACAGATTCTGATGTTAGACCAACATTAGGTGCATGACAAAAAAGTAGGACTTGGGTAGAAAAAGAAAAAACTCCTAAGATGAAAATTGTATGCAATGTTGTTTTCTTTGCCGTGTACTCTAACCTTTCAGGTAAGTGGTACATCGACAGTGGATGCTCAAGACGCATGACAGGCAGCAAGGAGAATCTTAAGCAAATGATACCTTTAAGTGCTGGAACAGTGACCTGTGGAGGTGGCACCAAAGGAGAGATCATTGGCAAGGGGATCCTAAATGTTGATGGGTTCTCATCCATGAAGGATGAGTTGTTGGTAGATGGGTTAAAGGCAAATCTAATCAGTATCAGTCAACTATGTGATGGTGACTTACTGGTTACATTTGGCAGAGTTTCTTGTGATGTTTATGATAGTGCTAATGTTCTTGTTATGACAGGTACTAGATCCAAAGATAACTGCTACCTAGCCCAAGAGGAAGTAGAGTGTTTCCATGCCAAAATAGATGAGGCTTCTATATGGCATAGGAAACTTGGACATGTTCACTACAGAAACCTTGAGAAACTGCAGAAAGTTGATGTTGTAAGAGGCTTACCTAAGTTGTCTTGTCCAGGTAAGCTTGTGTGTTGTGATTGCCTCAAGGGTAAGCAAACCAGAGCTGTTCATACACCCCTACAGGTACATAATGCTAATCCTAGATCTAGTAGGTGTTTTGAATTTCTGCACATGGACTTAATGGGTCCAATTAAGGTAAGTAGTCTCAGTGGTAAGAAATATGCCTTTGTGATTGTAGATGACTTCTCTAGATACACTTGGGTAAAATTTCTTAAAGAAAAGTCAGAAGCTTTTGATCAGTTCAAAATTCTTTGTGCTAGTATTAAAAACTTATATGGCTCCACTGTGACTAAGATTAGGTCTTATTATGGAAAAGAATTTGAAAATGCTAGTTTTGATAACTATTGCAATGCTAAAGGTATCTTCCATGAATATTCGTCTCCTAAGACTCCTCATCAGAATGGGATTGCTGAGAAAAATAACATGACTCTTCAAGAGATGGCCAGAGTTATGCTCAATGCTAAAGATTTATCCAAAAGACTCTGGGCTAAAGCTTTAAATACTGCTTGTCACATTAGTAACAGGGTGTATCTTAGACCTGGAACTAACATGACTCCTTATGAACTCTTGAAGGGTGTGAAACCAAATATTCCATATTTTCATGAATTTGGATGTGATTGTTATCTGCTTAATGACAGGGATTATCTGAGTAAATTCGATCCTAAAAGTGAAAAATGCATCTTTGTAGGATACTCTGCCAATAGTACTTCCTTTAGAGTCTACAATCTTAAATTGAAGACAATCCACGAATTAGTGAATGTTGTGTTTGATGAGTTCACTCTTGATACAGGTACTGATGACATCTCAGTTCCAATGTTGAACCAACAGTAGAAACCGAGAATGTTACTCCTGATAATGTTACACCAACGTTGGAACTGGAAGCTGGAAACACTGAACATGAGTCAGGGAACGATGTTAGACTAACACCAGCGAGATCCGATGTTAGACTAACAGCAGAGGACTCTGACTAAGAACATGAAGTTGCCTCTGAACCTAGAAGAGATCCCCTAGCTAGGATTTAGAAAGATCACCCAGCATCCCAGGTAATAGGTGAACTTATTGAACGGGTAAGGACACGCAACAGAGAAAGACTTGATTATAGAGATATGGTAAAATTGTGGGTCTGTATGAACTTCACTTGTACTGTTGATAATGCCTCTTATTTTGTATAGAACCTAAGAATGTGAATGAAGCCCTCCTTCATAACTTTGGATTAATGCCATGCAGGATGAACTATTACAGTTTACTAAGAACAATGTCTGGAAACTGGTGCCTAGACCACATAATGTTAATGTAATAGGGACAAAATGGATATTTAAAAACAAGAGTAATGAGGAAGCGGTCATAGTTAGAAACAAAGCTAGACTAGTTGCTCAAGGGTACACACAGGTTGAAGGTGTAGACTATGATGAGACCTTTGCTCCAATTGCTAGGATAGAATCTATTAGGTTACTTCTAGCTATAGCATGCGGTCTTAAGATAAAACTATACCAAATGGATGTAAAGGGTTCGTTCCTGATGGGCTAATTGATAAGGAAGTATATCTTGAGCAGCCTAATGGATTCACAGATCCTAAGTACCCCAACCATGTGTACAAGATTGAAAAATCCATGTATGGACTTAAACAAGCACCTAGAGCCTGGTATGAAAGACTTACAGAATTCCTCTTAAGTCTTGGCTTTGTTAGAGGTGAAGGAGATAGGACAGTGTTTGTTTTGAAGAAAGATTATCATCTCTGTATAGCTCAAAATATATGTGGATGACATTTTTTTGGCTCAACTATCAACTCTATGTTAGAAAAATTTGTTGAACCAATGACAGGGCAGTTTGAGATGAGTATGATAGGAGAATTAAATTTCTTCCTTGGTCTCCAAGTAAAACAAACAGGTAATGGGATATTCCTAAGTCAAGAAAAGTATGCAAAGAATTTGGTGAAAAGGTTTGAATTGGCAGATCCAAAGCCTTGCAAGACTCCTATGTCTTCATCAGTGAAGATATCCAGGGATGTTACTATAGCAGATGTTGATCCAACCTTGTACCGTTCAATGATAGGAAGCTTACTCTACTTATCTGCTTCAAGACCTGATATAATGTCCTCTGTTTGTGTGTGTGCTAGGTACCAGGCATGTCCAAAGCAGTCACATCTGATTGCTGTGAATAGAATCCTTAGATATATATCTGGCACTTTGGCCCTTGGGATCTGGTATTCTTATGACACTAACACAAATCTTGTAAGTTTCAGTGACTCAGACTGGCCAGGTGACACTGATGATAGAAAGTCTACAAGTGGAGGATGTTTTTATCTGGGGAACAACTTGGTCTCATGGTACAGTAGAAAGCAAAATTGTGTGTCACTCTCTACTGCTGAATCTGAGTATATAACTGCAGGCAGCTGTGTCACTCAGTTAGTATGGCTTAAACATATGCTACTGGATTATGGGTTAGACAATGATACCTTACTTATGTTCTGTGATAATCTTAGTGCTATAAGCATCTCTAAGAACCATGTGCAACACTCTAGAACTAAACATATTGACATAAGGCATCACTTTCTGAGAGACATGGTAGAAGATAAGCTCATTGACATTGAACACAATGAAACTAAACTAACAATCAGCTTGCTGATATGTTCACTAAACCCTTAGATACTGAGAGGTTCTTCAGTTTGAGGAATTCTCTTGGCATGTGCATTGTCTAGGGATGTTAGTACACCAGTGTTGACATAACACCACTATCTAGCACTGGTTATTGGTTGTGGTGTATCTGTAATTCTTTTATGTTTCCTTTTTGCATTCTTCTTTCTTGCATATTACTTCTTTGTTAGAGATCATGTTGGGTTGTGTGGTTAATCTGTATAAATAACTGAGTTGACGGATGGACTACATAGCAAGAGTATTGTAAAGTAAGAACTCTGTTGTTAGTCTGTGAATGTTAACCTAACATCTGGGAGAAGCTGGGGTACACATAGCTCACTATTCTAATGTTATTCAGTTGTGACTTATCCATGTTAGGTTAGACAAAGCATGAAGAGAAGCTGGGGTACATGATGTTGAAAGCTTCATTGTCATTCAGTTGTGCTTATTTTTGTGTTTGTGTCTATGGCCAAGGTTATGCATGATAGTGATCCTTACTACTGGGTGTTTTGAAGTTTCGACTACTTGCATTTAGTAGCATTGTTCACTTGGTATTTCTCTTGTAAACAGGTTGGTAAACATGTATGCCTGAGGATTTGGGGTGGAGAAGTATATGATTAATGTATTGTCATTATTCAGTTCCTTTGTACTTGCCTAATCTGTAGCTGATGGTTAAGTTGTTGGGGTGTGTGGAGTCTTGTGCTGCCCACATTCAGTGATGAAACTATCCTTTAACATTCACTAGTTTTTTGTTCAAAAGAGTTCATGATTTTAGAAAAAGATAAATTTTTATGTCCTGATCCTAGTCAGTAAAGCTGTGTATACTTGGTTACCATCACCCAATGTTGATCTAACATGGTTGCATTTATTATAGTTCTGCATTTTTTCTTTGTCGGTTTGGTCTTAGGGGGAGTTAGTAAATCCTAGTAATCCTAGGAATCATGTGTTGAGGCATACTTCGTGGGTGACTCACTGCAGGTAAAACACTATGTTTTGTGATCTTCTATACTGTGGGAACATTTTTTCCCTGGATATGTACATCCACTCGGTGTTTTTCTGTCTGATGTGTTACTTACTCATACTGATGATCTTAATCTATGTCTTTGTACCTTTGTACTTGGTTGAGGTTCCAGATCAATATACAGGAATATCTCACGCTCTCGCATGATGTTGCTTTGGATGAAGCCCTGCACCTACAACTTCCCTCCCTCATGTTAACTTGCCAATGTTAGTTCAACATTGTAACATTGTAACTTATAAGTTTTCAGTTGTGGAGACTGCTCTGGTTACGTGGTAATCTAACACTGACACGTGGTAAGGTGAACATGGGTATGATCGTGTGACAGTGGTTCGATTATTTTGGTAACATGTTACAACACCACTATCACTATTCTTCAGCTGATTATTTATATAATTTGCCCTAATCTCTTCCTACTGTTACTGCGCTCAAAATTCTTGCGAAATCAATATTCTCTGCAAATCAAGTTTCTACTTTTCTACTCTAAATCACTCTAACAAATGGCACGCAAGTCTTTCATTGATGCTCTTGTAGACGCTGCTAAGCAGATTGAATGACCAGTACACCGCAGTACCAGACGAGCAACCACTGAAGCCCTCGCCGCCGCTGCACCAAAAAGGAAATCCACCTATCAACGGCGCAAGGGCAAGAAATCCGCTAAGGGTGATGTTGGTTCAACATCAAAAACTGCTGAGCAAACCTCCACTCCCACCAATGCGAAAACCAGGTAATGATGGCTAACCCTACTCAAGATATTACTGCTGAAATTGGTATTGACGGGGAGAAAGAGACCCTGTTGTTGATGTGGGTGAGTCTGAGGTTTTGCATGAGGTCCCTGAGGGTGATGGTGGGGATGAGACTGTGGGTGGTACTGATTAAGGTGTAAACCTTGGGGTGAATGCTGAGCCGTCTGAGGCTAATGATGTTGAGCTTGCTGCTGCTGTTGAGATGGATACTCTTCATGAGGAAGATGATCAGGTTGAGGAGACTGTGGTTGAGGAGGTTACTACTGAGGTTAACCAAGATATTGATGATGAGGGTGACAATCAACCGGAAGAGGTTGAGAGAGAAGAAGAAGAGAGCCTGACTCTCTCCGCCTTAGCTACTTCTGCTAAGAAAAGAAAGGGGAAGCAGGTGGTTGTTGAAGCTTCTGAGTGTGAGTCAGAAGAAGAAAAAGAGGAAGAAGATGATAAGGAGGAAGCGAAAGATGAGGAAGTTGAGGAAGAAGGCCAATTGGTAGGTGATGACCCTGCTGATGTTACTCCAACATCAGGCAGTGATGAGTACTTTGATGTGCTTGATGAGGAGTACCCCAAAAAGCCTTATTATGGCTTTTATGTGTCTGCTGAGGCAGAAGAACAGTGAGAGGCTTATCAAGCCAGGGTTATTCACATGGAGAGGAACATTGATGAGGAGATGTTCAAAGAAAATAGGCTGTTTGAGTTACTTGAAGCTAGAGGTGTGTTGGGCTCTGTGATGAACCAATCATCATATGTCCCTGATGTGATCAGAGAGTTCTATATGAACCTCTCTCAGTGGGTGTGCCACCAGGGCTCTCCCAAGTTTGGTAAAGCTTGGGTAAGGATGAATGAAGCTTGGGAACTTCCTGATCCTGAGGAGACTGAGGATCCTAGCATGGATAAGGTGATTACTGACCTCACTCGTGGACTCACAAGGAAGTGGAATGATAGTTTTCCAACTACAAAGCTGACATCCTTAAGTGTTGTACTTCACAAGCTCTCTACCTACAACTGGCTGCCTTCTTCCAACACCACTGTTATGACAAAAGAATCTGCAAAATTGGTGTATAAACTGAAGAATGGGCTAAGTGTGAACACAGGGGAGAAGGTTCTGAGGCACATGAGGGAGGTCACAACAAAGACAAAGGGAATCATTCCATATCCCTCTCTGATATCCAACATTCTGGTGAAGTAAGGCTTCAAGACCAAAAAGACAGAAGGCTGGATCAAGAACAAGGCCGAGATGATCATCACCAGGAGCTACTTCACTCAAGTCAGGATCCAAGACTTGCCCTGGAATCCCAATGCAGAAGCTGGTTCAAGCAGGAAAAAGAAGAAGAAGACTATCAAATTTGTTGCCTCTTGTGTTCTAGTTGCAAGTGGTGATAGTTGTTCTGTCATTGCTGATGCTTTTGTGGGGAGACCCTGATGTGGCTTGACAGAGAGTATAAAGATACCCAAAGAGAGATAGCAGACAAGCAAGTGAGGTTGCAGGAGATTGACAGCCTCATGAAGCTTTTGAAGGATCTGCCTTCCTCATAAAAAGGGGGAGAGTAGATCAAACTTCAAAAATTTATGAGTTCTTTTAATTTTCTGTCTTCGATGGTAGTATGAACAATTCTATTTTTCTTTGCATTTTTATGTTTCATCAAGGAGTGTGTTCCTTGCTACTAAGTATGGCCTCTAATTAAGTACTTTTCTACTGTTACTTAGCGTTTCTGCTTATGCTATTTGGACTGTGGTTACAAAATACTAACTCTATTTTGCAGGTACTAACTGTTCTCTGATGTTAAGTTAACATTGAGATGTTCAATGTTAGAACTTCTGTCTGGACTCAATGTTAAACCAACATTGACAAAGATGGATGTTATGACAACATTGAAAGTATCACTGTTAGAATAACATTGAGTTGGTCCCTTCTGATTTTTAGGGGGAGTGTACTTAGTTTTCCATTGTAGAAGATAGTGAAGTTTGTCTGAATAATTTGATCTGATTAGAACAGGTTCTTAGATTTTGTGATTAAGGCAAAAAGGGGGAGATTGAAAGTGCAGGTATTCTGGCAATGTTAGATTAACATTGACAAGTCAATGTTAGAGTAACATTGCTGAAGCAGAATCCGATTTACAATTTGTTTATATGTATTATTATTGTTTTGCCTTATTCATTTAACTAATTGAGTTCCACAGTTGTGATTGTCTTTGATTATTATTCAGGAAACAAACTTGTCATAGGTTGGGTGCCCAAAGTTTCCAAGAAGGAAAGTTTCCTTAATTAAGCAAACTGCTCTACAAGGAAAGAAGAGTTCGAGTGCAACTAGGAAAAGCATTCCAAGATTGAGTCCTGATTTGAAGAAGGAGTCTATCCTTAGTTAGATCACTAACGAAGGAACTATTATTCAAGAAGGACTGCGAGAACAAGAAAAAGGAGTTCAAGAACTTATATACAGTTGTGAAGTACATCAAGACAAACACAAGACAAGAGCCAATCAATCCGAGAGATTAATTTACAGTTGTTGAAGTGTTGTCTTGCTTTAGCAAAGTTTGTAAGTTGTGAGAATAGATCTAAGAGTGAGGAGCTGTTAGAGATAGTCGAAGCAATTCTTGTGTGCTTTGCTTAGTTCGATTAATTTGAGAGTGAGGAGCTTGAAAATTGAGAGACCGACTTTTGTTAAAACCTTAACGGGTTATTTTGCCTACGGCTCGAAAGTTAATATAATCTTATATTCACTTTTGAAAACTTGGCGTTTGTTTATTCCGCTGCACTATTGCTCTGGTCTGTTGTTAAAGTAACATCGCTGAGTTAACAACATACCAATCCGCTGTTAACACTCTAGTGTTAAGTTAACAAGAACAACGTATCACCCCGATCTACAATTTCAAGGTGCAATAGCCACGTCGTATTTTTTGAGATGAAAAACCGTTTTTAAGACAACGTGAATTATTACACAGTTTAACCAATAGTCTTTTTAAATTTACACTTGGACCCTAAAATAAAAAAAAAACATATCCTCTTCTTCTTCTTCCCCGCACCTCGTCACCCCCCAACCCCCACCTCTTTCACCACAGGCAACAAAAAAATGACCACAAATGGGTTTTGATTTCTAATCGATTTTGATTTGGACTCAAAGTTGAACAAATTAGGGGTGGTGATGATGGCGACGAGCGTGGTGATGATGGCGGCGCAAAACTGGGGTTGGTGATGACCCGAGATCAAGGACAGTTAGATTTGAAAGAGAGGATATGAGATTCAGAGTAGTACCGTTGATATTGTAGAGCCAGAGATTTATTGCAGTGACGACGAAGTCGCTGGAGCAGGTGATTTCTAGCTAGAAGCAGGCGAGAGAGGATCCAAATTTCGACATTGACGAGCTTTGGTGAGTGGAGCAGTAGTAGTTGTTGGTATCTTTGTGTGAGTGATTGGATTTGTGGTGTTCGAGGTGGGGCAGCAGTGGTGGTGACGGCGACGGGGGGAGGGGGTGGCGTTGGGGTGAGGTACGGGATAGTGTGATGAATATGATGACTTTTTTAATTGTATTCCTTTGTTGTTAAAATATTTGTTTTTTATTTTTATATATTGTTAAAATATTTATTATTTTATAAATAGTTATATATATATGTTTATTATTATTATTATTTATATATATATATATGTTTATTTGGGCTGAAAAATGTGACGTGGCCCGACAACTTATTGACCAAGCGTAGCAACTTATTGACTACGCAGCCACATCAACAATTTGGCCCGAATAATAGAAATTTGGCATTTTTAGTAAAAAAAAAGTTGAAAGTTGTGGGGCAGAAAATGTCGGTCCGAAACAAATAGGGCATAAAGTATTTTTAGGCAAAGTTAAAGGGCAGAAATAATTATTCCCCCAACGAAATATTGTCTTGGTTTACAGATTGAGCATACTAAAAATGGTATATTTGTACAACAATCTAATTATACCAAAAGGATTTTAAAACGTTTTAACATGGATAAAGCAACTTCTTTAAGTCATCTTGTTATTGCTAGATCATTAACTAAAGACAAAGATCCGTTTCGTCCAAGTGAAGAGAATGAAAAAAATTTTAGGTTTGAAGTTTCGTATTTAAGTGCCATTGGAGCTTTAATGTATCTAGCTAATTGTATTATACCTGAAATATCATTCATTGTTGATTTAGCTCATCACCTACAAAAAGACACTCGAAAGGAATTAAACATTTATTTCGTTATCTTCAATGAACTACGGATCTCGGTCTATTTTATCCTAACAATGCAAAACATTAATTGATGAGTTATGTAGAGGCCGGTTACCTATCAGACCCACATAAATCCCGATCTCAAACTGGATATGTATTCACGTATAGTGGCATTGTTATTTCATGACGTTCTCATAAACAAACATCATCGAATCATGCTGAGATTATTACACTCCATGAAACAAGCAGTGAATGTGTATAGCTACGATCAATGACACGTCATATAAGAAGTACATCTGGCTTACCAATTTAAGAGGGTCTTACAACAATATACGAAGACAATTTTGCAAGTATTACACAGAGGAAAGAACGCTATGTAAAGAGTGATCGAACCAAACACATACACCCGAACGATTTTTCCTACACTTCGGAACTCGAGAAGAACAAAAAAATTAATATCCAATATGTTCAATCATTTAACAATATGACAGAATTCTTTACAAATGCACCCCTTACTGTAACTTTTAAGAAATGTGTTCAAAGTATTGAGATGTGTCACCTACGAGAATGATGAAGAATTGGAGATGTCAACTTGACGGGGGTTCACACGGCTGTACTCTTTTTCCCTTACTAATGTTTTTATCCCATGTGTTTTTCCTTATAAATTTCTTAATGAGGCAGCATGTGACGTGTGTAGAAGACGGATCATATACGTTACAAAATTTCAAACAGCCAAGGGGAGTATTATAAAACATATGCATATGGCCTTATTGAATTTCCCACTCTTCATTAATTAATACCCTAAATAATAAATACTATTGTAGATAATGTTATTTTTAAGTTTGTCTTGATGGGAAGACTCTATAAATAGAGTTATTAGATGAAAAAATTGTACACCAATTCAAAAGCAATCTTGTATAATATTTGCAATTCTTTTTCCTAAGTTGTTTTAATATATTGTTACAATCTCCAATAGTTTTAGTTAATGTATAACAATACTATTTGTATATATATATTAATGATACATATATTTCCAGATTGAGGCTACATAGTACAAAACTAACATTGATTACTATCCAAGATCGATCATGAAGAAAAAGAGCTATGGATTTCAATTAAAATAAAAAAATAAAGCTGAATCAGGCGCTGCTTTGCATGCGCCATTGTACAAAATGTAGTTTTCCTAATTAAGCCACTTATATGTGGTACGTATATCAATTGCGTTGTCTGCAATTATTAAATAAATTAATTAAGGGCTATTCTTTTTATACAATATTGTTGCCATTGTCGGACATCGTCTTTGGAATTTCTTCCTCGTTAGCTTTTAGGTCTTCTGATGAAGGATTTGTATCTAGCGTTTTTTGTTGATGAAGTGGTAACTCAGATCCAACATTCGTTGGTTCTTTTTGACCTTTACTCGTACCCCATACCACTAGATAAAGCCCAATAACAATCACAACAGCTCCAATCACCCTGTAAAAATTAATTTAATTCAGTTAGCTAGTGCTTAATGTCACACATATGAATATTTTATATGTCAAGGGAAACTCTCGGAAAAACTTACTGTCCAACAGATAATTGGTCCGCAAAGATGAAAGAGCTCAAAATTGCTGTGATGACCATGCTTAAAGGACTAAAGGCTGTAACGAAGACGGGTCCTTTTACTCTCATTATGATTCCTGAAACATAGTAAGTAACTCCAGAACTAACGACTCCCTGCACAAAGAACGAAATTGTATGAGAAACGATATTTTTCTTTTGCGAAAGTGAAATAATCATGTTGTATATGTTTTTATCTTACCCCGTACACATAAGCCACTAGTCTAGTATTCAATCCGATTGACCATATTGAAAGATTGCCCCTCTCGACTATGAAAGTAAGTACAGTGCCTTGTAATGCTCCAGATGCACAAAGCATTGCAGTCAAGGAAAGTCCAGCCGGATATGACTTCAATGTAACCACCTGTTTGTAAGAATCAATATTAGTTTTCATTTAAATACGTTAAAATAAACCTTCTGTTTATTGTCGACCTTTTTATTTTCTCTCTAAATTACGTCTTAGTGGTTAAAGATATTATTTGTCGTGGATGAAAAGTAAGTGCGCGCTGCAAAAAATATGATAGTACTTAACTTTTTATATGACATGTATATGAGAAAAAAAGAAAATTGTTATAGATTTAGTAAAACTATGGTGGTGTAACAATATATTCAAGAACTTAGAGAGAAAAGTGTAAGAATAAGCAAGATTTTGTTTCAATTGTGTGTATTGTGAATGGATGGTCTTGCCATTTTATAGGCATTTTGGAGACAAGAGAATTAATTCCCCACCATCTTACAACTAATACTATTATTAATAAATAATATCTTCCCATAATTTACAAACAAGGCCACATGCATTATTTATAACACTCCCCCTTGGCCGTTTGAGAATTTTGTTATGTATCCGTCTTCTGCCCACGTCTTATGCTGCCTCGTTAAAAACCTTATAAGGAAAAACCCAGTGGGATAAAAACCTTAATAAGGGAAAAAGAGTGCAGCCGTGTGAACTCCCCCTCAAGTTGGCATCTCCAATTCTTCATAAGTCTCGTAGGTGACGCATCCCGATACTTTGAACATGTTTCTTAAAAGTTACAGTAGGGAGCGCCTTTGTAAAGAGATCTGCCATATTGTCACATGATTGAACATATTGGATATTAATTTCTTTGTTCTTCTCCAGTTCCTGAGTGTAGGCAAAATACTTCGGGTGTATGTGTTTGGTTCGATCACTCTTGACATAGCCTTCTTTCATCTGTGTAATGCATGCAGAATTGTCTTCGAATAGTGTTGTAGGACCTTCTTTAATTGGTAAGCCAGATGTACTTCTTATATGATGTGTCATTGATCGTAGCCATACACATTCCCTGCTGGCTTCATGGAGTGCAATAATCTCAGCATGATTCGATGATGTTGCAACAAGTGTTTGTTTCTGAGAACGCCATGAAATAGCAGTGCCACCATACGTGAAAACATATCCAGTTTGAGATCTGGATTTATGTGGATCTGATAGGTAACCTGCATCTGCATAACCATACAATTCTTGTTCTGCATTGTTAGGATAAAATAGACCAAGATCAACAGTTCCTTGAAGATAACGGAATAAATGTTTAATTCCTTTCCAGTGCCTTTTTGTGGGTGATGAGCTAAACCTGGCTAATAAATTCACAGTGAATGATATATCAGGTCTAGTACAATTTGCTAGATACATTAAAGCTCCAATGGCACTTAAATACGGAACTTCAGAACTAAGAATTTCTTCATTTTCTTCACTTGGACGAAATGGATCTTTGTCTTTAGCTAATGGTCTGGCAATGATAGGATGATTTAAAGGAGTTGCTTTATCCATGTTAAAACGTTTTAAAATCCTTTTGGTATAATTAGATTGATGCACTAATATACCATTTTTAGTATGATCAATTTGTAAACCAAGACAATATTTAGTTTTACCAAGATCTTTCATTTCAAATTCATTCTTTAAATAATACATTGTTGAATGAATTTCATTGTCAGTGCCAATGATATTTAAATCATCTACATAAACCGCAATAATAGCAAAACCAGATGATGTTCTCTTGATAAAAACACATGGACACAAATAATTATTTATATATCCTTCTTTCAATAAATATTCACTCAAACGATTGTACCACATGCGACCTGATTGTTTTAAACCATATAACGATCTTTGCAATTTAATTGAGTACATTTCTCTAGGTTTAGAGCAAGATGATTCAGGCATTTTAAGTCCTTCAGGGACTTTCATATAAATATCATTATCAAGTGATCCATAAAGATAAGCTGTGACAACATCCATGAGATGCATATTTAAGTTTTCATAAACAGCTAAACTGATTAAGAATCGAAAAGTAATTGTATCCATTACTGGAGAATAAGTTTCTCCATAATCAATCCCAGGTCTTTGAGAAAAACCTTGTGCAACAAGTCGAGCTTTGTATCTTACAATTTCATTTTTCTCATTTCTTTTTCGAACGAATACCCATTTGTGCCCTACAGGTTTCACGTCTTTAGGTGTGAGAACAATAGGTCCAAAAACCTTTCTTTTGTTAAGAGAGTTCAATTCAACTTGCATAGCTTCTTTCCATTTAACCCAATCGTCCCGATTTTGGCATTCATCCACAGATTGTGGTTCGGGATCATCATTTTCATTCATAAGATCATAAGCAATATTATATGAAAATATTTCACTTATATTTTTCATCTCATTTCGATTCCAGATAACTCCTGAATTAACATAATTTACAGAGATCTCAGTATTGGGATTTGGTTCGGTGATCTCTTGAGTTATCTCATTTGTCACATTTTCTGTTTCATCATTAATAGTTTCCTCGATAATGGAGTTAATAATATTTTCTCCTCTTCTTTTTCGAGGATTCTTATTTTTTGAACCAATAGGACGACCACGTTTCTTACGTGCATTTATTTTATTATTGTTGGATATGTCCTTCGGAATTTCAATCCGAGCAGGAACATTCGCAGCTGGTATATGTGATTTGGTTACCCGTTTTATATCAGTAAATGCATCGGGTAATTGATTTGCAATATCTTGAAAATGTAAAATTTTCTTAACTTCCAAATCACATTGTTTTGTTAAAATATCATAGTGTGATAAAGATGGATTATACCAAGATATATCCTTTTCCAACTGCTTTTGTTCTCCCCCTAAGGTTGGGAAATTTGCCTCATTGAAATGGCAATCGGCAAAACGTGCCGTAAAGACATCACCTGTTAATGGTTCGAGATACCTGATTATGGATGGTGAGTCATATCCAACATATATCCCTAACCTTCTTTGAGGTCCCATTTTTGTTCGTTGTGGTGGTGCAATCGGAACATAAACTGCACAGCCAAAAATCTTTATATGGGAAATATTAGGTTCATGACCAAAAGCAAGTTGTAATGGGGAGTATTCATGATACGAGCTTGGTCTAATGCGAATTAGTGATGCAGCATGTAAAATTGCATGACCCCATACAGAGGTTGGTAATTTAGCTTTCATTAACAATGGCCTAGCAATTAATTGAAGGCGTTTAATTAATGATTCAGCTAAACCATTTTGAGTATGTACATGTGCAACACTATGTTCAACAGTAATTCCAGTTGACATACAGTAATCATTGAAAGCTTGAGATGTAAATTCACCGGCATTGTCAAGTCTGACTTTCTTGATCGTATAGTCAGGAAATTGAGTTCTTATTTTAATTATTTGAGCCAAAAATCTCGCAAATGCCATATTACGAGTAGATAATAGACAGACATGTGACCATCGACTTGAGGCATCAATTAATACCATAAAATATTGAAATGGTCCACATGATGGATGAATAGGTCCACAAATATCACCTTGAATTCTTTCAAGAAATGTTGGCAATTCTGTCTTAATTTTAAGTGGTGAATGCTTTATAATTAGCTTTCCAAGAGAACATGGTTCACATGGACTAGGATTGTTCAAATTGAGTTTGGAGCCTTTTAATGAATGTCCATGTGTAGTTTCAATTATCCTTCGCATCATTGTTGAACCAGGATGACCTAGACGATCATGCCATAAAGTTAATAATTCAGGATTTTCATTGACTACCAAATTTGACTCGATAGCATTAATATATGTATAATGCAATCCTGATGAGAGTTTTGGTAGTTTTTCAAATATATGTTGTTTTCCTGATATATACTTAATAATAAAAAGATATTTAGTTTTGTTTTCAGTTTTTGAGTTAGTATCATATCCATGACGATATATATCATTAAAACTCAACAAATTTCTTCTGGATTTTGGGGCAAATAATGCATCGTTGATGATAAATAACGTTCCATTTGGTAAAACAAAACTAGCTTTACCAAATCCTACAATCAGGTCAGTAGGACCTGATATTGTATTGATTTTTGCCTTTGTTGGTTTTAGATATGTAAAATATTTCTTACTTGTGAGAATTGTGTGAGTTGTACCGCTATCAGGGATGCAAAAATCACCGTTATGCTCCATACTGGCTTCATGTCAAACAAGTAGAGTTAAACATGATATAACAATAAATGAAGCATATATTTCAAAAAGAGGAATAGTTTCATTAAGATACATAAGGAAACACAATTAATGAAAACTTGGTACATTACAAGCAGAAATTGCAAATACATATCAATTCGAAAATCACACAACAAGGAATCACACAATGCAAATTAAATCAGGAATCACGCAGATATGAATCACATAGTTCATATCAAGCCATAGTAACATCATGATCATCGGCGAAATCAGATGCTGCCAAATATGTGGGATTATTAGGCATTTGTTCAACAAGGTTCACTTCCTTTTCTTTGCCTTTACTCTCTTGGTACAGTTTAACAAAATGTTCAGGTGTACGACACGTATTGGCCCAGTGTCCTTTCATTCCGCAGTTAAAACAGTAACCTTCAGATTTATTATGAGCATTTTTTCTTTTATTATGATGGTTATTGTTATGGACCGTACCACTGGTCGAAGGATTGTAATAACTAGTTCGACCACGTCCACGACCACGACCACCTCTATGGCCACGACCACCTCTATGGCCACGACCACCTCTAGAAACATATCCTCCTCTGTAACCTCCCCGACCTTGATATTGGCCTCTGCCTCGACCACCATTATTGTAATTTCCTCGTCCACGGAAGTTTGAGAAATCTATGGCATGTGCTTCTGGCAATGCCTGTGCTCCAGTTGGGCGTAACTCAGAATTCTTAATCAATATATTATTACTATTCTCTGTCGTTAACAACACTCTCTCTAGTTCGTGATACTTAGTGTATCCGACTAGTCTGTGTTGCATTTGGATGAGTATATGACTGACATGAAAAGTAGAAAGAGTTTTTTCAATCATTTCCTCATCGGTAATTTCCGTCCCGCAAAATTTTAGCGTCTGTCGGATATTATGAATGGCAGAGGAATAATCATTTACAGATGTAAAATCTTGGAACCTTAATGTGTTCCACTGATGTATGGCTTTTGGGAGCATTGTTTCCCTTTGGTGGCCATATCTTTCATTCAGATTAATCCATAGCTCAGAAGGATCTGTAATATCGAGATATTCCGTTTGCAGAAAATTATCTAAATGTCTACGCAGGAATATAATTGCCTCGCATCGTTGTTGGTCGGTACATTCATTTTCCTCAACAATTGTTTCCCCGAGGAATTTCGCAGTAAGATGCGTTTTCACATTTGATTCCCATTGCATATAATTTTTCCCATCGACAGTGAGTTCGGTGAAATCTACTTTCGAGAGATTAGACATATTGCAGCTAAATGAACATTAAAACAAATATAATTAGGATCAAGACATTTTATTTTAATACGCAACCACACAAGCACAATTATTACAACAATACAATGTAATTATCTCATCTCTAGCCAAATCTTGAACTCAAACATTATTATGATAAAAGAGAGAAAGATCATGGGGACAAACATAGGAGTGTCCTCATCTACAAGCATAAACATAAAAATTGAAAGGTAAATGAGGATCAAGATCGCTGTAGTTGTAGAGATCATTTTGCAAGATGAGAGAAATAAGGTGAAGATTTGTGTGGAGTTTGAGTTATGAAATCTGCATATTTATAGAAGAAAGATATCTATAAGTAGCCGTTTTATAGCCGTTAGAAAACAATCATTTTTCTTTATTTTGGCATGTTTTACGAACGGTAATGTCTTTAATAATTTAGCAACAAAACTTAATTGTAATAACATGTAAAATAATTTCCGCCGCATTAATGATGTTCTAACAGGCATATGGAATAATATTACGATAAGTAAATACACATATATTTTCCGCCACATTACTATGTAAAAACTTTCATGGGCTTGTGGAATAGTGTAAAGAACTAACATAATTGAAATAATCTAATTGTGCAAATAATTTCCGCCACATTACTATGTAAAAACTTTCATGGGCTTGTGGAATAATGTAAATAACTAACATAATTGAAATAATCTAATTGCGTAAATAATTTCCGCCACATTACTATGTTAAAAACTTTCATGGGCTTGTGGAATAAATTAAGCAATATAGTAGGAGGTAAAAGTAAAACCTTCCATAATAATTAAGTGTTAGTAGTCGTTTTTAGCTTGGGGTTAACTCAAGCATCAACGAGTGTTAAGATTATCATTAGCGTTAGAGTTAGATAACAATAAAATTATAAAGACATTTTCATCTAATCTTAAAATTATAGATTGGCGGTAGTCCGCACTTGTCTATAATAATATAGATAGATGAACACGTAAATATAAAACTTAATCAATAAAATTATAAACACATATTCATCTAATCATAAAAATTATAGATTGGCGGTAGTCCGCACTTGTCTATAATAATGTAGATAGATGAACAAGTAATCATAAAACTTTCATACCTTTTGACGTTTTGACGAAGGAACTTGATTTTTCCGGATCGAGCACTCTCGTGCTGATAACGTGTTATAGATTTAGTAAAACTATGGTGGTGTAACAATATATTCAAGAACTTAGAGAGAAAAGTGTAAGAATAAGCAAGATTTTGTTTCAATTGTGTGTATTGTGAATGGATGGTCTTGCCATTTTATAGGCATTTTGGAGACAAGAGAATTAATTCCCCACCATCTTACAACTAATACTATTATTAATAAATAATATCTTCTCATAATTTACAAACAAGGCCACATGCATTATTTATAACAAAAATGACTTAGAATCAAACCTGGAGAATATAAAAAAGGGAATAGCCAAGATTTCCAGCGACGATCAAGAGTGCTCCCCTAACGGGATTTTGTTGAACTTCTCCTGAACTACTAGGAGAAGGAGCATCACTAGAATGATCTTTGGTCCATGGTAACCCTATTATAGGGCCTGCAAAGAGTGTTATTATCATTGCCCCGCCAATAGTGACAATGGTTCCTAAGATTTTCGATTGACTATGCAATTTTCTGATGTTCACTTTTTCGACTCTGCAAAATGACATGGAAATAAGTATAATTACTTAATAATATAGTGCCAAAAGTACAAAAGAATTATATATATATAGATTGTTTTAATAAAGTTGGTATTAATTAATAACATGCACGTAAGATGAATAACAGAAAGTTCAGTTTCCATTTGTAATACCTTAGTATCCATGCCATTATAAAAGTTATTGCAGGAATAGCATTTGATATTGCTGAAGTGAAAGTAGCAGTCGTTTGATGCATGCCGGCAAAGAACAAGTTTTGACCTATAACTGGGCTGCAATAAAGAAAAGAAGAAATTTTAGTGCAAGGTCCTCATGTATATATTATGAATACATGCATGTAACCATAGTTGCGGGATATTGCTTACTCTAGTAAGCCAAGTAACATGATTTTAACGAAGACGCCCAAAGTCATTTTTGGCCTAATTTTCCTGTTAGAGACAGACAAATATATAATTTCATTATTAGCATCAATATTTATAGCTTAATTATTAGAAAAACTGGAGTAAAAAGAGCGAGAGGATTATCAAAAAATTAATTAACGACCTCTCCAGTACAAAGGCAAAAGGGGCGAAGACAAGAGCTGCAATGCCGTTCCTATAAACGGCGAATGTGTAATGACTTGTTCCTTGATTTAGAGCAAATTGTGAAATTATAGCAAAACCGGAAAACCCAAATTGGAGGAGAATCACAGCGAGGTATATCTTTGCTTGATCAAACTTCTTCGACCCCATTTTTAACATGCTGCGCTCCTTTAATTAATTAATATATATCTCTTAGCAAATTTAGTTGTGAGTATATATTTCGCTTATATATACTCTCTAGTTTGCAGAATAAGAGTTGTGGGTAATTTTTGTGCATTTGTTATGCTGATATATATAGTACTTTGGTTGTATGCTATTTACAATATTAGAGCCGTAGGAGTGTGACTTCCACGAACGCACGCAAATGCATAATTTAAGTATTTGGAGTATCTTGAACTGACTCTTCTCATTGACCGAAGGGAAGCTAACTATTGTTGAAGATATATTTTACATATGTTGAATTGTCTAGGGTATGGTATATCGTTGAACATCATCCGACACATTTATCTATAGGTACTTGGTTTATCTAATAAAACCAGTACAACATAAGTTTGTAACACACACATATATATATATATATACACGTATCGCTTCATGTTAACAACCACTAAAATAATTATTTATATCATTTTAAGATTTTAGTTTTTTTCCAACTATTCAATTTCTAAGTTTTTTTTTCGAATTAAATTGAATAAGTTATATCATGGACAACATATGACAATATTTATTGACAGTAAAAATAAGTATTCAAATTTGTAGTATAGTACTCATGCATGTGTTTTCATGGAAATAATATGAGAGTCACTTAAATGGTCATTAAAAAAAAAATTCTGCTCCAAAAACTAAAGTACCCAAATTTCAACTTGTCTTTTTAAAATGAGTGAAACATATAATTAAGAAACAAAAACACATAAGTCATTATTACTGGCTTGTCACAATATCGATCACCAGTCCACTTTAAAGTGTAGTTAAGATCTCAAATATCAAATGTGTCGACCGACCACCACCAATCAATACATTTCAAGCTACGTAGTTTTATTTTTGCAGTGGCGATGACACAGTCCTGTCTGTATAATAAGATTAGACTGCACTTTAGTAGACTAGTAGATAAGTTCTAATTACACGCACCCCCCCCCCCCCCCCCCCGCTTCCTATATATATATCTATATAAGATTTTCTCTATAGCTTCGACCCCATTTTTGACATGCTTCACCTTTAAATTTTTCTATAGCTTCTAAATCATTCATATGTTTGTATCGATAATATGTTTTTGCCCCCCTAACTTATATCTCTAGTTCTGGTCCTGGTTACAACGTAGAGTGAACAAAACACAAAAGTTACACATATTTTGAGAAATTTTGCATTTAATTTTTTTTATGCTGACCACTTTTCAAAAGACGTCTTTTATATTATATGAATTATCAATTTTTGTCCTCAACAACATTATGATGATGGAGTATTATCAATTTAAGTATTTGGAGTATCTTCAACCGACTCTTCTCAAAGCTAACTATTATTGAAGATATTTTATATATGTTGAATTGTCTAGGACTCTAGGGTATGGTATATCGTTTGAACACTACATTGATCGCCTGACACATTTATCTAGGTATTTGGATTACATGTAATTAGTCTCTCTCTCTATATATATATATGGTGAATGCCTATATATATGTACACAATCTTATATGACCAGGACAAAATATGCCCATCAATATCAAGTCTTGAATCCAATGGTTTGTATTAGGTTCTAATTTTTTCTTCTTATGTAATTGTACTCCAAGTACTTCTAGTACTTACTTCTTTTTCCTCAATAAAATCGATGTTTGCCGATAACATAGCAAGTTATTCTTCCACTATGTTTTTATGACTAGCTATTTTGAACTGTAGGAATAAATCTAGCGAAGTGAGTGTACTCTTCCATGAATCCACGCGCATACGAGGAACGAAATATTCTTGTGCGGGCTCATTATTTTGAGCAAAATACTAATTATTATGGAAAAAGATCATCCCTTGTTGACTGTTGAATTTTCAAATGAAAACGCATAGCATGTGTATTTATGCATGCCATACCTAGCTTGATGCTATTTGATAGCAAAACACCCAATAATAAGATGCAAGTGAAATTTAACATATATATGATTTATTATCTCTAGTGCTGAGTTAAAATTTAAGCAAAACTATTCGAGAAACACCAAACATAAAAATAGCACTATTTACAAATAAAATATAATCCAAAATGACTTAAACATCTTGAGTTTGTCCTCTACTTTCACAGGAGCAAACTCATCAATGATCAAATTAACATAAAAATTTGAGCAAGTTCTTGTTCCAACTGCATTTTTATTAACTAATATACAAGAAATATTTTATAATTTTATTTTGCGGTCCTGACTTCATAAATCTCATAGCATGCAATGTTACCTCGTGATAATTAAATTACTTTAACCACCAAGAAAGCAATTACTAACCATATTCTTTTTTTCTACCAGGATCATTGAGAAGGAGGTAGAACCAGTCAAGCTAGAAACATTCACAACAGGCCCTAGAGATAGTGAACAAGAGATGAATACTCAACTGAGGACCCCTATAAAACAGAGGAAGTGAAGAAAGCCATTTTTAGCATGAGGAATAACAAGAGCCCTGGACCTGATGGCGTGCTTTTTCAAAAAAAGTTGGTCTATAACAGGTAACCGAGTTTATCAGGCAATTCAAGAGTTCCAGAAAAATGGTAAGATTCTAAAACAGATTAATACTACCTCTGTTTGTTTAATCCCTATATCTGTTAATGCTTCTTCTATTGTGGATTATAGACCTATAGCATGTTGCAACATAGTATACAAAATTTTAACAAAAGTGTTGGCTAATAGAATTAGAAATATTTTGCCTGAGCTGATAAACCCTTGCCAAAATGCTTTTGTGTCAGGCAGAGATCTATTTCAAAATATTTGTTTAGCCCATAAACTTATTAGGGGCTATAACCGAAAAAACACTTCACCTAGATGCATGTTGAACATAGACTTAAGGAAAGCTTATGACACTTCAGCTGGTCTTTCTTACAAGAGGCACTTATTGGTTTTGGCTTTGATAAATGGTTGGTTCAATTGACTATGAAATGTGTTTCTATACCTAGCTTTTCCTTTTGCATTGATGGTGGACTGGAGGGCCACATACCTGGAAAGCAAGGGCTCAGACAGGGAGACCTTATGTCCCCCCATCTCTTTGTAATTTGTATGGAATATCTGTCTAGAATCATCAACCTCAATGTGAACAAGAGCAATGGGTTTAAATATCATTCTAAAACTGCCAGAATTAATCTTACTCATATATCTTTTGCAGATGATCTTCTCCTATTTTGTAGAGCAGACAAAGAGTCTTTGCAAACACTTAAGAACTATCTGGATGACTTTTCGGTTGCCTATGGATTGCAAATTAATACTTCTAAAAGTTCTATCTTTCTGGCAGGAGTACAAGGAGAGGAAAAGGTAGACATAATGAAAGTTTGGCAATTCCTAGAAGGTAGTTTCCCAGTGAGGTACCTTGGCATCCCACTTAGCCCAAGAAAGTTGGACATCACATAATATGAACCACTCATCAAGAAGGTGAGTGCCAAGATCCAAAGCTGGATGGCAAAACAACTTAGCTATGCTGGTAGACTCCAACTGGTAAGGGCAGTTTTACTTTCTATACAAAGATTTTGGAGTTTTGTATTACCTATCCCTGCATGAGCTGCAAAAAAGATAGAAGCAATGTGCAGAAGCTACATATGGAGTGGGAAAGAACAAGGAAAGAAGAGTCATGTAGCCTGGACCAAGATGTGTCAAAAACTAGAATATGGAGGATTCTAGATAAACGAAATACTCAGCTGCAATAAAGCCTTATTATGTGTCCAGCTAACAAGTATAGACAATCACCACAAGACGCCAACCATGTGGACCTTATTGATAATGGAGTACAAACTGAAGGGCACGGGAATTTGGGAAGTCCAGATGAGACCAAGTGATTGACCTTGGTAGAGAGGACTACTGAAGCTGAGGAATGCAATGCAAGAAAAGCTACCTACCATTCAAGCAACACACTATAGAAAGAAAACTCAAAAGCAGGTAGTAAATGAATGTTATGATCTGTTTCATAAGAAAACTTTAGCTATTGGATGGAGTGAAGAGGTATGGAACAATATATCAACTCCTAAAGTGTTTTTTTATTAATTGGCTTATAATGCATAAAAGTTTGGCTACAAAGGAGAGACTTGTCTGGTATAAAATACTAGATGAGAGTAATTGTGTATCAGAGAAAAAGCACAGTGCAGTCTTTCATGTTAGAGCCGCAACTTTTGGTGGAGTATTAGCTGGAATCTGGAGTTGGAGAAACACACATATCTTTGAGAATAAAGCAATACCAATCCAACATGTTTGCAAGGAAATAGCACGAGAACTACATACTCGTATCAAATCAAAATAGGTAAAAAGAGCAACAGGTTCACAAAAAGCATATTAAATAACTTGTCCATAATCTAAATGTTGCTTGAATACACTTGACTATTTATCACGAAGAGTTTGTTTGTTATCCTCACAGGTAAATAGGCATGGGAGATGGCCACCACCCGGGCTGAGGAAATGATCACATGGTCCTTTATCTGAAAGAGGGTAGAAATTAGTGTTGGAGCATCTATCGATACAAAAGCAACTTTAGACTGGTGCGTGGAACCTGAAGAGTACGGTTACGGGATTGCCCAGAGCCGGAAGGAAGTGGGTGACCACTAGAGTGTAGTACGAGTTTGAGGCTTTATATAAGTCATAGTCCTAGAGTAGACATTAGTATATTCCTCGTCTTGATAGAGCAATAATTAGAACAATGTAGCTTCGTCTAGGGGTATGCCCCTCGTAGTTTTGTATGAATCTCTTTCAGTAATATATTTACCTTTCGTGCGGAACAAAAAAAAACTCTGAAAAAGTATAAATTAAATTCTAAATTATCTGATATATTATTTTAGAATTGCTCGCTATATATTAACTACAAATCAATAAATTAAATGTTCCATTTATAGAATTCTAATTCCAATCACATGATGATATCATGTATTTTAAGAAGAAATTTTTTCAATTAACATTTTTTTAGCATAAAAAGTACAACACAAATGAAGCAGTGGCGAATCTGTCCAATCATCCATCTTCGGCACTAGAGAATACCAGATCTCAGTGCCACCAGACACTAGACACGGACTACGACAGTCAGCAATTGCAGTATCCAACGAACCCGTTGCTAGGGTTTCAAACAACTGATAGCCATGGCACTCAGAAACGTCCACGACAGTCTTACATATTTAGGGCCGAAGTTTGCATGACAGTAAGGAGAATCAACAGCAACCCAAGGATCAATCATCTCAACGTTCATACGCTAGTAAGGTTCGAAGAGTAGACGTCTATATTGACGAACGAAAAAATGTAGAACTCCGAGGAGAAATTAAGGCTTTGCCCCCACCCGCGGAGAACCCGTTCAAGACATTGAATTCGACAAGGATTTTGAGGATATGGTGTGTGCACAATGGAAAGACATTGTGATTATCAAAATCCTTGGTAAACCATGGTACTATCCGAGCTTGGTTAACCGCATGAGTATAATGTGGAAACTTACGGGAGAGAGTGAATTGGCGGATCTCGGCTATGGAACGTACTGCATGAAGGGGATTACACAAATGCAACAGGAGTATATTATGACTCAAGGCCCATGGCAATTAGTTGAAAGTTTTCTATCGATTAGAAAGTGGACGCCGAGCTCCCAAGTTGATAACGACAACATCGAATACGCCATTACTTTGGTGCGTATTCTTCATCTACCTCTTGAGATGTTTAGCGAGCCAGTTTTTGAGCGCCTTGCTAGTTGTATTGAAGATCCTATTCATATGGAGGGTAATACGTTTACGGTAACCCGTGGGAAATTTGCGAGAATATTTGTCCAAATTCCCATGAACAAGCCGATGGAAAAAGGGTATCAGCATAAAGGAGAAGGCATACCAACTGAAGTACGAGAACTTGCCAAATTTATGCCCTAAATGTGGGAGAAGCGATCATGGCATGTATATCTGCCCAAAGAAAGTGAAGAAATCAGAAATTGCACAATCTAACGCAATGGAAGTGACAGACCCCGTGATCACAAACAACCCTCAGAGGAACTCTTAGTTTATTGAGAAGGCAAAAGAAGATACGTTTGGTGAATGGCTAGTAGTCCCATGACGAAGGGGGTAATGCAAAACCAAGCGGGGATAAACCAAAGGCAGCGCTTAATTGCCGTGGAAAGGAAACTATGCATGGTAACTCTAAGGGAATTCTGAAAGTCACAAGGTAATAAAGCTTTCCCAACCAAAGTCGGGCAGTAGTTTTGGAACTACCAAACGATACACCACAACTTTTTTGGGCTCTCCAAGATATTACAAACATGGCCTCGAACAATCCACATGATGGTTGTAGATCCGTCACTCTGGGAGTTCGAGATTGTCACAGAGAGATAGAGAGGATCGAGAACATCCCGGTGTGCTGGCAGAAATTGGTATTAAGCCTTTGGGAAGCGAATCGACACGAATACATGTTGAAAGAAGTCCTCAGACATATGACGCTATTATGGAGGAGGCAGATTGTTGACGACCATGTAAAACCTCTATAATAGTAAGATGAACGTTGTATCGTGGAATTACCAAGGTATGGGTCACGAGGATTTTTGAAGGAACTTAAGAGAACTAGTGCCGATTCATGCACCAGATATTGTACTTTTAGTGAAAACTAGAGTCTCGGAGGATAGGGCATATGAGATCGTGCGCTACTAGGGATACTCGGATTTTTATATTTCCCAAACGAATGGTATGGACGGGGGAGTATGGAAGTTATGGTACTCAGATAACATCGATGTGGAAATTATGAATATTAAGGATCAAGCTATTCATGCATTAGTGGGTCCGAAAAGGCAAGATAAATGGCTGGTGTCCGGGATATACGCGAAGCCCTACAAAGAAGACAATGTTTGGATATTTGGGAGTTTAGAGAGAATGGCGCAAAGGGTGGATATTCTATGGCTGGTGCAATGCGATTGTAATGAGATAGGGTACACGCATGAGAAGCAAAGTGGTAATGTGAACACGACAAGAAGATGTATTGCTTTTCAAAATTGGATTCGGGCATGGGGTTCGCAGGATCTTGGGTTTAATGGCCCAAAATTCACGTGGACCAATAAACGAGATGTTGGCGTGCTTATAAAAGAAAGAATTGATAGAAGTCTTGCAAATCTTAAGTGGACGAATAAATTCCCCCGTAATTGAGTCTTTCACCGCCCCAGAATTCACGGGGACCATCACCCCATCATGTTGAGCTGTTCCAGGTCAGCCTTGAACCACTGAACAAGACCGTTCTAGTTTGAAGCAATATGGCTTGCAAATCCAGATTGCGAGAAAATCTTAAAGGAGTTTGGGTGAAGCACACATAGATAGTCCATGCCTTAGATCAGATTCCTAGCGCCCTTATCCCGTGGAATAAGAACGTGGTGCCCTTATCCCGTGGAATAAGAACGTATCTGGTAACTTGTTTCTAAAGAAACGTGAGCTCATAAAATGGATTGAAGGGATTCAGATCGTGCTAGCACGAAGGCAGAATAATTTTTTAGCCAACACAAAGAGAGATCTAATTTTGGAGTTTAGTGGTGTGTTAAGGAACGAGGAGATTTATTGGCACCAAAAATCTTGTATCTAATGGCTCGCCGAGGGGGATCAAAATACGACGTTCTTTCACAAGGCAACAGTTGCACGGTGAAAAAAAAATCGTATTCTCACGCCCTCAATTGATGATATTTGGATCACAGACTCGGATTTGCTCAAGTCACGTGCCATTGGCTTCTTTAAAGGTTAATTTACCGCGGCTGATAGCGCGAGGGACAACCTTCTATTTTCGCACCTCCAACACAAACTCGACTCGTATATGATGGAGAAAGTGGGACAGAAGATTATGTTGGGGGAATTGAGAAACACTATTTGAGCAATGTATCAGTACAAAGCACCCGACTCAGATAGAATCCAGGCCATGTTTTACCAAAAGTACTAGGAGTAGATTAACGAGTCACTTGTGGAGTTTATGGTGCGGGCGTTTGGAGAAGGGAAATTCCAACCGGAGATTTATGCCGTGCATATGTGTCTCATCCCCAAGGTAACTAATTCGTCTCGCATATCTAAATTTCGGCTTATATCTGTTTGTAACGTTATTTATAAATTTATAACAAAGTGCATTACAATGAGATTGAAAGACTTCATGCCACGTATTATTTCCCTGACGCAGTCTAGCTTTATCAAATGGCGTATTACCCAAGATAACAAATTTCATATACATGAGGTCTTACATTCTTTGAGATCGAAGAAAAAAAATAAGGTTATGTGTATGATCCTCAATTTGGACCTTGAAAAAGCGTATGATAAGATTAGTTAGGGCTTTTTTGGAGGAAACTTTAGTTGCTTTTAATTTTCCAACTAAGATTAATTTTCCAATGCGTCTACGCGTATTCTTTGGAATGGGGAACCATTGGTTGCTTTTGAACATGGGTGCAGCTTGAGGCAATGAGATCCTCTATCTCCCTACCTTTTTGTCTTGTGCGTGGAACGTCTTTCGTATCTTATTTTAAAAGCGGTCGAAGTAGGTAAGTGGGAACCTCTAACTCTATGTAGGGGCGTCCCTCGTCTTTCTTACATATTTTTCGCTGAGGATCTTTTACTCAACAGGACGGCTACAGTCAAGACTTCTAGAAATATGAAGTTTATCCTTGATCAGTTTTGTTCGTCCTCGGGGCTCAAATTAAATGCGGCAAAATTGAAGGTGTATTTTTCTAAGGATGGAGGTCGAAACTTGAAAAAGGGAATATGTGCATTGTTGGGCTTCGCACAAACGGCTTCGTTGGGTAAATATTTGGGGGCGCAACTTAATCCCGAAAGAGGGAGCCGAGATCAATTCAATGAAATCTTTGATAAATTATTGAAGCGATATACATCTTGGAAGAGCAAAACGCTGCCCCTGGCGGGACGGGCCACCCTTGTGCAGGCGGTCTCAATGACCATCCCTATTCATATCATGCAATCAACGTGGGTTCCCAAAAAATGAACCGCGAGTTTTTAGAGAGAATTCACTTGGTGGGATGGGATCGAGTTACAAGAAGCAAGAAAGAAGGCGGTTTGGGTATTCATACGGCTAGAAGGAATAATGAATCACTTCTCTAGGAATTTTGTTGGAACATTCTTCAAAATAAAGAGTGTATATGGTCGGAGTTGGTACGGAAAAAATACCTTAAGAGAAAGAGTCTTATGTAGTATATGGCGACATTGGGCAATAGCGTAACATGGATTTGGAAGCTACCATGTGGGAATAAAATTAAACACTTCATTTGGCTTGCGGAGCAAAACTGTCTTGCAACAAATCAGTTGAGGAAGAGTAGAAAATGACTGATATTGCGTCATGCTCTTTGTGAGGACACCGATGAATCCGTGTTGCATATTCTCCATCATTGCCCTCCCGCTAGACAGTGCTGGAAGCTCATCGTCCCAGACTCGTTATGGATCGAATTTAATCAAATAGACGAAGACAACTGGCTTAGAAAAAATCTGGGAATTACCGAGCCGCACATTCCTTGGCATGTTATCTTTGTGGCTCCGTTGTGGCACATTTGGAAAGCGAGGAATCAGCGTATATTTTGAGGGAAAGCTCTAAAACCTGCTGTGATCATTAGCCAAGTCAAACAATTAAGTTATGAGCTCAGCGTCGCATACAAGAAGAGGAACACAACTCTCTACGAGAAGTGGGTTAAACCAAAGACAGGATGGGCCAAACTAAATGTGGACGACATCGTTCTAAATGATCAGAATCGTGGAGCTTTGGGAGGTATTCTTAGGAACAACGAGGGTACTGGACTTGGGGATTCGCGGAACATTTGGATAGCCTTACGGTGTTGGAACGAAGTTGGATAGTCTAAATCGAGAGTTTTTATGGTCGAATGATACGAATATAAAAAGAATTCATTTGATGGGATGGGATCGAGTTACAAAAAGAAAGAAAGAGGCGATTTGGGTATTCGTACGGCTAGAAGGAATAATGAAGCACTTTTCTCGAAATTTTGTTGGAATATTTTTCAAAATAAAGAGTGTATACGGTCGAAGTTGGTACGAAAAAAATACCTTAAGGGCAAGAGTCTTATGGAGTATATGGTGAGACCAGGCGATAGCGTAACATGGATTTGGAAGCTACCATGTCGGAATAAAATTAAACACTTCATTTGGCTTGCAGCGTAAAACCGTCTTGCAACAAATCTTTTGAGGAAGAGTAGAAAAATGATTGATATTTCATCATGCTCTTTGTGAGGACACCGATGAATCCGTGTTGCATATTCTCCGTCATTGCCCTCCCGCTAGACAGTGCTGGAAGCTCATCATCCTGGAGTCGTCATCGAACGAATTTAATCAAATAGACGACGACAAGTGGCTTAGGGAAAATGTGGGAATTATCGAAATGGTCTACTCTATTATGCCGCACATTCCTTGTCATGCTATCTTTGCGGCTCGGCTGTGGCAGATTTGGCAAGCGAGGAATCAGCTTATATTTGACGGAAAGCTCTAAAACCTGTTGTGATCATTAGCCAATTCTAACAATTAAGTTATAAGCTCAGCGTCGCATACAAGAAGAGGAACACAACTCTCGACGAGAAGTGTGTTAAATCGAAGAAGGGATGGGCCAAACTAAATGTGGACGACAGCGTTCTAAGTGATCAGAATCGTGGAGCTTTGGGAGTTATACTTAGGAACGATGAGGGTGGCTTGACTTGGGAAATCGCGGAACATTTGGACTGCCCTACGGTGTTGGAGGCCGAAGTGGAGGCGATTAGAAGAGGGCTCGAGATCGCATGGGAGAAAAGGATACAAAAAATTGAAATCGAGATGGACTCTCAAGATGCTTTCAATCTGATTAAGGCAAGAGCGAACAATGATCATGATTTATATGGAAATGTCGAAGAATGCCATGCACTTCTTAGAAAACCTTGGGATCACGAGTTTAGATGGATACCCCGATGAAAAAATAAACTTGTCGACGCGCTAGCAAAGTCGCATTATGGAAGAGGAGGAGCTTGCTTTACACTTAATCCCCCCCCCCCCAAGTTAATTTATATTTTAGAGTCGGGTATTGCCTAAGGGCCTTGTTTTCTCTTTTGTTTAAAAAAAATAAAGATATCATGTATTTTAACTTTTTATCAATGAAATAATTAATGCATGAATTAGATTTTGAAAAAAATGTGAAAAGTCAAAAAAAATATAAGCACATATACATAACCTATTCATAATACTTAGATACACAATATGTTAATAAAGTCTTCATAAATTAATTAGAATAATGAAAAGAAAATTATTAGTGGAAATTTGTTGGAGCTTGTCATCTTGATCGCAGAGAGAAACCACAGTTTGTTTAATTTTTATTTTTTTATTTCTTGATTGAAACAGTTGATTTAATTAATGATTCTTAAGCTAATTACTTGTTTGTGTATATTTATTTCTATCAAATATACGCATAATAGTAGCTGATTGATAGGTATTCCTCATCAAGCTTACTTTAATTTCTATTGGTGGGTATTCCTCCCCTTCTTAGAGAGTGTGCAAATGCTTTTAAAACGAGTTTGGGAGCTTTTGTTTATAGAGAAGTCATAAATTAGTGTTTAAGATTATAAGACAAAAAAAAATTCTCCAACAAATCCCCATATATTTATCTCTTATCGTTATGTTAATATTGTTTGCACGTGGTCCTCGTGATTAAAAATTTATTTTCAAGTGTGATATAATTAATTTATACGGTAAAAAATAATTAATATATAATAATAAAATACATAAGGCTAGAAGATTTATATCTCTTAACCTTCGCCACGGAATTGCTCTCTGCCAACCACATGCAGAGACATGCCGTGTCTTTTTCATTTTAGAATATATTCTTATTCACTTAGAGCAATCCTGGACGCGCACATAGTCAATACATGCAATCTAGACTTCATAGTTAATAAAGATCCAAAGCACATTGGTCAAAGAAAGAGAGTCGAATGACTTGGGCACAAAGACTGGAATATCGTATACATGTACTATGCAAATTTTCAATGGTAGTATATCATCGATATTTGTCACTTGCGTCCTGTGGCAGTACGACTCGAGTAAAAGAAATATGCACTTATAAAATTATTTTTTATGAGAACAAAATCGTCATTAGAATAAAAAAATTGTACGTAAGCTTGACTATGATTTAGTTCGTCACATACACACATAGGTCCCTGCCGAAAGAAAAAAAAGGCCCTTGAAGGGTACCAGTTGTTGTCATATATGGTAAGTGGTAACAAAAGAAATTTTGTTCCAAGAGTTTATATTACGTACGACGCATGACGAAATTAAAGCATAAAGCTTTCAAAAATGCCCGTGACCTTTTATTTAGGTTTGTAGCGTTAAAAATTCTAAGTCTTTAAAATAAAAGACAAGAAAAGTTAAGTACAAATAAAATTTATTTATTCAAATGAATATGGGGTTACAATCTCTAGTAATTCTCTGATTCTTTTCTTAAACAAATAATCTTGAAATTTGGTTGACTTGAGTGGATTTGATTTTGATCTCTTCCACGTGTATTTGAGTCGAACGTTAATCCAAGGGCGTTGAGCTTGATCTTGAATTGACGATCTACTTGACTTGATATTTGCGACTAACAATTTGATCTTCGTCTTGAACTTGTTGAATGTCAATCTTCTTTGGAGGAATCTTGATCTTCAAAGTAATTGGATGTAAACGTTGATGCGAGGGCTTGACAGCTTGATCTCGGATCGAACGGAAACTTGATTTGGAATTTGATTTGAAGATTGTTGAAGAACGATGTGATTTTCGTCTTCAGTTCTTTGGATGTGTGGACTTTGATCTTCTTTGAAAGGGACTTTGATCTTCAAAAACAGTTTTTCGAGGGTCTTGGGACTTGATCTCGAATCAAACGGACTTTTGGCTTGAAGATTGTTGAAGAACGATATGAACTTGATTTGAATTTATTGAAGCTCGATCTTCTTCGGCACAAGTGCGGTCTTCAAAAACGGTTATTTGATGGACTTGAAGCTTGATGACGGATCAAATGGAGGTTTTCACGAAGAACGCTTGAAGATGGATGAACTTGGTGGAGCGAAAAACTTAGAGCTTTTCCCTCTTCAACTTGTGAATATTTTTTTGTGTTCTTTTTCTTTATGAGAGGACCCCTGTTTATAGTTGTAAAAACCTAGAGCTCATTGCTTGTGATTGGTCGGTTTTATTTGCAAGATAAACATGGATTTAATTTGGCTTGCTTATCAAGAAACACATCATATTTTCACATGTAATAATGTGATTGGTTGAAATTCTCCATCTTTTCCATGGGGCTTTATTTGATTGGCCAATCAAATAGATATTAGAAAATTAATTAATTAACCTATTAATAATTGGAATTTAATTTAGTAAAATTCCAAATTAAAAATAGAAATAATTAATTTAATTTCTAAAAATTTAATTTAACACTTATCAATATTTAATTGGAGTAGACAAAATTTATTTGTCTACAAATGCCCCTTGCGACTTGTCACGAATAGTATCGTAAAAATGCGTCTTGAAGTGAATATGTCGCAACACATATTTTTTTTCGTGCCATCAATGAGGTTGATATAATATTGTGCACTTCACTTAAGAGTCAAACTTTAGTGGGTTTTTCTTGTCAATATCCTTAGGGACCATAATGAAATTTAGGGACCAAAGCTCTTTACTTTGTACAAGCACGTGACATATCATTGCCTTTTAATGGTCTATGTAGACCCAACACATTGGATAAATGTTCAAGTCTCCTTCCTCACTCAATCAAAATATTCTGGACTTCTCCTTCGCAATTCGTACCACCAAAAGGACTCCTAATCAAGCAACAATTGTATTTGAAATGTTAGGAGCATCGCAAAATCTGAAAATCTCAAGGATAATCCACAGATTCCTTTGAAATTTAACTTATTCATAAGTTTAAAAACTCAATTATAATTCAACTACTACTGTGTAACTGGAATTATATTTGAATTCGGACTCTTCAATAAGACTCTATATAAACCGCATAAACCTCGATTCGTTCTCCGCGTCTTTTATTCTTTTTTCTTCTAAATTCGGCTCTATCCAGCGAGAGAGGAAGGCGAAAGCTCGCAGCAGAGATGACGGGCAAGGTTCCAACAACTAGAAAACCTTGGTACAAGATTTCAGCTTCATGTTTCTTTCTTTTCCGATGGTTGCTGATCTTCTTTTTTCTTTTCTTTTTTTTTCTTAGCTGCGGTTTTCTTTATTTCTTTTGTGCAACAAATCTCAACTTGGATGCTTTAAAAATCAGCAGGTTCTTGAAGGCGGTTTGGAAACAACAAGAGCCTATCTCAAGATTTCGTATGGGTTATATTGTTCGTAGTATTTCCCTTTTGTTTATTATTGGGTACTAGTTATGTCTTGACGACTCCTGTTTTTTTCTTCTTCTTTAACTGTTGCTCTGATCTACTTTTTTTTCCTTTGAGCAGCAGCTGCAGAATTTCGTGAACTCCTGAACGAAGATCCTTTGTGCAGCCGACACCATCCTTTGTTCAAACATGCTTCCTTCTCAATCCGATGAAAAACTTGCTCATCAACAGTCAAAGACCTGACGACAACCTGTGACCACAACTTGATGCCCATGATGTTTGACAGTTCAAGCGAATGACCTAAGGAGTTCCCAGCAAATATTCGAGACTATTGAACATGCCGCTCACCATCAACCCTCATGCGATGCTACTCTACTCCCTACTTTGGGCGAGATATTGTCAAACTCGGTGCCATAGATGAAGGATTTTCTTTGCTGGTGCAGAAGTAAGCGACGTATAAGAAGATATATGGCCAATCCCTGCGTCCTTATTCACATAAAAGTGCAACTTGGAGACCGTAAAAGTTTAATGTGTGTAGTATTCCTTGACAAAGTCTGGATCTCTTGCAAGCAAAGGAAGAGCACACTCCAACCTTAATCGACACACTACAACAAAAATGACTTTTAGTGGCATCATATCATTGACATTTTCTTCAAAATGCCAAAGTAAATTAAGTACGTGACATTTGTAAAGAATGTCTAAATAGGTACGAGGTGTGACACTAGGTTGCAAAATTTAGTGACGTTCCCTTTTAGAATGCCACAAGAAATTGATTAATTGACAATTTTGTGGAAGGGCCACGATAAGCTAGATTTTTAGTGACATCCTATATTTGTTTTTCCGCAAAAGTCATAATACTTTAATCAGCGGCATTATCAAATAGATGCAATTATGACAAAATGCCTGTATTGTGAACTATTAGGCATTAGCGGTAGTATCTTGTTAAAATTTCTGAATGCCACTACAGACAATGACTTAACCTAGTTCTCTCTTAAATCTCATCTTATTCATCTTAAGTGTAGAATCATAGCACAATACTCAAAACTCCATCTCTTCAAATCCATATAATCACGAGAATTTAATCCTGCAAGTTTGGTCACACAGGCGCACAAGCAATTCCGTCGATCATTTTATTTATTTTTTTGATGCAAAATTCCGCAGATCAATTTCATGTATTTCAAGTACTTGCTATTTTCTGAAATCTGCCCCTTTATTGAGTAAGTTAACTTCTCGATCATGTAATTTATGTTATCTTCTATTCAATTTTGTCTATTTGATTGCAAATAGTATCTAACATTTTGCACGCCTGCAACGTGTTTGATAAAATTATCAGTGAGATTGAAACTCATGTTAATTGACTTTTATTTATGATTTGTAGTATGTCCAGTGGTAGAGGACACGAATTTTGTGTCTGTTGTTCCTCAAGTTGAATTCTTTTGTCACTTACTATTGTGATCCTTTCATGATTTTGAATTTGGGTTTTCTTATTTTGAAAGGATTCCATTGCTCGCCTACTCTTGAGGAAATTATTATGCTAATCAGGTACAGTCGTCGCATGTTAATATTTTTGTCTAACTGTTTGAGAAACAATGTGGATACTGCTCCTGTTCAAGTTCTTTGATTTTTGGCATTACTTATATGGCAAGAAGTTGTGTTCATATACTCTGTTAAATCAAATTTTGTTCATCTTCTCTGTATTGCTAATATCAATTGATTAGCATAAGTGCACTTTCATTTGTTTCATGAATGTGGAAGGTAAAATAATACATTTTTGTGGAATATTATGTGATGTGCAGATAGCAATTTCCGGAGAGTGGTTCGATGATATTTTCATTCCTACACAAGCCCACCACTTGAACGGAATATCAAAGGATGGGCAGACCACAATTCCCAGGTTTAGCGTATTATCTATTATGAGCTTAATAATAGGCACGCTCTTCTTCTTAAGTAACCTGTTATCCCTCTAACATCTATCTAACATCTAACAAACAGATAAGTCAATAGCCTTACCCTAGACAATATAATGGTGGCGGGACAGATTCAACTATTTTCTTGAAGAGTTGTTCAGTCTTACTATTTACCTGTTGTTCGAGCTCCACTTGTGGTCTAGTTCTTGGCAGCATTAAGGTGAGAAGGGCAATACTTTTTTCTATTATCTTCCTAAGAATTCTTAGTATTGTCTATTGATGAATTATCACTCTGGACAACCCTTATGCCCATTGAGATGCTTTTTAAGTTTCATGATTGAAGTTTCTGTTATATACAGATTGCTGTAAAGCCTTATCAGCAGTAGATCATATGGATAGGATAAACGACAAGGCTATCGCCAGTTGTACCAGTATGTGGCGACTATGGCAAGTAAGGTTATGATCTTTGTTTTAATTATTTCTATAAAATGTCTGAAGCAACTGACCTTTGCAGTATTTTAACATCTCTATTCAAGTTCTTGTGTTATTGATGATGTTGAGATCTGTTGTCTCTGCAGATGATACTAGTGCAGTAGTGCTTGCTGAAGATTGATGGTTGCGATATCTGGGTTCCTGCCATTGAAGATGATGAAGACAGAGTTCGAAGAAATCATTGTATATAGTATTTGTTCAGTTTGTCATTTCAACCAAATTACTAGATGTTTATAACACTGCCTCCGTTGATAGGCAATTGTATCAATAATTATTTTAGTGATATAACTTTTGTATTTATAAAATATTTGTTTATTTTCAGATCATTATTCTCAAGTATTAGTGACTAACCAAAATGTCATTAAAAAATTATTTCTGTGGCGTTCATGAATGCAACAATTGAGAGATATATTGGCGTTGTGTATTGCCACAAAAGATTCACTTAATGTCATTTTTACATGCGGGTAATTATAGATTTTTTGTCATTTCTAAGTGCTACCAAATTAATTTTCCATGGCACTTTTTAATGTCAGTTTAAGGATTTTTAATGACATCTTATAGTGTCACAATGTTTACTTTGTGTCTTTTAACAAGTGTAATTAAAAATATGTACAATGGCATTTTTACATTTAGCTACACCGCTACAAGTGGCATTCGATAAAAATGCCATTGTACATTAAGATGTCACTAAAAGACTGTTCATGTGGCATTTTATAGAGCCACTAAATGCGATATTTGTTGTAGTGACACAACCTCATTGGTAAGCTTGAAGGAGGAGACATTCTTTTCTCTACTCGACATCAAAGAAACCTTGACGATGAGACATTCATTCGACGACTTGGCATCAAAGAAGCCTCAAAGGAGACATTCTTTTCACGACTTGGCATCAAAGAAACCTTGAAGGAGACATTGTCTTCAAGACTTGGCTTCAAAAGACATCCGAAAAGGAAGAGAATTGCTTTCAAGACTTGTCACCTGTTTACCTTTGAAAATATTTGCATTTCTTGCCTTCCATATAGCTCTTATGGTCTCTCTTAGACCAGTAACTCTGATCTTGTAGATGATATATCCCTTGTTTAGAGACTGTGCAAAATTTTTGATCCACCTAGCCATATCATTAGAGCATGTTCTTATACCTGTTTTGGTTAGTACTTTGCACAACACAGAATATGACCAACTACATTGAACTACATTGAAAAAACAGGTGATCATGAGTCTCATTTTTATCCCCACAGAATACACAGAGTTGGTCGTCCAAGTTCGTGAACTTACATACCTTATCCTTAGTGGCTAATATTTTTTTTACCGCTAGCCAACATATGAAACTTGCTTAGGGGCTAGAATAAGGGTTCCATACCTGTTTCCACCACTCCACCTCTGGTCTAGGTGGAACAAAGCCATCATATAGTTTCTACCTCCTTTTTGTAGGCCTTCTTCCAAGAGTCCTAGTTGGTAGACACTCTTTTACTTTCTCTCTTAGGTTGAGTAGATTTCTCCACCATGGAGAATCACTTTTCTTCACTTCTACCTCCCAAACGAACTTGTCCTTTAACTTGTAGGCTCTAATCCATTGTTGCCAGATTGTGTTGCATCCTTAATTGTCACTAATCCTGATGATTTGCATTGCTAGCTCAGTTTTGTTCCAGCCCAACACCTACTTGATCTGTAATCTACCCCTCTTGTACTCTTGGTAGATTGATTTCCATGCTATTACACTATTTTTCCCTTCCTCCTTGCCAGACCAAAGATAATTTCTACATATTCTCTCAATTCTCTTTATGATCCCGATAGGTATTGCAAAGATGTGACTCCATAAGTTTTGTATGCTTAGTAGAACTGCCTTCACTAGTTGTAGCCTTCCTACAAAACTAAGGCGCTTTGCTTGCCAGCTTTGAATCCTCCCCACTATCTTCTGTATCAGTGCTTCATATTCTTCTATTCTCAGATTCCTTGGGCTTAAAAGGATGCCTAAGTATCTGATGGGGAGCTTTCCCTCTGTGAATCCCCATATCTCTTTTGCTTCCTCATGTTCCTCCCTGCTCATTCCATCCATAAAGATATTGCTCTTTGCCTTACTTATCCTGAGCCCAGACATAGCAGAGAATTCCTGGATGGTGTCCCTTAGGATTTTTAATGACTCTGCATTCCCCCTGCAAAATAAGAGCAAATCATCAGCAAACGTCATATGGCAAAGTTTGATTCTACTACAATAGGGGTGATAATTAGAGTTCATATTATTCTCTATTCTATCTTTTAAAAGTCTAGCCAAATAGTGCATACAGAACACAAAGTGGTCGGGGATAATGGATCCCCTCGCCGCAGGCTTGTTTGCCTTCAAAATTGCCCTCTAGGTTACCATTGATACAAAAAGAGAATCTGGGATTAGTGACACATGTCATAATCAAATGAATAAAGTAAGAGTCAAAGCCATAAGCCTTAAGCACATTACTCAGAAAACTCCTATTGACAGTGTCATGAGCTTTTTGAATGTCTATCTTAAGCATGCATCTAGGGGAGATATTCTTCTTATTATACCCTCTGACAAGCTCCTGGGCTAAGAAAGTATTCTAATAAATGTCCCTACCTTTAACAAAAGCACATTGGCTATTCATAATAACGTCAGGCATCATGCATTTAAGTCTATTAGCTAGGATCTTAGTAATCAGCTTATAAAGAACATTGCAACATGCTGTAGGTCTATATTCAGTAATTTTATTGGGGTTAGCTACTTTGGGAATAAGAGAAACAGAAGTTGAGTTAAGTTGTTTCAACAACTTCCCTGTTTTGAAGAATTCCTGGATGGCCTCACTAATCATATCTCAGTGACCCTCCAGCTGGTTTTGAAAAAAACATGAGCTCATCCCATCCGGACCCGGGCTCTTGAGGTCATTCATCTTGAACATAGTCTTCTTAATCTCTTCATTAGTTACCTATCTCTTCAAGGAGTTATTCATCTCCTCATACACAATAGGCCCTTTTCTTATCACCTTTTTGTCCATGTCCTCCACTTTGTCCTCCTTTACCAAAAGATCAGTGTAGAAGTCAATGATATGATGTATTATCTCAAGTATCCCATTTATCAGGTTTCCATCACCATCCTGAAGAGCCAGAATACTGTTTGCCTTCCTTCTCATTTTAACACTATTAAAAATAGTCTGGTGCAACTATCCCCTTCTTTGATCCAGTCCAGTTTGGCTGCTTGTTGAACCTAATTAATAAGGTCCCTTTTGGTGTCCTCATAAAGTCTTCTCAGCTCATGAACTTCTTTCTGGCCCTCTCTCTTTTTGGGGTCCCTAAAAACATCTTTCTGCTTATTGTTAAGATTTTTCAGAATTTCCTCTGCCTTCTTTTCAAGATCCTCAAATTTTCTAGAGTTTAAATCCTTCATCTCCTCTCTCACAATCTTGAGCTTCTCAACAACTTGATAGATCTTGTACCCTTGAATATTGACATTCCAAGCAAATTGTACTCTGGGAATGTACTCCTTATCTATGCTCCAGGTGGTTTTGAATCTAAACGGAATCCTCCTTTTTGCATTGTCTAGATGAAGCCTCATGTATCCCAAGGCGTGATCAAAAACCCTAGGAGGTAAGAAGGCCACACTAGAGTCCCAATTCTTCATCATCCACTCTTGGTTCACCACTATTCTGTATAGCTTGCAGTAGGTATGACCGTTTGACCAAGTATATATTGGCCCACAATATTGATGGTCTTGAACTTTGATTCTTTTCATGGCTTCTCTGAGCTCATCTCCTACTGGTTGGGTGTCTCTCACCTCACTCCATTTGTCCTCTTGATCCAGTACTACATTCCAGTCCCTAGCCAGCATCCAAGGATTTGTAATAGTTCTGCTAATCCTCTCCAGGTCCTTCCACAGAGCTTTCATATCCTCCACACGGTTGTGTGAATATATGAAGGTGCACTTGAAATCCCTCTTGTTATCTTTAGTTCTGACCCTGCAATGAATAAATTGATCAATTTTCTCTTCAACCTTCAGATTTATCCTGTTCTCCTCCCAAACAATAAGGATCCTACAGTTTTTGCTAAGCCTCGTATTGCACTCAATGCTCCATTTATTCCCAAAGTTCTTCTTTATTATGTCATAGGCTTCAGTTCTAAGTCTAGTTTCTAACACAGCTCCAAAATAACAGTTATTCCTATCCATAGCTTGTTTCCAAGCTTGTTGCTTGAGAGGATCATTCAAGCCTCTCAAGTTCCAACAACAGAAATTGGTGCTATCCATTTGGGCTTTTTGCCCGTCTGGATCCTCCATTTTGGGTGGTTCTCCCAGTCTTCTCTCCTATATAATTTTCTATACTCTTCAACTTCTTTGTTTCCACTTTTTGCCAATCTGCATGCTGGATGTCTTGCCCCTTTCCCTAAATCATGTTCTTGTTATTTTCCTTATTAATTTGTTCTTTGTGTTTTCCTTTTGTCACTACACTTGTCTGGCCTTTCCTCCCTTCAGTGTTGTTTCTGTCTGTTGACTCGCCTTCTATCTGTGTGACCACTTCCAAATCTTTCATCTGCATCTGTGGTTGTGGTTGTCTTCTTGATCCATTCCTTCTTAGCTTCACATTCTCTAGCCCCATGAACAAACTTTAAGCATTTGAAGCATTAATAAGGTGTGGCTTCATACACTACTTTTTGGTTGTATATCTCACCCTTAGGTCCCTTTAGCTGTAAATTATCTATCATCTTTTCTCCTGCTTGGAGTTCCACCATGACCCTTGCAAAACCCAATCTATCTTTATCCGTTGTCATTTTATCTATGTAGCATGAGGCTGCAAGTCTCCCTAAACACCACTATCTAATAAAAATTTCAGACAACATGCAGATACATACCTAATATAGAGTGTCAAATGTAAAGCTTTGAAGAATAATTCAAATGAAAGTTAGATAGATCAATACTTGTAGCTGCTAACTTACCATCAACCTTCGTGCCATCCAAAATATAAAGTCCCCCTCTCAACTTCTAGTCCCAAGTATTCTCTTTGATCTTGCACATGACAAGAAGTATAGGAAAAGTGAACATCGAGACCACGATCACACAGTTGGCCAACCGAAATAAGACTCATAGCCAATTTAGGAATACAATAAACATCAAGTAGTGAGGGAATGTGTGTTTAAATTATACCAACACCTACTATTGGCATACAAGTGCTATCATCATCCATAACATATGTAGATGGTAACACATGAGACATAGATACAAATGAGTTGCGATCAAGAAATATGTGATGAGATGCTCCAGAATCCAACACCCATAAGGACAAGTTTTTACCTGATGTGGATGGAGCAGACATAGCATATGGTTGAGACTGGTTTTTGTTTGCCTGAAGAAGGTTCTGCAATAGATTAACCACAGAGGTGTTGTCTATCAAAGATAACTCTACAGAAGCTTGATCCAATGTAGGCATGCATGACAGCAGTTGTATTAGGTTGCCCTCCAAAATGAAAACTTTGAAGGTTTATCACCTAACTTCTTTCTATATTACTGTTTTGGTTTGCCTTTCTGGTGCAATAAAGGACATTGATTCTTCGAATGACCCTTTTCATTACAATAGTGACACTCATCCTTATCATAACTCTTTTGTTTAGATCGGTTATGACTAGGTTGAGTAACCCAAATAGAACCAACATGCGTGGGCTTCTCAATTTGAGTCTTGAGGCGGGTTTCTTCAGCCAACAATTCATTCCCAACTAAATCAATTAATGGCAAAGGAGTATGGTGGAGAATTGATCCATGGATGCCTTCATACTCCTAGCGAAGATTGTGCAATAGTTGAATCAAACGTTGTTGTTTCCTAGTTTCAATATACGGATCGAATGCTTTCCATTTCGCGCATTCTGTCATAGCCAACTGATCACAAAAATTGGTCATCTCAGAATAAAACTCTTGAATACTTCGATCGCCTTGTGTAAGAGCACGAATTTCTCCTTATTTGATATTGAACAACAAAGTTTGACCTCACTGACAACATCTCCAAATGGTCCCAAACTTCTTTTGTAGTATCAAACTTAGCAAACTGAACACCAATCCTATGCTCAACATAATTGTTAATCCAAGTAATGATTTAAGAATTCGTGGTATCCCACACCATCTAAAAAACCAACAAAATTAACATCATATGCCTTGGGAGCAAGCAAAACACCATAAACATAGTTCCATATCTTCTTCTTGTTCAGAAATTTTTTCATAACGTAACTCCAATACCCATAAATTTTTCCATCAAAACGAACACTATTCGACTGTAAGGAATCATCCCTTCCCGTCATGTGGAGGTCATCAACAAGACAAGAGTATATACTAGTGTACTATAGTTAATTGTATTATCTAACTTAATGATGACAATTAATTATTGAAATGGATGAAGTTTTATCTATTCAACTAAATCAAGCGATTAAATATTATCACCACATTAATCATCAACATTCATGTGGCCATAAACTACATCAAACCAAATGTAAGACAATTACACCGTGGACAGTGTCAATAGAACATTGTGGTTTTACAGCCATTAGCATGTGTTACACTAGGTAATGCGTAAAGGAAATACTTCATTACACGCAAAATCGGGCTTTTTTAAAAACCCACAAAGCATAACCACGAACTATAGTATGACGAATTATGGTTCGTATTATAGTAAAACATTATAGAACAAGAATTGTAACTCAGTCAGAGGAAGTATACATTCGTTAAAAAACATGAACAACAATCAGGTTCCTGGAAATTTAACTACGTGAATCGAGAATCTGTTTCAATGGATTCAAAAGATATAATGAAATTAAGACATCATAAGTAACACTTGACATGGATCTAACAAGATTCCGAAGAAATAGACAACAATGGTAAAGTAATTAGAGGAATCGGTGCTCAAAATTAGGGTTCGAGAAACAAACCTCTCACCAGAATCGCACCCAATTTACTTGTGAAATGATTTAATTTTGTTTATAATGATTTATGAAGTCGCTGTGAATTTCAGATAACTTACGTAAAAGTGGAACACACTTACATAAGTTAAAAGCACGGGTAATTCTGTATTTTCGCGTGGGGTGATTTGGTAACAGAACTCGACTTATATAATCGATGGGGGGGGGGGGGAGGGGAGGAGTAGCGATTAATATCCGAGTTATTGAGGTGAACAGTTGTGGGCCGCCTGACTTTTTGGTTAAAACCCAATTCCTCTTTCGCACGAACCAAACTTCTTACTAGGTCAATTAAGACCCCTTATTTCACCTAATATGCGGAAACAAACATCCCCTTAGTGTATAAAGTATTTGGAGGTCCTAATATAATATGTAGAAAGTAAAAATCTGTAAGAGCAATTACAAACAAGAAAGAGAAGGTTGAACACGCGGTTTCCAGGAAATTGAGAAATTGCAAGCACTCTCTATACAATATTATCTAATTTACATATAACCTCCTATGTTATTTTAGTCAAAAAAAAAATATTCTTCATGTTAGAAAAATAGCAAACAAATATGTACTACTTAATTAATTCAAATGTAACTGAATTTCAAAACTTATTTTTTTATTACATGCATGTTTCTTTATGGAGGAATTTATAAAAATGCCCATTATGTTTGCCATTTTGATGAATATGCCCAACAGAATTTCGAGATTCAAATATGGGCCGTAACTATGGGTACCCTCTGCTAAAATATCCAATGGCTCTTATTCGAGCTATTTTTGGCCTACGTGGTTGCCACATCATCGCCATATGGAATTTCTTTTTGAGCATTTTCATAAAAAAAAAGGCAAACATAATGGGCATATTTAATAAAATTCGGCCATTATACAATAATAAAATTTCTAAACTACCCTTATAATTTTAAAACTGCTTTTTGCACCCGAAAACATATAAGAAAATTAAATTTATTGTTTTGTTTAATTTCTTATATTTATATCTTATAAACTAACCTACTAGTATTTATATTCATATCTTAAATTTTTAAATATTATACTATTTAAAAACCTCATAAAAACAAAAATTCAAATAAAATAGAATTTCATTAATTAAACTAGATTTTGTTTAATTAATAATTAAGAAAACAAAACTTCATCTTTATCAAATGAAAAAGAATAAAAGAAAACAACTTTATATCCCCCCCCCCCCCCCACTCACCGTAAGTACCTCTATCCGTCCCCTGCCAAATCCTCCACCGCCAAGCACCCAATCCATTAACGTCATGAAGGTGTGAGGACGATGGATTTAGGTTGATTAAAGGTGTGAGGGTTTTGGTGGTGGTGAATTTAGTTGGGGACAAATAAAGATACGTAGGGCGGGGGAGGGGGTGGAGAAGATGAAGTTGTTTTTCTTTTGTTTACTTTTTTTTTTTTTTTTTTTTTACTTTTTTGATTTTTGAAGCTTTAAATTATTACTAATTAAAACATCAAGCTTAATAAAGTCATGCTTAATAGAGTACTAATTATGTTTTTTGAAAATATTTTATTTCTAAAAGAATATGTCAATTTTGTTAAGGTAGAAAATATATGCCATTTGAAGACACATTTCTATGAAAAACTTTATAATGTTTAGTATTAAATTTGTAAACAAGAAAACGTGACTCTAGAATTATATGAGTTAGAATTTATTATTTTTTAATGTTTTGAATATTTTTGAAGTAACAAAAAATTTTAAATTATAAATATAAATTAGGTTTGTTGCAAAAATTTAATTTCTGAAAATATATATCATTTGATAAAGATGAAGATTTTTTTTTACAATTATTAATTAAAAAATCTAGTTTAATTAATGAACTTCTACGTTTGTTTATTTTTTCTTTTTTATTAGGTTTTTAAATAGTCTAATATTAATAAATATAAGATATAAATATAAATACTAGTAGTTTCGTTTTTATGATATAAATATAAAAATTAAAATAGATAATGAATTTACTTTTCTTATATGTTTTGGGGCGCAAAAAGTAATTTTAAAATTATAATGGTAGTTAGGAAGTTTTATTATTCTGTTATGAATAAATTATTAAAAATGCCCATTGTGTTTACCGTTTTGATGAAAATGTCCTAAAAATTCCACGTGCCGATGATGTTGCAGCCTGAATAAGAGCAATTGGACATTTTTAGTAGAGGGTACCCATAGTTACAGTGCATTTTTTAGCTCGAAATTCTATTGGGTATTTTCATCAAAATGGCAAACATAATGGCCATTTTTATAAATTCCTCCTTTCTTTATCTTATGTTATTAAAAAACTTTAGTTTCTTGATTTATAAGAACGTAAGTGTTGTATGATACTTTTATTTAATTTTAAAACAAATAAAATTGTCAATGCATAGTGTAAGTATTTGATATTAATAAATATATTTCGATGAGCCGTAGTGGAAAAAAAAACTTTGTTATCGATATAGTCATGATAAAACTTATCATCAAAAACATTTTCGCTAGGAACTAAAAGCCGAAATAAAACACACTCTCTCGTAAGAATTCGTTTTTCAAAAGTCCCCAAAATTTTGATTTAATACAGTATTTCTTCGGATATTGTTTCAATTTCAATCTCCTCTTCATTCTCTTTCAGATTTTTGGCTATTGCTCTTTTCAAAATCGTTTTAGCCCCCAATGTTCGAATTCTGGATACACTACTGTATTGAACTTATAATAATTTTAATGATACATATTCCCAGATTGAGGCTACATAGTACAAAACTAACATTGATTACTATCCAAGATCGATCATGAAGAAAAAGAGCTATGGATTTCAATTAAAATAAAAAAATAAAGCTGAATCAGGCGCTGCTTTGCATGCGCCATTGTACAAAATGTAGTTTTCCTAATTAAGCCACTTATATGTGGTACGTATATCAATTGCGTTGTCTGCAATTATTAAATAAATTAATTAAGGGCTATTCTTTTTATACAATATTGTTGCCATTGTCGGACATCGTCTTTGGAATTTCTTCCTCGTTAGCTTTTAGGTCTTCTGATGAAGGATTTGTATCTAGCGTTTTTTGTTGATGAAGTGGTAACTCAGATCCAACATTCGTTGGTTCTTTTTGACCTTTACTCGTACCCCATACCACTAGATAAAGCCCAATAACAATCACAACAGCTCCAATCACCCTGTAAAAATTAATTTAATTCAGTTAGCTAGTGCTTAATGTCACACATATGAATATTTTATATGTCAAGGGAAACTCTCGGAAAAACTTACTGTCCAACAGATAATTGGTCCGCAAAGATGAAAGAGCTCAAAATTGCTGTGATGACCATGCTTAAAGGACTAAAGGCTGTAACGAAGACGGGTCCTTTTACTCTCATTATGATTCCTGAAACATAGTAAGTAACTCCAGAACTAACGACTCCCTGCACAAAGAACGAAATTGTATGAGAAACGATATTTTTCTTTTGCGAAAGTGAAATAATCATGTTGTATATGTTTTTATCTTACCCCGTACACATAAGCCACTAGTCTAGTATTCAATCCGATTGACCATATTGAAAGATTGCCCCTCTCGACTATGAAAGTAAGTACAGTGCCTTGTAATGCTCCAGATGCACAAAGCATTGCAGTCAAGGAAAGTCCAGCCGGATATGACTTCAATGTAACCACCTGTTTGTAAGAATCAATATTAGTTTTCATTTAAATACGTTAAAATAAACCTTCTGTTTATTCTCGACCTTTTTATTTTCTCTCTAAATTACGTCTTAGTGGTTAAAGATATTATTTGTCGTGGATGAAAAGTAAGTGCGCGCTGCAAAAAATATGATAGTACTTAACTTTTTATATGACATGTATATGAGAAAAAAAGAAAATGACTTAGAATCAAACCTGGAGAATATAAAAAAGGGAATAGCCAAGATTTCCAGTGACGATCAAGAGTGCTCCCCTAACGGGATTTTGTTGAACTTCTCCTGAACTACTAGGAGAAGGAGCATCACTAGAATGATCTTTGGTCCATGGTAACCCTATTATAGGGCCTGCAAAGAGTGTTATTATCATTGCCCCGCCAATAGTGACAATGGTTCCTAAGATTTTCGATTGACTATGCAATTTTCTGATGTTCACTTTTTCGACTCTGCAAAATGACATGGAAATAAGTATAATTACTTAATAATATAGTGCCAAAAGTACAAAAGAATTATATGTAGATTGTTTTAATAAAGTTGGTATTAATTAATAACATGCACGTAAGATGAATAACAGAAAGTTCAGTTTCCATTTATAATACCTTAGTATCCATGCCATTATAAAAGTTATTGCAGGAATAGCATTTGATATTGCTGAAGTGAAAGTAGCAGTCGTTTGATGCATGCCGGCAAAGAACAAGTTTTGACCTATAACTGGGCTGCAATAAAGAAAAGAAGAAGTTTTAGTGCAAGGTCCTCGTGTATATATTATGAATACATGCATGTAATCATAGTTGCGGGATATTACTTACTCTAGTAAGCCAAGTAACATGATTTTAGCGAAGACGCCCAAAGTCATTTTTGGCCTAATTTTCCTGTTAGAGACAGACAAAATATATAATTTCATTATTAGCATCAATATTTCTAGCTTAATTATTAGAAAAACTGGAGTAACAAGAGCGAGCGGATTATCAAAAAATTAATTAACGACCTCTCCAGTACAAAGGCAAAAGGGGCGAAGACAAGAGCTGCAATGCCGTTCCTATAAACGGCGAATGTGTAATGACTTGTTCCTTGATTTAGAGCAAATTGTGAAATTATAGCAAAACCCGAAAAGCCAAATTGGAGGAGAATCACAGCGAGGTATATCTTTGCTTGATCAAACTTCTTCGACCCCATTTTTAACATGCTGCGCTCCTTTAATTTATTAATATATATCTCTTAGCAAACTTAGTTGTGAGTATATATTTCGCTTATATATACTCTCTAGTTTGCAGAATAAGAGTTGTGGGTAATTTTTGTGCATTTGTTATGCTGATATATATAGTAGTTTGGTTGCATGCAATTTAGAATATTAGAGCCGTAGGAGTGTGACTTCCACGAACGCACGCATATGCATTAATTTAAGTATTTGGAGTATCTTGAACTGACTCTTCTCATTGACTGAAGGGAAGCTAACTATTGTTGAAAATATATATTTTAATATGTTGAATTGTCTAGGGTATATCGGTGAACATCATCATCTGACACATTTATCTAGGTATTTGGATTACATATAATAATTAGTAAATATATGATGTATGCCTATCATGTACGTACACAAAATATCTTATAGAAACAGTACACAATATGTAACTATATAGATATCACTTTAAGTAAACTAGCTAGTTCAACATCTATTTACTTATATGATCACTATTTTAAGTTTTTATATTTTCTTCAACTATTCGATTTCTTATTTGATAATCTAATAAAATTGAATCAGTTATATATTATGGACGACATATGTTGACGGTAAAAATAATATTATTTATTTAAGTGAATAATTAAAGTTGTATCGTACGTACAATACTCATGCATGCATGTGTCTTCATGGAAATAATATGAAAATCACTTAAATGGGCATTAAACATAACTTCCTGCTCCAAACTTAAAGTACCCAAGTTCAACTGTGGATTTATTTCTGCTTATTTTATTAAAACGGGAAAATATAATTAAAAACTAAAAACACGTAAGTCAATAAAGTTACCTAATGCTTGTTCGGGTGTTCCGGCATTGACCACCAGTCCACTTTAAAGTTAAGTACTTAAGAATCATTTCGATCAAATCTTTTATCACGTCGGTCTAACTGGCTACATATGAAAAATCAACGTACGTCATTTGACTCATTTCAGGTTACGGGGCTTTATTTGCAATGGCAATGACACAATTCTGACTGTACGGGATTAGAGTGCACACTATAACAAAATCATGTGAATGCATTTGCATCGCAAAATTAAGGTCAATTGCATGGGAACTTTCGGATGCAGTCACGTAAGTTGCATTCGAAATTTTCTATGCAGGCTTTTCATCGAAAATTTCGGATGCAACTTAGGTGGCTGCATCTGAAAATTCCATGCCATTGCCCTTAAGGTCAATTGCATCCGAATTTTGTGATGCAATTGACTCTAAGAACAATTGCATGAAAATTTTGCGATGCAATAAATATGTAATTGCATTATTGAAACAAAAATTATGAAAATTAACGAAAATATGTAAAAATATATAATAAATGAGGAAAATTAAGAAACAAAAGTAGAAAATAAGTAAATATCTCAATTATTATCCAAAGACATTGCCCATTACGTAAATTTTAATTATAAAATTAGAACATTGATAAACACAATGGTTTTTTAAAACAAGACCAAACCAAAATGTACCCACTTTTCGTACAAGTAAAACGAGCACCGATTTATCATACCACTTTTCGTACAACTAAATCGAACACCGGTTTACCATACCACTTCGTACGAGTAAATCGAACACCCATTTATCGTACCAATTTATGTACAAGTAAAGTGAACACCGATTTATGTACCCACTTTTTGTACATTATATCGAACATCGATTCACCATACCAGTTTTTGAACATTATATCGAACACGGATTTATCATACCAATTTTTGTACAAGTAAAAAAACACGATTGATCATACAACTTTTTGTACAAGTAAAACGAGCACCGATTTATCATACAACCGATAATTTATGCACCTATTTTCCGTATACTATATCGAACACCAATTTACCATATCATTTTTTGTATGAGTATATCGAACACCGATTCACCATACCACTTTTCATACATTATATCAAACATCGATTTGTCATACCACTTTGCATCGTCAAAAATGGAGTAACGAAAGACGCAAACAAACATTTGCGAGTAAAAATGTAATTATCTAAAAGTTGCAAAATAACTCAAAATTCACTTTTATTTTGTGAATATTTTCTAAATAATAAGTAGGAGTGTTCTTTCAAATCTCATCAAAAATGGAGTAATGAAAACGCAAACAAACCTTTCGGGATGAAAATGTAATTATTCAAAAGTTGCAAAACAACTCAAAATTTATTTTTTCTTTCACCAATATTTTTTAAACCATAATTTAGGAGTGTTCTTTCAAATCTCGTCAAAAACGGAGTAACAAAAGATGCAAACAAACCTTTCGAGGCGAAAATAGAATTATTCAAAAGTTACAAAACAACTCAAAATTCACTTTTTCTTTCACCAACATTTTCTAAACAATAAGTAGGAGTATTTTTTTCAAATCTCGTCAAAAATAGAGTAACGAAAGACGCAAAGAAATATTTTGGTGTGAAAATAGAAATTATTCAAATTTGCAAAACAACTCAAAATTCACTTTTTCTTTCACCAATATTTTTTACACAATAAGTAGGAGTGTTCTTTCAAATCTCTTCAAAACAAAAAGTAACGAAAGACGCAAAGAAACCTTTCGGGGTAAAATGTAATTATTTAAAAGTTGCAAAACAACTCAAAATCCATTTTTTCTTTCACCGATATTTTCTAAACAATAAGTAGGAGTGTTCTTTCAAATCTCGTAAAAAATGGAGCAACGAAAGACAGAAACAAACCTTTCATGGTGAAAATGTAATTATTCAAAGTGCAAAACAACTCGAAATCCACTTTTTTATTTCGCCAATATTTTCTAATAAATAGGAGTGTTCTTTCAAATATTGTCAAAAATGGAGTAACGAAAGACGCAAACAAACATTACGGGGTGAAAATATAATTATTCAAAAGTTGCAAATCAACTCAAAATTTACTTTTTCTTTCACCAACATTTTCTACACCATAATTTAGGAGTGTTCTTTTAAATCTCGTCAAAAATTGAGTAACGAAAATCAGATTGATCGAATCGGGTGAAAATCGATTGAATGATCCGATCCGAAAATCGAATCGAATATTTGATCCAGCTTTTGATTTATGCCTAAGGATCGAACCCTCCTTTGATTTGATCCTCGATTTCAGAGGTTAAGAATCGGATTGAATAGAATACTCATCTTATTTTTTAAAAATAAATAAATATATAATAGAATGCTAATAGAATGCTACTAATTAACTTAATATATTTAAAATTGTAACACTTAACATCTTTTTTCTTGATAAGAAAATGCCATGTTTTCGTTTTATAAAAAATAGTAACAAAACAAAAGTATAAAAGCTTATAAGCCTCACTCACAACGGTAGCACAACAAACTCTTTGTAAGGAGAAATCCACTAATGCATGTTAATTTGTTTTAAATTGTCATCGTATTCATGTTTATTTAAGTTTTCTTTAATTTTAGATGCAAAATAATCAATCATGTATGTTTGTTCAATTGATATTAAAATAAATAAGAAAAAAAGAAGGATCAAAATCGAATTGGATCGAAATCGAATAATTTTGGACTGAATCGGATCGTTTTAAATTGATTTGATTTCGATCCTTATTTCTCCAAGATCGAAATCGGCTACCAGCCTCGATCTGATCCGATTTGATCCAAATGCACAACCCTAGTTAAGTTTATGATACATGATTTTTCAAGGACAAAAAGAGGTATGACGGAATAAGAATGTGATCTTGATCGGGTAACATATATATTTTTTCCTTTTATATGAATCTTATTTGGCAAAAAATGGATTATTATTATGATTAACAATCTTCGGGTTTTTATCAAATATAGCCTACTAAGTTTGCATATTTTTATTTTACACCCCATAGCACACTCTGAACTTAGCCCACTAAATTGGCATATATTCATTTTACACCCACATGTTGGCACACTCCAAACTTTACTCACTATGTTGGCACCAACGTCGACACTCACCCACTATGTTGGCACCGACGTCGATATTCACCCACTATGTTGGCACACTCCAGGTATCAACAATGCCTAAATATCGACGTTGGTGCCAACATAGTGGGTTGAGTTCAGAAGTGTGGCAACATAGAGGGTGTAAAATGAAATGGTTCCAACTTAGTGGGTTAAGTTCAGAGTGTGTCAACATAGTGGGTGAATATCGACGTCGGTGCCAACATAGTGGGTTAAGTTCGGAGTGTGCCAACATATAGTGGGTGTAAAATGAAAAGATGTCAACTTAGTGGGCTAAGTTTGATCAAACATCCAATGTTACCATATTCTATTGCGCGAGCGAAAAGCAAATAACTGACACAAAACATTAAGCCCATATTACTTGACTTTTATTGTATTTATTAGAAACTATACCATGCAGTATTTGCCCTTTTGCTTTTTATGCGAAAAATACAAAAAGAGCTTTACCATATAGAAAAGGAATATGTATACAAGATCGAAAAACACAAATATGAGAGAGATTATAAAATGATATTTAAGTAGGGTATCTGTGGTGTAATTTAAAGTATAAGGTTAAATTTGTAAAGTTACTTTTTAATCTTACTAGTAACGTTGACAGGCGGTTCCCGCGTGATTAATAATTTATTTGGTGATGTATGATTTATAATATTACAAGGGTTGGTCTTTCCCTTGTCCAAAGATTAAGAATTAAGAACAAAATATAGAGAAGAATAGCTTAAGTATTTATTTCATGGATAATGGTATATAAGGGACAAAAGTCCTTGAATTACAAAGAGGAGTGGGGAACTATATATATAGGTTTTTCGAAATAGGCTCGTAGATAGATGTCCTCAAATGGCGGGGAGAGGTGGCTCTGATCAAATTTTTACACGTATCGTGGGTCTTGATGAGGATATAAGAATTTCGAGGAGCTCCTTGTCAGCTCCATCTTTAATGCATACTAATCTTTAAATAAAATAAGGCTTTGATGGGCTCATTGTCAGCCTGTCTTTAACACGCTAAATACCGTTTCGTAAGAGAATTCGTATTTCCTTGTATTATCATTATTTTATTCTAAATGGTAAAGATTATCGCTTAAACATGTAAAGATTAAACATGTAAAGATAGAAAATCTATATATGTAATGATTTTTTCGTTGAGAGAGAATGAGCTATATTAAATTACAATTATATTCTAAATAATAACAAAGTTTAGTAGTGCAATAAGGGTAAATAAGGAAATCAAAAAATTGGTATAACACTGAGTTTCTTTGTACAATAGTATATAGATACTGAAACGTAAATTATATTTAAGGTTAAAATTTATATTTTTATATAAAGAAAGCCATATGTTACATCAATTTTTTTATTCTCATATTTACCCCAATAACACACTATTAAAATTTTGTTGTAACTATTAAAATAGGGTTATAACTATAAAAATGTTCTCATTAAAGAAAAAAATAGATACTTAATTCTCTCTTATAGAAAAAGAAGTTAGGATATATACATGCTCTATCCTTATAATGTGGTCTCTTTACTTATTGAAATTATTTTATTCATCATAATATTAAATATATTACACTTAAAATGAAATTTATAGTCACGTGAGAATCGCATGCTAGCGTTTCTAGTTGAAAATTAACAGTTTGATGTCAATACCACTTTCTTTATAGAATAGTATATATATTAAGATATTAACTAAAGCAAATATTGAAATCTTCACATAACATCCTTTAAATAAGAAAAATATGAACTTGGAAAATTCAACATAATATTTGCTTCGTGTGTGGCTACTTCAATATTGAAATTCTCGACTTAAGCCAATACGGTTTTAAATAGAACACCATTCTTGGTTACATGGAAGGCAATGATCAAAGTCGTTGTAGGAGCAGTAACTCTTTGAGTGCACGCATGACGAATCAATATTGTTAAAAAGAAAAACTAATGAACTCATGTAATATATTCAAAAGTAGACATACAAGTGACGAAGCTCGGCACAGTGAAGGCCAACTGAAAACGCGAGAAAAAAAGGTGTAGCCCAAGGGACAGAGGATTGTATCTGCAAAAGGCTATTTGATTCTCCGTGAACTTCACTCTAGGCGTTAAGCTTAATGACGTTATATTAATCACTTATTGAGAGGTAAATAAGTAATATTGCTTTTTGATATTTGGTTTTTGTAAGTTGTGGTACATCATTTCAACATTGTTAAGTCTGTTAAAGCAGGTGCATTTTGGCCATTTCACAATGTTAGTTAGAAAAGTTGTTGCAACTGATTTTTGAGCCGGTTTTTGCATGCGTTGGTCATGTGACTCGCGCTAAGACATAAAGCTCTGATCCGTGCAGTTTGTGGAGTAGTTCATTCCAGTTTTTCACTTGGGATTTGTAACAAACTTGAGCAATAAGATTCTCTCTGAGCCCATTGGATTAGGGTTCATAATATCTTGGATTTTGAACGTCAAACCAAATAAATTGTGCCTGTGTTGCTATGAGTAATGTGTTGATCTACTGCGTTGTTAAATTCGTGTTGCTCAATTTTTTATTTCGCGATCCATTTCCAATTTCTAATCGATTTGATTTGTGCAAATCATCGTTTGATTTCCTATAAACTGCTGCCGTGAATGTGAATCGATTTATGGTGAGTGCTAAGTTTGACGTTGAGAAGTTTACTAGTAAGAATGATTTCGGATTGTGGCGATTGAAAATACGCGCCCTTCTCGTTCAAGAGGGACTAATAGATGCACTAATATATCTTAAAGAGCGGAGACTTATGGATTATACCCCAAAGACAAGCGATAACGTCACTTGGAAGAGGGACTAATAGATGCACTAATTCTATTCGATGCATGAACCTCATCAAACCATACCTCCGTTGGAAGATTGGTAAAGGAAATAAGATCTTATTTTGGTTTGACAATTGGTTGCGCGATAAGCGATAATGCGAGGTTGTCCCGCACATTGTCGAGGCTGACTTGCATATCACGCTTAATGAGATGATTGATGAGGAAGGAAAATAGTGTTTTGATGGACTGGAAACTGAGGTTCACAACTGTCTAAGCATACTTTTAGATGGAAAAGAGCCAAGACTTACTGATTAGGAAGACCGCATCATATGGGGCAAAATGGTGGACGACAAATTCTCTTATCAAAGTGCATACCATGCGCTGGATCGTGACCGTGGGGTAAGAAGAGGGGCTGCAAATAAATTCACATAGATTTGGAAGACACAATAGCAACGAAGTACGGTATTTCCTATGACTAGCTCAAAAAAATAAGCTTGCATCTAACCAACTCTGGAAGCTGAGGAAAATCACGGATTCGGCAGAATGCGTGGTTTGCAAAAATCCGGAAGAGTCTACCTTGCATATACTAAGACATTGTACGGCTGCAAATAAAGTTTGGATAACTTTACTCACATGCAACGATTTAGTGAAGTTCACAAACTTGGAGGATGCATTGTAGCTAATGAGGAACATGAGGAATAATGATCAGATCTTTAAGCTCTTGTGGAACGTACCTTGGAATATTCTATTTGCCGCAAGTGTTTGGACCATTTGGAAAACGCGCAATGCCAGAATCTTCAATGGTACATCGGAGAATAATTATGCGGTTGTATGCCAAATCAAACACCTCAACATCTACATGGTGAAAGGTAACAAAGGAAGGAATTATGCGATAACAGGTTCATGGGAGAAGTCGAAATCGGGTTGGCTAAAACTGAATATTGATGGAAGTGAGGTGGCAAGACGTAACCGCAAAGCTACTTGTGGAGTGTTGAGAGACGAGAAGGGGTCGTGGATATGGGGTTTTCGGGATAACATTGAATGCCCCACGGTTCTGGAGTGCGAAATAGAGGCAATAAAGAGAGGCCTAAATATCGCGTGAGAGAAAAGAATTCCTAGAATCATTATTGAGACACTGATATGGGCATTTCCCGCATATTGGGCCAGGCCCGAACCAGGCCCATTTTGAACCATATCGGGGATCACTTTCGATGTCATATCGGTAATCATCACCGATATGTTACTGTGGTCCCCGGATCCCGAGGTCTATAAATACGCGGTGCCCAGATCCCAAAAGGGGCAATTATTATCCCTCAGCTACCACGCGTCAGATCAAAATAAATCCCCGATATCCCTTTCGATATCTTATTCGATATCGGAATTATCACGTGCACCTCTAACACGTCACACCAGCTCATTACCGATATCAGATCGGGGGTCATCCTCGATATCACATCGAAGACAATCACCGACGTCCGTTCGATCTAGTTACTGATATTCCACTCCTATCCAAGCATCAAAGCACAGGTTCGAGGTGTTTCGGACCAAGTCTACACGAGATACGTAGTGTAGGCCTACATAATATGGTAGGGATATGTGTTATATCACATGGATGCCACAATTGGAAGGATTGCCATTATTTGTATATAATGAACTAAGCCCTCTATGATATGTCGTTGTGCACCTCTGACACGTCACACCAGCTCATTACCGATATCAGATCGGGGTCATCCTCGATATCACATCGAAGACAATCACCGACATTCGTTCGATCTAGTTACCGATATTCCACTCCTATCCAAGCATCAAAGCATAGGTTCGAGGATACGTAGTGTAGGCCTACATAATATGGTAGCGATATGTGTTATGTCACATGGATGCCACAATTGGAAGGATTGCCATTATTTGTATATAATGAACTAAGCCCTCTATGATATGTCGTTGGAAATCCACGGGTGTCTAGGTCGCAATGCAACAAGCGGAGTGCAATTCCGAGGTCCGGAGTGGAAGTTATGTCTAAAATGGTGGGACTGTGCAGAATCTGCACTATATCGAAATGTATATCGAATGTACATCGAATATCATATTCGATATGGGTCCAACGCCTATAAATACCCCTCTCCCTTGGCCATGAGAGTGGGAGAAACACCTAGGGATCACCCCGTCATGTCTATATCGAAGGGTAGGTCGAATATCATCCCCGATATGCCATATTCGACATAGACCCCCGACATACCTTCGACATACTGCAATACCCGACGTTATATCGAACATAACTACCGATGTACTTATTCATTAGACATGTATAATATATGTATGGAAATCTACACGTGTCAGCTATCTATAGGAAGAAGCAGATCGAGGTTTCGATATATCTATCTCGAGATATGGCCGATATGGTGGAACCTCGACATATCTCCGACGTGCCAGCATACCCGATTTTATATCGGGTGTCACTACCGATATACCTATCACCCCAACATGTACCTTATATGCTTGGAAAGCTAAAGGAGTCTACTTTCCATATCAAGAAGTGGTTTGAGGTTTGGACCTTCCTATAAGGAGATATGGTCAAAACCGTAAAGCCGCGCAGTGCAGAATAGACAAATGAACTACGTCCGACTTGATTCCCCTAAAGGGATACGTAGGCAGCTTGGGATAACCCGAGTTCAGTCCGGAATCATCAACGATCCATCCGTCCCCTCACCATGTTGCTTGGAGTACATGTGTGTAAAGGACAAAGCTGGTTCCAGCACAGCCTAGGATCAGCATGATGCGGAGTGTTTCATCAGCATACGACAACACACCAATTCATTGGCGCCGTCTGTGGGAACACAATGAAATGTACTTAGAAACAAGCATGCAACCGTTAGATTTAACCAGGTTCACCAAGAACTATGGAGGATTGGAGCGCAATCGGACATATGCCTTACATCAAGATAAGCCTGTCACATTATACTAGTCACCTACATTTTCTGCAAGAAGCACAACGCAGGTCTTATTCTCTTATCGTGTAATGCCTTTGGGTTTGAGAAACACCGGCGCGACGTTCCAAAGATTGGTGGCGAAGATGTTTTATAACCTAATAGGAAAATCAATGGAGGTATACGTAGATGATATGTTGATCAAGAGTTTGAAGGCGCAGGATCACGTGGAGCATTTGGAGAAATCGTTTGCCATTATGAGAAGCTATGGGATGAAGCTCAATCCCAAGAAGTGTACCTTCGGAGTGGCAGCTGGAAAATTTATGGGATATATGGTTAACGAGCGCGGAATTGAAGCCAACCCAGACAAGATAGAGGCCGTGTTGAATCTCTCTTCCCCACGCTCGGTACGGGATGTGCAGTGCCTTTTGGTACGTATAACAGCCTTGGGACGGTTTATTGCGACCTCACCAGAGCGGAGTCTTCCTTTCTTCAAAATCTTGAAGAAGGCCAAGGACTTTCAGTGGACCGAAGAATGCGAAAGAGCGTTCCAACAGTTCAAGAAGTATCTCGTGGCACCACCACTCTCGGCGAACCCAGATCCAGGGGAGACGCTTTATCTATATCTGGCGGTCTCCGCCAACGCCATTAGCACAATATTAGTCAAAGAAGCAAATGGAAAGCAATCTCCAGTTCATTACGCCAGTCGTGTTCTTCACAGAGCGGAAAAGAATTATCTGCAAATCGAACTATTTGTCTGGGTCGTCGTCATGACGACTCATAAGTTGAAACCTTATTTCCAAGCTCACCCAATAGTGGTCATGACAGACAGACCACTCCGCCAGATCATGACCAATCTTGATACCTCGGGGAGGTTGGTTAAATGGGCCATAGAATTGGGCGAATTTGGGATCGAGTACCGTCCCCGTACAGCCATTAAAGCACAGGTCCTAGCCGACTTTATGGCGGAGGCCCTGGGTAACAGTTTAGACCATTCGTGCCACCATATATTTCCAATAAGCCAGGACCCTGGTCCCAGTTCGAAACCCGCGGCATGGCTACTTCATGTGGATGGCTCCTCCACAGCAAACGGCGGCGGATCAGGAATTCACCTGGTGTCCCCAGATCGTAGGGAAATTGATTTTGCGATCAGTCTGAACTTTCCTATAACGAACAACGAGGCGGAGTATGAGGCAGTCCTGGCAGTAATCAGAATGGCTAAGACCCTCTGTTCGGATCATTTGGAAGTCTTCACGGATTCGCAATTAGTGGCTAACCATTTCTCGGGATTCTTCGAAGCAAAGCAAGAGACCATGGTTTTATACTTGGCAAAGTTGTAAGAATTGGCGGCCGAGTTCACTACATTCAATTTGACGCAAATACCTCGATCGGAAAATGCAAAGGCCGATGCTTTACCAAAGTTTGCTAGTTCCTCAGACGTTTTTGTGGAAAAACGTGTGACCTTGCTGACCACCTCTAGGCCTGCAGTTGGAGTAACAAAAGCAAAAAAAAAATGGGCTGATGTGGAGTTTATCTTTCCTATCGCGAGTACACCGTGTTGGAAGGATGAGATATATAATTACCTTGCAGACGGAACCCTCTCGACCGATCCCAATGCACAAAGACGACTGAAGTACAAGGCGTACAGGTTTACCATATTTACCAAGGTGAACTCTATAAGAGGTCTTTTGAAGGCCCGTTGCTGAGATGCGTATCACCAGTTGACGCCCAATACATACTGAGAGAGATACACGCATGTAGTGGCTTTAGCCCAGAAAATATTAAGACAGGGATATTTTTGGCCAACGGTACGACAAGATGCAACCCTGTACTGCCGCAATTGTGAGAATTGCCAGTACCACGCCAAACTTGTGCAAGGCCAGCTGCACTGATGCAGCCCCTAGAGATCACTCGCCCATTCGATCAGTGGGGAATCGATATAGTTGGTCCCCTACCAATGGCCAGAGGTCAGAAGAAATTTCTTTTAGTAGTGGTAGAATACTTTACGAAAACATCAACAAGAGAGGCACCGTACACTTTAGTATACGGGTTCGAGGCAGTAGTCCCGGTTGAGATTGGCATGCCAACGTACAGAATAGCGGAATATGACCCACAACACGCTGCACGACTACAAAAAATGGACCTAGATATGATTGGTTCCACAAGGGAGCAAGCTTATCAACGGACAGTGGCCTTCAAAGCGGCAATGGCCAAGAGTTTCGATAAACGAGTACACCTTCGAAGCTTTCAAGTGGGTGACTTGGTGTTGAAGAGTGTCAAAGCAAGTAAATACGTTGGGAAACTACAAGCCAATTGGGATGGACCCTACGGGGTTACCCACGCCAGCGCGAAAGGTTATTATTATCTCGAGGACATGTATGGCGAGCCCCTACCACGCCATCGTTGGCCGACCGGCACTCAACCAGATCAAGGCAGTGGCCTCTACTTATTATCAAAAGATTAAATTCTCGACGCCTCAAGGAGTTGGTGAGATTATAGGTGACCAGGTACAGGGATGGATGTGCTATATGGGCTCGCTGAAGCACCCAAGGATCAGAAGAAGACAGGAAATACAAGCCCCGCACCAAAAATACATTCCGCGCACGGAGCGATTACCATGACGAGCAAACAGAACAATACTTCAGATTTCTGCACTTTTTAAATTATGTTCGAACAACGCAAACATTGCCCCATTGTGGGTTGGTCTGTAAACTTAAAACATGGGGAACTACGTCGGTCTGATTCCCCATGCAACGGGATACGTATGCGGGTTAGGTTTACCTAGCCTTCGACCGCTATCCTTTATTACCTTTTTATCTGTTGCTTGGTGCAATCTCATATTTCATGCAGGGATATGTCCTAAGCGGACATTATAGAAGTGCAGAGAATGGCACAAAGAAGTGGGGAATGTTCCCCTAGATATATGTTAACACATCTCCCTCTTACAGGTGCATGGCTCAAAGGATCGCCCATTACTATGTCCGAAAAGGACATAGAGTATATTAAAAGGGTGATTCAGGGGGCATTTATTCAAACAGGTACAACAAGTACAACAGGCGCGATAGAGCGCGGCGAGAACGCTGTCTCTCGTATGAACTGATATTTCCACATTGTGGGAACATCCCGCAGATAACACACACACACATCGTTTTGTGCTTCCGTATTAGCGTTTATATCGAAATTTTTTCTTGTCTATGCTGTTTTACAGGGCTCAATGACCTACATATTCAATGACGACATAGTCAGCAAGAGACACAATAAAAAAGACAACGAAAAGCCTCGCCCACAACACAAAAATATCCCCTGTGATAACGGGGTCGACCAAAAACAATTCAGCGGTAGAGGGACCCCTGTGATAACATGACGCATCCCTACCCACAAAAATATCCCCTGTGATAACGGGGTCGACCAAAAACAATTCAATGGTAGAGGGACCCCTGTGATAACAGGATGCATCCCTACCCACAAAAATATCCCCTTTGATAACGGGGTCGACCAAAAACAATTCAATGGTAGAGGGACCCCTGTGATAATAGGACGCATCCCTACCCACAAAATTATCCCCTGTGATAACGGGGTCGACCAAAAATAATTCAGCGGTAGAGGGACCCCTGTGATAACATGACGCATCCCTACCCACAAAAATATCCTATGTGATAACGGGACGCATCCTTACCCACAAAAATATCCCCTGTGATAACAAGGTCGATTCAAGAAAAAATTCCTTGTGATAACGGGGCCAGTCCAACAAAAATTCCCTGTGATAACAGGGTCAATTTTACATTAGGTGAAGAGCCTATTGGGTGAAAATCCCATAAATCAAGCTAGGTGAAGAGCCTATTGGGTGGAAATCCCATAAAATTACGTTAGGTGAAGAGCCTATTGTGTGAAAATCCCATAAATCAAGCTAGGTGAAGAGCCTATTGGGTGGAAATCCCATAAATTACGTTAGGTGAAGAGCCTATTGGGTGAAAATCCCATAAATCAAGCTAGGTGAAGAGCCTATTGGGTGGAAATCCCATAAATTACGTTAGGTGAAGAGCCTATTGGGTGAAAATCCCTTAAATCAAGCTAGGTGAAGAGCCTATTGGGTGGAAATCCCATAAATCAAGCTAGGCGAAGAGCCTATTGGGTGGAAATCCCATAAAATTACGTTAGGTGAAAAACCTATTGTGTGAAAAATTCCATAAAACAAACTAGGTGAAGAGGCAGGCTCTATGGGCCCCTAACCACAAGAAGAATATCCCCTGTAATAATGGGGCCGATCCTAAACACAGAAGAAGTGGCATGTTTCCCACGTCTCTACCAACCCCAAGGGAATTCTGATCATTGCTTGATTGACAACAAACAGATTAAAGAAATCTAATCAAATACGAGAACGAAATGAATGCTGCTCAGATATCGGAATACCGCACACTCTATCATCACGGCAATAAAAATAAACAAGTTCTTAGACAATGAGAACACGCAGAGTCACAGATTATGAAGATAACAGAGAAATAAACATTTAGTTATAGAACCACGAATTTGAATTACAGTAAAGGCAGCAAAACAGTTACTCCCACGAGGACCTTTCAGTCTTCTTCTCAACAACCTCGGAAAACACATCAGGGTCGACCAGACCATCCTCCACCTCATCTAGGCCACCAATCGATAGGTCGTTATAATCATGCCTTGGGTTCAACCCACTCAATTCGAGGAAGTCCTTGAAACTGTCATTTTTCAATACTTGCCCTACGCAAGCATGAAATGCTGCCTCCCGAACCTTCAAAACTAATTCTCGGAAGCTCGAGCTTTCCATCAATTTATATTCATTGTCTGTCGCGCTATCCTTGATAGATAGCAGGGAACTAGTGACCTCACCTCAGCAAAAAGGGCAATAATCTACAAATCCTACGGGATATTGCGCACCGTTCACCTAAAAATACAAAGGTAAGGCTTTGCGACAAAGAATTGATTGCTTAGTACAAAAACAGCCGAAGAAGTGCAACTACAAATGATAAGCTTCACCGAGAATTCGCGCCGAGAGGAACATTTCTCTCCCCATAAAGACAAGTTTCATAATAAGGAACATTTTCCTCTGTGATAATTCAAACGCGGACCTTTAGGCTACGTAAATTACATTGGGGGTCCACCAACATCTTTGAATGAATTCACATATCCGAGCTCCGTCATTTGAACTGGCGGGACGAGAGGTACAGGTAATCCAAGAGCTCATATTTAATTTGCAAATCATTATCCTCAGATAATAATCTCCAAAGTGGGGGACTACTGGTGTGCATAAATATGGCATCCAATTAGAGTTTGAAGTATGCTCATGTTCCAAGACCACACTCCAAAATGGGGGACTACATGATATGGGCATTTCCCGCATATTGGGCTAGGCCCAAACCAGGCCCATTTTGGACCATATCGGGGATCACTTTCGATGTCATATCGGTAATCATCACCGATATGTTACTGTGGTCCCCGGATCCCGAGGTCTATAAATACGCGGTGCCCGGATCCCAAAAAGGGCAATTATTATCCCTCAGCTACCACGCGTCAGATCGAAATAAATCCCCGATATCCTTTTCGATATCTTATTCAATATCGGGATTATCACGTGCACCTCTGACACGTTACACCAGCTCATCACCGATATCAGATTGGGGGTCATCCTCGATATCACATCGAAGACAATCACCGACGTTCGTTCGATCTAGTTACCGATATTTCACTCCTATCCAAGCATCAAAGCATAGGTTCGAGGTGTTCCGGACCAAGTCTACACGAGATACGTAGTGTAGGACTACATAATATCGTAACGATACGTGTTATGTCACATGGATGCCACAATTGGAAGGATTGCCATTATTTGTATATAACGAACAAAGCCCTCTATGATATGTCGTTGGAACGCTACGGGTTTCTAGGTCGCAATGCAACAAGCGGAGTGCAATTCCGAGGTTCGGAGTGGAAGTTATGTCCAAAATGGTGGGACTGCGCAGAACCTGCACTATATCGAAATGTATATCGAATGTACATCGAATATCATATTCGATATGGGTCCAACACCTATAAATACCCCTCTCCTTTGGCCATGAGAGTGGTAGAAACACCTAGGGATCACCCCGTCATGTCTATATCGAAGGGTAGGTCGAATATCATCCCCGATATGCCATATTCGACATAGACCCCCGACATACCTTCGGCATACCTTCGACATACTGCAATACCCGATGTTATATCGAACATAACTACCGATGTACTTATCCATTCGACATGTATAATATATGTATGGAAATCTAAACGTGTCAGCTATCTATAGGAAGAAGTAGATTTAGGTTTCGATATACCGATATCGAAATATGGTCGATATGGTGGAACCTCGACATATCTCCGACGTGCCAGCATACCCGATCTTATATCGGGTGTCACTACCGATATAGCTATCACCCCAACATATACCTTATATGTATGGAAAGCTAAAGGAGTCTAATTTCCATATCAAGAAGCGGTTTAAGGTTTGGACCTTCCTATAAGGAGATATGGTCAAAACCGTAAAGTCGCGCAGTGCAGAATAGACAAATGAACTACGTCCGACTTGATTCCCCTAAAGGGATACGTAGGAAGCTTGGGATAACCCGAGTTCAGTCCGGAATCATCAACGATCCATCCGTCCCCTCACCACGTTTCTTGGAGTACATGTGTGTAAAGGACAAAGCTGGTTCCAGCACAACCTAGAATCAGCATGATGCGGAGTGTTTCATCAGCATACGACAACACACCAAATCAGACACATTCACTTGAGGCATTCAAGTTAATCACAGATGGTACACACTCAAATTTGGAACTACAAGAGAGCATTGAAGAAATTCGGAGCCTGCTTCACAAACTGTAGACCCATGACATTCATTGGATCCCACAGGAAAAGAATAAACTAGCCAATGTCATTGCTAAGAATAGGTGTAATAAGGAGACTAGACCTTACTTTTTGCAATCTCCCCCTCCCGAGCTCATATCTATTATGTCGAATGATGTAGCCTAAGGGCGCTAGTTTTCTGTTATTTCTACCCAAAAAAAAGATGTATTGAATGAGTCTGACATTGATAAAACCTTGTATGACAAATCAGTGAAAATCATGATCGAAAAGGCTTAAAGTGCACTAATCTTAAGTTTGGGAGACAAGGTCTTGCAAAAAGTTTCAATGAAGAAAACTGCAGCTCGTGTCTAGTTGAAGTTTGAAGGACTATACATGACTAAATCATTAGTAAATTTTCTCTATCTTAAACAAGCTCTGTATTCCATTGAGATGAATGATGATAAATCATTTGAAGAACAAATAGATTTGTTTAACAAGCTGATTTTAGATCTGGAAAATATTAGTGTGTCAATAGAAGATGAATATTATGCCTTGTTGTTGTTGAGTTCTTTACCTAATTCTTATAGTCACTTGAGAAACTCTCATTTGTGGAAAATAATCTTTAACTCTTGATGAAGTTCAGTAAGCCTTGAATTCAAAGGAATTGAATGAAAGGAGTGTACCAAAGGCTTCTGCAAATGGTGAAGGGAGAACTGGGAAAATCATGTTGTGTATTCATGAGAAAATAGTAAAGAGCATGTGATTATGAATCTTGAGTAATTTCCTTGATTATTGTTAGAGATAAGTGTAGATTTTTTATGTGTTGACGAAATGGAAACATGTAATATTTCCTATTATTATGTTTTAGTCTTTCAGCCCAAAACCCTTTATGAAGATTTTCCACCGAGCCCCGCTGAAGCCTTTTCTTATAAGCCTTTCTTTATGAAATCCAATTATCTACCCTTCGCCAAGAAATTATATCCTACCCTTTCTAGAGATAGATGTAGTCGATCACGAATGAGCGATAAGGTAGGTTCTTCAAAATAAAGCACGAGCCCTAAAAGAAAAAATATGAAAAGAAAATGGCTAAAAGAGTATGAGCATGATAGAAAGCACAAATAACCTTATCAAAAAAAAAACTTTAAGTTTAAGGTTGTCTCTCGAATAAACCGTGAAGTATAAGGTGGTTTGAAAATTACGTAAATAAAAAATGCAAGAAAAATATGCAAATAGAGCCTAATATGAAAAATGCACAAATAAGGGAGGAAAAAAGAAAATAATATTTTTTTAGTTATTTTTTGTTTTGAGTCATAAGTGGCATAAAATTTTCAATGTGTTTTTGAGCGAACTTTTGAGATAGGAAAAAGAGGAAGTGAAAGAAGATATAAAATAGAGAAACAAACAGGAAAAGGATGAGTATGTTGGAAAACAATAGTGTAGGCAGCATAGAACAAGGCAAATGGTGCGGAATTTCCAGTGAGTAGCATGAGTTGCGCCACTTTTGTGTAAGTCGCGCTGCTTTTGCCATTGTGTAGTGCGACTAGCGCTGCATTTGAAGGTCGTCACGCATCGTTTCTTGTGAGTAGCACGGGCAGTGCAACAAGTGAAACTATCGCGCAGCAGCATTGTGACATGCAGCGAATCACGTCCAGTCGTCCGGCTCAAATTTCTTGTAGATCACGTTTCTAAGTTCAAAAGGAAATAGGAGACATGTAAAATCAGAATCTACTAAATTTGGTTGAACAATCTTTGTTGTTACCTTTCATATTATAATTATACTTTTATTATGATTAAATTACGTTGATGTACATGAATTATTCCTTATGTGATTCAATTAATATGGAGAGTTATGCAACTAATGAAAATTTTCTAATTTTTCTAAGAACTCTTATTTATTTAACTCTAATCACTCTTAATAATTCTCACATATCTTAGAATTCATAAGACTATTTCTTTTTAGGGATAAAAGCATCAAACCCCCTAACCTATGGGGTGATTTGCGCTTTGGTCCTTAAACTATGTTTATCAGCGCTTTGCTCCCTAAACTATAGGGTGTCTGTGCGATTTGGTCCTTTTTTGCATTTTCGGTTTTTTGTGGTCAAAATATTCCTCACTTTGAGGTGTTTTTTTGTCTTTTATTTTTCACCAACTATCATTATACATCTAGTATAACACATATGAGTCGGGTAGAGGAGAATATTCCGGCCAAAAATAGCCAAAAATTGCCGAAAATGGAAAATCCCGTAGTGCCTTCATGGTCTTTTTGTGTCCGGAATATTCCTCACTTTGAGGTCTTTCTTGTCTTTTTTTTTTCACCAACTACTATTATACATCTAGTGCAACACATATGAGTCAGGTAGAGGGGAATATTCCGACCAAAAATGGCCGGAAATTGCCCGAAATGCAAAATAGGACCAAATCGCACAGACACCCTATAGTTTAGGGAGCAAAGCGCTGATAAACATAGTTTAAGGATCAAAGCGCAAAACACCCCATAGGTTATGGGGTTTGATGCTTTTATCCCTTCTTTTTAATTCTCTATCTATCTATTTTCTTGATTTTTTTTAATTCTTATATGAAGAACATGGCATCCATACGATATTACACTTTTGATCCAGCAACTGAAGTACCAGGCAAAGCTTCACGGCTTTCATTAGCCAAACAAAAATTTGATTCCGACTGATTCCTCACAATTCATTGTTTCAATCTGTACAACCCACTACTTGCAAGCCACTTTGTTGTTGATGAATAGGAAGTAAAAGGGTTGAAGAAGATGTTGACCAATGAAGAATTGGCCACCATGCTAGAAGACCGGGTATTGTGAATTACAACAAGGTTCGCGAATGCTAAGCACACTATGATGAAGGCGGTGACAATGTTTGGCTACATGAAAGACCAATTGATATCACCACAAAAGGCTTACCATATTTTACAAGTTGCATGAAGATCAAAAGATACTTTGGGACATGGGTTTACAACATCGGCTTACAACCGAGCTCGTCTCATATCCATTGTTGCTCCCACATCTTGCGTTTTACTACAATGAAGATGGTGAGCTGGAAGCAAATTACGAAGATCTACGAAGAATCTGTAAGGAGTTGTATTTGTTCGTTGGTTTACATATACTCCCGTCAGATCACAAGGGCAACGTTTCATAAGAACAAGCAAAAATTATGATGTCTATCAAAAGAGGAGAAATTCCTACCATTGGAGAAATCACAGTTAAAGTTATTAGAGATCACATTGCTGATGGTCCACCATGATTCTTGTATTTTGGGGCACTTATCACTGTATTTTGTATCAAATGAGGATGTTCTAAACTTGACACATATATTCATCACCAAAATATATATCCCATCAATCAAATTGCGAGGCAAGTGATAGAAATGACATTCCAAAATAACGAGTTGTCAGTAATTGAATCTATTGAAGATATCTTGTCATCTACGCACAAGAAATGAAAGACATTTAAAGAACAACTACGAGAGGTGAAGGAATTAGCGGAGCAAGACAATGTTGATTTAGTGAAAAAAAATTGGAGGAGATAAAAAAGAAAGTACAGAGCAACATCGATCAATAGATGGAGTTTAGGCACATTGAGAGGAAGATGACAAATGAAGAAAGCACTGACACCAACAGTTTGACGAGTGTCCTTTGAGCTCGATCATGGAGTACTCTCATCTATGCTTTAAATTATTTTTATTATTTGACGATGGGGACATCATAGAATTTTAGGTTGGGGGTGTGGGAACTTCACTTTTTACTATCTATGTTATATATTTATCTTAGAGTTTGTTTTATAGTCAATTTTCCTTAGGATTGAGTGATAGAATCAAATTTGAAGCATGAAAGATTGAATATGAGGGGATTAATGATGATATACGTATAATATAGTACGGATCTGAGATGAAGAATATATGAATGCCATTTCGTACATCCCGAGTAATATTATCAAAAGCATGTTATTTTCATATACACCTTTCAATCTGCTGCAAGTGTATAACTGTGAAAAGAATGTTGTGTATTCATGAGAAAAAAAGTAATGAGCATGTGATTATGAATCTTGAGTAATTTGCTTGATTGTTGTTAGAGATAAGTGTATATTTTATGAGTTGCGGAAATGGAAACATACAATCTTTTCTATTATTACATTTTAGCCTTTCAAGCCCAAAAGTCTTTATGAAGATTTTCCACGGAACCCCGCCGAAGCTTTTTCTTAGGAGCCTTTTTTTATGAAACCCAATTATCTACCCTTGGCTGAGAAATTATATCATACCTTTTGAGAGATGGGTGTAATAGATCACAAATGAGGGATAAGGTAGGTTCTTCAAAACAATGCACGATCCCCAAAAGAAAAATATGAAAAGAAAATGGTTAAAGGAGTATGAGCACAATAAAGAGCACTTATAACCCTATTAAAAAGTCTAAGTTTGGGGGGTGCCTCTCGAAAAATCATGACGTATATGGTGGTTTGAAACTTGGGCAAATGAAAATGCAAGGAAACGATTCAAAAAGAGTCTAAAATATATGGCAAATTAAAAATGTACAAATAAGGGAGGAAAAAAGAAAACAATTGAGTTGATTTACTACGTACATCTCTAGAACTCATAAATGTCTTTTCCATTATAGCCCTTACCCGAGCCTAACATTACAAGCTAAAAAAATCCTAAATGATCCTCAACATAGAGAGTCTACATGAATTGATGACAACATAAAAAGTAGAGAATGAGAGTGAGATGATTACATGTTAAGAGCTATACTTTTGTAAATTTGCAATGTGAAAATTACTCTTATACATGAGCAATAGTGGCACACATTATTTGAGCACATGAAATTGTCATGACGATGATTTTATTAAGCTTGATGTGCTCGTATTTGTTCTATCTCATGTCTTATTTTGACCATAGACTGCATTCTGAGAATATCTTTGTTTAGGAATGTTGACATGTTGATCACTTGAATTTTGATTCAGATAGAGTCAAGCTAGTAAGTTTGCTTGAGGACAAACAAAAATTTAAGTTTGGGGGTATTTGATGATAGTTTATTTAGCATTATTTTAATACTCATTTACTTATGCTTTTGTATAATTTTGGTACATGGTTATTAGTTTTAGTATTGTTTCTTGTTTTTTTAGAATTTTATCGAGTCAAGACAAAATGGACCAAAAAAGAGCACAAAAATGATGTTTTCGGAAACATGGCGTCACAAATATACTTCAAGGGCCATGGGCTACGCAAATGATGCAAACCCTAATTGAAACACATTAAGAAGCCCAAAAGTCGGCACAAGCCGAGGAAGGAGTGGTGCGACACGATAGCGCCACAAAAGATTAATGTAGCACGAGCAACAGAAAAGAGCAGAACGTCGCAGAGGAGAAACAGAGAGTAGTGCGACGACAGAGCATCGAGTCATATCTGGTTGCAAGACTTGAGAATATAAACATGTTTTCTACCGATTAAGTTACGGGTGATGAAATTAGGGGATCAAGACTTTTCTATATATAGGAGAGTACGACCAGCGCTCAAAAGACACAACCAGTTGACAACAATTTAGAGTCAACTAGATTGCTCACAAACACTCACAATTATTTTTAGAGAAAATGGATAAATGCATCAAACCCCCTGAACTATGCACGTTTTTGCGAAATCGTCCTTAAACTAAATAAATAAGCGGTTTGCCCCTTAAAATATACCATTCTGTTCGATTTGCCCCCTTGCTGGGTTTTCGCTGTTTTTGGACGAAATATTCCCCGTTTGAGGTGTTTTTTTGCCTACTTTTTGTCATAAACTACAAAAATACATCTAGTACAACACATATGAGTCGTGTAGGGGGAATATTTCGGCAAAAAATGGCTGAAAATACACTGAAGAGAAAATCGCATTTTAGCCGGAATATGTCCCGTTCGAGGTGTTTTTTCGCCCACTTTTTGTCATCAACTACCAAAATACATCTAGTACAACGCATAGGAGTCGAGTAAGGGGAAACATTTCGGCCAAGAATGGCCAAAAATAGCCGAAAACCCGGCCAGGGGGCTAATCGAACAAAATGGTATAGTTTAAGGGGCAAATTGCTTATTTATTTAGTTTAAGGACGATTCGCAAAAATATACATAGTTCAGGGGGTTTGATGCATTTATCTCTAGCAAAAAATGCCATTAAAGTTATGTTCTAGTTTATTTTTATCATTGTTTAAGAGTCGATAGTTTGTAGAGAAGTAGATAACATGTAGGAGTCAAGAAGATAGCCAAAGCAGCAACATTCCTATGGATTTGAGAAGCTTTTCCCTATCTTTTTACTTTGTTTATGTTATTTTATTCTTTGTTAATTATTGAACTCATGACTGTGATGAGCTAACCTATTCGTTGCTTAGAGTAGAGGAATAACTCTGATTTATTAACATGTTTATTTCCTTTGTTTGATGCGTGTTTGATGTTTAGATTGAATATGATATTATGTTGTGTGACTAGTTTTGTTCTCAGAGTGTAGATGCACTACCCTGGACCGCCAAAGTATAGATGTTAAGCTAGTTATATATACATGTTATTTGTGACTTTGGTACGCTAATGCAACTGATGCACAACCCCTAGATTACACTAGATCAATATTGAATATGTACGTTTATGTTAACACGGTTTAAATAAGTTAATTGGATTGCAGATTTGATATCTTTATCAAAACAACTGAAAAATTGGGTTGAATCCGCTAAGGCGGTAGGTTATTAGAGACTGATAAATTCCATAGTTAGGATAGGTCCAAATATAGGTCACATATCTATTAGAAATACGAGCTTCAAATTATCATCAAGCATCTCAAGTAAACATGTGTAGTTTGTCTATGAATTACTATGGTTAAATCAGTATTGAAACCCAACTTCTAAACAATCTTTTAATACATTGTCTACAACCTAAGCATTCAACCAATCAATCTTCCTAAATTCAGTTTCATTTACTTTCTTACAATAGTTAGATTAGTTCTTAACATTCATCTTAGTTAGTTTATTTCATTCTCTTTGCATTGAAATCATTCTCTTTTGATTTAAATTATTCTCATTGTTTTTATTGTATATTAGTTTAGTGATCTTCAACATTCAAAACAGTTTTCATAAAACCTTCATTCATAGTTTTCTGCATTAAAAGCATTTCGCATACATTATTCATTCATCCTGCAAACTGAAGAGATAGCAACTCTGACAACCATTAGTGATTCGCATTTAAGTAATTTAAATATACATCCACCACTTCCCTGGATATGATACTTGGTGCATAACTATACTTACTAATTTATTATTACTTGGTTCATGCACTTGCGAGAATAGGAATCTAGGTGTAACAACAAATTTGTTAAGGTTATATTCTTTGTTCGCTACACCAAAGTTCTCATCATGGTACAACATTTCAATATTGATAAGTCTGTTAAAGTAAGGGCATTTTGGCCATTTCAAAGTGTTAGTTAAAAAAGCCGTTACAACTGGTTTTGGAGCTAATTTTTGCAGGGGTTTGTCACGTGACTCGAGCTAAGATATAAAGCTTTGATATGTGCAGTTTGTGTAGTAATTCATTCCAGTTTCCACCAGAGATTTATAACAAACTTAAGTAATAAAATCCTCTCTTTAAGCCTCGTGGATTAGGGTTCATAATCTCATTGATTTTGAACGTTGAACCAAGTAAAATACTTGTGCATTGTGATTGTGTTGTGTGTGGCGTGTTGGTCTTTTTTGTTGTTAAATTTATGTTGCTCAATTTCTGATTTTGCGCTCCATTTCCGATTTTGCGATCTATTTCCGATTTGTGTTCGACTTGATTTGTGCAAATCATCGTTCGATTCACTACATGTTTGTTAATTAGTTCTATTTTGTTTTAGTTGTTTTGATGTTTTTGTTTATGTCTTGTAGATGTGGAACTTGTGAGGACTACAAAGCTGAATTAACAAGGAAAAGAAACCCCTAAACTAAAAAATGAAAAAAATGAAGATTCAGGGAGAAAGCAAATCTTTTGAATTTGAGAGAGCACCACCTGTGATAGCTTGAGTCACTTAAATGCTTGAACAAAGCCCCTTGGAAGAATCAAGCTAGTCACTCAAGGCATAGTGGACGAATAGCTTGAGTTGCACAATCTTAAGCTAGTATCACTGAGGATAGGCGAGTTTTTCGGGGATGAAAGAGTCGTAAGGTGCTCAAAATTCAATGAAGAATGTGTAAGTAGCTTAACTTTTACTAAGTTGCATGTGCCAAAAAAAAAAGAGGATTTGAGTGACTCGCTTAACTTAAGGGAAAAGTTGTGCTCAAGATAGTAGCCTATAAAATGAAATCAGTGAATAGCTAACTGATCAAGATAGGGAAGTGGCAGTCGCCTAAAATATATTCTAGCCGCCAAAGTACCACTCGAGTCAGTAAACCATGACTTTGTTTCTTCAAAAAATATTAAAGCACCTGAAGTATGACTAATGTTTACTCGCTTTCAATTTCTACTCAAACTCTTTCTTTGTTTTTCATAAACAATCATGACATACCTGACTGGCATCAAATTCATATTAGCGCTACAAAAAAAGCGCAAAACTCTTCCAGTCTTTATTTGCAAGTAGGTAACACAATCATACAAGATGGATATCCAATACAAGACCCGAAAGGAACAAATGGAAATACATTTACTTTAGAAAGTGCAACCGCTTCATTGAGATCTTCAAAATAAAAGATAATAACCAGATCCATTATAGAACCTGAGTTTGTGGTATTAATGAATAAGTCAAACGACTACATAACTTCTTAGATTATATTTTTGATTAGTCCAAAATATTCCATCAATATATGCATATTGTGATAATTAATTGACAATTGGTAGAGCATAAAATATTTTATACACTAGTAAGTCAAGGCACATAATTTGACATTAAATATTGTTGACTTTCTTGTTTCAAAGATAACATTGCAAATCCTTTAGTTAAAGGATTAAATAAAAATTATGCTAAAAAGATATCAAAAGAAATGAGACTTAAAACCATTTTAATACGAAGGAAACCCCACCATGTTGACTAGAGATTCAAAGACCTAGGTCTAAAGAGACAATCTAATTGTTGAAATCCTTGGACGATCGGTTAACCCTTGTTCACTGTAATGACGAACATTGATACAAGTCGTGAATAAGATTTACGTTGTGTAGTTTTAATAATTTACGGGTCAGAAATGCAAGTAGAATAATGTGCTTTACTCTTAGATAAGAAACCACACGTGTGAGCGAAGAGGGGCTGGCTTTAAGGATAAATGTTGAGTTTCTTGCAGAATCAAGTGTATGTTGCCGCTATGCGACTTGCATAACCAAGCGTATGTTCATAGCCAAAACCAAATAGACTATGAGAACCAAAAATATATTAGGTGAATACTCGAGTCATTTATCCCATCGTTGGTACAAATGATAGCTAGTTCAAGGGCATCGTGCTTATTTATCCTCAAGCAAAGTAACTACTTTCCCACGAGGGGAATTTCAAGTGCACATCCTACTTATTTTATTATTCCTATATATATATATATATGTATATATATATATACACATAATATATAAAACCCTATATGTCTTTCATTTCCTAAACGATTTTTCTCATGACGACGGTCGATGTGTATCATGTGTATTCCACACGGTCGATCAATTTTTGTCGTGTAGGAGGTTATTGACAATATTATTATTATTTTGGAAATTGTTGAAGTAGAAATCGAGGCAACATTATTGAATATATGAAATATTGAAAACATACATAGAAGTATATCTTTTGCATATGTAAATGATATGTGGAAAATATCAAAAGATATCAAGATTCTCCATATAAGCTTCAAAATATGGTAATGAGCATCCTCTATTAACAAATGGTTACCTCTCAAATATATGATAAATGCATTTTTGTTTAGTAATATTAATCAATGTGTGCATAATTGGATGATATTTAAATCCTTCAATATCCCTTTTGCATGGTCGAGGATCTTCTACACGAAAAGTTATTATGTACAACCGTCGTATGGATGACGTGGTACAACCTACTGTTGAGATTAAAAAAAGTTTCCTAAATTATATGAAATAACCACCCAATACCTCATCCCCATCGTGCATTGGTAGAAATAACTGACTAGATGTACCACCGCATCTTACAGTGGTTGCACCTAATAATCTCTCATTAAGAGGAATTTCGTATCTTAAACTCCATCACGACTCGCGTTTTCCATATATACACATGTCGATCTTCCTATTTCAGTTGCACCAATTTTTCATCTATTAATTTCTTTCATTCTCCTTCTCTTTTCCAACTTTTATAATATTATCGGATTACAATTAGACATGTTTTAGTACTTTATTTATTTACTTATATATTTCTATCCAGCGCATGTATAATATTTGGATTTCGTAATATATCTCTTATTGTTCAATTTATTATACAATATAATTTTCGTGATATCATAATATATAGCTGAATTATACTATATGCTAATATAGTTTCTATTATATTGACTATATTCATGGTTTGTCATTTTCTTTTTGTTCCATGATAAATGTTGTAGTATGGCAGTTTTTTATTTGTTATTAAGCGTCTTATAATTGTAAAGAGAGAAAGTCTCCCCACTAGTCTTCCCTTCGGAGACAAGCGGGATTTTCACAATTTTATCTATGCTACCCAGTTGATGTTGTGCCGAGTCTCTCACAGACTGGTGGTCCCCACATATATGGAGCCCACCGTCCATATAAGTGCACTAGGCACTCCCTACTGGGTAGCATAGATTGAATCGATTTTCACATGGTTGTTAGATCAAATTTTCTTCACAATAGAGAAAAGAAACACATAGCTACAAAAGTACTAGCTAGACCCCGTCTTTCCCATTTTGACGCCTGTCCCAACTCCCAACTCTTCAAAGCTTCTTCAAGTATATATTGTTCTTACTTTAAAACTCCCTTGTAACTTTAGAAACACTTTTTGTCAAGTGAAAAACACAGATAAATTAAACTCTTTTGAATCTTGATTTAAATAAGATTTCCCCTTCTAGACTGCTTCAAGTCTTCTTCAATTTTTTGGTACCCAAAATAAAGGAATTATTCAACTAAACCCCCAAACTATCACTACAAGACTTGAGGGCCATCTGCAACCGCCCGGGCGGTTGCAGAAGGCCCATGGGCGGTCGCCCGAAGGGTATCCGCGACCGCCGGGGCAGTCGCCGCGTCGGTCGCGGATACCCCTCGTCGTGGGCCCCTTGCGACCGCCGAGCGGTCGCCCTTACACCATGGCGACCGCCTAGCGGTCGCTAAAATAAGGAGCGACCGCTATACGGTCGCATTGTAAAGGGGCGACCGCTAGGCGGTCGCCAAGACATGGGGCGACCGCTAGGCGGTCGCCAAGACATGGGGCGACCGCTAGGCGGTCGCCAAGACATGGGGCGACCGCTAGGCGGTCGCCAAGACATGGGGCGACCGCTAGGCGGTCGCCATGTTACCAGGCTACCGCTAGGCGGTCGCCATATAATGGGGCGACCGCTAGCCGGTTGCCCATTCTAGGGCGACCGCATAGTGGTCGCTACACGTAATGGGCAACCGCTAAGCGGTCGCCAACTGAAGGGCGACCGCACAGCGGTTGCAACCCAGAAGGGGCGACCGCCACACGGTTGCTATTTTATTCAAGGTCCGCAACCACCAAACGGTTGCTATGTTATTCACGGACATGGCAACCGCTAAGCGGTTGCGAAGTCCTTCATAAAAGGCAACCGCTAGGCGGTTGCAAGGTTTTTGGAAGTTCACAAATTCAAAAGTTCGCAACTGCCTAGCGGTTGCAAGTTAAAGCTTGCAACCGCCTAGCGGTTGCGAGTTATAGCTCGCAACTGCCAGGCGGTTGCAAATAATATTCTTCAAAATAAAAAAAAAACAGTAATATTTCGTGAAATTTCCGAAATATTTTTTTTTTTGTCGAAATAAAAAAACAATACTGAAAAAGATACAAACAAAAAGAAGTGAAACAAAAGTAAGTGAAACAAAAAGATAAGAATTGAAAAAAGTGTTTGGTGTTTTCTTTTGGGGATGAAAGAGAGGTAATTTGGGTTTTGGTGGATTGGAAAAAAATGGTGTTTGGTATTTTGTTATGAAGATAAAAGAAAGTGCTTGGATTTTTGTTTGAGATATAAAATAAAAGAAAGTAGTTGGATGTTTTGTTGAAAATATAAATTCAAGAAGTTCTTGAGTTTTTGTGGATTGAAAAAAAAAAGTGTTTGGTATTTTGTTGGAGATAAAAAAGAAGAGAGTGTTTAGGTGTTTTGTTGAAGATATAAAGGAAAAAAAGTGTTTGATTATTTTGTTTTGTAGATATGAAGAAGTTTTTGGATTTTTTTGTGGATTGGAATAGAAGAGAGTGTTTGTGTTTTGATTTGGAGATAAAATGAAGTCTTGAGTTTTTTTGAGAGTGTATGAGTTGTGAATGAAAAATTAGGGGAAGAATGGTGGGTATATATAAGATTTGGGTGAAAATTTTGAATTTTCGTGAAAATTTGAAATTCCCCCCCATTTCAGCAGCATTTGCAACCGCTCGGCGGTTGCAACGTATTGAAAATTTTGAATTTTCGCGAAATTTTGAATTTCCCCCCAAATCCCGCCCAATTTCAGCAAAATTGGCAACCGCCGAGCGGTTGCAAATATATATGGCGACCGCCTGGCGGTTGCCATGATACGATGTAGCAACCGCTCGGCGGTTGCTATTGTTAGACATAGCAACCGCTCAGCGGTTGCAATTAATATTCATGTTTAAAATTAGTGATTTTTGTTAAGTATCTTGATGAGTTTGTGTTTATAGATAAGAAATATCATTATTAATTCCACGGATCAGTAATAAATGACTACAAAACTATTGCTCGAGTTAGTAAAATAGTAGATTATGATTGATTTGACGAGTTATCAATGATACACCTATATATTATGTTAAACTAATCATCATAATTAGTCAATGATGTTGTCCCCAAGATTAATTTTGCAATGAAATCTTATCATTTGATTTGTTTTTAACTATTTTAATGTAATTATCAAATGATCAAACAACGCGTGACAACGAATCAACCAAAATAGTAAAAATTCATTTATGAATATTATTTGCAACCGCCAAGCGGTTGCAAATGACCAGCATCCGCAACCGCATAGACGGTCGCTATGACACTAAGCGACCGCTCAGCGGTTGCAATGTGTAGTAGCGACCGCCAGGCGGTCGCTAGAGCTTGTTATCTGCAACCGCTCAGCGGTTGCAGATAATGTTCATATTTGAAATTATCAATTTTTGGTAAGTATCTTGATGTGTTGATGTTTAGTAAACTCCAATATTGTTATTACATGTAAATACTAGTAGTAAAAGATTACAAGACTATGATTGAGTTAGTAAAATAGTAGATTACACGTAATAAGGCGAGTTATATATATATATCAACGACTAATCATCATATGTAGTCATTTATGTTGTCCCAAGCTTGATTTTGCTGACAAACATTATAAGTGTAGTTATTGTAACTATGATTAGGTTAATTAGCAATTTGTGAAACATAGCGGTTGTGAAAATGTAAGATTTATGGTATGAACATTATCAGCAACCGCTAAGCGGTTGCTGATACCCAGAATAAGCGACCGCCTAGCGGTCGCTCCACGCCCTTGCAACCGCTAGGCGGTCGCTCCATACCATTGCAACCGCCAGGCGGTCGCTATGGGTCTTGGCCACCGCTTGGCGGTTGCGGACTTACTAGCCGTTGTTATCCGCAACCGCCTGGCGGTTGCAAGAACTACTAGCCGTTGTTATCTGCAACCGCCAGGCGGTTGCGAAGTTGCAGATTTTTTGTTATAAATACCTCCCCACTTCACTTGCATAATTCATTCTCCCCACCACTTACTCTTAAGGTACATACGTTTTCTCCCTTAATAATATTAGAAATGTCTTATTTTATTTAAATGTTATAAAATTTCTATTTAATTAATTAATGCTTTGTTATTTATTTCATTTGTTTATAGGTATTGTCGAAACGTTATCGTGGAACCTGTTGTTGTGGATACAACATTCTTGAATTTTTTTATACCATTCGTTTGTTTACGCTACAAGAGGTACGTTGTTATTTTATTTGTTTATAATTAATTATGTGTGTGTTAGTTTTAATTAAATTGAAAATTGTTAGTAGTATAAATTTTAAATATTTATTTTAACGTAGATAAACAATGGAATATCAAGCCGATAAATCTTGGATGTACAATATGTTCGATAGCGATGGTTATTTACAAGAAAGTTTTGTGTTTGGTGTTCGTTCGTTCATAGAATACGCTTCGCAAGCATCCGAATTCTTAGATCTAGAAAACCGTATAAGGTGCCCGTGCAAGAAATGCAAAAATAGAGTGTTTTTTCCGAAATACTCGGTCCGTGATCATCTTCATAAGTCAGGATTTACGCCCGGATATCACGTTTGGGTTTTTCACGGGGAAGAGTACTCAAGGCCTGCCATGCCGTATATGCCCGACCTCCCAAGCACATCACACGTCAATATTCCCGACCTCTCTGTTCATTGTGATGATTCGTTTAGAGACATGGTGGTAGATGCACGTGGAGGTCGATTTGATGAGGATGAGGTGCGTAATGATGATCCAAATCCCGACGCAAAAGCATTCTACAATTTGATGTATCTAGGAAAGGTGAATATTCATCCTAGAAAAAATACATCTATCCTTCAGTGGATCGCAGAGTGGTTGAGGGACAAGACACTACACAAGATGAGTAATATTTCTTCTGATAAGGCTTTTAACAAGGCGAAGGAAGGTTTCTTGGATGAGACAGTGAAGTTGTTACCTAAAGACACGAAAGGGATGCTCCGTATGATGCGAACATTGGGGTTAGGCTACGAGAAGATTGATTGTTGTACTAAACAGTGTTTCTTGTTCTACGGGGAGGCGAATAAGGCCTTAGACAAATGCCCGGTATGCGGGACGAATAGATACGTGGCCGGTTTGAAATCAAAGGTCGGGAGGAGAAAATTGTGGTATTTCCCTTTAACTCCCCGTCTTCAAAGGTTGTATTATACTATAGGCACTGCTCGACATATGACTTGGCATTTGAAGTGTCGAGGGGCTACAGATAGAATGATCCACCCAGCTTCAGGAGAGGCATGGCGCCACTTCGATAGGACGCACCCTGATTTTGCAGCAGAGCCCAGGAACGTACGTCTAGGTTTATGTACGGATGGGTTCACACCATATAACTCATTTGGCAAGAGCTACTCTTGTTGGCCAGTGTTTGTCACGCCGTATAATCTTCCTCCAGATCTTTGCATGAGACCAGAGTTTATATTTTTGAGCCTTATCATTTCTGGCCCAGAGAGTCCGGGAAAGAATTTGGATGTTTTTCTGAGACCACTGATTGACGAACTGAATGTTTTATGGAGTACTGGGACTGAGACATTCGATAGTCTGAGAAAGGAAAACTTCAGATTGAGAGCATCCCTGATGTGGACGATTAGTGATTTTCCGGCGTACGGAATGTTATCTCAGTGGAGTACGCACGGGAGGTTTTCGTGTCCTTACTGTATGGGGGATACTCAATCTTTTACACTGGCAAACGGCGGTAAACCGTGCTTTTTTGATTGCCATCGTCGGTTTTTGCCCATAGGTCATTCCTGGAGGTGCGATAAAAATTCCTTTTACTTAGGGGAAGAAAGGCTAGAAGCACCTATTCCTAGGAAATCTGGCGATGAGATGAGGTTAATTGTGGAGCAGCTTGAGCCTGTCGGATTTGGAGTTGAAGCAAAAAAGCTCTCGGGTAAAGGGGTGACGCATAATTGGTTGAGAAAGAGTATTTTCTGGGAACTGCCCTATTGGTCCACAAACTTGATTCGTCACAATCTAGATGTCATGCACTGCGAGAAGAATTTCTTCGATAACATCATCAACACGGTGTTGGATGACTCTAAGACAAAGGACAACATCAAGTCGAGGAAAGATTTGGAGATCTTGACGAACCGTACTGAGCTGTTTTTACAGCCAGGTGGTCGTCGCGGGCTTTCTGCCAAGCCAAAGGCAACCTACTGTCTCACGAAGGAGCAAAAGAAAAAGGTGTTTGAATGGTTGGTCAATCTAAAGTTTCCAGATGGATACGCATCGAACTTGGAACGATGTGTACAGAAGCAGCAACAGAGGTTGTTCGGTATGAAGAGTCATGATTGTCACGTCTTCATGCAGAGATTGATTCCGATTGCTTTTCGTGACTTTCTGCCACTAGAAATTTGGGGAACATTAGTGGAGATTAGCTTGTTCTTCAGGGCCATTTGCGCTTCAGAGGTTTCCGTCACAGATATGAATGGACTAGAGGCGTCTATCATTGTAACAATGTGCAAGTTGGAGCAGATATTTCCTCCTTCTTTCTTCGATTCTATGGAGCATTTGGCAATACACCTACCGTACGAGGCGAAAGTCGGTGGTCCGGTTCACTACAGATGGATGTATCCATTCGAGAGGTAAATTTTTCGTAATTTGGTTTGTGACACTTATTATTAATACTTTATTCTATTGTGTATTCATTATTTCCTTTGTTATTAATCAGGCGCATGTATAAGTTTAAGAAGTCAGTTTTGAATAAAGCGAGACCCGAGGGATGCATAGCCAATGCCTACCTACTTGAAGAGCTATCAAATTTGTGCTCGCAATATCTCGATATATCCCCCACTTCTACATATGACCGACTAAACAGGAACGAGACTTTAGAAAGTTCAGAGTGGGATGAAGAGCTTCTATTGTTTCGTAAGAGAGGGAAGCCAATTGGGCATGACAAGAAGAAGCGGTTGTCGTCCGAAGAAATCGAACAAGTTGAGCTCTACACACTGCTTAATTGTGAAGAGTTGGATGGTTGGCTCGAGTAAGTGTTTTTTTAAATATAAAATTATTGAATTTTCTTGGTCTTGCGATGTGTCAGAATAATAACAGTCCAATTTTTTACTTGCAGGTTGTTCATACATGAGGAGTGCAATGGATTGAGTCCAATGGAGGTGCAAATGAAGAGGAACAGAGATTATGTGGCGTGGTTTAAGCAGACGTACTCTAGTGGAAAGTACATGCTAGATGATCGTGTAACGCCGTTACTCAATGGTCCTCTAAACACAGCGTTGGTGTACGATGGTTACAAGGTGAATGGGTTCAGATTCCACACAAATACGCATTTGGGTCCTAAGCAGACTAATTGTAGCGGTGTTTATGTAAAGGGAGACATGGGAGATGCCGACGCCACCAACTTCTACGGGACTTTGAAAGAGATCCTAGAATTGGAGTACTGGGGAGGTAGTACTGGGAAGCAATTGTACATTGTGTTTTTCAAGTGTCATTGGTACGATATTACTAGAAGTGGGACGACGGTTCACGACACGTACAACTTGGTTGATATTAACCCACATCGGTCACTCACGACCAACGAACCATTTATTCTTGCAAACCAAGCACTACAGTGTTACTACGCGCCGTACCCAGAACTCACTAACGGAAGGCCAGGTCAAAAGGGTTGGATGTCAGTATTCACTATTCCAGCGAGACACATCATCGACATGTCGTCTTTGAGTGAGGGCAGTGAAACAGAAGCGCAGGTACCTACCCAAGTTTTTCAGGAGCACGAATCTACAGGCCTAAATCTGTTTGTCGACTTCAGCTCGTTTAATATGGATATCCAATTGGGTGCCGGGGAGTTTGAGCTTGTGGATGAGGAAGAAGGTGACGCAATAGAGTTAGATTCAAATGATGTTGACTTTGTTTCTAATGAAGATGATTAGACTTGTTAAAAGTTTATAATGTAAATCTTCTCCATATTTAAAGTTAATGTCTGAGTATTTTTCTAATGACAATTGTCCAAATACAGCAAAATAGCAAAATACACAACATACTAAAAAGTCCAACATATAACAGTCCAACATAGAACAGTCCAACATATAACAGTCCAACATATAACAGTCCAAATACAACGAAATAGCAAAATACACAACATACTAAAAAGTCCAACATAACAAAAAGTTCGAAATAGAAAATCCCAAGTACTCGACCTAATCATCATTGGAATCCGACTGAGTATCCTCATCATCAGTATCCTCGTCATCATCCTCGTCATCATCCTCGTCATCATCTTCGTCACCAGAGCTCTCCGCCAAGTCCACAACACCACCAACCCGATGTGCATCTACCCCATCTCTGCCCAAATCCACAACATCATCAAGGTCGTCGTAGACGTGGTCGTCCTCACTATCGGAACTGTCTGAGTACACAACGACGTAGTTGGGCGCAACAGAAGAACTGGGAGCAAATGGGTCCTTCTTCTGACGTGGCGGCCTAGCAGTCCTAGAAGCAGATCCGGTCTTTGCTGCATCGTGCTGTAACATCGAAGCGGGAATCTCCGGTGGTGGAACATATCCATGCTCAATCTGATGATTCCTCCAGCCCTGCAAAATTGTAAAAATGTCGTCCACTCGCGGATCTCGCATGCTAGCCTCCAACTCCTTATTTGTCTGCTCCAACTCCTTATTCGTCTCCTCCAACTCCTTGGCGTATGCCCTCATGTAGTCTGGCTTCTTCCTAAACTCAATATCATATGCCTCTAGAGCTGAGCCGCCAGGTATACCTCTCGCCTTTCCCTTCTTGATTTTTCCTTGGGCCTTTTTCCATAGTGGCCCGTCAATATCGGGCCACACCGACATGTCCTTGCCATATTGAGTCCTCATCAGCTTCATGTACTTCTTCTGTTAATTGTGAAAGAATTCGTATTTAAAATAAGAAAATAAATGAATAAGGAGATTAAACGAATTAGTAGTCTAAAATGAATTTGTATTTTAATTCACTCACGTAAATCATTTTATCGCCCTGATCTATCCACTCGCGCTTCGCCGGCACATTGGTTTTCCCGCCCGTACCCTCAACCTGCTTCGTAAATCCATATTTGAATGCCTCATCATGTCGAATACGCGTCGTGCGGTTTGGATCCACCTTAGCCTACAAATTTGAAAAAAAAAGTAAGTATACTCAATTACACATATTCTTAAGTGAAATTAAGATTAAATGCTTTAATTATAATATAACTTACCAAACGACGCTTAATCTCTTCCAAGTCTATGGCTCCACCGTAAAAAGTAGCAGGTGCCTTCTTCATTTTCTCGGGGTCCTCGCCTCCCCTCCGATTTTTCCGAGCCTGCAATGTTTGTTTCTTGGTTGCCTCCTTCGTCCAATGCTTTATTGCAATCTTCTCCACCTTTGAGTTCATCCACGTCTTCTGTTTATCAGCCAACTCCGGTTTATCCTTATTATCAAAATATTGTTTCTTCGTGCGATGCATCAAGTACTTGTAACAATTCGGGGCCTTTTTTTCGTACAACTCATGTACTTTGAGCCAATCATTTTTGTGGATCGCAAATTTTTCCTGAAAAAAAATTTAGTTAGTGTTTAAGATAGTTTATATTGTCATTTGATTTATTAATACAATAAGTTCAATAATATATTCATTTAATAGTTTCTCACCGTGAACGAAATCCACATTGCCTCTCGTTTCTCCTTCGGCACCTTATAATATGACTTGTAAAACTTGGACATGAAGGTCCGAATCAACTCAGTGATCGTCGTCACCACCTCATGAGACTTTGGATGCTGAAATAGGCCCCTCTGATCCAATCGAATAACTGGCCTCTTACTCGGACTAGTGGGGTTTTGAACACCAAGCGATGGTCCCCTACCGGGACGTTTTTGCGTGTCTGTGCATACCCCCGATGCTGGAATCTCGGTCACCCTCTGGCTCGGGCCAGCTACGTCGGTCCTCCCACTCGGGCTAGCGCCATCGGACCCTGCAAATGGTGGTAGATGGGCTCGGCTAGACTCGGCAGATGATGGTCTATGTGCTCCAGTGGACACTGTCGATGGTGGTCTAGCCCTTGAACCAGATGAAGTACGTAGAGGCGCTGCTGCAGCTGGGGCATCAGAGTCGTCAAAAAGCCGTCGCTGTGGCAAAGGAGTCACCCCGGTAGATCCCTCGCGCGATGTCTGAGTCTCTGCCTGGGTGGGAAGCTCGACCGGAACAACATCGTCACTAGCTAGCCGAGGCCTGAGACTACCCCGAATCTCACTACTAGAACCAACAACTTGAGAACGAACACTGCCTGACGAACGTGGCCGCTTACGTGAACTATTGCCTGACATGATCCCTAAACATGTCGACAAATAGACTCATAATCATTCCTCAATAACATACAAAGCCAAAATAATAATTCGAAAATAAAATCTCATCATCATATGCAAAAGTTCATATATATAAACGATTAATCCAACGAGAAAAACTAACTTCCAAAAATAATTAACTTATCATCATATCATCATATCCAAATTCATATCATCATATCAAAGTTTATATACAAATTCATATAAATTACAGCAATATAAACGACAATATAATCAAAGTTCATATCATCATATCAAAGTCCATATCCAAATTCATCTCAAAGTTCATATCCAAATTCATATCATCATATCAAGTTCATATCCAAATTCATATCATCATATCAACGTTCATATCCAAATTCATATAAACGATCCAACTTACAACAATATAAACTACAATATAATCAAAGTTAATATCATCATATCAAAGTTCATATCAAAATTCATATCAAAGTTCATATCATCATATCAACATTCATATCCTAATTCATATCATCATATCAAAGCTAATATCCAAATTTATATAAACGATCCAACTTACAACAATTCGCACCACACAAATACGACGAAATATACATATAATCACATATATAAATCTTACCTATAAATTCGGCAAATACGATAAACAAGAATATAAATTCAACAAATACGTACATATAATCATAAATAAAAAAAAAAATTAAAATTGGGACAACTTACAAAAATCCGAAGATAGCTAATTGGCCGAGGTGATGGCGTGGTGGCGAGGGTGGGCGCGCGACGGTGTGATGGTGACGGAGGAACGGTCGGAGTGGCGGCGTTGTGACCGCGCGGGCGGTCGTGATGGTCGCGTGGTGACGGATGTGCGGTCGCGGTGTGGTGGTGGTGACACGCGGTGGTGGCGTCGTGACGTGGTGACGGAGGTAGGTTGGTGGGGTGGCACGGTGGCGTGACGACGCGGAGGAGGAGGTGGTGGCGACGCGACGGAGGTGAGGCGTGGTGGCGACGCGACGGAGGTGAGGCGTGGTGGCGTGGCGACCGAATGGAGGTCGCGTGGTGGCGTGTGGCGACGGAGGTGAGGTCGCGTGGTGGCGGGGCGACGGAGATAAGGTCGCGTGGTGGTGGTGGATAGATCGGGTCGGGTAGGGGTATGTGTTGGTGGGTGGGTATTGAGGAGAGAAGAGAAGAAGAAGAAAAATGGAAGAAAAAATGAAGAGGAAGAGGAGAAGAAGAGAGAGGGGGCGGGCGGGGCGGGGCGGGTCGGGTCGGGGCGGGGCGACGGCTGGGCGGTCGCCCCACTAGGGTTTTAACCCTAGTGGGCCGACGCGACAGCTGGGCCGTCGCTCCGGCCCACTTGGCGACAGCTGGGCCGTCGCCATATTATAGGTGGCGACGGCCCAGCCGTCGCCAAGACCTTTTTTGTTGGTGGCGACCGCCTAGCGGTCGCCACCCCTTATGGGCGACCGCCTGGCGGTCGCTGGGCGGTCGCCGATAATAGCGACCGCCGTGGCGGTTGGGGGGGGGGCGGTTGCGGATGCCCCCCAAATCTTGTAGTGTGTAGCCATTTTATGGGTTTCGGGTCAGATCTTTGTTTTTAGACCCGGTGAGGTCTAACTTTGATAGTCTAAGCAAATTACCCCATTCTCCACTTCAAGGTGATTTTTCGAACAAAATTTGCCGGAAAAATTATTTAAAGTTTGACTACAATATTTTCTCGTTCAGACGGTTCCGATGGTGGTGACCGTGTTGCAAAATTCAATGTCATAAGACGAGAATTTTAATTTAAGTTTAATGCACTTAAATTAAATTTTTCGTGTATTGACTTTGAATTTTGCAGCACCATCACCACCATCGGAACTGTCCCAACGAGAGGAAGATTCTAACTAAACTTTAAATAATTTTCGTCGATTTTTGGTCAAAAAATTACCAAAAGGTGGAAATTGGAGCAATTCGCACAAACTATCAAAATTTATAGACGTCATTGGCTCTAAAAACAAAGATCTGATACTGAACTTATAAAGTGACCATAGTTCAGGGGTTATATGGAATAATCCATTTATTCTAATATAGCGAATAACTCTGTGTTTATTGCAACAATTTTTGCAACAAATCCGCCTATGGCACAATGAATTATGAATTTATGATTAATTACCTGCACGATTGATTCTTCTCCAATTAATCACTTGACACGTTTCTGTGAAATAGATAAATATTTGTTAAACTTAGCAAGCTAATAATAACAATTTATAATTAACGAAAATAAAGCAGGAAAACAAACCACATGCATCAACCAAGGAATATTTCCAAAATAAATAAAGATAGATAGAATCTTTCAAAAAAATGTGCTCCTTAGTTTGGGAAAAATCCTTAATTTAACTTGCATCAACTGAATTTTCGTATGGATAATAAATAATTCGATGATCAATATGATTAGTCAAACTAAACCATAACCGTGATGATTAAATTAACCAATACTTATAACACTGGTTCGAACAAGTTTCCTTTCCAATTACTGTTTGTTGGTCAAAATAAAAAACCCTATCTATTCTTTTTCTGTTTGGTGTGTATTTTCAGTTGAGCTTCGCAGAGTAATTAAAAGATGCCAAATTGGACTACACTATTCTTTTTTGGATAGAGAAATTGGAGTACAAATGATCCTTAAAGTCATTAACAAAAGTTGTACGCTTTTGGTCTATGTATATGGATTCATCTGATGTAACCCATGCTTGTGCCACCTGCTCTCACAGCAGGGTGGGCCCCATGCATATTCGCCCACCCTGCTCTGAGAGCAGCTAGCACAACAGGAGAGGGTATATCAGATGCTCCCCTATGTATATGAGTTCCAGCGTCGCCAACAAAAGAATTGATAAGTGTTGAGAGTGACTAGTGACAAAGTCGAGGTCAAGGATCACACGTGAAAAGTCTAAAATTTTAAAAAATAATGGCTACTTACTTCAGGTTCTCAAATACATACATTCGAATAATGGATATGTACAAAGTGAGCAGATCTACTTACATTACATGTTTTACAAATTCAACTATATGATAAGAAAAATATAGAATGACAATCTCATTTTACATAAAAAAAAATTATAAAATCTTTGATATTCATTTGGTCTCCATGAGAATCTCATTTTCTCTGCATAAATGATATTTATTTACTTTACATAAGAGTTTTTCTTTTTTTGCAGTCAGTAGGTTTTACTTATCTCGAGTCAAAGTTTTTGACTATTTTCCGGATAGTTGCTATTGCCTACTGAACTTGGAAGGTCTTAAGTCTTCTCGCTCAAATATAAAAATGCCGATTACTTTGAATTTTACCAGTATCACGTGCGATAGCTACATGTTAGTAATTTGTTTAATTTATTTTTGTCTTTTGAGTACTTATCATCGCATATTTTAGTAAGGAGTAATTACATTAAACCCTCATCGTATGGTTCCTTTTTTAGTTAACCCCCTTAACTTTGTTTTGACTCAGTCAACTCCCCATCGTATGCCAAAATTATCACTTTACCCCAAGTCAACTTTTTGAACTTTTTTTCAGGGGTATTTTCGTCAAATGTCAAAAAATTTAATATTTTAAAAAAAAAATGTAAAATTTATTAAGCAACAAATATTTTTTTCGCCAATTTTTTTTCGACAAATTTTTTTTTCGATAAATTTTTTTTCAAGAAATGTTTTTTCGACATAATTCTTTTTTCGAAAAAACAATTTTTCGAAAAAACAAATATGTCAAAAAAAAATTGGTCGAAAAAAATATTTGCCGAAAAAAACATTTTGTCGGAAAAAAAATTTGGTTGAAAAAAAACTTTTTTTGCCGAAAATTAATATTTGTCGATTAATAAATTTTACATTTTTTTAAAACAAATATTTAAATTTTTAACATTTGACAAAAATACCCCTGACAAAAGTACAAAAATTTGACTTGGGGTAAAGTGATGATTTTGGCATACGATAGGGGGTTGACTAAGTCAAGACAAAGTTAAGGGGGTTGACTAAAAAATGGACCATACGATGGGGGGTTTAATGTAATTACCCCTTTTAATAATATAATCTACTTTGTTTGCCAACACCCGATAAATAAAAATATGATTATCTTAGAAGAAATAAGTCATTATTGAAGTGCCGACTAGGCTACACTTCAGGCATGGAGATTACTCTCTCTCTCTCTCAAATGTTCAATTATTTCGGCCAATCGGTCAAATTTCAAAATTCTCCACCTCTCTTTGTATGTGCTCCAATTTCAAAATTCTCCAGCTCGAGTCCAAATATTCGTTCTCCGAAAGGGGAAGAAACACCGAAGGGTTGTCGAGAATCTCATCAAAATCGCCATAATATCAGACTCCAGATTAGTTTCATGTATCCAATTGATTGATTAAATTAGATTGCTAGTAATAGTGCGCCCAAGCATTAAGCAGAAATTGACAAAAGTTAAAAAGTATAATATTAGTTAAATTGTAAAAGTAAATAAACCGCAACTGGTAATTTTAGATTTGTCATCATTGGTGCTTGGGAAAACATGCGGAGAAACAACGACAATGATCGATTATGTTTGCATGAACATGGATTGCTCCAACGAACTCAAGTTATGACATTTTTCTAACACCAAACAACTGCTCGGAAGGAAAATATTATGACTACAAATATATTTTTCATGCATAGGCAACGTTATGAGAAAAAAAGACTCTACGAAGAACAACACCTCCTATGAACTAATGCAAGAGCACCATGGACGAGTGTTTTGAGACCCGGCCTGGTCACATAACTGGTGAGACTACTAGGTAGTGGATCAACAGAAAATCTCCATATACACAAGAAAACCTCCATACTTCTCCTTCTTCATTAGACGTCCATGTTCTAAAATTTATGTAAGTATTTTCTATGTACTACAAAACATATATGTAACCAAACCCATTGCAACATGTGAATTGAAGTAATAAATGATTGCAAAACCAACCTCATTGTAGTTTAGTTGTGAAATAATAGATTGAATTAGATTGAGCGAGTTATTAACGTTCAACATACATTTCATGTTCTACAACTAATCATCGCTAGTTAGTTGTAGTTGTTATTCGTTTTTATGCTTACTTCACTAATGTTAGCATAGATATTAAACAATAATTTAATATTATTCTGAAATATTACAAACACACCAACATCAATAAAAAGAAATCAAATTTCAAGGATGAATATTAGTAGGGATCGCACTTAGGTCACTAATATGGCAACAGGGACCGCGCTGCGGTCCCTATTTAAAATTAGTGACCTAACTGCGGTCCCTAATTATTAATATGGACCGCAATTTGGTCCATGTTGAGTTATTAGGGACCTAATTGCGGTCACTATTGACACATCAGGGACCTAATTGGGGTCCCTATTGACAACGTCTAGTGTCAATAGGGACCGCATCTAGGTCGCTATTAACAACAATTATTCAATAGGGACCGCGTTTAGGTCCCTATTGACAACGGCTAGTGTTAATAGGGACCGTCCTTAGGTCCCTATTAATAATGATTAGTATCAATAGGGACCTAAGTGCGGTCCTTATTGATACTTATCGTTGCCAATAGGGACCTAAGTGCGGTCCCTATTGACTTCTCCTCTAAAATTAGTGACCTAATTTAGGTCGCTGATAAAAAAAAAGTGTTTTTTTTTTATTTATAGCAGGAAATCAGTGACCTAATTTAGGTCGCTGATAACCATAAAGGACTTTCAGCGACCTAAATTAGGTCGCTGAAGGTCTCCTTCATTTTCAGCGACCTAATTTAGGTCGCTGAAACATGTTAGGACTATCAGCGACCTAAATTAGGTCGTTGTTACCTTCAGGGACCGCTGAAGACGAGTGACCTAATTTAGGTCACTACTGGGCGATCCCTATTGACCGCCCAGTCTTGTAGTGTGTACATCCAAAGCTGATTTTACTTTCTGATTATGCAAAGGTAAGTGGGGACAAATCTCGTAATTTGCAAAAAAGAAAAAAAAAAGTAAAGGGCCAGACCAGTTCGCTAGCTGAACAGGCCGATTGGGTCTCTGGGCAAACCGGTCGAATTTGTCGGTTCGCCCGATTACACTTGTGGCCCCTTTTTGGACCAGGACCCGACCGGTAAGTCCACCGATTTCCGATCGGACATGTCGAACCGATCGACCCGGTTTGAGTTCCATAAGAAATTTCCTAGAAAATCTTGTTTTCTCGCATTTTTTCTTTTATTTTCATTTTCCCTATTTTTGGAGAAAACAAACTAGGCTTAAAAGAAGGTATAAGAAACAATGATCCAGGAAATCATGTACCATAAGGTGTAAATGAAAGAGAAAGCTATTGCACATGCAAACATGCAAATCAAACTCCAATCCTGATTAAGTTTAGTAATCTATAGAAGGCATACATAATTCGTTTAATTTTAATAAAATAAAAAAAGTATCTCAATAAAGCTTATAAAGAATCATAGGAACTGTCGCAAAATAGAACTTCCCAATAATTTGAGCAAGTCGCACTAAGAATCGCTATCAATGTCATCCTGGATCAATCAATTTGTCACTCTATTTTGTAGTTGTTGAGTGTCTAGAAGGCAGCTTGTCCCGACTTAACTTTTAGTTGTGATGGTTATTACAAACTCAGTCCTAACGAATAATGGATCTGTACTGGCCTGATCAACCAGCATGATATCCTTATAGTTGGAAACTGTGTTGACTAATAACTCATTAATGCTGGATTTGGAGTTTTGTGTGATCGTTAGCTAGGCTTGAATCAGGCTATTCTCAATGCAACGCTAACATGTAGTGCTCGAGTCCTGGGTGTGCAACCAGTGCCTCACTCACCACATTTTAGTGCTAGTGCTTAGTGATAGCCCATGATGAAGTTGGGATTAACCTTGGGAGTGAGTACATTTGTGAAAGTAGTTTTTGTGAGATTTAATTAATGAGAAGCCATCGTACTAATCTGTCTAGACAAAGTTGTGGTAAGGAAATAGGGACTTAAGTTGAAATTATTGAATCGGTTGTTGATAAGTAATTTAGAGAGTAATGAGTAATTGAAGATTCAAAGTGTTTGAAGTGCTATGCTTGCTTTCTCCATTATAAGATCCAAGATTCGTTCGTCGATCATCAAACTTTTACGAAAATAGAATTTGGAGACCAAATTCTTTTGAGAAGGGGTGATTGTAACGCCCGTCAAATTTATTTTAATATCCTGATATTTATATCCTAGAAAAAAAAAACGAGGAGTCTTTAAATATTACTTTTGCTAGACTTAAAATATGGCTGATTCTTTGTGCTCAAATTATCAAATTAAATAATTATGTAAGTCTTAGTTTCTTAACTATAGGAAAGTCATAAATAATACTTTATGGACACACTAAGTCCAAGCATTAAAAATTAAATATGATTTGAATATATGACTATTAGTTCATTTAATTGAAACGTATATGCATGTAGGCCTACTATGTGGACTAAGTCCAACAATATACATGTACACACACATTACCACATTTCTGCATGTTACACCTTAAATTTGTACATGCACGTAGTAAAATAATAACAATGATAATAATAATAAATAACAATTTAAATATGTAATTCTAGGATAATATCAAGTTGGCAAAGCTTCCTTTAATTAACACGTTGCATGCTTGTTCATGATGGCAGTCTTGCATAATTTAGACATAATTAAATGATCGAGAAGAGAATGACTCCAATCGTTCCCTCATCATGTTTCACTTCTTTTATCTGACAATTCATTTCATCAACTTCTTCTCTCCATTCGCACTCACTTACATAATATTTAACCGCAAATGAGAATTTCGTCCGTTTGAGGCATACTTCATATGGAAAATGGTTGCTGAATTACTCATAATAGATATCACTTTATATTTAAGAGTAGGATTTATATTTCAGAGGTGATGTTAAAGCATGTAAAAGGAGTTGTATTCGGTTAAGGAAGAATTGGATCAAGATAGTTATGTTATATCATGCTGAAGACGTATCATAGAGAAAGAAACTATGGTAATAGGTTATGCGTTTTATGCTTTGATCTTATATTTTGGATTAGTTAATCGAAATCTTGATTTATAGGAAAGAACTGCTGATCTGAAAATTAATGGAATGAGAAGTTGATTCTTCAAATTCTTAATTAACCGAAGGTTAAAGTTATTATTTTAAATTATAGTTCCTTTAGTTTGGTGATTTACCTTGTTGTACTGCATGAAATTTCATGATAAATCTAGACCATATTCACCATCCTAGATAAATAGTTATAACTGATAGTGGTAGTAGAATCTCACTATGCATAATATCCCATCAAATAAATCTAACCTTTGTTTTAATAATTGGCCAGATTAAACTTGTGATGATAAATATAATAACCACTTGTCAAAACTCAGATTTCATGTAATGAAATACTAAAGTCGTAGGCTACTTACACTCAGAATTCACATGAGTAGAAGAACAAAGGGATAAATGATGCTTGATTAATCGTATGTGTTTATCGGACATATTGCTAACGAACATTTATTGATCGTAAATACGGAAATGGGACTTTGAACTTATAGTAAATTAGGTGTTTAATTATGAATTAGGAATGTGGACAGCTGAATTTGAACCATATTGAACATTACATGAAGTCACGAGTTCTGTAAAGGTCCAAGAATTAATTTGGGATTCAAGTATAAGTTGCTTATATTAATTAGATTCATCCAGGGACTAAATGTTAGAACTAAAGTATATGGTCCAAATAGTTGTACGTGTTTGAAAATATGTGAGCCAGTAAGTTGAGATACATCACATTAATATATCTAGATGTAATAGATGACAATCACAACGGAAATCGCTCGCCTAAACATGCATTTATCTTATTGGATACAAATTACTTGATCACTAATAAAATAATAAAATAAAAGTCTCAGATCAGTGTTAGACAACTGTTTGGTGATTTTCGTAATTGTTCCATAATCATACCTTAGGAAATTCGAACTTAAAATACGATTCAATATTTCGGAAAAGAGCCGGGATCGACATAGTTTTGATTATATGAAATAAATAAGGACTCATGATAGATTTGAGTAATCACGAGTTTGAAATCTTAAGTAAAGTACCTAGCTGTAATTATCCAAAATCCAATTTTGACAAGAATTTCTATGTTTATGTCTTAATAGAAAGCTAAAACTACAAAATATAGTATTCGATATTTTGTTCATATATTCAACGTAGGCCATGAGGACGATAAAATGAACATGAGCGTCAATAAAAGGTTTAAGTAGGCACTCGTGCTTTTCAATTAGTTTACTTAGTGATTTGTTACAAATGTAAGGTGATAAGCAAGACGTGGTTGTGTAATCTTACTGTGTTAGGGATATTAGGAAATATCGGTGATATTGGTGGTTTAACCCCCAAAGGGTTTTGCACGGTGAAATGGTTTTGTGAAACTCTCGAGCTTGTTACGAATAAGGTGAGATTAAAATTATATATTTTTATCGCTGTAATGAAAATTATACGTATTATATATCAAAATGTCTGTTTTATAAATTACGCATGCATGGTATTTTCGTAAATGATTATTGAGAAGCTTGTTTATTGAAAGAATGCTCAGTGACTTGAACACATGACTTGATTTCTATACTGAGATCTCGTGGAATTTATTGATCTTGTTAAAAATGTATCGGTGGATATCCTAATCCACGTATTGAGCTTCCTAATTGCATTAATGCCAATATCGTACATGAATTGGTCTCATGATTGAATCTTGAGGCCAACCTAACTAGTTGGTCGTTATTGTTAGGCCCTTGGCTTGGACGCGTGGTGTTCTCCTGGATAGAAGCTATCAGTTGCAGTCTTCAGTGTACAACGCCGTTTGAAAACTCTATTCAAAGTTGGGACGGAGTATTTTGACTTTGAAATTGAGTTTGGACATGTACCTAGGCATGTCGTCTTGTCTCCGGGTCGCGCCCGGTATTGAGGGAGGCATAAGCCGAATGGGAGTCGTAAGGAAATCGTGATCGTGACATGATTAATCTGATACCTGTTGTGATTTGGCATGAAACTATAAATTGTTTTTAAAAGCATCTCGTAAAATCCTCATGAAAGCATGAAATTGTTTTCAAAAATCTTCTTGAATAATTCTCATAAAAGTACGAACTTATCTTGGAATACATTCTTGTGAAATCCTGTTTCACGAAAATATGTTTTATCGAAAATCCTCATGTATTAAATCTCACTGAGTCCTTTTGACTCATCAAGATATTTCAATGTTTTCATTTCCAGAACGACAAGGAAAGCTTAGAGTTTATTGTTTGGGACAAGCCTAGCCGTATCTCACTTGGAGGTATTTGACAGTTGAAGATATTGAATGCAGTTTTGGATATTAGCTTCCGCTCTCTGATTATTTTGGGTTATTTGCATCTTTCAAAAGAGAAGCGAGGTGTTCTTTGACGAAATTTGTAGCGGTGGCGCTTCGTGCCGAGTTGGGTGCTTGGTACGGGGTGTTACAGAACAAATATACACACAAATCATAGAATCAATTGCTAATGTACACACATAATAACAACAATCAAAATCAAGCACAATTCAACACAAAACACACGATATACCTGGTTCGACATTCATTCGATTAATGCGGTCGTGAACCCTATTCCAAGAGCAAATATAGAGTTTTTTTTCATGTTGATTTCAAAATTACAATCGAAAAGAAAAGAAAGCTGAAAATAAATCATAAAATGAGCTTAAATCCAGCTCAAACTAACTGCATCTCATTGCACGTACCACAAGCGTGCGAGTAATAGAATTGGAGCCAACACCTTATTAAAACAAAATTTTCAAACCGCCACATTAAATGACCCTTTTTCCCCTGGCACCAAAACTTAACAGAACCGGCAGCGCTACTACCAATTCTCCGGCCACCTTGATGTTGATTCTCTCATCATCACCAAAATACCCTCTCAACTGCTCAGCCTAGCCTCATCCAAAGGCTAACAATTCATCAAGTGAGTTAGCTCCAAGCAATAGTTGACTTTATTGTTTGGCAGAACATTGGTTATCATGTCAGATGAATTCTCCTCAGTTGCAACTTTCTCAATATTAACAGATCCTTGAGCCACAACTTACCTCACAAATTCTTGGTTCTCACATGAAACATTTGATTTTTAGTTAAAAGAATGACTATCTGGTTATATTGTGATAACATGCTCCTGCAATCTCAACGTTTTTGCTAGTCTTTCAAGCTAAAGTGCCTCTTTTATAGCTTCTGCTAAAGCAATGTATTCTGCTTTTGTGGTTGACAGAGCAACTACCCTTTGCAGAATAGCCTTTCAACTGATTGCAATCCCAAATGTTGTGAGAATACAGCATGTCAGAGACTTCCTAGAGTCTAAACACCCAACATTGTGTGAGTCAGCAAGCACTTCAATACAACCAAAGTTAGAACTCTTATGATCCTGATTTCCATAGACCAACACTTTGCCTAATGTACCGTTAACATATCTAAGAAGCCATTTGAGAGATTGCCAATGGACCTTCCCTAGATATTTTATAAACCTGTAGACCATATTAACTGAATTGAATATGCTAGACCAGGTCTTTTACAGACCATAACATACATCAAAGAACCAACAACATTTTCATAAGGAATTATATTAAGGAATTATATTCATAAACATCTTCTCCTCTTCGGACTTTGGACACTGCTTAGTACTTAGTTTAAACTATTGAGACAATGGTGGACTCACAGATTTAGCATTACTCATGCCAAACTTTTCAAGAGTTTTCATCAAATAATCTTCTTCAGACAGATACAGAATCCCTCTACTTCTATCCCTCTTGATTTCGACCCCTATAATATTCTTAGCAGCATCTAAATCCTTCAATTCAAAGTCACTCTTCATATGAGACTTTGTAGTCCCTATCTCTCCTTTATTGTTGCTGATAATTAGAATGTCACCAACACATAGTAATAATAATATGAAAACCCTTCCGGATTTGAATTTAAAATACACACAATTATCCAACTTACTCATGTGAAACCAACCTTGCTTATGAACTGATCAAACCTCATATTCCACTGCCTTTTTAAACCGTAGAGAGGTCCTTTCAATTTACATACATCCTTTCATTTACTTCAAATCACTCATGTTGCTTCATCAGAATATTTTCTTCAAGATTCTCATATAGGAAAGTTGTTTTAACATCCATCTGTTCTAATTCTAGATCAAACTTAGCTACCATGGATAACATGATTCTGATGGATCTATGCTTCACCACAGGTGAGAACACTTCATTGTAATAGATCATTTCCTCTGAGTAAAGCCCCTGGCAACTAATATTGCTTTGAATTCCCCTTGCTCAACTCGAGGACTACCTTCTTTGCTTATAAAAATCCATTTACTGCTCTTTATCTTTGAACCTTAAGGTTTCTTAATCAATTCCCATGTACGATTTGTCTCAAGAGACTTCATCTCTTCGCTAAAGGCACTAAGCCATTTATGCTTATCATTACTTTCAAGTGCTGCTCTATAATCTTTTGGATCCTCTTCAAGGATAGTATTTGCAATTACTAAAGAATAACCCAATAAGTCATCATAACCATACCTTTTAGAAGCCTTTGATTGCTTTCTGGTTCTAACTATGGTTAGCATATAGTCAGTATCACGTGTTTGCTCAGCACTGCTATCTCCATAATCTTCATCATTAGTAGTATCATGATGTTCTTCTTCATTTAGCAACCAAGTACTTGCTTCAGTTTCTGAATAAACAGAACCAGACTCCACCTCAAACTGATATGTCTAAGTTTCACTCCTTGTTCATGTGGTTGTATGATAAGAACTCTCAGATGTTTATTTTGATTAAGCCATCTCGGCATCATTAAACACAACATCTATGCTTATTAAGCATTTTCTGTGACCAAGCTCCATACACCACAACTTATAGGCCTTAGCTTCTTCAGGATACTCTATAAGCATACATTTATACATTTGATTGCGATTGGCTCAAGTTTATCTTGCCTTATGTGAGTATAATGTCACAGACGTATCCTACTTTAGTCGACGATTTCCCATGCGGCTCAGCAAGCGTGATCCCATTACTTACTAGTCAGCCAAAAACTCTCAAGGAGGTTGTGCAGCTCGAAACAAAAGTGATGGAACAGAGAAAAAAAGAATATAACTGAATGCATGTTTTGAAAAACTTTTAGTCTTTTTAACTCAACGCTTAATCACAGTTTACAAGTGTTTGCAATGGCGACTCCGATGTACAGCTCTTTGGGCCTATTTATAGGTGCCCCAAGCTATTTGCAGATTTTTAGCCCTACTCATGGTGTGATTAACTGACTTAGTGTAACACTAGTAAGGCAGTGCACTACTCTAGTCTATTCGACTAACTTTATACCCTTCTAGACCTACACTATATACCACTTGTCCCTAACTTTTGGTAACTACATTTTAACCCACAAATCTACTAGAACTATACACTTTACTTCTACATGTGGTCTACCCGCGGGTTCCTAAGTTGCATGACACATGCGTCTATCCCGTACGTGATCCTCTTGATCCTTTGAGATAAGTCTAGTACATTTTCGCGTGCTCCATTGAGTTAATTCCTTGCACCGCCATCGATAGTCTCTACAAGCCTATCGTTCCTTCTCATAAGGAGGTGTTTGCGCTCCTTCATGTCGCGTCTTGAGAGCTCTATAACCTTCATGCGTTTTCTAGCCCATCATGTTCATTATATGGCACAACACTTAGTCGCATCGATATGCTTGGATGCCCCGCGTCCATACACTAGCATTCCACGCCCGTCCCTAACACTGCATCTTATACGCCTATAGCCGACTGTTGTGCCCGTGGTCGAACCTCCTTGTGTATGAGTGTGTCGGCTTTGTTCGGCTTTAACGTCCCAAAAACACATCAGGCATAACATTCTCCCCCCACGAAAAATCAGTGATGTCCTCAGCGTCGTTGGAACTGTAGACTCTCTTGTGCGTCATGCGCCTCCGTATGTTCCTTCGCCCCTTGACTCGCTTCAATTCTTGGTTGATGCACGCCTTCGGCTCCGCTTGCTCCACGAGTAAACTGATGACAGAGATGGTTGACGCCCTAGTTTCCACTCTTGTTATCGGGATCGTGCAAGGTTGCTATCATACAAAAGTATTGAATTTGAGCAAGGCATTACAAACGCACTTACCTTGTCGAACCACTCAAGTCCAAAGATGACATCGTTGTCCTCCAAAGGCACAACCGTGAACTTAACCGGTCCATGCCAAGGCCTCAACCCGTCGAAGAAAGTGAACAGTGCATCCTTGTCCGAAAGACCCAGGTACTCCAAAATGGTCTCTTGAAACTCCTTAACATAGTCCTGAATCGTACCCCGATGTTAAAGCCGCCTCAGTTGGCCCCGTGCCTCATATTCCATGTTTTGGGATAGAATTGACGTTTCAACTTTGAACAAAGTCACCTCACATCAAAATGTGGCAAAGTCCCTTGTCTATGTCGATTTTTTGTCGTCTCCACCATAGCATCACCACGTCTGTCAAGAATAGTGGGATGGTGCATAGACGAGTGTCAGTTTCATTTATGTTTGAGAACGAAAAGTAGATCTCAATGTTGTAAAGAAATTATCAATGTCCCTAGCATTTCTTACCTATTATAAGGTGATGGCCTTGGAACATCAACTTTAGCTGGCGCCACTATGTCCCTCTGCTGCTCCATGTTGTGGATGGCTTGTTTGCACATGACTAAGTCGTCCTTCAATGCCTGAACATCACCCCGCAGTGGGCTCATGTCCCGACGGCCTCCATTGAAAATCATAAGTGAATGAGTTTATGTAGAACAATACCTACTCATCCTGCGTGCCTAATCATTCCGTTAAGACCTCATTTGTCTCGAGTTCCATAACTCGGTTAAGTAACGTCTCAAACGTATGCGGTGCTTTGACAAGTGCAGCCTCCATCCAGCCTACGCGCTACTCCAAAGCCTGAGATACGTCCCCTGACGTTCCAATAGATGGATCTTTTGAAAGGTCGTGTGCCCTTCAGTCCTGAGTCTCCGGCTCCTGCTCGACTTGACTCGACATTATTTTCCTCTAACTAAACGAGCTTTAAGCAACTAACACTCCAACTGCGTGGAAGCAAAGAGCCTCGATTTCTTTCCCGACTGTGGCTTTGATACTACGTGTCACAGACTTATTCTCTTACTAGTCAGCCTAAAACTCTCAAGGAGATTGTGAAGCTCGAAAGGAAAGTGATGGAATGGATGAAAATAGAATATAATTGTTCAAGTGTTTGAACAACGTTTAATATCTTTAACTCGACACTCAAGCTCGGTTTACAAGTGTTTGCAAAGGTGACCCCTATGTACAACCCCTTTGGCCTATTTATAGGTGCTCCAAGCTATTTGAATATTTTCAGCCCTAGTCACAGCGTGGTTAACTAACTTACTGTAACACTAGTAAGGTTGTGCACTACTCTAGCCTATTCTGGCTAACTATAGACCCTTCTAGACTAGGACTATTTACAACTCGTCTCTAACTTTTGGTAATTACATTTTGACCCACAAAACTACTTGGACTTTATACACTTTGGTTCTGCCCGCGTCTTGCTTAAGTTGCCCAGCACGTGCGTCCGTCTGGCACGTGATCCTCTCCATCCTTTGAGATAAGTTTGGTCCCTACTTGTGTGCTCTGTTAATTTGGTGCCCTACACCGCCATTAATCGTCTCTAGAAGACTCTAAGCCCTTCCCGTAAGGCGGATTCTTGCGTCGCTACTCGAGATCTCTAGAATCTTCGTGCATTTTCTTGCCCCGCGGCACGACATTTAGTCGCATCGATGTGCTTGGATGCCCCGTGTCCATACGCATGTGCCGACTACTACACCCGTGGTCGAAACTCCTTGTGAGTGAGTGTACCAGCATCGGCCGGTCTTAACGTCCCAAAAACATGCCGGCCGTCAAAATAATCTACACAACCAAGCACTCTAAGAGCCTATAAATCTCGTTTATGTCCTCACCACATTTATTTAGGTGTTTTCATATTAAGAGCACCGGAAGGGCATCTGCTAACTAGGTAACAAGCTATCATAACAGCTTAAGCCCCGAAGAGCTTAGGCAGATGAGAATTGTGAAACATGCATCTAACACTCTCTAGTAAAGTTCTATTGAGGTAAAAAATATATAAATAGTAAAGTTCTATTGAGCTGGAACACCGCAACAAAATGGATTACCTCATCTACCACTTGAGTGAGGAGTCTATCCACTCCATCATGAAGTTTAAACCTCACAATACCAAAGCCCATTATCTTGCAAGGTTTGTATCTCATAGCAAGACAGTTCCTCCCTGATTTTTTGCCAAGTTCTCAAAGAGATTCTCTTTAGTTGTCATATGGAATGAGCACCATGAGCCCAAAACCCACTCCTCAACTAGATTACGTACTAAAACCATCAGAGCATCAACTGACTCATAGTCATCTTGGACTATGGCAGCATCACCAGACCCCATAGTACTATCGGTGTTTCCCTTCTGCCTATTAGGACAAAACCTCTTAGGGTGGCCCTCCTTTTGACGGCGGTAACACCTAAAGCTGGATCCTCATCATCAACTGAAACATCAATATTTTCCAAATGTAGGATCAATTGCTAAACTAAGCATGTTTCATGTTTAAGAGATTTATCAAAGATTCGGTCATATACAAGCTTTCAAGCTTCAACCACGCGCCTGCAACAGTCTCCTCTTTTGAGACTTGTCTCAGCACCTTATCGCCCAAACTCATAATCAAAACATTTTGAGCTTTTTCCATCATGATCTTTTTTGATTTATCAACAAGATCCTTATCGATGTTTGCCTCATCGAGTGCATCAACTAATCCATGTTGAACAAGTGATGCTTGCATCTTCAACCGCCACAATTCGAAATAGTTTTTGCCAGTGAACTTCTCTACATCAAATCTCATAGTTGCCATGATCAAATCCACGTTCACCTAACTAGTTTATTACGAATCTGATCGATGATAAGCACAAATTGAATCGAAAACATATGCGCGCAAATCATAGAGTCAATTGCAAATGAACATAATAAAGAGCAAAAATCAAAATCAAGCACAAATCAACACACAACACACGATATACTTGGTTAGACATTCAATCGATCAATGCGAGCATGAATCCTATTCGAATGAGCAAATGGAGAGGTTTTATTTCGTGTTGATTTTAGAATTAGAATAAAAAGTAAAGCTAGTTGAAAATGTAACTCCAGCTCATCGCACGTACCACAAGCGTCCGAGTAGCAAAATTGGAGCCAAAATTCTGTAAAAAAAGATTTGTCGAACATGCAAAAAAAATAACCCTTTTGCCCCTAGCCCCAAAACTCAACAGAAACAACAGCACTACAAACAAATGGCTTTATTGTAATAAGTACCTTTCTATATTAAAAGTTTGTATGGTTAAGAGGTTGTCCAATAACATTTTTTATGACTTGGGAGAACATCTTGTATAGTGTGTTCCTGGGTTGTTTTACAAGTGCAACAGTGATCTTCCCACTCTCAATGTATATATTGATGCTTCCATGTTTTGTGTTGCAACCGACGTGGCGCTTAAATTCCTCTACATGGATGCATTACAATCGCACACATGATTTATAAGTGCAAAATCGATTGACGATATTAATATTTGCAAACTACAAATGATGTATGTATGTATCTTTGAAAGATTACAGATCGGACAACTGCACAAGTAATCGATTCCATTAATCACGCCTTGGAGTTCCGTCCGTATTTCCAAGTTAAGATTGCTACTCGATTATCTAGTTAAATTATTATATAGGTTGTTGAAAGTTATATAAACACCTCTCTTGACCATGAGACATATTTGACTGAAACACTTTCAAGTTTGTCAGTTCACAATAAGCTTTTAACACGGAATGAAAACTTGTGCAATGAAAATGACGAAGATGACTTCTTTTAACGTTTCTTAGTATCCTTGACGATGTTCTTGTCTCCACCTCAATATCCGTTATTGTAGGATAAAGCAATTTGCCTAATGATATTGTTGTTCACCACATTTAATTTCTATGATGATCAGATACTACTGCATTGGCATTATAAGTGGTGTATCTGCATGGAAGGTTGTATAACATGTTGTTATATACCCCATTAACATCGAGGTAAGATTGATGGTTCTCATGTGTAAGGGTTTCGTGATGAACAACTCGACTCAAACTTAAAGCGTCAATAGGTGGTCTAACGAAAGGATAATGCATCATTATTTTCTGATCATCAAATTTAGAAGAAGAATTTGCGACAACTTGATTCGCAAAGCCCTTATTGTGCTATGTTTAGGCCAAATGAAGGGAAAACAAAGGTGGAAAAATGATCTAATGAACTGGTGTGCACCATATTGGTGCAATATCTAGGAAGATCATTCATAATGATATTTCTAGCTGGTGATGAATTAGTCCCGCATCTTGTTGAAAGCTTGGTCTTGCTGATCATCAGATGCATTATCAAGTAATCAGTCATTACGACATTTTTGCATGACTTTAGTTTTTGAGGTAGCTCTCATATCTTCATTATTAAACACAGAAGTAGAACCATTGGGATTCAGAAGATCGTTGTTCTAATGAAAAGTTTTGCAAAAAGAACATAAGAAACTTGTTACATTACCGAAATAATAATTAATAAGGGTAAATCTTATTAAGCCCTTCAATGTATATTGTTCTAAAGTTTTAAAATTAGCGATGTGACCTCTAGCGTGTGCTGAATATCCCTTGGACACGTGTCCACAATGAACGGTAGATCAACGGTGCATGGGGTATTAACAATATCTTGGGGGGCACATTGCTAATTTTGAAACCTTAGAGGGCAAAGTAAGAAACACAGTACACATTAGGGTGCATAATGAAATTTACCCTTTTAATAACTATTTAATAGTGACACTTCGCATAATCAATTAGTTGTTCTTTTTTTTTTTTTTTTGATAACTCAATGAGAAATAAGGGTCCTTAGACCTTATTAAAATTAAACAAATCAACTACATGGGGAGGGGGATACTCCCAAAAAAAATCTCTCATCTTCTTTGTGAAAGAGCTTCGACAATTTTTCTGCGAATCTGTTAGTTGTGTGTGGTATCCACTTCAATTTACAAGTCCATGGGAGACGAATCAAGTTTATGCATTCTTGAACGGTATCTTTTCCTAGCTCGGGTGGTTCTAGTTCACCGGTGATCCACTTATAGACTGACATGGAATTAGTTTCAACCTACACACGAGGTATACATCGATCCAACGCAATTTGTAATCCAATCTTAAGAGCTTCGAGTTCCCTCTCGTCTATTGTCGGTGTTCATACTCTCGAATAGAAACCCCATATCCACTCTCATGTATGCGATCTAAAAGCTCCATCTGTTGCTCCCGTGTTCTTTGTCGTGCTAAGATTGTCGTCCACATTGAGTTTAACTTAATCATTCATTGGCTTTATCCACTTTTTTTGTCTAAATGACAGTTTTTTTTTCCTCTTAGCAGTATTTCGAAACACCTTTTCATTTTGCACCTTCCACAGTATCCATATCACAACCATGAAAATATATGTCCAGCCACAGTTTGGAATTTGCGTGCTTCTCCTCGACTTATGAAGAACATTATCCTTCAACCAGTTCGCGTCCGAGGATTTTTGAATTCTTCCAAGTCACTCCCCGTGAGAAGCTTCTCCAACACCTTCCTCGCACTAGGACAATGTCTAAGGACGTGATTCACTGACTCCTCCTCACAATCTCATAACGGATAACATGCATGTAATGAGATTTTCCTTACTCTTCGAAGACTATTGGTTGTAATTCTGTTTTGTGACACCATCCAAAGGAAATATTGTAGTTTGCTGCTAACATTCACTTTCCATACCCAACGGATATTTTGAGAATTTCCTCTAACTTTCGAATGTGATTTGTAGAATGCACGGTATGTCGATTGGCATGTGAAGTTGCCACTAGAGGCCTCGTTCAATAGAATCACGTCCTTCTCATCCGCAAATCTTATAACACAAATATTCAATTCGTTCTTCAGGATATTCGAGATTTCAGTTTGAAACACGTGCCATTCCTATTACCCTCGTTGTCCATAACCTCACGCAAACGTAGGTTCATGTCCTCCAGATGTATACTAATATTCTCCTCACAAAGGCGTCTTGTCCCAATCCAGTTATCTTTCCAAAATTGAATAGTTCTCCCATCTCTAGTTCTCCACCTTAGGAACGGTTGCATGAACCCGACACACCGCACAATCCTTTTCCACATCATACTATGCGACGGCTTCGCAATGTAGTCGAGTAAACTTGACTTATTGAGGTATTTTGCTTGAATAAGATAACTCCACACTGACTCCTCCTCTTTCATAATCTTTCATGCCAACTTTGATCCCAGCCCCCCTCCTGTTTTGGTTTTGTAACCTTCTGCCATCCAACTAAGTGTTTCTTCCTTCAATTAACGTCAGCAGACCAATGAAATTTGTGGTTTAGACGATCCAATTTGTCACATACGTGCTTCAGTAGCCATGTGGATTCCATGATATAGATGGTAATTGTCGTCGACATTGGTTGCATTAATGTTTCTCTTTAAGTGAGCAAGAGTTAGTTACTCTTCCAACCATTATAACGTCTGAGAACTCTATCAAACAATTTCGCGCTTGACTTCCGACTAACCCTCCCATGCGTGAGATTAGCTCCAAGATCTTTGCCTAGGTTCAAAGTCTACCCAAAACCCAAAATGTCACATATAACTCTTTTTACCGTTGAGCCTTGTCTTTTGGAGAAGAAAATATGGGAATTCAATGGGTTAAGCATGAGTTCTGAGGCCGAGCAGAAGTTTTCAAATACTCTCTTAACCGAACGTGCCGTGTCGATATTAGCTTTTCCAATAATATTAGATCTTCTACAAAACATAGATGTGGGATCTTAGGACCTCGGCAACATGGAGTGAATGGCCTCTATTTACCACACTCAACTGCCTCGCTAATTAGGTATGTCGACCGTTCTATGCACAATGCGAAAAGGTAGGGGGATAGCGGGTCACCTTGCCTTAGACCTGACGAATGCGGGAATGCCTCAAGCGGTGATCCATTCCAAATAATTCTAGGAGTTGCATTTCTCCAAAAACACATGATTAGCTCAATAAGATCCATCGTAAAAAGAAACGCAAGCAGAGTATCCTCCAAGAACTCCCAATTTACTTTATCATATGCCTTATTGAGGTCTAGTTTCATGATCATGTTGCTCTATTTTACCTTCTTCTTGTTTTGCATGGAGTGTAACACTTCTTGCAAGACAAATATATTATCTTGCGTGCTTCTATTCTTGATGAAACTAGATTGAGTAGGCACAATAATGCAAGGCATGATGTCTCTGAGTCTCATGATGATGCACTTAGTTACAAACTTTTATAGGACATTGCACAATGAGATTTTTCACATTTGGGATTCAACAAAGATATGCCTCCCAAATATTTTTGTCGAACTCCCTATTCTGAAAAACTTCCTCCGCAAACTGAAGTAATAACTCATGTAACCAGCTCCAACTCTGGTGGAAGAAAGTAGCTTGAAGATCGGGGGTCCAAGTGCCTTAAAAGGGTGAGAAGCAAAAACAACTACCTTAAGCTCGACCAAGTTGATTTTTTTTTGTAAGGATTTCTTGGTCTCCCTAGTCAGAATTCGTCGAAAAAACGCGACTGCCCCAACTCCCAAATATGAGAGCCCCGCAGACGTTACTGGTCTGAAAAACGCTTTTCAAAATAGGTTTATGCGTGTTGTTGTAGTTACTCCTCGTCGCGCACCCAAAAGTCGTCAATTTTTAGGCTAACAATTAGTTACGATGTTGTCTTGCCAATACCAATCTGCGGAAGAACTTTGTATTTATTTACCCCGTCCTGGATCCACTTGACCCTAGACTTTTGTAACCAAATAATCTTTTCTTACTTAAGAGCGTCGTTAAGCTCACTAATCAACTCGTTTTCACTATTTTTTTTGTTGTATGCCCAAAAGCAGAGCATTTATTTTCTTCTTTCTTTAAAATATACTTTCGAACTGTGCACAGTTCCATGACTCGAGAATGTTTGGCACCTCATGTATAGCATTCAGTAACATTTCTTTACTCTCCCAGATGCGCCACAAAATATGTTCACAATCATGCAGCTTCAAAACGAAATGGCTTTGACCCTCGCACGATTTTACCTACCTGGCAACAAGTTAACACCGGATGATGGTGTGAGGAAGTACGTGTAGTATGATACACCTCGTTGTGTGGAAACTTATCTATCCATTCTTGGTTTGCAACGACACGATCTATTTGGCCTTTCATATTCTCCCCGTCCTCTCTTTTATTAGTCCACGTGAATGGAGGTCCTTGAAAACCAAGGTCGACGAGGCCATATCTTTCTAGATAGTTTCGAAAAAAAATTAAACGGCTCAACGGTATCATACGACCGCCTACGCTCTCGTGCGCATAGCACAGTTCGTTGAAATTTGTAGTTAATAACCAAGGTTATGCGTATCCTATTGCAACCGAGACTAGGTGATCATAAGATCTAACTTTGTCCACTCTTCGTGGCTACGCATAAATGTCGGGGACTCTCCACGTATCACTTGAGTGCGGACGTATTCTAGTGTGAATTGCTTGATAGTTCACCCCAAAATTTAAACTTCAACATCTTCTTCTTGCCAGAACATCCAAAATCATCCTGTCGTGCCATATGTAAGGGCTATAACATGTCGTGAATACCCGAGCGTGGGAATAATTTCCCTCTATTGATCTTCACTAACACGTCTTTCTAAAATATACACCACTGTAGGCATGTGAATCCTCACAAATTCCTTGAAGTTCCTACGTAACTCATCCTTTCCTACACCTTGACATTGCCACTATAGAATCTTAATCGACATATTTGTTAGGTGGTATGGGCAGATATAGTATTCAATTGCGTACCCTAACCATATTGCAGTAAACTGCCGTAGAATCTCTAGCATGAGAAACATTTGTCTCCGACACTCCCATCTACTTATCGTTGTCCTCTGCCACCTACAGGTCAATCCCTCTATACTCAGAACCTGGACTGTTCTGACCGCTACCTCCCACACGTGTGGTGAGATTTTTGAAATTTGTACTAGTTTGTCATGCATTCGTGTTCGTAATGTCATATAGAGGCCCTAAAATTGGTGTACTATCGTGACGAAGTCTGGGACTTCCACCCATCTGCCTATTAGATTCTTGTTTCTGAAGAACACATGAAGTATTAGCATGTTTCAGGCCAAACGTGAGTAATGGTGCATCTTAGTTGCTCAACAATTGGCTTTGTGTTTTTTTGAAAGCTATATTCTCTTATATGATATAAAATGTGTTTCTAGTATTGAGAGACTCATTTTTTATGGGAGGTTCTTTTTGAGTTCCTTTAAGTATTGATATTTGTTTAGGATTCTTCGTCGACTTGGAAACTTTCTTTTCTTGTCCATTGACTTGACTTATTGAGGCTCTCTTTCTTAGTGGCGTCGAGCCTTAAGTTTCCTTATCTATCGAAAGCGAAATATTCACCTCTAGCGTATTGCTAAACCTTGACAATTCCTCGTTCATATTGGCTTTTCCTTTTTCCAAGTTTCGGGTTTCATGACTTGTGTTAAATATATTCGCCTCAGAGTTCCTTCTGGGCCGACTTACCATCCAGCCACTATACTTCTTCTTCTTCTTAGCTTTCGCAATAAGTCAATCTTTCACATCTATTCCCTCCTCATTGTCGGCCATGGACGACGAGTCGATATTTTCATTCACGTTCTTGTTCAGATTCTCCTTTGTCGCACATTGTTTTTTTTTGTGTCCCGTTCTACCGCACGTGAAACAAACCATCGAAGAATTTTCATAGACCACTTGGTATACAACATCATTGATGCAAACACCAAGGTAGAGTGGTACATCCATTCGTACTTTAACACATAAATGGGTAAACCTACCGCGCGCAACCGTATTCGTGTTTCTGACAATCTTGATTGGATCACCAATACTTTTAGTGAGTGCACATATCCATGCTTTCCAAAAATATTCAACCGGAAGATCCAAGATTCTCAACCAAGTTATGGCGCTTTCCCCCTTATCCTTCTCCGCTCAGAATTTTGGGCACCACTTACGGATTGATAAGAAGCTGCTCGTCAGTTGTCACGGGCCTTCCGTGAGAATCATCTCTCGTTTCTCCATATTAAGACCCCTCATGTATTAGCAATTGTAGCCTAGGTTGATAAGTTCGAAATCATTCTGCAGTTTCCACATGATGTCGAGTTTATTCACTAATGACGGGTAGTACAAAGCAATCTCAAGAACCCTAATTATGATGGAGTCTTCCCATTGATTCCTCATTCGATCCTTCATTTCTGGAAGGCTAGTAAATCTCTTAAGTGGCATACTTTCTGATGGTGGGCTGGTCACGATGAGTTCAGATTCCTCATCAATTTCAACATGTTCATGTCTCTTTCGTATTGCGTCAACATAGAAGAATTGCTTGTTTTGGTGTGCATTGATTCGTGGCGAATCTAGCATATGTGCATCTATTTCAATTGTCACTTCTCTCCATGACATAATCGTTTTTGTGTTCGTGTATCAGTTAGCCCTAAGCCAGGGGGAACGAATTCCGTTGATGACGGGTTGATCTCGTGTGATTGGGTTGGCGCTAAGGTGAGCATGTCGTTAGGATTTTTTCAAAATTTTATATATTAATTAGTATCTCATGAATAACAAGAACTAAATAATTTATAAACAATGTAATCTATGCGAAGTTTTATTTCAGATTTAAACGAACTATACAACTTTTAGCTTAATAATTTATAAACTGTGTAATCTATGCAAAAGCTGAGTGAGTCAAGTCATGTACTATACGAAAGACGAGTTGAGTTGATTAATAGGCAAAAGCTGAGTGAACTAGGTCAGTTGAGATAGGAACCACTATAAAATTCTTTGTGTTTTTGGTTTACTTACCTTCCTGTTAAGACATGTAACAAATAATACACTGTGTAAATAATAAGTAAAACACTTAAGATCTTACACGTTACATTTACGTGTGGAATTAGCGATTATTTGGAGCCAAATAAATTTGGGACTGTAAGGTGTGTTGTGTTATATTGTTGGTATAGTTGGTGGTGGAGATCCCCTTCTAACTAGTTTTATGATATAAGCCATTAAGAGTTAACCTTATGTAATGGGATACTATCTTGATTAATGTAACGAGATCTTATCTTAATTCATTTAACTTACTAAACTGATATATTGTTGGTTGATGAGTGAAGTCCTCTTTAATGTTGAGTAAGAATACTAAACTAAGGACCAACATTGCAACATTGTTTATATATAAACCCAAGATGTAATATAGCAAATTCATTATATATATAGGTAAAACAGACTGCACGGCTTACATGGAAATTAATTTTTGTGGTTCAACAGTCTGGATTTTACCATAGGATTTATGAATGAATGTGCGTGAGTGCACACGAGGGAGACTCGCAAGTGCGGTTTTGAGTGGAATCTGGTCGAAATACTGTTTGGCGCCCAACTTCCTACCTGACAGGGGGTTGATGAATTAAAAGAGTGCAAAACTTGAAGCCTTTCTATCACGCATGCACGTTTTACCAAAAATATTTTAATTGAATAACATATCAACTGCTAAATTGTTGGTTTCATCACTAATGTTCACTCTTTCGGAGAGACTTTCATGAACGTAATTTTTTTCTTTTTTAGATGCCTTATTTATTTGATATAAGTGGTTGATGTTGGATTTGATCAGTGTACTAATGTAACAAAGCATATTATTCCCAAAATTGATAGCATTCTAAACTTCTTTTCTTCTGCATGATGGTTCTTAAATGGAACATATATATGTAAAATTGTTTCATTGTTGGGGTACTTAACTATGACTATTACTCGCGTTGTTTGGTTCGATGATTGCTGATTTAGTTGGATCCTCAGTGTTGATACGACCCAAGCTAATTTTGAAAGGCCCAAGTGCACTTTAAATAAGCTCACATATAGGGATGACTTTATTAATTAAATGGGCCCAATTGTTATTTAATTAATTTCAATTTTATTTTCATTTCAGCATTTGTTTTATATTAATTCTGTTAGTGTTGCACGTAGAGTAGTGGTCAAATTCAGTTCTAGTTTAGTGGAAACATGGGATGCAATAGTCAGCCACTTTCTCTATTTAATTCATCCGTTGTAATCATTTTAATGCAAGTGAAACTCGAATTAGGTACTTTAAATTGTTATTAACATTGTATCATTGGTGCTTTCATCCAGTGAAGTCATGCCTCCTAAACCCGCTCAAAGTCACAATCCTGATGAATCTCAACAAGCCGAATCGAAGGCATTGCGTGCAAAATTAGCAGCAATGCATAATTCTCATAGGCAAGAAATGCAAGAACGAGTTGAAAAGGTGACTGAAACGATGACCGAGAGGTTGGCACTTCAATCACGAGAACAAGAAGATAAGTGGGGCCAATTTATGGTGCAACAATCGCAGCAACATAACTCAAAAAAAGCCGAAACTGATAACCCAACAACTTCTAATTTATATCAGCCTACAATCCATCAATATAATGTTGCTAGCCCCTCTCACTCAAGCCCCTTTACAACTCATAACCCTAACCCTAACCTTCTATTTCAACCACCTAAAACCCAGCAACTAGATTTACCCATGTTCGATGGGACTAATCCGTTGGATTGGTTGTTCCAAGCCGATCAATACTTCACGTTATATCAATTTCCTATTGAGCAGCGTTTGCAATTTGCTTCAAGTCGAATTAAAGGAAAAGCATTGAGTTGGTACAAGTTGATGCACCATATTTTTTTTTGGAATACGTGGGAGAAGTTTGAACGTGATTTGTCAATCAGATTTGGCCCTTCCACTTACGAAAATCATCAAGCTACACTTTTCAAGCTAAGGCAAACAACTCTGGTCATGAATACCAGGTGCAATTTGAGTAGATTACAAATTTTGTTACAGGTTTGAGTGTTGAAGCAATTTTATTTTTAGTTTGAGAAAGCAGATAAGAGTTGAATTGGTCATTCTAAGGCCAACACAATTGAGCAAGCAATATCTTTGGCAAAGCTGCTTAAGGACAAGATTCGAGACATACGAGTCAAAACATCATACCCACGGCTAAGATCAAATTCTCAGGGTGTTGTTTTACCATCACCGCCGCTAGCTCTGCCTTCCCCACGGATACCTTAGCAATATCCAATACAAAGGCTCAACAACACAGAAATGCAGGCAAGGCGGGCAAAGGGACTATGCTTTAATTGTGACGAAAAGTACGAGCCTGGTAATAAATGCAAAGGCGTGCATTTTTTCACCATTTTAGCTGATTTTTCTAAACTAACTACAACGTCAGATTTTGAATCCATACCTGACGAAGAGTTAGTAGAGATCCCTCCGCAGCCTGAACAACCAGGTTGTAAACTAGGCTACACAGACAATGTTTATTTTCGATTATCTGTAGTTTCTTATACACGGATGCTAGTGCCCGAAACGTTGCGTGTTCTTGGAAGAATTAATAACAGAGAGATCAGCATTTTGATCGATTCTGGCAGCACCCACAACATTATACAACCTCGATTGGCCAAACAACTAGACTTGACTGTTCTTAGCAAGAATCAAATTTGGGTAATGGACGGCAATGGTGCACGAATTACATGCAATGGAGAATGCGAAGGTTTTGGAACTTAATCTGGTCGGTAACATTTTTAAAATACCTTTATTGGTTGTGCCTATCCAGGGAGCATATTTGGTTTTAGATGTTCAATGGATGCAAACATTGGGGGATATTTTGACTAATTACGTTGATCGACGTACGAAGTTCAATTTTAAGGGCCAACGAGTGAAGTTACTTGGTGAGACTCACTTGTGAGAGGTAAGCCATAAATAGTTGCAACGAATGCTGCATATAGATTCAATAAGTACTTTATACTCAATCTATGTTGATGATTTGTAAGAAATAACAGTTGTACTTCAGGTGCTTAGGTTTCAAAAGACAGCCCCAAGTTACAACCATTGCTTGATAAGTCGCAACAGATATTTGATAAGCCTATTACACTCCCCCCACCTTGTGATCACGGTCACCACATACATATCCTCCCCGGTTCAAAGCTTGTCAATGTCAAGCCTTATCGATATCCTCACTATCAAATACAATAATAACAGAAATGATTATTAAGATGCTAAAGGAAGGGGTCATTCGACCTAGCAGCAGCCCATATTCTTCCTTAGTGCTACTTGTACGTAAGAAAAATGAGACTTGGCAGTTTTGTGTCGATTACAGGGCTTTAAATGCCATTATTGTGAAGGGCAGATTTCACATTGCAACAGTAGATGAGTTACTCAATGAATTGAAAGGAGAAACAATTTTTTTCAAAACTTGATCTGCATTCAGGTTATCACTAGATTCGTTTGGCTGAAGAAGACATTCATAAAATGACTTTTCAAACCTGCGACGACCATTATGAGTTTGTGGTTATGCCTTTCGGCTTAACCAATGCACCATCAAGTTTCCAGGCGGCCATGAACAACTTGTTTACTTGTTTTCTTTGATGAATCCTTGTCTATAGTGCTAATCGGTGCAAGCATGAGAAACATCTTATACATGTTTCTCAGTTGTATCTTCTAACCATTTTTATGCCAAGATTAGCAAGTGTGTTTTTGATGTTCCTAAGGTTCATTATTTGGGGCATATCATTTGTAAAGAGGGTGTGCAAGTCGATCTGGAGAAGGTTCATGCCATTGTTTAATGGCATGTCCCCACCATGGTGACAACGTTACGTGGGTTTCTCGGCCTCACCGGGTACTATCGACGCTTTGTATGGCACTACAACACTTACGACGCCCCTCTCACGAATTTACTAAAGATGGATCAGTTTACATGGGATACAAATACACAAAAAGCATTCGAAAAATTAAAGTTGTTGATGTCGTCGGTCCCCGTCCTTGCCCTCCCGAATTTCAGTTTGCCTTTTGATCTCACAACCGATGCATCGGACGTGGCAGTTTGGTGTGGTTCTCTCTCAGCAGGACCATCCAATCGTTTATTTTTGTAGGAAAATGTCGACCCGAATGCAAGCCCAATCTGCATACAACAAGGAACTTTTTGCGGTCATAGAGGCTGTCAATAAATGGAGACATTATCTGCTCAGGAATACATTTAGAATATTTACGGATGAGCAAAGTTTAAGGCACAAACTTAAAGAAGTTATTCACACACCGGAGCAACAACAGTGGATTTCTAAACTCATTAGTTATACCTATAGAGTTTACTATAAACTAAGGAAATAAAATAAAGTTGTTGATGCTCTGTCTCGAGTCATCTCACCTGACTTTGCAGCAACTTTGTGGTCACCGTGTCGTGAATGGATCAGATTCGTGCTTATCTCAAAACAGATCCTAAGGGTATACAATTCATGCAAAAGTAAAGTCAGATGTTGATCCAAAACAGTACCACAATGAGATCTCTGATCTACTTTAAAGATAGCGTCTTTGTACATATTTTTGCTGACCTTCGCTCCAAGCTTGTTCAGGGGTTGCATAGTTCAGCTATTGGGGAACATTCTGGTGTTTAATCAACATTAGCCCGAATTTCAGCTGCGTTCCATTGGCCAAGCAATTAAACATGACATCCAAGCATATGTCAAAACCTGTCATGTACGTCAACAAATCAAATACCAAACAAGTAAGTTATATGGACTTCTTAGCCCTTTACCAATTCCAAACAAGACATGGGAAGATGTCAGTATGGATTTCATTACTCACCTTCCTAATTCCAATGGGAAAACAGTAATTTGGGTGTTGGTTGTCACTTTGTCAGGTTATCAAAGGTTGCACCTTTCATTTCACTTCCTATTCGAGATCCTATTTTTCTTAGTCATTTTTGGCATGAGCTATTTAAACTCGGAAATTCAGCAGTACCTATTCATCCTCAAACGGATGGTCAAAGTGAAGTAGTTAACAGATCAGTCAAATGATATCTATGGTGTTTTTGTTCGGATCAGCCCAAAAAAATGGTCACGGTATACGGCTATACATTTTGCTATAGGCATGACACCATATCAAACTTTATTTGGACGGACCACTACTGCTATTCCAGATTATCTCCCGGTTGATATCTCCCAATAATACCATCGACACAACACTCACTGATCATGCTCACATATTGGATCTACTCAAGCAAATAGGCATCGACATGATATCACTTTCGATTTTCGAAGTTAGAGATATGGTTTACGTGAAGTTAAAAGTTTACCAACAAGTTAGCGTCAAGAATCAGCGTCACGGGAATGTTGCTCGATTTTCGGAGTGTGGTTCGAAATGGGAGTGTTATTGCTCAAACCTAGTCAAATGGCGTCATTGTCCAGCCGAGGACGACACGTGGGAAGATCTGGAGCCGTTGCTCGCCTAATCTGGACGGCCATCTGTTGGCTGCACAAACCCTACAAGATGCATTAACTTAAAAACTCAAGGCTTTTTCTGATGGGGAAGGGAATGATACGGCCCAAGCTAATTCTGAAAGGCCCAAGCGCACCTCCTGGATGGATGACTTTATTATTTAAATGGGCCCAATTGTTATTTAATTAATTTCAGCATTTGTTTTATATTATTATTTCTGTTTGTGTTGCACGTAGAGAAGTGGCCAAATTCTGTTCTAGTTCACTAGAAACATGGGCTGAAATAGGCAGCCCCTTCCTCTATTTAATTCATTCAGCCGTTGTATTCATTTTAATGCAAGTTAAATCAAGTTATTTTCTATTTTATCCTAAATTTCTCATCTTAATTATATTCTTGGAGTACATCTCTAAACTCAAATTAGGTACTTTAAATTGTTATTAACATTGTCGTCCTTCCTGCCTGCATGTTAGAGACACCTAGTTGGAAATACATTCTTCAAGTCATACGGGGACGAAATTAGGCGAGATACTAAATCTGATTAAATATCCAGTCAACAGTACTCTTGCATGAGTTTGATGACTTGATCGGCGTCAAAGTATTTCCATTCACTATCATAGTTCCTCTTACAGTTTGCTACAAGAATTTAATTATTATGACTAATTAAAAGAAGTTATAAGAAACATAAGCAACAAATGGTCCTCGAGATCACATACCGTAAGGTATAAATGAAAGAGAAAGCCATTGCACATGCAAACATGTAAAACAAACTCCCATCATGCTTAAGTTCAGTAATTCACAGAATTCGTTTAATTGAAATAAATAAAACAAGTATCTCAGTAAAGCTAATAAACAAAGAAATGTTGGAACATGTCGCAAAACCAAAGTCTCCAATCACCCGAGCAAGTCGCGCTAACATATGCTATCAACGCTACCGAGATTGTTCTGTAACTCTGTAATATATTCAAGTTCGCGAGCTACATCTGGATGAGATGCTAAGAAGAGAAAATTATGAAAAACAAAGTCATCATATATTCATATCGAGATCAATAACTTCTTGATTGATCCAAGACTTTGGGTAATATTATGCAAATTTAAGAAATAGATGGCCTAATGATAATAATAAATACCTTTCCATATTTTAAAGTTTTTGAGATTCAGAGGTTTTCCAGTGACATCTTGTATGGCTTGAGAGAACATTTTGTATGGTGTGTTCCTGAGTTGTTGGACAAGGGCAGCAATGGTCTTCCCACTCTCAAAGTATATATTGCTGTTTGCATGTTTCGTGTTGCAACCGGCATGCCGCTCAAATTCCTCTGCATGGATGCACTGCAATCGCACACATAATTGATAAGGGCAAAAACGAACGATGATATTAACATTTGTGAACTACGAATTAAGATGTACGCGCGTACCTTCAAAAGATTGCAGTCCGGACAACTGCACAAGTAACCGATTCCATTGATCACCCCTCGAAGTTCCTTCTGTATTTCCAAGTTAAGATTACTACTCGATTATCTGTTTAAATTATTATATAGGCCGTTGAAAGTTATAGAAATACCTCTCTTGCCCATGAGACATATTTGACTGGAACCCCTTCAAGGAAGCCAGTTGACAGTAAGCTTTTAACACAGGACGGAAACGTGTGCAATGAAGATGACGAAGACGAATCCTTTTTATGTTTCTTCTTCTCCTTGACGATGTTCTTGTCTCCACCGTCAATATCCGTTAACCTTGATGCCCATTGAGTCCAAGACGACTGATCAACGTTATCGTAGGACAGAGCAGTCGGCCTAATGATATTGTCGCTTACCACATTTCTAGGTTGATCGGGTACTATTGCATTGACATTATCAGTGTTGTATCCTGATGGAAGGCTGTATAATATGTTGTTATATACCCCGTTGACATCGAGGTAAGATTGATGGTTCGCATGTGCGAAGCTGTCGTGATGACCAACTGAACTCAAACTTAATGCATCTATAGGTGGTCTAACAAAAAGGTTAGGCATCATTCTGTTCTGATCATCAACTCTAGAAGAAGAATTTGTGAAAAATTGATTCGCAAAGCCCCCATTGTGCTGTATGTTTAGGCCAAAAAGGGAAGGGAAAACAGAGGTGGCAACATGATCTAGGGAATGGGTGTGTACCATATTGTTGTAATATCTTGGAACATCATTCATAATGATATTTCCAGCTGGTGATGGTTCAGTATCCCGCTTCTTGTTGAAAACTTGCTCTTGCTGATCGTCAGATGCATTATTATTTAACCATTCATTACCACGTTTTTGTGTGATTTTATTTGTTGTGGTATCACTCATATCTTCATTATTAGACACAGAAGTGCCATTGGGCTTCAAAGGGCTGCTGTTCTGATGAAAAGACTGGGAAAAAGAACAAAAGCAACTTGTTACATTAATACTGAAACAAATACAGGTAAATCTTGTTAAATCCCCAACTTATACTTTAGTTTTCACTTTACCCTCATAGGTTTCAAAATTAGCAATAATATAACCCCCTAATGTATGCTGAATAACTTCTGGGCTAAATCTTATGAACAAAAATATGTGTACACGTGTCTACAATGAACGGTTGATCAACAATATATGGGTATTATCAGTATCTTGAGGGCACATTCCTAATTTTGAAACCTTAGATGATGAAATAAAAAACACAAATTACTCTATTAATAATTAGTTAATAGTTAAACTTCACACAATTAATTCCTAGTTCAATAAATAGATAAGAAGAACTAAATGATTTTTAAACAGTGCAATCTATGCGAAGTTCTATTTTATATTTAAGCAGAACCTGTAAATTTTTAGCTTAATGGTTTATGAGCCGAGTAATGTATGCAAAATTTTATTTCAAATTTTGGATATATAGGTGTATATGCATCGTGCCATATATACTAGAAAAGATTCTAGTTATATAAAGTACGGAGTAATCCGTATTAGGTTTGAGAGTTATTTGAACGTTAATTGAGATTTTGGACGTTATTTATTATTATTCGTAAATCTTAGTATCATATGAGACATTGAAGAAATGAGATTAAGGCCTAACTCTAAAAGATCTAAGTATCACGACCAATCACAAGATCAAAAACATGCTACTCATTTAATTGGTATTTCATCATCACTCCTACATTAACCGTGCCTCTAAATGTATAAGAAAGTTCACATATAAAAATTAGAATTATAAAGTATCAAAAAAGTTCACAACAGAGATAAGTCAAAGAAGTTCACAACAGAGATGTACAAAAAAGTTTCAAAAAAGTTCACATATATATGCTGCTGTATATACCATAAGATCTAGATAAAGGACTAAATTTCGTAAAAACTCAATTTCTAAAAAAGCATTGGAGTAATTAAATGAAATATACATGATATAGATAGATAGAGCGTTACCATTCTCGATGCAATTTCAGCTTCAAAAATGTATATAGGAACTCTCAACTTATTTGGTCAGCTTAAGCAATAAAAATGAGAAAAAACGAATGTACTTCAAAGTGAGCAGAGTACAGGGGATTTAAACCATGATGTCCACTGATCCGGTGTGATGCGATGTACCAAAGTTATGTTGTAACAATTTGTTTCATGTTCACATGTGGAATTGGCGATTATTCGGAGTCAATTAGATTGGGGATTGTAAGGTGTGTTGTGTGGTATGTTGTTGGTATAGTTGGTGGATGAGGTCCCTTTCTTTTCAACTAATTTTGTAATAAAAGCCAATAAAAGATAACTTTAACAGATGAGAATGAATTTAATGATTAATATTATGAGATTCTATCTTAATTCATTTTACTTACTAAACTGGAGTATTGTTGGTTGAGGAGTTGAGTCATCTTTATGGTAAGTAAGAATATTAAGTATGGACCAACATTTCAACGTTGTATATGTATATAAACCCAAAATATAACAGAATAAATTCAATAAATAGATAGGTACAACAGACAATACGGTCGATTTGTGAATTAAGTATTAACGTTGAGCAGTGTCGCAAGTAGTTGGAGTCGAATTTGATCAGTGTTCAGTGTAACAAAGCATGTATTCCCAAATATGATGGATTGTGCATTCGTTCGTCACTCATGACTATTACTTGCTTTGTTTGGTTCGATGATTGATGATTTAGTTGAATCCCCATTGTAGTGTGCAATAGTTGGCACTCATGCTCCTCTCCCTCGGCCACGAGGAGATGTTCACGAAAATAATTTATTTCAAAAATTAGCAAACAAAACAAATGCATATTTTTGTAAATTTCGCGAATTATTATCAAAATTTTCAAGGTAGGGAAGCCATTAACTGAAACTAAGTTGTTAGCAAAAAAAAAAGATTTATTTTGTCTTTCTGCCTGCATGTTAGAGACACTCATTGGGCGTTTCATTCTGGAAGTCACGCGGGCATGAATTGAAATTAGGCTATATGAGAAATCATAATCTGACTAGACATCGGGCCAACAGTACTCGTGTATTAAGGTGTATTAAGGTGTCATGACAGGTGTCTCCGATTTAAGTTTGAAGTATATATATCAGATTACAAATATAATTATTTTTAGAAAACGTTATGGACGCAGGTGCAACTTTTTAGAATAATATAGAGTAAAAAACGTAAAACTCAAATATTAAATAGTAAAAGACTAAATTTGATAAGAAGTAAATCAATAGAGGACTAAAATAAAAAATAAAAAACATAATGTTAACCATAAAAATAAAAAAAGGGGAAGCAAAGAAGATTAATCCTACTCGGAAAAAACAATACATGGACAATACAATTGTCACGAGTACTTACGATGAGATGTACCCACTCCTAATAAGGAGAACCCCTCGGAGGTTACCCCACCTTTCGGTCACTGACCTAAAAAGGTTTAGAAGAGAGCACACGAGGAGGAATATAAGCATCCCTTGGAAAGTCAAATGGTGAGTGAAAACAGATATCAACGCGGCATCGGAAAAAGAGCAAACCCCGATGGATCCGCGTGACTCCGATATCCACCAATGCGCCAAGAGGGACCACAATGGACCCCGAGTCCCATGAACTTACAAGAAAACTTCCTTGCTGAACACTCCTCGAAGAAAACCACACTCGGACTATCATCCGAGGACCCATTTTCGGAGAAAAACAAGAAATGAATAAAAGAGCACCCAGTAAATATATTCCGAGAACTCAGACGGAAAAATCTCACTTCAAACAGAGCAAATACAGCCCTCGGAAATCAAATGCAGCCCTCGGAGACCAAATCAAGCCCTCGGAAATCATACCACGCCCTCGGAGATTACATTACACCCTTAGAGATCACTCCTGATTGTTGAAGAATGGACCCGAGTCAAGAAACAGAAAATAAACCCCTCGGAAGCCCCTCGGAAGAATAGCTCTACCAAAACAACCGTACATCAGAGGTCCTCGGAGCTATCAGAAGACACAAAGATTAATCTAGTCAGCGCCTAATAGATAAGAGATAAACCTTATCCTGATTTTTACATCTGTACCAATGTAACGACACCTGTCTTTACCAAAGTACATGCACAATGACACCTGCCCTTACCAAAGTCTATATAAAGGGAGGTGATCAATAGAAGAAGAATAACTTAGCTTAACTTAATTCAACTTGATACTCATATATACAGTGAGAAGAGGAGGAAAAGTTCAGTCAATAAAGGAAGGGAATATTCTTGCAATTCTTATTATCATTTCCACCTATCGTTGTTTCTGAATCACGGACAGGGCGTTCCAACCCAAAATAAATATCTTCCGTTAAATAGGGAATAATTCCAAACCCGTTAACAAAGTGGCGCCGTCTGTGGGAACGCCATAGTATCTGTCTTCGAGAGAATTCAGCAGACGTCGACTAGGATGGATGATCTTTTCGAGAGCGAAAACTTTCCAATTCCTTACAGCGACTCAGAAGAAACCTTGTCCAATTATGAATCAGGTACAAGAGATTTTATTAATATTCCCCGATCTGTCTATGAAAGACTTATAAATGCTACACGAACACCCCGGAGGGGTGAACGTTTCGAAAACATGTCCTCTGAACACCCTGAGGACAGGAATTTCCCTTCAGAAGGAGACGCACCCCAGATGGCGTGGAACCCAAATTCAATTCCTTGGCAACAGGAACCCCGACAAACGCCCCGAAGGTATGTATGTTATGAAAGAACTCCCGAGAGGGGTCGGGGAGAAATTTCTCGCCCCTTGGAGTATCGGGGAGAGGTTGAACACTCCCTATGGAGGATGATGGATGATTTGCCAAAATAATTGGGCGACCTCAAGAAGACCATGGCCCCTGAGGAGGATCCCACGTTCAAGACCTCTCATTTCATTCTCGAAATTGCTTTAGCTTCTATCCCCTCGGGAATGCGGCCCATCAATATCCCGCTATATACCGGAGAAGCTGACGGAAGGGATCCACAGGATCACATCCATCAATATCTGGCTGGAATGGACCTATCTTCCGCCCATGATCATGTGTTATGCCGCGTATTTCCTGTTACCCTCGGAGGGCGGGCCCAAGCATGGTTCACTCACCTTCCACCTTGTTCCATTACGAGTTTTGACCGATTAGCTCATTTGTTCGTACGACAATTCGCCTGCAATCGAAGGTACCCCAAATCCGCCACACACCTTTTCACTATTAAGCAGAAAAAGGATGAGTCCTTACGAGAGTATATAAAGCGCTTCACGGACGAAGCGTTAGATGTTCCCAACGTTAGCCCGACCATCATGGCGGACATATTAACTCAAGGACTCCGAACGGGGGACTTCTTTAGATACCTTATGGGAAATCGTATCACGGACATGAATGAGCTTATGCAAAAGGCGGAAGTCCACATCCTGATGGAAGAGGCCGAAGGAACAAAGAAACAAATGGAGCAGAAGGATAATGAACACTTAGAGCGCGCCGAGAAAGAGGCAAAGACCAAAGAAAAGAATAAGGACGGAAAACCTCCTCAGCGCAAGGATGAGGGCGGAGTGGTTAAGAAATTCCTCCGACCCGTACACTTACCTCCGATGACTGTCACTCCCCCGGAAGTACTCAATATAATGAGGGGTAGCAACGAGCTGCACTGGCCCAAGTCGGCTAAATTTCCTAACCAAGATAAGGACACCGGAAAATATTGTAAGTACCATAAAACTTACGGGCACACTAGGAAGAATGTACTACCCTTCGTAGAGAAGTGCTTCGTCTCCTAGAGATAGGATACTTGAAGAATTACCTCAAGGAAAATAATCTCGAGGAACCTAAGGCAAATGTTTGGAAGAGGTCACGAAGAGAGGAGGAGGAACGAGAAGAGGAAGAAAGGACGCCTAGTCGGAAGTCACGAGAGAGGACAGTTGGACGCCTACGACCTCAAGAGCGAACCAAAGATCGTCGGCAGAGTTCACGAGAGAAGACGACAGGGTATCGGAGTCTGCCTCCTCCACCTGACTCTTATAAAAACAATCCCCCGACAGGCAGAACCATCAACATGATTGAAGGAGGTGAAATTTCCATGATACCTCAAGGTAAAAAGAAGAAATATCTGAAAGAAGCTCGACGAGCAGAGCAAGGATTACCTGTCTGCTTTGTCCAAGGATCAAAGCTGCCTAGCATTACCTTCGGACACGAAGATCTCGCAGACATACTATACCCTCACGACGACCCATTGGTTATTTCTGTCGTTATCTACGGGTATGAAATCCAACGAATCCTCATAGACACGGGCAGCTCTGTGGACGTACTCTTCTTACCTACCTATCTTGCTATGGGGCTAAAACAAGAAAATTTAGAAACCGCTGAAGTCCCCTTGGTAGGATTCTCTGGGGAAGCCTGCCAGACCCTTGGAACTGTGACTCTTCCAATGTCATGGGGAAAGGGAGCTCTTCGAAGGACAGAACCCATCAGGTTTTGGATAGTGGAAGCTTCTTCACGAGCATACAATGTCATCTGCGGAAGACTATCCATTCGAGCCTTTGAAGCTATTCCCTCTACTTTGCATCTTAAAGTGAAATTCCCCACTTCTTCAGGAATTGGAGAAGTCCGGGGAAGTCAATCTAAAGCTAGAGAATGCTGCATGGGACGGCCCCTCACTCGGAAATAACAAAAAATGTAAAACTGAGGAAACACGAGTCCAACCTGTGGAGGAATTAAAGATGGTGGAATTAGTAGAAGGAAGCCCCGAGAAAGTGATCAAAATGGGCACCCACATGACCCCAGCAATAGAAGATCAACTGATCTTCCTTCTCAAACAATTCCACAACCTCTTTGCATGGGAAGGGGGACCGCCCGGGCGAATCAGCAGCAAAGTATGCCAACACTTCCTTAATGTGAAACCCGAGGCTAAACCTGTTCAGCAGAAGAAAAGGAAAATGGGACCCGAGCGTAACAAGATCATTCGCTCGGAAATACAACGCCTTCTCAGTTTGAAACAAATTCGAGAGGTCATCTACCCAAAATGGTTAGCTAATGTTGTGCTAGTTCCCAAACATGGAGGAAGATGGCGAATGTGTGTTGACTTTACTAACCTCAATGATGCATGCCCAAAGGATTGTTATCCTTTACCGAGCATAGATCAGTTAGTGGATTCTACCGCGGGATGTGCGTTGCTATCGACGTTAGACGGAGACCAAGTATATAACCAAATCCCGATGGCAGCAATTGACCAAGATAAAACTAGCTTCATTACGGATGCAGGCACATTTTGCTATCTAGTCATGCCCTTCGGGCTGAAGAATGCTGGAGCTACTTATCAAAGGTTAGTAAGTCTTATGTCCGCAGGACTTATCGGAAAATCAGTAGAGGTTTACGTGGATGACACTGTAGTTAAAAGTAATACGGCCGAAGAACATCCCGAGGACCTACGGAAAGCGTTGGTCATCATGAACAATTTTGGCATGAAAGTTAACCCTAGGAAGTGTTCTTTTGGTATCCGAGGAGGAAAATTTTTGGGATTTATGGTTACGGAGAAGGGGATAGAAGTAAACCCCGAGAAAACAGAGGCCATCATGGGGCTACCCACCCCGAGGACGGTGAAAGATGTCCAAAAGTTAACTGGTAGAATGGCCTCGTTGAGTCGGTTTGTCTCCAAGTCCGCAGAAAAAGGACTTCCCTTCTTCAAGATACTTCGAAACATCAAGGAATTTCAGTGGACCCCCTAGTGCGAAGAAGCCCTCGGAGAACTAAAAAGGTACATGTTGACACCACCCTTGTTGGTAAAACCTTTACCTCAAGAAGAGTTATTTCTGTATTTGTCGGTTGGAGAAGAAGCTATTAGCACTGTTTTAGTTAAAGAACAAGACGGAGAACATCGTCCGGTATATTACGTCAGCAAAACCCTCCTCGGAGCCGAGACCAGATATACCCTAACTGAAAAACTCGTCCTAGCACTGGTTACTACAGCCCGCAAGTTACGCCCCTACTTTCTATCCCACCCGATTACAGTGCTAACAAAGCATCCCCTAAGGGCAATTCTTAATAAGCCTGAATCGTCAGGGAGGTTAATAAAATGGGCCGTGGAGCTCACCGAGTATGATATTTCCTATGCTCCGAGACCATCCATCAAGGCACAAGTCCTAGCGGACTTTATAATGGAACTTACGGGCATCGGATTAGAGGAGAAGGAACCGCTATGGCACGCATATGTAGATGGATCCTCGGTGAGTACGCATGGGGGGGGCAGGAATTGTCTTTGTGAATCAAGAAGGAGAGGAAGAAAGGCTCCATTTCGCAATCAGAATAGATTACCCCCTCTCCAACAATGAAGCTGAGTATGAAGCTCTCCTTATTGGTATGAGACTAGCAAAGTAAGGGGGAATGAAGAGAGTACTCCTCCATAGTGATTCTCAATTGATTGTCCAGCAAGTCAAGGGATCATATGAAGCAAAAGAAGAAAGAATGCAAGAGTACCTCCGAATTGTTCGCCAAAGGTCCGAATGGTTTGAGGAATATGATATAGTTCAAATTCCCCGAAAAGAAAACCAAGAGGCGGACGCTTTATCCAAAATGGCTACTCAAACAGCCGCCGTACACACTCGGAAGATTACTCTACTTCATGTCAATGAGTCTGAAAAAAGCGAAGGCAGAGAGGTGAATACCATCTCAGATCCCTTATCTAGTTGGGTAACTCCTATCAAGGCCTATTTACAGAATCCCGATGGATACTCCTCGGACAAGAATATTCAGCGAACGATGTTCAAAAAAACTCTTCGATACTTCCTCAAAGACGGGATACTTTTCCGAAGACCATACTCGTGTCCCCATGCTCGATGCCTTAATGAAGAGGAGGCCCAACTAGCTTTAGCAGAAACTCACGAGGGGGTATGTGGAAGCCATACTAGCGGCGAAAGCATGGTCGGACGCTTGATTCGACAAAGCTACTACTGGCCCACGATGGCTAAAGATAGCAAAAGCCACGCCGAAAGGTGTAAACCGTGCCAAGCTTACGCCCCTCGGGTCCATCAACCCGCAGCTCCTTGGGAACCCCATCTGACCCCTTGCCCAATCTCCAAGTGGGGCATTGATATACTTGGACCCCTCATCCCTGATGCCGGTCAAAAGAAATTTCTGCTAGTAGCCGTTGACTACTTCACCAAATGGGTGGAAGCGGAACCCCTAGCTAGGGTAACCGCAGGAGCCATTATCAATTTTCTTTGGAAAAGTATCATTTGTCGCTTTGGTGTCCCTCGGAGCCTGGTAAGTGACAACGGTCTGCAATTTACAGATCAAGGGTTACAAAAATGGTGCGATCATTGGGAAATAAAACACCGCTTTGCTTCGGTGGGATACCCTCAAGCAAACGGTCAAGTAGAAAGGACCAACAGAACCCTTTTGAAAAACATGAAGGCCCGACTTGATTGGCACAAAGCTAAGTGGGTTGAGAAAGTACCCGGGATACTATGGGCCTATCGGACCACGCAAAGTGTCGCTACGGGTGAAACTCCTTTCAGTCTATCCTACGGATGTGAAGCCGTCTTGCCCTCGGAGGTCTCCATAGAAAGTTGGCGAGTCAGGGAATATGAGGAAGTGGCCAATGGCTCAAATCTAGCCCTCGCCCTTGACCTTCTTGAAGAAAAGAGAACCCGAGTGGCCCTCCGAGTGGAAGAATACAAGGCCCGGATGTCACGATACTATAATAACAAGATAAAACCCCGAAATTTTCATGTTGGAGATTTAGTGATGAAACGAGTGGGGGCCTCCAAGAATGTGGGCAAGCTGGATCGTCGGTGGGAAGGGCCCTATAAAATAGCGAAAATTGTGGGACCCGCAACCTATCTTTTGACCAATTCCGAGGGGGCAGTACTTCACAACACTTGGAACTCAATCAACCTTAGAAAGTACTATGCTTAATGTAATAATCATGCATGAATAAAAAAGTTTGTTCATATACGAGGGGCTATAGTACAAAAGAAGTTAGAGTTGTCCAACAAAACGATGACTCTACATATGAGTCATCTTGACAACCCGATAACACTAAAAACCCTCTGTATTATGAACTAAACTGTATAATATTCATCTACAAGCTAAGCGCCTCCCATAGGACGCTTTCCTTCTCGAATAAGTCATCGGCGCTGCTCCTCGGAAAGAGAGACTGGGTCGTCCATGAACACAGTCGGAACTGCAGAATCCCTAATGGGTGAAGAAGGGAACCCCTCGGAGATCTGACGAATGTTAAGTTCCGGAATGAGTAAGCCCGAGGGAAACTCGGGCAAAGCCTGTACAGCATCTTGGCAAAATCGATAGCCTATATGCACTAAATCACGCATCTCACCCTGAAAAGACTCACGAAGGTTGGATGGACCCACCACTTCCAACACGGCCTGGACTTGAGCCATAACCACTGCCACCGCATGAGTGCGAGTTATCCCTAGTAATTGCTGATTCAAAGCATCTCTTTCCATCGTAGCCTGCACCAATTGCTCCTCCGAGGACCGCATGTGGCCACGTAACTCCTCAATTCTCCTTTCTAAATTTAGTACACGTGCTCTTTCAAGCACTAATTGGCGCTCCAATTCCCACGCCTTATCCTTCTCGGATTGTAACGTATTGATGTGAGTCTCCTGAGCGGACTCGTGAACCTCCTTCAAATAGGTTATCTCCACTTGAGCCTCTAAGAGACCTTGCTCTAACTCGTCCCGGCGACGATATACCAAACCAGGATCCGAAGAAGAGCTTCCATAAGATCCGAGAGCATCTAGCACCATATAAATCTGCTCAAGAACAAAGCAAATTGCATCAGGCAGGGCGACAGGTTAGTATTAAATAAAATGAATAAATACCTCACACAGGTCTTTACAAGCTAAATCCTGAAGAACGGATACCGAAAGGGTTTTCATCAGCCCACAATCTGTCACGTTTAATACACCGCTGAGAAAGTTTCGGCAAAATCCCACCGCTGATCCGAGAGGAGAAACATCATGATTATCCCCGGGGGGAAAAGATCTCTCGAGGGAAGGGTTCTCCTCAGGCGGCAGTACCGGAACACGATCAGGGATATCTTCTAGGGGCTGCAAGTCCTCTGCGCCAGGAGAGAGAAGATACTCCTCTAATACATTCACCACGGCAGAATTACGAGGAAAAGGCTGTGACACTATTGGATTCATGTGAACGTCCGTCTGGGAGAGAGCCGCTATCGGATCTGACACTCCGGGAGGAATTATAAAGCTTACTGGGGGGCTGCTACAGGTTCCTCCTCCTCCGAGGAAATATCAACCATTGCCTCACTCACGAGTGGATCAGAATCACCAACCTCCGGCATCCCGGGACTACCATGCAACGCCCGCCCCAGAAAAACGTCATTAGAAGATCCGAGGGAAAATGCTCCCATCTCCGCTCCTGCAAAAAATATCAGTATGTAAACAGTCCGAGGACACCCAGAAAATTTACAAGTTAAAGAATGATCAGTAAAACTTACGGAAATAAAAGTTACTGTGAAGAGGACGAGAGATAGGGATACACCCCTCCACCCCCTCTTGTAAACCCGCTAAAATCAGGGCCTCGGGGAAATCCAGCAGCCCGGATATATCATAGGAACCAGAAAAAAGTCCTGAATGAAGCAATACCTCCCTCACCTGCCCTTGTGTTTCGATGTTGGGGGCAATATATCCCAGACCCCATCGGATGGACACCCCCCATGATTTGGCTGATTGACCTCTCGGATGGACAAAGAAAAATCTCCGCCTCCAATCCCCTCTACAAGAGTGGATATTGGATACACGAGTGAAGGTATTTTCCTTATCCCGATAGGTGAGGCTAAAAAAGGGAGTTCCCTCTGAACAAGGTCGAAGGGCAAATATTGTTCCCACCCGATAAGGGGACATTGGAAGATTTAAAAGCTCACAATGCAGAACATATCCCACCAAATGACTATAGGAACTTGGTGTTAACTGACTCGGACATACCTGCCAGTACCGAAAGAGTATTTGGAAAAAGGGGTGGAAAAACGTCTGTAACCCACAACGCATTTGTTCGTTATAAATAGTCAGATAACCCGAGGGAGGCGCATAAGCTCTCTGACCCGAGGAAGGCACTATCACGTCATATTCTTCGAAATCCAGGTTATAACCAGTGAAAAGAGATCTTACCGAGTTCTCGCACTCCGTACTCGTAGTGGATCCTACACGTCCCCTACCTATCAATCTGGACGGATTAAGAGGAATCAAATCAAATTCTGAAGACTCATCTGCCAAAGGATATGGCTCCCTGCCCATAAATATTTCCCTGATATGATTTACTCTACGTGAATTTGTAGATGAAAGCCTACGAGCTACTCCCAAAGAGGAACTAGCGCCAAGTGTCGCTTGGTTTTCGGATAAATTATCCCTCGGAGAAGAATTCTCACGGGAAATAGGAGGAATCCTTGATGACCTAGAAGGACTCCGAGAGGCGTCCCGAGAGGAACCACAAGATGAAACTGAACCACCTCTTCTATAGTAAGGAGGCAACATCTCTTCGAGTAAGTATTATCCTCGTGCTCACAAATATTGGCAAACTTGAAAAGAAAATCAAAGACTAGTTATGATTATAAAGTTATGATCATAAGGTTAGTATATAGCCTAAATACATATATACTCTTTGTTTCGTGATTAAAAAAAGAGGGTTAGATTCATATTGCATAAAGTAGGGGGCACGTGTCGAGAAATTTTCTTAATCAAAAGTGACACATGTCTTACATTACCATGCAAGGCAACACCTCCTACTTAGGAGATAAGCCTAGTCAGTAACCTTAAGTGGTTTATCATTATCCTCATTAATTAAATATTAACAATAAAGACAAGAGGTAGAGAAGTGAAAGGCGGGAAAGATAAGTGTTCATTCAAAAGCCGAAAAGCCCTCGGAAAGGATAGTATTTACAAGAAATATTTATTAAAAGTAAGAAGATAAAAGTACAATGAGTAGATTATGCCCCCGTGGTAGAAGGATGTGTAGGGGTCGTGGCCTTAGCAGAAATACTTAGAGGGGCAAGACGGGAAATCGGTGAGAATATCCCCCCGGAACCGCTAGCCCTCGGACCTGGACTACTAGAGGAGCGCATCGGAGATGTCAGAGGAGAATCCTTGGAGGACAATAAACTCCCGAACCTCCCTACAAAGTAATGGCAGTCATCAGGAGTTGGCCTCTTCAACTTGCGAAGATCGAAAGACTTGGAAAAATCCACCTCCGACCGCAGTAAGGACTTAGCCAACCTAGCACATTCCAAGTAGCCCCACAGAAGATGGCTTGTCAGAAGCTCATGAGAAGGTGTCTCGGAAACTCCCGAGTGCTGCCTAGAGATCTCCCGTTGAGCAAATTGAACTGCTGCATCAATCTTAGCCTGCACCTCCTCGGGAGAAAGAAAGTTTGATAACTTCCCCTCGGCAGACTCAGCTCTATCAGTGACTTGGCCCAACGTCTCCTGGAGACTTCTCTCCCTTTCACCACCCTCCAACACCATCTTCTCGAGAGCAGCAACACTGGCCTTAAGGACCCCATCGGACTCCTCCCTTTCCTTCTCCAAAAGAGCTACTTTGGCCATTGCAGCCTTCTCGGATGCCTCCATTTTCTTGTAAGCAGACTCTGCAGCACCTAACTGATGATGTAAATCCTCCTTCGCCTTCTCCGACTCTCGAAGAACAAACTCGTAGTCGGAGATATTTGTTAGAAGAACTTCTTCCCTCATCCGACTCTCCTTGTCTCGGACCAGAAGAGGTGTCAATTGCTCTCGGAGGGCTTCCAATTCCTTCACATCTTTCAAACCACGTTCCCCTACCGCAGTAACTGCTTCCCGAGTCTTCCCTATATACAGAGAGTAAACACAAAAAAAAGTTATTGCGAATAAAGGTTACAATTCTAGAAAAGGAAAAAGAAAAAGGTGTAAAGGAACTCACCATGAGCCCCAACCAGTTGAGACTGGTATATAAAAATTGGTACCCCTCGGCAGATGTTGAACTGGAGGAGGCAAAAAACTGAAGAATGTCCTGATAAGCCTCCCCCACGGTCCGAGATGAGAACTGCCCCTCCGGCCCCCCAGGAGGTATGGGCATCTCAAAATTGTGACCCCTCGAAGACATGGTCACTGGAACGTGCCCCCTCGGAGGGGTAATCTCCGGCGCTGGTGTTATCACCTCCGAATTGGTAAATATGGCCCGAGAACCACCAGCACCAGCGGACGGACTCGCCTCCTTCAGCAGCGAATTCAGAATCCCCTCTTTCACGTCCCGGTCATCGGACGAAGGGTCGAACTCCCCTTGAGTGTCCTCGGAATCCCCTCGTAAAGCTTCCTGCCCGGGAACGCTGAACTGTGCCAAGAAATCTTCCTCTACAAAAGACAATATCCGTGTGTAAAAAAGAGAATGAAACTAGAAAAAATTATTAATAGAAGACAAGTGAAGAATGCTTACCGTACAAAGAGGGCTCTTCCACCATCGGAGCTTTGCCTTTGTCTACAGTCCCTGCATCAAGAAGGAAAGCATCAACACATGAGTAAACCTTACAGGAAAGATACGAAAAATTCGTTAAAAACTCATAAGAACTTACCACGAGGAGCAGATTCGGGTACTATCGGAGGCGTAGGAGAAGGATCCTCAGAAGACAAATCTATTACTTCAGTAACCTTCTGAACAGATTCTTCCTCAGTAACCCTCGGGAAGATCCCCTCCTCGGAAACTCTCGGAGAAGTTCCTATATCAGATCCAGAGGCAGGTAAATCCCCCGTCTCGGATCTAGAAACAGGCACCAAGGCCAAATCCCAAGAAGCAGGAGCTACTTGGCGCAGGGGGACAGCGCTCCTGATAACCCCCGTCATATCCATGTACAAAAAAGAATGGTCCTCGTGAACTCCACCTTTCTCTGAACCCATATGACCGCCCTCAGGAGCGTTAACCTCATCCTCTTCGTGATCACCCTCCTCTGGTACCTCTAAAGCACCACTCGGAGTAGGCTCCCTCGGACTAGACTGCAAATAGTAGTTCGCCATGACCTCCTCTGCATCACCCCGGAGACAACTTATATAAGTATAATTTATTGCTATACTCGGAGAAAGAATAAAAGAAGAAATAAAGGGACTTACGAAAAAGATTCCTCGCATCGGGAGTCAGAGACAAGGGCCTTTCCACGGCGTCGTCGGTAAAAACCACGTGATGAAGCCCAGAGGTCTCAAATAACATCACGAAATCCTCTGACTCCATCAACTTGTGTTGGGAAATTATAGGAGATAAAACCACCTCTTGGTCCAAAGCATGCACGGGAGTAGTACCCTCTCTCCAGTCGAAGGGTATATCCCACTCACCGTTAACGGGCCCCACGAAGAAGTATCTATTCTTCCAGACGCTATGTGAAGTGATCGTGGCACCTAGAATCCTCTTCGTGGAATTCCCCGAGTTGTCCCGATGGCGAACATTATAGAAGGGATACCCCCCGGGTGACACCGCCACATCAAAAATCGAGAGAAAGTGGTCCACCCCACACTCTAGTCCATTCACCTGGCACCAAAAAACATAAATGCAAAGATCGGCAAACCCGTTCGGCACCATTTGACTCGGGCAGATATTGCAAGCCTTGAAAAGCTCACAGAAAAAGGCGGCATGAACGACCGCCACCCGTACTTCACTTGGGCAAAAAACACCGTCAACATACCCGGAGGAGGATAACATGCTCTTTCATCCTTCGTCGGGATTCGGAATACCATGTTCTTTTGAAAGGCCCCGGTTGAAGTGAACAGATCAGACACCTGCTCCCGAGTGACAATGCTGGGAACCCTCTCCACCTTGGCGAAAGTCCGAAGAGGCGGCTTCTTCGATTTGGAAACCCTAGATTTCTTGGAAGAAGTGGCGCCGCCCTCAGCAGCAGCTATCTCACCTTTACGTTTACGAGTAACAACCCCCACTGGAATACTCCTCACATTCACGGAAGAATCGATCGGAGCGGTGACTTCAGAAGAGGTGGCGGCGGCGATAGGATCAGTATTAGTAGAGGAAGCCATGGATAATAACAAAAGAGGAATATTTGTGAAAAAGGGAAAAGGAAAGAGTAAGGCTGTTAGGAATTTGAAGTGCAAAAGATGAAGAACAGAAATTGAGGAAGGAAATTGTCGCTTTGAGAGAAAGATATCGTAAATTAGAATTGAGAGAATGAAGAAGAGAGAGCAACAGTGTCCTATTTATAACCGGAGCCTACAACGGTCAGATACCCTTAAAGACGTGGCATTTATTTACGGCTCTACGTAACCGTCGCCTGATCACGCCACGCCGTCAAAATTCTGACTGTTGCCAACGGTCAGATACTTCAAATTTCAAAGCGGGTCAAACCCATCCACTACCTGCGCCCCGAGATCTTCGCACGCCCAATAATGATACCCATAGGGTATTCAGGTAAAATCCTTATAAATTCTAAATATATATGCATATATCTCTCGGAAAAATATCAAAAAACAAATATAGAGGATACCAGAACGGGAACTAACCCCTCGCCTCACTGAGGACGATGATTAAAATTTCGCTTGTCTCTACGAAGGCAATCGAAATTTGGGGGGGCTAGTGTTAACCATAAAAATAAAAAAAGAGGAAGCAAAGAAGATTAATCCTACTCAGAAAAAACAATACATGGACAATACAATTGTCACGAGTACTTCCGATGAGATGTACCCACTCCTAATAAGGAGAACCCCTCGGAGGTTGCCCTACCTTTCGGTCACTGACCTAAGAAGGTTTAGAAGAGCACACGAGGAGGAATATAAGCGTCCCTTGGAAAGTCAAATGGTGAGTGAAAAAAGATATCAACGCGGCATCGGAAAAAGAGCAAACCCCGATGGATCCGCGTGACTCCGATATCCACCAATGCGCCAAGAGGGACCACAATGGACCCCGATTCCCATGAACTTACAAGAAAACTTCCTTGCTGAACACTCCTCGAAGAAAACCACACTCGGACTATCATCCGAGGACCCATTTTCGGAGAAAAGCAAGAAATGAATAAAAGAGCACCCAGTAAATATATTCTGACAACTCAGACGGAAAAATCTCACTTCAAACAGAGCAAATACAGCCCTCGGAAATCAAATGCAGCCCTCGGAGACCAAATCAAGCCCTCGGAAATCATACCACGCCCTCGGAGATTACATTACACCCTTAGAGATCACTCCTGATTGTTGAAGAATGGACCCGAGTCAAGAAAGAGAAATAAAACCCCTCGGAAGCCCCTCGGAAGAATAGCTCTACCAAAACAACCGTACATCAGAGGTCCTCGGAGCTATCAGAAGACACAAAGATTAATCTAGTCAGCGCCTAATAGATAAGAGATAAACCTTATCCTAATTTTTACATCTGTACCAATGTAACGACACTTGTCTTTACCAAAGTACATGCACAATGACACATGCCCTTACCAAAGTCTATATAAAGGGAGGTGATCAATAGAAGAAGAATAACTTAGCTTAACTTAATTCAACTTGATACTCATATATACAGTGAGAAGAGGAGGAAAAGTTCAGTCAATAAAGGAAGGGAATATTCTTGCAATTCTTATTATCATTTCCACCTATCGTTGTTTCTGAATCACGGACAGGGCGTTCCAACCCAAAATAAATTTCTTCCGTTAAATATGGAATAATTCCAAACCCGTTAACACATAAAGAAAAACTACAACTAAAGGACGAAAAACAAATTGGAACATATTTAATGAACATTTGTGAGTATTTCCTGTTAACGGAGCATCAAAGGAGTGTTGTTAGAGCTAATCGGTCACTGAATTCACAATTTTACTGGTTGCAGGATCGATCGATTGAATCGATCGAACCATTGGTTCGATTGATAGATGATGTTGGTGATTTAAATAATATTTATAGTAATATATACTGATATATATAATATATTCTTTCCATTTTTCTATCAAATATCAAGAAATCCTTCATTTTGTTAATTAAGTTATTTAATTCTTTAGTAGTTTAATATACTTGCACTAATATTTTATATAATTATTGAATAATTTATTCTTGATAGTCCTACATAAATAACTCACACGTACTTTTAAACATTAATTGTTATTTACTTATTTTTCTTGATTATTTATAACCTTGATTAGTTAACTAAAACTTTATTCTATAAATAAATATTTGTTTTTGATTAAAACAACTTGCTTAGTATGGATTGTTATACCAGCTTTTGAAATAATTTATCCCCTAACGTATCAAAGTCGTTGATCGGATTCAATATAAACGATTGAGTCAGTTTATTGAAACAAAACTAAACGATTGTTCTTCACAATCGAGAGAAAATTACAGTGCAAAAAAATAGAGAAATAATCTAAAGTGTTTTACGATGAGAAGTAACCTCTTATTATATACTATTGAGTTACCTAGCTGAATTGCAGCATAATTAAATTAATAGGATGTGATAACAACTAACGGCTACATATTTCGTTCCCTGAAAGGCGGTTAGCAATGGCCACTAAATGTCCTTTTAAAAACTTCCATGATAAGAAGAGTTTCCCACAACCCCTAGCCCATCAGGATGTGAGTGAATGATGTGAACACCCATCTAAGCCATCTTGGACATTATGTTTCTGAATAGTTGAAGTGGCATGGGCTTTGTGAGAATATCATCAACCTGATGTTCATTTCAAATATGTAATATTTTCAGCTGAGCATTATGTACCTTCTCCTTGACAAAGTGGCATATTATTTATATGTGTTTTGTGTGTTCATGATGCACAAAATTGGTGGCAATGCATATTGCGGTTTTGTTATCAGTGAAGAGAAAAGGTTGCCTCTTTGATGTTGGTGAATATATGTTAGTAGTTGAGACAATGAAATGATTTCACAGGTTGTCGAGACAATAGCTATGTATTCTGCTTCAGCGGATAACCTACTCATAGTAGGTTGTCTCTTTGATTTCCAGGATACAAGTTAGCTGCCTTTATAAACAGCATAACCACTAACGCTTCTTCTGGTTTCTGGACAACATGCACAATCACTGTCACATAAGGATTTTAGTTGGAAATCTGATGAAGCTCGATAAAAGATCCATGTGCCTGGAGAAGATTTAAAATATATTAGCACTTTGTGAGCTGCAGAAAGGTGAGATGTGGTTGGTTTTGACGTGAATTGAGTAAGACACTGGTTACCAAAATTGAGATTTGGTCTGGTGATTGTCAAGTACAGAAGTCTTCCTACAAGTCTTCTGCAGATGGATGGATCTTCGAGTAGTGGTGAATCTGTAGAGAGTAGCTTAGTAGAGGAATCCATAGGTGTGTTGCAAGGATTGCAACCTAATTAAGTAACCAAGTTCAGAGAGAATATCAAGTGAGTATTTTCTTGACACGGGTTGATTCCTTGTTTGCTTCTTGCTATTTCAATTCGTAGGATGTACTTGAGGTGTCCCAAATCCATGATAGTGAACTTGTTGTCCAAAAGTAGCTTTATTTTGTTGATTTCATCCAACACATTGCCTATTAGAATGATGTCATCTACATAGACACACAAAATTGTAAGTTTGTTGTCCAGTTTCTTGATAAACAGAAAGGAATTAGATATTATTGAAATGTGACCACAAGACCATAGACAAGATGTGAGTTTGTGAAACCATCGATGCCTGTTTTAAACCATAGAGACTTTTCTTTTAGGGACACACTCTTGTATCCTTAGGGTATTAATAGCTTGGAGGAGGCTTCAAATAAATTTTGTCATTGAAATCACCATGAAGGCATTGTTGATATCTAGTTGTTGTAAATGCCAGTTTTAAGAGGCTGCAAGGGCAAGGATGACTCTGTACGAGGTGATCTTTGCAAAAAGAGAATGTGTCAAAATTATACAGGCCTTATGATGGGTGTGTTATAATGTAAATAGAATATAATATATTTTAGCACATAATTGTTACACCTAAATCTCACTATGTCGCAAGTGCATGAATCAAGTAATAATACAATGGTAAGTATAGTTATGAACCAAGTATCGTATAACAAGGGAGCGATGGTTGTATATATGAATCACTAAAATGCAAAACACTAATTACTGTCACTATCTTTTCTCTTGTGTTTACAAAATGCAATGAAGACTTATGAATGATTACTATACTCAAGATTCTTTGAATACTTTTTATGCTAAGAATGCTTAATCTAGAATGCAATAGAATTAATCTAAGAATGCAAGAATGATCGAATATATATATTTGGGTTTTTGGTTTTTAAATGCAAGAAAACAACTAAATTACTTAATCTAATGAAAACAATTAAACTAAGAAAACTAGGAAGATGAGAGATTAACTAAGCTAAACTAAACTAAATTAGAGATTAGAATTGAATGATTGCTTTTAGGTTGTGAATAATGGTTGGAAAGATTGTTTAGATGTTGACTTTCACAATGACCTAACTTAGTAGTTCATAGACAAAACCGCATATATCTACTTACAGTACTTGACAGTTATTTGATGTTTGCATGTCTAATGGATCTGTGGCATATGGCAGAAGCTATCACAACCACATCTCTATGAGTCTCTAATAACTTATCGTGTTAATAAATTTAATCCAGTTGTCAATTTTTTTAGAAGAGATATCAAATCTACAATTTCAATTAACTCATCCGAATTATGCTAACAAAACGCAGATAGTCAAGATTGATCTAGTGTGATCTAAAGGTTGGGCATTAGTTGCTTTTGAAAATCCAAAGTCACAAAATGCATATATATATATATATATATATATATATATATATATATATATATATATAACTTCCTCAGCATTCTACACTCTAGGCGGCCCCACTCGGGTGCTTTTATTTATCCCAGCGAGTGTAAGGTTAGTCACACAGCCTAAGTAACTATTCATTCTAGACATTCAAGGTCATCAAACACTCATCAAGTAAAACAAATAAATATATTCCTAATATCAGAGTTACTCCCCTACTCTAAAAATGAGTAGGTTAGCTCCTCATAGTCATTAGTTCAACAATCAACAAAGAATTAAATATCACAGACAAAGTAAAAAGGTAAAGAAAAGCATATCGGATCCGGTGGAACGTTGTTGCTTGACCCTCTACGTACTCCCTTTTGATATCTTCTTCTCCACTAATTATCTCTTCTCAAATAATGACTCAACTAATCTAGAACAAGACTTTGATGGTGTTTTGTCTCTTGTGACAACTCTCACGGTTTCTTCTCTCAAAAAGTGGTTGTAAAGGCTGTAAAAATTGTACCCAGCTGCTAAACGTAGCCTCCTATTTATAGCGTTTCTTTGCTCTGGGCTGCGTTTTAGGGTTTCTAATTTGTGGCCCACTTTGCCATTGATCGTGTGACCCTTGTGCGATGTGGCTCTAATCGCGCGTGACATGCACGATGCGGTGATGATCGCAATAGATTCTGATTTTATCCATGCGGTCTCCTGGTGTCTTCTCTTCAATCGCGCTACATTCGATATTTCGCCTGCTTGTAGTGTCGTAGCGCTACCGTAGTAGTGCTTGAACATCCTGAAATAGTGTCTTTGACCAATTGTTGTCCAAAACATCCATTTTTTGCCTCGTTTAGCCTCGTTTTGTATTGATTCCTTAAATATCTAAGAAAACATAAAATAATACTAAAACAAGTAAATACACAATCATAAGTATTCAAAAGCATAAGTAAATAGATACTTAAATCACGCTAATGAAACACTTATCACCTTCCTCTTATGTATAGCCTTTTACTACAAGTCTTGCTTTGTATCTTTATTAATCCATTAGACTTGTATTTGACTTTAAATACCTAGTTACATCTAATGCGTTGTGATTGGGAGGTAGATCTGTTAGCTGCCACGCGTTAGTTATTTCAAGAGCATAAAGCTTTGTTTTTTTTTTAATTGGTTATCTTTATTCAGATGGTTTGTTTGCTTAAATGAAGGTCCTGAGTTCAGTAATGTTAGAAATGGCAACAGTAAAAGCTTTATGATTATAGCCTAGTAGAGCAGTGGAAATATATTTAGTGATGGGGAATTGTTTGCCCTTGGAAATACAGATGCTTGTTTTTTTTAGGGACTGAGGCAGTTTGTAATCATATGCTTGCAAGTAGGCTGGTGGTTCAATGGTTCTAGAGGACTTCCTCATGACATAAGGAAGTGGTGTACCTGGTGCATCGCTAATGTTATGCACATCTTCTAGTTCATATGGTTGTTGTGATGGTTGATTAGAATGCAGTGGTATCCCAGAAGTTAAATTTACCAGAGTATTTTCCAAAATGTTATGTTTAGAGACATCTAGTAGTGGTGGCATGTTAGAACTCACTTCTATTTTAGAATGCTCCTCGGGTAAATGCGCTGAATGAACCGGGTTAACCAGGTTACGAACTACATGTGAAGGGACTCTTGGGTAAGAGGCCCGAACGATATAGATAGAGGCTCGGGAGAAGCAGCCGACTTCCTAGTCGAAAGGCAGTAGCTTGAGCTTATAAAGGCCTTGAACCCCCGTGTCCAGCCCCAGTTCGTAAGCCCAAAAAGCTTGAGGGATGGTCATGCTAAAGGGGGTGATAGTTTAAAGAGCTAGCATCATTTTGAAAAGAAATTAAAGAATTAGTGCAAAGGTGAGGTCTATTATGTTGAGGAGTATGCTTTGCAGATGGCGCATGCTTGTTTTTTAAAAACGGAAATGTGTTCATAGAAGACCACATTTCTGAAGATAAATATCTAATTAGTGAGAATATTCATGAGAAGGTAGACTTTGGTGTCTTTTGGGGTAGCCAATGAATATGCATTGTATGTCTCTGGGGTCAAATTTGTGTATGTGGGAAGTGAGGGTCGAAGCATAAGCCAGACAGGCAAAGAATTTTAACAATGTATGGTCATGGGGTTTCTTGAAGAGAAGTTCATAAGGTGTTTTGTTGTTGATGGTCTTGGAAGGAAGTATGTTGATCAGTAGTGGAAATGCAGTGAATCCACATGTTGAGGGGCAGATTAGACTAAAACATTTAGTGCCCTGGAAACTGGAGTAAGTTCTAGTGTTTCCTCTCAGCTAATCCAATTTGTTGAGAGGTTTCTATACACCTTGTTTCATGTGTAATGTCATACTTGTTGTAGAAATTATGTAACAGAAACTCATTGCCATTGTCTAACCTCAACACTTTGATTTTAACTCCAAATTGGTTAAACCCAAGTGTATGAATATTTAACAAGTTTATCCTGCATCAGAGTTAGCTTAAAGCAAAAAAACCCTAGTACAACGACTGTCATCATCAACTACAATTAAGAAATACTTGAAGTCGTGACCCTAAAAGGTTCCCAAACCTCATAATGTATAAAATGAAAAATGCTAGATGAAACAGTAGTGCTAATAGTGAAACTCAGTCTTTTTTGTTTTGCAAAATGGCATGTATCACATGGACAAACATGTTTACAATTTGAAATAAAAATATCAACAATAGAAGTGAGCTTCTCATCATAAGGATGCCATAATCTATAATGCTAGAGGTGAGCATTAAATTGTACATCATTACACATAGTATTTTGAGAGGACTTATTAAAAGTATTATTGAAACTGGATGTGTTCAAAATAGTTTGCAGAATGTAGAGGTTGTTTATCAGCTTAGCAGCACAAATCATCTTCTTGATGGTTGTGTCCTGCAATATATGGAAGACATATAATGCTAGGAGATATATGATGATCTGGTTAGCCTAGACACAGATAGTAGATTGTATGTGAAAGCTGGCACAAATAAAACATCATATAATATGACATTAAGATATATCTGCACGTAACTAATGTGAGTAGCCATAGTGGAGCTATTGTGAGGCATATGTATGATAAATTCTGCTTTCCTAGGATAACCCATTAAACTAGACATGTTGAATATCATATGATCAGTGGAGCCTGGCGCCTGTATCAACGATCCAGGTGAGATGATTATGTGTGTGCGTGTATTTGTGATACAACACTTAGAGCAGATGATTCACGAATACTAATTACTTTTGTTGTTGCATAGCGAGAGGAGGATTCTGCATGTGCACTGGTGGTGACCATTCCCAGAGCATGATGAAAAGATAAGAATAGATGGGAAAGATCCATTTGTCAGTAAAGGCAGGAGCAACCTGAGAATCATTAGAAGAACTAGTATTATCAGTAGCAGAGTTAGCAGGATGGTTAGGATTGATTCTTCTGCCAGTGCGTCCTTCTCAACCAAGAGGATATCCATTCAGTTGAGAACACTTTTCAGTAGTATGGCCTTTAAAGTTATAATGGGTGCATCTTAGTTTTTTCTTATCCTTGTTAGATGTCTTGGAAAACCTGGAGTTGTTGATGTTACTGATTTGTTGAGATGAGTTAGAACCTTTATTCAAGTTTTGTTGGAAGTTCTTGATTATGATGAACATTGACAATGCATCATAGGGCATAGCATTTGAACACAGCTCTCTATGATTCTTATTTGAAGGAGTCTGGAATAAATCTTGGGCAAGTCATGCAGTGGAGACAACAAGAGTATCTGTCTTTTCAAAGCAGCATTGGATTCATTTAAGAAAATCAAGAACTTCGAGACACAATCATATTGTTGAAGCCCAGTCATTGCTGTTCACATCACGAGGTGCACAATGGGTCTTTGGCTACCAAACTCACCCCACATACTCCTAAATGAGTTATAATACTTAGTGATGGTCATGGTGCCTTGTCATATAGTGGACAAAGATTCCATCAAGTGATAGACCATGGATCCATCAGTTCTCTTATATCTCAGTTTAAGTTCATTCCACAGGTCTAAGACAGAGGTAAAGGAGATCAAAACTTTCATAAACTACGGAATTCCATAACCAAGATAGCACAAGATTGCTTGCTCTAGTCCAACACACACGTTCAACATCATCAGCAACAGCAGGGAAGCATCAAGAAATCTGTTCTTATTTGTAACATTCAATGCCATTTGGATTCCCTTAATCCATGACATATAATTTTTTCATTAAATTGATCTTGAGCTATGGATGGTCCGGTAAGATCATGTGATCCAAGGAAATGTACAGAACTCGAGTCCTCACTAGGATTCTTTGTACGCTGAACCACAATAGAAGAACTTGCAAGTGAAGTGATATTTCAGTCACAATAGAAATTAAGGATTTGATCAACAAATTGGGGAAGAATAGTTGAATAACAACAACAATATCAAATCTAGATCAAATTCATAATGCACAACAATCGCAATCAGGCATTCACCGTGATTCACAATAGAAATTAAGGATTTGATCAATAAATTGGGGAAGAACAGTTGAATAACAACAACAATATCAAATCTAGATCAAATTCATAATGCACAACAATCGCAATCAGTAATTCACCGATGAATCATGCGGATTCAACAACAACATCAAACCAAATGTAAAATCATTAATTAATCACGTAGAATTAGAGTAAACGCGGCAAAATTCAGGATCGTAGTAACATCGCAATTGATACCATATCAAAATCGTTGATCGAATTGAAAATAAACGATTGAATCATTTTATTAAAATAAAATCGCACGATTGTTCTTCGCAATTGAGAGAAAATTATAGTGCGTAAATGTCACGAAGAGGAGGAGGAATTGCTAAATTTGGCTAAATGTTAGGGTTTCTGCGATTGTGGGAAGAAGGGGATCCGATTTAGAGTAATTTCTTTTTTTAGCATTTTCAGTTAGTTTGTCAGAGTGGCCAAATTGGTTTGGACCGAGGTTTACTCTAGGCCCAATTGCAGAACGGGCCTCGGCAGATTATATGGGCCTCCTTTCAAAAGTAGCCCATAAATCTTTATTTTCCTTTTTTGTTGCATTAGTACAATCTTGCTTTTGAGATTTGTTTAGCTAAAAGTGTAAGGATCCCTTGCTTCATTATGGGATCAGGAGACCTGCCAGATTATTATGAAAGTTATTATTACAATTATTGTCTTTTCTCTCTACATTTCTCTCAAGCTTCTCTCTAAGCTTTGTTACTGCTCTTCTCTTTGCTCTTCCAAATAGCATGTTTCTACCATTGGCCTCAGAGCCAGATTGATCTGCTGCTCTGTTTTCAAACCAAGATGGCACCAGGGGACAATACAATACGTATTGAAGGCCTGGAGATGCAAACCAACCGCTTGTAAGTGAACCAAGATGAAATGAAAAATAGCATTGATGAGTTAAAAGTCATGATGGCTCAGGTGCTTCAAAAACTAAAGAATAACACTGTGGGAGATAACACAACAGCACAGTCGACTCAGACATTCATTCTAGTAGTGAATGAAGCAGACTATGGGGTGCTAAATAGGCCTGACAATAGCAGCAGCAACAACAACAACAACAACAACAACAACAACAACAACAACAACAGGGCTACCAGGTTTGATTTTCCTATGTTTAGAGGTGACAAACCAATGGAGTGGGTGAGGAAATGCCAGCGCTATTTTCTTATAAACCTTTGTCAGATTTTGACAAATTCTAGTTGCAGGATTCCATATGGAGGGAATCTCTGAAAAATGGTGTTTGGACAATACTGCGGGTAATGAAATCATGGGGTGGCCCAGGTTTACTGAGCTACTAGTGGAGCACTTTACACCAGCTCAAGGGGATAATCTTATAGGGGAGTTCAACAAGCTCAAACAAATAGGTACAGTAGATGAGTACACTGAAAGATTTGATGAGCTGAAATCCTATATGATGCACAAGAACAGGCACCTGGATGATGAGTACTTCCTTAAGAGTTATATTAGTGGCTTAAAAAATGAAATCCGCATTATGGTGGAGATGCTAAGCCCTGCTACACTCTCACAGTCCATTTTCATGGCAAGAAAACAAGAAGTTCTAGTGGAGAACACCAGATCCAGTAAGGGGTGGCCAGAGGAGTTTTTGTCGCTTTCAGGGGAAAGACAACTCAAGGAAATGGAGTTGAGGGGTACAGATTTAGAGGAGAGGACAAATTACCACATGTCAAAAGACTGACAGCTGAAGAAATGGACATAAGGAGGAAGAAGAAACTGTGTTTCAACTGTGAAGAACCCTATGTACTAGGGCATAAGTGTAAAAGACTATTTATGAAACTAGAAGAGGAGGGATCAGATGATGAAGAGGAGGAAGAGGAGACTGCAGGGGATAAAATACCAAAAATCTCCCTTCATACCATGACCAACTATGATCAGGAGCCTACAAGGATATCTATCCATGCCCTGGCTGGATATTGTGCTCCTGAGACTATTAAATTGGAGGGGCACTACAAGGGGATAGTATTCACTATTCTAGTGGATACTGGTAGTACACACACATTTTTAGATTATCAGACTGCAAGGAAACTCAGGTGTAGGCTTATCAATACCAAGCATGTGGCAGTAACAGTAGCAGGAGGGGATACACTGCATTGTAACTCTAGATGCCCTGAGTTCAATTGGGAAATGGGAAACAAGAACTTTAGTGCTAATGCTAGAATTATCAAATTGGGAGGCTGTGACATGGTAGTGGGAGTTGACTGGCTCAAGAGGTTGGGTCCTGTCACATTTGACTTTGGCAGGAAGATGATCTATTTATTTGAAGGGGAAGAGATACATACTCTCAAAGGAATAGGGTCCAAATCTAAATTGGAGTTGGTAATTGGGGCTAAGATGGAGAAAATCCTTAAGAAGAAGGGTTCCCATGTATGTGGTTGTTTATGTATGATAGGGAAGGCTGGAGAAGTGGTCTCCAACCAAGTTTCCCCTGAATTCAAAACCCTTCTCAAGGAGTATGATTCATTGTTTACTGAACCAAAAGGGTTGCCACCTGCTAGGGCAACAGACCACACTATCTATTTGCTGCCAGGCTCAACACCCTTCAGGCAATAACCCTATAGGTATCCCTACCTACAGAGGGAGGAAGTGGAGAAGTTAGTCCAAGAAATTCTGGACACAGGGTTAATTCAGCACAGTGACAGTCCTTTCTCTTCCCCTATATCACTAGTGAAGAAGAAAGATGGAGGATGGAGGTTTTGTGCAGATTACAGGAAGCTGAATTCTATTACAATCAAGAATGGTTTTCCTATACCTTTGATTGAAGATCTGTTGGATGAGTTAGCTCTTGCTAGAGTGTTCTCAAAAATTGACCTTAGATCTGGTTATCACCAGATAAGGATGGGGGAGGAGGACATACCTAAAACAGCTTGTCATTGTTTCAGGTCACAATGAGTTTAAAGTGATGCCATTTGGGCTCACTAATGCCCCAACCACTTTTCAAGCCTTAATGAATAGTATCTTCAAGGAATATTTGAGGAAAACAGTAGTGGTCTTCTTTGATGATATATTAGTGTTCAGTAAAACAGATGAGGAGCATATGGGGCACTTGAAAATTGTTTTTGAGAAGCTGAAGGAGAATTCTTTGTTAGCCAAGGCATCCAAATGTACCTTTGGACAGAGAGAAGTTGAGTTTTTTGGGCATGTTATTTGGGAAGGAACAGTGAAGGCTGATCCTTCAAAGATTGAAGCCATGGTGAGTTGGAAGAAACCTAAGAATCTCAAGGCACTTAAGGGTTTTCTGGGTTTGACAGGGTATTATAGAAAATTTGTGAGGGGTTATGGAGTGATTGCAAGGCCACTCACTAAGACTTATAGCTCCCCTGGTTTGATGAAATTGCAAAAACTCTTCGTGTGTATGCCTAATCAATAAACAATCCCATGTGTTATTTTAACTAGCAAAAAACTCTCGTGATGTTCAAAAGTTAGAACAAAAATCCTACTATACTGAATTAATTCTTATATATGTATGGGAAGATCTTTATGGTACTTATTTAATCCTTAAAAAGTTCACATTGAGGTTCTATTCAATTTTTTCATCGATGTTTTATAGAAAAAACTAGTTTTCACATTGTCAAAACATTCATATATTTACTATGTCAATTAGTTTTATAATGCTTACACATTAAGCAAATCTAAAAGAATCATAAGTTACTAACACCAAAAAAACTTCATAAAAACTTGTGCGGCATAACAATCACATATTATCAACAAATCCATCCTAAAAAAGATTATCGGAGGCATTTTTGCTTTAGAACTATATGTTGAAACGATACACAAACCTTTGTGTGCATTTTGTTTTTCAAATACCGTAAAAATGATTCAAGACAATTTTTTCTTTCATTAGGTATTCTCTTTTGATTATTTTTGTTTTTTCTTCAAAAAAAATTCTTGGATATCGTTCTTGTAAAGAAAATAAATTTAGCCCCCCCAAAGTTCAAATCCTGGATACGCCCCTGGTTATACACCCCGTTAACATCGGGGTAATATTGATGGTTCGCATGCGCAAAGCTGTCGTGATGCCCAACTGTACTCAAACTTAATGTATCAACATCAGTAGGTGGTCTAACAAAAATGTCGTTCTGATCATCAACTCTATAAGAAGAAGAATTTGCGACAAACTGATTCGCAAAGCCCACGTTGTGTGGTATGTTTAGGCTAAAGGAAGGGAAAACAGAGGTGGGAACACGATTAGATGATGAACTGATGTGCAACATATTGTTGTAATATGTCGAATAATCATTCATAATGGGATTTCCAATATCCTGCATTCCTGCTTCATGTTGATGAAAACTTGTTCTTGCCTCTTGGTGATCATCAGATACATTATCCAGTAACCATTCATTACCACGTTTTTGTGTGATTTTAGCTGCTGAGGTACCACTTATATCTTCATTATTAGGCACAGAAGCAGAGCCATTGGGTGTCAAAGTTTTGTTGTTCTGATGAAAAGACTGGCAAAAAGAACAAAAGCATCTTGTTACATTACTGTAACAAATACTAATAATTAGTTAATAGCGACACTTTGCATAATTAATTAGTCCAAGAAATAGATGACAAGAACTAAAAAAATTATAAACTGTGTAATCTATGCGAAATTTTATTTCAGATTTAAGCCGAAGCTGCTATAAATTTTTAGCTTAATGATTTATAAACTGTGTAATCTACGCGAAAGTTAATTTCGATTTCGGATTGTATATGGGGTTGTATACGCTACAAAAGATTCTAGTCGTTATGAAGTATATACGGTATAATCTGTATGAGGTTTGAGTATTATATGAACGTTAATTGAGATTTTGGACGTTATTTATCATTATCGGTAAATCTTAGTATCATATGAGTATTTGAAAGAATTGAGATAAGGCCTAGCCCTAAAAGATCTAACAAGTATAACGACCAATTACAAGATCAAAAACATGCTAATCATTTAATTGGTGTTCATCACACCTACATTAATCGTACCTCTAGATATATAGAAAGGTGCACATATAAAAATTAGAATTATAAAGTATCAAAAAAATTCACCACAGAGATAAATCTCAGCACAAGTATATATGCTGATAGATATACCATAAAAGAAAGAAGGACCCAATTTAGTAAAAAACTATTTCTAAAAAAGCATTGGAGTAACTAAATAAAATTAACATGATAGATAGATAGAGCTTTACCATTCTTGATGCAGTTTCAGCTTCAAAATGTATCTAGGAACTCTCAGCTTATTTGGTCAACTCCCTCCAAATAAAACTATATGCAACAACACTCGATTCAATTTATTAACGGAAAAAGAAACACTCAATTCTCACATGCGATAAAAATGAGGAAAAACGAATGTACTACAAAAAAGTGAGCAGAGAATTCCTTTGTTGAGTTGTGCTCTCTCCCCTTTTCTTTTGCAGTTCCCATGTATTTTGGTTGTTGGAACATTAGGGGTTGTCAAACCATGAAACAGAGAGAAGCCAGGAAACTAATCAAAGAGCATTATTTCTCTCTTTTTGGTATTGTCGAAACTAAAGTCAAAGCCAACAATAAAGATTCTATTCTGAGATCTATTGCTCGAGACGGGGGGTTTGTGTAATTTTTCACATTCTCCATCAGGCCGAAAATTGGTGTGCCGGAACCCCTCAGTTCTATCTGTCACTTCTATTGGCTAGAGTGATCAAGTTATCCATTTAAACTATGATGTCCACTGATTCAGTGCGATGCGATGTACCAAAGTTATGTTGTAACAATTCGTTACATGCGTACATGTGAAATTAGCGATTATTCGGAGTCAAATAGATTTGGGATTGCAAGGTGTGTTGTTGTATGTTGTTGGTATAGTTGGTGGATGAGATCCCTTTCTTTTCAACCAAGTTGTAATAACAGCCAATAAGAGATAACCTTAACAGATGAGAATGAGTTTAATGATTAATGTAATGAGATTCTATCTTAATTCATTTTACTTATATTGTTGGTTGAGGAGTTGAGTCCTCTTTAATGGTAAGTAAGAATACTGAGTAAGGACCAACATTTCAGTGATGTATATAGTGATGTATATGTATTAATTCAAAATGTAATAAAGCAAATTCAATAAATGAATAGGTACAACAGACTTCACAGTTTACATGCAAATTAACTTTTGTCGTTGAGCAGTCTAGATTTCACCACATAATTTGCAAATGAATGCGCGTGAGCGCAAGCAGGGAGACTCGCCCGTGTGGTTTTTAGTGGAATTTGGTCGAAAAATTGTTCTCACCTGACTATAGGGCTGAGAAATTAATAGAGTGCAAAACTTGAAGCTTTTCTATCACACATCCATGGTTCACCGAAACTATTTTACTTGAATAACATGTTGACTGTTAAATTGTTAGTTTCAGGCTTCCAGCACTAATGTTCACTCTTTCGGAGGGACTTTAATGAACGTAAATTTTTCTTTCAGATGCCTTATTTATTTGATGATACCAGTGTCGTAAGTAGTTGATGTCGAACTTGATCAGTGTTCCCATGTAACAAAACATACTATTCCCAAATTTGATAGCATTCTAAACTTCTTTTTTACTGCATGATGACTTGTTAAATGGAAGAATATATATTCAAAATTGTTTCGTTGGTTGGTACTTAACTATGACTGTTACTTGCTTTGTTTGGTTCGAGGATTGATGATTTTAGTTGAATCCTCAGTGTAGTGTGCAAGAGGCAATACCAGGCAATAAAGGGCTCATTGGTTGGCACTCATGCCCCCTCTCCCTCAAAAAATAAAAACTACTCGTTTTTGCAAACTCCCAAACAAATGTTAAAAAAAAATCAAAATAGGTAAGCCGTTAAATGATATTGAGTTGTTAGCGAAAAACCAAAAACTGTCTCCCTGTCTGCATGTAAGAGACACCTCGTTGGAGGTTTCATTCTTCAAGTTAAATAAGGCGAGATGAGAAATCTTAAATCTGATTAAACTTCCGGCCAATAGTACTCTTGCATGAGTATGATTGGCGTCAAAGCATTCCCTTTCACTATCATAGTTCCTCTTACAGTTTGCTACAAGAAATTTATGACCTGAAAATTATTAACCAAATCCAAACTGAAATCATCACCAACTGTAACACAAAAGGAGACCAAAACAAAAAACTCGAGTGCGGCTTCAGATAAGAAGAAACAAGAAAAGATTGGCTAGCCATAGATAAGCAACGACTGATCAGTACAGGAGCTCTTGAAAGACTGGATCAACACTTTGTCCCCATTTCCCATGGTACAGTTCTAGTAGTTTCTCAGCTGGTGTCACACCTGCCACAAATAACGTTCACAACAAATGTCAAGTTGATGTTATGGATTGGTGCAGTAAATTATTGACGGCGAGTTCCACAAAAAACATAAATTTAAAACTGAAATAGGGCAAACATCTATTAGTGTTTCAATGTGAAGAAACGGGAGGTATTTTGACCAAACTTCTGTTGAAGATGTTATCGCGAATCACACTTGAAGACTTTAAGGCTCAGATGCTTTTAAGTCTTCAGCGAAAACTGTCAGTTTAGCTGCAAATCTCTAGTGTACAACTAAGGATGGATCCAATTCTAACTAAATGCCGATAGCTTCACTCGCTTCTTGTACAGAATAAACTTAGTTATATACCGTACTGTGTCCATCAGTACAGTCAAAAATCCACACAAAAGACTCAAAAGCTTTAGTTCATACCTGTATTAACAACTTCCGCCACTTCATTCAGAAAACCTGTTTCCTTGAAGCCTCTTCTTTCCAAACCATCCTACACATGCGAAAAGCATCCAAACAACATGAGAAGTGTGATAACCAACAGAAAATTTGCTATATTCTAAGACAAAAACAAGGAAATGAAGTTTGACAGAGATGGTCACCTTTGCCAATTTCACAACTTCTTGTGCGACATGCTTCAGCAGTCCATCCCGGAATGGTGTATTAAGACCACTTTTTGGCACCTATTACATAGGTTAAAATCAAATGTGAACTCTGATGACGGTTAAGGAAACTTGCAATAGATGAGGTAGTCATAGATTGAACATACAAGAACAGATTCAATTTTTTACAGCATTATCTTTAAAGTGACAAAAGAACTTTTCAGGTGTTAGGGAATAATCTAATCCAATCTAAAAATGAACTTACCTAAGGTGCACAGAACTTAGATTGTTAGTTATGATCAACTGTAGCATACTTATCAGATGGGATGTTCCTCAATAACAAATCGATTTCCATCATGTCATGTGTTCACAGATATATAAACAAATACGAGTTGAGGATACCGTGTCGGACATGGATAGAGTTTGTGTTCGACTCGTTCTGACAACCGGGGATATATATACATGTGTATATATATATATATAGCAAAATAACATCCCTGATTAATCTCTTTTGCTTTTTGGCCTTTCCTCACTTAGCTTTGTACCAATAATCATCCTTATAACTGAATTATCTTCATCCCAGTGACATCAAACTTTCTTCACTCCTATGTGTTACATTGATGATTTTACTATTCTTCCTGTTCTTTCCCATAATGCAATATAGAAGATCCATTTTTCAATAAAAAATCAACATATACTACAAAATACTTTCATGTGCCTTCTTCCCAGTGGTTGCCATTTAAAGTTTCTTAAATGATGGCAAACTTCTAGTAAATTTGTTTTCGACTTAAAACTGAATTTAAATATGTTATGGTGTTATATTTTCGATTGAGACATTGTTACAATTTTTATCAAAAAAAGAACATTGTTACAAGAATATATTAGTTCAATTCTACGTATAATTTTACGTACAACTCATGCATAATGACAACCATACATCCATTCTTAACCATACTGTATCATATCCTACCATTTTATCATCATACCTGTACTAAGATACGGTTGCACCCATGTCCGTATATTATAAATTCTTACTGTATGAACCTAATCAGTAATATTCTTTATTGTAGCAACAGTTATTATGAAGCAAAATCACGTATATTGTAGTAAATTACCATCCCAGGTCCTGGGCCCCAGGATATCCACCGAGATTATTGAAAGCAAAGCAAGCCTCTATAACATCATTCAACTGAATACTTTACCTTATTTCGCAGCATCTGTCTCTCTCCTGGAGTCCAATCAGCTACCATGTCTAGAACATTTTGCAGTGATACATCATCGTACAGGATACCCACCTGAAATTCCGAAGTGGTTGCATTTAGATAATTAATGTTCAAAATATCACGATATATAAATGCAAATAAAACATAATCAAGAATATACGATAAATAACATCTCATTAAAAACAGCTTTTCCATTTCTATGGGATTAAAGATAAGATCTTCAATAAAGCATAGGGATTACTAGCCATTTCCAACAACTCAGTTTCCTTTTTCGTAGATTGAAAAGAAAAGGAAAATGCTGGTTACGCCAGAAGAAACTGGACAAGATTAAATGAAAAATAGGTAAACTGCAAAAACCATTCAGTGGCATTACAAACTCAAAGATAGCCTCTATAGTTTTTATTAGAACTTACCCTCTGAAACAGCAATAACATCCAATTCTGTTTCTCGTGAATTTTATTTATCATCGATCGTATTCCAGGATAAAAAATGTTTTCACTGTATGACTTAACTTTCTCCTCTGGATTTTTTAGCGCCTCTGGGAGCATTTTTATTCGGATAAAAAATAATATATAACAAAACTACAATCGAATTTTTAGGTGCTACTCTCAGCTTCAGAATGCGTAGGTTGATTTGAAGTTAGGAATGTGATTTACGTTAATTAAATCCACAAGGAGACAAATGATAATAGAAAAACAACCAACGAGGTTTCTCGCCGACTAGGAAGTTGGCAGCCCACAATTTATCGTGATATTTGTAATTTACTCATCCAAAAGAAAGAAAAGATACCCAAAATGCAGGCAAAGCGCATAGCCTCCTCCAAGGTCCTCCATCAGCACCTCTCATTTCCAAGTATCTTTTAAGCCTAACCTGGGAAAGTTATAAAAACAATCTCAGTTCACGAAAACCATAAAGACAACTGAATAACAATTTCATGAATTAATCTCAAAATATAACCTCGGGAAATATAGTGGTCAAATGATTCTCCCAATCATTCAAAGTTGGCAATTCACCCGGAAGACAAGGAAGTTTTCCATTCAAAAAATCCTGCAGCAGATCCAAATAAAAAGGACTAACGTGAAACCAAAATTACAGTCGCGGAGAATATAACGACAAACTATCAAGGATAGCAGAAATACCCGGAACGACATGCCAGTACAATCAACATACTTCTTCTTCCGATAAACAAAGTACATCGGAACATCAAGAGCATAATCTACATAACGTTCAAACCTGTCCCAACAAGCCAAGTAGTGTCCTTAAGCATAAGTAGTCTATAAGGAATATTTTTGTACTAAATCACAGATGCATATCAAGAAAATACAAGTGATATTTTGGGTTCAGATAACCATGTAAAATCACTCTTTCTTCGAAAAAAAAATTAGTAAAGAATTTCAAAAACTTTGAAAACCCAAATTGGCCACCAGATTAGCTTCAGCGTATTAGCACAATATTACACTTAAAGCATAGAACGAACATACTGTCTTTAACTGGTTGGATTATAAAAAATATAGCACAACTATCTCAGTATATATCAGGGATCAAATCAGAATAACAGATCTAAAAAATACAAGGAATAAGAAGACGCATCACAATAAGAAGTCAATATTGGCTGGATCTCCTCTCCACACCTCTATAAAGGGAAAGAAGATAAGAGTAATAGAGGCTGAAGCAAAGAGCTCGTCCTAGCTTAGAAGGAATCTGTTATGTACATATAAATCATGGCAATTGACAAGATGAGTTAATATTCTAACTCCACTTGCTACCATATGAAACTAATTGGGAGATGTCACCAAGCACAACTATGCTTGCGCACTCATTTACTCTCCTTTAACCCGAAACAGCCATGGATGCTAGTGCAATAACCCAAATACTGCATTCAGTATCCAGCGAAAATCGATGGCAAATCATCTTAACAAAATTAAGTTAATTCACTGAAACTTGAAATTTAAAAAATAAATTAAGGAAAAGAAGATTCAAGAAACTAATAGACTAGTACACAAGATGTTTAATTGAAAAAAGGAACAGTAATTCAATGACTCTAGTTATGCATTCTTCTTCTTTGCATAAGCTATTTACACGAAAAAAGTTGAGGAAATGATCTTTCAAATCCTAAAACCGCAATCCTGATATAGAATCCTCCAATGAAAATATGGATTTATGAAAGTATCTTCCTCTTTTAATATCTGTGATTTTCTCTACCCTTAATACCTTCCATCGTGTTGTTCCATTATCCATTTTGGTTGTTCCATGTAAGCAAAACAAGGATAATATCACCAAGATTATCAAACAACAGACCAACAAAGAACTAACCGAAGGTGACACCAAAGTCATTGCTGGAGTGAAGCTCTTTGAAAAAGAAAGGCTTCTCCGTTCCATTTATTCAATCAAGAACCAGAGTTTGAACCATTTTAACTCAAAAATTATGTTACAAGCATATTCAGTTGCATATATTGTGACATGTGATAGACTCCTCTCTCACTTACCATGAACTCATGGTCAATTATTAAATTTTAAAATACTTAAATGAAACTCAATCGCCAAAGAGAACTTACCCAAATGAATCATCAAAGACGAAAGGAAGCATCCCAGCACGGTTATTGTCGGTGTCTGTCCAAATTTGACTGCAGGGAAGAAAACTCAAAAAATGCGATCAAGACATTGATTCTACCAATACTTTGCTGAAGGTAAATCTATAATCGGAGGTTTCTATCATGGGAAGACATTTACCTTCTCATGCTAAGATAACCATTTGGTTTCCCTTCAGTGAAAGGAGAATTAGCAAAGAGTGCTGTTGCTATCTGTTACCAAAATAGAATTAGGTCCCACATAACCATATCAACTTTTATCAGAAGACTAACTAACTCACAGGCTGTAAGGCAAGACCAGCACGGAACTTCCTTATCATATCAGCTTCAGAATGAAAATCCAGATTCACCTGTTAAAAAACAAAAGGAACAAATATTACTTGTAGAAACAGGCGTATTATAGCACCTAAAGAGAGAATCTGGGAGGCTTCCAACCGAAGAATGATTGTGATCAAAGTCATACCAAATTAATAGCAAGTAAAATTAAGAAATTATATTCACCTGAACGGTACATGTCCGGAACATCATATCAAGTCCAAGTGATCCAACTTTGGGCATGTAATTTTTCATAATCTCATATCTTCCCTGAGCCAAATTATTTTGTCAGCACGCATGGCACTGTATTAGATCTTATAAGGCTATTTCAATTAACTAGAGTAGAACAGGAATAAAAGGAAAATGCACCAAATAACTTTTGACTCGCGGAATCGACTTTGCAAGCATAAGGCTACCATCATAAAAGCCTCATCCCAGAGGAGCAAGAGGTGCGGTGCATAGCTAGACGTGATGCCTTATCAATAGAAATATTTTAAATGAAATCATAAATAATTTGATTTTATGCATTTAATAGCCAATTAGAATCAATCCCGGGTCTTCTTGGATAAGTTGGTTGCATTTTGTTACCTACAAGCGACAATCACCTATTGAATATCACAAGTTCTGAGAAAGTAAGCAATAACTTTGAATCTCCAAATCACTAATGCTGTGTCTTTTAAAGTATGACAGACGAATAGTTGTTTCTCGCCGAGAATTTCAGTCTAGCTAAATTGATTCTTCCTGTTCTCCTCACAACAGAACAAAGACAAAGCCCAACTAATCTAACAGTAGGATAAGCAGTTGATTCCAATCACTTTACCAAACTCAAGCTCTAAAAATATGCAGACATTGAGAAGCCCAAAGCCACCAATTATTGCACACAAGGCAGCAATAGGAGATGAGGTTCACATCATTTCGTTTAAAGAATCAAGGTAGTTCAGTCATAAATGTCTATAAAAAGGACTTAACACAAAGAGATGCCAGTAAAATTGTTGTTTCCGGTCTCCAGGATCTAAGGTGCCCAAAGACATGGTTTTGGGAAGGACTACCTTGGGCATTACTGGAATCTCTTCACGTCTCCATTTGGGCTGGAAGCCAATTCCTAAAAATCCAATTCCCATCTCCTCGGTAACCGCTTTAACCTGGTATTTCATTTAAAAGAAACAAGTCAAATACGAGTTGTTGCAGCCTAGTTTAGAAAGTGACACTAAATTGCTTTTTTCTAGAATAACTAGAAAACACGAGCTAAACTAGGAAATGAATAAAGCACCAAAATAACAATCATTACAAGCAGTATAAGAGACGAACAGGCAAACAATTTGGAGCCCTTTAAATTATAAGCCACGTGTGAAGACTGAAGATTATAAATGGCAATTTTTTTACTTTAAGATAAGTGTGAAGTAGGAGAAAAGTTGTCACAGCAAAGAGCCGTGATTGTATAATATAACCGACACATCCGGAGGTTTGGCCTCCGCTAAGGTTTCAGTAATGCAGAAGACAATCCCATGTTAGGAGGTTAGAGGCAATCTATGTGAAGAAAAAAAAAGACAAACACCAAATCAATTTCTACATCACGTAAATAGTGCACTAACCTGGTAAAGATGTGAATTGACTTCGGCACAAGTTTGATGCAGCGTTTCAAGAGGTGCACCACTGAGCTCAAATTGGCCACCAGGCTCCAGAGATATACTTTGGTTTCCCTATTAATTAACTCAATCAATTTTCAGATATTGCATCAAGGAAAAGAACAGAAAATGGAACTTTAGATGAGTTATACAACATCCATTCAAGGAAAAGGAAAGATACATTTGATAGTTAGTAAACTATGAACATGGACAATCACAGTATTAACGTGTTTTAGAGATAATAATGAATAAAATGACATAAATTCTTATGGATATTGTTTTGCTTGACATAAATACAGCAGATTATCAATGACATTTAACTTCAACCATAATTTGGAAATTAGATATTTGACAGGCTATACCTGTTTGAGTCCAATTATGTAGTCACCTTCCATTATTTTATCCCAATCAAATCTCTCAGAAATTCCATTAAGAAGCTCGGCAATCTGTTCATATTTCATGGGTCGTAACGTATCCATTTCAAATCCAAACTTTTCATGTTCAGTACCTATCCTGCATGAGCCAAGAATACATGGGAGTATTATGTGTCGTGCTGATATTATATATGATTTATCCATCATGCATACACACAAAAATCAGAATGAAACTGCTCTTTGTAGAAAGAAACTACAAACTGAAGTACAGGTTTGGACTTCTACAAACCAACAACCAAAACCAGCTTTAAAATACTAACAAAAATCAAAAAATTTGATTAGTGACAGTTAAAATAATGGTTAGATGATACCAAGATTTTTGGGCAGGGGGGATTGGTTGGTTGAGAGGGTATGATGGCTGCAACATAAGGATGAAAAAGACAATAAGAAATATACTTCACGATAGCCAACCCTCAAGTTCAACCTTCACATAACTGATAACCTTAGTGGTGCAAAGTTTCACATAACTAACTAACTAATATGGAATGCATTGACTAGGAAGCTAAACACCAAACTCTTTGTTTCATCATTAAAAAACGTCAAGAAAATATCTCGTATATCAAAAGCTGGTCTATTTTTCACAATTAACAGAAGACTAGGTACCAATAAAAGCTAGAAGTTGAACCTCCATTTTGTCTTAGGCTTGCAACCAGAAGCAAGGTAATCTACAAGATCTTGTTTCGTCAGCGGCTCCGTTGCAATAACGGCATCCTCAGTAGGAGGACTAGCAGCAACTACAGTCCGATGCCCTCGACCTACTTCTTTTCTATCTAAGCTCCAGCTTGCTATAGCTTTCAAGGAACCGCGTGAAGGTGCACATGCAGGAAAGACAATTTGCTTACTTTTACCAACCCCCATTGCATGAGCAATCATATTAACTCCATTACATCTCGTTTTACATTGCAAGGTCTCCGAATGAGAGACAGGCTGGGACATTAATGCCATAACTCACTGCTGAAAATCAAGCACTATAACATTACATCTCCATTACATCTCGTTTTGCATAGCATTATAACATATAGAATCGCCACACATGGCTGGAAATGGTTTTCATGCAGCTGAAAATTCAATTATGCATGGTCATATCGCGGTATACGCCGAATGATCAAATATTAAATGCTATATTAGGGAAAAGAAAACAACTCAAAGCCTCCAATAACATTGCAAAAACCAGAGAACTCGGAACATGTTAATTTCAACATTTGAGTGATGCTCTAGCCTTCAAATAATCATTGAAACCAAAAAAACGTGAGGGTCATGCAAAGATTCAAAGCTTAAGGAGCAGCATACAAACTACAAATTAACAAAACAATCCGTAACCCAAATCCAGTTACCGATATACTGAAATTTTAAGTCCAAGCACTTCAACCTTCATAAAATAGTTCCAATTCACACCAACAACACGTTTAAATACCACTACTCAATTTCCAAGTTAAATCCACATCCATATGCACTCATTCAGAAATGCAATTGAACTCAATTAAAACAAACAAGTAAAAAAAGCAGCCACAAACAAATTAACAAAAATGAAAAACCAAAAACCCACATGGAGAAAAGAAGTCAGAGTTGCAAAGATTGAAACTTTAACAAAAGTTATTCATGGAACTTTGTTAGAAAGTTTCAATTTCAATTTCGGAAAAAAAAAAGAAAAGGAGAAATACCTATTTTTATTTACCAGAGCAATGGAAAAACCAGTAACGGTTACAAGGGGCAGAAGAAAAAGAGATTTCAGCTCTTGGTATCAGTGCTTTTTATTGTTTGGTGTGTGCGTATCCAGTAGAGTTTTAATACCTCTTTCTTTCCTTTTTCTTTTCCTTTTTTTTCTTTTTCCTTTTTATGTCAATTTTTTGATAATTTCTTTTTTTATTATAACTAAAACAGAAAAATAAAATAAACAGTGGAAAAGGGGAAGAAGTACAGTACAGTGTGCTACTACAACAGCATCGATTCTTTTGAATGGGGACCCTCCACTTTTAAGTTGACACGTTCTTTCCATTATAAAAAGTGCTATGAGAAGCATGATTACGCTTCCTAAATTATTCCTTAAAAGTGTCTCATGGAATCAATTACTATTAATTAGGACAAGCACATATTGATATTATCTTATTCTTATCAATGGAACATGTCAACACGTTTTCATGTTCACCTCGTTGTGAGCTAAGCATAAAAATACTACTCAAATTTAGTACAACTATACATCATTATGAATTTTTTAGAAGAAAAAATTGCACAAAACTTCATCGTTTTTGTTAAATCTGCAGCATAATCTCTTTGTGGTTTGCAACATAAATGGAGGACAAGTTGCACCCTTGCAACTACGCTAGAAACCTATGTATAGAGTAGGAATTTCATCATTGTAAAGAACTCTGATTCACTCAATACATTGTATTCTAAATTCAATTAAATCAATATATCTCTTAAAGTATTTCTTTATATTTTCATCTCTTTTCATATTCAAAGGGCCTTCATAATTCGAAGCCCCTTCGTTAAAAAAACTTATATACAAACATGGGCGGAGCAGGATTTTAGTTTAGGGGGGCGAAACAGTTGAATGAGTTGTTTCATTATTTCGTTATATATACTATTATATAAAGGAAGCCATATGTTACACCGATTTTTTGATTCTATATTTACCCCTACAACAGTCTATTAAGATTTTGTGATAACTATTAAATTTAGGTTTTATTATAAATTTGTTTCCACTTTACCATGATTAAATCTTCTCAATTAAGGAAAAAATAGCAACTTAATTCTCTCTAATATAAAAAATGTAAGATATCCTATTATATATTTAATATTCACTTATTTAAATGATGTCTTCACCATACAAATTACTTATATTACATTTTAAATAATCTTTAATCACGAGGAGACCGCGTGCCAGAGTTTCTATTATTATATTTTAAAAAAATACCCGCGTGCCAGAGTTTCTAGTATTATATTTTAAAAAAATACCCGCGTGCCAGAGTTTCTAGTATTATACTTTAAAAAAATACAATTCTATTATGAATATGTAATTAATATCTTATAAAACTTATTTTATTTGAATTTTATTTGTTTGAGACTTGTATTTTATTTGTTTCTAGTATTATACTTTTTAAGATTTGAATTTTATTTGTTTGAGAGTCAAAAGCATTTTATTACTCTTGTACGAAATATCAAGGCGAAGGAACTTCTTGTGAACTTGATCATTTCCAGATTCTAGTAGAGTTCTTGAGTAAGGCGTCACGTCAGGTGTTAGGAAAGTAATTAGAGGGAGTCTAAATTACTAGTACATGTAATAGCCTGAATGGGTCAAAGTCATGTACTAAACGAAAGAGACTAGAGTTGTTAGAACAGGCGAAAGCCGAGCGTAGTAGGTCTGTTGTGACCGAATCACTATAAATTCCTATGTTATTATTTTACTTTTGTCTGTCATAACAAGTAATAACCATTACTATCAGAAAATAAGTAGTAAGTAAACAATTAAGGTCTTACAAGTGGCATCAAGAGCTGGTTACTAACGTTTATTTTAGTGAGATTCTAGTTTTAAAAGATCTTATTCTCAGGGATAGATGATATCAAATAAGGTTTGTCAACAAACAAACCACCGATGTTGATGAGCACCAACTACTCATACTGGAAGAATCGTCTCCAAACTTCATCAAACAACAGGATCAGAAAGCCTGAAAAAACCGTCTTAAGAGGTTGGTCACCCATTACATATGCAGACGGTAAGAAAAATAATGAACCCGATTGGACAAATGAAGAATATCTTATTCCTAAACAAAAATCTACTACACTCAACACTATCATAAGTGTTGTTGATATGAATCAATATAATATCATTTTCAATTGTGTATCAGCTAAAGAAGCAATGGATGTAATACATACTACTCATGAAGGTGCCTCTAGTGTTCGCAGGTCTAAGTTACAACTGTTAACCACTCAATTTGAGAACATGCAGATGCAGGAAACATAAATCATAACTCAATACAATGCAAAACTTAGACGCATTGCGACAGAAGTTGCTCAACTAGGTGAAGAATATAGTGAAGCAAAACTGGTTCACATGACTCTCAGATCTCTTCCACCAAAGTTTGATATCAAGGTTGAGACCATTGAAGAAGCCAAGGACACCGACAATGTGCCACTAGAAATTCTTATAAGATCTCTCGCAACATATGAAATGAAACTAAAACATGGGGGAGATAACATGGCTAAAACCATTGCACTAAAATCTACTACGACTCCACTTCCTCAAAATGAGCAGGAAACGGATCTCATAAAATCCATGGTGTTCCTATCAAAAAACTTCAAGAAGATGAAGAAACCCAACTTTCGAAGTAACTTCTCATCACCTAGTTCATCTAACTCTGATTTTAATAAGAATCCTTTCGCTGCTAATGATCTTGCTGCTAATGATCTTGAAGTCAAAAGAAAGGGAAGGTATTCAATGCAGGGAATGCTTTGGTTTTGACCACATTAGAACAAATTGCGCAAATTTATTTGAGAAAAATATATACCGTGCTCTTATTACAACATGGAGTGATAATGACTCAGATGAGACAGAAGTAGAAAAAGAGACATCGTCATACATGGCGCTAATTGCCATAATTATGTACATACCAACTACTTCTGGGGGTACAACATGTACTCAATTAATGACAAATGAGTCAAATAATTTTACACCCTATGTAAAATCTATACTACTCTAGAAATATGTGAATCTATCATAAGAAGATTATCGAAGAAAATCTAGGCTCCTCCTCATCTCAAGAATGTTCTGACACCTCAATAGTGATCCACGAAGTTCAGTCACTCAAAAGAAATAATGATTCACTATCCTCAGAACTGAAACAAGTTAGGATCTCTGCCAAAGAAGCACAACAGAAACTTACAGACACATGAAATGATCTTAAATCAGTTAAAAATTATGTAAAACTTCTAAGTTCAGGAACCAACAAACTTAATGAAGTTTTAGATGCACAGGATTTACCACTAGTCAAACTGGATTAGGTTTCTCCAATAAATTGCAACAGGAAGAACATAGAAAGACGTGGTCTAAACCACTTCAAGAAAAAGTCATAATTCATAATGAAGAAAGAAGAGGAAATGAATGCCATTACGTGTATCCAGATGAAGAATTCGGCAAAACTATAGAGAAGCAAGACCCTCCGGTCTCATGGAGATACTCTGGTATAAAACAAAACTTTGCGAGTAAATCTTTCTTTACTAACGATCAAAATTCTGGAACAATATGTCATCATTGTGGAATAAAGGGACACATACGACCCTACTGCTTTCAAAGTCAACACAATCAGACATCTCAAAATAATGCATCTAAACGAAGACCTCCTTAGACACTTGTCGCAACACAATGTTCAAATGTTAATTGTTACCACAGTAATCAATCTTTCTCGTATAATTCTAACAACTCTTGGTTATTTGACAACGGCTGCTCTCGTCATATGACCAGGAACAAAGACATCCTCAATAAATTTGTGGACAAAATAAGAGGAGATGTAGTGTTTGGCGATGGAAACAAAGGAAAAATTATTAGAAGATGAACTCTCAATGTGAAAGGGTTCCCTCCCCTGAAATATGTCTTCTATGTGGAAGGACTACACAAAAATTTGATCAGCATAAGTCAACTGTGCGATCAAGACATGTTTGTACAATTCACCAAAGATGAATGTGAAATGATCACCAAAGAAGACAAGTGTGTACTACAAGGGTTAAGAAATGCCGACAATTGCTGCACTTTAACGAAACATGACGGTCTAGCAAATATTATCTTATGTCATTTCAGTACTACTTCACAAACTGGGTTGTGGCATCCATTGGATAGGACACGTAAACTATAAAATGTTGTCCAAACTCTCTAAAACTAAGGCCATTAGAGTAATGCCTCCCTTTGGGACCCGCAGTGAAGGAAAATGTGAAGCTTGTATGCAGGGAAAACAAAAAAAGAGTAGTCATGTCCTGTTATAACATACACCATCAACCCGCATCCTGGAACTTCTACATATGGACCTTGTAGGACCAATGCAAAAAGAAAGCATTAGCGGAAAAAGGTACATCCTGTTTGTGTTGAGTGAGGCCTTTAATGCCTTCAAAACCCTGTGCAACATTATTGTAACAGATAATAACTAAATATTAAAAGAATTAGAAGCCATCATGGAAAAGAATTCAAAAATGCTATGTTGAACTCTTTTTGCAATTAAAGAGGTATCTTTCATGAATTTTCAGCTCTAATAACACCACAACAAAACAAGGTGGCTGAAAGGAAGAACAGAACCATCCTGACAATGGTCAGGGTCATATTGAACTCAAAAAGGTTAGCCATTTGCTTCTGGGCTGAGGTAGTTAACATTGTATGCTACGTAATCAATCGTTCCTACTTCAGACCAGGTACAGACAAAACATCCTATGAAGTTTGGAAAGGTAAGAAACCTAGTGTACGACATTTTCATATTGTTGGGTGCACATGTTATGTCTTGAATGACAGAGAATCTAGAGGCAAGTTTCAATCAAAATGTGACATGGGAATTTTTGTTGAATACTCTCGTAATAGTCAAGCCTATTGCGTGTTTAACATGAGAACTCAAACTATTATAGAATCCTCTAACGTTGAATTTGATAACTCCAGGGATTTTGCAACCGCCTCAACTGAGACAGAGATTTTTGAATTTATTGATTCTCGCAATACTGTGAATCATGAGGATGATTCGCCACGAAAAAAGAACTAATGTGACAGTGAGTGAGGAAACAGGGGTTGCCACCACCAATGACGCTAACCATCTTGATGCAACCGAGGAATTCAGCTCCCAAGACATTCATGATACAACTCAAATGGAACCTTCCGCCAGAATAAAGAAGAATCTCCCACTCACCGCAGTGATTGGAGACGTCAATGAAGGTATTCGAACCCGAACCATGTAAGGACAAAGT